>CM066619.1:3942500-5245000 GCA_033884665.1 Argynnis bischoffii washingtonia | reverse complement strand
TAAGTAAGGAATCAACATTACCATGATATATCACTATCTCTTTCTCTCTCACACACGAACTCTAACTCTTTCTCTTTCCGTGATTCGAGTACAAAAGCCTAAGCTGCAGTTACTAATAATTATTGTCACCTATTTTTATCCAAATATTTTTGTATCCTTTGTGTTTGGGTTAGTTCTGAAGACCACAACATTACGGGTAATTTATCCGTTTGTCCCGTAGCCGCTAACACTTCATCCCATATTTTAAGAGCCTTTTCGTGGAATTCCGCCCAAAGTTTTATAAAACCTTCGACATTTGTGTCGTAGCCTTGACTTTGCATGTACGTGGTTATTTGCTCTGAGGAGTTCCAACAGTTGAAGAAAACCTATAATTTATATAATCATCATGACTACTAATCTTGCTTTTATACTTTAATATTCTTTTGTATCATAGTAAATATATATTTTATCAGTCTAAGTTATTTCTTATCATATTTTTATTTATAAGAAACAATAAAAATAGTAAATTAAATTCGCAACGTCTTTATATTTAAGAATGTCCATAAAATTTTATGCAAGTCATTAAAAACCATTTTTATGAAAACATTTAAAACATCTATAATTATAAAAATACCGAGTACTTAAGTGCATCTATAAAATTAATGTTTACAATTCTATCCTAGGTTATCAGGGCAGTGGTAGCCCAGTGGTAACGCGCTCGCTTGGGAAACCGAGTGAAGCGGGTTCAAATCCCGGGTCTCGCACCTCTGATATTTTCATGTGCGAATAATTTTCTAACCTGATTACCACTTGCCTTACGGTGAAGGAAAACATCGTGAGAAAACCTGCATGTCTGAGAAAATCTAGCAAGTTTTCGAAAGACATGTGAAGTCCGCCAACCCGCACTTGGCCAGCGTGGTGGACTATGGCCTGATCCCCCTCGTATTGAAGGGAGGCCCGTGCCCAGCAGTGGGACGTTAAAAAGGGCTGAATACATACATACATCCTAGGTTATAAAATTATTATTGTGCAACAACTGTACTATGGCAACGTCTTTGATAGTTATTATTTGTTTAAGTACCTGGGCGATCGAGCTTCGCTCGGAGTTCTTTTTTGTTATATAGTATTTTTTAGATAAAAAAAATAAATAAAACTTGAATAAATACAAAAAAAAAGTGAAAACTATGTATTCCGACTGGGACTTCATCCCGGGCATATGTGTTGTCTAACTTGCGCCTTGACCGCTTGACCACGATGCTTATATCCGATTGCAAGAAATTATCGACCATATTCTGCGTAGAATACTGCAAAAGAAAACCGCATGTTTCATGCGGTTCTTTCGAGTTTTCACTCGAAAACACGCGTTTTCCCAGACATGAGACTAATCTAGATCGATTTTTCGCCCCCGAAAGCCCCCACATACCAAATTTCAGCGAAATCGTTAGAGCCGTTTTCGAGATCGCTGGTATAAATAAATAAATATAAAAAGATATAAATATACAAAAATCGCTCGTTTAAATATATTAGATATTTATATTTATTTAGTTTAAATATAATAGAAAATCAAAGGGAAAATAATAGCCCAGTTTTGATTCTATTCTTTTATATTTACATCTCTTCATCATCTTTACAGTGGGTAAAGATTAATAGCTATTTAACTTAACTAGTAACCACTAGCTAGCTTTGAGCTATGAGTTTTTTTTTTGTGTTAATTTGATTGTCTTATTCTGATTTGGTAGGACTCTGTCAAGCCTGAGGAGTCCGACTGGATGGGTACCACCCCCTTATCTATTTCTGCCGCCAAGCAACAATGATTGCATTGTTGTGTTCCGGTTTGAAGGATAAGGTAGCCAGCGCAATTACAGGCAAGAGGCATAACATCTTAGTCCTCACAGTGACAACGCACCTGTGGTTCTGCATTTTTGTTATTAAAACCTAAGTGTATTAACCGTAGGTGTTATGGGCGACAGGTACTGCTTTCCATCAGGTGGTCTGTTTGCTCGTTTGTCACTGAATGTCATAAAAAAAAAAAAAAAAGATTTATGTACGTACCTAAGTTGAATTATATTTGCTTTGTCTTTGTTACTGATATTGTTTATGTAATTATTATCAGTGGAAACTTAGCTGCTGTATGTAATTTTGTATATTAGTAGCCTATAAGTACCATCTCATTGTTCACGCAAACACGTGCACTCTCTACTCCTGTCACTCTCATACTCCATTGGGACGATCCACTGGATCACCGAGGCAGGTAATTTAACATCCATGTATTCAGCCCTTTTTAACGTCCCACTGCTGGGCACGTGCCTCCCTTCAATACGAGGGGAATCAGGCCATAGTCCACCACGCTGGCCAAGTGCAGGTTGGCAGACTTCACATGTCTTTCGAAAACTTGCTAGGTTTTCTCAGACATGCAGGTTTCCTCACGATGTTTTCCTTCACCGTAAGGCAAGTGGTAATTATGTTAGAAATGATTCGCACATGAAAATATCAGAGGTGCGAGACCCGGGATTTGAACCCGCTTCACTCGGTTTCCCAAGCGAGCGCGTTACCACTGGGCTACCACTGCCTTAAATTAACATCCATACTAATACATATTATAAATGCGAAACTAACTTTTATCTGTCTGTCTACCCGCCTGTCTGTTATCTTTTTACGCTTAATCTGCTATACTGATTTAGATGAAATTTGGTATGGAAATAGTTTGAAACCCTGAGAGGGCATAGGCTAGTTTTTATGCCGGAATATATTCCTTAGAGGGTGAAAACGGGGGTGGAAGTTTGAATAGGGAATCAATCATTTTTCAAGTAAGGGATATAAAACTCATTATACCTACATATGTACATGTATATATATATATATATATATATATATATATATATATATATATATATATATATACATATATAGTCTATCTATTTCATATAAATAAATAAATAAGATAAAACGACTGAGTCGCTAGTTTATAATATAATAATAGTTGTGTGATTAATATGATTTACCTCATCACCTCCAATATGAAATAGAGTAGGCCTAGGCAAAACCTCTGCCAGGTCAGTATACAAGTCGCGCAGTACTCGGTACATGGCGGGGTTGGCGGGGTTGAGCTGCCCGCACGGCGGCTGTATGCACAGGTTGCGCCACGCCTTCGCATTCACACACACTGCTAGATCTCCATAGCCGTATTCCTAATATGAAAGTTGTTATTTTTATTACTTTTGATCAATCAAAGAATATGAGTAGCTCTACAGATACAAAGTTACATGCAACCATGGACGCAAGGGGATCAATTATTGCCCTACACTACACTCACGCTCGCTTCGCTCGCGTTCGTCCCTAGGTACGTTTTCACGGTTAGCTATGTTTAGGTATACATAAATAGTAGCTTGCTACTCTTAAGATATTCATTTAAATTATAATATAGCGATTTACCCTCGCTTCGCTCGGGTGCATACGCCGTACGCGGATTTTGTTCACAATTTCATGGGTTTTAATTTTTTTTCGCGGGACCCTGATTTTTTTTCTAAAATAAAAGTAGCCTAGGTTATTCCTTATAACTTCAGCTATCTGCCAGTGAAAATCCCGTCAAAATCAGTCCTGCCATTTCGGAGATTAGCCGGAACAAACAGACAGACAGACAGACAAACAAATATTGTAAAAAATGTTGTTTTGGTATATGTACCGTGTATACATCCATATGCATTAAATAAAAAGCGGTTATTTTAATATTACAAACAGACACTCAAATTTTATTTATCTGTATAGGTAAATTATAAAAGTTAACCATTTAAAGATTAGTTAGTAGTTTTATGTAAAGAAACGAATGAACTCCTCTGGAAATAATTCTGCCGCCGCCCATGCATACAACCGCTCTACGATAGTTATTCCAGAACAGAGTTAGCGTAAGTCCTGCCCGTTGACAGAACCAGATTTTTCCGGCTCAAACTGTTGACAATTTAAGGCGCAAAACGCCTAAAAAAACGCATACATCGCCACATGATAAAGCTTTGGCTCTGTGAAGAGATTTACTCATGTGCTGGTCACTTAAATTCTGCTATAACAAAATTTTCATGAAATTTTTATATTTTTTTTCTCCTTAATATTCCTTTTTCAGTAATTGAAACAAAGTATATTATAGCTTAATATATTATCTATTTTAAGTTAAACTATATTAATTAAAATTGTATTATTCTTAAGTTAAATAGAAAAATCAATGTGATATCGATGCAAGTGTTAAAGAAAATACCTATTAAATAAATATTTTGTCGTATTTGGTATTTCCGTACCTATTTTAGAATATCATTAGAGCTACTCTTATAATACCTCAGGCTAAAGAACTATATGGACAAGTCCGCCAAAATAAATGTCAAAGTCCAAAATAGTAGCTTGATTTGCTCTTTATGCTACTATTCTACATTTTATCATACAGATCGTTTACTTCCTTTAAATAATAAGGGAAATTCGATATATGTATTAGATAAATTAATATACATTTTTTTTAAATAAATTATGAATAATAAAAATAATACTATATTTTTTTTTAATTTTTAAGCATTAGTTCTCTTCCCCTTGAAAAAGATATCAGTTTATTTATTTATTTTCTTTATTATAGTAAGATCCGTTAGTTGTTTTTATTTATTAACAATTATTTATTTATCACTCGGCATACAAATTGTATTATATATATTTGTAAATTATTTTAAAACATTGTTTAGCATCATGTTTAATTCTACGACACTCTGTCTATATTATTCCTTAGTCTGAGAGTTAAAAATATGTAAAGCACGTAAGATACATTACATTCCCCCATTGCCATCCATTGCCCGCATGAGCCGGAGAGTCAATTTCTATGACCACCCTCACTCCACGGACTTTCGCATAGTGAATAAGTTCGCGGACTTCATCTGTTGTATAAATCTCATATGCTGAATATGCCCCATATCTGGAAATACATATTGTACCATCAAAGAAAACTCCCTCGATGTGCTTAGACTAAAAGGATGTCTTTATAAAACCCATAAACAGATAGCATTGCAAAATTGTTGCTGCTCCGTTGCTTTGTTACTGCATTAAAGACAAACAAACATTTTAGTATATGATAAATGTTATTAGTTAGTACATAGTAAAGCTTTGGTAATATTTTACTCTGAGTTTGATTTAGATCACGAATTAAAAAAAACTGTGAGATATTTTCTCTATAGTCTTTTTATTCACATGAAGCAGCCCCGTACGATATTACTTAATTGCAATAATTGAATATAACCGTTCAGCACGAAGTCATTTATTTACACCATTACCTTGTAAACTGAGGTACTCGAGTGGATTCCAAAGGAAAGCTGTGAGAATCCGTGGCATGCCAATGAAAAACGTTCATCTTAACCGTTCCCATAGCATCAATCATCCTCTTTATATCATCCATTGGTATGAAATTTCTAGATGTATCCAGAAGAAACCCTCTATACTTATAAACAGGTCGGTCCCATATCTTTGCCCCCGAGACTAGACGTAGACTACATTTATATTGATCAATAAAATCTGGTTTATCGGCTGAGATCAATTGAGTGAATGTTTCGAGAGCATGACGCGCCCCGAATACAGTTTCCGCTACAATGTGAATTACGGAACTTTTCTCTGAAAGATACCAAAATGGATGTGAAATTTATTTAAAGATAAATTCTGTTAAAAGCATATTTCTAAGGAAGCTCTAAATAGGGAGAGTATAAATAACATCAATTACAAGAAAATGACCTGAGGAAATGTTATAGTAGTATCAACTCTCTCGGTGGACTTAGTGTATATTTTCTAATATTAAGCGTGAGTATTGCTATAATCACTTTTATAATAATTGTTTAATTATGTTTTTGTTGTGTTTGTTTTAAAAAAAATAAAGAATATCTAGACATATAGCAAATGTAATGACTAATGAATCACCTAATATTACCTTTACTTTGAACATCCAATCGGTACTGTTCATCTGTTTCCCAAGTGAGGTCCAGATTGCTTGTCTTCACTGTAATATAAACCACTACGGGTGTATCCACAACATCGGTCACATTACCATCACATTCATCCAAGATATATTGCGTAGCCACTTGCGTCATTTCTACTAGGATTTCACGCGTTTCCACTGGTGCATTGCTGAGATCAAATCTGCAATAAAGATAATTTAATACTACAATATTCATTTTATGTTGTATGACCCGATTGAGGTTATTCTGTTCAAATTTAAATAATTTTGCTTGTGATATTTGACTTCATACAAAAATCTATTGAATAAGCACTTCCAGTTCATCCCAAACTTCCCAAATATCCAGGAAACTTTTATATTTTATTTTTTAATATTTTAAACTCGTAGGACTATTATAAATAATATTTTAAAAATATATAATGTTCTCAAATGATGTGAACGAACAGCATATAATTTTTTTTTTATAATTTAGTACCTAAGCGACGGCGAGGAGTTTTTGTTTAAAAGTAATTTTTTTTTATTTGGTTTAAAAACAAAAAAAAAACTAAAAAATTGAATAAATACAAAAAAATTATATATAAAAGTAAAAACTTCGTATCCGACCGTTATTCAAGCACACCTGTGATAGTCGCTTCGCCGCTTGACTACGCTGCTTATACTCGAATTTTCGAAATTATTTACATATTTTGCGTGGAATAATGCGAAAGAAAACCGCATGAATACTCGAAAATACGCGTTTTCCCAGACATAATAGATCGATTTTTTGCCTACGAAAGCTCCCACTTACCAAATTTCAGTGAAATCGTTAGAGCCGTTTCCGAGATCGCCAGTATATTAGATAGATAGATCAGATAATATATTTTGACCTATTGTCAAAGACAATTCTTATCAAGAGCTTATTGAAGGGACTTGACATTTTTTTAGATAGGTTATTTACACCTATTTTGGAGCAATTATTTTTTCCATATTTATTATGTTATTGTTATCGTCCTTGAATTACAAAAGGAAATTAAAGTAGATAATGAATTCAAAGAGTTATAGAACTATTATAAAAAATGATTATAGTCTATGAACGTTGCGAAAGCTTTTGTTTATTTGCTGGGAATTATATTACGTACTAAGCTTGCGTGGGCCTCATTTACGTAGATAATAAAAAATATTGTATAAGCAAAAGGCATTAAAATTATCATTATCTATATTATGTTTATGTATAATTTATATAATAAAATGGAAGCTCCGAGTCATAGTTAGATAACATTATAATTTATTTTTATGAAAATTGGTAAAATGAAAACGTGAAATTGTGTTACAAGTTCAAAGAGGCACAAGATTGTGTTTAAAAAGAAACATTTAAAGATTTATTTCTTAGCAGCCAGTGCAAGCAGTAAATATGTGGCCCTGACCAAGTATGGAATATACGATTAATTCTGCAGACAGTGGGCGGCAATAGTCCCGACTTGGCTAGCACGATTTACCTGTCAAATAAATGATCAAAGATCGTAGGTCGAATAACGTTATTGCCTATAAATCGGTCGTTCACCCCTTTACTATAACAATTTACAAGAATGCTAAATAAATATTGTTATATTTAAATGTATCCGTTGATGATCTCATCTTGTTAGATCTTATTTGCACTTAGTTTCTTCTATTCAATAAGATAAAGCTTCATAGCATATATATATATATATATGTGTGTGTGTGTGTAGTGTATCAACTATCTGGTATCCATAGCACAAGCTTCATTGCTTACCATGGAACTAGTTGGTGCTGTGTGTTAATGTCCCAACATACGAGTAATCGTATCAAACTAATATTATAAAGAGGTAAAGTGTATAAGTTTGTGAGTTTGTTTGTTGAACCGATTAAGATAAAATTTGGCAAGAAGATAGTTTAAGACCTAGGGTGAAAATGGTGATGAAAATTTATTTTGTAATGGGAATCTACCTTGGGTTCATCCCAAGCGAAGCGAGGGTGAGTCGCTAGTTTATTATAAAGCTTACGTACATACGCTTACATCATACGCACTATTTTTTATATTATTATAATTTAGATATATAACCAAATTGCTGTATCTGCGACTTCTTATTATATTACTAAATTTCATAACCTTAGCAGGTTTTGACATTTCATTATTAATCCATCCAGTCAACGAGTGAGTGGTATTTTACTTTTATATAGATTACAAAAATGACGTTCCCAAAAAATTCTATGTTTATACGGTAACTAAGTAGTCGTTATAAAATCTAGAGTTAAAAAGTCGGTTTTTATTTTAAGAATCCGTATTCCTTCATCATAACTATCGACCATTGTGTTCTCGCTCAAACGACTTCAATGAATAACTTACAATTAGTCTCGTGTCAATGTTTCTTCTACTATGTTTTATGATGGCTTCTTTATTTGTACATAACTAATTGGCATCTCATAACTTAAAACAAGAAATACTAAAGTATCAATTACACACATTCACAGCTACGTATTGTGCTATGTTCTGAAGTTATTAAAACGTTAAATTTTGTATTATATAAAAATTTACAGATTTTTGTAGTATTTGTTTTTTAAAGGAATTTTAGTAGTTTAGTAAAGAAGGCGTATTTACCTGAGACAAGCATCCGCGATGATATTTTACACATTATATTACTTACTATAGAAAATTATTTATCTACATCATATCCTTTATTGTACACCAAAAAGAGACGAAAAATATATACATAAAAAAGAAAAGATGCACAGCAGGCGGCCTTATCGCTGGAAGCGATCTCTTCCAGGCAACCTTCAGGTGGAGGAGTAAGTTTTCATAAAAACGGTAGGTGGTGTACTTGCTTTTACACGTTTGTATATATAAATACTTATAGATAAATAGATACATAAATAAATCCATATATAGGTACATACATAAATACATACATACATACATGAATACATACATACATACATAAATACATATATACATACATACATACATTCATACATACATACATGAAAAAGAAAAAATCTATTTAATAATATATAGAATTAGATACTAGAACATGATAGAGGAAATGATAATAATTATAAGGATGGTATTAGGGAAAGGACTAAAGAGAGAAAGGGGAAAGGCCTAAGGAGAAAGGGTTAAAAGGACAGATAGTAATCTTTTAATAAGCTTTTAAATTTATCTAAGCTTTTAGCACATCTAATACTTAAAGGAATAGAATTCCACAGTCGAGCAGCTTTTACTGTAAAAGAATTTGTGAAGAAACAGGAAGAGTGAGTAGGAATTTTAAGAAGGAAGTTCTGAGCAGAGCGTAGTGAACGAGCATGGGAATCACCCAAAAACTCAAAACGCTCTTTCAGATAAATAGGAGTTGAAGGATTAAACAGCACGCAGTAGAGAAGATGAAGAATATGAGTATTCCTGCGGAATCGGATAGGGAGCCACTTGAGTTTTTTACGAAATTGAGAAACATGGTCATATTTTCTAAGGCCAAAAATAAACCGTATACAAAGATTTTGGAGTCGCTCAAGTTTATTTAAGTGCTCCTCTTTGATGTCGAGATAACAAATGTCAGCATAATCAAGAATCGGTAGTAGGAGTGAATTTGCTAGCGCAATTTTAGTAGGAATCGGAAGAAAATTTCGCAATCTGCGAAGAGAAGCAATCGCTCCAAACATTTTCCGGCTCAGTTCACTCACTTGCGGATCCCATGACAAGTGTTGATCAATTAGTAAACCAAGATTTTTAACTTTTTCTTGAAACGGAATCTTAACACCATCTAACGTTATTGCTGGTATTTGTGTAGTCTTAGTTTTTGACAACATTCTTTGACTGCCAATAATTATTGCCTGCGATTTCGCAGCGTTTAAGTTAAGGCCGTACGATGTACCCCATGTGACTATAGAGGAGAGGTCTTTGTTAATATTTTTTATTGTTTGTGGTAAATCAGCCACAGATGTCACGGCATAAATTTGCAAATCGTCTGCATATAGGTGGTAGTGAGAAGAAATTTGATGACAAATAGTATTAATAAAAACTGAAAATAAGAGAGGAGACAACACGCCACCTTGTGGAACACCGGCAGTAACTGTGCACCAATCGGAGTAAGAATCATCAATCCGAATGCGTTGCCGGCGGCCGCACAAGTAAGAACGAAACCAATCAACTACCTCAGGAGATATGTTAAGAGAAGATATAATGGCAAGCAAGACGTCAAAGTCCACCGTATTAAATGCATTACTAAAATCTAGTAGTACCAACACAGTAAGTCTTCGGTCATCCATACCTTCCCTGATGTCATCTGTTATTTTGATTAAGGCCGTAGTAGTACTATGACTAGGGCGGAAACCGGATTGAAAGGAATTTAAAAGATTGTGTTTGTAAAGGAAAGCACTGACTTGCTGGTGAACCAGTCGTTCGAGTACTTTTGATAGGAAAGGAAGGATAGAAATAGGACGATAATCAGAAAAGGATGATGGGCTAGACACTTTTGGAAGAGGAAAGATTTGGCCATCTTTCCAGGATGAAGGAAACTGTTTGAAATTAATGGAGGAATTTAAAATGGTAGTAATTATAGGAACGATATGATTAAGAATGGGAAGAATCATTTTACGGCTTATACAGTCTGCCCCAACAGCATCAGATTTAATTGCCATAATATTTCTCTTAACATCACTTTCGGAAAATTGACTAAAAGTAAAACTGGGGAAATCAGGAGTAGGTAAAGTTGAAAGATAGTTGAGTGTGTTTAACTTACTTGTACTATGAATAGTAGCCGAAGAAGAGAAATGCTGATTTATCAGATTTAAATTTATATTGTGAGGATTTATATTATGCTTAGATTTACCTACTCCAAGGGATTTGAGAAACTTCCACATTTTATCTGGATCATCCTCTTCAATGATAGATTTATGGATATGGCGTCGTTGACTATCCCTACACACTATATTGCAACGATTGCGAGCCTTAATATATTTGGCCTTATTGTCATCATTGGGATTAGATACGTATTTTGACTTCGCTGCAAATTTTTTTCCTTGGAGTTTTTTGATTTCGGGAGTAAGCCACGGAGCCGGAAGATGCTTCATACGAACAGGGCGAACCGGAGCATGGATGTCATATAGTTGGGTTAACAATGAGTTAAATATTGATACTTGCTCATCAATTGTACTTGCATTAATAACAGCGGACCAGTCGATATTTTCAGCATCTGCGTGCAATCTCTCTATATTGATACCACTAAAATTGCGCTGCAGAAGGATTCTTGATTTTGCTTTTGGTGTCTTTAATTTATAAGATAAATAGATAAGATCATGGTATGAAAATGGGGCAGGGCATTGGCCGTGTTTTGCAACAAGGTCGGTGGAAGATACAAAGATTAGGTCAAGAAGAGAAGGTACGCAATTTGGAAATTTATGAGTGGGATTTAGTGGGAGAATATTTAAATCGGCTGCATTTATAAGAGAACAAAGAAGATTAGCTCTATGATCATTTTTTTGAAGACACGTATTGAAGTCACCCATCAACAAAGTATGATCATAAAGAGGCTTAAATTGCTCTAACAGAGTTTCAAATGATGAAAAATAATCGATCGTGTGACTCGGGTTGTAATAAACGCCCAGGAGTATTTTAGAGTGAGATAAGGTGATCTCAATAAAAAGATGTTCGGTTTCTACGTTCCCCTGTTGTTGAGACATGCTAACAATTGAAAAAGGAATATGAGAACGTAGATAAATGGCTACTCCACCTCCTGTTCGTCCAGTACGATCATTTCTAATTAAATGAAACCCTGGTAGCGAGTAAGATGTTGAAGAAAGACAAGGTTTAAGCCATGACTCGGATACTAATATAGCGTGAATATGTTTACTTGTAAAAGATGACAACATATCAGGATAGTGCGCTGGAATACTCTGAGCATTAATGTGAACAAGATTAAAATTTTTCAGAACATCTGAGAAGTGTAAATTGAGAGTCTCGCCAAGTGAAAGGATACTGTGAAAACTATCGTTGCTGCTATCGCCTTCAGATGGAGTGCAGGAAAAGAAGGAATCATTCAGGCTAATATCATTCGAACTCATATTATATGTATGTTATGATAATATAAAATTAAGATAAATAAAAATATATATGTATAGTTTTAAAACTAGATAAATATATATCTATATATATTTAAATATATATAAATATATATATTATAGTAAGTAAATAACTTCTTATGTAAAGATAATTTTAAATTAAAAATAATATTAATATAAGTAGCAAGTAAATACTACTCACCCGCCAGTTGCAAGAAAGAAGAAAATTACACAATACAAAACCAAACATAAAATACAAAAGAAAAACAAAATAAATTAGGTATTAGGCATTAACATAAATATATAAAGCATTACAAGAAACAATAAACTCAAACAATGAAACCAAACAAAACACAAAAAAAAAAAAAAAAAAAAAAAAAAATAGAAAAAAAAGAGGAAAGTTGACATTTGACAAATTAATATCGTGTGGATAGAACTTAAAATTCCATAAACAATAAAATATTATCTATGTTACACTTTGTTCATATAATCTGTCATACTTGTCTATAGTCATTTCAGTGAGTAAACAATAATAAATATGGAAACTAATACCTAAAATATACAAATTAAACATGTAAAGAAAAGGAAAAAAAAAATAGATAAATAAATTATTTTTTAACTAATCGTTTAACGCGAGAAGCCATCACTTTGTCCGTTGTCTTGGGAACTGATACGATCTGCGGTGATTTAACTGGATTGCTCGGAATTCCACTCAAATCCAGTTTACACTCCGCACGATGTCGAGACCCATCCGGGGCAATAATATGAATGCACCCATCCCGAGTCCAACACTTGCTAACACCAAAACGATGCCTCGCCTCCAAAAACGCTTCGTGTCTACTCTTCGTGAGGAACTCCGACTGGGTAAAACCAGTGCCTTTGAGTTTTGTTTTGGCGAACCACACTTTATTACGCACATTAACATCACTAAACTTCACCACGATAGGCCTAGGCTTGTCGGCGGGGCGGCCTAAGCGATACGAGTCTTTAATGTTTTCCGTAGAAAAGTTCTGCAGATCGAGGTGGTCAGCGATCAAACTTGTGATCCTGGCTGCACTATCTTCATTTTTAAGCTCTGGGACACCGTGGAAGAGAATCATCTTACGCCTTCTCCTCATTTCATGTCGGTCAACCTCTAAAGCAAGATACTCAACTTGACGTTGTAAAGTATTCAGTACGGAAACAATGAAGCTTCTGAAGTTATTAAATTCAGTTGGCAGGGCGCTAGACGAAACAGATGACGATGTTTTATGCAAGTCTTGCTGAAATTCATTCATCCGGGTGTTAAACATGTCAGCCAGTGTAGACAAAGACTCCTTGATGGACTCCATATTTAATAATGTATTAAATGTTGATTTAAGTGAATAAGTACGAGGAGTATTCTTGCTGGTGGGTAAATAAGTACTCACATATACATATTATGTTAAAATAGTGTAAATATATAACTTAATTCTCAGTTTTAAATTTAAATATATCAGCTGATTGCGAATTGACGTGTGTTGCGTTCCACTCCTACCCGCGAAAAAAAATCATACATACATCTATATTATCTCGTGTGCTTTGCTGATACTTAGGTACACATCAAAGAGTAATAACTAATAACATCTAATCATTAGAATGTATTCAATGCACGCTCATACTATTCAATTAAATTATGAAGTCATTTAAGGTCATTATAGTGTATTAAATGAACCAAATTACATTTTATCATAACAACTTTAAAAAAAAAATGAAAACCGACTTCCAGGCACTGAAAAATAAAAAATAACTAAACGGGGGTTTTCATTAAGAATAGATACTTAATCAGATTTTTTCGAAGTCGGTGTGCTTTGATTTGTATTGGCTGGCACCACTTTTATTTTTCCATTTTTAGTGTAGACGTATCATCAATACAAATTAATCAAGCCCAAACACCAGGTAATTGCTGTAAACCGTTGAGGAGTTCCCTCGACTATCTTTCGGGTCCATCATCAGATCGACTCCAGACCTTCATGAAATAGTAGTGCTTTAAAATACCTAATGAAAATGTTAACAAACGCACTAGTCGCCACTACAATTTTCGAAAGTTCCCCTCGATTTCTCTGGGATCCCATCATCAGATCCTGGTTTCCTTATCATGGTACCACTCTTGGGATATCTCCTTTCCAACAAAAAAAGAATTATCAAAATCGGTTCATAAACGACGAAAAAATGCCCGAACAAACATAAAAAAATATATATATATACGGCGAATTGAGAACCTCCTCCTTTTTTTGGAAGTCGGTTAAAAAGAAATTTAGATACACTAACGATATAAGTAAATTTAAATATTTTAATTGCACTTATATCATTAGTAATTTTATTCAGTTACTACACACGTCTTGAAAACTCTATGATATTTGAATATCTTATTATATATTGTATTAAATCAAACAAGTTTATTCTCTTACATTGTTGTTTACAAAGACAGCTATTCTATTATAGAACGTATACTACAAGCTAAATTTAGCTTCAGTCTGCGAAGTGGTTGGATGACTCCCAGAAATAAAATAAAAAGATTCATAATGGCGAGCCCTTCCAAACAGGGATCAAGGGATTGCCGAGCAATGACCGCTAAAGTTCCAGTTAATGATCAAAACAGCTCTACATTTATAGTGCGTTAGTCGACTGTGGCGCACGTTAGCAAGCGTATTGAATTTTTACGTATTCAAACTTAAGCAAAATGTTTTAAAATTAAAATAACGATCGGTGATTTTTCTAAATACCTACATAAATAGAAACTCTTAGTTTCGTTAAATTATTTCGATTTCTTTTGATCTGAATGAATTATTTATTTTTCTTACTCAATTCTGAGAATTACCATCTAAGATTATAATTATCGGTTCTTTTATTTGGTATAAGCCTCTGTTTACAGTTTAGCATATTCACATTTAACTCGCCCTCAACAAATTTATCTAAGCATTGTATTGAACTGCATAGTACAGGTTCAACCAGTAAGTTCTATTATTTACTACATTATTATATTCCGGTGTACGTACAAGAATATTTTATTGGCTTTCAACTACATTTCTTCACATAGATAATATGTAGATACTTACGAATATATCAACATTTATATATTATGTTATTCTGTGGTTCATCCAGAATTTTTCATAAAAAATAATGTTTTTAAGGAATATTTAATCAGTTATGTTAACCTACATACATATATATCAACATACAATTAACCCGGTTACAGTAACCATTTCATTATATTTACTCATAAAGTCTCTATGTGTTACGTGGAAATTTAAATTATTATCATTTAATGTTTTTTGAATGAAAATTAAAATTTAAAACCTTTAAAAGTAATTATTTAAATAAATTAATGATAAGTCAGAGAGCAAAGACCTTTTGCGAAGAAAAATAGAGGGCGACATTACACTAATGTGTAATAAGTGACGTGATGGTCCAAAAGTATAATATAAAAATAAATTGCAATGGCGTCTTAGCTATAAATATTCTTAATAAATCGTACACCACAATACGATAGTAGACGCTGTGACGTAGTGTCACGGGACTCAGAAATAGATAGATGAGAGACAAGACACCTGTAACTTTTCATATTACACAATGTAACCTATTAAGCTTATACAGGTGATTTATTTTACTGACCCACATATACTTTATTACCTTGTTTTTATTGTATAAAACTTGCCTTAATAGATTTTTAAACTATATTTTATATACATACTAGCGACTCACCCTCGCTCCGCTCGGTTACGGTTTAAAGATTAGTATATATTTCTCGGAGATGAGATATTTTCCTGCAGTAAAAAGTATCTTATATGTTGACCCGAATAACCAGCTATCATCATACCAAATTTCATCATAATCGGTTCAGTCGTTTTCTCGCGATGCGTTCCCAGACGGACAGACAGATAGGTTAACAGACAGACAAAATATGCACTCGTATAGATATATGGATTTCAACCAATAAAAGCATTTCAATAAAAAAGGTACGATAAGCTACTGTTGATATCAATTACACAGTAAATAAAAATAATAAGGTTAAGATAAGATACATATGTATAATGCTTATTCCATTATAATTGACGTAGATACAGAATGTTATAAATTGTATGCGAAATTATTCATATAAAGCGATGTTTGCACGATCGATGCAATCACTGCAAATTGTGCAAGGTTGAAACAATAAAAGATTGGGTTAAACGATTCGTTTAAATAGACAATCATCAACAGTCAGAATTACGTGTCTAACTAGGACCTATACTGTACACACTTGCTCTTTATTTACTACAGTTATAAAAAAATCCGCGAACAAACATAAAAAAAATAAAAAATAAAAGAAATATATACGGTCGAATTGAGAACCTCCTCCTTTTTTGGAAGTCGGTTAAAAACACATTAAAATACACTATTAAACACGGTTTTATTAACTTTACTCGTGCCTCTATGTTGTCAAATCTTGGAAGACGATTTTAACCTACTTATAACTAGTATAGAGTTCGTAGATATCTCTAAATTTAAATATAATACAAATATTCATATTAAAAAACAAACAATACAAAAAATTTACATAATGATCTGATAAAAGAGCCATGATATAGGAGATAATGGAACTCTTCGACAGGTATGAATAAAACTATAGAAATTAAACTAATGTGATAGTGAAAATCATGTTTTTTATTTCTTCAAACCGCGAGGATTCCAAAAAGGTGCAAAATGCATATAGTTAATAACTAGGTATAAGTTTTGAAGCATTTATTATCTTAAATGAAACCAACATTTGTAACAGATCACAATTACATGGACAATAAAACTAAAGTAACCTTATAATTTACAATCCACCAGTGAGAGCTTATCGAGTACCTATGAAGTTAACCGCAATATATATATTTTAAATCATACATACGTTTCTATATACGTTTCATTAAACTAGTAGTTCTTCGAACAGTAGGCCTCGCGAGAACAAACTCTTTGCAAAATTTATGTGAGCTATTATATTTACTGCATTTCGAGGAGCTACTTTGCTCATCACGCCGAAGATCCACATCAGATCTTCACCAAATTTTTATGAGATCAATTTAAAGTCATTAACTTTCAAATAAAAAAAGAATCATCGAAATCAGATCTCATAAGGCGGAGATATCCAGTAGCCCCCTTTTTGGAGGAAGTACTCATACATTTAAAAAATCCCCGACAACAAAAAAATCTAAAAAGTTGTAAAACATGCGTACCAAGTTTCGTCCAGATCGGTTGTAAAATACAATCTGTAGACGAGTACCAACAAAGTGACAGAATAAAGCAATTATTACCAAACTTGAAGCAGAGACACTTCACTCGTTTGGCTCGCTCGGTCAAATATGTATATGTAGTATTATAGGCTTATTATAGATTATTACGTTGGAATCATAATTTTATTATAATAAGTATAGTAATTTACGTTATGTAGCGTCATGCATTGCTGCACATGTAATGTATTTTCAAGGTTATGTAATTACATGAAGTTTTGTGGTAAGGTATTTATATTTTGCCAATAATATTTCCTGTTATATATCAGAATAGAAATATTCAAAACCCAAAAGTTACGCTCAAAGTAAGATCTCTAAAGTCCGATCTTTAATTACACTGTAGGTCTAAGTTCTAGTCTCTATTTTATCTTTTTAATAACTGCATGAAATAAAACTGCATATTTCCATATTAAATGTTGACGTTGACGTAGACTATAGTAGCACGAAAATATTAAATTTACTAATGACTTTCTTTACTAGCAGGTAATCTATTAAGAGAGCAATTTGACTATGTTAAGTGCTTTATGGCACTAACTACTGTTCTACATATTCAATGAATACTTTCAAAACCGCTACATAAGATAACTTACATATTTTATTTTATTATCGTTTGTAAATAGCACAGTTATTTTGTATAGATAAGTTAGAATTTAGAATTTAGTAACTTATTTGTATTTATAGGCTGTTTATATTATTGTAAAATTTTCCCTTGTTTACGACTTAATCAATATTTTTTTCAATGGAATTATCTATACATATAATAAAACTGTAGAGGTCGAATGTCTGTACATAGAAAAAAAAAAGCTAAAAACCGAGTTAGGGGGATGTAAGATGAGAAATAGAACAAATCCAGTTTTTTTTTCAATTTTTATGTTTGTCTGTTTGTACGGGCTAATAAATTAATAAATTAAAGCTCTGTCCACCGTACCCTAGTTGATTTATGTATAACAAGTATAACTGATTTTTGTCTTTAGCAATAAAAACATAACAATATAAACTTTTGACACACTTTGGAGCCCTTGAATTGGGCCATGGCCATCTTTTCACTTTTATATTCTCTTTCATCTAATTTTTTTCGACTTTAAAAAGATTTCTATATTTCTAAATATTGAAATGATAAAAGATGAACATATTTAATACTTTCTTGGATATATATATATATATATATATATATATATATATATATATATATATATATATATATATATATATATATATATATATATATATATAAGAACAATGCTATTTTTTTATTATTATTATTATTATTTCTTAGGGTTGCTGTATATATGCACTGTATAATTAATTTTTTTAAATTACTGTTTTTGAGTCTTGACTTCACCCGTCATTAATAGTTTCTACCACGCATAATTAATTGTGTTAAATATGTATTACACTCCATTATAATAAAACCATATTGTAGAAGGTTAAAAATTTATTCAACAACTTATCACGCGTCTAATAACATATGTCCTCAATATTTTATTGATTCAAGCAAAATTTTTGATGTACGCAGGTAGTATACTTTATCATCGCCCATTTAGCTTATCTTGTAGATTTACTTGTTTGGCCTATTCCATTTTGATACGCCAAACACGACATACCTATCTTACATAATTTGAAATAATATAGAAACTTAGTGTAATTTTTATTTAGAATAATATATTTTTTTACTTTTTAAATTTAGATTGGAAAACGAACTCATAACTAATCTATGGCTTTTAACAAGGTTCTATCTACACAGGTTAAGACGTAACCCATGTTTTGGTCTGCTTAATGGGGATAGTTATATAGCATTAAGCATAACTACTATAAACGTTTCTTATGTGTTACTGTTAACTGTCTATCTCTGAAAGGAACAATCAAAAGTTATGTTATTAATTATTTATTCAGCAATTACAAATCCAGAGGAGGTGGGCCCGTAATTATTTTTTGTGTGTATGTTATGTTAAGCGATATCTTCGCAAAATGTAAATAGATTTTTTTCTATTTTAATAAATAGGTTATACCTCAATAATTTCATATGAGTTTGAAGAAAAGTATAATATATAAAATAATTTTATATGAGTTTAAAGGCAGTGGTAGCCCAGTGGTAACGCGTTCGCTTGGGAAACCGAGTGAAGCGGGTTCAAATCCCGGGTCTCGCACCTCTGATATTTCCATGTGCGAATCATTTTTAACTTGATTACCACTTGCCTTACGTTGAAGGAAAAAATCGTGAGGAAACCTGCATGTCTGAGAGAAACTAGCTAACTTTTCGAAAGACATGTGAAGTCCGCCAATCCGCACTTGGCCAGCGTGGTGGACTATGGCCTGTTTCCCCTCGTATTGAAAGGAGGCCCGTGCCCAGCAGTGGGACGTTAAAAAGGGCTGAATACTTGAAGAAAACCCTACACAACACTCTAACCCTAATGATGGAATTTAACACTCATTTTCTTAATACTTTCTTCGATTTACGCGAATATTTGATATTTTAAATAAAACTATTTTTTCGGATTATTTCGCGGATTTATTTTGATTTTTAGTTCTGGCCTTTTAGACATCTAATACCTTAGTCTTTCCCGTGACCTTGATTGCTGTAAAGCATTCGAAACGTCGGAAACCAAAACCTCATTTTCTAATTATTCTGGCTATTTTAAATATTTAAAGGATTAAATAATAATTAATTAAGGTAAGTTATAAGTATTTATTTTTATTACGAATAACACCTTATTTCCAGTGATTCAGCGGGATCAATGGAATGGGTCAAAGATCAAGGCACACTTGTGCTGTTGATAAAATGAATTATGAATGAACTGGCTACTTAAGTGCTTTAGATGGTGACTTAGTGCATAACGTATTATGCAAAATAATATGTTGTCATGTTACAAAACCAAGGATCTTAGTCTTTTAAGAATAAGTTTTATATAAAAACACTTATAAAATATAAAACGTTTTGTTAAGTTCCTCCTTTAATCTACCTAAAACTACCTATTACCTACTACTATCCATCCATTTACTTAAATACAGTTGTTCTATTTAATTTAAGACCATGTGCCATAAATATTACTCGTAGAGCAATCAATTACTTAAAATTTATTACAATTTAAATAAGTACGTTAATATCGCAAGCCAAGTGGTACAAAACATGTATCTAACACTTTACAAAGATAAACGTGATAAATTATCTTTTTTGGCTGAAAACAGATAAATCTTAAATAGGTCACGCATAAACATTAAAATATATAAAAATGACTTCGCATCATATGAATGTAAAATTATCAAATGTCCATTCTTAACTCTTTCAAGGATAATATGAAACTGTAATGTTATCTGTTTATTAAGCACTAGCGGCTCATCCTCGCTTCGCTCGGATTCTCCTCTAAAAAGACAAAAACAAATCTATATCACGGGAATCATACATTTTTCCGGGATAAAAAGTAGCCTATGTGTTATTCTGATGTATAAGCTATATTATTGTAAAGCTTCATTAAAATTCGTTCAGTAGTTTTGCGTGAAAAAGGAACAAGCATACAGACATCCAGACATCCATAATCCTCACAAACTTTCGCCTTTATAATATTAGTACGATGGTTTTATTTATGTGCCTCAAAAAATGTGTGCGACAATTCCAAAAATTGGCCTAATCAATGTAATAAAGCGTAAGGTAAAAATAATATTATTAATTAAATACTTCTTCCTACCTTAAATAATTGGGGTGTATTTTCACTGTTTGGCTGCTCAAAGAGGCGGTAACAGGTCTAGGCCAAAGACCGCCAAATCTTCCACAAACAGTCCTGCATAAGTCCACACTATCGAAACTTGACAACGAAGACGATATATTAGAGGCATTAGGCTGTGGATGCTCAGATCTCTGACATCCTTCATCTGGAACGCATTTGTATGTCCATGAGGGCCTATAAAAGAAATAATTTAGTCTCATTAGTACGCTAAAGTAAAACTTATGTAGAGCAATGCATTTATGAACAGAGCCGTCTTAGCCTATTCCGGGGCTCTAGGGCACACGAGGATGTGGTGCCCTAAAATAAATGTGGTGCCATAAAAAACCAAGACGGGTTGAACTCGCGCACTCAGGGTTCCATGTCACAAACTTTGGTGTTATCGATTCGAGATTTATAGCGAGAATAAGACTAGCACTCGATCAGTTTTTACGATTGCATGGATTAAAAAAGTACTAGATACATATTTGGAGTATGGGGGAAATTAAAACCAACTCCAATAGAATTATTTATATCAGTTTAATAATGTATAAAACGTAACAAAATTACATGACGTGAGTCAACTTTCTTTTTCTTCCTCTTTTTAAAAATAGGCGAAACGAAACAACATATAAGAACTCTTTTATTTCGCTACATCACCCCCCCACGGAGTAAAAAAGGAACAATACTAAATCAACTTACATAAAAATACAAAATGACATAACAAATAATAGAGTACAATTTGATAATAAAAAAATATTTTGAGCAAATTTTATAGGATAGCTAGTTTAAATATATAGCTAATTGCAATATGTATTAAAATATTTTGAAATAAAATCTATATAACAATTGTTGTATAAAAAATATGAATCAATAACAATAATATTTAAATATTGTTTGTGTTACACTCCACTATGACGCTATACTTTTTCAAAGTACACATTTATAAGTACTCCAATTGAATAGAATGGAACTAGTCCGTCGCCTGCAGGATTATCGCACAAATATAATGAGCGATAATTTTAAACAATGGCGGCTTGACATCCATAAATCGAAGAAAATTATTTTTTTTAAAATAACATGTGACGAAATATTTAAAATTTACACTTTTCTCACATGAACAGTTCACTTTTCACGACGCTCGTTAACACTTTAACAATAGAAACATCTTCCAGGCATTACATGCGAATGGATGAGATGGCGATCTAAATATGTTAAAACTGTTACATACTCGTATATTTGGAGTGTGATTCGTCGTATAAGCGTTGTTCTGGAGAGGGTCACCACTTTGGAGTATTGGGGAAATTAAAACCAACTCCAATAGAATTATTTATATCAGTTTAATAATGTATAAAACGTAACAAAATTACATGACGTGAGTCAACTTTCTTTTTCTTCCTCTTTTTAAAAATAGGCGAAACGAAACAACATATAAGAACTCTTTTAGTGTTTCACTACACATATAATCCCATGCAAAAGTTCTTTTAAAATTGTCACCAATTGTGTTTAAGTCTTTATACTAGTTGAAATAAATATAGAACAATGTAAATTGATCCTTAAATACAATGTTTAAAGTTGTTTTCATAAAAAAAAAGCGCGCCCAAATATTCATATGAGCGCTCATATTGCAAGGACATGTTTTGTCGCTGACTGTGTATCTAATACTTTTTTGATCGATAATTTGTTATTATTTTATTGAGTTCACACTATAACCACCCTACGTTACGAACCTAAAAAAGTAAATTACAAAATCATTTTTTCGCTATGATTTTATATTTATTACTATTTTTTGGTATTAATATGGTTAATTAGTATAAATCAAATATCAGATACGTATGTTTGAATTTGATACAATTACGATAGTGGTTTCTTCCGGGATTTCTGTTTGCAAAATCTTCTATTATATCCTCAAAATCTAGTTCTTGAAGGACATCACTTTATGCACTTGATTGACAAATTAGTTAATCATTCTTGCAACATTGTTGTTCATAATTCATTCTTTATTCTCTTTAGCCGTGAAAATAGCGCTCTCTACTACAATTTGTAACCATTCAGCAAAGGAATATTCTTGTAACAACTTCAACATTTGGAAAAGTTTCTTCTAATTTATTAGTCTTACTTAGGTTATACAAGATTGAGATACTCAAATCAACTGACTTCTTTGTAATGTTCTTCGAATACTGCCTTAAATGAAAACATTCTGATGTGAGCTCAATTACGTTAATGTCTTTGTTACAGAATTCTGCAAATTCTTCGCATTTTTTGTCAACTCGTCAGACTCGATTGTTATTAACTGACAAAGGAAACTGAAACGATTGTATTTTTTTTGGTATACTGCTGAACGATTTTTTAAGTGTGAGTCTAATGTGTTGATTTTATAGGAATGAATGAACATATCTACATGAAATTTTTCCTTGCTACTCTGTACAATCTCCGATGATCCTTCAAGAAAAGTAACATGTGTGCTACGTACTCTTTCTCTTTCAAAATTATCTTTATAGTCAGCATTTAGATTTTTTTTCTTTAGTAGCTGATTTGGACTGATCGAAATTATTGGGTGCCTATTTAACATAATCAATCAGAGATGCATAGAATTTTGTTGCAACTTTCATATTCCTAGTGCTTTTTTGTAAACTTAAGCTTGTTTTATTCATTATTCCTAAAAGATCATTCCATATCTCTGTTAGAAGAATAGTGTCAAATTTTTCTATTATTTTGACTTTGCTTCTTGTTACTTCTATTTGGTTGATGTCACTTGCAATTGATGACAAAGCTTCAGAAATATTTAAATAATTCTACGCGACAAAAGCGAAGTAAATTGTGATCAACTGGTACTCTTAGAAGCCATTAAACAAAAGAATTGAATATTTAAATAACCATTTTGAAAAGCATTGATATCATTAGCAAGTGCAGACCATCTGGTATCCGGGAAAGATTTCGGGACTTCGTTTGCACCCAAATGATCTGTCATAATTTACCATTGTTGGTGGAAACCTAGGTATAATTAAACAATTTTTGGATAAATTGAAAGTATGCTATTGCTTCAAAAACACATTCAACAGCCTAAACACCTATTAAATTTAATAATAAACGCACGTGGGAAAAAAATTGCTAATTCTCATTTATTCTTGACTGAGTATCAGAAAGAATACTTTCCAAACATATTTGATGCATTGATGTAACTCTGCCCGCGACATTCTTTTATAGAAATGAAATTCCAAAAGAGTTTAAAATGGTAACTGCTACGTACTTTGTATTACGTTAATCCATAGGCATAAATTGCAAAAATCTCTCAATTGGTTCTCCGTCTTTTACGTATCAACAATATATAACAATGAAGGTTAGTTGGTCAACGTGGGAGAGATCTGGCGTTGAATTTACACTAATAGAGTAGTATTTTTCTGACTTCAGTTCATTTACAAATTTTTGTAAAACTTGCTCTCCCATTATATTATAAATTCATTACAAATATTTACAGACATATATGATGACCTTCTTTGTTGTTTGATGTTTTTCGGTTTCCACTTTTTTTTTTCTTTTTTGTGAACCACTTACATATATTGTTCTCAACATATTGAAATGATTTATAAATAAATTGGTTAATACCTCTATTATCTTAAATAATTTCAGTTAAACAAAACAAAATCCTGCCTTGATGTTGTCTGATTTAAAATTTGACAGTATTGACTTCTATGTGTAGGCTGAGCATCACAACCTTGCTGTCGAAACGGTTGGTATAGTTGACGCGAGATGGTATTGTTAAGATTAGTTTTTACTTTCTAGGTATTTTTCATTATTACTAAAATGTCCATTCTTCAGTCTGGTGTCCAACTAAACATATTTAATTAAAAATTGTTGGCGGTATTTCTTAGTAAGTGGACAGACCAACAAAAAATCCTGAATAGTAGCGAAATATAAAACTACATCATGTAACTGGCAATTATTATTACCGCTTATTGTTTCCAGACAGTGGAAAAAAATCCTCATTTAAATAAAATAAAATATTTTTGTTGGGGTATATCAATCTAAAGAAGAAAATATTTTTTCAGTATAAGCGTTCATATCGGCCTTTCGGGGTCCCCATGAGAATGGAGGCTCTGGGCCCGAGCCCCGAGTGCTTATGGTAAAGATGGTATTTAGACAGTAACGTTACATTATATATAAAATAATTTTGTGTTTATTCTCTCTACTCTATTTTCCCTCTACACAGTGGATTATTTTCATTTAGATGTCATACGTTTATCTAACTTCTAAACATTGCCCCCAAAATAGTTGCTTTACGCAAACATTTATATTTTTAACTTAGCTTTTATTTAATGTATAAACTTACTCATATGCGATTGGTGTAATATTGTGATTAATAGTATTCTCGTCGCAGCTCACTGTGTACGTTACTACCACAATGGCAATAATCCATCGTGCCCTCATTTTCAGGTTCCTAAAATAAAAGTTTTAAATTATTAATGGATAAAAGATCAGGAATTTATCTAATTTATTTATAAACTAGCAAAACCCGCGGCTTCGCTCGTGCTAAAACTACAAAATAATCTCTAAAAAGGTAAGTTTCATACAAACTTTCATCCCCTATTTTACCTCCTTATAGGATGGATTTTGAAAAATGCTAAAACACGTACTTATTTAATTGTATTGAAGACCAAGTTTGAAGTAATTCGGATCATAAATATTTTTTGGTTTGTATTATAACGTGTTTTCCTGTAGAAATGAGATAATCTCCCGCAGTAAAAAGTAGCCTATGTCACTCTCCGGCCCTCCAACTATCTCCACACAAAAATCACGCCTTTCCGTCACTCCGTTTCAACGTGAAATAAAGACAAGCACAAACAAACAAACACACATTCACATTTATAATATTAGTATGGATATGGAAGGATGGATATAGCTACTGATAATATACTGAAGTGAAAGTGAAAAGTGACTCAATGAAAAGTGGGCCAGACAGTGTCAATCTTTTTTAAAATCTAATCATATTCAGAAGATGTTCCATATTCTCAAAATATATAAGTACGTAATATGTATCTTGCCTTTTCAGGTTTTTTCAAAGTGCAAAATCAGGTGCAAAAAAATTCAAACCGAAACCTACTTTTTTAAGTATGTGAATTAAGCAAATCTAGATAAAGTTCTTCCTGAAAACACATTTTTATAAAACCATAAACCATAAATATTCATATAAATATATTATTTTTATAGATTATTCATTGAAGTTACTTAATAATTTCACTTGCATGTTTACAACATATTAAAATAAAATAAATAAATTCAACAAGTGATGTATAATTAAAGTATAACAAAAAGCCTTATAATAACATTGTTTATTCTAGTTTATAGAAAGCACTTAAATCAAATGAATATTCAAGTTGTCGCACATAATACATATGCAGTTAGTCCTACTATGTGTTGTTGCGTGCGCTAACGGGACGCGTTATCGCGATGATGCTTCCATTATCGGAACTTCACGTCGCGACAATACCGCGACACTTCCGCACGCGATTCGAACACGACATCATATTAATTAAGGCAATAGCAAATATGAAGTAGATTTCCACTTCTTTTAATTTCTTCCCGTTTCATAA
This sequence comes from Argynnis bischoffii washingtonia, assembly GCA_033884665.1. Lineage (NCBI taxonomy): Eukaryota > Metazoa > Arthropoda > Insecta > Lepidoptera > Nymphalidae > Argynnis > Argynnis bischoffii. Next base: position 5,218,443 of record CM066619.1, on the reverse strand, counting down.
AGTAACTAGCACTTTGCCGCGGCTCCTAGGCCTGTTATATTTATGAAAAATTGTTCCGCTCCTACGCGTCGTAGAAGTGATGTTATAATAATAATGAAGATATAATTGAAATCTCACTGGTAATAGAGATAAGCTAATTCAAATAAATAAACAAACAAACTTTTCCTTTTTTTATTTTAATATAGAATAAACAACAGCGGGTCTCTATCGCATCGCTCATAGTTCTCACTTCTATAGGTGTCACGTAAATTTTGATCGTGCAAAGAACATATGCCAGGATAATATAATATCTATTAAGAATAATGTTTTTTCTTTCTATTTATGAGAAAACTAGCGATTCACCCTCGCTTCGCTTCGGGTTCGTCCCTAGACAAAAACAAGTCCATCCCACGGGAACCGTACATTTTTCCGGGATGATATGTAGCCTATAGCCTTCCTCGATTGACGGGCTATCTAATGCAAAAAGAATTTTTCAAATCGGATTATTAGTTTCCGAGATTAGCGCGTTCAACCAAACAAACAAACAAACAAACTCTTCAGCTTTATAATTTTAGTAATTTTAGTAATATTAGTAATATAGTAATATAATATTAGTATAGATTTGTGGAATGAAATCATTTGATTTGGAGTTTACCTCCAGCAGACATACAAACTCTACCTTTTATGATCGACTCCAAAAAGAAGGACAAACCTCAAGTCGCTTATATGTATTTTTTTAAATAAATAGGCTATTAAATATGTCTTTTAAATATGTCTTTAACTGCCTCGGTGGTGTAGTGGCTAGCATGTACGGCTGCACATCCTGAGGTCCTGGGTTCGAGTCCCGGGTCGGGCCAAGTTTAGTTATTGAGTCTTTCTGTATAGTAAGCCTCAGTAACAGCCCGGAGTTGGGAAGTTGGCGGTGTTTCACCCCCGTGCCTCGGAGAGCACGTAAAGCCGTCGGTCCTGCGCCTTAACTCTCACCGGTCGTGTCGAGTAGTCGTCCCACTGGAGTATGAGAGTGACAGGAATAGAGAGTGCACTTGTGTCTGCGCGTACACTTGTGCACTATAATATCTCCTGCGCAGTTGGCTAGTCTCAATGAGATTGGCCGCCGTGGCCGGAATCGGTCAGGAGATCATCATCATTAAATATGTCTTTAATTAATCAAGAGTGAGGTTGAATGTTTACAAAAATAGAGCTGATAATATACCTAAAATGTAGAGTTACAGCTATTAAAACTCACTAAATTATATAAATCTTTTCCGCTTGTTTTTTTGTGTAATATCTGTTCTATAGCTATTTTAAAATAAAATGTTTAATAAGTATGTATATTATATTATATTAATTACATTAGACATTAGAAAATTGCTGACGTACGTACAATACTATGTCTTAATAAAACTATTTACGGACTTTGTCCTATTGAAATATCGCACGACTTTATTTTTGCAAGGTGTGTTTTTGCAATATGTTAAGTTTGAACTTGGATGCCTCTCGATTACTTTATTTAGATACTAGACCTTAACTTAGCAAATTTACACAATATTTTACATAATATAGAATGTGCGTGCCAAAATAATTCAATAAATAAAAAGATATTAAGTGTATATAAATAAGAAAATGTATAAATATTATAAGTATAATTAACGACAAAAACGAATTTCAGTGAAGTGTAACAATTATGCATATACATGAATTAGGCGAATTAGTTTTTCAACTGAAATAAAGTACACATATACTATATAGTCAAGCAAAAGTATGAAACTTATTCCTACTAATGTTATGAATGTGAAAGTTTGTAAGGATGAATGGATAGATGGATGGATTGATGTTTGTTACTCTTTCACGCCAGAACGGCTGAACCGATCTGGATAAAGTTTGGTACAGAGATAGATTATAATCTGGAATAGCACATGGTTACTTTTTATTCCGGAAAAATGAGATAGATTTTTTTTTCTCTAGGGATGAACCTGAAGCGAAGATATAATATTTTGAAAAACGTTCCTATAGACGTAAAGCGATAAATGTAAAAGCGATGGTATTATAGTTTCACTGGTGACAAGCGCGAATTTACACATACTCGTACATACTACATATCTATCATTTTCATTTCATACAATGCTATGGACTAATTTCAATTAAGTATAATATATAATTCAATTCAATTAAGTATAATTTCACCGAACACAATGAGGACTGACATTATGAATTACCCTAATAAAATTACCAGTTCTGTTCTAATGAATAAAATAACCATAAGGTGATACGGTATAACTATTTTTAGTGATTCTAAGTAAATAAAAATAATTAGCCGTATCTCAGATCTAGCGTTTTACCATTGCTTCGCTCGTGTGGCTAGTTATACGAACCTAACCAGTAGGCAATGAGTTACTTCGGTTTTTTTTTTAATAGAAAAAAGGGGCAAACGAGCAAATGAACCTCCTGATGGTAAGTTGCTATCGCCGCTCATGGACATCTGCAACACAAGAGGAGTTGCGAATGCGTTGTCGGCCTTTAAGGGACCTGAAGACACGACTCTTGAAGACCCCCATGTTATAGCGCTAAGGGAAAACCTCAGAAGGAAGATCATTCCATATTTTGCACGTTCTTACTCCGGGTTATAGTTTATCTGTATACTAAGCATCCACATCCGTCCGTTTCAACTTAAAGGAGCAACAAACACAAAAAAATTACCCATAGGGTACAAATGACAATAAGGAATTTTCTTAATCTCAATCAAAAACAAAGATGCACATTTAGTCAAAATTGTTATGCATAAATCATAAATCTTTTTAATTTTTGTTATTTTTTATTGTTTTTATATTATAATGAACGTGTGATTTCTTTAAAATTAGAGAACTTGTTTTATGCCATTTTATACCTTTGTTATAGTCACCAATTATGTATCGATAACAATCTTAAAATAATAAAAAAAACCATTCAAGGAAATTGTTTTTACTACTACTACAATTCTTACTAATAAATTTGTATACTATAATTTAAGTATAAAATCTGCAGGTTTTATTATAACAACAATATAAACATATATAACGTTATTTTACAATACCTATAACTGATAATCGTATTATTTGTTACACGAACTTATTGATTTGACAAAAAGTATATTTTTTTATGTATTATGGTATATGCACAATTATTATATAAACTAGTTAACATAGATCTAAATTAATAAATTGATTAACTTACTTTTGTAATTATTAACCGACTTCAAAAAAGAAAAGATTCTTAGTTGTATTTTGCTAGATATTTATAATTTGACGCGTTTACTTGCACTAAAATAGGATACGATCACTTACTAGCACACAAGTCACACAACTATCACTTTCGATTCGTACATTATAAAATCCTATACCTAAAAGTCAAGTGGAGACTATAAATGTTTATATAAAATTTAGATTCAAAATACAAAAATAAGTAACCGGCCTCAGTTAAAATTCATAGCCTTGGATCGGTCCTGCCGAACGGAATTGTTTTTATTTTTCCCGCAAAAGTCGAACTGAACCGGATTGAGCTTTTTGCTTTATTTATTTAGTATTTTTGCAAATCGCACACTGGTGTTCGCGACGCGGTTTGCGTGTGATATGGTCTGAGTCTTGCTTGAAATCGTTTTAAGTAGTAATTTTGTTAAGTTAACACTGCTTTGGCATTATCAAACATTGATAAAGCCGCGCGTACGGGCGTAGGGCGCGAACTACTCTGATTGGATGACTGGCGACGATTCTCAGTAACTCTGCGATTTGGCGGGAGTTCCGTGCCACAATTATGTAACTATGTATTTTATGATAATTATGAGGAGTTCCATTGTTTCTATCTAAAATTGAACTATTGAAGCTTGTAAGTCTCTTATTTTTTATATAATTAACTGGAATTATGTCATTGTTAAAAACCGGTTTATATGTAAACCGGTTTATAATACATTTAAATAATATATTTCAGCATTTTATGCTCATTTTCATGTATTTTCTAATAATGATGCAGTCTTTAAAAACCTTAAGTAACTTTTTGTAATTGATGAATAACCTATGGATAGATGTGAGTTAATAAATATAAAATATGCCACTCTCCGTCCCATAAACTATCTGTATGCAAAAAATCACGATTTGTTGCTTCGTTTCTAAAGAAAAAAAAAACAAATATACTTCCGCATTATGAATTATGATACAAGCGAGGTCTAATATAAACAGTCGACTCAATGAAATAAGTTATATTGTTATCAAAAAGTTTGTAATAACATAATAAAAAAATATTTTTCAAAAATGTAGAGCTTGCATTAGTACCTAAGTATAATGTCTCTATAACAATATATAAAGATAAATTGATATATTAATTTAAAAATATTGTTACAAGTTTGTGTTTTTTTAGCTTATTAAAACTTTATAAATTTTAATAGGTAATAACAGAATTATTATAATTAAATACAATTTCAATAAAATATTAATTTTCCTAGTTTTTGTAGGTTAATGACTGAATGAAAAAATATATGGACATTGCAATAACATTTTCTACAAATAATATTATATTGTATTCTATAGAGAGCCGGTAGAGTCATTAAAGTGCCGTGAGATCAATTAAAACTTTATCGCATCCTTGACTACTTATAAAAGAATAAAAACAAATGTACATATCATTTATACTTATTTAACTGTCAACAATATAAAACATACCCAATAATTAATTACACTATTCTTTTTAAAAATGCTTAAGTTTTAGTTATATTGTTACTTCGTCATAATAAAATAACGTTCGTCATAATAGCCTAACGGTAGGTACAACGGATTTGAAATTCCAAATGAAAATTATATTCTGGATTTAAAAAATGTACCTATGACGGATATTGTAGTATACATTACACATATATGTAATTTTAAAAAGGTTTTAATCATTGTTTAGCAAAATAATATTATCACCGGCAACATTTGCATGTATGTTTTATGTATGTAGTGTTCAGCTATCACCCATAGGAGTGTAAAGTGATGAGGTAGTGTCATAAACAACTCTATTCAAAATTCCATTAGAGATTGAAATACGTGCGGGTACCTATTCTAGTAAAGTTCGATTTTATTAATAGGCGAATACACGAATAGCCCTTCGCTTTTCTGACGTCAATAACGACGTAGCCAAAACCACTCCTACAGATTATATAAATGGGCCACCTCCACATCCATAATTTTATTGTACAAACATACAATACTTTAATACCTGACGTCATATTTTATTTATTTTAAATACTAATATTTATTTACTTTAATTTCATTAATGGATGTTAATTGAGTATAGATTACTAGAGCAATAAAAGAGCATGAAGTCGTTCCCATTACAAATAAAAGAAATATATAAAACAGATGACGGTTTGTCAAAGGCAAATATACTCAAGTGTTTTAATTAAAGTACCTAAGCTACTAGTTTTAATGTAAATTCAATGAGATAAAACTTCTTTACCTACAGAATATAAGTTAATTCAATTATTTTTATAGTAAATTTTAGCTACACCATAGAAGCTGTAATAGTTCTCGTATGAAACAAATAACTTAGAGCGGCTGCAAATCGGTAAAGCCATTATGTATTTATGTTAATGAGCATAAACCACTAATACGAAATAACTAAACCAAATACTTTGTTCATAACCATCAATAGGTAAATAGCTATAGCTATTTACCTATAATATTGTTATATATAAGAAATCAATTAAATTGGTTATTAGCACCTTCTAGAAAAAAAATCGTTAAAGGGAATTTTTGAACTATGTATATTTATAATACATACTAGCAGAACCTGCTGCTACGCCCGCGTTCAATGTACAAAAAAAACTCTTTGGCTTTATGTTATACAGCAACTCACCCTTCCTTTTACCTCGCTTATTTATATAATATTGTTCATACAAAATTACTAAAACCGCAATTAAAAAATTGGGGATGGGGTTAAGAGGGTAAAAAATACTTTACTACTTATTCTTATACCTACCAAATATACAAAAAAAATCATTAAAATCGGTCGAGTCGTTTCGGAGGGGTGCCGATCACAAACATCGCGTCACACATAACACATACAAAATATTAGTAAAGGATTCAAGCCAAAAATTCAATGTTAAAAATTTCTGGTCGGACCAAACGTTTTTAAGGTGACCCAAATGGATGAACAAAGAAACAAACGATTCAAACAAACTTTTAAACAAACTTTGTGTGAATTACGCTAACCGTCTACCAGCTGACCTTAAAACGTATGTAATCCATAGAAATTTCAATACCAAATACTTTATATATAATATTTAATGTAATATTTTAGAAAATCATTGTTATAGAAAAATGTAACGTAAACTTACCAATAGAATTCATACTCGAGCTTTGATCTTGACCAACGCAGTACCGTTACCTGCATTCGACGTGGGAGTAGTCATGGTGTGGAACGCCATTGTCTGTACTAAATGCGCTTGCTCTTCTAGGTTTCTGCCATTTGTGTATATCTTACGAGTATTTATAATACAACCTTTATAATAATTTCGTATAACATTTGGTGGTTTAATACGTTACATTGTTCTATTCCTATTAATAGAACCCAGACTTTGAAGTCGGCCTTATCTTTTTTTTTTATTGTAAAGAAAAGATTTTAATCGTATCATAAAGATTTGTCATTGTATAGATAAAAGTCTCAGTTAATCGCATGATTTTATTTATTTGATCCCGCAAACCCAAATAGATGAATAAGTATTGATAGATTAATAAGTAGCGATACATTACTTTCAAAATAATGTCAACACCTGCAAAGAACAACATTATAATTCAACTAGCAACTCACCCTCGCTCCGCTCGGGTTCATCCCTAGGAATATTTTAGCAGTTAGTATAGATTTCTCAGAGATTAGATATTTTCCCACAGTAAAAAGTATCCTATATATTGACCCGGATACCCACCTATCATCATACCAAATTTCATCAAAATCCCGCCAGTGTTTGTTGCGCAGTTGCGGTCACAGACAGACAGACAAAAATTCTAAAAACTATAGATTCGGCTTCTGTATCGATAATAATGTCTATTTCAATAAGATTTTCCAAAAAATATTTAATGTACAGATTAGGCGTAGTTACAATTTTATTATATATACCTATATAAATATCGAGTCTATAAAGCCCAAATTCAAAAACTGCAATAAGTTATAAAATTCCAGTAAGGAACAAGAGTTCCTTTGTTTCAAGAATGTTGAAAAACAACATAATTTCTAAAATAAAAATTCTGACTAACTTCTCGCATACAAAATTATGTATTAGGCACAAACTTTCAAAAGCAATTTCTCTTAGATTCCAAATTATTCAACTTTAATGTTTTTGATTTTTAAATCCTTGTATTATTTTAATGAAATAGAAATTTTATTTGACTATACAAATGCTTATCGCGGTTTGGTTAAGAATACATTATCTCAATATATAGGCAATAGGTGTACAATTTTTCTAATTATGTTTTAAAAAGACGCTTGTAGAGCTGTGGAAATATGTTTTCCAATTAAACAAAGAATACTATAAATTAGGTACTGTAAATTGATATTCAGATCCGCACTACTTCATGTAACGTTCTCATGAATCACAACTAGGTAATAAAGATTGAATACACGCGGAATTGTAGTTTACGCTTGTTGAGTGAAAGTGACAGAGTAGCGAAAGTTTTGCAGTAGTGAACCTACTACTTACTTATAATTTATATATTGTAAACGAAATTTTTACCGTGACATTCGTCTTCAATTCTAATTTATATGTCATTGGCTAATGGTTATTTCTGACTCAAGTTAGTGAAGACTGTTTGATTGACTGACTGATTTAATCAGGTGGGTGAAGTATAGGATAAAAATCCACTTTTTTCCACACTGTATACAATTCAAATTAAAATTATATTTTAGGGTTAAGTTAAAAAAAATTGAAGTTATAATTTAAATAATTAAATTATAACTTCATTTATATTTTCCGCATAACAATATTATTTTTAAAAAAGGTTCATAAAGATTATTTCTATATATAAGTTCTTAACATAGCAATTTGTCTGAACCAGGACGGAGCAATGTACATACGTGTAATACACTGTTTATAAAAAAAATGTAAAAATAATAATAATAATAAACCTTATTTCAAGATTTTACCGCCAATATAAAATGTCTACTACAAAAATGTTGATTAAAATTATGTTAAAATACATACATTATGATATATTTTCTTTTCAACTACTCAATGCCGGCAGCTGGAGAAAGGCAACACTTTAGTAGGTACTCCCAATTACTTGAAAAGTCTTATTGTTAGAAATGCGTAGTCGATCCAAAATGAAACAATTGTATGACGTATTGCCACAATATAAGTTGGTTTTCTGGCCAAGGCAATTTTCGCGATAAATTCATCAAAGTCTACTAAAGCATCACATCCATAGATTACTATTATATTATACTACATCGATTAACACAATATGCCTAAACACGTATAAATTAGTACAAGAAAAAAAATTATTTTGTTTTCACAATGAACAAAATAATATCTAAACATTAGTTAGATGAAACGAAGACCACATCATAAAGGAGAAATCCATTTTAGTGCCCTATTGAACCACGAACCAAATATGTGTCAAAAAATCCTAATTTATTAAAATTTATGTTCATTTCTACGGAAAAAACGCCCCAAATAAAAAACGAGTTTATAGAAATTTCCATGTCTCTATTCTCTGTCGCAATCTCAATCATGTAGCAAATCTCATCCAAAGATCTTCTAAGTTGATATAATTATTATAATAAAGCTCATATATATATTTTAAATATCAATATAATTTAATTAAAGTAATATAAATCTATACGTATAATAAAATTCTAACTGAGTCGAATCTGTACCTTAAATATTTTTTGGAAAATCTTATTGAAATATACTTTATTATCGATATACAGAGACCGAATCTATAGTTTTTAGAATTTTTGTCTGTCTGTCTGTCTGTTTGTCTGTTACCGCATCACAGAAAAACCACTGGAGGGATTTTGATGAAATTTGGTATGATGATAGCTGATATCCGGGTCAACATATATGATACTTTTTACCGCGGGAGATTATCTCATTGCCACGGGAGTACACGTTATAACACAACCCAAAAAATATTTATGATCAGAATTTCTTGAAACTTGAATGCTCTTCAATACAATTAAATAAATACGTGTTTAAGCGTTTTTTGAAATTCATCCCATAAGGAGATAAAATAAAGGATGAAAATTTGTATGAAACCTACCTTTTTAAAGTTTTTTTTGTTGTAGTTTTTGCGCGAGCGAAGCCGCGGGTTTCGCTACTTATAAATAAAATGAATTGATACTTGTTACCTACATACCTACATAGTTATTTAATTCAAATTTTAAAATTCCCGCGTTAATTAAAAAAATCTATATTTATTGAAAAGCAAAGGCTGAATTTCCTAATGCCTATTTTAATACATATTTTTGAAGTCAATTAAAAGTTAGACATTATATAGATTATATGTTATAATAAACAAAATAATGTATGACAAAAATATCTAATTTATTATTAATTTTTTGAAGTGTATTATATTATTTTTAACCGATTTCATGTCACCTGTCTAATGAATGTTTAACTTTTTTGTAACTTGGCAACACTTTGCTTTACTTCAGAGTTCAGGTTGGTTTCTTTACAAATTACAATACTTATTTTAGTTACATTTATCGCGTTTAAATTTTTAAAATGTATACTGTCTCAAAAGGGCCTAGCAAAATAGTTGCGAAAACACGAAGAGGTAATTTTATTGATATACATACAAATATTCTTAATTAACACATCAGAATCTAAAGCGGTCTTATGAACGAATTATTTCAATTTTCAGGCTTAACACAAAATTTAGAAAGATTGGACAGTCGTAAAGATTATAATAGAAAGTCTTCAGATTCTGACAATGGCGAAGTTGTAAGGTAAGTTCAAATTAAGTTCTATGATGCAATGATGAACACTAATTTTCATGAGTTTTTTACATAACCTCCGGCCGGAGGTCGGTATCATTTGAATGCTCTTAAATATTACAAATAGCTAAAAAATGCTTTATTTTATATTATTTGAAATAATCAATGCATTTAGTTATGTTTGGCTGTTAATTGATTTTTAAAGTCATATTTTGATTGACACTTTCAGCATGCCCAAACCAGTTTTTCATTCCAATGGTAAAAAGACAGTGCACCAAAGAATACAACATCATGTGATTACCCCTCAGCATGAAGAAATAATTAGATATATTAGTGAGAGTAAGTTATACAATTTTAATTAATAATAACAGTATTGGGATATAATTAAAATAAAACACACTAATGCTTTTACAATTGTATTTTAAAAAGTAAAGTACAAAAATCAAATAGTGATTTAAATACTAATTCATTGATTACCTATTATAAAAAATCCAATTAAAAGTTATCACTTATTTACTAGAAAGTTGTAGTCATAAAGGAAATTTAGATTGGCACTATCTTTTAATTTATGAGTTACATATAGCATTGTAAATATTGTATATTCTCACTTTTAGCTTGGACACAAACTGCAAATGGTGACAGTGAACCATCAACACCAACAAGTACAATTGGTAAGTGATTGCTCATTAATTTTAGTAATTGCTGTTAATTGATCAAATAGTGAAAGTATAATATACAATAAAATGTACAAACATATAATAAGACTTACCAATTACATTCAAGATCCAATTGAAATGAATTGTCACTTATTACAGTCAAATTATGAGATTGAACATGTGATTGAGCATATTAAAATGAATTTAGTAGTCTCTTTGTGCCAAGAGAATTAAAAAAAGTTATTTAGGTACTATTTTTAATGAACTCTTTGTTTTCATATTAAATAATGAATAAGGCACACACCATCCCTGTTGAAAAACTCCAATAGGATCCCGTCAAAAGCGACAAAAGCCACATAGAAACCAATAAATATTTATCGGTTTCTATGTGGCTTTTGTCGCTTTTGATGGGATCCTATTGGAGTTGTTCAATAGGGATGTTACATTATTCTTGCTATGATTTCTCCATATATGTAGGAAGTATATGTATTCTCTTTTTTATTCCTAAATTATGTCAGATTAATAGATACATATGTGTTATATCTTCTTAAAACTTTTTAAATTTTGTACAACAGAAATAAACTTTTCTATGTTTTAAAGAATTTTGGCATAATTTGGTATTTTAGACCCATTTTGCTATTTTATTTTTTATTTATTTATCATTGGGGAACATACATTGGGCTTATGATTAATAAAATTTAGTTAAACACTTCTAAACAAAAATCTTAAATCAAAAAAGTTTCGACTAAAAACGTTACTTAATTAAGTGAACTTAAAATTAGCAGCAATTACTAGAGTATTTAGAAATAATAGCAATATATTAAAGTTATGAAATCAAATAACCTCTTTTTATACATTAAGTTTTTAGCCTACTTTAAATTTACAAGTAAGTACAGTAATGGCAAAAGTTAAAGCAGAAAAAAATTACAACCATGGATTCAAAAATATTTTCTAGATTTTTAAAATAAATACCTATCTTGTTTTTGAAAACATTAGTTCGCTAATATGTAAAATGTATTTAAAATATCCTTTTCTTGTAGAATACTAAAATAGAATAACCAAGGTCAAATATATTTGGCACATTTGCACATTTATTTTGTTTTTATCATAGTACTTAATACTTATCTTTTGAAGTAAAATATATCCAAAAAAAGGTACTTGAATCATGACAGCTAATATTTTAAATTAACTCATTCTTATTTTATTGTTATTTATTTTTTACTTACCTTAGAGATCTAAAGGTCATGATTATAAAAATATAAAAGAAGATTTAATTCAATGATAATTTTAACGAATTATCTAGCATAAAAAAAAATTAAGAACCTATAGAAACCCACCAATGGTTTTGTGTGCAAATTAAAAATCCCTGGTACGAAAACATACTTTACAAAGCTGTTAAAAATTAAATTTTACTAATATTATAAATGTGAAAGTTTAGCTTTACATGTTTGGATGTTTGTTATGCAATCACGCCAGAATGGCTGAACGGATCTGGATGAAATTTGGCACAGAGATAGATCATAAGGTTACTTTGTATTTCCCTTTTTTCCCGTTTCCGGGAAAATGTATGGTTTCTGTGGGATAGATTTGTTTTTGTTTTTCACAGAGTAAAGATCGACTATCTATTCCATATTAACCGTTAAAACGAAAAAAAAATGTCAGGGTGAGTCGCTAGTTTACCATACATTCAGAGCTGTTACTAATATATTTTATTTAATATTGTAGGATCTGGCAGCTCTTCTCCCGCTCCACCTTCAAATTTATATTACCAAGATGAAGCACCAAGTCCCGTCCTACACGATTTCAAGCCATTCGATCTTGAAACCTGGTGGGGCAAGAGGCTATTCCAGAACATCACAAACTCTCTATGAGACTCATTTACCAATAAAATGGGAACATGAAATTCGGTAGCATAAGTCACAATCAATTGCAGTTTACTAAATTTTATACTACATTTATTATAAAAGCAAGATATTTTTGTGAAGCAATTTTTAAATCATATTATCTCATTGTCATATCAATCTGATCTATTCTACCTTACAGGGATTGTGGTACACATTTGTTACATAGCTTTTAAATGCTTTAATTTTATTCAACGGCAAAGAAATTTAGTAATCTACAGTTGATTGTGGATCTCAGTAGGTAACATCTTATTTCGTTGTAAGAGAATATTTCCGAAGCTCAATTATTGCAACTGGCTTTGCATTTGAACCAATATTCTTTAAGATTGTTTTGTTGTATGAATGTTATTTTACTCTTCTTTTGATGTTTCTATTTTATTATCAATTGTTTCGAATTGTGTATACCAAAGAGTTTTAAATGTAACAAAGCATGTATTGCCAAATATTAATCATGTATTTTAATTAAATAGGTAAGGGCCATTCCCATCACATGTAAAATATAAGTATTAATCTTAGTGTCTCAGACATTGTAAATCCATTACCATCAAAAGATTACTAAAAAAAAAATTTGAATTTTGCTCGAACCATAGTTATTAGTTACAATTTTCAAATAATAAGAGGAAATTATAAATATCTTAAATGTTTTCAATGAATACACTGTACCTGAGCAACTAAGATACTAGTTGACATTGGAAAGTCAATACTTTTGTTTATTTGCTACTTGTTATTTACGTTATTGTAAATGCACAAGCACATTCAGTTCTGTTTTGTTTTTAATAATTATTTATACCACTTGCTGTAAATTAAAATATTTTTAAATTCCTGTTATAGCATGAGATTTCAGTCTTTTATTGTTGCTAATGATTAATATTGTGATTCATTTTTACGAAAAATAGTGAAAGTAAGGAAATTAAAAGTATTAAATAGTGCACTTTTTCAGTGATCACGCCCTTTATTGCACCTATTTAAAATAATATTGTTATTTAACCCTTATATTTGCAATTTTGAAATTAACTACACTTCTGATCCTCTAGATTTTGTATACTAAGCATGCCATATGTTATACGATTAAACTATAAATTACTATTTTAAGTCAAAAATTAATTCCTATTAATTGCTAAACACATCGTAACTTTGTGATATTAAATATATTTGAAATTGTACATGAAAGGGTTAAAATCTTCATAAAAACGTGCAATACTTTTCATTACATCCTTTTATATACAAATGTTTACGGTTACGAAGTCAGTATTTTAACGAAACTTGATATATAAATTGTTGATATTGTTATGCCGTTAGATTATCTTTTTGATTGTTGTGTTTATGCTTCTTGGGCTTGAAGCGTGATGTCTTCCATTTTGATCGGATCGGATGATTTTTTTATGAATCTTTGGAATATTGGTTTAGTTTTGTTTTTGGCTGTTTCATAATACATTCATTCTACATTCAGCTTAAGAACCATAAAGTATGAATTGGCCAAAAATAATTTTATATTTATGTACATTGAAATATTTTCCATAGAGCATTCTATTTCGTTTTCTTATAAAAGAGCGAATTACAAATCGAATTTAAGTATGTATATTGTAATATACGCTGTTAGACAAGGATCACGGGCGTTCTACATGATTTTGTTAAAACTAAATGAACAAGCACCGGAATAGTTTTATCCTTTTAGATGGAATATTTAGTAGTGATATTAGCAGGAGGTAGAATATTTTTAGACTGATTTAGTTATAAAAAGTTATGCTTTTTGTTGTAGTTGAATAAAGCACCTGACAAAGTTGATAAAGTTTTTTTTTTTGTATTCCTATTTTTTAATCTTATCTACTAGCGGCTGACCCTCGCTTCGCTCGGGCGCATCCGAGTATTCTTTTGAGCAGAACCCTAATTATTTCTCTAAAATAAAAGTAGTCTTAAGTTATTCCTTATAATATCAGCTATCTGCCAGTGAAAGTCCCATCAAAATCGGTCAGAGTTCGGAGATTAGCCGGAACAAACAGACAAAATTTTAAGAAAGTATGTTTTTCTTATATTATAGATACCGTATATAATTCTATGTGCATTTAGTAAAAAGCTGTTGTTTTGACATTACAAAAAGACTTCAATTTTATTTATCTGTATAGATGTCCAGACACCTTTGACAGATTTGGATTGGAAGTTATTTTACAAATATATAATTATTTTTTATTAATTAGACTTTATGCAAGCGCTCAACCTTTATAATGATAATCTATTTGTATCTGATAATTTTAAATGTGTGGAAATCAATAAGTCTTCGGTAAAGATGTTTCGATTTTAACAGTATTTTATTTTAAACTAACGGAGCATACAAGTATTAATACAACGCCTACTAATTAATATTTCAGCTTAATATACTCCAAGACAAAAAATTTAAATACGGACTACAAAATGCTTTAAATTTATTAAGTGGTCTTGAAAGTAGCCTTCGGAAGTCTAGTAAATATGAAGAAAAGTTGATGAAATGTAGAAAGTCACATAGTCACTCCCATACTACCGTTAATAGTTGGACGAGCGATAGCGACAAAGAAATCATGAAAGACAAATATTGTCACGCAGGTTTTTTTTCTAAAAGTAATATTTACCTTGACACAGTGACGACACGTTTGACTCAGTTTGTAGTGACCCTACGTGCTGTGCCAGCGATCGCGGGTTCGAGTCTCGCTGGGGGCATTCATTTGTATGATAAGCACGAAAGTTTGTACTCTAGTCTTGGGTGTTTTTATCTATAAATATATATATATATATATATATATATATATATATATATATATGTGTGTGTGTGTGTGTGTGTGTGTGTGTGTGTGTGTGTGTGTGTGTGTGTGTGTGTGTGTGTGTGTGTGTATTTAAAGTTATATATGTGTAGTGTATCCATAACACAAGCCTCGTAGCTTACTATGGAACTACTTAGATGGTGCTGTGTACGTTAATATTCTACATATAGACAATAGGTATTAGTAACCTATCTCAGCATTATCATAGCTGAGTATCTGTTATATTATAATCGCCAATGACATCTACGTATAATAAGTTTTGAATGTCTCAACATAAAATATATATATATATATATATATATATATATATATATATATATATATATATATATATATATATTTATGTGCTTTATTTAAATTTAATATTGATTCATAGTAAATCATCGTTTAAAATTTAATGCATATGAAATTAGTACGAAGTCTTTATTTCTAAGATTTTAGTTATAATTTAGAGATATTTTTCCAGAAAGACCAGAATTGTCCAAAAATATCAATAATCTGACAGAGTCTTGGTCTACAATGAGCATGGTGTGTCTTCAATATAAGTAAGTTTTTTTATTATATATTTATCTTACAATATTATTGCTTGGCTTGTCTGTTAGAGTAACATTTAAATGGATTTTGTTTACTTAGATACGAAGAGTTATCTAAAAAGTATGGAAGTCTACTACAGTCGTACGACGATATTTGTAATACACTGAAATATCAAGAAGAAAAATTGTTAAAGCTAAAAAAACGTATAAAAGAAAAGTACGCTGAGGTGGCTGATATGAATATGACTATCTTAACAGTCGGGGAAAAGTATTTGTCCCTTAAAGAGAAAAAAGATTCTCAGGTAACTTTATCCCAGGTTTTCTTGTTTCAGTACAAATTTTCATGAATTATTATTTTTTATTTATTAAGTTATTCTTGCCATTCTTAATTAACACGTCGAATTTAGGTATTTTAGATTTTTTATCCTTCTTTGACGTATTTTCTTTTTACCTGAGAGATACCTTCTGGGATGCTACTTTTTAACCAACTTCCAAAAAAAGGAGGAGGTTCTCAATTCGACCGTATATATATATTTTTTTCTTTTTTTTTTATGTTTGTTCGGGCATTTTTTCGTCGTTTATGAACCGATTTTGATAATTCTTTTTTTGTTGGAAAGGAGATATCCCAAGTGTGGTACCATGATAAGGAAACCAGGATCTGATGATGGGATCCCAGAGAAATCGAGGGGAACTTTCGAAAATTGTAGCGGCGACTAGTGCGTTTGTTAACATTTTCATTAGTTATTTTAAAGCACTACTATTTAATGAAGGTCTGGAGTCGATCTGATGATGGACCCGAAAGATAGTCGAGGGAACTCCTCAACGATTTACAGCAATTACCTGGTGTTTGGGCTTGATTAATTTGTATTGATGATACGTCTACACTAAAAATGGAAAAATAAAAACTTTTTAAAAAAAAATAAAAACCGACTTCCAGGCACTGAAAAGTAAAAAATAACTAAACGGGGGTTTTCATTTAGAATAGATACTTAATCAGATTTTTTCGAAGTCGGTGCCAGCCAATACAAATCAAAGCACACCGACTTTTTTTTTTAAAAGTTTTTTTATTAATAGGTTCGTCAAATTACCTATTTGATTTACTTCAATGATCCTATTTCAAAAAATAAATCAAAAAGTAACTAGAAACGTCCTTAAACGAATCTTTCGCGAGTCACTAATATTCTTATATTCAAAAGTGTTTGTTTGCTTTCTTTTATGCAGTAATAAAGTAACAGATATGACATTTTGTATAGCGATAGTTTGTGAGTTAGAGCGTGACAGGCTATTTTTCATCATCTTAGTACATTAAGTCGTCCTTTGGCATTTAAAAAAATTTATCTAGAATCAAATATTTATAAGTAAAAGTAAATTCAAGCTATTTTAGTTTAATTTAATTAAGTATTCAGACTTGTGAAAGTGTCTATGTATACAGAAATAATAAAATTTCAGAAAATTTGGTATGAAGAAAAAATTAAACGACTCAAGATCGCGATACGCGCTATACTATACGCCATACAGCAAGCGCGTCATGAATTGGACTAAGATTTTAAAGCTTTAAAATTTATATAAATAATTTATTTATATAAATAAATTATATATTTAAAAATTAAAAGCTTTTTAATTTTGTTTTTCAATATAATAATTTAGAATACCTAACTACTGTACAATTAATTATTTATTATTATTTATTATACAAGATAAATTACTAAATATAATTCTCTGTTAAAAACAGTTGCAATCTTTTTTTGTAATTATAATTATAATTATATTTAATTAAATTCATAAGCATCGTGGTCAAGCGACCAATGTGCAAGTTTAACAATCACAGATGTCCGAGATCGGATCTCGATCGGATACAAAGTTTTTACTTTTTTTTTGTATTTATTTAAGTATTTTGTTTTTTTATCTAAAAAAATACGATATAACAAAAAAAAGCTCCGAACGAAGCTCGGCCGCCCAGGTACTGTAATGGTAATCTGTGCAATATAACTAACATATTACGTATGTACTATAACCATGCATCAACTTAAAGTTATTTAATGATGGAATATTTGCTAATTTTATTTCTTTTAATAATATTAATTAATTATTTTTTTAAATTTAAAATTCCTAATTATTTTCTGATTCTTTTTGTCATAGAATAAAATTAGTGCATGTTGTGATTACCTGTAAAAAATACAATTTCATGAGTATTTAAATATGTTTATTATCTGTAAAACTATTGTCATTTCTGTTGGTAATTCTAATAGAATAAATAAATAAATAGGTTCTTCATTTTCAGTTATGTCCCATCGTCCATTTTCTAGTTCAGTACAACTACTCATAGGTCATTCAATGAAGTACGAATACGAGTCGTGAAAAAGGCGAGTTAAGTAGAACTTTGCCGCACGTTAAAGCTAAAAAGCGTATAAAAGAAAAGTTCGCTGAGGTGGCTCATATGACTGTCGTAGCAGTCGGGAAATAGTATATTTTGTCCCTATCATGAAAAAAACAAAATGGCGGATCTAATGCGCCAATTTATGTCTTGAAAAATTTTTTTTGCCCAAAACAATCGAATGAGGTATCAAAATAAAGGATTTTAAGAGGCGATTAAAAAAAATATATAAAAGTTATATGTTTAAAAGTAATTTAGGATAAGAAATTGTTAAATAAAACTATAAATCTGTAAATAAAAAAAAACAATCAAATTGTACTTTAAATATAATTAAATCACCAATACAATAAAATCAAGTTTTTTTTGAGATGTCAAAATTTTGTATATAACTTAAAAATAAAAGATAGCAGGGCACAGCAATATTTTATTACACTTTATAAAAGTTACAATAGCATACCATCCACGCTAGTCATCATTATCCAAGCGTAGATGAAGAGATTGATCTTCTCCATACCTGTAAAAGGAAGTTTCATAAAAATAATTGATAATACAACTCTAAAATGAAATCATTTGTTACGGCGTAGCTATAGAATTAAGCAGTATAGTTTAACGTAGTAAGTATTATAATGACTATGTGTGTATTCTGCCCTATTGACTTCTCATTTCTGGGCACGGGCCTCCCTTCAATACTAGGGGGATCAGGCCATAGTTCACCACGTTGGCCAAGTACGCGTTGGTGGCGGACTTCACATATATTTCGAAAACTTGTTAAGTTTTTCTTCGACATGCAGGTTTCCTCACGAGGTTTTCCTTCACCGTAAGGCATGTGATAATCATGTTGGAAGTGATTCGCATGACCATACCACAGATCATATAATCCTATACTAGACTATACTTTACACAAGAATTACCAAATACCATATAAATAATAATTTACTATAATAAATAATAATTAAATAGATTATAGAACCAAATTCAAAACAAACTAAAGCCTTTCTTATTACTTGTGTTTACTTGGTATTGTTTTATTTGTATATAACATATATATACATACAACATATTACCTACGTTACGTACGATAAGGATCAAGATAAAACGTTGGATTCAGTCACACTATAATAGTTAAATGTTTTACTAGGTTCTCATATATTTCCACATATTATAACTAGGCTTTTTCTGTTTACCTAATACCTTATAAGGCAAGTGTGTGGAAATTAAAAAAAAAATACTTATCTAAAGTAACCTATCTAACTATAAAGTAACTTATAGCCATAATATACATTAACTTAAAAGCATAATATCTTAATTATATTTTACTTGTTAAAGTAACAGGCAAAACTATTAATTCTAAGCTTATTATAATTAAATTTCAACTTTAAATACTTTGAATTTATCTTCCATAAAAGAGAACTCAAATTGCTTCCGGATAACATTACGTGATAGACTCACCTTTTACTGAGAAGTCAAAAGCAAAATATTAAGAAGCCTCTATGTCTAATTAACGTATTTTTTATGTAATCTTTTAATCTCTTCGACCATACCATCTAATATGATGGAAAGTTCGTTCGAATTTGACATAATGGCTGAATCAGCCATAGCCCCGAACTTAAGTATACCGTCGTAACACAGAGCAGTTACTCCTAGACCTGAAATAAAAACAAATCATTAGTATTACTTTGTAACTTTAAACTTTAATTCATCATAAGAAATGATAATTGAAAGAAATAATCTTTTATTAAAATTAACTTTGTAATAGAATATAAAGCCCAAATATATCATTTTTTTCTTAAAACGACGTTCACCTCTTTGCAACGCTCTAAAGGTCAAATGGGTCAACATAATTTGGCTGGATTTATTACAGACTTCATAGCGAATGTATAATCTACTTATCACTGGTTTGATGCGATTATCTAAAGCCTTAAAATATAAATAGAATAGACAAAAATTAATAAGCTAGGTTACAGAATCTCACATTGCGGGGTTACGAAACTATGATCGAGGCTAATTTCATTATAGGGCATTAAGTTAACCAGGCCGTACGCAATTTAGTTACCGTTTGCTTTACTTTTAAATGATACGCTTTACAAACCTGTGTTTCCTTTGTTTGGTACGAAAAATACAAGAGATTTCAAGTCTCCACCACAAATACTCAACAGCTTTGGGCCCGGCATGTTACTTAATACCATTGTAGCTTGACTGCTATTGAACATCGGGTATAAAATTTCCTTTGGCAAAACACTACATATCTTAAGGAGATAGTGATTTGTCTGAAAGAAAAGTATATTATAAATATACATATATTTTTACTTCACATACACATAGTAAATACATACATGTAGACCTAAGTTTAAAAAATAAGCTTCGCTTGAGTTTGTCCCTAGATTGATTCCCCATACAAACTTTCATCCCCATTTTCCCCTCCTTAAGGGATGATTTCCGCGCTAAAAATTATCCTATATCCTTCCCAGGGTCTCAAACTATCTTCTTATCCAACTTAACCTAAATCGGTTCAGTAGATCCAGAGATTACCCCCTACAACCTCACAAACTCACAAACTTTACCTCTTTATAATATTAGTATAGACTAGTTCTTACCTTTCTTTGAAATCTGGTTATCAATTTAAGTATGAAAATGTAGCAAACAGATAGATAGAACTACTTTTACATTTATAATATTAGTATAGATATAATGATGGATACAAATGTGTTTTTGTATATATTCTTTTATTTTATGAATTTGGAACTGTTAAATTGAATATTTGCAAGAAATTATGCTTGGCATCTCCCAAGCACTAAGGATAACAAAGAGCAATTTTATTTTATTTTTTTTAAACAATCTGGATAGTTTCACTGTAATTTCTTCATTATACGTATAATATAATTGCTTTAACTACAGTAATTAGAAGCTTGTATTAGATAAGTGTATTAGATAAGTAAATAAGGCAGTGGTAGCCCAGTGGTAACGCGTTCGCTTGGGAAACCGAGTGAAGCGGGTTCAAATCCCGGGTCTCGCACCTCTGATATTTTCATGTGCGAATCATTTTCTAACTTGATTACCACTTGCCTTACGGTGAAGGAAAACATCGTGAGGAAACCTGCATGTCTGAGAGAACCTAGCAAGTTTTCGAAAGACATGTGAAGTCCGCCAATCCGCACTTGGCCAGCGTGGTGGACTATGGCCTGATTCCCCTCGTCTTGAAGGGAGGCCCGTGCCCAGCAGTGGGACGTTAAAAAGGGCTGAATACAAACATACACATACATACATTAGATAAGTACAATTGTGGGCTAATGAATAGTCTGTCACAGATACATATATAATACAAAATAACGGAATGACATCACAATGACTCGTCATTCCGCTCTACCTAAGACGTGTAGAAGTAAAAAAAAATGAGCAACTGAGGAGGCTCATACAAGTTGCTCTATTTTTTTTACTTATATTCGCATATTATATTAATATCGCGATTTATATTGATAACAGAAAACTATAAAATATATGGGAAATATGTGATATTATCTATTAGAGCTACTAGACACAACTTTTACCATTTCATTCTTATACAAGTTTTAGTTGTCTATAATAAAGGATGAATTTTGCATAATATCTTAGATCTAGCTTTACACTATAGATATAATAACTTCTCACCAAAGGGTCAGCACTCTGTCGCAATTTGTTGAAGCGCTCCTTTATATCGTATATATCTGTTCCGATTGGTAAATCAAAAATGCTCACGGTGAAATTATTTTCTAACTTCAAATCACCATTTTTAGTCTGCGGAAACCTTATCGGCAATATCACTGCTACGTTATTTGGCGCCGGGTCAACTCTCTATTGTTTACAGAAAATACATTATAAAATAATAACATAATAAATTAAAATATAAGTTATACAATTAAGTACATATTGATGGGATGTTTTACCTTTAAAAAGTATTCTCGTAAGCCACATGCTAGGGCCGCCGCTAGAATATCAGAGAAATTAAACTCGCCCGAATTATTTTTTATTTCCTTAACTAAGCGAAATAAATTAATATCTGTTTCTGTCCATTTAAACAATTTTCTGCCAGTTAAAGCCGGACCATGCAGAGAGCTTTTGTCAGGCTCTCTCAATATCCCGTCAACTAAGCACATAGGCATTTCCAATAATGTCCGTATCATTTTTAATAAAATATTAGGTGTTTTTTTGCTATCAACAGGGTAAGTTTCTGGCATACAAAATATATTTGGGTCATTTTCTTTGTTATCAGCTAACGTCTGACATAAAAATTCTATTAATGCAACTCCGTCGCCTGCCGCATGGTGTATCCTAAATATAACACCAAATTCTGTGGTCCCATTTTTACTTTGAATTTTTTGACTGGTTACTAAAACTTGAAACAAACCTTCATCATTAAATGGAAGTGGTTGATAAGATATTTCAGTCATGATTTCTTCTAAATCAGATTTATTTAGCTCTATAGTATTTGCTACGTCAATTATTCGTACGTATTGGCTTGTATCGATATAACAACACTTTCTCCAATAATAAAAACCATATTCTTCGTTTCTCCTATAAAACAGCTTTTCGCTGTGAGAATTTTGTACGATACTCTGTAATCTTTCTTTTATATGTTCAACCAATTCGACCGAAGAATTAGATTCAACAACACCTAGCACATTAATAACACTCTTAGTTGAATCATCTTCTAAGCTCCAAAACACATCGAAACTATCGAGAAATCCCGCAAAATGTTTGTCTTTTCTCTTAATGATTATAGAACACAATGTCTTATAAAAATAAGCTACGACTACAAACGCGAGTACTATCGGTAGAAGTACAAAAAAAATAATCAGCACTAAAGTTCTTTGCAATACAATTTCATTTTCAATTTTTCTTTTCACTTTCTTTTTGAATGTTTCAAACTGTAATTTAAAAAAAAACCACATCAATAATATTAAAAGACGAATCAATAGTTTATTTTAAATATATGAAAAAGATTTCTTACCTCAAAACTAAAAAGAAAATTGATACACAGTGCAAGTAAAACACCACTTACAGCGCCGAAGCTAGCAGCTTTCGTGACAGTAGCACCTTGCATGGTCTTCCTATTATATGAAAAATTTACAATATTGTCAGATAAATCTGTGTTTGGCATAGAATTATTCAACATATAACTTAGATCCATCATTTTAAATCTTATATATTTTATTATTATTAAAAAACTGTCTGAGTGTCTCTTGCGAGACGCTCCTAATACAACTAAAGTAAGTCCACTCGGCAAATGTAGTTAGAAAGAAAAAGGAAGCCTTAGGACTTTTTAAGACGGTGTAAGATCTAATTAGTTTTAATGTCGATGCTCATATATCACTTGCATAACTGTACGTTCTGAAACCGCGTTAATGTTCAAAAAAAATTCAATTTTGTTTATTTGCTGCTAAGATAATATAATTAATTCTAATTGCTTATTAAGACGCGTTTTCACTGTAAATATTGGTAATTTTTGTGTTTCCAACTTCAAATAATTATCATCGTGAAAAATATTTTTTGTGGTGACCTGTCTACTCTAAGACTGCTTTAGTTGTCAATGATTAGGTACTAATATGTTTTAATATTATTATTTTTTCAGTTTTTGTATTCTGCTTAAGGCCCACGCTTTAATTGTAATATAAATCGATTAATGTTTAAATTAATTCCATCGCCCGTGGGACAAATATCGATATTTCCAACTTACTTTGCCAACTAAGAGATATTTTATGTATACAATCATATATCGCCTGTACACGTATTCCTATGAAGATTTCTTAAAAGAAAATTTGTAATAATTTATATAAAACCTTTTGGTCATTATCTAACGTAGTCAACACAATAATTTCCTTTTGTTAAACCGACCGACAGCTTTACATATTCTACCTCAGCAGATTGTATCACAGTCAAATTGCTAAAGGGTTCCGATTTTGCCTTTAGGCCACGGAATTCTAAAAAATAATTAAGGATGAGCCTTTCAAGAAGCACGATGGCGGGTAATGCAAATTAATATAAATACAATTACAAAATGCACGTATTATAAGGAGTGAACAGACTTTATTTCCTTAATTAATTAAACTTACGTAAAATTATTCTGCATTAAATAACAAACAACAGGAAACATAACAAGAGATATTCTTAATTGTATTGCTGATTTCTTTCATAAGATAAAACATAAATCTTATGCGACAATACCTTAAATTTAAATACTAATAATAAATATAATATTTTATTATTATTTAATATTTTGCTATCATTTATTTAATACATTAGCCTTCTATATTCTTTTCAACTTTCTGTCTTTTAATAAAGCAAAGAACGTTAATCCATATAAAAGACGCTGACGCAACATATAC
Organism: Argynnis bischoffii washingtonia; assembly: GCA_033884665.1. NCBI lineage: Eukaryota > Metazoa > Arthropoda > Insecta > Lepidoptera > Nymphalidae > Argynnis > Argynnis bischoffii. Next base: position 5,193,910 of record CM066619.1, on the reverse strand, counting down.
AACTCGCAAATTGGAAGGAATAAAAAAGAAGTTAATAGTTTGTCCCGGAATCCAAAACGCTTGGTTAGCCACGAAAGTTTTCCAGTACTTGTCTTTTAACTCTTCAAACACATCTTTTTTATGCTCGAGGACTCCTAATACTGAAAAAATTCATGCGGTTTAGTGTTAAAATTGGTAATCTTAATGTAAAAAAATAACAAAATGTACTTAATATATATAACTGAAATAATAATTTCGTATATGAATTTGGCACCATTTTACCTTTTTATTCTGACTATTATGAATTTAACGTCGATAGAAGAAAACATTATTAAGACTTCTCTAAGAATGTTATTGAATTTTGATAAAGGGATCAAATTGAGTTAAAAAGAGAAAGGGATTAAAGTCCTGGAATATTCTGAATTAACACTTGACATACGTAGAAATTAATTAAAAAGTTAGCTAAGTAGATTGACTAAAAGAAAGGAAGTATGCTATTATTATATGTTTTATATATTAAAAACAAACACTCACATGTATAAAAGCCTGCCAGTAACACAGGGCTCATAATGAACTGATCAGCGGCGACCTTAGCTGCCACTGATTTAACAGCCGTTCCCACGAACTTCTTATCAAGAAACTTGTACCTGTAATATAATAATACTAGCGACTCACCCTCGCTTCACTCGGGTTCGTACGTAGATACGTTTTAACGGTTGGTATAGATTTCTCAGAAATGAGATATTTTTCCACCGTAAAAGGTATCCTATATTTTGACCCGGATAACCAGCTATCATCGTACTAAATTTCATCAAAATTTATCCAGTGGTATTCCCATGATGTGGTAACAGACAGACCGACGGAGAGACAAAAATTCTAAAAACTATAGATTCGGCCTCTGTATGGATAATAAAGTCTATTTTAATAAGATTTTTCAAAAAATATTAAATGTACAGATTCGGCTTAGTTACAATTTTATTATATGTATAGATTACAATACCATTTTTATGCAATTTGTTAATATTTTTTTCTTAATTTTACATTGGTTTTTGATTCCCGGTATTTATAATGCATTACAACAAACATAGTCATGTTTAATATTTACACATTTTGAAAAATACATATTTATTTTATTTTGAAATATTATACAAGACGAATCATCAGGAAAGCAATCAAAATAAAACCGCAAAAAATCGAAAAACATATTATATTTTAATATCAAATATTCGCGTAAATCTAAGATAAGTGATGTATAAATAAAAAAAAAACAATTGTCGAGACCGATTCTTCCTAACATTTATCTAAGAACATAAAATAGTAAATAAAAAATTATCATGTGCTAGTAAAAACTTTTTGCTTAAGTTTGAATTTAAATTTACTAATATAATCATTTCGCTAAATAGCTATTTTATTAAAATTTAAAAAAATACAAATCTATAAACATATTTTTATATATATATGTATACTATTATTTTGCAAATTAAAATTAAAAGACAGCTAGGTATAAAGTAATAGATATTATAGTTAGATTTTTAAATAAATTCGCATACGAAGAATGTTATAACACAAAAAATACCATTTATACGATAACTCGTATGCAATATGCAATTATAAATATGTTAATACATTCAAATAGTTTTTCTATTTTGAATATCGATTTCTTTCCGCAAAAATTATTTCCTAATCATAAGTAAGAACATAACATATTTACATGCCTAGTAGCAAAAAAGGTTCAAATGATATGCGATTTAATAATCTCTATTAATTATTAGAGACAAAAACACGATTATAGATCTATCCTTACCTGGCGATCTGTAATACAGGTTCTTTCTTACCTAGTACAGACACCAGTCTCTCACAAAGGCTTCTATTACTGTTTTTGTTAAGTTCACTTATAATATTGCTACGTGATGAGAAAATGAATAAAATAAATAAATAAATAAAATAATTAAATATTTTATAAAAAAAATAATTTTTATAAAACAAATAGGTGAATATTTAACCAATTTCCAAAGCAAGACAGAAATTGTGGACCATTTTGCTGCTCATTGCCCATGCGGCTTCATAATATAAAATTAAAATACGAATAGTCACTTTGACATATACGAGTAAATCCACAAGAAATATGAGGTTTTTTATTAAGGTTATTTTTTTACTATTGTGATTTTTTCTACGCTCTTGCTCTTTATAGGATAACAACAGAGTAGAAAAAACATAGTAATCTATCCTAATATTATAAAGAGGTAAATTTTGTCAGTTTGTGAGGTTGTAGGGGGTAATCTCTGGATCTACTAAACCGACTTAGATAAAATTTAGTAAGAAAATAGTTCGAGACCCTGGGAAGGACATAGGACTTATCCCTTTTTATCCCAGAAATCATCCCATAAGGGAGTGAAAATGGGGATGAAAGTTTGTATGGGGCATCAACCTAGGGACGAACCCGAGCGAAGTGAGGCTGAGTCGCTAGTTGTATAATAAATTATGGGTACTTTTTTACTTTCTGCATATACTTAATACTGTTACGTTTTACATTTTATCTGTTATCCTTCTTAAGAAATCAAATTTATTTGGGTTCATTTCTAGGTAAAAAGAGGTACATATATATACCTATACTCACTTTTCTACCATAAACTAGCGACTCACCTTCGTTTCGCTTCGGGTTCGTCCCTAGAGAAAAACAAATCTATCCCAATGGAAATGTACATTTTTCCGGGATGATATATAGCCTATAGCCTTTCTCAGTTAATGGGCTATCTAATGCAAAAAGAATTTTTCATATCAGATTAGTAGTTCTTGTAGTTTAGCGCGCTCAAACAAACAAACAAACAAACTCTTCAGCTTTATAGTATTAGTATAGATTATATTATATTATAAATAGTTAAAACGTACCAATAATACAAAGTAGGAGCATACAAACAACTGCCAACAGTGACTATACGGGCGGCAGATGCCAAGTCTAGCTCCGGCTTTTCCGGCTGAAATAAATAGAAATAAGTATTATACATGAACCCAGCTATGACCATACCAAATTTCATCAAAATCCCTCCAGTGATTTTTCTGTGATGCGGTAACAGACAGACAGACAAAAATTCTAAAATCTATAAATTCGACCTCTGTTTCGATAATAATTCAATAAGATTTTCCTAAAAATATTTAATGTACAGATTCGACTCAGTTAGAATTTTATTATATGTATAAATTAATAGAATTAAGTATGTTGTATGAATCTGTCATTAGATATATAATATTATAAATTACTCATTTTACCTACAATAATATTGACCATAGTACCTATAATATTTGGCCATTTTCGACATAACTTACTCATAGATATTCAATATAATAGTAAATAAATATAAAAGTATTTTATCAGGGCTAGGATGACCAGTTCTGTCCAATACAAAACATAAATATATTTTCATTATTTTACAAGGCGTAACTATCGTAAAAAACAAATTAAAGCTCCATCTTTACTTAAGTTATGGACAAAGCAAGGATAATACGCTAAATATTCTAGTTCTATATGTATGTATAAATAGGCAAAAACAAATCAATTCAGTACGATTTCTTCTTTGTTTTGTGTCAATTTTTTTATAGTAGCTATTGACGAGCTTTAGTGTTATTAAATAAGAAATTTTGGAAATAGTCAGTTTTTTTATATAAATAAGTTATTATTCATGTTCACTTCAAATTTTTTATAATGTTGAATTTCCACTTTTGGGCGAACTTAATCTTAAATTATTTTATCATCATAATTATTACCACATTTTTTTGTTTAAAACGATATTTCAGAAAATTTTAAAGTCGTTTCAACATCGTAAACAATTTTGTATATTATAACTGGACAAAAGTACATTTAGGGCTGGTACTTATAAGTAGAACGTTAACAGCAGAGCGTAACTAAAATTTTGTTGTGGCAAATTGACGTATCAGATACATTATTCTTTTTTTTAAACAAAGAAAGCTTATTCATTTTGATGAATACTGAAAATGATCCATTATACGACTTACTACTAATAATACTATTTAAATGTAGCGTAACGTCCTTTTATTCATTCACATGAAACCAAACAATAATAGTTGTTTAAATATTCAGCTGTGGTTCATTAACTCTAAGTAGCAAGTACGTAATAGTTGAAAATGTGCTCTAGATGTCGCTGTACAAGTAGAGCCAATACTTTGACATAATAACCTAAAATTATCCTATAAACTGTAACACTGTAGGTTCCAACATAAATTAATACATTACATATTTTATAAATACATAATATATATTATATATATATATATATATATATATATATATATAAATCGGACCTTCATACTCTACATTTAATCAACTACTCACTACTAAATGAGTATTATGAGGATCTATTTCTTTTAAAAATACAGTAATGTAATTTAGTAATAATAATAAATTAATTGTAATAATATAAAATGATCATTTACAATACCTACATTACATATACCGCAGATTTAAGATAAGAAAGTCATTTACTACGCATTTACCAGCGTAGGTAGGAATTTTGATGATAGTTTAGGTATATTATGCTTTACTTATATTTTTATTACTCACAAAATTTCTAATAATATCCACTTACAAGTGTTCGAAATAAATATTATTATTTATGATAAAACCAAAAATAAATATCTACGGCTATTTCATTTTAGATTCCGACCCTATACTTTCAAGTATCTCAATTGAACAACTTTTTATACATTTGACCTTAATGATTAAATAAGAGTATATAGCATGTGATATGACCTACATATTAGTTTGTAATAATAATAATAGATCTATTCTATTGAGGAGGACTATCCTGAATTACGGGAACCAGTGACATCGGTAGCGTGGCCGAGCGGTCTAAGGCGCTGGTTTAAGGCACCAGTCTCTTCGGAGGCGTGGGTTCGAATCCCACCGCTGCCAAAAAATTTTTTATTCATAGACTTTCTAAAATCTATGTTATTGCGTCGCACATGTAAAAACATTGTTCCAAACTATTTATAAATTATTTATATATTATATATTTTGCCAACCTACTATAAATATCCGTGCCTTTCATGAACTATGTGATAAGCTGAATATTCTAGATATTTAAAAATTTGACGACCCGAGTGGCTCAGTTTGTAGTGACCCTACTTGTTGTGCCAGCGGTCGCGGGTTCGAGTCCCGCTGGGGGCATTCATTTGTGTGATGAGCATGAATGTTTGTACTCTAGTCTTAGATGTTTATATTTATAATATGTATGTATTTAAAGTTATATATGTATAGTGTATCAATTATCTGGTATCCATAAAACAAGCCTCGTAGCTTACTATGGAACTAGATGATGCTGTGTGTTAATGTCCCAACATATTTACAGGTATTTATATTTAAAAGACCTATGGTGAACCGAAAATAACTGTACTTTAATTCATAAAATTATTTTTAAACGCACTTCAATTTAAACTTAATAAACATATGTCACTGAGGTATGACAATTGTAATCTATCATTGTCCCAAATGACGCCTAAACTTTTGATATAGCAGATCCCTAATATCTACAATATTTAACTCACCTATAAAAATAAGATGGTTTTTTTTTGTTACTAGTTCCTGTAGGCCAAAGGGCTTTGTAAGGATAATTAGGTGTTTCGACAGCTTAATTTATGGTATCAAATTGTCATGCTGCAAAACACGTTGGTGGAGCTACATAAGATGCTCTACATTTCTATTTAGTACCCGCAGAATGGGTCGCTCAAGTCTTAAGATGCAGATCGACTCAAACTCTTCTTCAAATCATTGAAATAGAATCTTAGCTAGGCTTACAAAATGTATTTAGAATTTAGACTATTTTTGACAACAAAAAAGGTTTCCATCCAAATTGGGCTAGCATTTTTTGACAGATGCATGTTGTAGACATTAGTCAATAAGGCCGCCTAGATTTTTGCCAAACTTAGAACTAACTAGATAAATGTTTTATAGAGAGCTAAAGAAGTCAATCAGTTACCGAATTAATTTTATTGTAGGTCTGCTGTGATAATTCCGCTGCAGTGTAGAATGTAGCATATACCAGTGTATTGGTCACCACCGGCCGTCGTTTTAGTGAATGTCGCCACCAGCTTGCCAACCGGGACACCATGTTTCCTTAATATAAAAATTTACCTTTTTATAGTATTATTTATACACCAGTCTAATTAAAATCGTGAATATTACTTGTGGATATTGCGCCAAGATATACCTAGTATATAAGACGAAACCTAGGTTCAATAATAATAACGCTTATATATGTATGTGGTAATTGAGGGTCCTACTTTGTGTTTCTTGCTTTAATAACAAAATATTTTTATCACTATATAGTGTTAAACCAACGTTAGGAAGAAGTATATGTAATAGATCACTTAACTATCTGATCCCCTCTTCCTGCAATCGCTCGTTGCGTCAGGGTGCTTAGATTTAATTTTTCTTGTGAACTTTACTATAGTATTTATTATGTATGAATTTTAAATATGGAAATTTTTGCGTACAATTTTACAGGTCAATGAGAACAAACAATGAAGTATCTAAATATCAATCATGTTACAATCGACTTACTACATTGGTTTTTTCCTGTGGCTAGACTCGATTGGTAAGGACCTTTAAACTTTAAACTACCTAAGTGCCATTTAGTATATTTATCTACAATTCGAATTTCGAAGTCGGAATCGGCTATGACTCAATTTATCAGATTTTTTGGCAACAGATCTGGAATTTAATGTGGGTATATATAAAGGGATCAAGAAATCTTTCCATTACATACTGTTATTGATATTCATCGCTATGTAAGCCATACATTGTTACAAGCACTTCCGTTAACGTCACTCATGGTTCATTATTAACTAGACATTAGGTATATGAAATATATTATTAATATACATATAATTTTCAAATAATACATTAGTTATATTTATATACACAAATTAAACTTTCCTCACTACTTAAGGAAATCATTTGAATACGAAATATTTTAGAATATAGTTTAGCTTACCGAAATATTCCCAAAATTATCACTTGTTTCAAAAAAAATAATCAAAAACTATAGTCTCAAAAACACATATGTAGTTTAATAATTAATTCCTTATATAGGTATATTAGTAATAATATTTGTGTAATAACATAAAATGCTTTATCAGTATGCACGTCTCACATCGCCCGAGTGTCGAGTTTGAACTATACCTCACTTAGCGACAATTGCATTCAATAGAATAATTTAAAAATTTACTGTCACGATCTACATACATATAACGCTATAAATAACTTAAACAGAAAATATTTTTAACTTTTAATGTATTTAAGACAAGAATAATATGTAAGTATATAATTATTTGTCTGTAATTAAATCAAAGTATCATTAGTCCGGTCAATATAGACATTCAAGGTAGCTGAAAATTGGTACGAATGGGAACACCATTATTATAAGTGAAATGCGAAAAGTCCTCATCGATCCAACATCTGTAAAAAAATATTCAAAGTGAAAGTTCGCAAAAATGGGTTTTGTTTTTGGATTTTTCAACCAAACATAACGTAAGTTTTATCATTAAAATAGTTCCGAAAAAAATTGTAGATCATGTATGCATGTATAAAAATTGTTCTTCCACAATTTATTTCCTAAGAATTACCATTTCTGAGGTAGGATTCAAAAAATTAAAGAAGTTGTGTTCTTCATAATACGAGTATGTCCACGCCACAGGTGAGGTAGTGTACTTTTCGCGTTTATTTCAACGTGGTGGTGCAATTTGGATTTGAAAGACCTAGGTTAATCCTAATTTTTAGCTCTATGCGAATTATTATAGCTATTTGTTAGTATTTTTTGATCTTACTTGACCGGAGTACATAAACATTTTAAAACATTTATAATAAAAAGTTACTGCTGTTAAATAATAGATATACGAATTATTTACGACAGTAAAAGAGGTATCGATAATTATTATAATAGAGTGTACATATAGATGAATATATATTACTAAGAAATTTTGATAATTACTATTTGTAATGATTTAGGGCTAATTACATAAAAATTGCGCTAAAATGTGACCACTTTGTTAATTAGGTACATACCTACCTATTAATGAAAGGACTGTTTAATTTCTATTATGACTTTTGCACAGTTACACAACTAATGTAGTTCTGCAAAATGCAATAACCTTGAACGATTATTAATATTGTTATTGATAATATGTTTGATAAAGCAAGAATAGATAAGTGATGATTTACTTTAGGCTATCTATAAAGTTATAACAAATATCAAACAGATAACACTTGTTACTTTGGTAACATCATTATATATCATCTTTGTGTAGTATTTTTTCACACATTTTCATCAAAATATTCACCATGAATAAAAAAAATGAAATTATTCAATAACATCAACACCAAAAATCGTACTACCTAAAAACAAAAATGACCAAATCCAAATATTTGGGGGTAAAAGTACTATAAAGAACCTTTATATTTTATCTTGTAGAGTAAATAGAGAAATATTATTCTATTCTTTCCATTTAAATTCTCGATTATTCTATTTAATGTACTTTTTTAAATCGGAATCAATATCTGTAAAATCAATACAACGTATAAACCTTTACAAAGAATCATATCCACCATGACATTCAAACTCTGAGTAACTTTTACTACAATGGTAGTTTGAAGAAGTGACGGATTTGCATATTTTTCAACTATAGGCTGTTAAATGTTCGCCATCCTCACCTCTATAACTGTCAGTTCCTCGATTACTTTTATAATCCAACAATTTGGTCGACATGACACAAGAATTTTATGTGTTTATGGGTATATTTTTGAGCTAATAAAGCTCAATCATGTTTCGAATTGTTACAAGTCTTTATGATTTCTGCAAGACGCGTAAAAAGAATTCTGCACTAAATTCATCGCCTCTAAAATTTGCCGCCCTAGGCTTAAGCTTACTCAGCCAGCTGGTAAATCCATCACTAGTTTGAATAAATGATGGTACTAAAAATACTACACTGTCATTAGATACATTAAGTTATTAAAGTAAATATAGTCAAGTATTCTTACTTGGAAAATATTATTTTACTATTTACTATCTGAAATGAATATCCTAAAGGAATTTTAAAATATTCCGTGCAAGCAATGCAATTTACTGTTATATGTACTTTATGAAGCACGAAATTCTCTTGGGAACAGGACATTGTGTTTTTATCTAATAATATTAATTGAAGCTATCCCTTTTGTCAATTTGGTTATATAAGTAAGCTTAAAAGTGATTGTTTTATTAAATCAAATTACAAATATGAATAACTTAACGTAATGTACAACATACAGATAAATAAAATTGAAGTGTTTGTTGTAATGTTAAAATAACAGCTTTTTCTAATTGCGTATACGAAAAACACGATTTTTAATTTTTTTTTTCTATCTCTCTCTGTCTCTCTGTCTATTTGTTCCGGCTAATCTCCGAAACGGCTGGACTGCTTTTGACGGGACTTTCACTGGCAGATAGCTGCTGTTATAAGGAGTAACTTAGGCTGCTTTTATTTTAGAAAAAGAATTAGGGTTCCGTTAAAAAAACGTACCTAAGGACGCACCCGAGCGAAGCGAAGGTAAGTCGCTAGTACATTTATAAACTTATACATGGTTGAATGCAAGTACCTAACTACGTATGTAAATATAATTAACGAGTCAATAGCAGATGCACGAGAGGGATAATATAGAAGAGTTAGTATTATATGACTATTATTCAAAACTATTTTATCGAGATCAATTGAAGATATCCAATATAGAATATATAATAAAGACAATTATAATACCCTTGTATGTAAAATTAAATATACACTTATAATAGGCACGTATCTATAAAACTCAGTAATAATGTAATTTTAACATGATTCCCAACTCAGCTTCGCAGAAAACAATCAATCACAACACAGTATTATAAATGCGATACATTATTAGTTAAGGTGTTTATTAGTTTTTCAGGGCAATGTTTTAACGGGTTTAAGTAAATTCAAAATTACGATATTCTGGATTAACACATTGCCTTCATTTTATCGACGTACCTATGTAATTAACACGGAAGCGGATAGTCATGGGTAAAATCTTGTTTACTTAAATAAGACAGCCAGTTTTATAGAAAAGTTTTCCTTAGCCATATTATCTCGTAAATCAACATTTATATTAATGAAACTAAAACGTAAATTATTATATAATATATACTTAATAATTATATAGTCCGCGAAAAAAATTATCAAAGTTGATAATAGTTGCGTGATTTTGCTGTTTATGCTACTATCCCTAATGCTGCCATAGAGCTTTATTACTTCCTTTAAAGAATAAGAGTTTCTTTATTAAAATTTTTCGAGAAGAAATTATGAAAAACAAAAATATCTTTTATCAAAACGAAATTTCATTAATTTACAATAAAATTTGATAGTTTTTTTTTATTAACATTTATTTACTTATTACTATTTTAAAATATTTTGATAGAAGAAGAATGAAGATAATAATGTTCATATTATTAATTTTTATATTTTTGTTGTTATTAAATATTTTTTGATATAATTATAATTAATTAAAAAAACTACTTGTAGGAAAAAAGATAGTAAATTCAAAGATTATAAATTTTAATTAATAGAATCCATTATTTGTTTGTGGGAAAATTTCATAATTTCACCACATAACTCTGACATTTTTATTTGCCTTCATGTTTAGTTTTACGACACTCCGTGTACTTTATTTCGTAATTCGCAACGCTATCAATACATTTTTAAACGCTCTACTTTTTTTTTGCTTAATACAAAACAAAAATATTGTAATAAAAAGAAAATCAGTTCATAAAAATTTGGTCAATATAGTTAATTTGGTCAAAAAAAAATGTAGCTTACAAAGTAAAAATTATCGATTTTTAATTTTTAAGAGTGTTCTTACAGGGCGACCATATAATATTTTTATTTCTTCAAAAAGTAGAGTTCAAGACGTAAAGAATGAGCCCTATCTGAAAATTGAACGAATTTTTTTTCAAATGCTAAAGTCCACTTGAAGTTGGGGGTGATTTTCAGCCTCTTGAGACCATAAAACATATTTTTCTCCGAAATAACTTAACATTTCAATTTTATTTTTTTGTGTTTATTTCATGTATTTCGAAGATTACATTTCCTTAGCTTTATAAAAATCAAAAGATTATTCTAGAAATTAAAAATAAAAAACCAAGAAAAAACTTTAATTTTTTTTATTAAATATTTAAATTTTTATTTTTCCATTTTTAGTGTAGACGTGTCATCATTACAAATTAATCAAGCCCAAACACCAGGTAATTGCTGTAAATCGTTGAGGAGTTCCCTCGACTATCTTTCGGGTCCATCATCAGATCGACTCCAGACCTTCATTAAATAGTAGTGCTTTAAAAGACCTAATGAAAATGTTATCAAACGCACTAGTCGCCGCAACAATTTTCGAAAGTTCCCCTCGATTTCTCAGGGATCCCATCATCAGATCCTGGTTTCCTTATCATGAGACCACTCTTGGGATATCTCCTTTCCAACAAAAAAAGAATTATCAAAATCGGTTCATAAACGACGAAAAAATCCGCGAACAAACATAAATATATATATATATATATATATATATATATATATATATATATATATATATATATATATATATATATATATATACGGTCGAATTGAGAACCTCCTCCTTCTTTTTTTTGGAAGTCGGTTAAAAAATTAAAAACCGAGTTTTTTGCAAATACATATCTCGAAAACTTTGAGGTTATTGTAAAAAGTGTCATCTATAAAAGTTGTAGATTTTTACTAGACCTATAACTTTTGTAGAAAACATTTTTCGGTAGGTAGTAGTAGTAGTAGTAGTCGTCACAGTAAGTCGGAAATTGGAAAAAAACTAGTTTCCAATGTTTTGCGTCCCCCCCATTTCTCGGGGGTAGCTTGGCATCGGGGGCATTTTACGAATTTCTATACCTTATATAGGTACCTACTAACATTTTAAAATCATAAAACTTCAGGTTTTCAATATTTTGTTCCCAAACCGGGTTCCGATTGGACTAACTTAAAATGCCATAAAATAATAAGAAACCTGTCACTAAGTATTTTAAAGAAGACACTTGAGGTCTGACTCTTAGTTGTACATTGTGAGTGTATAATGCACTAATGTAAACGACAAAGCGTTGTCAATCTGTCCACAATGTTATTTAGTTAGCCATAAAGTTTAAAATTTGAAACAGAATGCGGGGCGCGAGGCGCCGTGATCGCCCGTGCCAGGTAACAGGAGGTACGGCGCTTGACACCGCGCGCTAGACAGATTATGTAGACAAAATATATAAAAACTGTTGCAATATTTTATTTTGAATACAGAATATAGAAATATAATAAAATATTAAAAAAAAATAAAGGTATTATAATATTTATTCGTAATAAACTATCATATAGCTTAAAATAAATGATTATATTAAATATAATTCTATGAAAATAGATCATAAGATAGATTTTTTAACTGGAACATTAAAACCTTATATCACATTTATCAATTATTTCTTCGTTGTAAAGTAATATAAAAGTCATTACATCAATCATTATAAAAAGTTAATTACATATTTAGTATATTTAACTCTACATTCATCATACGATCGCAGATATTATTTAAACTAAAAATTTTGTCTAACTCAGGTGGATAAGCAGCAATGCGTGTTCTTGAAGCTTAGCGGTCGTCCTCCCTCCCACGTCATATGTGTCTCTTTTCTACGCCATGGCGCTCTCTCTGTCTCGCCGCCTTCAGTCGACGCTATACCAGCGTGTCGTAAATACATATTGCAATGTTTTGTGTGTAAATATAACCTATTTGTGTACAAACCGGGATTAAACCATTAGTAATAAGTGGTTATTAAAAACAACATTATATATCAAAAGTGTTTAAAGTGATTGAATATTGTGTGTGTTAACAGTGACAAGTTATTCTTGTGCAGTCCTTGACTCGGAGGCTCTAGCGGCTTTCGTCTTCGTATTCGTTGGACGGCAATTAGCTAAGGTATGCGACTATTTTTTTAAAAACAGTATAGAAAAAAATAATGCAATATCGTAAGTGTTAATCACAATATATCTTTATAATATTATTAACGTAAAGAGAAAACTACGCTTACAGCAGTTTTAAGTTTTCTCGGCATATGTTAAATAAATTATAAAACGTTCTAAGCCAATATACACACCTATAGCTCAGTTATATTGAATAAAATAAAAATTTCCCATGCGCAGTGGCGGATGTAACCACATTATCTCCTAAGACATGAAACACAGGTTACCCACGTAAATTGGTCCTTCGCAACCGGACACTGCAAATAGAAAGCTAACATAAACAAGCTTACGTAAAATTCAATATATTTAATATTAAAACGGTACTAAAGTAAGCTAATGTTTATTTTAAATTTGAATAGTATTGTACTATTTTATTAATACATAATATATAACTTATTAAGATAACTTTATTTGGTATTATAAGTTATAATTAATAAGAAAGTAAGACATAAATGAAGAGTCACAACGTGAAATTTATCCTTTCATTCTATTCATATTTAAAAGAAACGCCGCCATAATTAGCATTGCGGTCTGCAGACGAGACAGGCAAAGTCATAACCATAGTAATTTATTATTAAATGGCAAAACCTAGTATAAAGCTTTTATTTTATATATTTATAAGATTTTACAATTCGTTAAACAATATTAGTTAAGTTTTTTTAAAACTTAGCAATAGAAAACCGATTTTTTTAAAAGAGATAACAATTAGTAGAGCAATATGATATGGAAATCAGGAAAATAGTAGTTTTATTGTAGCAAGCACGTATTAAGTACAACGTTGGATGGTAACCTAACAAAATAGGAATATGGCAGGTATGAATAGCGCTAACAGGTGCCTGTGCTGTCAAGTGCATGAGGTGGCGTATCGTTTGTTTGCTGACTCTACCTGCAAGGGTCACCCTGTGTAACGTAATTTTGTTTGATATTTAATTTATTTTATGTGTTACGCTGCAAAATTATAGCCATATTAATATTTTAATCTATATAATAATCTAAAGTAGACAATAATTTTATGTTTATTACAATTTTATTCTAATTCTTGTTAATTATTTGCGAAATTCATTTAGGAGTTTTTTGTGTATTTAACGTATAATATATGCGTCTCAGTGAATTGAATGTTTTTTTTTTTTGTTAAAAAGCTACATGTTTTTATTAAAGCCAATATACAAATTATAAAATCTCAAAAACTCGTTAATAGGTGCACCTAACAAGTCAACATTCAGATTACACATTCACAACTTGTCTTAATTTCTTATTTAAGTGTTACAGTACAACTGATAAAAAAGTTCACAAATTTGAGAGGTAGCGTTTCGAATTTGTTTACAGATATTACCAGTAAACGTGGTCGCCGATCAATGAGTCATGCTTTCGAAATGCAGTGATGTCACACCGGTATGTTCAAAACGAAACAAAAGATCCTGTCTTGTATTTGCGTAATTTATTTTTGTTGTTCGATTTCAAAATTGATAACTGATTCTACAATATCTTAAAAACGATCATAAAAATAGATCTTGTATGGCAAGTGAATTAAATTCTATTTAGTTTTTAAGTCGTAGTCCATTCCTTTTGGACCGAAGGTCACTGTTTTCTAACTGTAACCGCCCGTAAAAGAGCTTGCAGCTATAAAAATATTAAAATCGTATTTAATTTTAATTTCAATTAAATAAATTATATTGGAACGATTTGAAAAAATCTAAAAGATTGACTGATTTTGCCTCTACTTTACTACCATAGGTAGCTTTAGAGCAACATTTTATGATGCCAATTGTTTCTTATTGAAACCATAACATATTGTTTAAAATACAACCCAGAGCTTTGGTTTCATTGTATAAAGTGAGTCATTATTCTGAATAGTTAATATTATTAATATCGTAAAGCAACTACACAGCCTGACACTGCGGAACGTAATACGTATGACGTGCATGACTTACCGGTTTAAAAAATAGATGTGTTTCGATCGGTTTTACTGATGTTTGCCCACGACGATATCTTTATTTTTATTGGTTTTTATTAATTTGGCAATTATAGAAAGATAATTGCTTGAGTAAATATTACTATTATGTCAATTAGGGAAGGAAAAGAAAATCCTACATAAATTCATATTGTTAGTTAATGTTACTTACCTGCTTGGTGTTTTTAATATATAGGTATATTGCAGATTATGTTTAAATTATTAATTTACAATACACTTGAAAACCCGAGCCGAAAAAAAAGAAAGCAGAAGTAAATACAATGAATTAAGTAATAGTATCCAACAACATCTGAAAATTTAATCTGATTATTGCTTCAAAGTCTGTTGTATTTTGTCTTTTAAAAGAAGATTTTAAAAAGTTTTATCCAGAAAGACTTTAGTCTACGTAGACGTACAGTTGAGTACGTGCTATTTGTGAAACTTTGTTTTTTTTATATATGCTAAGTACGTCAACAAAATCTGGCACTGTAATTTCCCAAGTTTAAAAATAAATATTTATTTTGTGTAACAACTATTACAATATATATATATATATATATATATATATATATATATATATATATATATATATATATATATATATATATATACATAGATTACGTCATATAATTTAATCATAAAATCATTTTCACTGAACTTACCCAAATATTTCTTAATTTATTTTTACGGCACCTCTGAGCAGTAACCACCTACGTTGTGTTGAAATGTTTGTATTATATTTAATAAAATCATAAAACTACTATCTCTTAGATAACAATTTAATTTATCGATAATTAATGGTTAATTATCATCTATGGGCCCCATATTTGTTCTAGATTTCAACTATTCTTATCAATATGTAAAATATTAAGATGTACATAAATTAAAACTTTTTATCAATTTTATAAAAACCAATAACACATACATACGTACTAATTGATTTGACACGAAATTTTTTACTTTTAAAGAATAATAACTCGTGCGTCACACGTATAACAACAAGTGTTTAATCATTGCAGATTTAATTATACACTCGACTTCTAGCCAAACATTCTAACTCAATTTGCAAACGAAGGTTTAAGAAATACTTGTTTGAAAATATGATCATCTATCTCAATTCATTGACCAGTATATTTACAAACTTTGAAATTGTTTTGTAAACTTTGAATTCATTCGCGCCCACGCAAAAACACGCGGGAAGGTGACTTGTCTAAATTTTGATTCTTGAGTAGAAGATATATTTGTTATATAGATATATTTTTATATTCTGATATTTATTATAATTTTCTATCTCTTTTAGTACCATATTTTTATTGTGTAAAATTATATGTTAATTGATAAGATATAATTTCATAAAACTTTAGCAACATCTTTACATAAGTAATATGTTTTTAATAAATACATTACTTACTACTTAAAATAGAATATTATTATTTTCACAGAGTTATTTTGAAAAATATTATTATGTATGTCAATGTCACTCATAAGCTACGGCCAAAAACGTATATGATTGGGCTAACCTTAATTCATAGTTCGTTTGGTGTTTGAGATCAAATACTCAATCAACTTAATATGCATGTAGGCCCATAAGATTCGTTTAAACCTTGAGCCTTTTAAAAATTACAGAATAAACTATCTTTAATATACATTGAAGCTAAAAGTTTATATACATTATGTACAAAAATGAAATCGCTAAACAAAAAACATATAATCAAACGTACATTATAGTAATATATATTACAAGGTGTATAATTGTATAAAAATATAATATATTTTTCAATATAATTAACATATTTCTACTACATACTCGTATGTTTTTAAATTAAAAGGCAAAAGTTTTACAAGTATAAATAATATATGTACGCCATAACGGGGCCAAAAATAATATTACAATATCCTCAATAATAAACATTAATTTAAAATAACTATATCTGATATTTTATTACATCTTTTGCATAAACGCTTGCTAAATGAAAAAAAAAATAAAAATTACATGTCGAGTGTTATTTCTAAATATTCTTACACAATATCGGTTAAATGTTCTTAACAACTTCCTGATTGAATTTTACGCTCACATCCTTCTCCCTTCACTTTTTCAAGTGAACTATTGTCACGTATTAACACTTAATTTAAATTAAAAACGAGTACATAACAACGTTCCTCTTAGGTTCAGATAACGAGGAGCTTAATTAAGCATCTTTACCCATTTTATGCTTTAAAGAAATATACAAAATGAAAAACGTTATTCATTTTTAAAGAGAAAAATGTACAAGTATATTTGTTTGTGTATACTATTTATGTATATTGTGATTTTTAGACAATAATCCTTGTATTAGTATTCAACAGTAAGTGCATAATATGTGCCTAAGTCATCTCTACATATAATAAAATTCTAATTAAGCCGAATCTGTACATTAAATATTTTCTGGAAAATCTTATTGAAATAGACTTTATTATCGATTCAGAGGCCGAATCTATAGTTTTTCGAATTTTTGTCTGTCTGTCTAACTGTCTGTCTATCTATTTGTCTGTCTGTCTGTTACCGCATCACGGGAAAACTACTGGATAGATTTTGATGAAATTTGGTATTATGATAACTGGTCCTTATCCGAGTCAACATATACCTAGGATACTTTTTACTGCAGGAAAATATCTCATCACTGAGAAATCTATACTAAACGTACTAAAAGCTCGAGCGAAGCAAGAGTGAGTCGCTAGTATAATATATATTTAAAATCGACGTGTTGCAAATTTACATATATACATACACAGATAAATAAAATTGAAGTGTCTGTTTGTAATGTTAAAATAACCGCTTTTTACTAAATGCATATGGATGTATACACGGTACATATACCAAAACAACATTTTTTACAATTTTTGTCTGTCTATCTGTCTGTCTGTCTGTCTGTTTGTTGCGGCTAATCTCCGAAACGGCTAGACCGATTTTGACGGGATTTTCACTGGCCGATAGCTGAAGTTATAGAAAGTAACTTAGGCTACTTTTATTTTAGAAAAAGAATCAGGGTTCCGCGAAAAGAAATTAAAACCCATGAAATTGTGTACAAAATCCGCGTACGGCGTACGCACCCGAGCAAAACGAGGGTAAATCGCTATATAATTAAAAGTAAATTAATATTTTAGGAGTAGCAAGTTACTATTATGTATACCTAAACATAGCTAACCGTAAAAACGTACCTAGGGACGAACGCGAGCGAAGCAAGCGTGAGTCGCTAGTATATAATGAAGATAAGTGTATACTTCATACCTTTATACGGGAATCATAGCTAAAAACAATACAATAGTAACAATGGTAATAAAGAGCCTCATTCTTGTTATGCTAAGTAGCACAAGTTCACAGTGCATGCAAGTTCCCTAGGGAAAGGCGAGGATAACCCTTATTCCCACGTCGCAGGAAGCCGCACAAAAAAATATAGAGTTCCTCGTACATTCCTACACACCACACGAGACAAAGATTAAATTTAATACACAGAAATGTAACACTAAAGATGTTATGTCTTTAAATTTTAGTTGCCATCATCAACAATTTTGTTTGACTAAAAATAAAATGTGTTTACTATTTTTCTACTCTTTACCTTGTATTACTAAAAATAGTAAGTAACTTATAATCAAATACATGTGTTTATATATTCATATATCGTTTTAAACTATTTATTATAAATAATATTATTATTTTCATACTTTTGAAGAAATATCAACTTATCATTTATTAATTAATACTATATAGTGTGCGTTTCGTGTATGCCACTTCTGTTTTCTTTGTCCATAGATTGCACTCAAAACAGGAAAGTGGCACGGTACGCTGCACACTTGTTTGGGTGCAGAAACCATGGTCGCTTTTATTGGATGTATAAATAGTTATAGTTTACTCTTAAGTTTGCTTCATAATTTAATATTTTATATTCAATAGACCAATGTATCCTTTCAAATATACACAATACATATACATATGCAGGCTATAAATGCGAATACTTAATTTCTTGATAGTGTAAACTTCAACTGACATAAATAATATTTTAATAAGTTAACACTATAGATTTATGTGAATTTTAATGATAAGATATTGTTTACTTCTTGCAACGTATATACATATTTGATACTACTTACTGGATAAATATAGTCTCTAAATTTTCATTGTAATCATATCCCTTATTCCTAAATAGAAAAATACGTATCTTTAAACTGTGCCACTTAAATTTTAAACACAGAGCAGTAATAGAATCAACTATACCGACCAATCAATGTACATTTATTATTTACAATTACCATAAAATCTTATATATTCTTAAAATATTACAACAAAATTGTGTTATATCCGTAATCTGTTAAGCATTTTAACTAATTATCGTTATGTAATATCACAGAGAATAATTTACGTTGTCCGTCCATCAAAACAAAGGCAATTTGTAGGCTAATAGCTGTTATGTTACGCAAAACTTTATATACGAAATGGAGAAAGTTGTTAAAGCAATAGGCATTTGTTTTTACGTTACTTTGATAGTAAATAGCTAAAAAAATTTACAGCAAGACTTAGGGAAAAATTACTGGGAGTAAGTAAGCAGACTATGAGTCAAATGTAGTTATTATTTTCATTTGACTTAGAAATTTCTTTCAGTCCAGTTGTTGAAAACAATTGCTTACGTTGACACTTGAAATGCTTATTGTGACTACAGATAAGCCACTATGCATTACGTCTAAATTTGGATAGCAGTTTTAGTTAACGTAGCGCATTGACAATCCAGCTGAACTCTGTTCAGCTGTTTTACATAACGGAGCTGTTTTGTAAAATAACTAACGGTTTTGTGAAACAGCTGTTTCGGAAAACCATCTGCAACATACCCATTACATACAGATAAAAAATGTTATGTTTTATCATTATATGGCATTATGTTACATTCTATAAATTAAGCATACCTAGTGATTAAAGTAACACAAAACTATTTTTACGTTTAAAAATCTTAAAACTCAAAAAACTCCAAGCATATTTAAATAGAAACTGACTTTTACCGAATTAAGTATACAACCACAAGTTTCCATGAAATGAATATCCAAAGAGCTAAAGCAAACATATAAACACTTTTACGTTGGAGTTTTTTTTTTCTTTTTCATAAAATATAAAGACTCCATTGTTTGAATTATAAGGTAAACAAAAACCTGCCTCTTTCAACGGATTCAATCTTAACAATGGCAACTTTCCCGGTGCTATCTGAGGAAACTTACTCGTTAATGACGTTTATGATTTCTTTATTGTTTACGTATTACTCAGTACATTCTTACAGCTTCTTGAAATCCGAGTAAAGCTACTTTATTGTCATTCTATGTGGTGTTTTCAAGTAGGCAAGAAAGGCGAAGTTAATTATAGAAAAATATAAATAATATTTCTCGCCTTTTGACTAAAAATTACTTGTTTTCTTTGAATTTTGAATGCCTACATTTTACCGGATATTTACTAAGCACAAGTAGCTGAAAAATAAGAAACACGAACTATTTTGTTAAGGCATGCGTAGGACCTAGTATCTATGTTAAAGTTGTTTGAAAACGTAAATAGAGCATAGTGAAAACTTTCGCCCTGTTCTTATCAGCAATTATAGCTATCGGTGACGGTAAAATATATAGATAT
The DNA here is from genome assembly GCA_033884665.1 of Argynnis bischoffii washingtonia. NCBI lineage: Eukaryota > Metazoa > Arthropoda > Insecta > Lepidoptera > Nymphalidae > Argynnis > Argynnis bischoffii. The sequence goes on along the minus strand of CM066619.1, from coordinate 5,173,265 downwards.
TTTAATTTATTTTCAGACATTATATATAATGAACTACTCTTATACTTTTTTTTGAAAATTAGCAAAGTTTATGTGGAGATAAGCGTATGCCGGAGATCAAACTACATTTATTTCCAGAGCTTGAAAATACATTTAACTAAAATCTTTGATTGAGCATGCTATTATTATTTCCAACTACGTTTTCATGGTTGGCTATGTTTATACATAAATAGTAGCTTGCTACTTCTAAGATATTCATTTAAACTATATAGCGATTTACGTTACATATATACGTACGTTATTGCGTATGCCGTACGCGGATTTTGTTCACAATTTCATGGGTTTTAATTTTTTTTTCGCAAAACCCTGAATCTTTTTCTAAAATAAACGTAGCCTCGGTTACTCCTTTCGGACTACTCGGTTTCGGAGATTAGCCGAAACAAACAGACAGACTGACAGACAGACAGAAAAAATTGTAAAAAATGTTGTTTTGGTATATGTATATACACCGTATATACATCCATATGCATTTAGTAAAAAGCGGTTATTTTAATATTACAAACAGACACTGCAATTATTTTTCTGTATAGATAACGAATATTATAGATTATATGAATAATTATTATTTATTTATATATTATTATTATTTTCCAACAATAATTAATTACTTATTATTATTATACGAGATACATAACTCTGGTGTTACGTAACTGTAAACTTGAGCATCACGATTGCGTGTAAAGCAGTAACTCTTGTCTTTTTTCTAGGAATGCACCTCAGATAACATCGTGATAAAGCGTGTTTATACTTAAAATTTTCTCATCTTTTAAAAAAAATATGTTTTTAAGTATTAAAAAATATTTTTCTACTCAATCTTGTATATCTTATTCTTGGTGTAATTTTAAATAATAAGCAATTTTCTGTATATCCAACAGTTATATTTCGTAAGCTTATCCTTCTTTAAAATCTTTTGTAAAGTTAAAAAAGTGATTTAGGCCCAAAAACATCTTATTTAGGATGACTAATACAATTTAAATGTTTATTTCGAACGGATTACAAACTCTCGACCTTTAGTGAAGTACGCTGGGCAATCTTTTCTGGTCGTATCTTCGTCATTATTTCATAATAATCGATAGTAATTATCAAATGCGAATGAATAATATATGGTATCGAATTAATGGCAATTTCATATTACTTTCATATATTAACTAACCAACAAAGACGGTATATTGATGACCTATCAGGCTGAGTTTCTCACAATACACGGTTGTCACCGAAGGCCATTGTCACGGAATGATTAGTCATGAAACAATAGAAATCCAATTTGTCTAAACAATAGTACTAGATTAGTGGAAATCAACTTCAAATAGACGGGAAAAATGAAATATCTATTTGCATTGTATCTACAAACACACATATACATATATATATATATATATATATATATATATATATATATATATATATATATATATATATATATAAACTCTATAATGATATCTTCTTATATTACCTACCAAAAACCTACCAAAAAAAAACTATTTGAACTATAATAATATGTTCTATTTTCTTCAAATACTTTTATAAGAAAAACCATTTGATTATTATAAACTCATTGCTTTTCTTGTTTTTTCTCTCACTCATTGCATTTATACAAACTCGCAGTAAATAAATTGTCATAGCACAGTTGTCACATTTCTAACACTGTCATTCGATTTTCACACAGGATTATCTTTTTCATTCAGTCTACAAAGGAAAGCTCGCTAAGCTATATAATAAATAAGTAGAAAAACCTAATATTGATATAAACGTTCTACACTAATTACTAAATAACCTTTGTGGCATAATTATAGAAAATAATAGCATACAAATTCAACTACTGAAGTCAAACATTTTTGTAGGGCGTTTCTGTGTCTGTTATTCATTAAATATTAAGTTTCACTGATAAATGGCTTATCAAAACTTGTTTCATAATTTTTCATCAGTAACATTTTTATGTAGACTTTACTTTCGTATATACAGTTACATATTTAAAAGATAATAATGATCATACAACAACACCGAATAATTTACGCTATATTAGAAAGAATTTATTAGAAAGATTTTAAATTGATTAAAATACTTAGAAAGCATGTTTTTAAGTAAAGCCTTGCTATTGTTTATATTCTACCACTAACTACTGGCTTCTTCATTAACAAAATATTAACAGTTAAAATAATTTTTAGAGGTTTTTTGTCAAGTTATATTAAATTAACTAATTAATACTAACTAGGAAATAGCAAATAAGTACAGTTTTGTGAATCATTTTACTTGAAAATCATCATCATATGTATATTATAAATTAAATCCCCCGCTACGCTGAGTTTGTTTAGGTAAATTTCTTAAATTACCTACTATAGGTACAGATTTCCATACTGTTTTCACAAATAGAAAGTGGGATTGATGTTTAAAAGTTATACTTTATGTGATGATATTTGTGAAATAAGTCGAAAAAAGGGATTCTGAGAGCTTTTCTAATATTATAAATTTAAAACTTATTATACGTATATGTCATTTGCAATTATAATATAATAGATACTCAGCTATGGTAATGCTGAGATTGGTTACTAATATTGTTGGGACATTAACACACATCACCATCGAGTACCATGGTAAGCTATGAGGCTTGAGATACGGATACCAGTCAGTCCATATAACTTTGAATACATACAAATTATAAGTATAAATACCCATACTGGAGCACAAACATTCGTGCTCATCACACAAATGAATCTCCCTAGCGGGACTCGAACCCACAACCGCTAGCACAGCAAGTCACTATAAACTGAGCCAAACGTATCGTTGAAACGTATAAATAGAAAGTAGCAGTTTATTTATATCTTAAGTCCATACGCATTGTTGTCATTTGTCAACCCAATATACAACAACAAGTATAGGACAAAGTATAGGTGCACTATACTTTGTCTATTATTTACTCATCAGTGAAGTGGTGTCGCACCGTTATTACTGAGTAGTCGGGGTTACAGTTAGCAACGACCACGGTCATGCCGATTTCTTGCTTCAATTGATTTACGCAATCTAATGATTGGAAATCTTAGGAAATTTATGTCATTTACTTGTTTCTCGCTATATGTACTTTTACAAACGGTGCAATTCATTCTGTTCTAACGACCTAGTTGTTCGCCTGTTGGTAATTTGCAGCACTTTAGTGTGATGTGTATGGAGAAAATAGTAGAGTTAGTACATTATTTCATTGAGATAAATATAACAATTTTTTTTAACAAAAACTAAATTTTCTGAAAATTAATTATTTATAAAATTATCAATATTACTATAATATGTGGTTTAATATTTAGTTCGTGGAGTAAGAATAATAATGAAGTTATAACAATTATTATCTTCACTATGGCCAATCAACGTAAGAATAATGAAAAGTTTAATTTGTTCAGATGTTCGCACGTCGACTGCGATAATATCCTAATGCAAACATTCATATCGGAATGTAGTGTGTATTCTACACTTTTCACTTGCTCAAATAATTTGGCGTATAAGTAGACATATGTTTACATAAATGTATTAAAATTTTGTATCTTTGCAGCAGCAAATTAATTGGTTTGTATTTAACATCAATTGCTATGTATTCAGTCTTTTTAATATCGCACTGATGGGCATGGGGCTCCCAATAATGCGAGGGGGATCAGACTATAGGACACCACGCTCGAAAGTGCGGGTTGGCAGTCTTCACATATCTTTCGAAAACTTGTTAGATTTCCTTAGACATGCAGGTTTCCTCACGATATTTTCCTTCATTATTATGTTGGAAATGATTCGCACATGAAAATATCAGAGGTGCGAGATCATGTATTTAAAACCGCTTCACTCGGTTTACCAAGCGAGAGCGTTACTATTGGGCTACCATTGCCTTCGATCGGTAAAATTGATTGATAGATATTATTGTTAACTTATTTAAAAATACGTATTGTTATCATTCTAAATATTTAAACTTCATACGGAATATATAATTAGTTGTAAGCATTTTATAAATATAGGGAAGGTGGATTCTATTTTCATAATCATTAGCGATTAGTAAATCCCTTGTTAGTTCTGTTGCATAGCTCCATACAAATAGGGCGTGTATCAGACTATTTCGGTACAAATTGCTCACTTGTCACTCATTAATAGTACAGAAAAGTGCATTATGTATTTGTTACCTTAAAAGGTGTGATATTTTTGGATACGTTAGTGTCTTCCGTCTCTGCAGAATCCCTGATTTAAATAAATATTTAAATTATGTAGTAAATGTGGGGTTTGCGATGATGATTTGTTACATCTGTTTATCTATACTTAATATTATAAAGAGGCGTAGTTTGTTTGTTTGTTTGAACGCGCTAATCTGAGGAACTACAAATCCGATATGAAAAAATCTTTTTGCATTAGATAACAAGTTTATTGAGGAAGGCTATAGATTATATATTATCCTGAAATAATGTTCGGTTCCTGCGAAATAAATTAATTTTTGTCTAGGGACGAACTCGAAGCGAAACGAGGGTGAGTCGCTAGTGTAATAATACAAGAACTTAATTATATTAAAAAATAATTAATTAATTTAATAAATATAATATAAAAATTAAAAACCAAAATATACCCTTTATAATTACTCTATTGATAATAGTGTCACGAGAATCATTAAAATCCGTTTAAAATAGACGTATCGCGTAAAAAAAATAAAAAATACATTCTCTTCCTTTTTTGAACTCGATCTGGAACGAGCCGCCTCTCTCGTCACCGGTGGTTAGATGAAATGCTTTTTAGGAAGTTCTTAAACAAGATGTCTGCTTTAAATGTCATCAATTAAATGGTATTCTATTTCGATAAAAATAGTTACCTATACATCATATGAAAAGAATTATAAAAAACTTAATTTTTATACGAAATATACTCTTGCAATGTATTTTTCTCAGAAATCCTTAAACGAAGTTATCTCTACATATTTGGAATACAGCTGGTACACCTGTTCACTTCATATATAACAAATTTAGAAAGACGACATTGTAATATATACACCTGCATCATATATATGAAGGGACGTGACGTAAAATTCACAAAAGCATAATTTCATTAAAATCATCAAACTATTATGTTTATCAATGAAAAAATATGTTTACAAAATAAATTGTATACATAAACACGACGACACGTTTGGCTCAGTTTGTAGTGCCAGCTTGCTGTGCTGGCAGTCGCAGGTTCGAGTCCCGCTGGGAGCATTCATTTGTGTGATGAACACGAATGTTTGTACTCCAGTCATGGATATTTATATTTATAATCGATCCTGACCGATTCCGGCCACGGCGGCCAATCTCATTGAGACTAGCCAACTGCGCAGGAGATATTATAGTGCACAAGTGTACGCGCAGACACAAGCGCACTCTCTATTCCTGTCATTCTTATACTCCGGTGAGACGACTACTCGACACGACCGGTGAGAGTTAAGGTGCAGGACCGACGGCTTTACGTGCTCTCCGAGGCACGGAGGTGAAACACCGCGAACTTCCCAACTCCGGGTTGTTACTGAGGCTTACTATACAGAAAGACTCAATAACTAAACTTGGCCAGTACTTATTTATTAAATATTTTTTTTTTGTAATGATTATATTTATAATATGTTTATAATATGTATATATGTATGTATTTAAAGTTATATATGTGTAGTGTATCAATTATCTAGTATCCATAAGACAAGCCTCGTAGCTTACCATGGAACTAGATGGTGCTGTGTGTTAATGACCCATTGGGACAAATTTTATAGCTTTGGGGCGGCAAATGTGTAAATCCAGCACTGTGTCCCAACGTTTACCTATATTTATAAACAAAATATTTACGTACCAACCAGTACGAAAATGCATGTTTATGTACACATAATAGCAATGATTTAATTAAATGTAGTAAGTCGGTTAAGCCTTAGTCGATTAAAATAATAGCTTCCTTAAGGAAACGATAGTGTAATTATAATATTTATATTAGTTGGATGTTTTGTTAACACACATGCTGACTAAGTATTAATTAAAATTTACTACCTATCCAATAAAAGCCATGTAATCAAAATTCTTCTTCCATCAATTATTAACTTTATGTATTTTTCGTAGTAAAAGTAGTTTATTTTTCAATCGAGAACTATTATTATCCACTTTTTTTAAATTAATTTTGATTTTTTTTAAATTCTATTTCAAATAATTAGATACACTTTATAATCTATACGATGAGAGGCCACAACATTAAGAATCATTATTTACATATTTCAAGATTTACTACAAAAAATAAGTACTTTTAACTAAGTTCAAAGCTTCTGAGTTCAAAGTCCTCTATTTATTTGAAAATATATCTTTATGGTATAATTTATTTATTAAAAAATAATTATATAATAAGTATAACAATTTGCGAAGATATCGCGAATTTAAGGATTATTTTGCTGTCTCTATTTCAATTTTAATTACATACAGCCTTCATATAGTGGTTTTTAAGAATTTAATGTTTTATTTATACGAATATGTATCAGAAGAAGTAAAGGAAATTTCTGAGACGATAAGAAAAACCACCTTGAATAGTTGTCCTTAAACAACAAAATAAAAATTAGTTCTTCTTTTACGATAATGAAGTACCTATACTTGGAAATGGTATTAAAAGAGAGGACTAAGATATCTTAATTTTTTTTTCCATTTTACTTTTATTTACAATAAAAAAAATACAAATATACTTAATTATATATACCTACAAAACAAATGTATAAATGTAGTTATTTCTGTACAAGTCATGTCCGCGTGGAATAGTGGCAAGAATGCTAGCCGCATTCCCCCGTTGAATGGCAATGCCGATTCTTTGGGTGAAAAATGCGCCAGCTCTCTTGTCACCAGTAGAAACGATAAGACGAGGTGTTATAAATAATAATGTCTAGTTTCCATATATCCGTAATAATCCGTATATTAAGATAAAGTAGCAGCACTCAGGGCCTTTTTTATTAATATTTGCTAATTTGTTGTAATTTTTGGAAATGGTTATAATGCCGCTGACCTATAATAGTTGCATAAAACAAGATCGTTATTATGTTGTTTTATATAGAAATCCAGTCAAGACACTAATTTACAAAATAGAGCAAAAATCAAAGTGTTATATTTTAGACGCTACATTTACTTAATTCGAAAAAAACCATCCGCTCACAATGTAATTAATATGCGCATTGCTAATTAACCCCAAAGCCAAATATATCTAATAGTGTGAACATATATAAATTTCACATAAATATCATATTATTTTAAGTTCCTAAACATGTTGATTTAATATTTTACTACGTCGCGAAGGACTTGTTTATAAAATTATTATAAACGTGTTTGTCACCTACGTTATACCTACTTATTTATATAAACTAACTACGTATTTTATGAAAACTTATAAGTTTTACATTTTATATTGTATAAATATATAAAGTTACCAAGTACTTATTGTTATAAATTAAGTATTTATAATCTGTTTTAGGAATTACCCAGGATTTTTTTTACCTATTTGTAAGATTTTATTTATATGCAATTATTACATTATTTTTAAGTTAAAGTCGAATAATTTTTTAAGTTAAAGTCGAATAATACGGCAGTGGTAGCCCAGTGGTAACGCGCTCGCTTGGGAAACCGAGTGAAGCGGGTTCAAATCCCGGGTCTCGCACCTCTGATATTTTCATGTGCGAGTCATTTCTAACATGATTACCACTTGCCTTACGGTGAAGGAAAACATCGTGAGGAAACCTGCATGTCTGAGAGAACCTAGCAAGTTTTCGAAAGACATGTGAAATCCGCCAATCCGCACTTGGCCAGCGTGGTGGACTATGGCCTGATTCCCCTCGTATTGAAGGGAGGCCCGTGCCCAGCAGTGGGACGCTGAAAAGGGCCGAATACAAAGTCGAATAATAACTAAATTTAAATCTGTTACTATTTCCTTGCGAAGACCGGTTAATTCGTGTTAACAATGACATGCTGGCCTTCAATCACATTACAGCAATGTCAAAAAATATGTATCTATATAATATAATATGTATATATCTTAGCAAATAAAGTTGCCAGTACATATTAAGGTAACTAAAAAACTTATTAAAACATATACACAAAAAACTGTATAAATATTACTACGACTATACCCAAGTGACACGAGTTTTAAGGTCAGTCTTTACAAGAGACTGATATCTCGTGGGCAAAGTGTTTATAGCAAAATAAAAATTAACTATCATTACTTTCCATGCAATCACTCGCTTTATTGTTACGTGAAAGTTTTATGAGTTAGAAAATAATTTACAATTGATATATCTACATATAGCGATGTTTTGTAAATTTTTATTGTCATTATTGTATTTAAGTATTCTTTAAGTGAGTATCAGAGCCAGATTTAAGAAAGCCAACCAGGGCTGTAGCAGTGTGGCTCTCACAATTGAAAGGTGTTCTAAATTCGTTTTATTATGTAAAACTAATGAGAATATTTTGTAACAAAAGGAAAACCGAAATAATCTTTCATAATTTTATAATATTTTAGGGGCCCCTTTTAAATCCGGCCCTGGCCACTAGACCGTATTAGTGATAGTTTATGTATCAACAGTATTCTACTCAATGTCTTGCAACTCGAGCATTGACTTTATTACTTATTTTGTTATGTTTGCAACAGCCTTCACGGTAAGCAATGACTAAATAAATTAACACTTACAAAGTGGAAATGGCCTTAATGCTTACACAAATGCCAAACATAAAATATACTTTCGTTGCTATCAAGTGGTAAAAACAACAAATGAAATAATTTTGTAAACTTATTAAAGCTTGAGAAATATCTTGTGAAATCAAAATGCTCACATTTTGCATTCTGTTGATACTCGTCTCATTTAAATAGTTTCTTTATAACATTTCATCGTTATTGAGCTCCCTTATTTTTATTCATGCTCTGATTTTTCATAAAAAGTAAAGTAGTAACTTCTACAAAAACGAAATAACAGAAATATGTCAATTACTAAGAAATACTAAAAAAAGGCGTAATAAAATGAATATTAAAAAAATATCTTGCAGATAATAAATAACAAGCAAAAATTACATTCAGCAGAAACCAATAATTACGCACTCTATTCATATTTATTTTATTTTAATCCAATAAATATCTTTTCTTATCTTTTTACCTTTTCAATGAGGAAACCATAACAATGAACGCTTATGGTGATGAAGGGATGATTCTGTTCGCATCTTTCGAATCTATACTAAAATTATAAAGAGACAGAATTTGTTTGTTTGAACGCGCTAATCTCAGGAACAGTAGATAAGTATATCCGATTTCAAAAATTCTTTTGCATTAGATAATCCGTTTATTGAGGAAGGTTATAGGCACATCCGAAGGAAGAAGTTGAACTCGGGCAAAGCCACGGGTACAGCTTGTGATGTATATATTTCATTTATCTTCTTTTTAAATAATTATTATTAATTATACTAAAGAGGCGCACGACGGTTCCCGAAATTTCCGTATTTATTTATATATCTACCTTAAACTAGCTATTATATCTACAAGGTCCAATAAAAACGTGTCACACGTTTAGTGACGTCATCAGCGGATCGTGCCAAATCAGAGCATCAATAGTCACATGACGTAGGTATAACATTTATTTCCTCTTAACCCTTACACATAAAGTATAATCTAATTAATTATTAAATACTTGCATCATAAAGTCTGTTAAATTAACAAATTGCAGAAACCTAATAAATGTACCTATTTAGTGGTGTTTTCTCAATGAAAGTAAGCTCTGTAATTACACTATTTTTTATCCTATTGCAGGGCACTTCACGTCATCCGTTGTAACTTTATATCAACTATCTATGACCTAGAAACGCATACAGGCTCTACAGTCCACAATAGGGCATGAATTGTGCTCACGCTGGTTCCGCTGCCCTAGAAACTGCGATCGATCAAAATAGTTCAATAACCTAACAACCTCATATAATATTAGAGAAATTAATGGTTTGATTTTCAGTGAGATGTATATTTATAACTCGAGGCATTTATTTTATATTTTATTTATAAATAAATTATTTAACACTGAATAAAGTTACATTTATGATTTTTAAAGCGATAATTTCAAGACAAAATTAGTATTTTCTATGAATGAATTAATTAAATATTGTAACTAAATTAAGATTTTTGATTTTATTTCATCTACTTTCTAAAGAAAATATCATATCAAATATGACACGTTAAATAGACAAATATTGTACGGGTAAAAATGCAGGCAGGCATTATATGCATGTTTTTACATAGCCCATGCACCGAGTATGTAAAGTGAGTCACAGTTTCGTACTAAGTATGTATAATGTACCAGTCTATTTAGCGTTGCAACACCTACTTGCATAGATATAATTTGAATTGTTAATATAGAAAGCTGTGCATAAATGTCGAAAACGCTTTATACTTTACAGGATGTTTCACAATTAAATTTTATTGGAAATAAAAAAATTATATGCTGTTTTATAACACTATAAAATGAAGAAATGTTATACTCCTTTAATAGTTCTCGCCGAGCTCTAATAACTTTATTATACAGTTATTCGTGGTATTTATAAAATATGCTATACGGAAGCACAAGTTAGAATCACAGACATATTATTATGCTAAAATAAACATCTACTAAAGGAACATTATTATGAAACCGTCCTATTAACTCATTTAACTAAATGAGACTTCTTCATATTCAGTAGAACTAATAAGTTTTTGTCAAAACTGATCGCAGCAGACTGTGGGACGACGCAAGCCAATTATAGACAACATTAATAGTACACTTTATATCTGCAAGACTATTCGCTGTGAGTGAAATACGAGTATACCGGCTTGGAATAATGCCAACTGAGTGCATTGAAATCAGAACCCTGGAAGGGTCTTTTAGCTTTTATTGCTTTCAAACTCTACTCATCAAAGTTGTGGTTAAATTATTATTTTGTCCAATCTAGGGGCTATCTAATCAATGTCGTTTTAAAGCTTGAGTTACATTTATTATTATTTACACAAACATTAATTTACTCTTAATTATAATCTTTGGTTGACAAAAAATTTTACTGTCTTTGGTCCTGTCATTATTTATAAGTACCTGGGCAACCGAGCTTCGCTCGAAGTTATTTTTTTGTTATATCGTATTTTTTTAGATAAACAAAAACTAAAAACTTGAATAAATACAAAAAAAAAACAAAAGTAAATACTTTATCCGACCGAGATTCGAACCCGGACACCTGTGATTGTAAATCTTTCGCCTTGGCCGCTTGACTACAATGCTTGTCATATATCAAAATATGATCAATATTTTGCGTGGAATAATGCGAAAGAAAACCGCATGAAAACTCGAAAACACGTGTTCTCCCAGACATAAGATTAATCTAGATCGATTGTTCGCCCCTGAAAACCCCCACATACCAAATTACAGCGAAATCGTTAGAGCCATTTCCGAGATCGCCGGTATAAATAAATAAATATACAAGAATTGCTCTTTGAAGTATATTAGATAGATAGATAAGCTGTAACTCTTCCAGATACCCTACATCGATGTTTTAACTTCTATCGTGTTGTGGCAAGATTTATTCCAGCCCTATCTATCCCTTTAATTCCGAATCGATGCGGAATGTAACTGGACATTAACACTAAGACTAGGAAGAGTTATAATCGCATTTTTGAGAAATCATTCATATTTATTGCCTTGGTTTATAACAAAATTACTTCAAAGAAATTTCGAACAACCATTTAATTTATTTGATCTGCTTGGAATCTAATTTAATCTACATATGCTACTTGTTTCTATTACTTTTATTTATGTTATGAATACTTCTTCTATTTTAAACTATAAATATTTTTAAAGCATTTTTACAGAACAAGTCATTAAATGAATATATGTAAATGGCTTACGATCAAGAGAAGCAATTAATTAAAGAATTTTCGTTTAAACCTATATCTTGATTAAAAACAATAAAACATTTATATGTAATACAAACTACAGAGTTAATATTTTCTAATGATTTTTATTATAATAATAAAACATTAATTTCAACGATCAAGGATCATATTTTGTTAGTAAAGATATACAATAACCTAATGTTAGAAGCACACTTAAGCTATTTAATCCTAAATCTTATCTAAGACAGGCTCAATTTGTCAGCACGTGCACCATTTGACAATTGTTCAAAGACAATCAAACCTGTCCACAAAGCAGGATGCCATTGGAACTGACCAGAACCCTGCGCTCCAGGGATGCGCATGATAGTGTAGAAACAATCTAGGCGCTCTTCGGCGAACATACCCGACGCGCTGCAGCAACGAGGCAGTCCCATCAGCATCCTGAATGCATTATTGTACTGAACACGCAGGGCATTGTACTGTTTCTGCGTGTAATCGACCCACAGGCTGCTAGTATAATAAGAAGTACAGTAAGCTCGAAAGAGGGTCACTTTAACAGGGATCGAACAACGAACCAACCTGCGGGCCATCATATTCGCCCATAATGTTTTAAAATGATTCCAAGATAAAAATGTTTAAAATAATGCCGTCGCATGATTAAAAGAACTGTGACTAATCCGCACAGCAGCGTCATACTTCACGGTTGTCCTAATAAGGAGCCGAACATTGGAGGTGTTCTTGATTCGCAATTAATCAGTCTAGATCTGTAATGAAATGTAAATAGAATAACTAATTACAATCATAACTATTAGAAATACTATAGTCTACAGTCAATTCAATTCTATTTAATTATGTTGTTCAGTGGCTCCTAGAAGTGCTTGGACACAATTTACTTCGCTAATGTGGCGTAGAATGGAGAAGACACTTAAAGTGATATAGCCTATATCAAAAATAAACTTATTATGATATTTAAATTTGTTTGACGGAAAAGGAATTTTTATAATTCTAATAGGGCTCAAGCTCCGTTATGCAGTTTAAAGTTATCATCATTATCACATGTAAAATTGCGTGCACTACCGCAGGCTAAACCTAGTTAGTATGTAAATGTATAATTTATTAAAGAAAAACAGACACCAAGAGACGTATCTTTGCGCCTGATGCTTGTGAATCAGAGCGATCTTTACCCGGTAGTGACTGCTACACGGACCGTAAACGCTACACGACGGCCATTCTAAGCAGGGTTTCCAAAAAGATTTTTAAAAATTCTTAAATATCAAGTAATAATATTTTATGGCAACAAGAATAATATATAACTAAAATTGTTTAGGTTTTCTCAAGACGGAAGTATTCTAACGGATAAATATGAAATAATAAAAAATAGTTTTACTATAGGTTATAATGTATTTAATTTATATATATATATATATATATATATATATATATATATATATATATATATATATATATATATATATATAAAAATAATAAAGAAACAAAGTTATCTTAGCAAATTATTTTAGAAAATTTAAATTACTAAATTACTGATAAATAGCAACCCTGATTACGCCTTTATTTACCCATTTGCTACTGTATACCCAGACAACGGACATCGTATATCAGAATAGTTTTTATACAACTAACTTTACTGCAATTTTAATGTTTTCAACAAACCATTATATTGGAAATTAAATGAGAATTAACCTATTAACTTCATTAAATTTATATTTAACTAGCAGAACCCGCGGCTTCGCTCGCGACCAAACTACGAAAAATACGAAAGTTCGTGCAAATATGTCCAAGGAGTAAAAAGTTTCATATAAACTTTTATCCCCTATTTCGCCCCCTTGGGGGTTGAATTTTGAAAAATTCTTCCTTAGTGGATGCCTACGTCATAAGAGGAATACGTGTGCGAAATTTTAAGTTTCTAGCCTTAAGGGTTTGATCTGTGCGTTTATACACCAGTCAATCACTTTTGCTTTTTATATATATAGATTAATTGTATAATAATATATTAACCAAACACGAAACGTCGGGAAACAAAAATCAAAATAAATCCGCGAAAAAATCCGAAAAGATAGTTTTATTTAAATGTCTAATACTCGCGTAAATCTAAGAAAGTATTAACCAAACATTAGATACCATCATATTTTCTTTATCACCCCTGGTTTATTACAAACCCAAAAATATGTCCTTTATTGATAGAGTAGTGAATTAATGTAGGTACTTCTTTGCATGAATGTAGATATAACTTATTAGCCACCGAGCTTAGCGGCTACTCTTTGTATACAATTGTACATATATCAGTGGCATTATCACTCCATTGCAAAAGGTTTCTTAAAGACACAAGGGAGGTAGAAAACACTATTATTTATTAGGTCACTAATAAACAATAGTATATACTCTTTTCATATAAATATAAATGATAGGCCATGGCAGAATAATTGCCTTACGCCAAAATACAAAATTACCAAAGCAATAATAAAAAATATCGCATTATTTTATACATATATTTTACTATAGGTACTTAATGTAGCGTAACTAATCTATTTCTGATTTGGAAATAAGAAAGTTTGTAATATCTATATTAAGTGTTTCTCGTAAAATTATTTCTCTATTTTTATACAAACCGTTACTGCGTGGTAGGCATACAGAGAAATACGATAGCTGAATGAAATTGGCTGAAATGCACGCTTCAATTATACAAAGTCAAATTATCGCGCGGTCTAAATTGATTAAGTCATAGGTATTAAAATGTTTTAGGTGTATTTATAAATTTTTAAAAGACAGTGCCCATTTCGTATATTATGTTCATGAATTTAAATTTTAAAAACTAAATCACAAATTACACGATACACAGCTTTCCTAAAATTTGTTTAATAATATTCAACCAGTATAGTTTCCTGTCAAAAAACGATGAACGATGAATAAAAGATTAACCATTAAGAAATATTTTCTAACTTGATTACCACTTGCCTTACGGTGAAGGAAAACATCGTGAGGAAACCTGCATGTCTGAGAGAACCTAGCAAGTTTTCGAAAGACATGTGAAGTCCGCCAATCCGCACTTGGCCAGCGTGGTAGACTATGGCCTGATTCCCCTCGTCTTGAAGGGAGGCCCGTGCCCAGCAGTGGGACGTTAAAAAGGGCTGAATACTACATTAAGAAATTACTCACATAGAATTCATAGGTGGTGAATTTCAACATATCTCACGTTAGGGATATGATATGTAGGTATATCGAATGGCATTCGATACATATACATCATTCGTAATGTATAGGTATCTGAAGACCCCGTTACGAATTGGAATTGCATTCGTGTTATGTACATTTAATAAGGTATGTTTTTTTCGTGATCTGCGACAAAGAGTCTTTTATGCACGAGCAATTCTCGAACAATTCTCAGATTTCGAACGTGACTAAAATCGAGTATGATTTGTAGCATAGTGAAATCGACTATTAACTAATCTTTACTTCGCGTTTTTACTTTATTTAATGGCAAACCGTTGATAACAACTGAGTGTAATATGTGGTAATATTCAAGCATGTGAATAGATAAGAAAGTACGATTATTTTTACACTAAACCTGTGTATTATAAAAATACCTGAGTTCGCGTTATGTTACTTGAATTTAAAGATTGTGTTAAAAAGGTGCTTAATTATTACACACTAGCGACTCACGCTCGCTTCGCTCGCGTTCGACCCTAGGTACGTTTTCACAGTTAGCTATGTTTAGGTATACAGAAATAGTACCTTGCTACTCCTAAGATATTCATTTAATTTAAATTATATAGTGATTTACCCTCGTTTTGCTCGGGTGCGTGCGTTAATTTTTTTTCGCGGAACCCTGAATCTTTTTCTAAAATAAAAGTAGCCTAAGTTACTCCCTATAACATCAGCTATCTGTCAGTGAAAGTCCCGTCAAAATCGGTCCAGCCGTTTCGGAGATTAGCCGGAACAAACAGACAGACAGATAGACAGACAGACAGATAGACAGACAGACAGATAGACAGACAGACAGACAAAAATTGTAAAAAATGTTGTTTTGGTATATGTACCGTACATACATCCATATGCATTTAGTAAAAAGCGGTTATTTTAATATTACAAACAGACACTCCAATTTTATTTATCTGTATAGATTGACCCTTCGTCCATCACGTATTAATAGAGTTTTCCTTTAGCTTCTAAGTCTAAAAGTTTATTAAGGGCATAAGTTTTTATTTGCTAATGTTTGGTTTTATTTCTTTACAGATATTTGTTTGGAGACATTACTGTCAGACCGCAACGTGAATTAGTAAGTTCATAGAAATATAACTTATAGATACATTTTTATTATATTTGTGACTAACGATTTACCCCCGCTTCGTTCGGGTGTAATATTTACAAATCATATATAAAAACCTACCTTGTTCATCGCTTTCTATTAGTGAAAACCGTATCAAAATCCGTTGCGTGGCTTAGAAGAAGTAAGTGGAGAAATAAACAGAGGCAGACAGCAACTTTGTTTTATACTAGGTATGTAGAGATAGATGAGCAACTTGTGCCGGAAGGAAATCATTGAATGCGTTAATTTTTAACCCTGCTTCTAATAGTTTTTGTGTAAAAAATCATTGAAATTTTTGTATGAAGGATAAGTCGGCCGAACCAGTAATTGCGGAATGAGAGGTATTCTAATTAATGTTGACCTGATTAATAAGTTAATGTTTCTTTTTTTTTAATATTTCATATAAAGAATTTGCTTTATCTTATATATTTAAACGAGCAATTCTTGTATATTTATATCTTTATTTTTTTATTTAATTATACAAGCGATCTCGGAAACGGATCTAACGATTTTGCTGAAATTTGGTATGTGGGGGCTTTCGGGGACGAAAAATTGATCTAGATTAGTCTCATGTCTGGGAAAACGCGTGTTTTCGAGTTTTCATGCAGTTTTTTTTTTGCATTATTCCACGCAGAATATGGTCGATAATTTCTTACACTCGGTTGTATGCATCGTGGTCAAGCGTTCAACGCCTAAGTTAAACAACACATATGTCCGGGATCGAATCCCAATTTGAATTCAAAGTTTTTTTACTTTTGTTTTTATTTTTGTAATTATTCAAGTTTTTAGTTTTTTTTATATAAAAAATACGATATAACAAAAAAGAACTCCGAGCAAAGCTCGGTCGCCTAAGTACTTATTATTTTATTTTACGTATAGATTTAACGAATTCTTTATGCATACGTGTGACTGCCACTATAACGCGTAGTAGCCGGTAATAAGTTCTTATTACTTAGATACTGCACAAATATATAATATAGAGGCAAGGTTCTATATATTCTCTATGTAATCCGCAAGAGAAAAGCGAATTTCATTTTTATTTATTATTTTATTTACTAGTAACCGGCGTCGGTCCGCCTGGCCATATCCCAGTAGAATTTAAAAAATAAAAATTATACTACAGTAGGAAGAATTGGTTGATCCGTTACTGTGTATAAGGAGGACAAACGAAAAAACACTTTCGCATTTCGCATTTCATTTCGCATTAGTAAGAATTGTGAGATAACTAATAGGACAAATCGTGGAAATACCAACTTATAAAGACACTAACCATGGCTGCTTCTTTCTAAATAATACGAATTTCTTACTATAATATAGTGAGATAACCAATGCTATAATGGCATTTTTGATTTAGGAACTAGTGCACTGGATTGCGTAACGGAGGTCGATGCCATCGCAGTCACACCCGCAGTGAGCTGAAACTTATTGTTCCTTTATTCAAACTTGGCTCGATTCATTTCACTGCCGTTTATTTCATAACTTTCCATTTCACGTGATCCCACTTTGCTACTTTTATCCGCATTTTGGTTTTTCTCGATGAAATCAATGATTATGTTATCTTATAAAATGGAATTGCAAGTGAATTCTGTTAAGCTTTAACTTATTTCAAACTTTTATACAATTATGGGATTTAAGTATTATTTTGGTTTGGCAAATTCTGTATTTTTAAATTCGTTACATTAATATTGAAATATCAGTTGTATCTTCTCTATCAATATCTTCATATTAAAAAAGGTTCACGTCTATACGAAATAGTGTAAATGAAAAGTAAAATTTACACTCACAATAATTATAACTTTAATGTTACTTACTTAATAATATTAACATTCAGCAACTAATTTCGTGGTTTATTATAACCAAAAATAGTTTAATTAGCAATACACTGCATTGTGTAATTTAGCTCAAAAGACTTTCTATTATTCTTACTCTTCTAAATAATTTTACATTCTTACACCAAGGTCGGCATTCAAATTTGAGTGAATGTGTGTTCTCGGTCTATTTGGCAAAATTTCATTTCTTGAATGGCATTGACAAGTGGAGGTGTGTTGCAAAAACCCGGGCAAGTTTAACGGAAGCAGTGATATATACACTATTATAAATAGCTTTATTTTTATTTTACGCAAAAGATATGTATCTTTTTATTTCAACTGAAAATATTAAAATTTTAAATATTAAAATAACTTGTCATAAAAATGAATCGCCTTCAATTATTATTAATTATTTTAATAGTCTAAAATCCGATATAAGGTCGCTCTTCACTCATATGCTTATAAAATGTATTATAAAATAGTAGGTACTATTGGTTATATTGTTTATATACTATATTTTATATAAAACTAGCAAACCCGCGGCTTCGCTCGCGCTAAAACTACAACAAAAAAACTTTAAAAAGGTAGATTTCATATAAATTTTCATCCCTAATTTTATCTCCTTATGGGATGAATTTCAAAAAACGCTAAAACACGTATTTATTTAATTGTATTGAAGAGGTTAATATACCAAGTTTCAAGAACTTCTGATCATAAATATTTTTTGGGTTGTGTTATATTGTGTTTTTTCGTGGGAATGAGATAATCTCCCGCGGTAAAAAGTACTTTATATGTTGACCCGGATATCCAGCTATCATCATATCAAATTTTATCAAAATCCCTCCAGTGGTTTTTCTGTGATGCAGTAACAGACAGACAAAAATTCTAAAAACTATAGATTCGGTCTCTGTATCGATAATAAAGTCTATTTCAATAAGATTTTACAAAAAGTACACATTCGACTCAGAATTTTATTATAATATGTATAGATAATAAATTAAAGAATTAAAAACTTTTGATCCGGTAAGCAAATGCTGACGATTTTACTTCGGTTCTTCTGGTATAGGTTATAATTGCTGAACAGTCGTGTCATTCCAATGAAGCTACTGTGAGATTATATGTACAATGTACCTACATCAATTAAATAAAGTGAAAATTCTTGTTTTCACTAACTTTCATCTACAATTGTTTAAAATGGATATTTTCTGAAACTTCTAGGTATAGTAGTTACTTTCGTATTTTCTTACGTTCTTAATGTTACGTATATGAAATTATATTTATTATTAGCGGCTTACCCTCGCTTCGCTCGGGTTCGCCTCTAGACAAACAAAAACAAATCTATCCCACGAGAATCGTACATTTTTCCGGGATAAAAGGTAACTTATTTGTTATTCTGATGTATGAACTATAATATTGTAAAGTTTCATTAAAATCCAATCAGTAGTTTTTGTCTACTAAGCTGTATAAATTACTATAGTTATTTAACTATTCCCCGCGAACTCTCTAATTTTCCGAGATTAAAAGTATCTAAGATGTTGACCGGAGATATAAGGTGGTACCATGCAAAATTTCATTTAAATTGGTCCAACAGTTTCGGAGATTAGCCCGTACAAACAGACAGAAAAACAAAAAAATTGAAAAAAAAAACTGGATTTGTTCTATTTCTCTTCTTACATCTCCCTGACTCGGTATTTGGCATTTTTTTTTCTATGTACAGACATTCGACCTCTTCAGTTTTATTATATGTATAGATTTTGAGTGTAATTGTTGACTATATATCATGTATGTGGTAATGAGATAGTGGTGTAGATTTCATAAGATTTATATCTCACTGTATCTCCTAATATGGAACAGTTGTCAACGCCCAATAACAAGCGTAATTGCCTTAGGAAACGATCTAGTCCGTACCCTCATTTATTCTCATAATGTCAATGGCAACTAAAAACAGCTTTAAATATAAAATATAATGATTTTGCAAGAAATATATTCGAAACTCATTCGTCACATTAATTTTTTTGTGAGCTTGTTGTTACAGTTTGTTTGTAATCGCTTACAATCTATTTTTATGTGTAGTTTATCACTAATACCGTACTATTAGATGTTGCATAAGTTAGCGTAGCAGGGCAGTCGATGCCGGCAGTCGGCCGTCGACGCCGGCACTCATTATTTTATATTGATATCTATAAAAAACTAAAATAAATATAGTGAATAAAATCAAACGATATGTGGCTTTAAGTGAATACTAAATAATGTATATAACGTACAAATTTATTCTAAATAGTGAAATTAAGTTGAAAAGTTTGTTGCCATTAAAGTACGTGCAAGGAAGGAAAGTTTGCGTTTGCAAATAATTTATTCGAAATTCGGAATGCTGATGTATAAACTGGTCTTGAGTACTTGTCAAAGAATGTCGCCAGCTCAGAGCTTTTTTAAATAGAAATTTTTTGATCAATATTACATCTACATACATTTTTAAAAACCACTCCTATTTATTAGATACATACGTCACATATTTGTAAAGGTTATTGTAAATTATATGTATTTGTGTTATTATTGTATGTGTTAAATAAGCCAGATTTTAAAAATAATATTTTCGATTTAAGTAGAATTAAAACAAATAACAAGATTGTGTACAATTAAAAGGATGTGTGGCTTTTGCGTAAATGTAGGTACTGCGAGGAAACAAAACGTCCGCGGCGTTATTTTAATCGATTACTATTAGCTACTTCACAATGTTCCTCGCTGTATGATAATTTTACT
The DNA here is from genome assembly GCA_033884665.1 of Argynnis bischoffii washingtonia. Taxonomy (NCBI): domain Eukaryota; kingdom Metazoa; phylum Arthropoda; class Insecta; order Lepidoptera; family Nymphalidae; genus Argynnis; species Argynnis bischoffii. Next base: position 5,152,454 of record CM066619.1, on the reverse strand, counting down.
TAATATACCTTATTGAAAATGATCACCGATTCAAAATTACCGATTAAATTTAAAAATAATTAAATTGTTTTATTGCTGTAGCATAAAATTATAAGAAATAGTTACGTTTCTTTGATCAGCTTGTGAGATAAACACTCTTACTCGTTATTATGTAAACTTAAATGCGTTGCAATAATGATGAAATATTATTTTTAAAGTTCATTATTTTCTATATTAAATAAAGACAGATAAATATTAAAGACTCGTATAAACATACTAGCGAAGCTTGTAATATTTTTAAATCAAATGTATAATATTCAGTAGCAAAAATTAAACTAAATTGTTAGGTAGGACCAAAAACATTATCGCCCTCGTAGATAAGAAAACTATAAGAAAGCAATTATCTAAATACTAGGTTAAAAAATAAATGAGTTTTATCAATAACTGTAGATGACGTCTTGTTCGATGAAGCAAATTGGAGCGACTGCAATGTGATATTTCATAAGATGCCAGTGCAGAGAGCGTGAAGTCTGTAATGTGTGAAAACAAAATGTCAAACATCAAAACCTTGTTAACATTTTCAATAGACTTCGTTACAGAGAAAATATTGTTTCCCTTTTTATTTAATCAACGTTTTGAAATTCGTTCAAATGTTATCGTAATTGCATTACTTTCCAAAGAGTTTTATGTAAAGTAGACTATAAAACAGCAATATACAGCGGCGAATATTTTCAAATGCGTGATAATGAAACAATCACCTTATTAGGAATAAATGAAGATAAAATGACTTTTTTCCATAATATAACTTTCCATAATACTTTTAAAACAAGTTTTTTAGATAAAATATTTTGGAGTAAACGAAAAAAATAAAAATGCTTAAACTTTCCAAACTATTGTAAAAATTAGTAAAATTATTCTACCTACAATAGATTTTACAATTCACTTAACAATAGCAGAATAAAAAGTGAAAACGCATTGATTAAATTCGCGCACTCGGTACCAGCCGCACCTTTTACCCGTGAGACCTGATAACACAATTCCTTATCAGATTCTGAATTTGCAATGAACAAAACTGATAAAATTAAGCTATTAGTTAAGATTTGAAATTTAAAAGGTTAACAATATATAGTCTAGAAATCTATAAAATATATATGTACGTCATTCTTTAAGCTTTTGTGATCTTTACCAATGTTTTAATGATGTAAACGAGATACATATTTACCAAGTTTTCCGCTTAGTCTTTTAATAAAAACAAAATACATTTATTCCTTAAAATGTTATTCGACCTCATTTTCATGATCTAAAATATATGTAGTTAAGTGTAAGGAGAAGAATGAAAATTTATTATTGTATTTAGAATTAGACAGGTTTTTAATGCACGTACAAATGAAAGCAACAAATAAAATCAAAGACTGAAAAGCTTAAACGGAGAATAATTTTCAATAGTGTTTTCAACCATAAAAGAGTGTCAATGTCCACTACCATACATACTTATCAATGTTGACATATATGTCGGAGATCGTGATAGTGTTGAAAGGTGATGTAGTCGATGGCACTCGTCTGCTAGAAGCATGGTGGAAGGCACTGCTACTCGTCGCCAGAGCCTTTGTATACTGCTGCCGGCTGTTCAACCAAATATTATATGGTGGGCATTATTATAATTAAGATAATTAACTAACAAATTATTTTTAAGTAGACAGTAGTTGTAGCAAAACTTTGGAACTCCCTTCCGTATAAGATTAAAAATGATAATACATCGCTAAAACTTTAAATCTCGCTTAAAAGGAACTTTGTCTGAGTCACTACACATAATTTCCTTATTATATAATATATTTCTTAAGGTATGTTTATCTATGTATGTATGTATTTAGGATGTATATATGTATCTACGTTGTAGTTTATACCTACACCGCACCTCATTTTATTATTTTTTCTCACGCTGGGTTTCTGGTAGAGACCTCTTAAAGATATGAGTCATCCTTTGTACACACTTATCTGTTTTCTATATTTTTTGTGGTACATCAATATACATAAATAAATAGAAAAATAGTAACACTTTTATAAACATAAATTATATTTTTAAAGATAGTTATTTTCAGATTTGTGTAAGCTTAAAAAAATTCACAATAATTATATTATTTAGTTAACTCCACTCTCTAATATTTGCAGTTTACGCATAAGATATTTCTCTAGTGTATTCCGTCTTCAAACAGAAATTTTTCATCTATGTGTATTTCACACATCAAAGAATATAAGAAACTACAGGAGCTTTTTAGTGTATTTCGTAGTACTTCTCCTCAACTTGACCTTTATCGATCGATCTAAAGCTATACGACTTATAATGCTTTTCTACAAATTTTATAAACTTCCAAGTAATGGTAATACTTGGAATTTACTGACATGTATTTAGAAGTAATCATATATAACAAACGTTGCTGCAATGTAACCCAATATTACTACTTTATGTTCTGAAACATTACCTTAATTAATAATTATGATAAAATAAACACGATATAAATATTAAAGATAACTTATCGGACAAAGACTGCTTTAATAAGTGTTCATTCACTCAGTTCAGCATTGATAACAAATTGTGCTAGGAATAGTATCTAGGACATTCGTGAGAAATCTAAATTAAACTTTATTCTTGCATGTATTATTTAAATGATGAACTGTAGAACGGTATCTGTACTTGATACAAAATAGTAAGTGCTGAGTTTTTATCAAATTATAAAATTACCCAACAAAATGATATTCATTGTTGTATTTTTAATTTCCAGAGACGAAAGTGACTGAGGCGGTCATGATGGCGCCTAGTCTGTTTCAGAAGACCAAGTCACCACGCTCCTCACCTGGAAATCTGCCTAGAAAATTACAGGTACCACCAAATTAAATCTATACTAATATTATAAAGCTGAAGAGTTTGTTTGTTTGTTTGGTTGAACGCGCTAATCTCAGGAACTACTAATCCGATTTGAAAAATTCTTTTTGCATTAGATAGCCCGTTAACTTGGAAGGCTATAGGCTATATATCATCCCGGAAAAATGTACGATTCCCGTGGGATAGATTTGTTTTTGTCTAGAGACGAACCCGAAGCGAAGCGAAGATGAGTCGCTAGTTAACTTATAAAATATACACAGTAAGAAATACCAAAGCAATCTTTAATAAGTGCAATATATGACAGGATACCTTTTTTATTGGTATATTCCACCTGATATAAGCTAAATTTACATGGGTTCCATGAACTTCCTGTGTATGTAAAAAACCTCAATGCGGGGATTCAGAATACGTTAAATATTTGTTCAGTGAATCAGCAGAGCTAGTAAAAAAAGATTCTTATATTATTTATTTTATATATTGGCATAGAATGTGCATATATATACATACGAGTATAAGAAGAATAATAAATAAAAGATAAGAATATACATATTATTTTTCTTAAATTCTAAACTAAGTAATATATAAAAATTTTAGTCAAATTATTATTCATAGAATACCTACATATATTTTAAATTTTGCATAATAATCTAATCATACATTTATATTAAAATCATATTTGCTCTATTTCAGAATGGCACAGAATCAGGGAGCCAGTCGGTGGCGACGGCGGACTCGAGCCCAGGCAACTCAATCTCGGACGCTGAAAACTTCGAATGCTTCGGCGAGGCGGATGGAGATGCTCCTGCTCCTAACACGTCAGTTACTTTTTAATTTGCACGTAAAAAATTAACCAAATACGCTTTTACAAAAAAATCTCTGCCAAATTAAAAAAAATGTAGGGATACATGATTCAGGTCTATCATAATATAATGCTCATCGTTTTAATGTACGATATGAAATATGTCAACAAGGATAGTATTCCGTATATTGTTTACCTTAATATGATATAATTTATAAACGACAAATTTAATAGCAAAACATAAATACGCAATATTACATTCATCATAAATGTATTAGAAAGCTTTTATATAAATTCAAGTACGAGTAATAAAATAAATACCCGAGTTAAGAGATCAAATCGGTCAACGCTCTCGTAAACACTCACTGTTTTATGCATTAAGAGACGGTACGTACAAAATCATATTACATTTAGGTACGTTGGATAACGGCAACTTATACCTAATTTATTTGTTAGTTTCCAGTTGTAGGGTACCTACTTCTAGCAGTTCGTTGGCTTAAGTTAGCATGTTTGTAGTTCAACGTTCCTTTAACTGAGTAGGTAATCATAGACTATAAACTTTTAAGCTGTTAAGCTCATTATAGGAATTTCGTGTGAACGTTTTGAAACACGTGCTGCTAAGTAATTATTAGGTGCATGCTTAAAAACGTGGGGAATAATTAAATCTATTCACTAAAACGATGCAAAAGTAGCAAAAACATATATTTTTACAATCTTAGGGTGTCTAATGAGTTGACGATGATCTTAAATATAATGACGACTAAAAACTTAAAAATATATCATTAACACAAACACAATATGTCGTTATATTATTCTAATTTAGCATAATTTAAATATTCTATTATTAAAGTAATAATTTCCCGATAGATTGGAAAACGGATCCCGAAGTCCCGGCAATAACTTAAATCGTCACTCCTGGACGCGGACCAGCCTTCGTCGCACACCACCCAGGTATGCTGCTTCCATTACTATTCTTTTATTTGTAGGTACTAGGTAGTTATAGGCTAATATCAACAAAGCAAGGTTTGGGCTTTGGTGAAGCTATTTAAAATGAATCAAAACTGTTTTGGATTTAAAAAAAGGTTATTTAGTTCCAAAAATTAAGATTTCTAGGAATGGATAAAAATTGAAAAAAAAATTGAAATTTAAATCACAAATAAGACTTATTAGTACTTCGTTTTCGATTGTGATGGAATAAAGTATAAGAAATCGTGTGACTAACTTTTAGGTGCTTCACTTTTAAAACAAAGAAAGTCCAAAGTACCTATCTTGTTCACTCTTCATATAAAAATGCAAAATTCACATTTTTTTTAATAAGTCTAAGTAAAATCTAAAAAGTATGTAAGTTTGCTTATTTATTTGATTTTTATTAGGATTCTTTGATTGTTGTAGAAATTCTAAAATATTATTCTCTTTTCTTCTCTCTTTCTCCCTTCACTTATACAACATTTTACCAGAACAGCTACTTCTATTATATTCGCTATGTAATTTTATGATTATTTATGCACATTTTTGTTTGTGTTAGCGCTAGCTTACCACTTTTGTATCTCTTTCGTAGCCATCAAGAAAACCTGCCGCATCGACGATGGGGCTCCATGCGACAGTAAGCTATTTTACTTTATGTTGCATGCTTTTTATTATTATTGTATTACATTTTCCCTTACTTTTTTCCCATTTATTTGTTAAATGTTAAGTCATTTCATTCATGTCAGTATCCCATATGTTTATAATTAATACCCATAGCAAAAAATCCACTACTGCAAAGTTTCGTTTGATTTTTACTTAAGTCTCATCTCACTGTATAGTGAGACTATGCATATATCCATACTAGATGTCATTAAATATTATAAATGTGAAAGTGTGTGTATTTCTTTGTTTGTTTGTCCTTGGGATGAAAGTTTGTATGAAACCTACCTTTTTAGATCTTTTTTAGAGTTTTAGCGCGCGTGAAGCCGCGGCTTCTGCTATCATACTTATAAATTTAAGAAAACAATTTATAGCACATAGTAATAAATAAAGAACAAAGTTATTGTAGTTAAAGTATAAATAAAAATCGGGCACGTCGGGAGTTCCGCGTCGATAAATATTATAGTTCTTCTTTATTTTATTTGTTAGGTCAAAACTAAGTTACTGTATTTACGTATGCACAACATTTGTTTTATTGACCGCAAAAGTAAGTTTATATTATAGTCATTCTAAAACATAGGTACTCTAAAAACATAGTTAATTTTGCGATCGCTGAATTGCTAAATCTTGTAACTGTATATATCCCATATCGCAGCCAAAACCAAACCATAGCTACCATAACGTATCATCTTCAAAATATTTTTTACCTTAATTTTGCAGAATTATTTACCCCATGCTTTAATAAACCCCTTAAAATACAATCAATTTTTTAGTTAAAATTTATTACACAAAATAGAAACGAATAACAAACGAAACATAAATATCCTAAAATGACGCTTTGCTAAACTTTCACAACAACAATATACAAACTTTCATATTAAATATGATTTATTAGTGCTATATATCACCAGGCTATTAGAGTTGAATGTATTCTAAGTATAAAGCTAACGTGACAGGCGTGACCACAGGAAATTATGTTAAAAGCCTTCCTGATGCCTGATGGATACCTTCGTAACCATATTATATCACTACCGATTATGTAGGTACATTAAATGAAAAAGAAAGTATAAAACAAAAGTAAAAATATGGTCTACTAGCGACTCATCGCTTCGCTTCGGGTTTGTCCCCAGACAAAAACAAATCTATCCCACGGGAACCGTAATTTTTTTCGGGATGATATATAGCCTATACCCTTCCTCAGTTAACGGGCTATCTAATGCAAAAAGAATTTTTCAAATCGGATTACTAGTTTCTGAGATTAGCGCGTTCAACCAAACAAACAAACCAACAAACTCTTCAGCTTTATAATATTAGTATAGATTTAATTAAAACTGCGTGAAAGTAGATATAGAATAATACACTGTAAAAATCCGGCCCGCACCAAGCATTTTGTACTTAGATTATTTCTATGTAATAAAGAAATGTTATGGCTCTTTTGTTTCAACTACAACACTTATAGATTAGCAAACAGCCGTGGTTTGAAAATACGACCGGCATAATAGGAATTCTAAAGTTATTAACATTTTTATTACTTACCCCGATTGGTGCTACGAGTAGGTATGTCATAAAATAGCACATGAACGGCCGTAGTTTACAAAGTATGCACGAAGTCTGAATATCATGAGGGATATTTTTTATATATACATATATTACCCTCGCTTCGCTTCGGGCTCATCCCTAGACAAAAACAAATCTATCCCACGGAAACCGTACATTTTTCCGGGATAAAAAGCAACCTATGTGCTATTCCAGACTATAATCTATCTCTGTGCCAATTTACATCTAATTAGATACGTTCAGCCGTTAGGCGTGAAAGAGTAACAAACATTCATCCATCCATCCATCCTGATAAACTTTCACATTTATAATGTTAGCATTGGCTACGGCTACGGATTTTGTCTAGGGCAGCCGTTCAGCTGAACTAATCAGTAACCACAGTCATTTAATGAGAGATCATAAATGACGCTTAGCAAAAAACAATAATACAGTTCATTTACTGTCCTTTTTAACATGTTGGCGTCATTCTTAACTCCTTAATAAAGTTGACAATCTAATAGCTAAATCTATATTAATGCATTCGGCTCCGCTCGTATAGCCACATTTTTCTCGCGTGGTAAGTTTAGCATTCCATACTTGCAAACTGTAACAGAGACAAGAAACGAGAGACGATTTTAATAGTATAGATTTTGAATAAATTAATTATGCGAGGATAAGTACTGAATCTTTAATTGAAAAAGGGGTGAAAGGGTGGGCAAAAGTTTCTAGGGTGGGCATTGACCACACTTGCTCCCCTCATCCTCTCACTAGCTACGCCTATGAATGTTAGTATGGATTAACGATTACCTTAAATATAAAATTCTAGTGGTTCATATGGCATGTTAAGAATAAAATTTCGATATCATTTACGGGATATATGTTTTATTAAGATTGTTAGGTTATTTTCAACCGACTTCCAAAAAAAGGAGATTCGATTTTGATAATTCTTTTTTTGTTGGAAAGGAGATATCCCAAGAGGTAGAGGTAGAGGTGGTACAATGATAAGGAAACCAGGATCTGATGATGAGATCTCAGAAAAATCGAAGGGAACTTTTGAAAATTGTAACGGGGACCAGTGCGTTTCTTAACATTTTCATTAGGTATTTTAAAGCACTACTATTTAATGAAGGTCTGGAGTCGATCTGATGATGGACTCGAAATACAGTCGAAGGAACTCCTCAACGATTTACAGCAATTACCTGGTGTTTGGGCTTTATTAATTTGTATTGATGATACTACACTAAAAATGGAAAAATAAAAACTTAAAAAAACCGACTTCCAGGCACTGAAAAGTAAAAAAATAACTAAACGCGGGTTTTCATTTAGAAGAAGAAGAGTTAGAATAGATACTTAATCAGATTTTTTCGAAGTCGGTGCCAGCCAATACAAATAAAAGCACACCGATCTATTCTAAATGAAAACCCCCGTTTAGTTATTTTTTTACTTTTCTGGAAACTTCATGGAAATTTTTTTACTATATAACTTAACTTAGGTAACGATTAAATAAAATTCTTTGCTTTAAGCATGTTACTGCTATAACGAAATTGTTATTTCAGTACCTACCGATCAGGTTCGTACTATGTTATAACTTTAAAAAAATTACTGGAACTTTAACAATAATTAATTATTCCTCGTTATTGTAATTATTCGTAAATTTTTAATAGTTTTTTAGAAGATTAAAACACCACGAAATTAGCAGAATTGATCTCTCATTTCCCTCTCAGTATGATCTAGGTATTATGTTTAAATTTTTATTATATAGGCTAGTTCACTTGCCAATAATAGTAGATAAATAGTCATCATATAAAGTTCACTGTGACTAGGAAATCAATGACTCAACCGGTAATAAGGCTTGAACTTTAATCTGAATCAGCTGGCGCCTAATTATTATGTATTTATTTATAAAACACAATGTAACATTAAAAGGAATATTGCTATTAATTTTTTCCCATAATTTAGTTTTATACGCTTACGCATTAGATTTACCCGTTTCTAAACAAGCTACTGCTATCGGCTTCCCACGCATAATTTTTAAACTTGGTATTCAGCAAGAAAATTATAAAATCCATCAAGCTATTCCAATTATAACCATAGTTAAAAAAAGCTAGGTAAAAAAGCCTATTATTGTAACTTCTAGACGTGAAAATAATCGATAAATATTCTCTCTATTTTTTATCACTATTATCTACTACTAATTTTTATTATATTTATATAGGAACTATACATAATATTTCAAATTCGACTTCATTCCATAGGCTTAGCAATAGCCAAATACATTCATTATTTGTACACAATAAGGTTATTCAATGTTAGCGACTTATATACCATTGTTTTTCTCCGGCGCATCCCTGGGTGCCAGTAATTTATGCGTCACTCCAAGTCCATAGTCTCCAGTCATCCGTCCAGCTTTTTGGACGTGGGAGACGAATGAGTAGCAAACATACACACATAAACTTTCGCATTTATAATAGTAGTAGTAGTAGCCGGTAAGTTTATTAACTAACCTTTTTTCTAATTATAAATTCCTCGTCTAAAAATTTATACTGATAATTAAATTTTAGATGCTTGAAGTAATAATTGTTTTTGTATCTTAGGTGGCGCTTTAAAAGAATCTTACAGTACAAAAAGTCCATGGAAGCTTAAAACTATCTTTGTTCCATCCGCAAATAACATAGTTTTTGCTAATCTATTTTCAAGCTATTGTTACGCAGTGACGGCGCGTATTTTTAGTTAATGAGAGGAGCACAACCACTGGTCCGTTATAGACATCCGTAATTACATTCGGAAATGTTATTTACATTCAAATCATGTTTTTTTTTTCATATAAATTAGAAGCTTTGTTATATTTTTTCAAATTTATTTAAAACTAGCGAATCGCCCTCGCTCCCACTCTCGAGTTTGTCCCTTGGTACGTTTTCAGAGTTAGCATAGATTTCTCAGAGGTAAGATATTTTCCCGCAGTAAAAAGTATCCTAAATATTGTCACGAATAACCAGCTATAACCATACTAAATTACATCAAAATCTGTCCAGTGGTTTACTTGTGGTGCGTTCCCAAACAGACAGACAAAAATTCTAAAAATTATAGATTTTACCTCTGTATCGATAATTGTGACTATTTCAATCAGATTTTATAAAAAATATTAAATGTTCAGATTCGACTCAGTTAGAATTTTATTATATGTATACTTTTTTACATATTTTCGTATATATCGTATATTCGTAAAAACGTATTTATTTAATAGTATTGAAGAGCATTAATCAAGAAATTCTGATCATAAATATTTTTTGGGTTGTGTTATAACGTGTAGGAATGAGATAATCTCCAGCGGTAAAAGTATCCTATATGTGGAACAGGTATCCAGCTATCTGGATACCTAACTTTAACTGCCTCGGTGGTGTAGTGGCTAGCATGTACGGCTGCACATCCTGAGGTCCTGGGTTCGAGTCCCGGGTCGGGACAAGTTTAGTTATTGAGTCTTTCTGTATAGTAAGCCTCAGTAACAGCCCGGAGTTGGGAAGTTGGCGGTGTTTCACCCCCGTGCTTCGGAGAGCACGTAAAGCCGTCGGTCCTGCGCCTTAACTCTCACCGGTCGTGTCGAGTAGTCGTCCCACTGGAGTATGAGAGTGACAGGAATAGAGAGTGCACTTGTGTCTGCGCGTACACTTGTGCACTATAATATCTCTTGCGCAGTTGGCTAGTCTCAATGAGATTGGCCGCCGTGGCCGGAATCTGTCAGGAGAACATCAGAACATCATCCAGCTATCATCATACCAAATTTCATCAAAATCCCTCAGTGGTTTTTCTGTGACGTGTTAACAGACAGACAGACTAAAAAAAAAATTCTAAAAACTATAGATTCGGTCTCTGTATCGATAATGAAGTCTATTTCAATAAGATTTTCCAAAAAATATTTAAGGTACAGATTCGACACAGTTAGAATTTTATTATATGTATAGATTAAGAAGTGAATAAATAACTTTGTACTTCACTTTAGGCATATTGGGCATTCGGAGGATTATGAGCTTTGCCATAGTGATAGATCATATAATACTATACATAGTTAAAGTTTACATGAAGAATGCTGAATGACTGCAGGAAGCGATTTTTTGCTTATTAGTGTGACTCCGTAGTCGCGTAAATTGCGACGTAACGTTAGTAAGCCAAATAACTTTTTTGTTTTTATTGTATTGTAATAAATAAAGGCTAAAAAGTTTGTTTGTTTGTCTGCACGTGCAACGTTTATATAGAACTTCGCATCCGATATGTTTTTTTTTGCATTTAATAGTTTACTTGTTGAAGAAAGTTTCAGGCTACCTATGTAACTTTGGCAAGACAACCTCAATAACAAACTAAAAGCATTATTGTTGATTTTACGGGGCGATTACTAGTTTTCTTAAATTTCCAGACATTTTGCAATTATCTTACAAAAATGCACTGTCCTTGTCCCAGTGTCTTACGTTTGCTCAACACACAACTATTTACGTTCCAACAATCGAAATAATGTTAATGTTGCGTCACCCACGGTCAGTAATTGTGGTTAGAGAGACGTTAAACACAGCAATTTCGACTGGCCCACAATACCGCTAAATTCTTTCCGTTTTTACTAATTGCCTTCCTATCTAATGAAGAGTTATGTAATTTTCAAACACCTACGTGGTTTAAAAGCTAATAGATGAAAAATTATTATGTATAATGATTATGTATAAAAATCTTGATATACATACATACATATGTATAAAAAAATAATTAGCTACTTTAGCCAAATTAACTTTCTACAATAATTTAAAAAAAATCACCTCTATTTGGGATTTTAACATTTCTTAAGTAAAGTTCTTTTTTTGTTTAAGTAATAATAATTGCACAAATTATATTAGAATAATAATTATTATTATTTAAAACTTCTAAGTACCTAAATACCATGGGAACATTACTTTAAAGCTATGAAGCAATACACGATTTTTGGATAAACTTCCGAAAAGCGCATACCGCCGATGAATCTGAAATTTAGTATAATAACGTATTTTGACTTCCTAATCACGAATATCATAAGGAAAATTGGCGCAAACGCCATTTTGATTATGAAAAACGAAGGAGAACCTTTTTTAGTTCGGTGTGCAAAATGGACTTCGTTCAGCGTGAAACCGATTTAGACTACAGCGAAGATGAGGAACTGTGGGGCGTCACTCCCACATTTTTAATAACTCAAAACCCTCTCCGCCGTGTGTGTATGTGTGTATGTGTTTTATGTACCTTTCCCAGGATACACACACTTTTACACTTTCACACACACATACCCTATCTGGGAAAAGCTAAAATAGTCTAAATCGATAAGGAATGCGCAATTATGCACACCGAACAAAGGCGGTTCTCCTTCGTTTTTCATATTCAAAATGGCGTTTGTACCAATTTTCGTTATAATATTCGTGATTAGGAGATCGAAATACGTTATTATACTAAATTTCATATCGATCGGGGGGACCACCAATTTTATTTTTGGTTCAAGTTTAATTACAATATTTAGATTTCGAAGGCGCGTTAACGGTTAATGTAAGCCAAGTATTTCCTGTTCTCATTCACACTTAGTGTATTAGGTACGCTTAGGGTTGCCAACATTTTTTTGGCGAAATATATTATTTTACAAAATAAACTATAAAAAATATAGTAAACTTCAAAAAAATATAGTATTTTAGCAAAAAATAAACAAGATATATTTGTTACTTATTTATTTTTATAAAAACTATATATTTCTTTGCACTTCTTGCATTTTTTAACAATTTTTCGTGCAACATAAAAGTGCTTTTATTACATTCAAGTTTTAAATTGATGTAAATCAAAAGCTTATTTTTTAATGAGATACTACTTCTGTTTCTTTCTTCTAGACATTTCGAATTTGTTGGTGTTGAAAATAATGTATTTTTGCGTTAGTACTGTATATTTCTTCAACAGTATAATATAGTACGCAGACCCAAAATATAGTACAATACTATATATTATAGTACGGTTGGCAACCCTAATTACGCTATGCGTTCAAGTACAATTAGCACTGCTTAATACCTCTAGATATATTTTTGACTAGTTTAACCTATCGACTTCACCTGTGTGTACCTTTTTATTTAATTCACAACTTAAAGTATGAAATATATAACTAGCTAAAGCTATAAATAGTGGTCGAGTATAGAATACGTATATCTAGCCTATGTGGTTAGATTTACTTAATATCGATTGAACTCTTACTTTGTTTCTAATTTACGCATTATGTACCATCGTACATTTAATAAAAGTGTAACTGATCGCTGTCTGTACATGAAAGATATTTGAGGAAAACTGTTATTGGGGATTTTTATTAACGCAATAGAACCCAATACAATGATTTTTTAAATTTTTGTCTGTTTGTCTATGCGTTTGTGCGCGCTAATTTCAGAAACGGCTTAACCAATTTGGGTGCGGTTTTCACTATTGTGCTGTGGTAAGCTTTACTTAACATTTAGTATGTTGTTATATGTATGTTTTGTTTTATTTCAATCAGTTCATAAATAAAAAAATTATGTCTTTTTAAAGAATTACCTAGGGCCCTGAACCCGAACGAAGTCGCTAGTGCTAAAATAAAATTGTTCCTTCTAATTTTGCCCGAAACTAACTCTTCTTGAAAATTATAACACTATTGGTTCTAATCTTATTTAACCCAAACATTTTTTTGAATATTCATCGTTAAACGTTGGCCCTATTACTGTAATCCATATTTTCATATAATATTATAATACGTAACGTAATCATATATTATTATAAATATGAAAGTGTAGTGTGTGAAATATTCAATTATATTTAATATATGACAACATTATTACCTATTATGAAATTAAATTTTATTCAATTAGACTTATACATAATGCAAGCATCTTTGAATCGTTAATTACTTAAATTGAGCGGCAGTGCAGTTAACTTTTGAAGAAGCTATAACCGGCTCGGAAAGCAGTTTACATCAGTTCTCGACGTTTACCTATAAAAGATAAACGCGCGAAAGTTGCTTAGGATCACTAGTATTATGACTAAATTTAGCATACTATATATTATGTTACATTTTAACGTTTAGTATAGATTTCTCAAAGATGAGATATTTTCCCGCGGTAAAAAGTATTCTATATATCGACCCATATAACCAGCTATATATAGTTTTCTCGTGATACGGTCACAGACACAGACAGACATACAGAGAGACAAAAATTCTAAAAACTATAATTTCGGCCTCTGTATCGATAATAATGAGTATTTCAATAAGATTTTCCAAAAAAATTTAATGTACTGATTCGACTCAGTTAGAATTTTATTATAATATGTATAGAAGATGTCATATCAGTATGACGTTATGGCTGTAAAATAGCAGATACTACACAGACAAGACTAACTCGTGACGGGCATTTGGACGTTATACTGTAGTGACTTTGTTATTTTTTTTTTATGGTACTCAGTAATAAACGAGCATCCTGATGGAAAACAGTACCTGTCGCCCATAACACCTACGGTTCATGCACTTAGGTTTTACGTAACAAAACTGCAGAACCGCCGGTACGTTATCAATGTAAGGACTAAGATGATATGCTTCTTACCTGTAATTGCGCTGGCTACCTTATCCTTCAAACCGGAACACAACAATACAATCATTGTTGCTTGGCGGAAGAAAAAGATAAGGGGGTGGTACCCATCCAGTCGGACTCCTCAGGCTTGACAGAATCCTACCACCGGTTTATTCACTTGGTATTTTATTTGCAAATGTTGCATTGTTGTCACAAGTACATGTGAAAGGAATTTAATTAATCATACAAACTCCCTTTTAAACATGTTATTTCATGTAAAACTAAAAACTTCTTAAAAACTAACTCTGACTCATACAGCATCCTGCCACAGACGGTAACACTTTCTTTCACGATAACAATTTGTGAGAACGAAGTAGGAACTTTCCATTCCTTTTTATTTTTTAATTGGTAGCATCTAATGTCGCGTTTTATCTAATATATTTAAACGAGCAATTCTTGTATATTTATTTATTTATTTATACCGACGATCTCGGAAACGGCTCTAACGATTTCGCTGAAATTTGGTATGTACGGGTTTTCGGGGGTGAAAAATTGATCTAGATTAGTCTTATGTATGGGAAAACACGTGTTTTCGAGTTTTTATGCGGTTTTCTTTCGCATTATTCCACGCAGAATATGGTCGTTAATTTCTTACACTTGGGCATAAGCATCGTGGTAAGCGGCCAAGGCGCAAGATAGAAGAACACATAACGTAGGTATATCCGGGTTCGAATCCTGGTCGGGATACAAAGTTTTGATTTTTGTTTAAAAATAATTGTATTCATTCAAGTTTTTGTTTTTTTTTTATCTAAAAAATACGATATACAAAAAAGCAATCCAAGCGAAGCTCAGTCGCCCAGGTACTCTTACATTGTGAATTTTGAAATCCTTTATATTAATAAACTATACAATTTTCATAGTAAACTACGATCATTTACTGTATACCTATTACACTTCTAGAATCCGTTTGTATCATTCTTTCCTTTAATATGTGATTGACAACGAGAGCGAGTTTATCTTATACCTCCTATAACAGAACGGTTAATAAAAACAACTGCAATAAAATGTAACAAGTAAACAAACGTGAACAGTTTTGTTTATCGTGACGCGGATGTGACACGCTAAAGTATTTGCGATACAAAATAAGAATAATGTAGCATCGCAGTGAGCAACCTTAATAATTTAATAACGACCAGCGTTTCACAGCCAACCATTGTGGATAATTCATGCCTTCGATGCTTGTCCACCATTACGTCTGTTGTGCTGTGATGCGTTAGTTCACCGCGGCCGCTCGCACATTCTACGCGCGGATACGCTTTAAAAATCAGATCCGGCCATCAATTTTTTTTGTGTTTATTGTCAACTGCTTGCACGTGCCAAACTTTACTATTAGTGATGTAGGTAATTAAAAAATACGCGTTTCGTATATTACGCGGCACTCTGGACCACTATACAAGATATAATCTGTATACCTTTATTTGTAAAGCTGGAGCAAAACAATTTCCACATGCATTACAGAAAGCGACCCTACAGGTTAGATATTTTGTTTCCAAGGTTTGATAACAATTAAATTTAGAATGTAGGAAGAATTAATTATCAAGATATTTTTTCAAATATATCAAAGCCTTGTAATTTGAAACAGCTCACAAAAACTTATTTTAACCTTTAATTTTACGGTCTAATTAAATTTTACATTCACTTAAACTTATCTATTTATCTAATAATATGTAATTGTTAAGTTGCAATGTAAATAATGTACTAATAAAATACCTATTAAAAACCTATTTCACAGTGCATTCAATATTTTATGACCATTTCATGATATAATTTGAAGTATATATATATATATATATATATATATATATATATATATATATATATATATATATATATATATATATAGAATTTCTCATTTTAAAATTAAAATGTTACTTGATATAATCATTTAGATTTACTCGAAATTTTGACATTTGAAATAAAACTATCGTTTCGGATTTTTTCGCAGATTTATTTTGTTTTTTTGGTTTCCAACTTGTCTCCTTTTTATATACCGAAACAAGTACACAAAACAAACTATATAAAAATGAAACGCTTAGAGCATAAACAAATACACTATACAAAAATCATTTAAAATAAAATGTATTGCTCTTAAACTCCACATACCTCTTAAAGTACAGTATTTTTTATTGGTCCGTGGACAAAGCAACAATGTGTACGCATGGGTATTTTATAGTGTCCATTCTATTGTTTAGGACAACCAATGGTGTCCAACACGCGATGGCAATGGACTCGTTATTATTAAGCCTAAGATTGTAGCTTATTTTATACTTGAACAATACATTTTTTTGGAATGGTATGACATTTGTCAAACTGCACTTCGCATAAGGTCACTGGTTTGTTTCCCCTCCAAAGTTAAATATATGAATACCAGTACACTTCAAGACGCTTAAAAAAATTTGAGAACAGAATTAGTATTACAATGTTAAAAAAAGTTTCAGAAATATAAATAAATACATTTATTTTTTTACATACATTATAAATCAGCCGTGTATGTGTCATATTTCTTTCTAATTTGTAAATATTTTATACTAATGTTATTAATTGAAAAAATAATTGTCTGTCTATCTTGTGTTTACGGCATAAAAATTATTATAAACTTATTTTATATAATTGCATATGTTTTATTGTACAGAATAATAAAAGAAATAATATATGTTTCTTTTTAAATAGATCAACATACTGAAACGTAATATATAGCATTTCTTTGTAAAAAAACAAGTAATGTTAGTTAATTTATTTAAATAAATCAAATAATATGTAATTATTAATTAACGTCAAAAGTAAGAATGTCAAAATAAAAAATTACATTTCACGAAGCCGGTGCAGACTGCAGGTGGCTAGTGTGTAATAATAGCGTCGTTAGTTTATTTCCCTATCGCTATAACTTTTATTATATTAATAATTTATAATGTTATAAGTTATAACTATCAATATCAAACAAACAAAATAACTTTTCCAGCACGCAAACTGTTTTAGCAACCAACCGTCACAGAGTAATTGCTGAAAGAGAAAATGGCCAAGTATCAAAATTGTAACACTTGATGGATAACGATAACACACGCATTACGAATCACGGTAAATCTCACACTGCACTGCTCTAATTGATTTAATTTAATTAAATAGAATTAACTTTCATAAGCTTCTTCTTAAACCATGTAACTATTTATATATTATAATAATTCCAATAAGAATATCTCGTTACAATAGATCATATATGTATCTAAAAAAAACTCAGGTCAGTTATATTTTGTGTACATATTAGGTAAATAATAAAGAGAGCCGACAAGGGTTGTACTGTGCCGACAGAATTTGGCCGTATAGAAAGAACACTCTTTATTTCTCCCGAATTCCCAATTTCCCGGGCAGCCATTTTATCTTTGTAAACCTTATTCGAACTATTCCGAACATTTAAAAATATAGCCATATAAGTCCAGCGGTTCTCAAGAGATGCGCTCACCAATGAATATTCCATTTTTTTATATTATAAATATTGGTTTAATCTATTTTACTACTATTTTATAGTATAATCTGATCATATAATAATTAATAAACTAGAGGCTAATTAAATCTATACATATCTATACATATAATAAAGGTGTAATTGATCGCTGTCTGTACATGGAAGATATTTGAGAAAAACTGTTATTGGGGGACTTTAACGCAATAGAACCCAAAACAATAATTTTTAGAATTTTTGTCTGTTTGTCTGTGCGTTTGTGCGCGCTAATCTAAGAAACGGCTTAACCGATTTACGTGCGGCTTTCACGATTATATTGTGGTAAGCTTCATTTAACAATTAGTATTTGTTTTATATCAGTCGGTTCATAAACAAAAAAGTCATGTCAGTTTAAAAAATCATCTAAGGATGTACCCGAGCGAAGCGACGGTGAGTCGCTATACAATATATAAATGTAAAGTGTCGTTATACTCAATTGCATTTAAGTTCTTACATATACTTATTTATAAATTGTTTGTATATGTTTATTGGTCATACTGTCATGTTAAATATTAATATTGTACTCGTAAGTAAACTGTTATCGTTTTACAATAATAACAGTCATTCTATGAAAATTGAATAAAAAACTACATATTAAACTTACTAAGGAATAATTACTGTTAGTTTTCCAATGAAGGAGTGAAATTATATAATAAGTATAAATGTAAATGTACCTTATTTTTATTAAAGTTATTAAAAACATAAAAAAATAATGCTTCACTCTTAACGGTCTTCATACCCTTTAGCTGAAGACCCGTGAAACACGCAAAACAGACGAACACAACCAGACCGCGGCCAATATAAAACTTTGTGAGCAATTTAAGGTTTTGTCCCGAACGGAACTCAAATGCATGACATCCGGCGTAAATACATATATCTGATTTATATGTCCCCATTATATTCAAAAGGAAATAAAATTCTATGGTTAGGTTGATGCAATTATCGCAAAAACAACTTATTGCTTCGATGCATCGCTTTCTTACCCAATTTCATGGCGTGCGCGTACCCATGATTTCACCATCGCCCCTTATGTGCAAGCATAGATTAGTTATAACACGTAATGTGTAATTATTATGTATAAAATATATTTTTAAGATATGGTCGTTAACTCATATAATTTTTATTTGGAACAATTTAACTTTCTTTTGAAATACGATCAAATACAAACGTTGACATCAGATAGTACTTATAACAAAAGTTCAAATAATAGCAGAATTATTTTTAATACTTATGCATGTGTACAAAATAATATAAAATAAAATTTTTTAATAAACTTTTATGTTGTAAAACAACGCACGATTGCTACTAAAAACCTCGAAATAGTATCTTTATGTAATATAATAACTTACGTACAGATGCACACAAAAGCGATAATTGTTCGCGCTCGACATACAAAAATATTTCCTTCTTTCTACACGTCGTTACTTTAACCATTTCTACACCGAGAACTCGTAAGAGTAATATAATAATTTCATTTATAATATCTCACTTCACATCATGTTCTTCCATTGTGATACGCGTACCTCGCATGCACATTGCTCGTACAAGCAGCGAAGCCTACTTTTACAATTTTACAATGAAACGACTTAACAATTCAATTGTTCTTGATATAATTTTCAACAAATACTTTATAACTGTTAAATTGTCTATTTTATTGCGTTATAAATAATATTTATTTAATTTTCTAATATTGTTGTTTCAGCTCAGGGAAGCGACAAATCGGCTCCAATGTCTTAGCCAGGTAAAACAAAACTAATTCAATTAAATAATCAATATTTTAAATGGAATAAATCTAAACATTTCATACTTCATTAACTACTTGGAAATGAAACTAAACTTTTTTAAATAGACTTATTATAAGCATTTTTAAATCGTCAATTTAATTTAAAGAGCTACAGTGTAGTCAGTCCGTGAGTAAGCTCGGTTTGGAAACCAGTTCTGCTGAGAAGAGCCGGCGAGAAACTCAACAGTTGCTCTTTAAAATATTGAAGTTACATCTTATTTACTTTATTAATGAACATAATATTATAGATAGTCCGATATGAGTCAATATATCTCAATCCCACACATTTCCATCAACAAGAAACTCGATAAAATATTTTTAATTTTATCTTTAAATTGTTGAAAAGGTAAATCTAAGACAATTTGTGTTATCTTATTGTATATGCGCATAATGAGGCCCATGAAGGATATATTCACCTTTTGGAGTCGAAATCTGGGCGTACGAATAACAAACTCATTTTTAATCCTAGTGTTTATTGTGTGTCCACCCCAGTTTTTTCATTTAATAATTATTTTCTTTGACATAGATATAAAATACTTTTTCTCTAAAATCGGTCGTCTAATTGCTTTATAGTATCAGTATGTTGTCATTAATAAATGTTAGGTTGTCGCTTAAAGTAGGTAATAATATTCCTCCAAGCATCATGCTAAGAAAAGTAAATCCCGTACATGATATTATGTTTAGTGTTTAGACATAAACTTTTTACTACAATAGTACATATCAATACTTATAGTTTTTCATGTATTTAAATAGTAGCCTATTTTATTTTGGAAACAGGGAGCGGGTTCAAGCCCCAAATTTAGCCCTTCTGCGCTTCTCATGTTTTCTCAGATTCTACGAATCTCATTTTCAATATGATTTCCAATTGCTAATATGACGAAGGTAAACACTGAGAAAATCAACATAAAAGAAGCGAGAGAATCTAAATTTCAAAAGAGGTGCTACGCCCACCGACTTACACTCGGTAAACTTGGTGGAACGCTACTAATTTAAGCTAATTAGTTATCGCACTGTGAAAAGTGTGAAATTTTAAAAAAGGGCAATATTATTATATAATTTTTACGTATTCAGAAGTTGTTACAATTAAACTAAATTAATTCTAAAAATGTACATAAAATTATTTATTTATAATGTTGCACTAGCGTTACGAACTTTTTACATTAAGAACTATGATAACGCCATCTATTGCTGCGAGTCGTAACTAAATCATACTACAGTGCATTAAACTAGTAAGTGGACTTACCATAGATGGCGTTTTTATTTTTACATCTAAGATATAGATGCCGCTGCATGGTGCAAATTAAAAACGTTCTATTCAAATTCTTCTCCTGAGGTGTCCTGAATAGTTAATGGAGTGAGGCATTATTATTGTTTTAGCCAATTGTACCGGTCGTCGTCCTTCAATTCGTCCGGGTGCGGGTCGGGTGGGGAACCGGCAGACGACATGTACTCTGATGTCTCACTTGAAGAGGACGTGCAAGGTCTCAACTACAAGGTCAGTCTTTACGTCCAATTAGCATTAATTTCCCTTGAATTTTAGCATAATGTTTAAAAAAAACTTAATATTACCGCTTTATACATTCATTTCTTAATTTGTAATTATTAAAAAAAAAATAATTTGCCGCCATTACAAAAGTATAATTTCCTATGTTACCGGCAGTTCGTCCCGCCATTGCTACACATGCTGCATAATATTACATTGACTAAGTACTAACTTTAATAGTAGGGAACAATTTTCTTTACCATATTCAGTACTTTCAATGTTATAATAAAAATAAATTCAATAGTTATCTGCGTGCATTAGAATTAATATATATCGATACAAAGTAGAGAAATCATCATATTTCATCATTCATATATTTTTTTAGATTAAGTACATATATTTTTATGTATCTTTCTATTTTTTATATTGTTTTTTTTTAATTTATATTTACTTATAGAAAGATTACTTATCACAACCAATCAAATATCAGATAAAAGTTTGATCGATCAATCGATGCATATAGATTACAGACCGCATGTCATTGGGTGCAGCCAAGACGCTATGTTACATACTTTAGTAGAGAACTCTACTTTCTCTACACAAGGAAGAGAGACTCAATTTTAAAGATAAATATTATTCAAGAAGAATATTACTTTTGAATTTCACTTAAACTGCCATACTTAATTTATTGGGTGGACGGTAGCTAAAAATACCATAAATTACCTATAAAAATATACACTAATAATGCCGTTAAACTATTACTTAAATTAAAATAGTTTATATAACTTTAAAAGAATATGTAATAATTTCAAATATCCATATATAACGTACATAAAACATCATTTAACTTTAAATGTTCGTCATTCAGTCAGCCACTTAGTTTTTCGTCGTTGAAAATTTTTGATAAGAAACACGTTTTTCACAGAAAATTACTTCAAAGTCTCGGTAAACTCGTTTTGTTATCATGTGTCATTGGTAAGTCACCATGTTTCATTCGTGATAGCAGTTATGTCAACTTCCTTCCTGACGATATTGAGTAAAGCTACCAACAAAACAGTTTATGTTTATGTTTATGTGAAATTATTGTACACATTCATATATTGTATATAATCATATTATATCATAAATAATTATATAATAATACGTGTATTATTTAAAAAATAAATATAAACAAACAAAATATTTACGTGATCTTTTACGTATGGCTTTCACATGGAAATTGACTTGCGAGCCCCTTTTGATTAGCCATCGCAAAACTTATGATATTTCCAAAAATGTTGTTCCCGCTTAAAATCTATTTACCTCTTGAACATCCTCATACACTGAAAATCGAGACTAATTTCAAGGATTAATCACTATGTTGTGTCATCTTTATGATTAGACGTTATTTTAGTGTCTGTACCTACCTATAATATGCGACTGACAAACACATTTTATAGCATTGACGGTCGCTTCTTATACTCCACTATGAGACAAATATTTATTTTGACTATACATACATATTTGTTTAAAAAGCGTTTTAATACCAGAGGTGGCCATGTAATAGAGACTGCGTATATCACTGTTTACCTATAAACTACTACTAAAACAAAAGATTCAGAAATATTTACCTGTAATATTTTAACATTGTACTTATTGAGCGTTTTAACTTAATATTAACCTATATTTTTTTAATTTTAATTATCTGAAATTTTTAAACTTTGACATGAAAAAAATTTACATGAAATATCTAAGGCTAATATCACGGTAATAATTAAATTTAACCTATTACCTATATATAAATTTAAAAAAAACAAAATTATTTCTTACACATATGCTTTAGTTATTAGTAATTCGATTCAAGGTGGCCTCGGAATCCAGCCAAGTCCCAAAATAAATATTTCGCGAATGACGCCATTTACAGTAATACACGTTCTATTTTTTTTTTTTTTATGAGATTCAGTGACAAACGAGCAGACAGACCACCTGATGGAAAGTAGTAACTGTCGCCCATAACACCTACGGTTCATGCACTTAGGTTTTAAGTAACAAAAATGCAGAACCACAGGTGCGTTGTCACTGTGAGGACTAAGATGATATGCCTCTTGCCTGTAATTGCGCTGGCTACCTTATCCTTCAAACCGGAAGACAACAATGCAATCATTGTTGCTTGGCGGCAGAAATAGATAAGGGGGTGGTACCCATCCAGTCGGACTCCTCAGGCTTGACAGAGTTCTACCACCGGTAATTCTAATAAGTGAATTTCTATTTGCTTGTCACTTGGTATATAATACATAGGCATATTAATTAAATAATTATACATTCTTATGTATGATCCAATAATAAATTAGTCTATCCTTAGTTCTTGTTTTCAGCTTATCAGTAATTAAATTATCTAATTAAGCACTTAGTTCATCAGAACTCTACATTTAGCGTACCTATTTACGACGTTTTTTCTTTAGAAGGTATTAAAATTAGGTATGTTATTATTTTTTTTATAATTTTATCTCATCCTTTTAGATTTAAATCTTATATTGATAATTCAGATAAATACTTTAATCACTTAAAACATTTCGAAATTTAAATCATTTTCAGTAGGTACCTACTGATATTTGAGCACTTTTCACTTTTTGACCGGACACTCCCCAAGTACCTTCCGCTAAAAGTTAATATAGTTAACAAATATTCTTGGGTTCATCAATTTTAAAGTTATTCACGTTTTATATAATTGCTTATTAATAATATAATTATAGCCGAAATATTTATACAAATTTAATAACACAAAAATATTGTTAAATCCAGTTTGTTAAATAAATTAAATTATAGTGTATTACGGAGGCTTATTACTTCATGATCTAATTCTTGATAAAATTTATACGGAACCGCTTTCTAATTTACATGTGAAAAATATAGTATTCAAACGAAAATAATTTAAAAAGCTTACATAATGTTAAATTCACTTAAAAATTAATGTTATAAAATGTCACACAGTTGATCAATTCAACGCATCTACAATTTGCTTTCATCGTTTCGCAAAGCAGTCAAGTTTTATATTGCGAAGTCAAACTGACGATGCCGGTCGTAACTAAGCAAATAATACATTTTACTTGCGATAAATGTGGCCAACATTGGTATTTTATTAAGGAATAAAAATTGCATTTACATGTAAGTACTAAACAACTATTAATTAATGGCCAGCTTCTGCTCTATTTTTGAAAGCTATATTTATGGAACGTTATTTGATCTAATTAAATGAACATATAAAACGATACTTCTACTTTACTTATATTTATTTTCTGCGTATTTTATAGATTATCTGCTCATTTGCTTATTTCACTCTGTCCAATGCTAAGTTTTGAGTTGTATGGCAGATCTTATTTCATTTGCCATACTCGGAGATAAAAAACGCGGGAAGGAGCTAATATAATAAATACAACAGTAATGAAACGCGATTTAATTCAACGTCTTCACCATCAGGTGAGAATACTTTGATGAAGTTAATTTTGTTAAAATGCCGCGATTTTCGTGAGCAGTGCCATTAATAAAAGTTTAAGACTAAAATAACATTAAAGTTGAATTTACATAAAATTAAAATGTTCCTATCGTATGTACTGACCAGGTATTAGATATATAATCTACTCAAGGGATAACTTTCATATAAATGAGTTAACGCGTGATATAGTAACAAATATCCAAACATTTTCAATTAATTTCACCTTTATAGAAGATTAGACTAGTCGGATATATTATGAATAGAAAAAATATTTAAAATTGTAATTTTTGTTTTTGTTAATATTTCTAAAAATTTATACGATGTAAATCTGTAACTATTCTGTATTTCTGTCATAGCATTTTCGCTTTTTTTTTTGTTAATCCTAAATTATGTATGCACGGAACTCGTCAAAGACCCTATTACACCTAATAAAGGCATAAGCGTCCATTAAAGAAACATAATCCATAATGCCTGTTCGATGACCCCAATATGAATATCAAGGAAAGATTTTAAACAATAGACCGTGCCGGTTCATTAGACAGTTCGTAGCGACATCGACAGGAAACAGCGCGTGCGCACCTTCCGGTCAAATGCGTGTCCGTATGATAAACAATCGATATAGAATAACAATCATACTTCATTTTGTATACGTTGACTACTTAGTAGGTTTTGTTTTGATTATTTATCTATAATAAATACTTAGGGAAAAATTCGTAGGTAATACCCATTTCCAATAATCAAGTTGACGTGACTGAGCTCTTTCAGGCATGTAATTGTATCTATGTTTATTCATTTTCTTTTTACATTTTCCCTGTTTGTATACATCACACTTTTTATTTTTTTGTTAAATTTTAAAATTATATAACTTTTGTCGGCCAACCCGCACTTGACCAGCGTAGTGGACTATGGCCTGATCCCCCTAGTATCGAAGGGAGGCCTGTATCCAGCAGGGCTGAATATACACATACACAGATCTATAAGGGTACCTACCTAAAAATATATAAAAAAATAAGTGAGTGAACATTTTAAATAACTCAATTGATGTTTTAAAATATAATAACCTTTCTAGTCAAAAATGGAACTCACCTTTATTTAACAACATAATAATAAAATAACCCGGGTGTTTCACTTTCTGTTTTGATACGTACGTAACATTCCTAACAATAACTACAACAATTCCTCGAGATACGCAAAGGGTCATTTTGACTACGTGGGCGATTTCTTCGGACGGCATTTCTAAATCTTTAATAGTACCCTTGAGAATATACTAAAACGGTATTTATTTAAGTGCAATAAGGGCCACGACAAATGTATTGAAAGGTTTGCGACTGGCTCATAATGCAATGGACAATGGGTCTGGGAGAAACTGCACGCAACATTACCTAGATAGGCGTGTACATAAATAATGCATTAGAACAAACGCGAACTGTATGCTTGAATTAATTTGTCATTAAGGTTTGTTACGTTCATAATATTATAAAAGCAATATAAATATGCAAGGAGTAAAACTAGAAAAATAGGTATTGCAATTTAAAGTATGTATTAAGTTTAATTTAAAAAATGTTAAATAATTTATATTAAAATGTATATAAAATCATTTTCCTTCAATAACGCACGATTTTATTATCTGCTAGCGGCTCACCCTCTTTTCACTCGGGTTCGTCCCTAGGTACGTTTTAACGGTTAGTATGGAGTAAGTTGACTGTATATTATATACATAGGTATGATAAGTTTTTGTGGGTTGTATTATAATGTGTTTTCCCGTAGGAATGAGATAATCTTCCACGGTAAAAAGTATAATATAAGCCTATATCAATCCCTAGCCCTTCAACTATACCCACACAAAAAATCACGCCAATCCGTCACTATTTTGACGTGAAAAAAGAACAAATAAAAAAATACACTTTTACATTTATAATATTAGTATAGATATAGATACCTCTTTGCCTTTGAAACAAACTTGTCTTATCTTCATATAAAATAGAAATAAGCTTAAAACTTTAAGGTGCCTACTGATACTTCTAAAGGCAAATAGGAATATAGTAGATTAAAGTATGCATCACTACATATTATAAAACAAAGTCCTCCGCCGCGTCTATCTGTCTGTCTGTTCGCGATAAACTCAAAAACTCCTGCACCAATGTTCATTCTGTTTTCACCAATGGATAGAGTAGTTCTCGAGGAAGGTTTTAATATATAATTTGTTAAGTTTTTGCATACATTGGCTAAAATATAACGATATTTGTTGGAGGTATCGGAAAAAAATAAGCCGTCTGGGAGCTTTCAACGAAAATGCTGCCTAAACCCTTTGAGATATAAAAAAATAATGTATGGTGGAATTTGTGTATCTTATATAGGTCTACAGAAAAGTCTGCGATGGCATATGTCTATCTCTTAAGGATAACATACTATATCCATTTTAATACTTAAAAAAATGGCAATTATAATGTGGTAATTAATGTAAAAGTTATTAACACAAATACGGTATTAATCCTCATCATTAATTTTAGTTTTTTATAAAATTGAAAAATAAATCGACTTTACAGCTGTAGTCTTTTGAAGTACCTGCTCTTTCACTACTTTCAACATAGCTCAGCTTGAACTGTTTAAATCTACATTGTTTATTAGACGTATAATATGTGTATTTGTAGGCAGTAAACAATAGGATATGCTCGCACAGTGGGCGACGTGTGGGCGCACAAACTGTGTCAAGGATGTTGAGAGATACCCGAAATACTTATCTGTTTAATTTAAAATAATTAAGGAAAAGAGTTTTTTTTTTATAATCCTCGCATCAATCAGTACAGTGATATTGCCTTATGATTCAAAAATGGATAGTGCATTTATTTATCTATACAGATAAATAAAATAGGAGTGTCTGTTTGTAATATTAAAATAACTGCTTTTTACTAAATGCATCCATATGCATGATGTATACACGGTACATATACCAAAACAATTTTTTTTACAATTTTTGTCTGTCTGTCTGTCTGTCTGTCTATCTGTCTGTCTGTCTGTTTGTTCCGGCTAATCTGCGAAACGGCTGGACCGATTTTGACCGGATTTTCACTGGCAGATAGCTGATGTTATAAGGAGTAACTTAGGCTACTTTTATTTTAGAAAAAGAATTAGGGTTCCGCGAAAAAAAAACCCATAAAAGTTTGAACAAAATCCGCGTACGGCGAGCGAAGCGAGGGTAAATCGCTATATAATTTAAATGAATATAAGATATTAGGAAGAGCAAGCTACTATTTATATATACCTAAACATAGCTAAACGTGAAAACGTACCTAGGGACGAACGCGAGCAAAGCGAGCGTGAGCTAGCTAACTAGCGAAGTTTGAAAAATAATTTATAAAATATATTGCTTTTTACAATAAGCGAAATCTTTTGGAAAAAATCATTGTTTATGCCATTTATTATAATAAAATTTATAATTTCACTTATGAAAAAATATTTTTATATTACATCATATTAATTCCTAATATTAGTAAATCAATAAATTCTTCGTTGTGGTAATTTAAAAAAATAAGATCGATGGACGTTGTATACGTGAGTGAGTGATGATGCATGTCGCTCTATCTATTACGATAATCTCTTATCACAAAAAAGTGAAAAGTAGACTTATAAGATCTCTACCACACAAAATTTTCTAGATGATTCTTAAGTTATTTTTGTAATTTTACTGTTTATTTTAAAAGCAAGGTATTAAGATTAATTTAACTTTAACACTTAATTATATTGAGAAAATATTAAAGGTTTTATGGCAACAAATCATTCGAGAAGTAATGTGGATAATCAATGAGTTCCTATAATCTTATTAGCCTCCTAACATGTCCGTCGTGTCTTCTATCTATCAAAGCCTTACAAGTGTAGAGACGTTCTAAGGTTATCTAATAGCGTGTTCTAAAATGCAAATTATAAAAAACCTGTGAAACGGAAAGTGCTAGTGTGAAGGAACGCGTGTGAAACGTTCAGTATTGTTTGCAGATGAGATCTATTTGTTCTTTATAACGCGTTACGTATTTGATGCTGTGATACTTGTCTAATCTACAGAAAAATTTAGTTTTTTGGTAAGTAAAACAATTACTTATATATATTATAATTGTAATACTATCTTTATTACATTTTTTAATAAATTTTATGATTCTCGGTAGAACTCGGTAATTCAAGCAATAGATGGTTTGTAGATTTTATGAAATATGAAACAACACCTTTAAAGTTACTGATTTTGCAATACTCGATCGTGGACGCCATCTGAAATAGTTTCTCTGAGTCTAGTTTAGTTATAAAAGCAAGTTCATATTATGTAAAATTATAAAAAACGTTTTTAATATTTTTAAAGTATCAATAATTGAATTAATCAAGTCGAGTGACGAATAAAATCTAGGTTACAGATGTAATAAATGTAATAATTGTTTCGTTTTAAGTTGAACACATGTTCAGGCCATCTGTACTAGATCTCTGAATCTAGACTAATTGCTATTATTAGACGCTAAGTGGGATAGTCGTAGCGTGAGGGGTCGCAAATGTTACTAATTGCGTATTTACTGTGCTCATGATTTTCCCAAAAATTCATTCTGTTGTTAAAAAATATAGTTTTATGACCATGAATTAAATACATATGTATATATAAAATTGATATCATCATCTGTTTATAAAGAAAAGATTATTTTTCCAAAAATAATTACGTCAAGTTTACTGAGTGATGTAAAGAAAACATGATGAAATTATTTTTGTATATCTATCTAATTAGTCAACTGAAAAGGTTTATCACCTCTTATAATTGGTATATGTTAATGTTATTTTTCATATAAATAGGTAGTTTCTTTACAAAGTGGCCTTTTTAATGAAGATTACATATCGGCAGGTACTTATATGTTGCGAATATTATACCTAATGATAATTTATATTCGTTTTAACCTCTATTACATCAATGTATATATGAAATGAATCAATTTCTGTCATTAATGTAAAATATTATATATATTTTTTAAATTAAAAGTAATGTTAAGCAATAAATGTATATTTTATACATATAAATGACGCGATCTTTAGGACTTAGCTATTATGATCTTTTCTATTCTTGTTCCATATAAAGATTATATAATAGTCTAAGATCCCGAACTGTATGGTGGACCCCTCACTCTTTTTCCAGGCGAAATATATGTTTTAAACCATAAAACATAATAAACTAACACGACCCAGGGGGGTTGTCACGAAAAATTTGCTCCAGACTATTTTTAATTAAGAAATCTCTAGTCTGGAGAGTTTTGCTATAACAACCCATATCATTAATTATGTAATAAAATTATCTACATCTTGATACCAGAACCAACTCGGAAAACGATACGAGAAAATAACTACTTCAATTTGGATGTCAAGTAATGGGAATTCAAAAAAGGCCGCCAACCGTATTATGGCATTTTCAACAAGTCTTATTAAGTTGCCACAGAAAAAGATTTTTTATAATTAAAAATAAATAAATAAATTAGTATTTTTTAATTAAAAGTAGCCTGGAAATAGATCGGGATCTCCTACTATAACAAAATTATTGTCATAATGCATTTGACCTTCATAGTCTCTTTAAATTACTTGTCTCTTCTAGAAACAAACAAAATATGCACGTAGATCAAAGTAGTTACATTTCTTAGTTCTTGTAGATATGATCGCATTCTTGGTAGCAATTTAAATATTGTATTTATTAAAAAGTAAAGTATCAAGTAAACAATTCAAGGTTTCCTCATTTACTTAAATTAAGTAAAATGATGCTCTTATTTTATAGATAGGCTTAAAAAATAATAAGTCTGAAAAGTCCTTTATTTCTTTCTCCTTTATTTTCTTTCATTTAGGTATTAGTATTAATTATTATCCACGTTTTTTTAATTTCTATTTGATATTAAAAAATAATCGCTTAATAGATAAACAATAAACATTTCATCCAACGAAAAATTTACTTTAATATTTGACTATTTTAAACAAAAAGGTCAGAAGCAATAACAGTTCATAATAAAGTCTATTCTTCTATACAAAGATATTTTTCTTCTTTTTAATATAAAAGAATTGTTTATCAACCAAAAGCTACCAAATTCTATATTTTTTTAATAATATTATTAAACTTCGGAGGCAATGGTAGCTCAGTGGTAACGCACTCACTTGGGAAATGAAGCGGAGCGGGTTCAAATCCAGGTTTCGCACTTCTGATATTTTCATGTGCGAATCATTACCAACATGTTTACCACTTGTCTTACGGTGAAGGAAAACACCGTTAGGAAACCTGCATGTCTGAGAAATCCTAACAAGCTTTCGAAAGACGTGTGAAGTCCGCCAACCTGCACTTCGCTAACGTGGTGGACTATGGCCTGATCTCCTTCGTATTTAAGGGAGGCCTGGGTCCAGCAGGAGGACGTTAAAGAGGGTGGGCTAAATATATTAAACTCATATAATTCGTTAAACAAGTATTTATAATTTTTAGGCACTTTAAAATTGTTATATATATAAATAATAATTTAAATAATATAGACCTATCCTTAATTTGATAATTCTTTAGACTCATACTTTATAGCATGAGTAAGGGGGAAATACGAACGAAACATTGCGTGTCCAATGGTAATCCTGGCTTAGTAATAGCCTCCTGAAATCGTTTGCTAAGGATCAGTCAATCGTCCAAAAAAACGAAACCCTGTATAGCACAATCATTATGTTTACTCGAAATACATCCCTTAAATATACTTGCACATAATATATATAGCTCTGAAGTTACATTCATTAAATAGAGCACTGTATGTAATTTTAAAATAAATTAAAATATTACAATAAATACCTAACAAATGTTCAACACTTCTGTTTCACACGAAAGAAGAGCTTGTATCTCGTTTACTTTAATTATAATTTTACAGACGCTTTTAAGTTAATTATTCATGAATCTTAGAACTAGTAAATAATGTAAAAGGAATGTTATGTGATATCGTGAAAATTAAAATGGAACATATTAATCTCATGGTTCTATTGTTTGCGACTGACATAAGTCTAACTGTGTACTTGTTATTAAATATTAACAAAAAGTTCATTATAATAGCTCATTGTTCTGTAATTTTTATGCTTGATACTTATATATCAGACAAGATCTACCATTTCTCATTCAATTATTTGCACATTAACTAAATCCGTGTTAGATTTTCCTTGAAAGACAGCCAAATGAAGTCATTGGTCGGAATTATCTTTTAATCTATACTAATATTATAAAGAGGTTAAGTTTGTGAACTTGTGAGTTTGTGAAGTTATAGGGGGTATTCTCTGCATCTACTGAACCAATTTTGATGAAATTAGGTAAGAAGATAGTTTGAGACCCTGGAAAGGACATAGAATATTTTTTATCCCGGAAATAATCCCTTAAGGGGGTAAAAATGGTGATGAAATTTTGTATTGGGAAGCAAGCTAGGGACGAACCCGAACGAAGCGAGGATGACTCGCTTGTATATAGATAATTTAATTAGGAGTTAAGCAGATGTATTCTATTTATATTTATATCTACTATAAATTGAATATACTTAGATACTTTATTTTATAAATAGGTAAATGAGCTTTTGTAAAAGAAATACGATCGCAAATGCCATGTATAAGCACTTCAAGTATCATTAAGGAAGACAAAGTATCTTCTATTTTTGTGTACTCTTAACTAGTAAGTTAGCAAGCAGATCAATTAATAGTATACTTTAAGTGCTGCCATATGGACTTTATCATCTTAAGAAATACAAAAGAATACATTTGCCATTGTTAATTTAGTAACCATCTATCATTGTCTAAAACGTTATATGTAGCTGCAATAGAAGGTAATTGATATTTGTTTTTGTTTTAATGTATTGTCTAGATTAATTAATTAATAAATTAATTAATTAACTATCTTTTTGGATTTTGCCGTGGTTTTATTTTATATACAACAAACATGGTAACGGGAGATACTAACGTTTTAGACGTTTCAATAGTTATTATATATTATTATATAGTTGATACAGACATTATCACCCACAAAATTCGTATTCAATTTTTAAATTACCAAATCACTGAAATTCTTATTTCATTATTAAGTAATTTCATCTTTCTTATAATAATACTATAACTCTACCAGCGTTCAATTTAAACTTCCATTTCACACGCTCTTACTAACAATGACTTTAATTTCAAAGTTGGATTAAGTATTTTTTATCAACTTATCTTAATTATTATCTGTTTGTCCATTTTTAAGATTGATCAGAAATTAATTATTACTAATAATAAGCTATTTTCACTTTTGGTTACTCTATTTCTATAAAATCTAATCACAAAATATAATGTACGTAAAAATATAGCACGATTAAAACTTATTTTATTATTATTGAAAGTTATTTAAATATTATTAATTAATATTGGTGGATTTTTTAAAACTTCACTTCTGAAATGGGACATTACTGCATTTACGCATTATGTAGAGTCGCTTCTCTAAATGACCAAGCAATCAAGGTGGCCCCTCGCCCATAAAATTACGAGATGCAACCAGACTAGGGGAGCGAATGCAAGGGGTTATTGCCTTGCAACTATCCATCAGATCATGCATATGTGTAGACTGTAGGGAGCGAATAAAGTTTATTTGTATGGCTCTGCGGCGTTGGCAGGCTGATAATCACATCGTGCCGATGGGTGGGGCGGCCGGGGCCGGTCGCGCCGTCAGTGCCGGCCGCGACGCTGACTAAACGCAACGTATCCGTTCATTACAAAACATTGTTTTTCATCCAAACATTGTGTTACAACCCTATTTAAATAAAAGCTCAATGGATATATGTATCGAGTGCAGTGAATGAACGCGACGTGTAGTGTCTCTTAAAACGATGTTAGAGCAACCGTTAAAAGTTTTAAACCAACTTCGACAAAGTCTCTTTTTGCCGGATATTTTGATCCTATTATACGACAATAATTAATTTTCAATTACTTGCCG
Organism: Argynnis bischoffii washingtonia; assembly: GCA_033884665.1. Classification (NCBI taxonomy): domain Eukaryota; kingdom Metazoa; phylum Arthropoda; class Insecta; order Lepidoptera; family Nymphalidae; genus Argynnis; species Argynnis bischoffii. Next base: position 5,118,794 of record CM066619.1, on the reverse strand, counting down.
TCAAACTGTTTTATTGCGAACAAAGTGTGAAATTCTGTTTAATAAAGACTGCGGGACAGTGCTAAAGTAATAGAAGTTACAAGTGTTATTGTAAGCAAACTACAACGACTTTGTATAATTTAGTGTGCCATTCAAATACTTATCATTACTAATCTAATCCGTTTTGAAAGTCAAATTAGATGGTGATTAGGGCCTGTGTATTTTGTGCAATATTTAGAGTAAATTCCAAAGACTAATAGTAATTTTATGGACCGTTCTTTAAATGTTTAAATCTGTAGTCTTTAACCGCTCAAAGGGCAACATGGGTGAATCAATTGAAGTTGAGGATAGCTTAGAATTGGAGTACGACATGTGGGATGGCCAATTTGATTTCGTTGGCCCGCAGGACCCACCCGTTAGAGGAAGAATCACGTCTGATAATAGTGTTACAGAAGATTTGTTTACTGGAGGCCCCTTAACGCCTCATTTGACCAATGGTTTAAATGGTGGAAAGAAAACTGCCGCACATCAATGGTGCGACAATTTATCTGACCAAGTAAGTCAATGTGAAGAGCTATTAACGTTATTGACGTTTGTAATATATTATGACCAACTAATGTTTGTCCTTATTTGACTCATAAGTGATTTCCCGTACGCGTACGTTACGTTACTATCGTTTTACTAACATATGTAGTTAATTGCATATTTCTGATATTCTGTTTATATTCAAATTAATAATCTAATAAACATGTTTGATAATATATAGTATTATAATTACCACTTTACATTGTAATGAAATTATAAAATAACAATAACTTCTTAGTTTTGTTAAAATGAATCGAAACTGTGAACCGAACTCTATCGAAAACAAAAGTGCGTTTTTTTCGGGCGATTGAAGCGCGACGTCTCCTCAACCTGCTGATACCATCGCGGAGGCTTACGGATGACATGCAACCTTCGTATGAACGCTATAAAAAAATCGACAAATCATAGAAGTATACACCATAACATTACATAACTCTACAACATAAGATTCACTATCGCATGACATGGTATTGACGCATTTACAAATCCACAGTTTCATGGCACGCGATCTGAAATATTGTTGAAAACTTAAATTAAAATTTACACCAATTTGTTGATATCTTCAAAAAAACTTTTCCAATAATTTTTTCAAGATACAGTTTACGTATTCACTGTATTTACTTTTAAAAAAGGTGATAGATAATTCATGAGTGCTTAACATATTGAACAAACAGATTTATCTTTTCAGGTACCAGAAATCACTCAGTATCAGGCATATTATCTTATTTAGATAATCTGATAAAATCTAGATCTTTTAAAAAAAATATAAAATTATACCAGTATCTAACAAAATCTTCTCACACTGAAAGATGAGACAAGAATAACTAAAATAATTAAAACAACTATTAAGTTTATGATTCAATTTGTATAACAGCGTTCTTACATATGTTTTCAAAAAAGGAAACATCTTCGCTTGGTGGTTGCTTCACATAACTAACGACACATTGACAAGACGTGTTACGTATTAAATAGCAAGATAATAGAAAGTTAAGAATTGCTAATTATAAACGGTAAACCTGTTTTCATTCTCTTTCACCGATATATTTTGCATAACTGATAAATACCCATTTCACTTGTTTTTTCTACTGAAATAAATCTTTAAATTAAGGAAATGCAATGCATATTATTATAGATATGTTTTAGATATCTTTGAAGATTAATATTGACTTTTTTTATTTTACACATTCCACCTTCTTTCTTCTTCTCTAAAACAAAATATTATGCAAATATAACAAAACTATTACGTGCGTAAAATTTAATTGATAAAAAAAAACTATGCCGTGGCCTTTACAATCGTCGTACTACTGGTAGTGTTATATTGGCCAATAAAATCAGGTCAAGAAGATTTCCTTCCGGTAATCATATTTCTTTTGTGTACTATTTTTGTTCTATTTTTGTACATCAAGTACCTATATATGTATGTTATTAAAACATCTTGACTCTACATTTTTGATAAATATAAGAAAATTAACTTAACCTTGTCAAGAGTCAAGAAATATAATAAAATATAATAAGAGTATAAAATATAATAAAATCGGTCAAGTGCGATTCGAATTAACGTATTTGTACTCTTATAATATGACTTTTACTATATGTATGTATGTAGTATATTAACTTCGATGATCGATTACGAACGTTAAAAATTGTTTCTTGTATTTTTATTTTACTATTTTAATTATTTTTATTATTTGCTGTTATAGCGACAATAAAAATACATACTCTGTGAAAATTTCAATTCTCTACCTATTACGGTTCATGAGTTACAGGCTACAGCCTTCTGACAGACGGACGGACGCACAGCGCAGGCATAGTAATAAGGTTCCGTTAGCACCCTTCGGGTACGAAAACCTAAAAAAGTGAAAACCCTGTTTTCTGTTTTTAATATAAAATTTAGATTTTTATTTTTACAAACAGTGTATCATCAGGAAACCGGAAGATTAATAGAACATTTAGCTACTTGTTTACCGTTGGCAATGAAGGTCTTCTAAGTACATACTAGTAATAATAATATTATTACTAGTATGTACTTAGAAGACCTGTACTTAATTATTCTTATTATCAAATAAGAACAACATAATTATGTTAAATTTAGGAATGCATTTAATAATAAATTTTTAGACGTCACAATTATCAATCACAATAGAACAATTTAATAGCAAAATGGTATCTTGTTAGCCATAAACCGTAAAGTCATTAATATTGTATAATACCCAATATAAACTTAATTAACAAAAACTATTCTAGTTGATTGTATCCTGGACCGAGGTACCATGAAATTGAAGACACTGACATATTTACAAGACTAAACGAAAACCTTTTTAATAAATTTATTAATAAATAATATTTATTCATGATCATACGAAGGGATAATCTAATATGAAGAAGTCTTAGGTTAAAGTAATAATTCGGCATATCGTTTAAATTAATGTCAATATTTATTTATTTAATAAATGGAGAGCTTTTTTAATGTCCATATTGTTAAAGATACTATATTGTGAGCAATCGAGCTTCTGCCCTTCTTCTGCCTGTTGCCAACTCTGTGTCACCCAAGTCTGAGTTGATCCTATTAAAAGTTGATTTTCAAATAACCCTTTCACAATGAATCGTCTTATAAAAATAGCTTTCTTGTATTCCTACATCCAGTGGCTTATGTTGTTTATTGTATTTGGATGAACCATAGTCTCATTGAAGTACATTACTATATAGAGATTGTGAGTATATTATAAAAATGCGGAAATTTAGAGCGTTTTACTTCTTACGTATTATTGAATTATAATTAATATAAAGAAAAAAATTTATAAAAAACAGCTATTAAGTTTTTTGCTAGCTCTTTTCAGCAGATTCCGTATTTCGGGTGTTTAAATTGACCAATCAAAAGTGTTGGTAAAATCTATTTAGAATTATATTTGTATACAAAATTAGTTTAAGTTTAAATTCTGTTGAAATGCATATAATACAATTTATTTAGAATCATTACGGCTTCAACACTGAAGTTTATAAATTAACCCTGTTATTGAAGTAATCATGTTTATCTAGTCATAATCTTAGTTATTGGTATTGTCAGCGTCACAGAACTACGAAGCACACGTTGGATGTTAAACTTGACGGTATTCTCATCCTATTACACTTTACGCAATATTATCCTTGTCATCTATATACATTAATAATAATTAAGCTGAACATCAAAATTCATAATTCTCTATATATTTAAATGTGAAGAGAAAACGTTTTATTCTCTTTTTAAACATATTGCGCTTTTAGAGGAGTATGAGCTTTGGCATAATTAAAGTTTATATGGAAGAACACAGAAAGCTAAAAATTTTACTTGCTTCTGGCCGCAATTCCGCTCGCGTAGTTCATTTATATGCGTCAAGTTTATACTAATACATATGTATATAAACTGCCTCGGTAGTGTAGTGTCTAGCATGTACGGCTGCATATCCGGAGGACCTTGGCCAAGTTTAGTTATTGAGTTGTTTCTGCTTATTAAGCCTCAGTAACTCTCACTGGTCGTGTCGAGTAATCATCCCACCGGAGAATGAGAGTGACAGTAACAGACAGTGCTCTTGTGTCTGCGCGTACACTTGTGCACTATAATATCTCCTGCGCAGATGGCTAATCTCAATGAGATTGGCCGCCGTGGCCTTAATTGGTCGGGAGGATGTTATTATTATACTAATATGTAATGCCAAATAGTTAGTTTATTTTAACATAGTAAACTCTGGAAGTAATGGTCTTTTTTGATCTTGAAATGATATTTTATATTTTTTTGTCTATTTATTGAGGAAAGTTTATAGGTTATCTGTGCATTTTTGACAAGAGACCCTCACTCATTTTCAAACTTAATAAATTTTTATCGATTTTCGACCACAAGACGATCACTAGTTGTAATATAAAAAGGTATTTTAAAGTCATTATACTCCGATACTAAATGATTGTTATTTTTTTTAAGGATAGGTGTGTCAGTTTTTTGTAATGATTACTCAAATAGTGTTTTTATTTATTTTTAATGATCTATGATATCAGACTAAATCATGTATATTGATTATATAACAAAAAACTCAAACGAAAGAGCAACGGTGCAAAATATAATCAGTATTAGTTAAAGTTATATGGTAACGCTAACTAAGAAAGTTTACTCAAGACATGCTGGATACAGCATAATCATATGCTAGTGTGTGACAGTAAAAGTGTGCAATTAATTATTTTGCTCAGTAATTCGACACGGACAACGGTCGCAACACCGTTAGTACCGCGATGGCTGCATATCGATTCGTTGCTCCGGTCATTGGGTTTTCTGTACGTATATGTATCGCATTGCTAGGTCAGAATGCCAATAGTCCATAGATCTACAAAAAAATGTTAATGATCCTATAAAACATAAGCATTAGCAAACTAATACTACCTCTGTTACAATCTCTTCCATTAACTTAATTCTAATTAAATTTTACTATCTTAATGTACCTGTTACAAGAATAGAATGTTGATACTGTAGTATAACAAGAATGTGTTACTTAACTGTTCATTTATGACTTAACTGATATTTACTGCATTTCAAAAACAATGACGAAATCATAATCTCACTTCGTAATGTACCTTTCCTATGAATTTGATATTTGAACTCAACGGATAGAATATTAAAAGATAAACGAAATTTGTTTCAATCATACTAACAAAAGCTTATAATTAATTTAAAAGTTATTTTTTATAAGTATGTAGACAACGCTTTCTTTTTCATCACAACTGAAAACATTCACTAGAGACAGTAATTGACCGAGGAGTAATAAATATCCGTATATGTAAACCTGGCAACACTGGAAAGTTGCAAGACGACTTTAGGAAAATGCCCGCCGTGGGAAGTCACGAGCGGCCATTCAGTCCAAGCGCATATTGGTAAACAGATAAAAATCATAATTCAAAGCATTCTGTCCATAAGTCACATAAAATCTATCGCTGAACTTTTACATGCTTATTTAAAAATAAGTTAAATAGCTTTTGTCTACGAAAAATGGTTCTAATTATATAACATGGAAAAATAAGACCTTTTACTTATCACAGATGATATAATACTATACTACTTATATAGGTATCTTCTTTTTTTGTCATATAATGTAGTATAAATAATATTGGTCTTGATATATTGATATATAGAGAGATAATATAAACTATATGTATGTATATATATATACATATAGTTTCAAGCTTAGTTATAAGAGGTAAAGAAACTCCATGACAACTGATCTAATTCTTTTATATAATGAAAACTGCGAAATCCCTGAATAGCATTGGCTTACTTTTTATCATGCTAAGCGGATGTGTTCTCATATATAAAACTTCATTTGTTTATTTAAATCTATGTTTAATTAACTTATATCATGACCATGATATATGACTTGATTGATCAATTCAAACGAGTCAATATCATAATTATAAAATATTAAACTATTATATATATATTAGAATATTTAACTTCCAAATATGATTAAGTCATCGAGCAAAATTCCGTTGTTTGTATATTATCATAAATTCCTCACACATGCACTCGTACAAGAAGTGATCTCAGTCATTAAGCGCCGAGATAATTCTGTTCACATCACTTCTGATGGCCAATTAACAAAGGTTATCGCTTATTTTTCTACACTATTCACTTTAATCATTCCTTTTACACTATTCTTTCTCATATTTAACAATATTATGATGAAATAATGGCTCACATAAGAATACATTAAAAAATTTAACAACCTAATAAAATCGGTGGTAGAGTTTCTCTAACAACAGTTTTCGTATAGTAATTATACGCATATTTCTTATTATTTTTATTTAATTCTAGTTCACCTCTCATCTCTTTTACAGAATTGATTCCAAATCAATTTCACTTTCTCTTCTTTTATGCTATAGCGACTTCATTTTCTATCGATAAGCCTTATAAATCTCGTAATAAATATACTGATTGAACAGGCGAATTTCAATATCAACTTTCAATAATATTATTTAAAAATACAATCTACATTCAAATTAAACATTTTTATTTCTACATATCTCTTGCTTTTCAATAAAATCAAACAGGTAACTAAAAATTTAAAAATAATAAAATTGATCTTGACCAGTATTTAGATTTCGAGAAGTATCTGTAAGTTCAACAGTTCGTTGCTGAGTATTAAAGACTCATGCACTCCGCATGCACTTTAGTTATTTCTGAATTGAGTGTATAAGATTCAAACATTAAAAGAGATCTGTCTGTGTCTGATCTATGATTCATTAATACATTATTAAATACTTATTTCCTCTTTAAAAAATCCTTATAATTTTATTTATTCTGCAATAGTCTTCATACCAAACAGTGTAGCTCAAGAACCTGAAAAAGTATACTCTGTATCGAATCGCTGAATTCCATAACAATATTATAATGAGATGCGCTTGCGATGCTCGTCGCTGAGATCGGTTCAATGCTTATCTAGTTTCGAGCCGAACACGCAATTTTGTTACATTATTGTAGTCTTATAAGTGTATTTGGTTCAGTAAACCCATTTCCATAATAATTTGATTATAAACAAGAAATACAAGATTCTGAATGCCCATAGTAATGATACTGAATTGTCAACTTTTGTTTATTGGGATCAATGAAATATTTTCTTCTTCTTAATACAGTCACGATAATACAAGAAAATTAGTGAAACTATGATCTAGATTTCAGTTCAATAGCAATGAGACTAAAACGATGAAAGATACAAGTACCTTTCCATGAAAAATTTATTAATATTTGGTTACGCACTATATTATTGTTATACTTTTCTTAGAAAATGATTCACGATTTGGCGTGCTACCAATTTTCTTTCTTTTTACAGCTGTATGACGCTTTAATCATTTCATTACCAAGAGATTTTTGAAAATGAACTACTTAATAAACCTTTAAAACTTCAGAATTATATTATTTAAGGCAACATATTATATGGATCAATAATAATTACCTTAAACTTACGTATAATTCGTGTTCGTAATTATTCACGTCGAGTTAGTAATTTTTATCCTGTAGAGTACTTAGTCACGAAATGAAACTTTACACAATTTGCTTCAATTTAAACGATTTAATTGCATTTAATCTTGTTTTCTTGCCTTACATGATCTCGTTCATAGTGCACAGACAGTGGTCACATTCATTACACAGTGAATAGAGCGTTGCTCTCTAGTCTAAACGATCCTTCCTGTTTGTCACTGCAAGTACTAGCCTCCTTTGACGTCACCATTAGTCACGCTCGCTTTATTTGTTATACTGGAGTTGTAACACAATATATCACGTATTCCAATAAATCCTACCAAACATGGATTTATTACAAAATATTATTGATGTCACGCATTGGGGATTCCGCATAAAATAATTGTGATGTCAAATGTCGCGTCTTTATTATAAATTATAATAAATATTATAAATTATAATTATGATCCTGTTGAACATTTTTACCGAATAATATAAAAGAAGTCAAATCAATTCTAAACTATTAGAATATAGCAAATAGTAAAACCAATAATTTTATTCTTTGATAACATTTTATTTACTATAATAATAATCTTCTATTAAATGTATACTAAAAATATCTCCTTACTTGATCTCGATTGAGACGAAACAGAGCCTATGAAAATCTTCTTCTAAATATAACAAAATAGTTTAGTAAATTCGAAGCGAATAGCGGTAAATAAAATTCAGAAATCAATTATTCATAGATTCGTGTAATTTCACACAAAAAATTCAAGAACATGATATAGACAGATAAATAAAATGTTTAATCACTGTGTCAGTTACAAAATTCTGTTTTGGTTGAAAGTAAAATATAAAATCAATAAACACAAGAGGAACTCAAAGTCAATCTAAAAATCTTAGCCTGCCGTGTGTCAAAAGCTCTCATCTTTAATATGTCAACAAGCGCTTTAATAAGCTTTTATTACAAGAACTACTTGAAATACCACGATTTAAAGTGACATATGATACTCAGATCAAAGAATTTTCAAGGTCGATTACGAAGTTCTGACCTTCTGCATCTAAATTTAGAAATTTATCTCTTAAATATACCTATAAAATACATACTATGTACAATGTATATATATGAAAACGTAATCAATTTACTCATTGCTAGTGGCTTATTATCGCTTCTCCCGGGTGCGCTTTTAGAAAAGACTAGAACAGATTTCTTCCGACTTAACTCACAAATATAATCACACCAGTAAATTATTTTTACAAAATATTTATATAACTCATAACCTTCCAAGACAATCCCCCATTTTACCGGTGTAAACCGTATGAAAATAGTAATTTCTGAGAGTAGCTCGAAAAAAGAGAAACTCGACTTTGATTTTTATTACGTAGTGATTAACATTATATATTGTTTTGCAGGTCCAACTCTTACAGCAGCAAGTAACGTCTCTCGCTGACACACAAAGTACGGCGGACGAAAGATACGCGCGGGCGAAAGCTGACAACGCGGTGCTTCAAGCGCGCGTACACATGCTCGACGAGCAGCTACGAGATGTAAAAACTCATAATAATATATTATTTTTTATTATATTTAACAGTTTATTCATCATTAAAATTACCGTAAGATATGCAGGTACCGTTTACACTAAGAAAATTATTTGAATAAATAATATTATATTTGCCGTAAAATAATAATAACACAAACGTTAATTACTATATTCATGAGAATAATAAATTACTTGATGAAAACTAATTTTGTTTTTACATACGTAAATTACGTAATCTGGTATGTTAGTGGATGTTTAACGATTCTTCAGGTAGGGTATAAAACTAATTACATACTAATTTGTATATTTCTAATTTGAAAATCGTATCAGTCACATACAAAAAACATTCCAGATTAAATAATCTTTTTGAAACATAAAAAATGCATTTCTTAAACATGAAGGAAATTAATAACACTAATGATATTATTAGTTAGTTAGGTATATATGTATCATAATCTTCATTTCAAATCTTATGATATGAGCTAGAACATGATCGATACATTATAATATTATATCTATAATTTACTACATAATACGTACATATTATACGTTTATGCTAAATTTCCGCATTAACTTTTAATGAGAAAACTCAGAATATTAAGAGGATATAAAGATGATTGATGAATCTATTAAACCTTAATTTATATATCAATCTATATTTATTAAACTTTAAGATACAGCTTGCTGTTTATTTTCTTTAACAATCAATTACCTAAGTACTATTTCATTATGCTTATACATCATACAAACGTTTACAAATAACAATGAACTATAATGCATTAAATAATGAATAACGACATATTATATATCAATAGGTCTTCTTCTTATAATTACGTCTACGTTTTAAAATTTGTAAATGTCAAATCATAAAAAAATAATTTTACGAATTAAATAAATTTACAGACTATTTTAGCTGCATGTTGAATTGATTTGCATACTATACGTAGATTTTGTAACGTTTTCCCTAATTAAATAACATTAATATCATCTTCTTATTATTTAAAAGTATATTAACTGTATTTGTAACCTTTATAATTTATGCTCATAATATTATGACTAGCGAATTGACCTCGCTTCGCTTGCATCCCTAATTGCCTATTAGCCTAACTGTTACTCCAAGTCGTAGTCTATCTGTGTTTTAAACTTCATCCAAATCCGCCCAACCGCTTCAGTATAAAAGAGGAACAAACATACAGATACACATACAAACTTTTGCATTTATAACAGTATTAGGAAAATCATACATGGTTTTTGTATTGATTAGTGTGTAAATAAATCATGTAAATTAAATAAAAAAATAACCCACAAATCAACAGATCGAGTGTAGGTGCGAAGAGCGCATTGCAGAGGAACAGAGACGATGTAGAGAAGCGATAGCGCGAGTAGAGCGCGATAGAGACGCGCAATTAGCCGGGCTCAGTGACCGGCTCGCTGCTGCCGAGGCAGAGGCCTCACATCTTAAACAGGAGGTAATGTTGATACTTAATAAAAAAATTATCTTTTTTATAATTTGCAGGTTCGATTATTGCTTGATGTTAATATCTGGATTATGAATATTATTAGGGTTTGTAGACATGTCCATAAAATCTGTTATTAGGTATTGAAGAAAAACCGATTTTTCTGATAATCATTTTGAAATTAGATAATTAGTAATAATATAAGTTTAGTTTTAAACACGTCCTAAGAAATTCTAGCTAATCGAAACAATCTTTAAATCAATCTGAGAAATCATGCGAATGGTTAGATTTTGTGATAGGTTCATTATATATTCTGTCATTTATTCAAAACAAAATTTATGTAAATAAATATTGTTATTAAATAAAATATAAACTTTCTATTTTGATTGGTTATATTATGTACTTTCACATAGGAATATATAAATAAGTATGAACATAAATTAAATTAACTTTTTTGACTCTACTCTGTGTATGATGTGTGTGATATGTTTATGCTATGGTCCGCTTAACCAATTGCAGTAAGGACGGCTAATCTAATTGATGCACTATCTATGCTGGACATAATATATATTTTTACTATATGTATACTCGAACCCACCCCTCATTCGGCCCTGCCCTTACGATGAAGAAGTACATTTTATTTACTGATACAAATACGATAATTGTGTTTATTTGAACTAATTGGATTTCATCAATAGGTATTATCTAGGAAGGTAACCTTAGCTATAATATGAACCAGCTTATACACTCTTATATATGAACTTTTAACGTTAGAACGTTACGTTTTAACGTTTAGTATAGATTTCTCAGAGATGAGATATTTTCCTGCAGTAAAAAGTATCCTATACGTTGATCTGGTTAACCAGCTATCATCATACCAAATTTCATCAAAATCCCTCCTGTGGTTTTGCCGTGATGCGATCACAGACAGACAGACAAAACTACTAAAAAGTATGGTTTCGGCATCTGTATCGATAATAATTAAAATAGATAAAGTTATCAGACAATATTTTTTAAAATAAGTCCCTTTTAGAGCATTCATTATATTATAAAAGTGAGTATGCACTAATAAGTAATAAGTATAGCACTAATATATGCATAATAAGTAACAAACAAAACGATTTCCATTCCAACCAGGTCGGTCGTCTACGCGGGGTAGCAGAAACGCTCCGTACAAACGCTGAGACATGCACTCGTAATGCCCGCGAAGCCCAAGAGGCGGCCGGCGAGCTCGCCGCTCAGGTCACAGCTGCTCGGGAAGCTGAGAGACGCGAGAGAGAGGCCGCGGTGTCCGCGCGCGCGCAACTTGCCATCGCGCAGAGAGAGCTCAGTGAGCTGAGTGCGATGAGCGCCGCGCCGCCGCCGCCGCCCGACCCGCGGTTAGATGAACTAAGGAAGGAGCTCGCGTTGTTGAGGACCCAGAATAAATGTAAGTTTTGTTTGAGGAAATTTTGTTTCCTAAGTTTTTGGTTTTACTAAGTATGCGCAGTTTGTTGTATCATTAAAGGTACCTATATATAATTTTAATCCTAAAATGATATATTATGTAATAAAAGACATTCTTATTGTGAAATATGTACAAAATAAGACGAACATAATGGTCTATCATCTTATTTCGACGTATTTAGAGGCATTCGCCCAGCAATAACGTGAAGGGGCTGAATTAATATTATTATATTTGTATTAATTCGGATTTGCCGGTCCTTTATTTAGACTTACATAGAGATAACGGTCCAAACCGTCATCATACTCCCTTAGAGATTTAAAATTATTTATTATTATTATTGTGCTTACATGTAATACACGTACATTTAGTAAAGTTTTTCTATTAGACATATTTTTATGCAATAAATGCTTTAGTAATACCGTTTTAAAAAGGAATGTTGTTATAAGAACAGTAAAAATACAGGTAAGCTGTCATTACACCGAGAGTAATCACGTTATGTTGGCATTATACCTATTAACATTACGTAAATGAGCCTTTAAGAAAAAGCTAATTATTGCCATATAATCAAATATAAACTATAATACACGACATAATATAATTTGACAAATTAAAAAGTTGATTAGTTCGGTTGCATGACGCGCTATGATAATAATAATATAATTAATAATTTAATCGATGTTACGTGCACCACACGCATAAATTAATATCTTAGTTTATTCATCTTTGTTGCGTTTATTATAATAGATAGAGACATTCAGCGATTTTTCATTTAAGCCTGATTTATGATTTGACGACACTTTTGGCTCAGTTTGTAGTGATCTTACTTGCTGTGCCAGCGGTCGCGGGTTCGAGTCCCGCTGGGCACATTTATTTGTGTGATGAGCACGAATGTTTTACTCCAGTCATGGGTGTTTATATTTATACTATTGATGTATTTAAAGTTATATATGTGTAATGTATCAACTATCTCGTATCCATAACACAAGCCACGTAACTTACCATGGAACTAGATGGTGCTGTGTGTTAATGTCCTAACAACATATATGTATATTATATTTTGTGTAAAGACAATTTTTTATACAGTAAATCGATATGAAAATTTATTAAATAATAGTTCTTCTCATATATACATCCCTAATTAGTTTCTGTAATAACTATCTAAAATAAATAAAATATAATTGTTTTATAAATCTGAAGGAATATAATAATAATTATTGCATTATGTTTCTTTCAATTAACTTTCGTAAGTTTAATATTTAATTTCAACATTGTTCTTCTTTTGTTTCACTTTTTAAATTAGCGTAATTATTATTAATTATTTATTTACGTTCATATTTATTTTCTGTAATAACTTCCTAAAATTAATATAAAGTATATATAAAATATATTTCTTTTATAAATCGGTAAAGAAATATAATATATTATATTTCTTCAAATTAAGAGCACTAAAGTATTCAATTTTTACATTGTTACTGTTTTGTTTAATTACCTAATAAATTACCGATATAATTAATAATTACTTGCGAACCCGACAGACTATTCTACCCTTATTTAATTTCAAAATTATTGATTTTTGAGTTCATACAAAAAATCTTCAAAATATCCCACAAATTTTCTTTACAACCATATTAAGAACTAGATACCATATGAACTAGAATATTCCGTCCAGCCGTTCTCAAGTGATACGCTTATCAACAAACAGCATTTCATTTTTATTATATAGATAAGTATTTATATAACATGTATTCAGCCCTTAACGTCCCACTGCTGGGCACGGGCCTCCCTTCAATGCGAGGGGGATCAGGTCATAGTCCACCACGCTGGCCAAGTGCGGGTTGGCGTATAACATAATATTGACTCATAAACAATAACATTTTACTATTCTAGCGTTAACAGAAGCGCAAGAAGAACTTCAAGCGCAGATCCTCACCCGCGGCGTGGAGGAAGGACGCAGTTTACTGGACGGAGTGAGCGGGCCTCTCGTCGCTACTAACTCACTCGCGCACGAACTCTCACAGATGAGTGATCACGAGGTAATTATAACCTTCATTATATTGCTTTAAGGTTTAAATTAATATAATACATAAAATGGTGGTGTAGGGCTAAGTTATAATGGCGGATATTACCTATTCATATATAGTTTCCCTTACTACAGACAGACACTTGACATAAGATACGTATAATATGTCAAATTCCTATCTCTAGTAAAGATAATAATCAAGAGATACATAGGTTATTGGAATTCATCGTAAATGGAATTCACGGCGTCGACGTTGCTTTTGTTAATGAGCTTTGATAATGAACTTTTATTTAGGGATTATAATAGTTTAAGCAAATACTAACTTAGAACATAACTTAGTGGTTGAAAAGAAGATAAACCGGGGATATATAGACAAACACAAAAATAAATAAGGTGTGTGTAGGTACTGGTTTCACACAAAAATAGACAAACTAACAGTTTTATTTACGGCATTTTTCATACATTAATATCGATGAAAAGCATAATATCTATTACTAATTTATTGGATACGTAAATCATTTCTGCATAGCTTCTGCTGCATAATAAATGGGATAATTTAATACTTTTTATTTTTATGGCGCTTTGCTTATATGACCCCTAATAAGTTCTTGAGCCAATAATGAATTTTATCTTACACTTTCTGGTACCAAACGGTTCCATTTGGTAAGAAATTCATAATTAGCTCTAAAGTTATGATTTGCGAGGCAACATTATTGATATGTATGCGTTTTTGCAGCTCGTTGGTAGCACACACACAGATCACAGCATAGAGTTGGAAAAGGTACGCCATTTACACTAAAGTGTGCATGTCCTGTACCTCGCCTAACTTGCATGTTCTTTATTACATTATTTACTCACGTCATACTGGACTTAACTTTTAATTTTCGTAGTTAATTTATAAAACTCAAAGTTATAACTGAAACTTAAAACTCATTTAATAAAAAAATGATGTGTTCAGTTTTCAATATAGAAATTAAACGTAAGATATTTATTGGTTTCAATACGAGTATAAACAAAAATATCATCAAATTTGTATGAACCAGTATGATATTAATCATTTATTTCATCAAGTAGTTATTATTTAGTACCTTTTTCATACTTTATGAACAATGTTTGAAAACCTGCATGAATACACAATCCTGTTTTACTGCACAAACTTTAAATATTTATTTAAAATGTAATATATTTAAGTATAATTATTATTTCAGTTGCAGAAAGCTTTGAAAGAACAACAAGATGTAAACGTCCAGTTAAGAGACTACATCGACGGAATACTCCTCGCTATCGTAGAAAACTACCCGCAGTTACTCGAAGTCAAATATCAAAAGCCAAATATGAAATCATAACGCACATTATACATTCATCTATTTTTGGCAGAGTACTTCTAGTTTTATTTTTCTAAAATATTATTTGTTAGAAATCACGAATAGAATGCGAGCAATGAAAATTAAACTTCACAAAATGACTTTATCTAACCGGTAAGAAGGCATTTTTTAAATGTATATAATAGAACTGGAGCCTAGCTTAAAGCTGGAAAAATTACATGATTCCAAAAACTTATA
This sequence comes from Argynnis bischoffii washingtonia, assembly GCA_033884665.1. NCBI lineage: Eukaryota > Metazoa > Arthropoda > Insecta > Lepidoptera > Nymphalidae > Argynnis > Argynnis bischoffii. The sequence goes on along the minus strand of CM066619.1, from coordinate 5,103,230 downwards.
TCATGTTTAAAAAAATATGAAAAAAGCAAACTTTTTTTTAAATAATAGTAATGTGATTTCCTTATGTATATAAACAAATCCTTTATATACATAAATATTAGTCACATATACACAGATCTCTTGATCCCTTCTAAGGCTCAAAAAATTTTCATTACTCTTGCATTTTTATTATATCGTCGCCTTAGTTCTTATTTGTTCAAACCCCATGTGTCGAACAGACAACAGTATATTATTTTATATTTTCGAATGTGCTCTGCATAAGATATAGCTTTACAACTATATGTTAAGGTTCCATTAAATTCATTTAGAATTAAATGTATTTATAACATATAAAAATAATTTAAGGGCCGCTCCACACTATAGTGCCGATCACAGTCCGTTCTCGGTCCGATATCGGTCTGGTAAAGTATTTCTATACAAAAAACGTTGCTGGAGCGTGATTCGACCGGAACATAAATCTTACTGATAGTATGAATGCACTCATTGTGTGTTGTATAACAATACTTTACCAAACCAGTATCGGACCGAGAGCGAACCGTGATCAGCACTATAGTGTGGAGCGGCCCTAATGATGCCATTTTATACAAAAAAAAAACATTCGCTAGGCTTCCATTTGCATAAATAGTTTAGAAAAATATCTATATAATTAAAATGCAGTAAAATATTATTATTAAAGGATTTTCTATTTGGCATAATTTATTTGAAATTTAATATTGATACTGTGATAAAAATTATTGAAAAAATGTCATAAAAATTTATATCAATATATTCATTATTTATATTTTGTCAATTACATAATATACTTTGATAATTTCAAATATCGTTATGTAAAACATTCTGCAATATAATTTATATATAAAAATATGGCCTTGTGTAAAATGATATATTTTTTTAAATATAAAATACTATAATCCGAATGTAAATATTGTAAAGTTAAGTACTATAAGATAAATGAAGTAATATTGTTCCTTAATTTAATTTCTTAGTCCAGTTGATATTAAAAAAAGGTGGTAGTTCATAAATATACTTACATCGATATATAACATTGCAGTGAAATTAATACTATTCAAAAACAGTTGTGAATATAGTAGTTGTATGTCCCTAGTGGTTGTTTTAGGAACTAACAACAAAAGTTTCATTATGAGTATAAATTATTACTTTATCGTCTTTCGAAATTAGTTCTTCGATTTGTCGGTAGGGTACTTAAATTACTAAAAGGAATATTAATTATTTATGTATTTTAATTTTTAAAACTTAAAACCTCTTTTATTATAATCACCGGCATCTTGTGTCGACTTACGTGGCGCGTGCTTAATGCTAAATGCTACTTCAATATTATATGTAAATATTATATTCAATATTGTTTGCTAATACTTTACAAGTAATTTTAAAATAATTGAAGTGCTTTAAATTAGAACATCAATTGATTACTTACAAGTGATTTTATATTTATTATTACAACAAATTTAATATACTAGCGACTCACCCTCACTTCGCTTGGGTTCGTCCCTAAGTACGTTTTGACGGTATTGAATAGATAGACTATATCAATATATATCAATGATATAAATATATACATAGGTAACATGAGTTGTTGTGGGTTGTATTATAACGTGTTTTCCCGTTGGGAATGAGATAATCTCCCCGTAAAAAGTAGCCTATGTCATTCCCCAGCACTCCAACTATCTCCATATAAAAATCACGCCGTCACTCTGTTTCGACATGAAAGACGGGCAAACAAACAAAATACACTTTCACTTTTATATATACTTAATATATGGATTTGCTACGCGATTTTACATTTTGGAAAAATTAACATAATTAAAATTTCACTGCGAAAATACTATCCACACGTATATTTATGATATTACCTCATATTATATTTTGAACTAGTTAGTTATAAATGAAGGCCAGGCCGTCCATATTGTTATTGCTACCTAAATTTTTAAAGACTGGATATAGGTAGAAAATCGGTGCAAGGAACATGCGTTCTGTATTTAAAATAAAACAATAATAAATAATTATAATTGAATAAATAAAAGCCATTATGTGTATGTATTTCTAAATTTCGTTTAGTGACATACCATAGTAGTGTAAGATGTACCTATTTTTACATTAAGATATTACAATTAAGCGTAGTGTAGGAGTTTTGTGTACATTTTGATAACATTATTAATATGGAAAATAAGATATGTTATTATCGAAGTAAATTAAATGAAACAATGCTAATATATAAGTTCAGTCTTTTATTTCAATCACACAGACTCAATAGTGGACGTTTTTAAATTACAGCACTAAAGCACATTATGCGGCATAATGCTCAACTTCCAATTCTTCAACTACACCAACGCTCCGCACAATCAAATACTTTGAAAAGTACTGCCTTGGCGTGACCAACTAACTTAGTAGCAGAAAATATAAGAAGTGTTTTTTCGCATTGTTCACGTGTTTGTTCGCCAAAGTGCGACATTATGCTCTGTAGTTGGAAAACAGGGAATATATACTCAATGCCGGATTCAACAAGAAATGTTGCCCCATTATCGAAATTTGGCATAAAATGGATAGTTTCAATAAAGTTAAATTTTTGAAATAAAACTTTTTTACGTACGTTTGACTTGGGTGGTAAGTTGGTAAATGCGTTACGAAAAAATGTACATACGTTTGTTGCCATGGTAACCGCTGTTATTGTCTGACAAATGATATATAAAATTATAATCTATCCTTAAATGATATCCTATAATTATATGATTGTATAATATGCGTTATTGCTTAATATGCGTTATTTTTAGTATCTCACCTATCCTCATTATTTAAAACATAAATTGAATTTCTTATGAAACTCTTTATAGAGTACCGATAATCTACAGAAGTTTTACTTCTTGCGCGTGTACACATTCATACACGCACTCTTTAATTTTTTTAATTTTTGGTAAATGCAAAAAATAGTTTTTTTTAACTATTCATTTTTTGGAAAATAAAAATCATTTTTGATAACGCAAAGATTTTTTTTAACTTATCCTTCGAATTTTACCGCCTCTGAAAATTTGCCGCCCTTTTCTTTATAAAAAAATTATCTATGCAGACACTATTTAATGTTTATTTTTTTTTACATTTATTTTATTATTATTCATGTAGTTGCCTGTATGCAACGTTTTCCATAAATATGAAGGTTTTTTCTATTATATTTTTAATCGGTCCCATAATTAAGAAAATAACTACCTAATGATGAAATAGTTTTAGTTATATTAAAAACTCGCGCCTAGCATTCGGATGTTAAGTACTGCTACATACATACATACATACATATTGAAGTTGGTGTGCCTTTTAATTGAAAAATGTATGGTACCTAATGTGTCGATAGGTTCTTCATTCTTGCTGCTCATTTCTATCGACGGCATCTTCTTTATTAAGATTCAAATTGCTTATAACTTGTTGAACATCCAATCGTAACATCATAAACTTGGGATCCATGTAATCCTAAAAGATAATACTTAACTGAAATATACAGAATTTTTAGCATGCCAAAACACAAAGTGACGAGATTAAATGAGAGCAACAACTTTAGGAATTAAGGAAAAATTAAGACACACTGATTATATGGACGTAGTTATGCAAATTGGATCCAGCCCACGAAAACCGTTTATTGAGTTACTGTCATAAATGGCACCTACATTATCAACTTATACACAGAAAGTAGATAAAATACCCAATATTTGAAACCCAATATTAAAAAAAAACTTCTTTTTTCTCAAAAGTAAGTTTTGCGGTTGGATGTTGAGTGTTGAGTTTTGTGGTGGGACTACTTCCATATATTATACGTCGATTGTCTGTTAATACCTTAAATGAAAACAACTAGGCGGATATTAATAAATTCAATATCAGAATATTCAATCCACTAATGTGGAGTTATATTAGATCTTTTATGCAGCTTATTTTAACGTCCCACTGCTGGGCACTGGCTACCCCTCAGTACGAGGGGGATCAGGCCATAGTCCACCACGCTGGACAAGTGCCGATTTGACGGACTTCACATGTCTTTCGAAAACTTGCTAGGTTCTCTCAGACATGCAGGTTTCCTCACGATGTTTTCCTTCACCGTAAGGCAAGTGGTAATCATATTGGTAATGATTCGCTCATGAAAATATCACAGGTGCGACCCAGGATTTGAACTCACTTCACATGGTTTTCTAAGCGAGCGTGTTATTACTGGACTTACGTAGCTGCCTTATTTCATACATATCAAATTTTACTCTTTACTATACACAATTGAAAAAAAAAACTTTAAGAAGAAAATTCATTTTGGCAAATAAACAGCTACAGCCACAAACTCAAAACAAACCTTACCTTAAAACTACTAGCTTCTTGCACTTGGCCTATATCTCCCAAATCTTCCCGCTCTTCCCTCTCTTCCCTGACTCTTCCCATCAACTGACTAATTTCGGCTTCAACATTACTCATAGAATTATAAACACCATAGTCCCTTGACACTGGATATGCTTGGAAGCCATAATTCCTTGAAACTGGCATAAAGGAATTTTGGGTAAATTGGCTATTTTTACATAACGAACACTGTTTTCCTTCTAATTCTTTCCTTTCATTATGCAAACTCAGTCTCTCTCTGGACAGTGCAACTTTTTCCTTTGCTATTTGCTTTTCCCTACAATTCAGTGACACCACGTGCTCTTGTATCCTTCTTATTCTATCTTCATATTTCTTTTGTAAGAAATCAGCTTCTGAGGACTTTTTGTCGGCTTGCGATTGTTTCTCCATTGCCGTCTTGGCTAATATATCTAGATCTCTACTCCTGTAGAGAATTAATGGGTTAATGTTCATACATGTAATGGTCGGTGATATGAGAGTATATTTAACTAGTATATACCCGCGGCTGCACTCGGTAGATGTATAGTTGAAGGAAAGAGTTTACAATACCTTCATTGTTAATTTTGTCGACACGTTTGGCTCTGTTTGTAGTGGATTCGAGTCCCGCTGGGAACATTCATTTGTATGATGAGCACGAATGTTTGTACTTCAGTCATGGGTGTTTATATTTATAATATGTATGTATTTAAAGTTATATATGTGTAATGTATCAACTATCTGGTATCCATAACACAAGCCTCGTAGCTTACCATGGAACTAGATGGTGCTGTTTGTTAATGTCCCAACATATATTAAAAAAAAAAAAAAATTTACATAAATCCGTGTAACCACTACTGCGTCTTGTATTAAACAAATATATTCAATTCAATCACTCACTCATTCACCTGCTCAGTTATTCATCCACTCACTCACAAACATTGAGTATTTATTAATTAGTGTAATTTTTGACCGACTTTAAAAAAGGAATAGGTACTCAATTAGAGCGTACCTATGTCTTTTATTGACCTATATCTTCGCAATTATGAAACGTTTTCAATGATTAACGGCACCAAAAATGTCTCATAAACTGGAAAACATTATACACATCCTTAGTGATCCAAGGGTGGAATTACATTGAATTCAAGTGTTCCTACCTCATTAGGTAAAAAGTTGGGACATAAATACACAGCATAAGTTCCATGGTAAGCTAGACGAGGCTTGTGTTATGGATACCAGATAGCTGATACACTACACATATATCATCACACAAATGAATGCCTCCAGCGGGACTCGAACCCGCGACCGCTGGCACAGCAAGTAGGATCACTACAAGCTGAGCCAAACGTGTCGTCAATCCAAATAAAGTACCTCATTAGGTTAAATATTACTTACTTTGATAAAACTCTTTGCTCCTCGATATGTAACTCTTGTTTGTCCGCATTTAATTTCGACCTTTCTTCCGCCACCTCCTCCAATTGCGCATTCAGTTCTGCTTTTGTTTTCTAAACAAAAAAATATGTGACCTTTGCAATTACATAAGATTATTTCTAAGTTAATTGGTTAATCGTATTTATATTTATTTCAAATAAAGAAAATATCTGTGTTAGAACTATCTCCACTCTGAATATTACTAAAATCATTTGAGCCATTACAGAGTGAAGAAGCAACATTAAACAATACACCTGAGTATAACACACTCACAAACTCACTCACGTACTCATTCATTTTCTTACTTCCTTCTTCACTTATCCAATTATTCACTTATCCACCCATTCGTTCACTCATTTATGCACTCACTCACTTATTCACTCACTCACTCACGCAAAGACTCACTAATTCACTCACTCATTTTCTAATCAATACTGATTTATCCGCAAAATTTCACATTTATATTATTAGTATTTAGTATCAATATACTCGTAATATTACCTCAAGTTCCATTTTCAAACTCTGTATGGAAGCTTTCTCTTTGGCGACGAGGGCGCTATCTTTTAACGTCTTCGCTTTTTCCTCTTCTATTCTCGTTTTCTTCTCCTGGTATTCCCTCTGAATATCCTCTTTTAATATCTAAAAAAATTGTATTACTTATTCTCTGTAATACATATGATAATAATTTTGATTTAAACTGCGTATACAAGGTAATTTTTAATTTACCGAAGACCTTTTGGGAATATACTATTTACATCACAACAACAACATCTGTAAGAAAAAAAAATAGTATTTCTTAAATTTAACAAAAATAAAAAAGAAATTTTTGCACCTTCTAAACGGTAATAGTCCAGCATTAGCAAAAGAAAGCGCGTGACCGGTGGAGCGGGAGGGGGGGGGGGGGGGGGGGTGCAGGATGCGGCGTTTACTTATTTAAACTCGACCAAATGCTAGGACTATTACCGTTTAGAATGTGCAATAAAAATATTTTTATTTTTGTATGAAAATAAAAATATAAGAATTATTTTTATTTGCTACAAATGTTGTTATTATGAACTAAATAGTTTATTCCTAAAAGGTCTTCAGTAAATTAAAAATGACCTGTATATTTAGCCATTTTATTAGTCATTTTAAATCTCAATAAAATAAATGATTAATTAATAATTTTACTAATTAATAACATTATTATATTTATTTATTTTTGAAGTCTTTAGTCCAAGTATTCATAGTAAATATATATAAAAAGTATATTACAGGTGAATTATTTTTCGTACCTTCATTTCTTCATCTTGTTTCTTTAATATATTTTTGGCAAACTCTGTTTGTTTGTTGAATGTTGCTCTTTCGAATTCAAACTCCATTTTCTTTTGCCTCAACGAAGCAGATTCTTCTTCAATCATCTATTAATTATATCAACTTTAATTATGTTACTAATGTTAATTGATATACCTAATATATACCTAATCAAATTTTTATAGTTACACGAATTTTCGAAAATCATCTTTTGAAATCTTTCTAAATTTAGATGTGAGAATATCAAAGGTACGAGATCGAAGACCAGCAACCAACCAGCAACCAACGCAACCAGCTTCAATCGGTTTCCCAAAAGCATTTAGTCCTACATTTATTTGACAATCACTATCGTGTATACTGTAATTATCATCATATCTTTATTTATTGCATATAATAACTATTTTAGTATTTATCGATTATCGATTTTTCTTTATTTACTTTCCTTAAAATACTAAAAACTAAAATATATTTGTCAAGTTTACTTGCGAAACTCGCACTAAAAAGGATATATGATAGGATATATTATAGGAAGATATATAGATAGGTATAATTATTAATAATTATAATCGCTGTAAAGATACTACTCACCGACGTCATTTGCTTAAGCCGTGCTTCCAACATATTGACCATCTCCTTACTCTCCGACTTTTCCTTTTCGAAATTCTCCTTATCTTTTCTCAACTGTTCGAGCATATCTAAAAAGTTATTACTGCGTAATTGTACTAATTTTTCGTTACTTAAAAGTATGTTTTTGGAAGATTTTCATGACTAATTTAATCAAGATGTCATTAAATTATAACATTTTATTATTGAAATTCTGAGTTTTGTGTATAACTTTCTTTATTTAGGATATTTTTAGTGACATGAAAAAAAAACGTAAAAGAACGCTTTGGAATTTTCTGTAAAAAAGGTCAAATGTTAAAATTGAGAATCTCCATTTAATATTCAAGTAGAAAAAATTGTATATTGTATACATAGTAATTTTGTGAAATTAAAGTAGGTAATATTTGACGTACTAAACGTTTCTTATATATTCAATTGATTTCCTTGTAATCATTTTCAGCTCTAACATTCAGATAATTTGATATATTTCCCTAATATTAGGACTAATCAGGAAACTTTAAAAAAGAACTCTAAACTAGTAAAAACTCGTACTTTGTACAACAGGCATCAAAAATCGTGAAAGAAAAGGAAATCCCATTAATATTATTAATGCGAAAGTTTGGATGGATGTTTGTTACTCAATCACGCCAGAACGGCTGAACGGATCTGGCTTCAATTTGGCACTCAGATAGATTATAGTTTGGAATAACATATAGGTTACTTTTTATCCCGGGAAAATGTACGGTTCCCGTGGGATAGATTTGTTTTTCACTAGGGACAAATCGGAAGCAAAGCGAGGGTGATTCGTTATGGGTTATAAATTAATGTTACTAGAATTACGTAAAGACACTTTATTTTATTTTTACCTGTTATTTGCGATTCTCTTATCTGCATACTTCTTTCGGTGTCCTTTTGAGTGTTTTGACTCAATAGTCCAACTTTCTCATACAGTTGGTTACATCTCTCATTACCTTCTTTGACATTTGTCACTAGCTGTTGTAGATCTGACGAGAAACTAGCTGAATCCTTAATAAGTATTTGCCCTTGCTTTACCGCATTTCTATACAAAATATTAATGAAAATGTATTCAATGGCAGTCCAGAGGCGGACCGTGAATTTGGGCGCCCTAGGTTAACACTTCTTGGGGGCCTAAACTAATTGTCATTTTGTCTGTATAAAATCTATAATGGTAGTTGGTACTAGACGAAATTAAGATAACACTATTGTTTGATTCTTAATTGATATCAGGGTTATTAGGCCAACCTTTCATGGCCATTATTTTTTATTTTAGATATTTTATTATTTAATAAATTCACAATATTTTCCAGTGTTTTTAACAGGGGGCCCGTTATATCTTACAGGCCCCGGGCTGCAGCCCAAAAAGCCTATATATAGATCCGCTCCTAAGCGGCACCCTGATTCACTCTTCCATAGGGAAAAAGAGGTATGAGAGAAAAATAAAAATTCAGTAAGATTGAGAGAGAAATAGCCACGGCCACATTGGAGCTATACTGAGCCCAAGGCAAAGATAATTATTAAAATGCCTCATTAACCTGTCGAGAGTCGCGGGCACACCGGTGTGCCAGTTAACAATTGATTTCTTAGAATTTAACCAGGAGGTGTTAATGGAAGAAGTTATACATGGACGTGCATATATATACACACGATTTGAGAACCTCCCCCTTTTTTTGAAGTTGGATAAAAAATTATAATAATAACGTTCATACTGAAATAATGTTCCCAATTTTTATATTACCAAGGCCTAAACAAACATACATGAAATATGATCAATATAAAAATAATTTGAAAATTTACTCACTTAACGTTTTCCATCAACGCAGCGTGGTGTTCTTGCAATACTTTGATATTTTCCAAATGTTGTTCTCTCAACATATCATTTTCAGCTTTATGTCTTTCTATTAAGGAACTTAAATTCTCTTCCGACATTTTCTTGTATAACTGATGGTGGTCGTTCAACCAACTAATCTTTTCCGTATAAAACTTGACTAGTTTTTCACTTTCTTCTTTCATTCTCTCTTCTGCTTGCATGAACGATACTTCTAGAAAAGCGAGCTGACGTCTATATGATACAGAGGATATTGTAGTCATTATACATTTTGATGAATATTAGAATTTTTAATTAATATTGAAAGTTAAAGACAACATAATTGAACTGCGCCCATAATTGGAAAGAATAGATCAAAACATTTCAGACTGCAATCATATTTTGGTCATATGAAACACTAGCTTTTACCCGCGACTTCGTTCGCGTAGAATAGTGACTGCTCTCAGAGCTTCCGGCGCGGCGGCAAGCGCCCTCCCCCCTCACGACCGCCCCGCCCTCGCCATGCATCAGGCTGAGCGTGAGCTCACCCATAGTTCGCGTAAAGTTCAATATGTATATTTTAAAACTATGATATCTTCTAAGATATTTATTGAAATCAAACGATGTCAAGGGCAATTTTGTTCAAAATGAAATACTTGTGATGAATAACGTATTTATTTAAATAAGGATTAAGATAATGTTTATAAAAACACCTTCGGAAGTAATGCATTATTTTGATTGACATAAAAAGGGTTATATTGAGTCAATCTTAAAAGATAGACATATGCTGTCGCGGACTTTTTTTTAGAACTTTTAAAGGGGAACAATTCTGTCATACATGATTTTTGCGTAACATTAACCGTTTACGCACGCAACGGAAGCTCTCAATAGGAATCATTTTTTCCCGATTTTGCAACATTTTTCATTTATGCTCCGCTCCTATTGGTCGTAGCGTGATGTTATATAGCCTAAAGCCTTCCTCGATAAATGGACTATCCAACACAAAAAGAATTTTTCAATTCCAGTAGTTCCTGAGATTAGCGCGTTCAACCAAACAAACAAACTCTTCAGCTTTATAATATTAGTATAAATTTAGAAAAAAATAAAAAAAAGTGTTACTAGTTTTAAATTTACCTATATTTACCTATATGAAGTCTCCATTAGATCGATCTCTTTGTCGTGATTTTCCTGCAAGGATTGCACAAGTTGCAACAACTGCTTCCTTTCTTTTGTGAATGGTGTTTCTTTTTGTTCTGCGTCTTCATAATTATTTGTAAGACCGTGAAGTTCTTCATTTTCAATATTCGTATCACCTAACAAAGCCTGTTTTAAAATAATGTTATACAAAACTTTAAATCATTCAATAGTTAAGTTATATTACTTTCTGTCTGTTTCTATTACGTTCAAAATGCTGCACCGATCTTGAAGAAATACGGATAGTACCTACTGAAAAAGCAGAGATTCACAGAAGATAAATGATAACTTTACGAAACATGAGCGACCTATATGAATTTTTTTCCTAGCTTACGTACCTAATCTGTATAAGCTACGTAATTTAATGTATTTTACTTTTATTATCTTTGTACTTTCGTTCTTTCTGTCGTGTAAGCTATATGAACTATCTATCTGCTTTGCTCTGTCTCCTTCTATCTTTTGTGGGTGCAAAATAGTGTAATAAAGACTGTGAATTGTACATAGACTTTTAATTAATTTCTCACATCTCTATTCTCACATACTAAATGTTTGTTTAAATTATTGTATTTATGTACATATATTTTGAAATAGCTTGATATGTGACTACATACTTATAAATTACAAATAAGAAAATTCAAGTATTTACGTTTATGACATACAAGTAGTGATACTACTGCTTGCCAATAATGATTAGAATAGGTACATAAATTGGTTATATTTGAATTTTCAACACATAAGAGCTCGCACACTATATTTTTTCTATCGGCTGAAGTCCAGGGCGGAACTTGATCTAACATTTCCTGGAGGCAGGGGACCTGGGCTAACATTTCCTGGAGGTCTAAAAATGACAATTACTTTAATAAATTAAAATTAAACTAATTGTCATTTTGTCCTTCAAAAACCTATAATTGTGGTACTAGACGAAATTAAGATAACGCTATTGTTTAATTCTGATTAATTGATCTCAGGGTTATGAACTTTTATGGCCATTTTTATTTTTTTATTTTAGATACATTTTATTTTATATATTTACAATATTATCTATTGTTTGCAACAAGAAGCCCGTTATATCTTAGGGGCCATTGGCTTCACCTTAAAAAGCCTATACAAGTTGGATTTTTGAGACGGGACAGTAAGGGCAGGTACCTTAACTGCTATAGTTACAGGAAAACGTTCCTAGGAGACCATCCATAACTTTTTAAGATATTCTGAACTGCATTCACAGATATTAGAAAAAATGAACACTTTGCGAAAAAAATGCTAAAATACCAAAAAAAAAAATTATGTCAATCGATCCTATTTCATGTAGGGATCAAAAGTCTTAATGAGACCATTTAAGGTATGAATACTAGAAATTACAGAAATCGCCAAAAACTTTTCCCATACATTTTGTACGGAAAAACGATTAATCAATTCGAAATAATCTTTGTTGCCAAACGGTCCTATTTCTTACTGTGATCAAAAGACTCTTTGAGGCCAACTGATGTTTGAATACCTACAAAAACTACGGTACTACTACGGTACTACGGTAAGTCACAAGACCGGGCTTATACGCAAGCATTTTATGCGGTGGCCATAAGATAAATTTTTCAGTTTTTGTTAAACCGGTCTTGTGGTATACTGTACCTAGGAGCAAAAGTGGGGAAACCCCTTTACGGGTGTCAGAGCGCGGGGGGCGCGCGGGGTATGTGGGACTCCTGCCGCGAGAAATGCGACAGACTACCCAAGAAATCCTTATATTTCTGACTTAAGTAAGAAAATAACAATGTAAAGTGAAAGTTAGTAGGTACCCTTATTCACCTTTATTCTTTGTGTGATTCTTTCCTGGTGCGCACTTATGATGGCCTGCATCTGCTGTCTGTTCTCCGACTGACGACGCAACATGGCATCGAGCTGCTCATGCTGAGCCAATACTGCTTCACGTTGAACTCTCTGACTTTCTTTTTGACGCACTAAATATGAAGATATATACAATACAATTTTGTGGTGCGATTTCGGTCACGGTAACCAATCTCAATTAGACTCGCCACGCGCAGGAGATATTATCAAGTGTACGCGCAAACACACCTGTGCATTCTATATTAGGGTAGAGCGAAAAAAAATTTTTTTTCTCAGCTTGAGGGTAGAATTTAAAAAAAAAATATTCAACATTTTGAGGTAGCCCATTAATTTTTAAAATAATTCATTTAAATTTTTGGTTTGAATTGGAAAAAAATTTTTTGACTGATCCTTTGATAATATTCAAGCATTGACGAATATAGTCATTTTCTATCCAACTTTCAGTGTTTATAATAAAGCATTATTGCAATTGTAAAAAAAGTTGAAAAAATTACATATTACTTTTTATGTATTACGGTGAAAGTTGAGTAGAAAATAAATAGGTTTATTGAAAATAAATGAATATAGACAATATTACAAGCAAATTCTCGAACATACATAGATAGTAGAAATTATGTGAAATGTTCCGAAAATGACCTCTGAATAAAATCTATTGCAATATACTTTTATATAAAAATCATCATTGATAGTAAGATAAGACAAATATTAGGTTTTATTAATATTTAAATCATTAATTAGAATGCAATGCTCGATAATTTTAGGGTTCCGCAGCCATAACACCATTATAATTTCGCCCGTATGTCAAAGCCAATTCACTTGGAGATTATGGGTCGGAGACTATATCACTAAAATTTTGGAAAAACATGTCGCATATACAGCGCTAAGTAATGCCAAAGACAAATACGAAAAATAATAAAAATAAAGTCGCGTTCTATAAAAACTGCTACTTTAAAAAATCTGAGTGTACGTAGTGCGTCGACGTCGATAATATGAATATAAGAAATTTATTTTTACTGTCGATGATATGAATATTAATCCTTATAAATTATGTTTGCTGGTACGGAACCCTCGGTGCGCAAGTCGGGGCCTACTTGTCTAATTTTTTGGCTTAGTTATTAAAGGGATTCTACATCTTTTATACACTTAAAACCCACAGCATAGGTTCAAAAAAAAAAAAAATATTCTCTAGTTAAAAAAGTATAACTCACTTTGCATGGCGGCTAACTTTTCATCTTGCGCTTTTAATTGCAAAGCTACCATTAGCTGTGATTCTTGTTGCTGTAAGTAAAGAGCAGCTCCTTCCATAGTTAAATCTTCTTTAGTATCTAACGTTGGTAAATTCAAAATCTCTGTATTTTTTTTAACTTGCTCTATATTTGTTTCTAGAGTTCTATTTTTTTGTGACTCTTCAACAACATCTACATTTGGCTTAGGTTCTTCTATAACTATACTCTGCTTTTCCGGTTTTGATTCCTTCATATTTTTTTTCTTTTTACTCGATGCTCCTCCAAGCCAAGCCGGAACGTTATCATCTTGTTCGTCCATGTCATTATTGTTATCGTCATCTTGAAATATTCCTAGCCAATCATCATTAGATTTTGTTTTTTTATGCTGAATATTAGAGGATTCTTTAGAAGTATCAGTTTTGATTGAAGGTTTTTGTATAACGGTTTTGTTTGATGATATTGTTTGCTTGGATTCTGAATTACCCAGAAATGAATCTATATCAAAATCCTGTTTTTTACTTGCTGTTGATCTTGTGGGTTGACTGGAAACTCCTTTGGCAGACGGCACTCCCAATATATCGTCTAATAAAGATTGGGAACCTTTGCTTTTATCCTGAGGTTTCACAGTTTCTTTTCTTACATCTCCACTTAAATCGTTTAAAAAATTTAACTTATCAGCACTCGTACTAAGTTTTGATTTTGCAGGAGATTTAGGTTCAAAATCAGAAGTTGATTTATTTTTGGCATCACTTTGCTGATAGGTAGACTCCTTCGAAATATAGTGTTTAAAGGACGTTGAAGTGGTAGTTTTTAATGAGTCATTTTTGGCTAAGTCAAATGATTGTTCTTTCTTAAGAGTTTTATCTCCGACTAATTTTTTATCATCTATAATAGTATTACCCTCCTGTGTCTTTGTTTCATCTAAATTAAACAAAGCTGTCTTCTTCGCTGCAATAGGAGTGTCACTTTTCTTTTGAGGCTTTTTCTTTCCTAGTATATCATCATCAAAGAAACTATCATCACTACCATCACTCAAAATTCCTGCTAATGGATCATCAAGATTAAAATTCATCTTAATTGATAGTATAAATTTTAAATCAACAACATATAACAAATGCTGGCAATTACAGTTATCCGTATTAGAAAAAAATCTATATAAAATCTCACGTCTGCATCAACGACATTTCAAAAATGCATAATGTTTATGAACTTGGCGCCATAGCAACATGTAGATAAAGTTACATGTGGAATCATACCAAGAAATCAATTTATTATTATAAAATAAAAATCAATGTATATAATTCTTTATAACTATTATCTTTATTAAGGAAATATAAAGAAAAATTCAATATAAGAAATAAAATTTCAACTGCGTAATTGTTCTTATTTTATTCCTGAACGCAACACAAAGAGTGACGATTAATGAAAAATTTGTTGCTTCACGTCAGCCAGTCGGCTGTATTTTTAATTATTTTTTCAAAACAACTACTCTAGAAATATATATTTTTTGTGTATAAGAAAAATACAAATTTATAAATAATATTCAATCATGGAACACGTAGGTAAGGTTTAATACATATTTGATTTATGTTTCTTGTATTATTTTTTGACAATTTTGTATCGTCCTGAAAATACCTTTTGTTCTAGAATTTTGCTAACTCATGTTTTCTTTTAGCTTCTGAAAAAGGAGATACCGCAGAAAATCTTGATCCTAATTCTATAGCGAACGGCAGCTCGAAAAGTGATACAGAAAATAAACCATGTGTTGATATTGGAAAACCACACATTGAAGCTCCCACTGAGATTGCTGCATGCAGTTCAGAACCTACAGAAGACTCAGTATTGTGTGAGATCCCAGAGCAAATCGAATTTACCGTAGTTTTTAACAAAAATAGACATGACATCACATTCGCATATGATGCTACTGTATTAGAACTTAAGGCACACTTAGAGAGGATATGCGGCGTTCCACAATCAGCTCAAAAATTAATAATTAAAGGCATGGCCCGCGATAATGTGACGCTAAGGAATGCCGGAATAGTTAAGGGTGGCAAGGTCATGCTTGTCGGATCTAAAATGGATGACATATTGGCTGTGAAGAGTGCACCAAAGGTATTTATTTACTATATAATTAATTTAATTTTTAAATTGAATTATTTTATTAAAAATTCTTCAAGACATGAAGTGGTTCACAGAATACATTTATAATAGCTACTTGGAACATAATATTTCAAGATTTTGATTTTATTAACTTACTTAGTATTTTAATTTACTACTTTTTTCTATTGTTGTAGGAAATTTTGGAAGAAAAAAATAGTAGTCAGACAAATAAGGAGCCTCTGTGTATGCAAAAAATTCATAGAAAAGTTCTTGATAAAGGAATCCCTCCAGATGTAATGCCAGGAATCAAAGGTGTTAAGGTATGTTTTTTTTATATACTTTATATCTGCTTTTGGTATATAATAAAGTTATATGTAAAATTGGAAAAATTTAATAAAACATTTTTATATTTGCTGTTACTGAAAAAGTATAATTCTGATATGTTTAAAAACAATTTTCATTACAACTATACAAAAGATATTTTATAGAATCTATTTTCTATTAATTGATTCACATTACAAAATAATAAATTCATTATTTATAACTAGGAACCACTTCCACCAGTGCCATTAAGTGGGATGTTAAATAAACATGGAGGAAAAGTGAGGCTCACTTTTAAACCAGAACAGGATCAACTGTGGCTGGGAACCAAAGAACGTACTGAAAAACTTGCCATGACATCTATTAAAAGTAAATATGATTACTGAGTGTAATAAAGTTAGATATGAATAGCTCAGCAATAAATATAAAAAAAATGTCTAAATCAATAATAGTCCATAATGCATGATTCTATATATTAATTATAATTAACAATATTTTAAGAATTTGTTGGGTTTATTTATTCTTTATTTTTTACAGGTATAACATCTGAACCCATCAAGGATCATGAAGAATATCATATCATGGTTAGTCAGAATTGATTTAAAGATTTTTTAGTTTCATTAGGATTTTTTTTTTGGTGTAATATAGAATACAAATATCTTTCACCATCTGAATACTACATATTCATTATACATACAATTTTATAGTATTTTCTTTTCTAAGATAAAAAGTAACCTATTTGCTCTTCCAGACTATAATCTATCTCTGCTAAATTTCATCCAAATCTGTTCAGCCTTCCTGATGTGAAAGAGTAACGAACATTTATTCATCCATCCTTACAAAGTTTCACATTTATAATATTAATATGGATATGGATGTGTATTGTGTAACAATTAACATTAAAGTTACTTATTTTCAGGGTCTACAACTTGGTCCTACGGAAGGATCCAGATATTGGGTGTACTGGGTCCCGGCACAATACATAGAAGCCATAAAAGATGCAGTTTTTGGAGTATGGCAGTTCTTCTAAATATATTATTGTCTCTATGTACCATATGCGATCTACTTGGGTAGTTGCAATATATTTAAAATTATGGATGTGAATCATGCCCTAGCACTCCTACATGTAATCCACATTTTATATTTAGAAGTTCATATTAAAGATTAACTTATACAATTTTACAGTTAAGCTAATTAGTGCTAGGGCTCTTTTATGTATCAACTACCTAAATTATTTGACTTTTACTGCTACATTTTATTTCTTTGAAATAACTTACTATAAAATCTATGATGATATCTTAAGTTGTTTCTGTACCAGTCACAGTGGTACTGTTTGTTTTGTGATATCATTATTGCTATGTCAATTACAAAATTGTCCACTGATAATTTGAAATATATCTGGTCAAGTGAGAAATTATTTTTTGCTACTGTAAAATTGCATTTTATGCATTTGGGTTTAGAGCTGTACAATAATGCTAAAATTGGAATGGTAATATACTTCTTCAGTGCGGTATTCATTGTCATGAGCTTATTGTCCTTCGTGTTTCGAAACCTGATCTCTATTTGAACTTTATAAAATTCACTCACAGTGAAGAATTGGACAGAATAAAAGTAACCTGTTTGGCCAATATTGTTCATAAAATTGCTCTTTAATTTTTACATGAAGTCTTGCCAATTCTTCACAGTAATTTGATACTAGATTTAGATAAAAAATGTTTTAAACTAAACATGGTTTCATTTTACATTTTCCAATAAAACATAAGATTGTTAGTGTAAAACTTTAATCACAAATAAATATGACAAAAAATTAATTAGTACTTAAAGCTAAATGTAAATAGTCATACAATGTAATAAAATGGCACTTTCAAAATACATAAATGAATAAAAAACTTTGGCATCTCGATATGTAAATAATACTGAAAATAAAGCACTTGTAATAATAATCAACCATATTCAGACTGCACTGTCAAGGAGAACTGCCCCTTAGGAATACTTGTTGCATGGTACCAAAGACGAGTATCCAATAACACTGTAACAAGATATTTGAAAAGTAATGTATAATTTATTTAGAGAAGCAAGTAATTAGAAAATTTAGCTTTTTTTCATCATCTAGTGTTTAAAAAATTTACATACCCACATCTCCTGGCTCTACATAATATTGGAACTTCTGGCACACATCTTCACATTCAGGGACAGGTACTACAGTCCATGTTTTATTACCTTTAACTTGTCCTTGCCACATTAATCTTGGTATATAATCCAACTGAAAAATTTCCATAAAAAATAAATTTTATATAGATTTTCCAAATTTACCATTATTTTAAATTATTTAACTAAATAAGTTAATAAATTATTTACATGCATAACAGCCCCCATTTCATATCCAAAGAATATATTTTCTGTGGCTGGAAATTCAGCATCTTCTGGAAGAAATTCAGGTATATTGTAGAACTTTCTAACCTTTTCCAGAATATTGGGATGACAGTTCCCCCTAAAAATAATTATGAATAAATTTAACATGAAAAATTTAAAACAAAAATTATCACTGATTGATTATTACACACCATCCCACATACCAGGGCTCCTGCCCTGGACCATTTCTTACTCTAATATCAGGCATTTCAAATACTTCCTTTAATGAAAATAGATTTGTTTTAAAGTTAAGGAATTGGCAGCCTTCTTCCAAACTCTCATAGCTACCAGCTGTTTCTTCATATAGTCTTTTAAACATGTAAAAATTGAAGTCATTTATTGCTCTCCAATGTTTAATAGCATCTTTAGCTATAATTGGTTTTGAAGAATATGCATATTTCTATATCGAAAATAAAATTAAGATTAAATATTTAAAAAAAGCAATATATTGATACATTTTGTGCTGTAAATTTTTTCCTACCCTAAAATTTTGGCGTGTGATATTCTGCAATATAATAGGTTTCGTAACATTCGCACAATAGTTACAATCGGCGAGAGGCCGCGTCGCTTCCCACACCAAGTGATTAATAGGTAACAAACATCTCGCACTTAATAAATATTCCACTGCTAAACTAGTTATTGCTACCAATATTAATGCTGCCCCTACTGATACTATTGCGGCATTTAATCCTAAAATTAATGATTTTTCTTTGATATTATCGACATAATAAAAATGTTTAATTAAAGCTCGATCTATCCCTTTTTCAATTGCACATTTTTGAGTTTTTTTTAATTTTCTTCGTATAATTCTTTTCTCTTTGGTAAGCTTGTGCATAGTGTCATTATTTTTAGATATTATATCAATATAAATTTTGAAAATTGTATTTGTATATGTGTCAAAAAATGAAGTGACAATTATGATTTTGTCAATTTGTCTGCTCTATGGTTTCCAATCATTTCCCAAATAAGGTAATGTATATACATATTATAAATTTTTGTCTTTTATATAACAAAACATTAATAATCTTATATTGTCTCATAAAACATGTTTTACATAGGTAGTTATATTATGTAATTAATATAGTTTTCATATAAATATATTTCAAGTGTCCAAATGTAGATATATGCATTTATAATAGTATAATAATTATACATCAGTGTATTTTATAGTAGCGTCAGCGCGTTAAATTATTTTGTGTCTATGACTTGACCTGACGCTGTCAAGTCAACGAACTGATGAACTTGGCGGTTTCAGTACTAAGTTAGTTAGGTAAAGCCTAAAATGCCTCCAAAGAAACGTGAAAAAGATAGTGAAACAAATAAAAACTCGAAAATTGATCACTTACAGGCTGACCATGAGTTATTTTTACAAGCGTTCGAAAGTAAGTCTTGATTAAGAGCAGTGATAAGTTGCGTTCTCAAAAGTATAATTTGCACATTATATTTAAATAATCATCTTATTTCAGAGCCTACACAGATATACAGATTTTTACGGACGCGTAATATGTTATCGGTTCGTATTAAGCTTTAAATTACCGTCAGTGTAAATAATGATTAACAAGTATTTAATTAAGTGTTCTCGTTTACAGCCAATTTTTCTCAACAGGACGTTGTCCTATATGAAGCGTAGAATGTCAAGAAGCAATAAAACTCGTGTTGGTTTTAAAGTGGATTCTTTGTTAGAAAAAGTTACCTTAAAAAAGAGTACTGAATTGCAACCCAATAGTCTGGGTGGTTACATGACCTTAACGTTTTTGGGCTTTTATGACAAAAGCTTAGAAGATCCTAGAGACTTTCAAGTAAAAGTTGAAACTTTGTTATTAAAAATATGTCACAAAAAAAGGAAGGAAAGTTCATCTGCTATTGTGGAAGTATCAGTAAGCACATTATTTATATTTACATATTTATTGACTATATTATATTTTTTTAATTTGTTATATATGTGGAATATAGTTAATGTTAAATGTGTTGTATGATGATTAAATATACTTCTAGGTTGGAAGCTGTTCTGTTCCTCTAAATCCTTCAACATCTGAGCCACCAGCCATGGCATCAGCAGTCAGCATCTCTAGTGATACTTTCAGCCCTTCTCAAGGCCCTAATGTCAAGTCTTATATGTTAATGTTAAGAGTTACTGTAACTAAAGCCTCTGCTAATTCTAATAATGTAGCAAGCTCAACAGAAATCACTAATGGTGATAGTGATGGTAAGTAAATAATAAAGTTTCGTTCATGAAAATAAAGTTAAATAATTTCTACATTATTTATATGCCTTAATTATTATATTAAATATTTACAAACTTGTCTAATTATACTTCACTTTCTCCTTAGAACCTTTAACAAAGCGTCTTAAGTCTGCAACTGATTTAAATTCATCAAGTACAGAATGTAAATGGAGTAAACTGTATGGTAGTGAACTTATTGTTTATGATAAACACAATCGCTGTTTACTAACTAATGGAGAATATGATTTAGTTTTACATGATGTTACACCAGGAGGCCGTAGTGCCACTATAGCTAGGTCACCACATAAAGCTCTTATGGCACAATGGGAGACTATACCAAATGTAAGTTATTATTGTTATGAAAACATATTGTGTATGATTGTTAAAAAAATTAGCTAAATTTCTTATAACTACTAGTTGTCAATAATTACTTCTATTTTACATTTTAGGAAAATGATCTCCACTCGGAAACAAATCCTTTTAACATATTTAAAGTTAGACCACTTTTGAAACTAAAACTGAGTTGGAGTCAAGAACCAACTAATGGTTTAGTCAACAGGCCAAAGTTGTACCAGCACGATACAAATGGTATTAAAAAAGAGTCAAGCTCTGTTAAAGATAAACTCTCTGCACAAAAATGTTCTACTACTGAAATTAAAAGTAAGTATAGTAGTATTCAGCCCTTTTTAACGTCCCACAGCTGGGCACGGGCCTTCCTTCAGTTCAAAGGAGATCAGGCCATAGTCCACCACACTGGTCAAGTGCAGGTTGGCGGACTTCATATGTCTTTCGAAAACTTGCTAGGTTCTCTCAGACATGCAGGTTTCCTCACGATGTTTTCCTTCACCGTAAGGCAAGTGGTAATCAAGTTAAATATGATTTGCACATAAAAATATCAGAGGTGCGAGACCTGGGATTTGAACCCGCTTCACTCGGTTTCCCAAGCGAGCGCGTTACCACTGGGGTACCACTGCCTGAAATTTAAATTAAAAGTAGTAAATATATTATACTTAACGTACCAATATTATAAATGTGAAAGGTTGTGAGGATGTATAGATGTTTGTTACTCTTTCATGCAAAAACTATTGAATGGATTTTAATGAAACTTAATAATAATATAGCTCATACATCCAAATACCACAAAAGCTACTTTTTATCTTGGAAAAATGTATGGTTCCAGTGAGATAGATTTGTTTTTAATTTTCTAGAGGCAAACCGGAGCGAAGCGAAGTGAGCCAATAGTATATAATATATATACTTAACTGTCTAAAATAATTAATTGAACTTATAACATTACAATATTATTAAAGTAAATATCTCTTGATAGTATCATCTTTCTACATACTCCTGACTCTCCCTCTTTCGTTTTTAGTCAATTTTCCGAAAGTGATGTTAAGAAGAATATTATGGCCATTAAGTCTGATGCTATTGGGGCAGACTGTATTAGTCGTAAAATGATTCTTCCTATCATTAATCTTATTTTTCATATCCTAAATTCTTCCATAAATTATTATAAATTCCCTTCGTCCTGGAAAAATGGTCAAATTATTCCTCTTCCAAAAAAACTTAGTCCATCTTCCTTTTCTGATTACCGTCCTATTTCCATTCTTCCTTTCCTATCAAAGGTACTCGAACGTCCTGTTCATCAACAGTTAAGTACTTTCCTTTTCAGAAACAATCTTTTAAATCCTTTGCAATCCGGTTTCCGGTCATAGTACGACTACTGCCCTAATCAAAATTACAGATGACATCAGAGTAAGTATGGATGAACAAAAGGTTACTGTGATGACGTTACTCGATTTTAGTAATGCTTTAAACACGGTGGACTTTGACATTTTACTCGCCATTCTAAGTTCTCTTAACATATCTCCTGAGATAGTTGACTGTTTTCGTGGTTACTTGTGTAATCGCCGGCAGCATATACGTATTGAGGACTCATATTCAGATTGGTCTGCAATTAATGCCGGTGTTCCACAAGGTGGCGTGTTGTTCCCTCTTCTTTTTTCAATTTTTATAAATTCTGTTAGTCATCAAATATCTTCTCTCTACCACCTGTATGCCGACGATCTGCAAATTTATGCCTCGACAACTATTTTGAATTTACATCATACTATTGATATGATTACAAAGATCTCTCATTTATATCATCATGGGGTAAATCATATGGACTTAATCGGAACGCGACTAAATCTCAGGCAATCATTGTTGGTAGTCAGAGACTACTGTTTAAAGCTAAAAATATGCAAATTCCACCGATAATACTTAATGGTACCCAAATACCTTTTACTGAGAAAGTTAAAAATCTTGTTATT
This sequence comes from Argynnis bischoffii washingtonia, assembly GCA_033884665.1. Classification (NCBI taxonomy): domain Eukaryota; kingdom Metazoa; phylum Arthropoda; class Insecta; order Lepidoptera; family Nymphalidae; genus Argynnis; species Argynnis bischoffii. Next base: position 5,080,094 of record CM066619.1, on the reverse strand, counting down.
ATGGATATGGAATGGATATGGAATATATATGGAAGTTATTATGGATCAACATTTATCATGGGGACCGCACGTAAGCGAATTGAGTCGGAAGATGTTTGGAGCAGTAGCTTCTCTTAGTAGATTGCGTAATTTCCTTCCGATACCAACTAAAATTGCGCTAGCAAATTCTCTCCTGTTACCAATTTTTGATTATGCTGATACCTGTTATCTTGATATCAAAGAGGAGCAATTGAATAAGCTTGAGCGTCTCCAAAACTTATGTATACGGTTCATTTTCGGCCTTAAGAAATATGACCATGTTTCTCAGTTTCGCAAAAAGCTCAAGTGGCTTCCAATCCGATTTCGCAGGGATACTCATATCCTCCATCTTCTCTACTGCGTGCTGTTTAATCCTTCGGCTCCTTTTTATCTGAAAGAGCGTTTTGAATTTCTGAGTGACTCTCATACTCGTTCACTTCGCTCTGATCAGAATTTTATTCTTAAAATTCCTAAACATTCTTCATGTTTTTTCTCCAATTCTTTTACTGTACAAGCCGCTCGACTTTGGAATTCTCTTCCTGTAAAGGTAAGAAGTGCGAGAAGTCTAGAAAGGTTTAAAATTTTAGTAAAAGAATATTTCCTATCCCTTTAGTCCTTTCTTTACTTCACATTCTCTTTAATATATAGTATAAATTTTTAGCTATCGATTAGTAAATGTGTATATGTATGTATGTATGTATATATATACATATGTATGTATATAAGTATGTTTGTATTTATACAATAATTAAAGTATGTATTTATTTATAATCAAAAATCAATAATATGCACACCGCCTACCGTCTTTGCCATACACTTCTCCTCCACCTCAAGGTTGCCTGGAAGAGATCGCTCTTAGCGATAAGGCCGCCTGCTGTACATTCATTATCTTTTTGTAGATTATTTTCATTATGTTTGATTCTTTTATAAGGTGTACAATAAAGTATTATCTATCTATCTATCTCTTTTTAAATGTCACAAAATAAATTTGTCTTATTAAATTGCCATTTATCTTTAGTCAATTTCTTTTAGTTGCTTAGGAGCAACCATTCTCTAACAGTTTTTCTAAAGATTAGTCTGAAATCATTGCTTAGCAAGTTATGCATTGATCATGATGATAAATGTTTTACTTCTTGAAATACAACCCTACAGTCCCAAATTTTAATACTGTATTACTACAGTCATAGTATTCATACTGTAATTATATGTAAAAATATGGACATAATTAAAACATATTCTAATATAATTAATTTTGTTGTTCAGGTGAAAAAATAAAACAAGAAACAAGTGAAAGTGAATCTAAAAGACAACAAATAATTTATCAGTTCCTATACAATAATAACTCAAGACAACAAACAGAGGCTTGTGATGACTTGCACTGTCCATGGTGTTCTCTGGACTGTGGGACGCTGTATTCTTTGCTCAAACATTTAAAATTATGTCACTCGCGTTTCAATTTCACTTATTTTGTAAGTATAAACTTTTGTATAGTATATTTATGTTTAGTAATTATTTTAGTCGACTATACAAGGAATTATCCTTGAAATTCATCAAAACATTTTCGTAAAACTAGTATACATTATTACCTATGTGAAGTTAGAAACTGACTAAACAATAATTAATTTTTATCAATTCTATTCGATTATACTATGTTTGCACCGGATTGTACTGCTTTTTAAATCGTTTGTACCTCAAAGAGGTGAGAAATATGGGGGTTTGAATATATGTATTGTTAGCAGCCAACCTAAAAATACAACATTTTTGTTGATGCCCACTGGAAGCATATCTTTTGTAAAGGATTATACGATTATTAAAACTAAAATATATGTTTATGAATATATATATATATATATATATATATATATATATATATATATATATATATATATATATATATATATAGGTAATAATATATTAGTTTGTAGAAAAAAAAATTACGTACATGTACGTAATTTTCTTTTCTACAAATCAAATTCTTAGCGGTGCAATTGGGTACAAACTATGAGAAAGCGAGAACTTATCGTAAAATTCAATTAGCATGTGTATAATGATGATACAAACTAAATTCTCCACGGTACAAACGGGTACAAAAGATGAGAAGCTGAAAACTTGTCGTCAAATTCAATTGGCACGTGTATATTATACACGCATAAACGCAACCTGTATTGATACCTACAATTAACATTACATCACTGAGAGAGAAGAATCGAGCATTACAATGCGCAACATATAATGATACAATTTGTAACATCCTCATACAATGTGTAACGCATGTATACTTGTTTGATTGTTTGTTCGTTTCTTTTGCTTTTTTTACGTAAATATCATTAACAAATCAATATTACCGCGGTTGATATGACCGCTTCGTTCGACATTGTAAAAATCACTGACTTGACTGCAGGCAAATACTCAAAATCAAATCTAAATTGTAATGTTACAGGCGAATGCTCGTCAGTCAGTGAGGCAGTACTGTAACGTAATGCTCGACATCGAATCTTAAATTGTTACATAACAGGTGAATGCTTCCTGTGAGGGACCGCCCTAATACAAAAAATATGATTGCAGCCGATCCCAGGCGGAGCTCGCATCGACGTGTCCATCAACGAGTTGTACGACGGGTCGTACACGGGTTCGCCGCACGACCTGATCGCGGCGGCGGGGCGCGGCTCGGGCGGGCCGCGCGCCGGCCCCACGCGCCGCGCCTCGCTCACGCACCTGCTGGTGTGGCGCCCGCGCGGCCGCCGCCGCCTGCCGCGCCACAGCCTGGCGGAGTTCCTCGAGCTAGACGACAGCGACGTGCTGGACGCGCAGCGGCCCTATCTTACTGGACATAATAGGTATTGTGCTTTTTTACTCTGTGGTTTTTGTGGACATAGTATGTATTATACTTTTGTACACTATGGTTTAGTGGACATAATAGATATTATACTTTTGTAAACTGTAGCTTAGTGGACATAATAGGTATGGTGATTTGTCTCTCGGAGAGTTTGCCTTATTAAGCATAATGGTTAATGGTAATATGGTTGATGCTCTACAGCTCTACCAGCAGCTCTCAGCAGCTCTTAGGGATTTTACCTTGCTAGGCGTATTGGGACTATTACTATAAATGGGCGCTTGAAGCCGCCTTCCTAGACAGCCTGGCAAAGTTTCTTGAGATCGATAATAGTGGTTGGATGGATTTGAATTTTTCACAATAAGCCATAAAAATAAGTTATGAAAACCCAAATCGATCGTCGAGGATGATGATAATAGCACTCGTATCTCACAAGACATTATAGATAATGCATTGTCTCAGAAAAACTTTGTAAGGCATAATAATTAAGCTTTTATATTTTTTGTCTGGCGGCGATTGTTGAGAGGCGACTCTCAAAGAGTGTAGCTCGCTATCTGTCGCTATAGGTATGTGTATAATGAATGTATGTTTTTAAGAGCTTACTTTAGTTAACGCAAGTTTTCTTATAGCCCAGGAAAATAGGTTGATAAAAACCCAAATGTCTTGTAAGAAAAAATCCCAGGTGAAGTTTTCTTATTTTACTATTCACTCAAGAATATTCTTATATTATGTGATTTTCTGAGGCTCTACTTCATGATTAATTAACTATTAAAGTATTTTCTTTTTGTTCTGTTTTTCTAAACTCAAAACTTACTAAACAAATATATTACTAGATGGAGTATACAATCTTACTAAATCAGTAATCTTAAAATCATTAAGAAACAAAAACATACATCCAAAAACTTGAAAAAAAAAAACAAAATTTTAATAATATTACATATCCTACGTTTTGCAGATTATATCATCACACAATCACTTGCCTCCCCGTGTATCCCAACGAGTTAGACATAGACTCGGAAAGTGAAACGGACCCGTTATGGCTACAACAAAAAACCATGATGATGATCGACGAATTCACAGATGTAAATGAAGGCGAGAAGGAGTTAATGAAAATGTGGAATTTACACGTCATGAAATACAATTACGTTGGCGATTGTCAGATACCATTGGCCTGTCAAATGTTCTTGCAAATGAAAGGGAAGGAACTCCTCGAGAAGAATTTGTACAGAAATTTCATTCTTCACATGTGTTCGTTACACGACTTTGGACTACTCAGTCCGGTAGCGTTGTACCAGACCATGCAAATGCTCAACCAAATGCTGGCAGATAATGCCGAAGCCAAAGAAAAAATGCGTGACTCGTTGAGAGCGCAACGTGAACATTGGAACACTATAGGGAAATATCAACAACCTGTGATCATAGAACAAAAACCCCCCACGACGATGGCTAAGCTGAACAACGTTGAGGCCTCACCATCCGTACGACGGAAAACCTCGAATTTACAAAACGCTAACAGAATGGCGAGCAACTTCAACAAATCATCTAGCCCCGGTCCGAGTAATGAAAACAAAAGGAAAATGTCGTCGGGAAGTATTCAGAGTCGCAAACGGTCGTCCATATCGGAACGAAAAAGCTCTGTATAGCGAATATTCAGTATTTAATCGGTTCAAAGACTGGTCTCCATGAGGCTCCCCCCTGGTCTCCAGGACATCTCAGGCCGTTATGAGACCTCGTCAACGGCGCCATATCACAAGATATTGTCACGTGACTAGTTAATTATTTCGGTACTGCCCATTATATAAGTTTTAATTATTTGTCCATCAAATGGACGGCAATAGTTAAGTTTACTAAATTATGATGGATTTCTTTCGCCGATCCTGGATCTCTTCTTGTTTTGTGTTCCATATACATAAGTTTATACAGGATACTCTCCCATAGAATAATGACTTCTATCAATAGACTGATTGAAAGTAAAGACTACACTATGAACAAAAGCGAATTATACCTTTTACTGTATAAATACAAAATAGTCTCATAAGACAATACAGTAATATGTTTAGATGTTATACAACATTCATTAATAAAATAAAATTATCTCCCAGTAGCTAGCTAACATTAGCATTATCAACACAAGCGCCGTCATATAGTATAGGAAACATTAGTTCTGTGATAATGACAGTTAAAATCAATTCAGATAATAAAGAAAGTGTATGTACGATACGGAAATGTCTACAAAAAATAATTTAAATTGAAAGGGTTTTGTTATTTAACTGAAACTTTACAATTCTTATTATGAAAATATAATTCTGAGTAGCAATTTTATGTAGTCAACGTGTTAGAAATTTTCTTACGCATCTTATATAGATTGTAATGATTATTTTTAATGGTTATGAAATATAATAATTACCCAATAGAGAATATGCGTGTTTTTTATACAATAGCTTACATCGTTAAAAAATTGTAAAAAAATATCTAGTTCTTTGGAGCTGAATTTATTGGAGCGGAACTAAAATTTAGTATAAAAAAATATTTAAAATATCATACCCATATGCATACTTTTAATGCCCGCCATTTGGCGCATTTTACGTGACGTCACAGTATATCATACACAGAAAAATGACGGCGCAATTTGTAGCGACAAAATCGCTAATGATATACTCTGACGTCATATTCGGTCCGACCAGTCGTTCGTTTCAACTACTTTAAATTCCTCCTATATATTTTGCACTTTTTAATAATTATTTTCTTAATCAAAAATAAATTACTTAAAAAATATTGATATAGGCTTAATTCAAAAGCAATAAAGATTATAATAAAAAATATTTCAACTTTATTTAAATCACACGCATATTCCCTATTGTCAGAGCTCTTCCTTAAATGACTTCGTTCCGTCGATCATAAAGAACTAAATACACAATCTCATGCAAAAAAAAATTCTATTAAACTGTCACCTATTGTGTTTACGTTATTTTAGTTAAATATACAACAATGTAAATTCGACCTTAAATGCAAAGTTTTAAAGTTGATTTTACAAAGCTATATATAAAAAGCAAAAAAAAAATTACGACCGAGACTTGCTGGTACTCTGGACTCACAACCTATTTCAAAACAAATACTACCTTGCATGTCTAATAATATAGTCAGAATTACAAAGTATCAAAAAATTCAACAAATGGAACAATCAACGCACATAGTTCGAACAATGAAAGTAGGCATGCGATAGTATGATTAATACGTTTACAATTGAGTCTTTACAATTGAGATGCTTTATAACTCGATTTAATTTACTGTTTTGATGATGATTTCTTGACAAAATATCAGTATTTACAATACAGTAATAACAATTATATAATGATAATATTAATCCTTATCGAAAATATGAAACTCCATCCTTTTTTAGCGTCCTAAGTGTGTACTAAATTGAAAGCGCACCAAAATGGTCAAGTGGGCGCTCATTCGGTGAGAACATTTTTTGTTGCTGATTGTGTATCTAGTTCGTTTTAGTGATCGATGCTTCTTTCTTTAATTTCATAGCAAGTAACAATTCAATAGCAATAATAAAATTATTTAAATAAAATAATAAAACAAAATGTGAGGAATATTCATCGAAAAGGTTTCATTAAGTGCAGATAGCTTATTGAAAGTTGAAAATGGTCAATTCCCTGTTGAAAAACTCCAATAGGATCCCATCAAAAGCGACAAAAGCCACATAGAAACCGATAAATATTTATCGATTTCTATGTGGCTTTTGTCGCTTTTGATGGGATCCTATTGGAGTTTTTCAACAGGGTGGTTAGTGTCAAACAATAATTGTTCAAATAACTGGATTCAATGCACTTTTGCATGGCGACTGTAAAGACTGCAAAGTTTTATTGCCTTAATATATCCTCAATCGTACTCGGGTGAATGATATGACATGACTGTTATTAGTAACGATGGGCGAATATGAATGAGTCAAACGAATGGAATACACAAATATTGAATTTTTTTAATATAACAACTAGCTTGCCTATAGTGATGTTCCTTAAATATTAATCGATATTACCGTTTTTTAGAGATCGATTGGAGTTACTTATCGATATTATAATCGAATGAGCTGTGTCGTTGATATTCGTCCATCTCTTCGCAAGCAACATTTATACAATAGTATTAGTTGTGTGTTTATGTTAATTGTTTAATGTATTTCCATATTCCAATGTTCAATTGAAACTATTTTGTTATTTTTGTAACATTGAGTTATTTCTGTAATGATTTGTACTTATGAAATGAAATATAATTATTATTTTCAATAAATATTTGTTTTATTGTATTTGATATTAGCTGTTAAATGTTGACCGACTTCGTTTGGTCGTACTCTTGTGTTTAAAGTATTTTTAGTAGCTATTTTGTGTCTAAAGTGATATCATTTTTTTTATTTTTTTAAAAACATGCACAGATGAACTGCATTAAATACGCTATAAAATATTTATACCTAAACATATTATATATAAAGTAGTTGTTATTTTAAATAGATAAGGACGTTAATTTTTAAGTATAAAACGTAATTGCTAATAACTCAAAATGTTATTAAGGTAAATCAATGGTATTTTTTTATTAATTTACCATACATCATTATGATTAATCTAGTTAGCTGAAACGAATTTATTTGTAATTGGAAATACCAGTAAGTCTAATATAACAACAAAATCTAAGGTAGGTACTAAAAAAACCATAGTTAATAATCAATGTTGTAGTATTGAAATTTTAAATTAAACTGTGATTATATAACTTCGATTAAAGTAAATTTGCTAACTATATGCAACTTGAAAAATGAAGGTTTCATAATATGTTCAACATGTGACCATCAAAATAAGAATAAACACATATCAAAGACAATAAAAACAAAACTAAAAGCTATTTGACAAGGATCACTAACTGAAATTCATTGTTTAAATATGTCAAATTCGAAGAATGCTAACAAAATAACGGATAAAAGTAGATTAGACTCCAAGAATATCAATGACGACGAAGACAGAGGTAAAAAAAGCACAACTATTACGTATTTGGACAAATAACATAAATTACAAATTATTCTGCCATGTATATTATATAATTAATTCTTTTAGATGAATTGAATTGTACTCCAAATGAAGGGTATACTTATGCTGGTAAGTTACATTTATACTATTACTTTTATTATTTATTTACCTGTTTTATATTAATATTTTGTCTTTTCAGTAACTGTGTCAAAGAAATTATCGCCTTTAGGCGAAGAATCGAACTCGTGTTTCGGCCAAAAATCCTTTATCAGTATCCACTCGACTGACCAGCTCTGTCAATTAGCAGACATAGATAACCCAGCTAACCTTGAAGAATGTAACGTTGAAGTTCTAAGCTTAAATGAAGTTTTTCCATCGACTTCGGAAGAAAGTATTTCAAATGACGAATCGCCTGTTCGTAGAAAGAGACACGTTAAGAAAGGATCAACAAAAGTGGAAAATACAGTTAAATCTGCCTATATGCCTTCCAATAGTAAATCATCTACAACATCAGGTCGTCAAGAAGAACCAATGGAAGCTCAAGCCTCTGTTCATTCAGAATTTAACATACCGAAAAATACATTGTATGTAACAGGCAGTAACCCTGGGGAGCCCAAAATGTCTTATCAAGATCCACCTAAGAAAATGTCGAAAACCGTAAGCTATTTAATATTCATTATATTAATAATTAAATTATAAATATGCAGCTGCATTCCATTCTTTATTTTCTAGGAGTTAAAAAATATACGTTCATGTTCAGTAAATACAAATAATACAATTATTCAACCCATGCGGAAACGAACCCGCGTTCTATAATTCGTGTTTAGCTATTTGATTAACCTATGTCCGACTGAGCCATAACAGGCATTTTATACCATAATATCAAATATGTCTTTGTCATGTGCATGATGATGATATATTTAATTTCTTGTCTGGAATAACAAAATATATCCACCCGATGCGATGTCAGTTGCTGACTATCGATATCATTACATTCATAATTTAATAATACCCAGATGAAGAAATTTCTCCGTAACATAGACAAACATAAAAATGAACATAATAAAAGCACAGAAAAGGTCATTAGCAAGTTGACAACAATACGCGGTATTCTAAAAGATGATCGTTGCGTTCCTGAATGTACCGGAGATTCTACTTTACAGGACTCTGAAGATTATAACACGGGTAAGATTTACAAAAGTACAATCACATACATGATACAGAAATATAATTTAATTAAATTTACCAGCAATAAGACCAAGATATTATTAGATGCAACTTGCGCCGATCTACTTAATTTTGATAGTAGTTGCTGTTTAAACCTTCATGTGCGAACGCACATGAACTTGCAAAAGTTTAGTTTTATTAATAGATTTGATTATATTTTTTGAGATTAATGTAATATTTTTCCGACTCTACATCAGATGATCTAACTTTACCATATGCAATGAGTTTTGAACCACAAATGAGTTATACGAAACAAACTCCTGACAAAAATGTTTCATTCAACACGCAAGTTGTAATAATTCACTTTACCGGCGATCTCTGCGTGGGGCAAAGCATTGAAACACTAAGCAAAGAAAAAGATCAACAAGCGAGAAATTCTGAACTACGAAAAACTTTTCTGACCAAGTATAATGAACTTTGGCCCACCCAAAAATAAATCTGATACCATACTATTTATTCACCTATCGAAGCGAACACTACTAGCAAACTATAATGTATGGATAAGTTATTGGAAAATATATTTAATTTATTTACTATATTATGTACGTCGAAATTATGATAGCGTTTTGTCAATGTTTATTTATTACAATACAATTTAGGGTCATAAAGCATTTCATATATATTGTCTTAATTATTTTCTTAAATCCTTTTATTTTTAAATCGTGATAACTTAAGTTCATTTCAAGAGATTAATAATATATTATTTAACTTCGTTTCGCTTGGGTGCTTCCCTAGGTACGTTTTAAATATAGTTCAATATTATTGCAATTGTACCTTAGTCCTAGAATGACTCATACTTGAGAACTTTTCTGTAGGACTTTTTAAGTTAAACCTAACTAATATTTAGCCCTATATAAACTAAGGGTGACTCGAACCTGTTATTGTGGAAACGCAAGATTAGATTTTCCTGTAGTAAAAGTTATAATAAATGTTGACTTGAGTTATCACTACACAAAATTTAGTTAAAATCGGTTCAGTGCCTTTTGCGTGAAACGCACACAGACATACAGAAAAATATTTTTTTAATAACTACTATAATTATCGTTACTGTTAAGTTACTGTTATATTATTTGTATAGATACAACACGGTTAATTAAAAAAATATTTATTGCGACACTTTAATCGTTAGTGAAACGTGTTTAATGTAAATTTTGTTTGACGTTAATGCTGTCTGTTTTACATACAGGTTTTTTTTGATAATTTCAAAATATCAATTTCTAGTACATATTTGACTACCTACATACTTAATTGATTTTTTATACGGTTTTATTTATAGGTACGAAAGTTTTTGTACAAATTTCAGTGGAACTAAATATTGTTAAGATAATCTGAATTAAAAATAATTACATCACGAGAATCATCTGATAAGAACTAAATTAAGCTCTATTTTCTACTTAAAGCGGAAATCAAGTTTATTGTTATTGATTATCGACGAATAGGTATTTGGACAATTAGGACCGATCCACACTATATTGCCGATCACGGTTAGCTCTCAAACAATGAATGCATTTACTCTATCAGTAAGAATCACGTTCCGGTCGAATCACATTCCAGCAACGTTTCTTGTATAAAAAGCTTTACCAGACCAATTTCGAACCGAGAACAGACTCCGATCGGCAGTACAGTGTGGACCGGCCCTTAAGAAGTATTATGTAGTTATAAAAATATATATTATTTAATTAAAAAGGCCATTTAATCATAAAATATCTTTATTGTCTTGTATTTATCACAGTTATCTCAACTCTGTTTCGAAGTTATTTTCCAAAACACGAGTTCCTTAACACGATCATACGTAAAATATTTGGGGAAATCAAGAGGTAGTTGTTCCACAGTCCAGTTAGAATGTGTTTTTACTTTGTTAAGTAAAGTGAGGAATGTTTCGTAACATGGCGCCACCGAGTCCATGTGTTCTATTGTGAACACGTAACGTTTTTCTAATACCATATATAAAGTTTTTGGTGGATTCGTATTTAGAACCTTTTCTACCGTCGCAATAAAAGCTGCTGTCACATCATCGTCGTATATTACTAGAACAAAAAATAAAGTTAAGTTAAATTATATTTGATAATTGGAATCCAATAAAAACAAGCTAACAAGTCCTTAATAAATAATTTACTTAACTTTTAAATTAATTATTTATTCAATTCAATTATTCTTGTTAATGGCTTCAAAGCATGCCAGTTTAGCACAGATTTGGTACTTCGCTAATGTAACATAGAATGGAGAAGACACACAGGAGAAAGTAAACTATACATATAATAAAACTGTAAGAGGTCGAATGTATGTACCTACAAAAAAACATACTAAAAACCGGGATGTAAGAAGAGAAATAGAACAAATCCAGGATTTTTTCAAATTTCTTGTCTCTCTGTCTGTTTGTCTGTTTGTACGGGCTAATCTTCGAAACTGTTGGACCGATTTAAATGAAATTTTCTCATAGTACCTTATATCCCCGGTCAACATTTTAGATACTTTTTATCCTGGAAAATTAAAGACTTCCCGTGCGATAGTTAAAAAACTATAGTAACTTATACAGTTTAGTTCACAAAAACTACTGATTGGATTTTAATGCAACTTTGCAATTATATAGTTCATACATCAGAATAACAAATAGGCTACTTTTTATCCCGGAAAAATGGACGGTTCCCGTGAGATAGATTTGCTTTTGTTGGTCTAGAGGCTAACCCGAGCGAAGCGAGGGTAAGCCGCTAGTTAAATTTATAAATTATAAAATATAAAAAAACAATACTCACCATCTGCAGCTATAATAATATCAGTTTGTTTTATTTCTCTCAACAATGACTCGGTCCAGTCTAAGTTGGTAAAGTCTAATGGCATTACTTTAAATTGGGATTTAATTAATTTTAAATTGTACTTGGCATTTAACTTGATCAAGTCCAATATACCCCCTATTTCTATATCTGAAATAGATGTATAAAAATACATTATATAATATTTTAATAGGGAATATACGTGTTTTTTTTTATACAATAACTTACATCGTTATATGATTGTAAAAAAATATCCATCTCCAAAAAATTACATTTAGTAATTTTTTTTTAATATCATACGGATAAGGAAACTTTAAATGCCCGCCATTTAAGCGAACTTAACGTGAGTCGTGACGTCATAGTCTAGCCAGTGTTGCCAATTTAGAGATTTTGTTGCTAAAAATGACGAACACTGGCGTCTGGCTCTGTTATTGTCGCTAAATTACTCATGTGACTTGGCGTCACATTCGGTCTGACCAATAGCGTTGCGTTTCAACTACTTTGAATTTCCCATCTATAATTTCACTTTTTAATAATTATTTTCTTAATCAAAAAGAAATTACATTAAAAAATATTAATATACTTAGCCTTAATTCAAAAGCAATAATGATCATAAAAAAAATATTTCTCTTTTATTTAAATCACATGCATATTCTCTATTTTCAAAATGAAATGAATAGGACATTTGACAATTGCACACATTACTACATGGGTTCCTTTTTGCGAAAATGATACCTACAATAAATTATAATTAATACATCACATGACTGTTCTCGTCCTTTTACCGTTTTTCACTTATGTCATTATTCAAATTAACATTAAAAAAACCGGCCAAGTGCGAGTCGGACTCGCGCACGAAGAGTTCCGTACCATCTATACAGATAAATAAAATTGGAGTGTCTGTTTGTAATATTAAAATAACCGCTTTTTACTAAATGCATATGGATGTGTACACGGTACATATACCAAACTCTATAACTCTATAACCGCCTCGGTGGTGTAGTGGCTAGCATGTACGGCTGCACATCCTGAGGTCCTGGGTTCGAGTCCCGGGTCGGGCCAAGTTTAGTTATTGAGTCTTTCTGTATAGTAAGCCTCAGTAACAGCCCGGAGTTGGGAAGTTGGCGGTGTTACACCCCCGTGCCTCGGAGAGCACGTAAAGCCGTCGGTCCTGCGCCTTAACTCTCACCGGTCGTGTCGAGTAGTCGTCCCACTGGAGTATGAGAGTGACAGGAATAGAGAGTGCACTTGTGTGTGCGCGTACACTTGTGCGCTATAATATCTCCTGCGCAGTTGGCTAGTCTCAATGAGATTGGCCGCCGTGGCCGGAATCGGTCAGGAGAACATCATCACATATACCAAAACAACATTTTTTACAATTTTTGTCTGTCTGTCTGTCTGTTTGTTCCGGGTAATCTTCAAAATGGCTGGACCGATTTTGACGGGACTTTCACTGGCAGATAGCTGATGTTATAGGGAGTAACTTAGGCGTATTTTATTTTTGAAAAAGAATAAGGGTTCCGTGAAAAAAATTAAAACCCATGAAATTGTGAACAAAATCCGCGTACGGCGTATGTACCTGAGCATAACGAGGGTAAATCGCTATATAATTTAAATTAAATGGATATTTTACGAGAAGCAATCTACTATTTATGTACACCTAAACATAGCTAACCGTGAAAACGTACCTAGGGACGAACGCGAGCGAAGCGAGCGTGAGTCGCTAGTTACCAAATAAAAGTGTTTTTACATCAGTAAATAATGTTTTTTTATTTTGTAGCAACAAATCCCTTTTACAACTGTTAACACTAAAAGTACTCGAATAAATCAAAAGTGCTCTTTTTTTTTTTGCAAAGGAGTGTATTTCAAGCGTCTACCTGCTGCCGTTATCAATATCGAGCAAAATCGAGAGAAAAAATCACGTTTGTTGTATGGGAGCCCCCTTAAATATTTATTTGATTCTGTTTTTTAGTATATGCTGTTATAGCGGCAACAGAAATACATCATCTGTGAAAATTTCAACTGTCTATCACGGTTCATGAGATACAGCTTGACGACAGACGGACAGACAGACAAACGGACGGACAGCGAAGTCTTAGTATTAGGGTCCCGTTTTACCCTTTGGGTACGGAACCTTAAAAAGCGATGCCGAATTTTGAGCTGTTACTGTTTAAAGAAATAACGAACACTGCAAGTGATTATTAGTTCTTGATGTTTTAAAGGCTCAACAGATTTAAGGTTTTGGATAAAAACATAGATAACTTTTGTAATTTGTCACGTGAAGAGAATTGCGGGGCAAAAACTAGTAAAAATTCTAGGTCTTTCATTATACTGTTTTATAAAATTTTGCATTCAAGTTTTGTTTAACAATTACATTTCCATTATCTTTCGGCCATACTCAAACACCAAAAATTAAAAAGGAATATACCTGTGCAAATAACTTTTTTGGCATACATAGCAGCTACAAAACTTGTTAATCCAGTGCCAGCACCAAGTTCCAAAACAGTTTTACCAGTCAGTTGGCCAGTTCGCCCCATATGTACTAGTAAATCGCCTAATAAAAATGCTCCCCTCCATACCTGTAGACCAACTAGTGATATTTTAGTCTTGGAACTATGCTCTGAAAATAAATAAAAGTAATATTTTAAAGTTTATTATTTATGTAACAGAAGATTGAACAGTTGATGTTTCTTTACATCTTTCTTCACCAAGTCACTAAAAATTAAATAGTACCAAACATATTTATATAAACATAGGATTTAGCTCAACTAAATCTATCTGAGCTTGTTTTTATTCAACTGTTCTTTATTTTTACTTCCCAAGTACAAAGTGTACTTTTACTTTTTCTAGTTTTTTTTTTATTTTTTTTTATGAGACTCAGTGACAAACGAGCAGACAGACCACGAAAGCAGTACCTGTCACCCATAACACCTACGGTTCATGCACTTAGGTTTTAAGTAACAAAAATGCAGAACCACAGGTGCGTTGACACTGTGAGGACTAAGGTGATATGCCTCTCGCCTGTAATGGCGCTGGCTACCTTATCCTTCAAACCGGAACACAACAATGCAATCATTGTTGCTTGGCGGCAGAAATAGATAAGGGGGTGGTACCCATCCAGTCGGACTCCTCAGGCTTGACAGAGTCCTACCACCGGTTTTTCTAGTTGATATTGTCCTACCTACCGTAAGGGCAATCCCGTACCAAAACGCGTTTTACGACGATATTTTAAAGCGAATGTGCCAGTATTTAATAAATGTAAAATAATAAATAAATATATATAAATAATAAATAAATAATAGATAAGTAATCATGATTTTTTTTCTTATTCTTTGCATCAACACATAAATTTACAACTCATATAAAAGTATGGTTAACACCATTTGATAGATCATTTCAAAATAGTTATTTTACACGTTAAATTTCTTTAAAAGATCATTTCAATTTTGTTTTGGGCCAATATTCAGAAATTATAAGAAAATTTTCGAGTGAGATACTGCGCGGGGGCCAGGCGGCAGTCGGCAGCCGCCTTTCGTACGGGGTACCCGCGTCGTTCGTGTTCGCCTCCGGCTGTTATGACATTTCGCTTATGAAAAAAGAATGCTTGTAAACTTTAGTACATGTAATAGAAGTGACATACACAATAAATTAATAATATTATATAATAAATAAATTAAATATTATACATATACAATAAATAATGTTATAAAATAAAAAATAATATTATATAATAAGTACAAGCAGCCACATTCAATTACTTGTGACTCAGTTTTTCTTGGCATTTAATTACTAACAGTTATGTTCAAAGAATGCCTGGTCAGTACCGGCATTACTGTAATTTGGCTATTTTTCGTTGCATAAAAATATTATAATTATTTATAGTTTTATTTAATTTTTCCATCTCAAAATTCTATAATAGAGTGCTTTCTCTATGACAAATATTGTTAGAACATAAATATTATGCCATTTGGTGTGTGATTGACATGATCTAGCCGAGGTACTAAATAAATTTTCACATCACATTTACCACTTCTACTACCATGGATCTACACACTCAACTGTCAAAAAATATGGAAGATATTGTTGCTTTATTTGAGACTCGCATGAGTGATTTTGAAAGGTCTCTTGTTCAAAGTCAGACAACTTCTAAAAATACAAGCTCTGGAAGTGACATTTCTGTGCTAACCGCTGATTATGCAGTCTTCAAGGATTTAATGTGGAAATCCTTATCAATGCTCCGTCAACAGCTGCAGTTGCTCACGGCTGGATTTGATAGACATGAGATGCTGTCACGAAGAAAGGTCCTGCTCTTTCACGGGCTCCCTGAAGATGCTGATGAGCAGACCGAGAGTAAAGTCCTTGCTGTGGTTGTTGAAAAGATGAATTTACCTGACTTTGATATATCGAGCATTGACCTTTCCCATCGCCTCGGGACAAAGAAAGATAGACCTAGACCAATTTTAGTCCGCTTCACTAACTTAAAATCCAGGCATTTAGTATGGAACTCCAAGACTGCGCTTAAGGGCTCTGGAATAACCTTATCAGAGTTTTTGACGAAAACCAGGCAGGAAATTTTCGTCGCTGCCAGAAAGCATTTTGGGATGAAATATTGCTGGTCACATGAAGGTTCAATCACCATTGCGCTTCCTGATAAAAGTCGCAAGAAAGTTGCATCACTTGCTGAACTTCATTCATTGATGGCTAAATATCCTCTTGCGCCTGCACCACAAGATCCGAAACCATCTAGATCCAGAAGACCCGGTAAAAATATAGTGAAGTGATACTAGTGTTCAATTGGCTTCCGTATTTGTAAGTTTCCATAACATTAGGCTATCAGAATCATATACACTCCCTTAGAATATTTATTATAAAATATCCATTAAATCTATTGCGTATGGTTACGCGATTGACTACTTTGTTTAATTATTGGTTTCACTGTTTTTTTTTCTTTTTTTTTGAGTAGTCTTGTTATAACTCTTACATAAGACGAACAATAATATCCTTACATGTTTACTATAACATAATGTTTTCGTTACCTGTCATTAACGCGCATTCGGATACTTGCAGTACAATATGTATCACATTGCTAACTCGTAAAACATTATTATTCTATATTTTTTTTTGTTTTTCCTTTTTCCTTTGTTTTTGTTAATATGTTTTGTTAAAAACGAATAAGGCCAGTTAATGTTGGATAATTATTATGTTTAAGTTTTGTAAAGTATACATTTTATTTTGTATTTTTTTTTAAGTTTACTTAAAAAAAAAAAAGTAAATATATTTCATAGTTATTTTTAAATTTGAAATACTTTTAAAAAAAATTATTTATTTTTAAATTAGGTTATTACTATTTTTTTTTAATTTATTTAATTTAATATAATTTACTATGTCTGATTGTGCTATTTTTAATTTTGACGACGATTACTTCTCTTGCTCTTCAAATGAAGACGTGTGTAGTGCTTCTAGTTTTGCTTCTTGTGATAGCGATTCTGGGCATCTTGATTTCAAACTCAATAGCATATTTAATAAAAATCCTGGTTCTTTGAACTTGGTTCATATAAACGCACAAAGTATTCCGGCTCACTATTCTGAACTTCAGGCATCTTTTTGCAACGTTGAAATAGATGGTATCTTAGTCTCCGAATCTTGGCTGAAACCGTCCCTTTCATCATCCCTTTTCTCTCTTCCTAATTTTAACCTCATTAGGAACGATCGCACTTGTAAAAGAGGAGGAGGTGTTTGCATATATCTCAAAAGTAACATCTACTATAACATAATACAGCATTCCCCTAATACTGATGACTGTAACCTTGAATTCCTTTTCCTTGAAATTATTTCTCATCACTCCAAAGTTCTCCTTGGTGTTCTATATAGTCCCTCTGTAAACGTTAACTATTTTAGCACGTTAGAATCTCTCCTTGAATCCCTTACACCGTCTTATGATCATACCATTCTAATGGGCGATCTCAATACATGTCTCCTCAAACAAGATTCTCGAACACATAAGCTCCAGTCCTTAATAGCTTCTCTAAATATGACTATACTTCCTCTTACTGAAACTCATTTTTCTCCTATCTCCAATCCTTCTCTCATCGATCTTATATTTGTATCTAATCCTAAAAATGTCCTTGCTTTTGGCCAACTCACTGCTCCCTTCTCATATCACGATCTCATTTACATTAGTTATAATTTGTCACTCCCTAGGCGCAAAGCTAAGATAATCCTGAGGCGTAATCTCAAAAATATCGATTACGAGCAATTTTTTTGTGACCTGGTCAACATAGATTGGTCCTTATTATACAATGTGACAAACGTAGACGAAAAATTGCAAATACTAAATTCCGAGATCATACAATTATTTGACAAGCACGCTCCCGCTGTTCCGATCAGAGTAAAGCACTTACCTGCGCCTTGGCTAACTTCAACAATCAAAAAAGTAATGGCGAAACGCAATAAAGCTAAGAACAAATATAAGCGGCATCCTACTGAGACCAATTTTGCAGCCTATAAAAAGTTGCGTAATCTCTGCAATAGAATGTGCAGAGATGCTAAGCGCCGTCATATCCACTCTTGTATCCTACATTTCACACCGTCTCAAACTTGGAAATTTTTTAAGTCGCTAGGTGTGGGTAAATCACAACATTTTACCCTTAAGTCCGTCAATGTCAATTGCTTGAATCAACATTTCTCTACTCCGCCAGTGCAAATCTCAAACACTGAAAAGATATTAACTATTAATCAACTAGCTAAGTCTATCCAACCTAACTACGATCCTTTTGTTTTTCAAGAGATCTCAGAGGATGATGTTAAGAGAGGCATTTTATCCACTACTTCTAAAGCCGTTGGTAATGATGAAATCAGCCGTGATATGCTGCTTTTAACAATTGATCACATCTGCCATATTTTTACTCACATTTTTAATTTTTCCTTGTCTTCTAGCACATTTCCCGCGGCTTGGAAGTTAGCACATGTTATCCCCTTACCTAAAACTCCTAATCCTATTGTTCCCTCACAGTTCCGTCCTATCTCAATTCTTCCCATTTTATCGAAAGTTTTTGAGGGCTTGGTATCGAAACAGATGTGTCAGTACCTACTACGAAATAACCTATTAAGCCCTTTTCAGTCCGGCTTTCGTCCTTTGCACAGTACGACTTCTGCTTTGCTAAAAGTGACTGAAGATATTCGTTACGCCATGGATAATAAGAAAGTGACTATTCTTATTTTGCTTGATTTTAGTAATGCCTTCAACTCAGTGGACTTTGATGTTTTACTTTCAATCCTTGCCTCTCGTAACTTCTCTTCTTCTGTGATCGATTGGTTTAAATCCTATCTCCATGATCGCCAACAGAGAATCTATTGTGATGAGACTATCTCGGAATGGTCTAACCTCTACACAGGCGTCCCTCAGGGTGGTGTGTTATCTCCATTGCTTTTTTCAATTTTCATAAATGAACTTCCACAGGTACTCTCTTCTAATTACCACCTATATGCAGATGATCTGCAACTATATAGACATGCTCTGGTTACTGACTTAGCGTCTGAAATAGACAGGATAAACCTTGATCTGGCAAGAATCAAAGATTGGGCAAAGTCTTTCGGACTCCTTGTCAATCCTATAAAGTCTCAGGCCATGATCATTGGTAGTAAGCGGTTGCGGAACAAAATTAACTTTGATATTCTGCCTGACATCATTTACGATGGTACTTGTATCAATATCTCAGACACTTGTAAAAACTTAGGCTTAACATTCGACTGCAACCTGTCTTGGGTGGCGCATGTAAACGAGGTTAGTAAGCGAGTACATTATTCCCTTCATTCCTTGAAACGATTGCAGAACTTTCTTCCGTTTCAAACTAAAACCACCCTGGCTCAATCTTTGTTAATCCCACTACTTGAATATGCTGACGTTTGCTATCTAGATGCTAATGAGGAGCTCCTCGACAAGTTAGACCGCCTACAGAATTTGTGCATCCGGTTTATATATGGATTGCGCAAATTTGACCATGTAAGTATTTACCGACGTCAACTGAAGTGGCTCCCTATTCGATTACGCCGGAACGTTCGAATATTGTGCGTTCTTTATAATATTTTGAAAACTTCTACACCATCTTATTTAAGTGAGCGCTTTATATTAGTTCCCCCTAGAAGCAGACCTGTGCGGTCTTGTGTCAATTTACCCAAGCTAGTGGTTCCTCACTACAATACAATTTTCTATAAAAAATCTTTTTCTGTTATGGCAGCAAGATTGTGGAACTCACTCCCTGCTTATATTTTCAAAGATGATCCTTCACTCACTACATTTAAATTTAGAATTAAACAGCATTATTTATCAAATCAGACATAAATTATAAATTATAGTATATAAATATGTAGGTATATGTAAGTATATATGTTTGTATGTATGTATGTGTATAAAAATATATTTACTTTTGTATAATTTCAAAATTTAGTTGTTATATTTTAGTATTAAGTTTATAACATTTGATGCTGTACTGTACCTACACCGCTCTAAATTAACTTATTTTCTTACTATTGAAGGGTTGCTGGAAGAAATCTCTTAAAGAGATAAGTTATCCTTTGTCGACATTCTGTTACTCTATTTTGTGTAACATATATTTTATGGTACATAAATAAATAAATAAATAAAAAAAAATAAATAAATAAATAAATAAATAAAATAATAATAAAATATTTCTCTTTGGTTCAACAGTGAATATTACACTACCGCCTCTATAAATATATGTTAGTGAAAAATCTTTATTAAGTTACCTACTAATTTGTTTTTAAAATAAAAATGATATATTTACCTATTTTAATAATTTCTTTTTGGGGTCTCACAATATTTAAATCTTGATCCTCATCAAATTTAACTGTATTTGTTCCTTTAGGTAGTAAAAATGGAAATTCAGATATGACATCTAAAAAAAAGGAAGTGGTTATAAATTACATGCACATAAGTAAAATTCACTTTATAGCCAAAATTTAATCAGATTTTAAAGATGTAAATTTAATAAAAGTATTTCTTTTCACATAATTTCAATCACAGCTCTTTATTGACTAGAAAAATTAAAATAATATGAGAAGTGTAGAGTATGTTGTATAAAATATAATATCAATTAGATAAATTATAAAGAATTATTGTAATATAAAAAGCAACTTACTTCCTTCTTTGCTAGGTGTTAATCTTGTCTTGTAGTCATACTCTGTATATATTTCAGATGTTACGGTATATTCAGGCATCTATAACAATTTTGTAATAAATATTTTATACTATGTAAAAACTTATAAAATTCACAAGTTCATTATTATATTTAATTGAAATTCAATAATAAAACTAACTTTATCCGCCTAGAAAATTTATCTATGAAGAATATATTGCAACTGGACTTAGAAGTGATTGAGAATAAAAATTGGATAGTTTCCAAATTATAAAATTCTAAAATAAATTGTTTGATCTGCTAGCATAACGGCTAGTAAAAGTAATGTGGTGTTTCGTGCATGACGTCCAAGCCATGAAATATGTCATTTCTTCGTAAAAATAATGTCTATTTTTAATTATTGTAACTTTTCTAATCTTATAAATATTTTTATGATAAGTTTATTATAAAAAAAATCTTTAAATTAAACTGAGAAACATACGCAATAATTACTAAAGAAAAATATTACCTTCAAATGAGATTACATAAACATTTTCTAATTTTCTTTCTATTGGTATTTTTAATATATAGATTTCGTATTAATATTAATTGTAAGATAAGATTGAACGTAGCATCTTTACTATGTATGCACATTTTCAACAATCTCGTGCTATGTAATTTATCATAATGAAATATAATCTTAATTAAATTAAAGAAATGTTCATCGGTAGATATAAATAGTGACCAATTTTTATATCACTGTTTTTTAAACAAATGTCATTGTCAAGTGATAATGAATTATTGACGTTATTGAAAAATATACAGTACTGCTAACGTTCAGTAAGAACAGGGATATCGACCTATTATTTATTTTGTATAAAATTTAAATACAGCAATTATAAATATATGTAGTTAAATAATTTATAGTTGCTACATGAGATTATTATTTGATAAAATCAGTAATACATAAAAATCAAAAGTTTGTTTTTATTACAGTCATGACCATGTCGAATGTAATAAAAAAAAACAAATCAACCAATCACCGCCAAACACACGATCGACGCTGCCACGTCAAGTAACAGTCTTACTTCAAGTGTGAATGAAGTGGCAATTTCAGCATTTTGTTAGCGTTCGTCGTCCGAGTTGAATGATTAGTTGTAATAAGACCACCGAAATTTGAAGATGCGTGTTTTAGCTTTTTCGGTAGCGATAGCTCTTCTGGGTGCCGTGCTCGGAGATGATATTCCTACGGAAGATAATGTACTTGTGCTCAGCAAAGCCAATTTTGATTCTGTTATTTCCTCTTCGGACTTCGTTTTAGTAGAATTTTGTAAGTTCAATTTCTTTTCATTTACATACTGCTTAAGTTAGTATTTTTTTTAAAACAATGTTTTAAAATATATACTCCTTTTTGGTTACTGTATTGATATTGCATTTAAATATGCCGGGCGGCATTCTTACATTTTATAAATATGTCGACGTCACAGATGCACCATGGTGTGGACACTGCAAATCACTCGCACCGGAGTATGCCAAGGCTGCTACAAAATTGGCAGAAGAAGAATCTCCTATTAAGTTAGCTAAAGTTGATGCAACTCAGGAACAAGACCTTGCTGAATCTTACAAAGTCAAAGGTTACCCTACACTGATATTCTTTAAGAAAGGAACCCCTATTGATTATTCTGGTAAGTACCCATTAATGATATACAGAACTTGTCTTACAATTTAATTTTTCTTTGTGTCGGTTGTAAATTAATCACATGATTCACATGAAAGTATGTGTTGTAGAATTATTCACACTTCATAGTTATTGTTAACTTCTACTTCTGTTTAAGTTAAGACTCAGAGTATTTAAATTTGTGTAATATAATTTTTTTACAAAAAATAACTATAAGTGTACTGATAATTTACAAATTTCACAGTAATCAGAACCTTATCAGTTTTAGAGAAACTGGTTAATCTGCCAGTTATACAATTATTAATTACTACATATAAAAGACGTTTTAATTTCACTGATAAGCTACTGTAAATACCTATATTGATTCAAATTTTATACAACATATAAACTAAAACTATACATTATAAGTAAAATATTGTGTTATGTTAATATTCTTCATTGATTTATTGATTATTCTTTCTTTTATTTATCTATGTATTAGTTTGGCCTTCTTTCATGTAGTAACTAAGCAACAAATTTTGGTAATCAGATGTATGTATGGAAACAGGTTATTTTTTTTGTCATAAATTGTTTTTTAAATGCTTAGTTATTCATAGAGATGGGCTGATTAGTTTGCTGTACATTTGGTTTAATGAAATTACGGGAGCTCGAGCCGAACTTCGACATTCGGCTGTAATTCAGTTTGAATGCCGAACATTTGGCACTAGAAAAAATACCTACTTGCACTATTTTGACTGAAATTAATAAAAAGCATGTCTATTATAACGGTAAAATAATATTAAGCCTTTTTTATACTCATGGTCATTTATTTTAGTTAAGAACATGTAAAACTTAATTTGTATACAATTAAAAAATAAATTAAATTACTTTTTCTTAATGTAATAGTCTTTAAAATCTTTGCCTAATTAAATAGACAAAATAAAATAAGCTTAGTATTCTTCTAACAAATATCTTAATTACAATTCATAAATTGAATAAAAAAATCATGTTTTTGTTGTTCACAAAGTACAAACTAAACACTCTATTAAAGGATGTTATCAGCGATCAAATTTAACAATCTCATCTTATCTATTCTTATTTAAAATTTACTGGAGGCAGGTTATGGTGTAGAAACACCACATATAGCCTTATCTGGCAGAAGCCTATTACGTTTTTGTTCTTATATGTTTCCTGCCCCTGAGAAATGTTCGGCTGAAGTTCGTATTAAGTTTAAGCTACCTTCAGCTCATCTCTACCTATTAATGAATCAATTAATTTTCATATGTATGTAGACACAGATTGCAATAATTTCACTATCTTTAAAAGGTGGCCGCCAAGCTGATGATATTATAGCATGGTTGAAGAAGAAGACTGGCCCACCTGCTGCTGAAGTCACTTCTGCTGAACAAGCCAAGGAACTCATTGCTGCTAACAATGTCATTATATTTGGTTTCTTCCCTGATCAAGATTCAGAGAAAGCTAAGACTTTCTTAAGTGCTGCTGGAATAATCGATGATCAAGTATTCGCTATTGTATCTGATGAAAAAGTCATTGAAGAACTCGAAGCCAAGGCAGAGGATGTTGTTCTATACAAAAACGTAAGTGTTTTTTCTTAATATAGCCTTATAATAATATAGACTACTAGCAACTCACCCTTGCTCTGTTCGTCCCTGCTTACGTTTTAATATTTAGTTATAGATTTCTCAGAGATGAGATATTTACTACCAGTAAAAAGTATCCTATATGTTGACTTAGATAACCAGCTATCACCATACCAAATTTTATCAAAATCACTCCAGTGGTTTTTCTGTGATGTGGTAACAGACAGATAGACAAATAGACAGGAATTCAAAAAACTATAGATTCGGCCTCTGCATCGATAATAATGTCTATTTCAGATTTTCCAAAAAATATTTATTGTACAGTTTTGGCTTAGTTAGAATTTTATTATATGTATAGATTGTGACTCATAAGCCTGAGCAAGTGCTTGTACATTGAATTATAATTAATCTCTCCAGGATAATTTCTAAGAAATCATTGCGAATTTCCGAGAATTCAATTGTTATCGTACACGCCGGCGTGTATGCGGCCCTCGAGGGGTTAAAGTAAAACAGCTTGACAACAAAGTGATAATATAATTTATTTATCAGCTGAACTTATTTGCATTTAGAATTAGTAATGATGGATTATATCAGTTTTTTTAATTAAAACTTTTTTTACCTGAAAATGATGCAATTGATGTTTGTAAAATTGATATATTATAATCTTATACATTTTAATACAAGCCCATAATATGTTAAGTAAGTATTCATATGCTATTTTACTTTTTTGTTATTTTTTAAACATTTTAGTTTAAAAGATCGCATTATCTATACAGTTAAATAAAATTTGAAGTGTCTGTTTGTAATGACAAAATAACAGCTTTTTACTAAATGAAATACAGTACTAATAAGAAAAACTCAATTTTTAAAATGTTTGTTTGTCTACCTGTTTATTCCGGCTAATCTCCAAAACAGCTAGACTGATTTTGACGGGACTTTCACTGGATGATAGATGTTGTTATAAGGAGAATGAAGATTTTACTTATTCATAACTTTTTTATAACAGTTTGAAGATCCACGTAACAAGTTCGAAGGAGAAGAGTTTAATGAAGATACTATTAAGGCCTGGGTCTTCGTCCAGAGTATGCCAACTATTGTGGAATTCTCACACGAGACCGCTTCAAAGATCTTTGGTGGTCAGATCAAATACCACTTGCTTTTGTTCCTGTCCAAGGTGAGTTGAAACTTGTAATAAATGAAAAAAAAAATATGTATATTTAATTTTAAATTTTCTCAATTTTTTTCTTTTCAATTTAAAATATTGCATCGAAATATAACTAGGGTTAATATATTTTTTTTCTATTTACCTATGCATATGCGTACGATAATTTACAGTTATACTTGATCAATCACTGTAGGTTTGTTATGCCGGTTTGTGTAACGGTAAATTACGTACTCAGTCACGAGTGCCGGTATAATGATGTGATAAGGATAAAGATCGATAATTTGACTGCTAAGTGGATTTTATTTCGACACTTTATTTATAGACAATTTAGTTTCTTTTTAAGAACTTTTTTCTTGCCATATCCATATCTTTTTTTTTATTATTATGCCCTTCCCTTTAATCATCGAATTTGATTTTGGGGTTTAAGCGTAAAAAGGTTATAGACAGACGGATCACATTTACAGCATTAATATCAATGTAAATATATATATGTAACTGAAATTTTGTAAAATATTCCTTCACATACTGTAAAGCTTGACTAAAGATATTTAAATTGAGAAATCTTCTAGTGCATAAGACGGTTAAAACCACATTGCATAGTTCACAATAGAGCTCTCACGATCGTGAAAGTATACTCGCTTTTACTTTAAGATCTAGTCGGATCACTTCATGCGTCGACATAGGAGCTTTCGATTGTAGGTCAGGTTACACAGTTATACATATTACGGTATTGATTAATTATTTTTATAGAAAGTTTCATACGTTTTGTCTATATGTAAAAATTAATACATACAATTTAAATGACTTTTTGAAGTTATATTTCTTTTGGCACGTTTGGAAAAAATTATGAGAGCAAAATTTTTACGATGCGCGCGCACCGACAGCCAAAGAGCGACATGATGAAGTTAGCCGCATTCCTCTTACAAACAGAGAGTTGTGACATACGGGATGAAATCTGCTATTTTTGTTCTGTTACGCCAAAGAAGTATAACTACTTACCTGCGTACATAAGTACATACACACGTTTATTATTTTAATTTACACACACTTAAATTACATTTTAGTACGGCTATTTTGATCTGCGTGATATTTTTCCTTTTTTATATTATTTATGGTTTAGTTTAACTTTTTTATATATTTAGACATTATTTATTTTCAATAATGCCAACGTTAGGTTTTAATTTACAGCTTCCATATGTATATAACAAGGTAGTCGACCTCAGGTACAATGAACTCTGATGAATGTTTTGGTTAAAGTAAAAGAAGCTTTATGGTGAACCTTTAAAGCTTTCTTTACATTATTAAATAAATATTTATTAGTTGTGAAACAATGATAAAAGTTATATCATAACTAAATTTTTGTCTATTAATTTTTATTATTTGATTTTTTAGAACATTCAAAAGTTAATTTTACTATCACTAGATGATTTCAAATGAAAATTTTGAAAACTGGTATAGAACATGTTTTTAAAAAAAAATATTACTGTACAAATAAATGGAAAGTATGCATATGAAGAAATTGAATCGAAAAAAAAAAATTAATGCATCTCGTCACTATAGTATCACTTTATTTTGTACTTTAAAATGTTTTTTTTATTGTTTGTGTAGAAAAATGGCGATTTCGAGAAGTACCTCGATGAGCTGAAACCCGTTGCCAAGAACTACCGTGACAGGATCATGTTCGTCGCCATCGACACTGATGAAGATGACCACCAGAGGTAAAGCTTCTATATTTTACTATGTAAAAATATTTATATGTTTTATATTTTAAAGATTTTATGATATTATATATATTTTTTTTTTTTGCTAAATTAAATAAATAGCATCTGGGCGAACGAGCTTCGCTCGGAGTTGTTTTTTGTTATATCGTATTATTTAAATTAAAAAAAAAACTAAAAACTTGAATAAATACAAAAAAATAGTAAAAACTTTGTATTCCGACCGAAACTCGCTCCGGGGCATACGTGTTGTCTAACTTGCGCCTTGACCGCTTGACCACGATGCTTACATCCGAGTATAAGAAATTATCGACCATATTCTGCGTACAATAATGCAAAAAAATCGCATGAAAACTCGAAAACACGCGATTACAAACGCGCGACATGAGACTTATCTAGATCAATTTTTCGCCCCCGAAAGTCCCCATATACCAAATTTCAGCGAAATCGTTAGAGCCGTTCCCGAGATCGCTGGTATAAATAAATAAAGAAAAAAGATATAAATATACAAGAATTGCTCGTTGAAATATTTAAGATATAAGATTAATTAAAATACGTAAAAATAGATAGATATGTATTAATTTCAATAAGTTTTTTTAATGCTTGCATTCTTCTGATAAAATTAATCTTATTTCACTTAACATTATTTATCAAAATTACACAAATCAATACTAATAATGGTTCTATATTTTAATAGAATCCTGGAGTTCTTCGGCATGAAGAAGGATGAGGTGCCCTCCGCCCGTCTCATCGCTCTGGAACAGGACATGGCCAAGTACAAGCCCACCAACAATGAGCTCAGTGCTAACTCTATTGAGGTATGTTGATACTTATTGATTTTGACCAACTTCAAAATTTATTATTTATTGTCATCAATGTGACATCATGTTTCTGCAGAAATATTAAATATCTCTTTATTCTGTTATGGCGTTTAAGACTTGATTCTTTTTAGTGTTATTTCAAATAATTCTAGTATTTTATACTTGAATCTAAAATTAGAGTTTCAAATTCTTTTCAAATTTCAATTTCAAAAACATTCTTCACATCGACAAGTGATGAAATATGCATCTACCGAGTTAATCCTCTATAATTAGTGCTGTGACCTTTTAAGCGAACATGCCAAGTAATGTAAGTAATTGTCTGTCTTCACGTTATCCTTGACGGTACCGTCTTAAGAGAACACAGTGTAACAAATTATAATATATTATTAGGTTTCTGTAGAGACAATTAATATCCGAATTGTTAAAGAATTACTCATGTGTCAGTCTGTGTGTCACAAGCTATGCTTTCAAAATGCACTGGAGATGTACAAGGACAAAAAAAATTGGAATTTTATACCAAATATATAGATTTAGGTAATCTTATAACAGACATTTAATGTTATTAATTTATACTTTTTTACGAGATCATGAGACACCGACTTACGCTTGATCAATTTTTTCCTCAAATTACCATTTTAGCGTTATTTTTGTTTAGATAGACAGACGTGTTTCATTAAACAACAAGCATTTGGCTTAATGTTGTTGACAAAGTAAACACGTTATTTGCATAATTTGTAAATTATACATTCATATTCATGGAAATTACCATTACAAAAACAGCCTTGACTTTGACCGTCCTGTGTGTTCTAGTAGATTATTTTAAAGTAGAGAAATACGTAACGTTGTCCTCTTAAAATAATAGGGTCCAAATATTATGGGTTTTTTCATATAAAAATAAATAATAGGGACATAGAGTAAGATCCACCAGTCATTGTGGCTTATTCTACGGTTCTTACGTATTTTTTCCCTTATTTTGTTCTTTTTTCATCTCTTAAGTAGTAATATTCCTGAAGATAACATATAGTGTATGTGAGGATTTATATGCATGTTAACAAATAAATATTACACGTAGTAAAAAAGTGAACTTTACCTTTGGAAATTAAAAATAATGTTTTCTTGATTGCTCAAAATGACATGACTATAATATTTTTTTCATTCATTTGGTGATGTTGCGGCAAAATCATAGAGATTTCAAGTTTAAGTGTACATTATTATTGGGTAGTTAGTAGTGAAATTACTAGATTCCTAAGTAAAATGGACTAGATTTTAGGAACATACCTCTTCATGATATGTACAAATATGAAGCCGGATTTCAATGATTTTTCTTGTTTTTGTAATCGAGCTCAACAAATCTAACTAATCTAATATAAATAATACTATATAAAATTAATTCAGAATAAATACCCTACACTCGGCGTTTAATAGATAGAGCTTAAAAAAGATAAGTGTAAGAAAAATAAAATAACTATATTTTCGGTTGGATTAATTATATGAGCTATACAAAATCTTAAAACTGTTGTTTTTTAGCCTGTTTATATTTTTATTATTTTTGATGATTTATTCTTTATCTTTCTAATTTTAAGCAAAACTACACATTCGCTGGCAATAAAATACAAATCTTCAGTATTTATTCTAAAATTCGTTATTTAGTAATATTTTCTATTTTTTAAACATTTACGTGTAAAAAGTCCACTGTTCCACTAGCAATATGTATTTGAGTGTGTTGCAATTGGCATCACCTTGATAACAACCGCAAAAGTTTAAACAATTACTAAATTCGCCCCGCAATTAAAAATAGAAATAACTAATTTTGTACTTGCTGTAATGCCATATCGAATTTATTATTCGATTGTAATCTGTATTGGATATCGTAAAAGCACTTAATTTGTTTTATCGAGTCGTCACGGTTTTTACACACGCGTAACACGTTCTAATTAATCGCTAATTATAATCGTTAAATTTACATTCATTTGGGATTGTTCAAACGTGTATTATAATACATTAATTGATTAATACTAAATATAAAGAAAATTATATAAGACTAGTATATATGTATATTTATTTTTACAATAGGAATTCGTGCAATCCTTCTTCGCGGGTACCCTGAAACAGCACCTTCTCAGCGAGGAGCTGCCCGCCGACTGGGCCGCCAACCCCGTCAAAGTGCTCGTCGCTTCAAACTTCGATGAAGTCGTCTTCGATAGTACCAAGAAGGTCCTAGTGGAGTTCTACGCACCATGGTGAGTGGCCGGCTTTATTTTTGTTGTGATTATTGTATATGTCATCTGTGGTTGCTGGTATATTGACGTTGACAGTCGCTGTTAATTGTCTATGGCATAATAGATTACTATCAAGAGCTGTAAATGAATTATAAAAAATATATTTCGGCGCAGGATGGCCAACATCAGAATTATCCATTGTAGTGGGCTGTGAAGTATGTCTTTTAATAAGTACAGTACATTTAATAAACTAAATCAATTTAACAAAATAAAGCACAAATTAAACGTTACATAATCAATAATGATGAATAAATTCGGAAATAGTTATACGTCCTATACGTGTAAGGTGCAAGAGCGGTCCAAATATGATATTAATCTTATTGCTTTTCAAATAGTCAACTTTATTCTCAATTTTAATTTTTTTTAAAACCTGCCAGTTCACACTAATCCGATTAGCTTACCGAAAACCACAAGATGGCGCACTGAACGCGTCATATATATTAAAATTAATTTCGCGCTACTTTTAATGACGTAAAGCGATACCAAATATGTATTAATAAATATTAATAATATGTAAAATTAGATATACCATATGGAATTTATTTGATCGATATGCTAACAACCAATGTTTACATAAATTAATAATTTCAGAATATTTAAGGTTACTTGTTATTCGATATCATTCAAATAATACTATTAAAATATGTATAATAATCATTCAAATAATATGATTAACGCGATAAATTGCTATATGCAATAAAATAATACAATTTTAATTATGTAAATATTTATTCAAGCGAAAGAAGGTATGTTCAGACGCGTTCAATGTGTTATAATGAATTATTTTGTCATCGCCTAATGGCTCGGAAATTATTCGCCTATTATGATAATACAATACTTTCGTCTGTCGCTAAGTAAATTCACTTGTTAGTTGTGACCGCCCGGCACGGGCGTGACGTAATATTGTAATGTGATAATGATATTGCACAAGCGTATTCTGATATAATGTCCGGTTTAATAAAATGAAATTTACATTTAGACGTGGAATATGATATTTATATGAACTTACGATATCCTTTGAAGCATCGATGTTTAGAATTTTTGAAGTTATACTTCTTTTAACACGTTTGGAAAAAATTATGAGTGTAAACTTTTAACACTCGTGCACACTGAAAGTCAAAAAGCGACATGGTGAAGTCAGTATTCCTTTTACAAACTGAGATTTGTTACATGCGGGATGAAATCTTTAGCTATTTTTGTTCTGTTACGCTAAAGAAATATAACTTCTTACGTGCGTACATAACTACACACACACGTTTCTTTTTTAATTTGTATAATGAAATAATATATCTGTCACAGTTTGAAGTCTACACGTAAATCGAATATTATAATCGCGCAAGTTGTATGTGCGTATGTTTGCTGTTTACTCCTTAACGCTGAAACGGCCGGACAGATTAGGATGAAATTGAGTAAATAAGTAGTAAGTAGGACTTATGTTCTGGGGTAACACGTTCTGTTAGGTACGCACCCGAGTAGCGCAGACAATCCACCAGTATTTTTACAAATTTTCAACTGATTTCAAAATAGAAATTGCATACTAAATGGAATACAACCTAAAGTAATCGTTATTGCTGTAAAAGAACACGTTATACATGCTTAAAAAATGTATTTGCCATAGGACACTTTATTGTGTTGTTTTTTTAAGTTTTTCATAGTATTTATTCAAATATTCCATCCATGTTATAGGTGCGGCCATTGCAAACAGTTGGCTCCAATCTACGACAAGTTGGGAGAGCACTTCGAGAAGGATGACGACGTCGTCATCGCCAAGATCGATGCCACCGCCAACGAGCTCGAGCACACCAAGATCACCTCCTTCCCAACCATCAAGCTGTACACTAAAGATAACCAGGTATGATGTCCATTTAGTTATGAAAAGAAAATATATATTATACAAGCATCCATTGTAATGTTTTGTGTATATCAGTACCTAGTACCTCATGGAAGCAACCTGATATGTGTACATATATTGTACTTATCATACTTTATCGTATGGAACTGGCATAACTACCGCAATTTCTAGTTACCGCTTTTGCTTCTGTCTTTGTTTGACTATAGGTCAGGTTAAAATTTGATCTTTAAGTATAAGAAGCACTTGGTCTTTTAAAGTCCTCCGAGTTCTTCCCCCGGTAGGGTTACCATTGTTCCTCAACATATCTTTTTAAACACTAACTTAATGTATTGGAATAGAAAGTAATCAAAAATTAAAGTAGTAAGTCATTCTCCAGTTTTTTTATAATGTGGGTGAAAATATATCTTTATATTATATACGTATTACGTATGTAATAAATAATGTCTATTCATAGCTGCTTGAAAGAAAGAAAAACCAACAAACACACTTCGCATTTTTAAGAGTCAGTTTGGATTAGATAAATAATTACATACTTGTTATTTTTGTCATTTATTTAATTATGGGGATTCGTGTTCATTTGATTTTGGTGTAATTGCCATAGTGTTCTATTGGCTAGCGTACGTACGGTTGCATATCCGGAGCTTCTGGGTTCGAGACCCGGGTCGGGTCTAGTATAGTCATTAGTTTTCTATCAAGAAATTCTCAGTAACAGCTGAGTTGGGATGTTGGCGGTGTTACACCCCCGTGTCTCGGAGAACACGGTCTTGCGCCTTAACTCTTACCGCGAAGTATCGTCCCATCGGATTTTGAGAGTGAAAAGGAATAAAGAGTGCACTTGTCTCTCCACATACACTTATGCACTATAATATCTTCTGCGCATCTAGCTAGTCTCAATGAGATGGGCCGCCATGGTCGAAATCGATCGAGAGGACATTATTATTAACGATGGTGTGAATGTTGCAGGTGCGCGAGTACAACGGCGAGAGGACGCTGAGCGGCCTCACCAAGTTCGTGGAGACCGAGTCCGAGGGAGCGGAGCCGGTGCCCTCTGTGGTGAGTTATTTATTGATTTGTTTAAAAATATTTCATTTTAATTATTATTATTGATATAGTAAGATTACGATTGTAATATTAAGACAAAAAAATGTGCTTTATAGAAAAAAAATCTATGTTTTATAGAAAATAAATAAATTAGTTAAGTTTCTCGCCGGCTCTTTTTAGAAATGCTTTTCGAATCGGTAGTACTTCGTCACGGAATTAATTACATACTCGTATTTAATTTTAAAAAATATGGTTAGATTTGTAAGTCCATTGGAATAATATGTTTTGATTTTATTTTGTCGTTTACTAATTAATTATATTTGTTATTGCAGAGCGAGGATGATGAAGACGACGACGCGGCGCCAAGAGACGAGTTATAAGCGCCCGGTTCTTCCATAGCTTAGTTCTGCGTAGATATAATTATAACTAATGTCGTCCTCACACTGCAGACTAGATTATAAACTGTTCACTCTCAATGTGTCCTGTTACTGACAACACAATTTAGTCTGCAGTGTAAGGTCCCCTTTACACTAATCAGTGCATTTCCTTTGATCAACTGTTAATTTTTTATACTTTGTTAATGTTGTATTGAAACATGTCATTTTTTATACGGTCATCGAGTAATCTTACAAAAGATGGAAGTTTCTTAATCTGTGGCATTTTATTTTATCCAATAACTGCTAAAAGCAACTTGATATTTCCACTTGATATTTTGTCGGCTGTTTCGTCTCTTATGAATTTCAAATTGAATTGAATTTAATTTATTAAGGTAATACGCATAATTTATTCGAATGTAACAGCAGCATAACTAGGTCGCGTACGTGTAAGTGTATTTATAATTTCTGTATCATAATGGCGTTTAGTTCACATTCCTATGTCGAATTCGAACAACTTTAGTTATCGCTAGAAGAAATTATATTTTTTTTATGTTTTGTACAATATGTTCTATATATCTTATTCATCACAAAAAATATTTTTAAGACAAAATTTTTGTCCCAGTTTAATTATATTTTATGAATTTTATTATTATTATTTTTTTGTTAAATTGATATTGAAAAGTGCTTTGCATTGAGATCTTATTTTCCTACCACCTTATATATGAAGTGTTTATTCTACATGTAAATAACTTTGTAATTGCCAAACCCACATATATGTATCTGTTGTGGATACAGAAATTGATAAATAAATATGATATGATAATTAAAATGACTTTCTGTTTTACTCTTTCACTGTTGAATAAAGCATTTCTCTTATTTGAACTTTTTCGAATATTAGTTAGTAATTGCCCCCATATAAATAGATTGTGCAGTGAGAATTCTCTTGGAAAAAATGTCGATATACTCTTATAATGTACAACTACTACCACGGCTGTGTATTATTGAAGGCGAAATGCAAATAACCTATGTGCAGCAAATTGACAATTTGTATGAAGCTTATTCCCTATTCGGTCAGGCAAATCAAAGATATATAGGGCATCTTATCAGGAAACCTGGTTTGTCGGGAAACAATAAAGATGAACCTTCGTGTAGAATGTCCAATTCTATAATGTATTAGAGCTTATATATATTACTAGCGACTCACCCTCGCTTCGCTTCGGGTTCGTCCCTAGACAAAAACAAATCTATCCCATGGGAACCGTACATTTTTCTGGGATGATATATAGCCTATAACCTTCCTCAGTTAACTAATGCAAAAAAAAAATTCAAATCGGATTAGTAGTTCCTGAGATTAGCGCGTTCAACCAAACAAACTCTTCAACTTTATAATATAGTATAGATTGTCTATACAATCTATGCCTCACACTATTGTGAGGCAGTGGAATCATGACCCAATGTTGCATAGTCGAGTAAGAGCGCAATTAAAAATTTTTATAAAATGTTTGCATTTAAGCTAAGTCTATATTTATTAGAAATAAAATTTTAAATTATAAATTCAGATAATAAAATTAAAACAACTTGGGATGTAATTACTCGTACGGCTGGATGATCAATAGTCAACCTGTGAAGTTAACAATAGATAACATAGTTCTGAGCTCAGACGAAGATATTGCAAATACTTTTGTGAATTATTTTCCTGAAATCCCAATAAGTCACATCTTCTTTAAAATCATCTTCCCTAGACGCGATAAATCTCTTACAAAAACATACTCATCACTGTGATCACCAGTTTAAATTTTCGTATGTAGATGCACAAGATATTATTAAAGTATTCAAAACCATTAACCATAAGAAAACTGGTGATTTGTGGGGCATGTCTGTTAAATTACTCAACTCAATAATAACTGACACTGCACCACATTTATCCTTTATTTTCAATAAATGTGTAGATTATGGAACAATTCCTTGATCTTATAAGTAAGATAATATCTCTTTTTAAAAGCGGAGATAAAAATGATCCTGGCAATTATAGACCGATTTCTATATTGCCATCTATGAGTAAAATTTTTGAAAAACTTATTCTAAACCAATTGTTAATCCATTTTAATATTAATAGTATCTTCCATAGTGAACATAGTATGGTTTTACCATGCGAACCTGCTCTTCTTAGATATATTTATAACGCTTGTAAAAAATATCACAGAATACAATTGGTGTTTTTTGTGTTTTATCTAAAGCATTTGATTGCGTAGAACATGAAACCCTCCTGCTTAAACTAAGTCATTATGATATTCGTGGCATTGCTCTTGATGTCATTGCTTCATATCTTAGTGATAGGGTTCAGAATGTCGCTGTTAATAACGTTAATTCTTCCGGATCCCCTCTGAGAATGGGTGTTCCGCTGGGATCTATTTTAGGTTCATTTTCCTTTCTAGTTTATATAAATGATCTTCCTTTCTATGCTAATGAATTGTGTGATATTGTACTGTTTATGGATGATACCTCTTTAATTTTTAAAGTAGATAGAAATATAACTGATTATGACAAAGTAAACAGTGCATTATCTCACATACTTAAGTGGTTCAATATTAACAATTTAGCATTAAACACCAAAAAAACTAAATGTATTCAATTTACCCTACCTAATATAAGGAGACAGAATTTTAGTTTGTTTTTAAATAACGAGATTCTTATTATTGTAGATTCCACAATATTCACAAAATACAGCCAATACAAATCAAAGCACACGGACTTCGAAAATATCTGATTAAGTATCTATTCTAAATGAAAACCCCCGTTTAGTTATTTTTTACTTTTCAGTGCCTGGAAGTCGGTTTTTATTAAAAAAATTTTTAATTTTTTGTACTAATAGTATATATATATTTTGTAATGTATGTAGAAGCATGGTGGTCGATTTTCGATCGCAGGCCGATCACTACTATGTAATTATATTATGCGTCATGTTGTGAAAATAGCATTAGTAATGCGAGCCAACATACCAGGTGCGTGCAGACTATATGTAGATATTTGAGTTTTTGTTTTCGCCCATAAAGTACATCTATGGAAATTTCGAGAAAAGAAACTCACCCGGCATAATAATCAAGACATTTGTTTTATCACATTAATTAATATGTATAAAACCTGTTTTGTCATTTATTAAAATTAAGAAAATTATACATTGCTAAGTAAATCTTTCATTTAGTAGGTAATAGGTATATAGAAATAAAACATTTATTATGGCATTTTAATTTATTATCTTAATACAACGATAAAACGTAAAATAACTCTTTAAAATTAATAACATTAAGCTTGATCCATTGAAATTATCACATAAACACCCAATGACACTATCGAGACACGTGGAATGGTTGAATTTTATAATTAAACAAGCCGCAACCTACTTTAGGGAAAAAGTATTTTGTATGCAAAAAGAATTTTG
The DNA here is from genome assembly GCA_033884665.1 of Argynnis bischoffii washingtonia. Lineage (NCBI taxonomy): Eukaryota > Metazoa > Arthropoda > Insecta > Lepidoptera > Nymphalidae > Argynnis > Argynnis bischoffii. Next base: position 5,043,143 of record CM066619.1, on the reverse strand, counting down.
TGCTATTTTCAAATAAAAATTTAAAATATGATTTCCTTAAATAAACTAAATTCTTATTTACGATAGTGTTTTGAGAATAGATTATTATAAATGATCTACTTTGGTATGATATTAATGGTTAAAGACATTAAGGTAACATGAGTAGGTGACGAGTCTACGGCTTAGGATGAGAGGCGTATAGGCGGTAAGTAACTACGGAGGCGGGCGCGATTAATATTGAAACTTACAACTAAAACTAAGTAATAATTAACAAAATATTGTAAATCTATAGAAATTAATGTATTTCATGATGTTTCATGTAAATTTGTAAAAGTATTGCACAATCGTTTTGCGCATTGAAATAATAAATACGATAATATATAAAAATCAACATTTATATATCACATAAGCCCTTTAGAATATTGTAATTATTTGTATTCGGAGTATTCGAACTATTGGGAAACCACACACAAGAATATTGTACAAATGGCAACTTTATTGTACAGAAAAAAAAACGCTCAACTAGCGATTTCTATGAAAAAAATAATATATTTAGTTATTTATTAAATTGATTTATCAATAGTTAATAACAACTTGTAGTCAAATACTCCTAAGCCATAAACAAACGGCCTTTATAAATGCTCCCTCGGTGATAATTTTACAATAAAATACTATAAGTTAAAATATTGCTTATTTTATGTAGTGTTAAATGTAACTGACGCGGCGACACATCGCAAATATTCTAAACGAATTGAACTATTTCAAGATGATTTTTAACCTTACAATCTCAATTGTTTTAAATAACAAATTTGAATAAATAATAAAATTATATATAGGTACTTATTACCTAATGTCATTTTCATTTTCAACATGTTTTTTTTAAACCAGCTTAAAATACTTCAATATAAAAGCTAGGCACCATTCGGCATCAGTAGTGCTATTGTAGTACCGTATTATCTACGAAAAGTTGATTGTCATTAAAGATACATAGTTCGATGCGAAAAACAACATTTAATTCTTAAATCTTCATCTTATTTATTAAAACGCTTAACAATTTCACTGCAATATTTAAAATTTAATTATAACTTTTTTTACTAGAGGCAATATTAAAAATTAATAATTAATTATTCGAAATAATGCATGATCTTAGACATATAATAATACATTTATAATTAATTTAAATTACACGACTACAATCATAATAATCTATCCAATTCCTTATATGGCTTTAAGGCGTGTCGTTGTTTTTACCTATCGTCACCATCTTGTTTATAGACTCAGACTAAAGAAGTATATAGGAGCCCGCCAAAATAAATGTCAAAATCAAAAATAGAGCGTGTTTTGCTGTTAACGCTACTATTCTCGATTTTGCCATATACATCGTTCATTTTCTTCAAGAAATACGGCAAACTTTATACAGGTATTGTTTGTTAATTTACAATTTTTGAGAAGAAAATATTAATATTGAAAATAAAATTTTATTATTTTGTATTTTTTAAGCATTTGAAAGAGAGATAGCATAATATTAGCTCTTTTTTTTCTTTATTATAATAAAATCCCTTGCCTATTTTTATTTATTAATATTTATTTACTTATCACAGCAATAAATATTCTTTTAAAAATTTGCATTCTGGTTTTTGAAAATTTTATATTATTTTAAATTATTATAATTTGGCCTCATGTTTAGTTCTATGACACTCTGCCTACATAATTCCTTAGTCTGAGATTATAGATGAACGAAGAAAAAAGTACAAATACAGTTACATTTAACAATTATTATATTTAAAATTTGCTTATTACCAATTCAGTTTTGATAGCAAGGCATATCAATGTCACAAGCGGCAGTGAAATCATTAAAAGTAATTTAAAGACATTAAATTTGCAGTTTATATGATACATTAAGTATAGTAATAATGTTAATACTTTTTAAACTTTATTTTACATTATGAAGATATTCAACGCCATTTTATTTTAATTAGGTATTGCAATTTTCAATGCTCTTTCTATTTAGAGCATTGTTATGTTGTTTATGAAAGTTTTGTGGTCAAATTAACTGCAAATTTTTAATGTACCAACGTCGTAGTGTATCCTTATAATTATACTAATCAATGAAACATCAAAAATGATTATTTAGTATACCATAATATGATTATTTTTGTATATCAACAGAAGAGAAATATATACATATTAGATGTATTATATTTAAATATAATAAAATCAAAAGTATACACTACGACGTGTGTTCAGATTAAAAGAATAAGACATACAGAGCGCTCACAAAACAGTAGTTGATGGCTGAAATAAGTAGCGTTTATGATACTGATCTCATTGTCTAGTGTTCAGAAGTTATAATTATCTACTAATCCATACAGTCATCTAACTTTTATTTGATAGTCGGGAAAGGTCTTTAGGGTCGATATATCAAACAGTAACTTGTCACAAGATGACATTGACATTTGCCATGGAAAACGTTATTTTTGACACCCCTTGTATCTGATAGCGTTTTTGATAAAATCAAAGGAACCTATATGGATTCTTATACTGTTACTTATCCAATGGTATATTTACCTTATTTATTTATTTTAATGGTACCTTACTCCGTGAACTGCCAAGGATGGCGGTAGCCTTGTTGGAAGTTGAAATTGCTTCATCACGTTTTAGATATATAATTTTAAGTGAGAAAAACGTAAATGTTTAGTATGATTTTCATTTATGTAGACGGTCGTTTAGTTTAGCCTTTTCTTATAAGGTACCAGGCATATCATATCATAAGAGGCGGACAAAAATACGGTACAGGTGTTAAATTGTTATTCTCGCTCTGCATACCTTATTCATTTAGCTGTGTGATTGTTCAACACGTCAACTCGATTATAGCGCGAACATGGTGTCCTCGTCCTTCTTGATCTGCCTGGCGCGCGGCGAGGGCGCGGGCGCGGGCGCGGGCGCGGCGGGCAGGCTGTCGGCCGCCGCCGCGCGCTCCGCCAGGAACTTGTCGAAGTCGCTGCTCGTCACGCTCTCTTGTGTACCATTCCCGTTCGCCTCTGACGCCGCCTGTGTTGGTACAGGTAAATTATAATAAATAAATAAATATATTGGGACATTGACACACAGCACCATCTAGTTCCATGGTAAGCTACGAGGCCTGTGTTATGGATACCAGATAGTTGATACACTACACGTATATAACTTTAAATACATACATATTATAAATATAAACACCCATGACTGGAGTATAAGCATTCGTGTTCATCACACAAATGAATACCCCCAGCGGGACTCGAACCCGCGACCGCTGGCACAGCAAGTAGGGTCACTACAAACTGAGCCAAACGTGTCGCCAATTAATTATTTAGTACTAACGGCTCACTCTCGCTTCGCTCGGGTTCATAAATAAAAACAAATCTATCCCACGGGTACCGTAATTTTTCCGAAATAAAAAGTAACCTATGTGCTATTCCAGACTATAATCTATTTCTGTGCCAAATCTTATGCAGATCCGTTTAGCCGTTCTAGCGTGAAAGAGTACTAAACCTATCCCACGAGAACCATACAATTTTCAAGGCTAAAAAGTAACCTATGTGTTATTTCAGACTATAATCTATCTCTGTACCATATTTCCAGATCCGTTTAGCCGTTCTGGCGTGAAAGAGTAACAAACATCCATACATACATACCCACAAATCTCACATTTATAATATTAGTATGGATTTTTGAAATGAAACTTCTTTAGATGTGATTTGAAACTTGATGAAACGAAAATGCATCACTTCAAAGAGACAAATACATAAACATATATGACTACCGACTAGCGACTCACCCTCGCTTCGCTTCGGGTTCGTCCCTAGACAAAAACAAATCTATCCCACGGGAACCGTACATTTTTCCGGGATGATATATAGCCTATAGCCTTCCTCAGTTAACGGGCTATCTAATGCAAAAATAATTTTTCAAATCGGATAAGTACTTGCTGAGATTAGCGCGTTCAACCAAACAAACAAACTCTTCAGCTTTATAATATTAGTATAGAAGTATAGATTAAGCCGGCGAGAGAATGAGATAGAAAACATTGCCATGTTGCCATGGTAAACGTTGTTACTGTCTGATAAATTAATATAAATGAATAATTAATATATAATATAAATGTATATTTATGTGAAATAAAATGCAAATTAACTTTTAAACTTGACTTATAATTATCTCATTCTCTCGTAGATTACTTTTCTGAAGTTTCACTACTACCATGTGTGGATTGCACACACACACACACACTTTTACACTTGTGTTAGGCAAAGGTCTCATATTATACGGCTCAGCTGAAAATAATATTTTTTTTATCTTCGATTTAATAATTAACGTTTAGAAACGTCAACGATTGCTTTTAATTTATTATTTTTTAACCGACTTCAAAATAAGGAGGTTATAATTCGACACGTTTGTATGTAATATTATTGGAACTATATTATAATATTTATTACTAGCTATTTATAGCTTGCTTCCCAATACAAACTTTCACCCCCATTTTAGCCCTCTTAAGGGATGATTTCCGGGATAAAAGTATCTAATGTCCTTTCCAAGGCCTCAAACTAAGTTCTTACGAAATTTCATCTAAATCAATAAAGTAGATCAAGAGATTACCTCCTTCCTACAACGTCACAAACTCACAAACTTTACCTCTTTATAATATTAGTATAGATTAATAATCTCTATTAGTGCTTCCAAACAAATATAATTTTTTTTATAGGTGTATGTATGTTTGTATGTCGATTTTTTTTTTAAATTATTTATCATACTTAACAAAAAATAAAATAAGACTTTTATCAAGCTGAAAAAGTATCTGTAATAGTGCTGAAGTGTTCGAATAGTTAAATACTTTATAATAAAATATTTATAATAATATTATGTGCTTTGCTTTTATGTACAGGTGAGATATAAACACATAAATAAAGGATGCTTTCACTCAAGTTTTAAGAAATAATACCATCTTAGTGTATAATAATCAATAAAATATGTATATATTAATTACTTTAAAAAAATATAAATACTGTAAATAAAACTAAAGTGCGAAAAAATATAAAAAAGTATAAAAAAATAAATAAAAAGTCACCTTTTCTTGCGCTAACCAAGCCGATATTTCATCGAACTCTCTCTGGTCCATTCCAGTCGGCTGAGGGACACCGAATAAACACAGAACAAAACATAAAACAATATTGACATGAATGCAAAAACATTTTATAAAAAAAAACAAAAACAATAATAGACAAAAACATTTTTATAAAATGTTTTATGATACAGATTTTGACAGGAAACTTAAAATATATATTTAGGTGAAAAATAAAACGTAGTAATAAAAAAAAATGTCAAGATGACAAGTGTCTTTTAAGTTTTTAATTGTAGTTATATACATCACTACAAAAATTCACTAATTTTAAACACTATAATTTTAGTAATTGTAAACATGTACATATTATGTTAGTAAAAATTAAAATAAAATAAGGCAAGGAAATGATTATATCTGTGTCAGTATTTGTTAGTCAGAATTGACGAAATTTGAACTAATTAGCGAATGAGTATTTTACGAGTATAATGTACATATGTATTGATATTATATGAAACAATGAAATAAGAAACATCCACATATCACACAAAACATATTCTAATAATAAAAACGTAAGATTAAAAACAAATAACATATAAGTTATCATTAAAACTCAATAGTATGTAAAATTATCAAAAGTAGACTTTAGTCTTACGCATAAACCTAGTAACAAAATGCTCTGTCCCTTGCAAATATTATAGTGAATCATTATAAAAATATAGAATCGCATTGTAGATTCAATTTTAAAGCAGATAAAATGGCATTTTTAATAAATTCATTAGAATAAAAACATTTCATATTAATGATATGTCCAATTAAGAGCCTAAGTAAAATTTCATTAAAGTGAAATTCAAAAACATTCATCTCAACTGTATTAAATTAAGTCAAGGTTTCCCAACATTTCTTCTGTTGAGCGTCCCTAGATAATAAAATATATTTTTATGCCTACCCCTCAATTTTTTATTATAATAAACGCACATTATTTTAACGATTTTTATTTATTTTCAATTTAAGTTATACAAAAAAAAAAATTATACACCCCCCAAGGGCACCCAAGGTTGGAAACTCCTGAATAACATTTTTATTTTTACAGGTTTTTCAAACCAATATTAACAAAAATATAATTATTCTCTGAATAGGAGTGGAACTTGTTGATGAGACCACCCTTGAAGTATAATCTAATCAATAAAAACACTTAAAAATCGCTTCATTAAAAATTAATTGCTCAATATACCCCATAACACAAAGTAAGCACCCAAACTGAATTATTGAAGTCGATTACCTTATTTTGTGACGTCTGTCAACAATGTAAAGATAGTTAATAAAACATCTTATTATTAGACTAGCATTGCCCGCGGCTCCGCCTGCGTTCAGGTGACCAAAAACCAAATTCTTAAGTTTTTCTATATTAGTTACTCTTAGGTTGCAGTTTTTGTATCTTTTCTCAGAAATGAGATATATTCCCGCGGTAAAAAGTATCCTATATGTTGACCCGGATAGCCAGCTATCACCATACGAAATTTCATCAAAATCTGTCCAGTAGTTTTTTCGTGATGCCTTAACAGACAGACAGACAGACAAATATTCCAAAAACTACAGATTTGGCCTCTGTATCGATAATAATGTCTATTTGAATAAGAATTTCCAAAAATTATTTAATGTACAGCTTCGGCTTAGAATTTCATTATATGTATAGATAAATGACGTTATTAGCAAAATGACTAGTAATTGTTTGTACGAACGTAACTTATTACTGGACTAGCGACTTACCCTCGCTTTGCTCGGGTGCGGGTGCGTTTTAATTTTATTGAGCGAAAACTTAATTCTTTTTCTAAAATAAAAGTAGCCTAAGTTACTCCTTATAATATCAGCTATCTGCCAATGAAAGTCCTGTTAAAATTGGTCCAACCGTTTCGGAGATTAGCCGGAACAAACAAACAGACAGACAAAAATTTATAAAATTGTGTTTTTCTTATAAGTACCCTATATAATTCCATATGCATTTAGTATGAAGCTGTTATTTTGACATTACAAACAGGCACTTCAAAATTATATTTATCTCTATAGATGGATTTATGTGTGAAGTAAATTACTAAATGTAGGTATAAACGTAGGTCATTAGTGGGTGAGTACAAGTGTGTGTGTACGAGCATATCTTATTAGTGGATGACTATAAGGTTGCAGTAACGTGACTGATAACTGTATGTGCGAACGTAGCTTATTAGTGTATATGTGTGTAATAAAGTGATTTTTTATTACTAGTATTACATGTACTACTACTATTATACTACTACTATTATATGTACTAGCGGCTCACGCGTGCTTCGCTCGGGTTCGCCTCTAGACAAACAAAAGCAAATCTATCCCATGGGAACCGGACATTTTTCCGAGATAAAAAGTAGTCTATTTGTTATTCTGATGTATGAACTATATTATTGTAAAGTTTCATAAAATCCAAACAGTAGTTTTTGTGTACTAAAATGTTGACCGGGGATATAAGGTACCACCGTGCAAATTTTCATTTAAATCGGTCTAATACTTTCGGAGAATAGCCCGTACAAACAAACAAACAGACAGAAAAAAAAAATTGAAAAAAAAATCTCGATTTGTTTTAGTTCTCTTCTTACGTCCCCCTGACTTGGTTTTTAGCATTTTTTTCTATGTGCAGATATTCGACCTCTACAGTTTTATTAAATGTATAGATATTACCGGATGAGTATAAGTGTGTAGTAGTGACTAGTGTGTGACAAGTGTGTAGTAAAGTGATTATTAGGGCCAGGGGTCTGTACTGTGACTGCCTCGGTGGTGTAGTGGCTAGCATATACGGCTGCACACCCGGGGGTCCTGGGTTCGAGTCCCGGGTCGGATCAAGTTTAGTTGTTGTCTTTCTGTTTAGTAAGTCTCAGTAACTGCCGGAGTTGAGAAGCTGGCGGTGTTTAACCCCCGTGCCGATGCAGAGCACGTAAAGCCGTCGGCCTTGCGCCTTAACTCTCACCGGTCGTGTCTCGTGTCGTCCCACTGGAGTATGAGAGTGACATGAATAGAGAGTGCACTTGTGTCTGCGCGCACACTTGTGCACTATAATATCTCCTGCGCAGTTGGCTAGTCTCAATGAGATTGGCCGCCGTGGCCGGAATCGGTCAGGAGGGTATTATTAGGGGTGTGTACGTACGAGCGGCGCGTGGTGTGCAGGGCGCAGCGCGACGGCGGCCAGCCCGGCGCTGCGCTGCTCCTCTGCATTATCAGCATAGCTGCTGCCCCTTCACATAACATACATTAACACACATTAGATTAATAATACTATTGCTGTATTGACGACACGTTTGGCTCAGTTTGTAGTGATCCTACTTGCTGTGTCAGCGGTCGCGAGTTCGAGTCCCGTTGGCACTCATTTGTATGATGAGCACCAATGTTTGTACTCCAGTCGTGGATGTGTATATTTATAATATTATGTATATATTTAAAGTTATATATGCGTATTGTTTCAACTATATGATCCATAACACAAGCCTAAGTAGCTTACCATAGAACTAGGTGGTGCTGTATGTTAATGTCTCAATATATTTATTTATTTATACATCGATCAAAATTACTAAATACACAATCAGCGATCAAAAATGTTCTCACCGAATGAGCGCTCATTTGAACATTTAAGCGTTTTTTTTTGTAAAAACAACTTTAAGCATTGCATTTAAGGTTTAAATTTACATTGTTATATATTTATTTCAACTGGAACAATTACCTAAACACAATTAGTGACAGTTTTAAGAGATCTTTTGCATAGGATATATCTAATACTTTTTTGATCGACGTCTGTATAGCAATAGCATTAGTTGGAACTGCCTCGATTGTCTAGTGGCCAGCATACACGCCTGCGAACCCAGAGGTCCTAAATTCGATTTTTTTTTGTATCTTGAAGTGAAAACTTCTTCAGCCGCGATGAGCTATTTTTGGTATGGGCAAAACTTATGGGTTCGCGTCACTGACATGCTATGTGTGACATGAATATGTCAAAATATACATATCATTTGTTTGGGAGTGCCAATGGATGTGAAAACCAGACGAATAATAATATCAATTTACAAATTATGAAATTTAGTTATTCATACTATAACTTTACTTTGTATTCAGCCCTTTTTGACGTCCCAATGCTGGGCACGATGTTTTCCTTCACCGTAGGACAAGTGGTAATCATGTTGAAAATGATTTGCACATATAAATATCAGAGGTACGAGACTCGAGATTAGAACCCGCTTAACTCGGTTACCCAAGGGAGCGCGTTGCCACTGGGTTACCACTGCCTCTTATAACTGTATATATTGGAATTTTAATTGTTTTTTAATTAATTTAAAAAAGCAGTTATTCCAAAGTCAAAAGTCTTCACTTCTGTCGGGAGTCTCCATGATTGCCCGCTTCATTTATTTTTTAAATTTAATTTTAGATATAAAACTAAGCAATATCTCACCCGGTTTTAGTTGTCTCATAGGTGACATTCCGGGACTGGGCGAACATGTCGAACTCGTCCTTGGAGCTGCTCGGGGACTTGTCCACTCGGTCTTCCTTCACGGCTAGAAAATACATATTATTAATGCGAATGTTCGTAAATGTGTATAAGACTAGTCGTTACATTTATTTTATTCCGACGCCCCCTAAAGATCCTCATGTGGCAAAGTGATTATTAAGTAGTATAAAATTAGATAACTCATATAATGTAGTGCAGTACTAAAAGTAACGCATATTAGGCATATTACAATCATATCTTTATAGAATATCATTTAAGGAAAGAATCTATACTAATATTATGAAGCTGAAGAGTTTGTTTATTTGGTTGAACGCGCTAATCTCAGAAACTACTAATCCGATTTGAAAAATTCTTTTTGCATTAGATAGCCCATTAACTGAGGAAGGCTATACATCATCCCGGAAAAATGTACGGTCCCCGTGGGATAGATTTGTTTTTGTCTAGGGACGAACCCAAAGCGAAGCGAGGGTGAGTCGCTAGTATAATATATCATTTGTCAGACGATAACAACGGTTACCATGGCAACAAACGTACGTACATTTTCGTAACGCATTCACCAACTTACCCCGCAACTCCCAAGTCAAGCGTGCGTAAAGAACTTACTTCAAAAAGCTTTTCAAAGATGAACATTAATAATGATTACACAAATGCCCCCAGCGGGACTCGAGCCCGCGACCGCTGTCACAGTAAGTATTCAGCCCTTTTTAACGTCCCACTGGCACGGGCCTCCTTTCAGTACGAGGGGGATCAGGCCATAGTCCACCACGCTGGACAAGTGCCAATTTGACGGACATCACATGTCTTTCGAAAACTTGCTAGGTTCTCTCAGACATGCAGATTTCCTCACGATGTTTTCCTTCACCGTAAGGCAAGTGGTAATCAAGTTAGAAAATGATTCGCACATGAAAATCAGAAGTGCGAGACTCGGGATTTGAACCCGCTTCACTCGGTGTCCCAAGCGAGCACGTTATCACTGGGCTACCACTTGCCTGGCACAGCAAGTACTACACCACAACTACAACTATACACTACAACTGAGCCTCTCAGGTGTCTCTCAGGTCATCAAGGGTAACAAAATTATACAAACTCTTTAATTACGACAAAAGTATCTACTTACAAAGCTTAGCTACGTCAGGCACATCGTCACTAAGATCAATAAGAGCATCATCTTCTTTCTTCTTGGCTAAAAAAAAATATAATTTTAATTTTATTGATCAATATTTACAAGAAGATTTGAAGCCATATCAGCACTTACGAGTATATCCTCTTTGTTTATTTTCACATCACCTCGAAATGAAAAAAAAAAATAGCTATGTCTAATATCAATTGGTCTAGTGATGTAGATTGAATTTCTCGTGTAATGCATATTTACATAAAACATATAGGGTCATGTTTTGTGATGCAGACAAAATAACGCATACGAAGCCATAAGCAGTAACTAGTTATTAAATATAATTAAAAAAAAATCCCCGCTGAGTTTCTTTCACCAGTTGTGGTCTTGAGGCATCTTCTTTCCGAACTGGTAGTAGATTTATCAAGTTCAGTAAATTGTAATAATTCAATGCTGAATATAATATTTGAATCCATTTAAAATTTTTGAATATTTAAACACATTATAGTAATTAATATTTAATATAACATACGCGAAGTAGTTCCAGGAACACCCATGGCCGCTCCTAATATGGCGGAAGGCGTAGCGCCGCCAGTAGCGGCAATTCTGAAAGAGTAATTATCTGTGATAATCTATTTATAACAATAGTGATATATAAATAATAATAAATATAATCCCAATTGACAAATTGAAGTAATTTAATACTTTGCCTATAGCATGATTTTTAAACATCGAAATAATCGGCATTTACAAACTTACAGAATTAACTAATATCAAAATAAAATAATAAAAGTAACTAATATGAAAACATTTATGATTTTATGAGTTTTCGGGTGATGTTCGGTTTTTATATTATGCACTCATGTCGTCCATGAATATGAAATTTTTTGCTCATGTAGTGATGCAAGATCATGTTAATCATATCACATCAAAGAGGCGAATCAAAACAAAGAGTCAAGTCCTCCAGCCTGAATTCCGGTCATGGAGACCAATTTTACAAAGACTATCCGGCTGCCGGATTATCCGACCATATGGACTGACAGCTAGCCGGATATTCGGTATGCGGGCAAACAACCATCGATTTTATTACTAACACACCACGCAACAGTAGTATAAGTTACTAGCGGCTCACCCTAACATCGCTCGGATTCATCCCTAGGTTGATTCCCCATACAAACTTTCATCCCTATTTTCACCCCCATAAGCGATGATTTTCGGGATTAATACTATCCTATGTCCTTCCCAGGGTCTCAAACTATCTCCTTACTAAATTTCATCTAAATCGGTCCAGTAATTTCGGAGCTTATTCGGAACAAACGAACAAAATCTTTCCTCTTTACAATATTACTAGCGACTTACCCTCGCATCCCTCGGGTGTGTCCCGAGGTACGTTTTAGTTTTCTTGAGCGGGACCCTAATTCTATTTCTAAAATAAAAGTAGCCCAAGTTACCTCTTATAACATCAGCTATCTGACAGTGAAAGTTCCGTCAAAATCAGTGCAGCCGATTCGGAAATTAGCCGGAACAAACAGACAGACAAACGAAAAAATTGAAAAAAGGCACTTAAATTTTATTTATCTGTATAGGCAGAGTATAGGTATGACTTGTACCTATTGCTGAGGAAGCGCGAGTGGCGCAGCAGCAGGTTGTGCAGGCGGTCGTTGACGAGCAGCAGGTCGGCGGTGAGCGGCGCGTCGCCCGCCAGCCGCGCCACCAGCTCCGCCACGCGCGCCTGCATCGCGCGCAGCGTGTCCGCCAGCTCCTGTCGTTGTATGTATGTATGTATTCAGCCCTTTTTAACGTCCCACTGCTGGGCACGGACCTCCTTTCAATGAAAAAGGATCAGACCATAGTTCACCGCGCTGGTCAAGTGCGGGCTGGCGGACTTCGCATGTCTTTTGAAAACTTACTAGATTCTCTCAAACATGCAGGTTTCCTCAGGATGTTTTCCTTCACAAGTGGTAATCATGTTGGAAATAATTCACACATGAAAATATCAGAAGTGTGAGACCCGAGATTTGAGCCCACTTCACTCGGTTTACCAAGCGAGTGCATTACCACTGGGCCACCCACTGCCTATTCTAAATATTCTCCTCACTAAAGCACTCAAAATAAGAACGACAAAGAGCAGATAATACCCGCCAAAATCCCGTTTCGTCATATAAAAAGTAAAACAAACTCACGTCCAACAACTCTATGTCGGTGTCGTGGTGCTGCTGGTAGGGCTGCGCGGTGAGCTCGGTGAGCATGTCGTTCATCACCGTCATGTTGCCCTCCACCACGGACAGGTCCGCGCGGAGCTTGCTCGTCTGACTCTCCGAGAGTGTCACCTGGATCATTATTCAAATCAATTTAAAATATACTTTATTCAAACAAACTTTTCCAAACACTTTAGCAAGCAATTTTAATTTTTTTTTAATTAAATGTTAGTGTATTCAGACCGTGAGGATTCTACCATTATTCCATTATTATTATTACTAACGACTCACCCTCGTTTCGCTCAGGTTCCTAGGTACGTTTTAACGGTTAGTATAAAATACAAATCTTTGAATTTCTCAGCTTTTCTGTACTATAATATGCATGTGTTATATCTATTGCTATATATAATCACTCTCTGAAGAAATCACTCTATCTATTCCTGAAAATTGCAGTAAAATCCGTTGAGTAGTTTAAAAGATCTAAGCGAACAGACAGCGGGAGCGACTTCATTTTATACTATGTAAAGATAAAGATTACTTAACCATCTTTAAAAAATGAGGATGTACTCAATTCAGGAACAGGAAACAGAAACAGGAAGATAAAACATCTATATTTATTTGTTAAAAAATAGGAACTTCATGATTCTCAAAGATCATTTTGTGCAAATTCAATTAAATAAAATAAGATTAAAGACAACAGAACACACTTTATTCATCATACGATTAGCAATCACAAAACAATACTATGCCATAATAAGAGACGGTTAAAATCTATCTAATATAATACCTTTAAACGAGCAATTCTTGTATATTTATTTATTTATATATATACCGACGATCTAGGAAACGGCTCTAACGATTTCGCAGAGATTTGGTATGTGGATATTTTCGGGGGCGAAAAATCGATCTAGATTAATCTTATGTCTGGGAAAACGCGTCTTTTCCAGTTTTCACGCGGTTTTCTTTTGCATTATTCCACGCAAAATATGGTCGCTAATTTCGTCAAATTATCAAAATTGACAAACACAGGTTCAAATCCCGGTCGGATACAAAATTTTGACTATTGTTCTTCAAGTTTTTTTTTTTTTTTTAAGCCAAATTAAAAAGAAAATTGTACTTTAGTCCAAAAACTCCGAGCGGAGCTCGGTCGCCCAGGTGTTGTCTTAATTTACGTAAATCTATTTAAGACTTGTTACTTATTATTAGTTTATTATAGTTACCGTGCCGGTTGTTTGTTCTTGCGTGGTGCGACTCGGAGAATTCTGCGGTATAGCGGCGCGTTGCGGTGAACCGAGTATCGGTTCTCCATTGTCAGGTACACTCTAAAGGAAAAAACGATAAAAAATATTATAAATTCTAAAAATAGTTATAAATCAATTATTAATAGTACAAATAAAAAAAAGAGACTTTTATTATTGGTATTAAGAGTTCTGATATTCTCAATTTTTCCTATTAACATAATAGTCACCTCCACTTTTAATCATTATGTAGATAATAATGATGCCATTATGATATCTTTGTAGGTATAATTAAAAAAATGTAAAAAAAATACCAGCCACTGTGTGAGCTATAAATAAATATTACTTATTTAATATTCCATATATAAATGGATATAGGCAAAGTATGAATGTATGTAAAGGTCGCTTACCCTTTGTGGTGTAAATATGGGTGCCATTGCATCCAGATCTGTCATAGGAAATTCAACACCTTTAGTGCGTAATTCGTTGTATACTTGACCAACTCCCTGAGGACAAAAATAAACAATGTTTCTATTTTACTTATATGAAACCTTAAAAACTAAACTTTTTATTAATTACTATCGAGAAGCGATCAGGCGAGAAGAATGTCTCGACATAAGCACTTTTTGGCCAAAAAATATATTAAATTTGTAAGAATCTTTGACCTTCCTTTGACTTACGAATTACTAAGTGGGTCATAATTTATTCATAAACTTGATTCCAACGCTTTAAATAAGGGACTAACTACTTTAAAACTGCAAAGTTTTAAAGTACGAAAAACCTTTAATAGAAAATATATTATGCTTCACTAAAGAATATACCTACTCGTAACATAAAATATATTTATATTTTAATATTCAAACTGTCTGTAGTTTATATTTTACATTAATTATTATCTACGTATATAATATACAGATAAATAAAATTGAAGTGTCTGTTTGTAAACTGCGAGTCTAAACTGCGTATGAAAGTATATATACGGTAGGTACTATTAAGAAAAAACAATTTTTAAAATTTTTGTCTGTCTGTCTACCTATCTGTTTGTTCCGGCTAATCCCCAAAAGGGCTCGGTCGATTTTGACGAGACTTTCACTGACTGATAGCTGATGTTATAAAGAGTAACTTAGGCTACTTTTATTTTAGAAAAGATTCAGGGTTTCGCGCAAAAATATTAAAACCCATGAAATTGTTAACGAAATCCGAGTAGGTAGTACCTAGGGACGCACCCGCGCGAATCTATGGTAAGTTTTAAATAAATCTTAATTATATGGAAACACAACATGATTATTATATTGATATCTTGAATAGTAGTGTGTAAGAATAGCTATATTTTTATTTACATCGATTATTTATTTATGCACGATTTCTAATAAACCAGTTTCATCAATATTATATGTGAGTGATATTAGCAACGACATTTTTATGTAAGTTACCTAAAGAAAATTAAAAACCTTTAGCTGATAACAAAATATATATTTGTATCTATAAATAACTAAAATTACTAAATAAAAAAAGAAAAACACAAAAAATTATCCTTCACGAGTGATCTATTTTCGTAGCTACGTGAGCATCCATAAACAAAACTACTTTTTATAAAGAGAACTAAGCAATATCAATAGTGTATTGAAGCATGAATTTTACAAACTGTAGAGAACAATGCTTATTTATGACAAATTTCTATACCTATCTTATTTACTTAGTATTTCATAATATTTCTCCAACAGCAATAAAAACAGCACCATTAGCCATTTAGTAATGTATAAATTTACGCAAACACACCTAATAAGCGACCACGCAGTTTGACTAACTAGTAGGTCCTATATAGTCAGTTGCGAATTTAAATTATTTTTTCCAAAATTCTTTCAGTGCAAAAAGCTCTATAGGTATTTATATGTAATACTAGCTTTTGCCTACGGCTCCTCAGGAGTCTAAACTTGGAAGATAAATAAAATTGTCTATATCACTATAATTAATGTCGTAGGCGTATATAGTGAGGGGGGGGTCCGTGCCCACCCCAGGATGTTGGGTTACCGATTCGAAATTCCTAGGGTGGACACTAAAGACACCTAGGAAACATCACACAAAAATCAATGAAATCAAATAATTATCTGCAGCCGAGCTATCTATTTACATACTTTGTTTTTTAATCGGCTTCCAAATAGGAGGAGGTTCTATGTTTGTCAGTGTGTTTTTTTATGTATGTTCAACGATTTCTATGAGACCGCTCGACCAATTTTGATACTATAAACGGTATTATATTAGGATAGGTCCCGAGATGATTCCATGAAATTTTATTTGCCATAGAGTTTTCGAGAAAATCAGGGAAAACCATGAAATTTCAAGTATGTTATCAGATTTAATTAGACTTTTTTACCTACTTCTAATTGTCAAATAGACTTGAAACTTTACAAGTGTTTTTAATTCTGACGTTGGTACAGTAATTTGGTATTTTGGAGCTGATCTGATGGTGAGGCCAGAATATGGTTAGTGGAACTCTTCAACGACTCCTAGTAAATAGTTTGAATTTGGGCTTATTTGGTTTGATTTAATAAGTCCAACATGTAAGAATTGGATTTTAGAGCTTGGTTCACCAACAAAATCATGAAATTTGAGCTATGTTCACAGATCTAATTAGTCTTTCTACCAATATCTAATTGACACTTTGTAACTTTTTGTATTTCTGATTATAATATAGTTAATTCTTATCATCAGACTGATATGATGGTGAGGCAAGAAAGTGGACAGTGGAACTCTTCAACGGTTACTAGTAAATACTTTGAGTTTGAACTTATTTGGTTTCATTACTAATAAAAGTGAGTTTTTTAGTATGTTAGTCTTTATATAAAATTTGGCAGTATACTAACATAAATGGTTGAAAAATGGCTTAGTAAAATAATTAATTAATATTAAAATTAATAAGACATCAAATTAAAAGGAAGCCTTTTAATTTGATTTCATTGTATGAATTGATTGCTTTGTTCACTTGGAGATATGACTTACAAAGATAATTACGATAAACGGTATATATTTATAATTAATCAAATACATTTTATAACTATAGAATATAGATATTATACTATGATATGATTCACATTCTGAATAAATTATATACTCATTAGTAAAGAGCCGAGAGTCAAGATAATTATCAAGGTAGCATAATATGTAAATATAAAACATAAGCATAACCGCCCACATAGTTCATTTAAGTGTAACCAGAGTAGGTCTTTATGTCTCAAGCAGCAATAACAAAGGACGTTTATATAAACTTACTATAGTCTTTGGGCTGTCTTAATTCAGTCCCTTTGCAAAATTGTTAGATAACATCTCTTGCCTGTAATCCAGCTACCTGCCATATTTCAGCAGTCAGCTTCATAGGTTAAGTGCTTTTCGAGATTTCGTGTTTAGTTAGTCAATGAATTACTTTTTCATTTTGTATATTAGTATTATCGATTATAACAAGCAAGCAGTCAAAAAATTTAAATTTATATTTCAATGTATACAGATATAACCAAATACACATACATGGTACAATTACTTATTTAAATTTTATGTAATTAGTTTGGTTTGGAGCTAAAATGGTCAAAATATAGAGAAAAACTTAGCAGACCTGAGTCATAGTAGAAAATTCTGAAAACTGTTTTATTAATTTTCAAATTATCTGTTGCTATATCATTTTCATTCAGCCCTTTTAATATCCCACTTCTGGGAATAAGCTTTCCTTCAAGGGGTGATCAGGCTAGCCCATCATACTGACCAAGCCATTAGAAAATTGGTTATACTAGTTTAATAATGTTTCACTTCGTTTTCCAAGGTAGAGCAATATCACTGGGCACTCACTGCCACGACAATCTCATAGTAAAAAGGAGGGTAAATTAAGAGAGCAATTGCAAATTGGTAAAGTGTTGAGCATGATGTCTATAAAATTCATTTCTTATGTTCTCCTAGAGATAATTTATCTTTAATATACTTACTTACCTGTAATTCAGGTTGATTTTGGAATGCATCAGCCCAGCATTGTATCAGGCTGAGCACTTTTTCTTGGACCACTGTTGGTGGATCATTTTTAGGCCCAATAAGTTTTACCTGCAATAATGTTAATTACAGTATTCTACACAACATTCAAAATGTTACACAAAAATTTTATACTTGATGTATGAGCCCGTTTGGGTCTAAATTATTGACAGACCAGCTTTGTTAAAAATTATATCTTTTAAAAAATGTATATAACACAAGGTGTGTTATATACATTTTTTAAAAGATATAATTTCACACTCCATTCCATGGTGAAGAAAATTGTGTCTTAATGGCATTTCTTGAAGCTACTAAATGACTAAACAAAAGAATTGAATGAAATCTTTTCAAGAACAAAAGATATAAATTCTATTAAAATCCCTTGTGTGTTCTCCATTCTTTATGTAGACAAGGAAGTGTTTGAAGTAAACATAAATTAAAATATATGTCATAAATCTTCAGCTTATTTCAATAAATTCTATTTTGCATCTATTATTACATAAAATATGGATTTTGATCTAATCTTAAATAGTGTTAGTCAGACCTGTGTGAATGACATTTTATCAGATAAAGTAATATTTGACGGTGATAAATTCTATGGGGGCAAAATATGTGTAAGCAATTGTAAATAGTTTTTATGATATAAACTAAAATATTTAACAAAAGTTAATGCTAAAAACTTTCAATATAGATTTTTGAATTGCTGAGTAAGCATTGAACTCAATTTATTATTCAATCCATACCAATATTATAAATGTGAAAGTTTGTGAGGATGGATGGATAAATGTTTATTACTATTTCACACCAGAACAGCTGAACATATCAGGTTGAAATTTGGCACAAAGAAGGATTATAGTCTGGAATAGCACATAGGTTACTTTCATCTCAGAAAAATGAATGGTTCCTGTGGGATAAATTTGTTTTTGTCTAGGGATGAACCCGAAGTAAAGCGAGAGTGAGTCGCTTGTAATAATAATAACATAAGCCTTTATTCAGACATGGTTTACAATTAAGAGTACAGACTTGCCATTTTTTTTAACACTTGTATGACAATATATTATATATTAATAGATATATAATATTTGATTGTGTTTTATTTATTCTATTCTTTTTTTTTGTATATGTAGTAAGTTAGAGTAAGTTAGATTATTCATATTAGTCGCTTGTATAAAATATAATAAAAATAATGTAAGCATAGAATAGCAGTAGCGCTTTAATTTATATTTCTTATAAAATGTATTTTAACATGAAATAGGAGATGTTAGAAGTTTATATCATAATATGATTATCAAGGTAATTAGATTAAGTTAACAAATGTTACAGCTTACCAGTTCTGTTATAAACTCCTTGTTGCATACTAGCATATGGAAACTTTTTCCACAATTCTTTACACAGGTTTCAAGAACAGTTAGGGTATACATGACTACAGTGTAGTTTTTCCCAGCACTCTGAGTCAACCTTTTCCTTATGGCCTTTACGGCATCTTTAGGTCCGTCAGTACTACTATTAATAATATCACATATTTCCATGTTAAGACCCCAATTTTCTGATGGTAATGATCCATCTGTAGCTTGTTCTGGAACATTTTACGCACATAATTCATACCAAGGGTCAAATTAGTTAACATCGATAAAACTTCGAATTTATTTATTTTTAAGACAATTTAGGCAGTTTAAGTTATTAGAGTTAGATAATAGTCAATTTCTCAATGACAAAGAGAAATTTTCACTTCTTAGTGCGCAACAAATACGAAAGGAAACTTTAGTCACGACATTATGAAATATTCTGCAAAATTAAGAGTTTGATAAACTTAATTGGATATAATTTACCTATTTTCTGACCGACCGGCGTAGCAAAAGGATTCCCTACTCCAAAAAACGACATTTTTGTAAAATAATCCTATTATAAATAAATAATTTCACCGATTTCACTTGTCACCCAGTTCGACGTAGAAATAATTAATCTGTGAACAAGTTTAAGTTGTCAATTGTAAAAGTCAAAACAGATGATTCATTTTACGCAATAGTAGTCTAGCTATTATTTATTGTGTTGAAATATTTTAACGAATAATAACTTTATGCAAATAAAACTAATACAATTTATTTTCGTTACATTACTAAATTGAAATCTTTTAGGTTAAATATTAATATCCACATTGAGCGCGTAATATAAAAACAAGTCTAAATTATCTATACAGATAAATAAAATTGGAGTGTCGGTTTGTAATATTAAAATAACCGCTTTTTACGAAATGCATGTATACACGGTACATATACTAAAACAACATTTTTTACAATTTTTGTCTGTCTGTCTGTCTGTCTGTTCCGGCTAATCTCCGAAACGGCTGGACCGATTTTGACGGGACTTTCACTGGCAAATAGCTGATGTTACAAGGAGTAACTTAGGCTACTTTTATTTTAGAAAAAGAATCAGAGTTCCGTGAAAAAAATTAAAACCCATGAAATTGTGAACAAAATCCGCGTACGGCGTACGCAATAACGTACTTACATAACGTAAATCGCTATATAATTTAAATAAATATCTTAGAAGTAGCAAGCTACTATTTATGTATAATCATAGCTAACCGTAAAAACGTACTTAGGGACGAATGCGAGCGAAGCGAGCGTGAGTCGCTAGTAGTCATATATATGTGATGTAGGTACATTTAAATGCAAATAGAAATTCTATTCTTTGCTTTTGATTATTTATTTTTGCTCAATATAATATTGTGCACTACACAATATTATAGAGTAAGACATAAATATGTTTGAGAGTAACAGAGATAAAGTTATATCAATTCTGTATTCAAGATATATGGTGTTTGTCATAGGAATAATTTATGATACAAATGGTTATTAAAAAATTCTATAAATTAAATTATTTTTTACTAAACTGTTTAGACTAAGCATTTTGGAAAATAAATTGATACTTTATAATTAAGCTTCGTAAATAAATTTTAATCTGTAATCTGTTAAGTAACTTAGCAACTATTTTAAACAAAAAATAATATTTGCAGTACATACTTGTAATAAAGTGCTCAAGTCAATAAAGTCTTTGAATTTATATTATATTGCATAATATATTGTAATATAAAAATGACAGAAAAAACATCACTTAATAGTCTTATTATTCACCCTGATATTGAGCCTGGTGTTATAGATAATGCTATGCTTACACGGTGCATTTTAGAGTATGGTAAATAATAAATACAAATTATTTTCTTACATAGTGATAAACACTTAAGTCTTACATTAAATTATAAATTTATTTTATATCATTAACATTATGATAACGTCCTCCTGAACGGTCTCGGCCACGGCGGCCAATCTAATTTAGACTAGCGATCTGCTCGGGTGATATTAAAGAGCACAAGTGTGCGCGCAGACATAGGTACTCTCTATTCTTGTCACTTCTATGCTCCGGTGGAATGATTATACTCGACACAATCAGACACTAATGTCAGTAATAGCGCAAAATTGAAGGCTTTTCGTGCTCTCAAGGCATGGAGGTGAAACGCCGCTAACTTCTCAACTTCGGGCTGTTACTGAGAATATTTTGACAGAAGTACTCAATAACTGAAATTGATCCGACCCGGATTCGAACCCAGGAATTCTGGATCTGCGGCCGTACATGTTAGCCACTATACCACAGAGGCAGTTAGATACCAATATTATTGGCTGGGTTTTATAAGCAGTGCTATTGAAAAGTGATTGAAAGAAAGGCTCAGCAATAATTATTCTTTATTTAGATGATAATTCTGTAAGACATTAAGGAATTTCATTGAAATCCATTCTATGGTTTATGCGTTTCATAATTTTTAACAAAAATTGTTATTTCACTTAAAATTATACAAAATATACCAAATATAATTTTTTAAATCAAACTAGTTACTACCAGAAGATACGAGCGCATGAGTTTCATTTACTCCTACGATTTTGTATTAATCAAAATCAGTATGTATACAAATAGTTGAATCTTCAATTTTTCATTTAATAACCCAACCCAATTTTACCCAACAATCTTACTACTGCGCAAGATAATACGGCAGTACTAAATCGCATTGCAGCAACTGCAATATGCATATTATTGACTGTGCAATTATTTTTCATCAGGACCAAAAGACGAAGCAGGTCGATTATTCGCAGAAGAAGGCGTTCATTTAGATGAAGCGCCTGTCGTTCGACTTGAGTTCCAAAATATCTTAAGAATTGATCATCTTTGGATGTTGAAATCATTAACGAAATTGACATTAGCACATAATCTCATTGAAAAAATTGAAAATTTAGACCAATTGACTGGGTTAAATGAATTAGACTTATCTTTCAATAAAATTGAGAAAATAGAGAATTTAGACGCACTGGTCAATATAGAAGTGTTGACGCTATTTCATAATAAAATTAGAAAACTTGAGAATATGGAAACACTAGAAAATCTTTTAGTATTTAGTATTGGTGATAATTTAATTGAAGATTATAAAGAGGTAGGTACAGTAAGTACTAGTGAAGAATAATTGTTTTTTAGTATATTCTTTATTGCAAACAAAATATTGAAATTGCAAAGCGGAGCGAGGTGCAGGCGCGGATTCAGGTTTTTGTGATGATTGATTTTTTGAGGTTGCATTTTTTACTTATTTTGATAAAAGCTAAAGAACATGATAACTCAAAAATGGTTCACTTTTGCATAATGCATATGGGGGTTAAAATTATCGCAAATAGTCGCCCTTATCACCTCTAAACGGGAATACGTCGAAATACCAATAACCCTGTATACATACGTATGTACCAACCATATTATTCGTTTTTCAAGTTTAATTATTTTCTTTCCATACCCATGTTATTATTTCATATTTTTTAGACAGAAAAAGTTCCGCCCCTGTGACAAATGAATAATTATATTATTGTGTTAAGATTAAGATAATGCTGCTTTAATCTTTTTTTAAAAGCGTTGATGGAGAGACTTATTTGGGTAACTTTATAAATATTGTTCCAAATAGTTTTGGATAATATAGATAAGTTTTAATATTCATAAAAGGTCATGTATTATATTATCCAAAATTTTATTTTTTGTATATAAGCATTTCATTTTTTTACCTACCTGTGAAAGTTCGGTTCAAACAGACAGACATTTTCCTTAGGTTTCCATGTCGTGTGAATAATAATATAAGTTCAATTTGAAAAAAAATAATAGGTATATATAACTAAAGTTTACGTTTTCTTTTTGCGTATACACAGTAATAGATAGTTTTACTTTTTTATATTTTAGATGACGTACATGAGAAAATTTCGTAAGTTACGCTCAGTAAGCTTTAAGGGTAATCCATGTTGTGACGATCCCATGACTTACCAGTTCCTGAAATCTGCTCTTACTCGCGTTACGTATTTAGATTATAAACTAGTTACTGAAGAAGAAAGGGAAGATGGAAGAGCTATTTTTAGGTAAAATTGTTGCTACATATGTTTATAAAATAACGAGTAAAAACTAAAATATAACGATACTTTAATATGTAAGTTAAACAGCAAACTTAGATAATATTTCCTATTTATACGAAGTCATCGTCATATTTTGTAGAAGGTAGGTATGGAGAATAAAACTAGATATCCTTATGATAAATCCTACTAACGATAAAAATGTTTAATTTCAGAGGTCTTCTTCGTAAATTAGATGAAAATGATGAAAAAGCTGAAAAAGAACGTTTGGCCAAAGAAGAATATGACGCAAAAGTTGAATTTTATGCCCTATCATTTGTTGAATATTTAAGCGGTCCCGAGTTACTTGAGGCTATGTTTGAGAAGGATCCAGACGGAACTCTACTGCTTAAAGTTGGCGGCGAGCTCATTGGATTCTATGAACAGTTTAGTTTTAGTTATTTTACTTAATATTAAAGAAATAAATATAAATCACGATATTAAGCAAAAATTGCAGTTTTTTCATATTTTAAATGAAAATGATCAGGTAACAGGCCGGTTCTGTAAAAATATACAAACTTCTTAAGAGACCAATTGCCTAATATCAAGTACCTATTCTTTAATTTATAATGAATTTTCTACAGATATAAAGAACAGTACGTGGAAACAATGGCAGGGTTGGTAGAATTTGCTCAAGAAGCGTACAACGCGAGACAACATGAAATTAAGCTATTTAAAAATTTAGTAGACAATGCTTTAGAAGACAGTGTGGTAAAAAGTAAAGCGTAAGTGACTGATCGTGAATACGAAATCTTTATTCTTTTTTGTCAACTACCTACTATCTGGAGGTTCGATTTACGTGCATACTTATATACTTGTCCAATGAATAACATATTTTTGCTTGTTTGTTATCTTTATAAAATTAATTTATACCCACGACACTGCTTATTTGGTACGTGCATCGACAAAAAGTAACCTATGTGTCACTACACCGTATAAGCTGAATTCATTGTAATGAGTAGAAGTAAAGAAGATTCTTCACTTTAATCGAAATGCCGATTTTCCAGTGTTGTAGCAGAATTCGAAGAAAAGAAAAAGCCTTTAATAGAACAAATGAATCAAATAATAGGTAAATTTACGGCTAAACAAGCCACCATAGAGGAGTTAGAACCAAATATTATAGATGCGGGGGAATCCTTCAATGATTTGATCTTTGATTTATGGAAAAAACTGATGACTATTGAAATGCAACTCTATGAACAATGCGAGGTGAGATTCAAGAATGTAATATAGCAGAGGTTAAGTGTTTTTAACCGACTTCCAAAAAAAGGAGGAGGTTCTCAATTCGACCGTATATATGTTTTTTTTTTTTTTTTTTTTTTTTTTTATGTTTGTTCGGGCATTTTTTCGTCGTTTATGAACCGATTTTGATAATTCTTTTTTTGTTGGAAAGGAGATATCCCAAGAGTGGTACCATGATAAGGAAACCAGGATCTGATGATGGGATCCCAGAGAAATCGAGGGGAACTTTCGAAAATTGTAGCGGCGACTAGTGCGTTTGTTTACATTTTCATTAGGTATTTTAAAGCACTACTATTTAATGAAGGTCTGGAGTCGATCTGATGATGGACCCGAAAGATAGTCGAGGGAACTCCTCAACGATTTACAGCAATTACCTGGTGTTTGGGCTTGATTAATTTGTATTGATGATACGTCTACACTAAAAATGGAAAAATAAAAACTTTTAAAAAAAAAAAAAAAAACCGACTTCCAGGCACTTAAAAGTAAAAAATAACTAAACGGGGGTTTTCATTTAGAATAGATACTTAATCAGATATTTTCGAAGTCGGTGTGCTTTGATTTGTATTGGCTGGCACCGACTTCGAAAAAATCTGATTAAGTATCTATTCTAAATGAAAACCCCCATTTAGTTATTTTTTACTTTTAAGTGCCTGGAAGTCGGTTTTTTTTTTTTTTAAAGTTTTTATTACTTTTAACAATCAAATTTTGAATCAGTCACTCAAATCAAAACAAACAATTATATCTATATAAATGTGCATAATGACGTTAATACACGTAAAAAATAGCACATTAATTAAGTAGGTACTTAATATTTATATATTATATACTTGTACTAACTAGCAACTTATTCTAGTTTCACTCGGGTGCGTCTCTAGATACTCGTACGTTTGAATTTTTTGAGCGGGACTAATCTTTTTTCTAAAATAAAAGTAGCCTGTTATTCCTTACTAGCGACTCACGCTCGCTTCGCTCGCGTTCGTCCCTAGGTGCGTTTTCACGGTTAACTATGTTTAGGCATACATAAATAGTAGCTTGCTATTCCTAAGATATTCATTTATATAGCGATTTCCCTCGTTTTGCGCGGGTGCGTACGTCGTACTCGGATTTTGTTCACAATTTCATGGGTTTTAATATTTTTTCGCGGAACCCTGATTCTTTTTCTAAAATAAAAGTTACTCCCTATAACATCAGCTATCTGCCAGTGAAAGTCCCGTCAAAATCGGTCCACCCGTTTTGTAGATTAGCCGGAACAAACAGACAGACAGACAGACAAAAATTGTAAAAAATGTTGTTTTGGTTTATGTACCGTGTATACATCCATATGCATTTAGTAAAAAGCGGTTAATTTAATATTACAAACAGACACTCCAATTTTATTTATCTGTATAGATAACATCAACTATCTGCCAACCGTTTCGGATATAAGCCGGAACAAACAGGCGTAGATGTAGACAGAAGCGAGGGTAAGTCACAAGTTATAAACTATAATAATGGGTGAATTCATCAGGGAAACGTTATACTTATTCACCTATTTATCTATACAGATAAATAAAATTGAGTGTCTGTAATATTAAAATAACCGCTTTTTACTGAATGCATATGGATGTATTCACGGTATATATTCCAAAACAACATTTTTTACAATTTTTGTCTGTCTGTCTGTCTGCGTATTTGTTCCGGCTAATCTTTGAAATAGCTGGACCGATTTTGACGGGACTTACACTGACAGATAGTTGATGTAATAAGGAGTAGCTTAGGCTACTTCTATTTTAGAAAAAAAGGGTCCCACGAAAAAAAAAAAAAACCAAATTAATTAATTAATTTTGTTTTGGGAAGCAACCTAGGGACGAACCCGAGCGAAGCGAGACTGAGTCACTAGTTACCTACTAAAGTTACAATTTAAATTTTTATAGAATAATTATTAGTCGATATCACACTGATAAAGATGCATGTGAATAACATTTAAACTTTAATGGCATATTAATGTGATGTGAACAATAGGTACACCTATTGTTAAATAATTTTATCTTTTAAATTCGTATATTAATTAATATTATTCCTATTTCAAGGAATCTCGAGTTCAATTTGCAGTAAACATGACAGAAATGATCACGAAATTACTAGAAGTTTCACGCAATGCCTTTGGGGCGTGGCGAGAACACGAAGGCATGTGGTCGATGCGTCAGTTCGAGACGCTGTCCAAGCTTTTGGGCAATAAAGTTATATTGGGTGATGTTCCTCAAGAACTGTTTGAGGTAATTTTTTTACTAATACAATACATGTAAACATGCTAAATATACGTATTCGTGTTTATATATTAATTCCTATGTAACAGGTACTTTCGGGTTTCGGGTTACCAAAACACAAAATAAATACGCGAAAACATCCGAAAAGATTTATTTAATACTAGCGACTCACCCTCGCTTCGCTCGGGTTTGTCCCTAGCAGCTAGCTTGGATTTAGTAACATGGATACCTATAGTATGTTATCCTTAAGAGATAAACATATGCTATCGCAGAATTTTTTGTAGACCTTTTTAAGATGTACAATACTGTAGTTTGTAGTACATTATTTTGATCTATCTCGTAGGGTTAAGCCAGCGTTTGTAATGTAAGCGCAAAAAAATGTGTTTATTTACGACATCACATTAGAAACCTCTAAAATTATCAGTGTCTCTCTACTATATTATGCATGTATTATACATATAAGCCTTCCTCTTGAATCACTCTATATATTAAAAAAACCGCATCAAACTCCGTGGCGTAGTTTTAAAGATCTTATCATATATAGGGACAGACAATGTGACTTTGAGCGGGGAGCGACTTTGTTTTATACATGTAGTGATTATGTACCTACACATAATATTATGTCTACGATTGTATTTCGCTTCTCATCTAACAATAAGTACTTGACAACGTAGAGTTGAGTAAAATGAAGAATCCAATGGTAGATACGCTGTCTTAACTAAACCTATTGTTCCAACATTTGAAGTTTATCATTAATGCACGATACAATTTATTTAATAAGTTACGCAACCACAAAAAATTGCCCACAACTTTCACATTAAAAAACACTGACCAGGGCCCTTATGACTGAAATGTCTATTATAAGGGCGCTGCTCATGCGAGGGCTCCGTTGGTTTCCGTTTTTCACAGTCGGATGGAAAATTAGGACAAGCGTGGCATAGATTTTTTTTATCATAAAACGTGAGCGAAGTCGCAAACGCATAATTCAAAGTTTTCCACTTCAATAAAAATGCTTGATACCTAATTGTATATTTTTTTTTCTTTTTATATTGAATATGTAACGTACTGGAATTATTAGTAATGTTAACTGTAAATAAACAAATAAACATCACAGGTGATGATGGACAGAGATCAAATGATGAATCTCGTAGCTCAGTCGTCAGACAACCACATGCGGTTCATCGACGCTCGGGAAGACTTGCTAATGACACGAGCAAATAACTGGCGAGATAAACTAGTACAAGGAACTAACGAGTGAGCAAATACCTTTTCTGATAATTTAGATGGAAAAGTATATTTGTCTGTATGCTCATTTCCCTATTACAAAACTCCAATAGGATCTCATCTAAAGCGACAAAAGCTACATAGAAAGCAATAAATATTTATTGGTTTCTATGTGGCTTTTGTCGCTTTTCATGAGATCCTATTGGAGCTTTAAAATAGGGTTGCTAAGAAAGTAATAAATGTGTTTAAATTTTAACAACTTCTAACAATAAGTAGTAGGTAGGTTAGAACATTGTTTTTGGTTGAACAAGATAAGGGATAGAAATTATACAAAAATCTTCCCTTTACCCCTTTCTGCTTTTTGTTCAATGCTGTAGAAAAATATAAAGCAATTTAATCTTATTAGGTGTAAGTTTGTATGTGATTAAGGTGTAAGAGTGATATAATAGTAATTATTTTCATATGATTTTCAGCAATGAAATTAAGCGAAACAGAGATAGGATTCTGGAAATATATTACTTCATAGACAACCAACGTGAAGAATGGACGGACATGCAGATGAGTATGACTGAGACGGTCGATCCAGAAACTGCTGCTCTTTTCGGCGACGACTTTTAATTAAGTGCCAAATACACGCTGCAAAGCCTTTTTTCTTAATGACCCCTTTAAGGCAATTTTGAAATTGATGTGATTTTTTAAGGGTAATCCTCTACCAAAACGCGTTTTACGACGATATTTAGAAGCAAATGTGCCAGTATTTAATAAATGTAAAATAATAAAAAAAATGTTATATCTATCTTCAACATTTTGAGGTCATATTACACGAATAATATAGTTTTTTAGGTCATCATTACTAAAGAAATAAAATTCTAAAGTATTGCTGTAATCATGATTTTTTTTCTTATTCTTTGCATCAACACATAAATTTATAACTCATATAAAAGTATGGTTAACACCATTTGATAGATCATTTCAAAATAGATATTTTACACGTAATTTTTTTTTTAAAGATCAATTTCAACTCTGTTTTTTACCAATATGTATTCAGAAATTATAAGAAAATTTTCGAGTGAGATACTGTGCGGGGGCCGGGCGGCAGTTGGCACACTCGGCAGTCGCCTTTCGTACGGGATACCCGCGTCATCCGTGTTCGCCTCCGGCTGTATGACATTTCGCTTATGAAAAAAGAATGCTTATAAACTTTAGTACATGTAATAGAAGTGACATACATAATAAATAATATTATATAGTAAATAAATCAAATATTATACATATACAATAAATAATATTATAAAATAAAAAATAATATTATATAATAAGTACAAGCAGCCACATTCAATTACTTGTGACTCAGTTTTTCTTGGCATTTAATTACTAACAGTTATGTTCAAAGAATGCCTGGTCAGTACCGGCATTACTGTAATTTGGCTATTTTTCGTTGCATAAAAATATTATAACTATTTATAGTTTTATTAAATTTTTTCATCTCAAAATTCTATAATAAAGTGCATTCTCTAATGACAAATATTGTTAGAATATAAATATTATGTCATTTGGTGTGTGATTAACATGATCTAGCCGAGGTACTAAATAAATAAATAAAATAATAATAATATATTTCTGTTTCGGTTCAACGGTGAATATTACACTACCGCCTCTATAAATTTTATGGTCTGTATTTTATGACATGTTCAATATTGTTTTGAACTATTATTCCGTAGATTTCGCTAGTATTTTTTCTAGAGGTGAGGTGGGGAATGAAAGAGCCGAATGTTGAAGGTCGTTTGCACGGGGGATGGCCTTAAGGTCACCGGATGCGTGCACACTTACTTATTTATATATGTAAATTTTGAATATGTAGTTTTAATTTTTTATCATAAAAGTAATAAAATACAAGGAGATCTTAGAAAAAAAAATTGTTAATGTGAGCAAGTCAAATGCTTCCATTACCGACCCCTTCCAACGGCTATGAAGCTATTAACGATTTTTGTGAAGGTGTTACCGACTATAAGGAAATAAAACAATTTTATACTATAAACATTCACTTTTTAGGTTCGTCACTTCTTGGAGATGTAAACTAATTAATAACACGTATTAATTGTTAATTGAGTAGATAACAACAAATTATGTGAAAAATAATTACTTATTGGTAATAGGAACTTTTTGATTGAGATCATACATCCTTTAAAAAATATTGATAATAATTAAGTAGGTACTTTAAAAATAATCTCAAAATATAGATTCATCTTCATATTCGCTGCTTTAAAAGCAGCGACTTTTTAGAGCCTCTATCGCCTGTGTAGAATAATCAGTTTCACAATCTGTTGTTGTTGCAGCTTCAGGAGAATCTTCAGTATTTATCACCATGCTTTCAGAATACTCATATCGTTTATTGGTTTTTTCCAAGATTTTTCTGGTGCTAGTTTTGTTATGTTTGTATATAATATAAGGTTTTTTTCTTATTTTTAAGTGACTTCTTCTTATCTAACACTTATAATTTTATTTTATCTTTCATTGATTCTTTTTTTTTTCAAGCTTTTTAATTTTCTTTTTTGTTTCTTATTACTCGTATCTTTTTTTTCTTGCTCTAATCTC
This sequence comes from Argynnis bischoffii washingtonia, assembly GCA_033884665.1. Classification (NCBI taxonomy): domain Eukaryota; kingdom Metazoa; phylum Arthropoda; class Insecta; order Lepidoptera; family Nymphalidae; genus Argynnis; species Argynnis bischoffii. Next base: position 5,012,217 of record CM066619.1, on the reverse strand, counting down.
CTTTGATACTCTATAAATTGTTCTTTTGTGATTGGAAAGCCCTATTTGCCTAGGTAGTGAATCCATTCAACAATGATTCCTTCTTCATTTAAACTAAGTACTCATTTTTGTATTTTCATCTCGCTTATCATATAATGTAGTTTTTAGAATGTTTATTTTTTAACGCTTGACATAAACTCATGCCTTCATAAATAGCCGCAATCGCTGTATTGAGAGCAACTTTGGTGTAGGCTTTCCTACAATTTCTTTGATCCATGTCCCTAAAAAAAATCAAAATTTTATTTGTAAAGTTAATATTATCTAAATATACAAAAACTATTTTAGAAAAAAAAAATATAATCCGTAGGTATGCGGGATCCAAACGTAGCTCTAGTGGAATAGGATTAGACTCGGAGAAAGCTTCTCATTGTGACTATTAACGACTCATATGGGTAGGTAATTAGTACTTTATAACCAACTATAATATGTTTTACCGACTCATAAAAATAGATAGTACTTAGATGATCGATTCTAATTCCTAATTCTGATAAAAATAGCTGATTGAGAGCACTAATAGGATTTGTAAATGTACTCGTAAGTTATTTTTATTATGAAAAAATAGATTAGCTATGATATACTTAGTACAAATCTTTAGAAAGTTAACCAAATTGTGATTAGAAATCACAAAAAAGAAGTAAACCAGTTAAAAAATTGTATATCGTTAATAGATATTCATACGAGTAGATCACTCGAGATCTGCCTGGAGTATGAAAATGAATTATTTTACTGACACAAATGAAACATAATTCATAAATACGAAAAGGTAAACAATATGCATTGGCTATTAACGACCCAAGGGTCGGAAATTGCTGCTAAGAATCAAATCCACGAAGCTATTTCCGCTCTAATTTAATTTTAAATTTTACCTTATAATATTATTCAAATCCTATAAAATGTAATACTTTCTTAGGTTTACGCGAATATTAGAAATTTAAATAAAACTATCTTTTCGGATTTTTTCGCGGATTTATTTTGATTTTTGTTTCCCGACGTTTCGATTGCTTTACAGCAATCATGGTATAAATATGTTTAAAATATTATAAAAATGTTTAAAATTAACAAATATTGTAAGGTACCTAGGTGCTAATTTTCAAAATTTTGAATTCATTTTTGTTAATTGTGGGTAGGGTCTGTAACAACTATATAATGCTTTTGTGACATCTAACACCTTAGTCTCTCCCGTGACTATGATTGCTGTAAAGCAATCGAAACGTCGGGAAACAAAAATCAAAATAAATCCGCGAAAAAATCCGAAAAGATAGTTTTATTTAAATCCTATAAAATGTGTTGCTAAATGCGTAATATACACCATAATTAATATGTTTGGCTATACTAAATAACTGTAGGTATTATGTAGAAGCGGAAAAATTCTTAACCAAAAATATAACTTACTTGCCAGAGGGAGTAATGTCCAGTATGAAATGACCTGCGCACTCGCTATCGTCAGAAAAACTAATGTATTTTTTCCCTTTTCCGAGCTATCATGCACACAAACATAACTTCAAATTGAACATAATACAATGAAACACGGATAATTTCTTCACAATCTACAGTTTAACATTTTTATAGACAAAATAAATGCGAAATATGTTAATGGGTCGGTAAAACCTGCAGATTTTCGATGGGTCGTTGATAGCTGCATTTACCTTAATGTTCGTGCCATAAACAAATAATGTAATCGAATAAATTAAAATAGTTACGTAAGCACAAGTGCTTACGTAACTATTTTAATTTATTCGATTACATTAGTCTTTACTAATTTTATTGACCGTGAACAAAGCTTGTATTTCTAAAGATCTATGATATATATATATATATATATATATATATATATATATATATATATATATATATATATATATATAGGCAGTGGTAGGCCCAGTGGTAACTCGCTTGCTTGGGAAACCGAGTGAAGCGGGTTCAAATCCCGGGTCTCGCACCTCTGATATTTTCATGTGTGAATCATTTCAAACTTGATTACCACTTGCCTTACGGTGAAGGAAAACATCGTGAGGAAACCTGCATGTCTGAGAGAATCTAGTAAGTTTTCGAAAGACATGTGAAGTCCGCCAATCCGCACTTGGCCAGCGTGGTGGACTATGGCCTGATTCCCCTCGTATTGAAGGGAGGCCCGTGCCCAGCAGTGGGACGTTAAAAAAGGGCTGAATACATACATACATATATATATATATATATATATATATATATATATATATATATATATATATATATATATATATATATATATATATATAATCTATCTTCTTCAAAATAATTTTCGTTGTGTTACTTGAATTTTATTTCAGAATTTTTCACTTAAAAAGTTAGTGTGGCCGGGTGGTTGGTTGGTGTGCCTAGAAAAATCTTTTACAATAATTTACCTTATTTTAGGGTTCCGTAGTCAACTAGGAACTTTTATAGTTTCGCCATGTCCGTCCATCCATGTGTCCGCAGCTTAGGTCAGAGACTCTTAGTACAAAAAAGCTGTAATGTGTAATTTGGCTTTATCAAACTTTAAGACTCACACACGCAGTGCAGATTGCGAATCCGAGCGCTCTCTTGTCACCTGTTCTGTTCGCTTTTACCGGAAAAAAATCCACTGTGCTCGTCCCGCCGGCAAAAAGAAAATAAACCCTCCAAACACAGGTCACAGTCCATCTATGGAAACATATGAGAAGCTGGTTTGTGCCGAATTCGACACATGGGGCACTGAAATCTCTGCGGACGAGAAGTGGGCGCGGGCAAAACGGCTTCTCACGGTCACAGCTGCTAAGGCCTTCAGTTTTCAATCACACCTGAATCAAGACTGGTAATTGGTATAAGGCAAATATTGGCAATCTTCATGCGTTGCCTTGACACCAAACGGCAAGCAGCTCTCAAACACCGTCTTGATCCGAATCCATACACACGGTGTGAGCTCTCACAAACAAAAGCATCACTTCAGTGCAACGCTCTATACTATGCAAACTTATACTGGACCAATATATGTAAAAATATTTAATACTAAAGGGAACTTTGGTGGAATGTAAGCATTCATCAAAAACGCAAAAGAGCCTGTTCCAAAGAAATCAGCTCCTCTTAAAGAGTCAGATAGCACCATTATAACTGACAGAAATTGCCAGCTTCGTCGGTGGGTATAACACTACAGCGGACTTTACTCCCAACCAATTAACATCTCAACGAAGGCATTACATTAAATTCCTAAGTTGCCTATTTGGGCAGAGCTCGATGAAATTCCTACTATAGAAGTTTCACGCTACTATTAAGCGGCTTAAGCGCGGCAGAGGTCCAGCGCTAATGGTTTTTAGGTAAAATAGTAAAGATACGGTGCATAGCTCCTGTCCTGTACAAGTTAATCTTGAAATGTTGGGCTGAAGTGCGTGTACCTCAGGAAATACGAGATGTTAATATCATCACTCTGTACAAAGGGAAAGGCTGCGATGAAGGTCATTGCAACAACTATCGCGGCATTTCACTTCTTAGCATACCTGGTAAATTATTCGGTCGAATATTTTTAACAAAACTGCATAAGTTAGCAGATCTTGTCTATCCTAAGGTCCAATGCGGTTTTCGTGCCCAACATTCTACGACGGCTACGATTTTCACTTTTCGTCAACTGTATGAAAAGTCCAGGTCCTCCTCGGTCAAATAGCACACACCAAGTGACCAGTTGGTCGTCCTTTATTAAGGTTCAAGGATAGCGTTAAACGCGATACGTCCAGCTTCAACATAGGAGTAGCTAGTTGCGAGGAAGTTGCAGAGAACCGTGCCCGTTGAAGGAAATTATAATATGGGGATGGCGTAAAGTTTCACGACCGCACCTGGCTAAACGAGTTAGCCCGTAAACGTGCGTGCTGACACTAGCGTGAGACCAACCAGCTCCATCAATCCTCTTTGCTACAGCAAAATCAATATGTCTGCAACAATATTATAATCGCAGCTGTAACTCCCGTATTAGTCTATTCAGCCATGAGCGGAAATGCAAACTACCGGACGCTACATTAAATTGTCTTTTGTAGATGGAACTAGGCCCATAACTAGAATACATATTGGACGCAGATCCGGCTGCAAGATTGCTACATTCATAGCGTATTTAATCAAAATCAATTTTTTATATACAATAATAAACGGGACAATATTATGTTTTGACCAGGGTGTCTTAAAATGTGCCCGCCAGTATGTTTAATTTAATAAATAATAATAGACTTTTAGGGACAAAATTGATGCCTTTTTAATTGTTATTAAAATGAATTATACTCCACTTCACAGAAATATACGTAGAGAACTTGAAAAGTGATAGCTGCCGTTGCGCACTTGGCCGCAACCTCTTCGCAGCCAGATGTAAACAGCTCTTATTTTGTTACATTTATACGTTCATGGCGTATATTCATTATTTATATATAAGTTTTTGAGTCCTTGGTCTATATTTATATTAATGACCATATAAAAGGATATTTGAGTGATTGTCAACACGGGTTCGCCAGTAAACGTTCCACAACTACAAATTTATTTCTTTATATATCAGAAATCAGTAAAGTTATTGAACAGGGGTATGAGGTGGACGCCATTTATGCAGATTTTTCTAAAGCACTTGACAAAGTAAATCACACTATATTAATAAATAAGTTAATAGCATATGGAATATCCAAGCCATTGATAGATTGGTTCAAATCATATTTGGTAAACAGATTATCAAGGGTAGTTTTAAATGGTCATCAGTCAGTAGCATTTTATCCAGAGTCGGGCGTTCCACAGGGATCTAGTCTGGGCCCTTTGTTGTTCAATGTCTATATTAATGACATTGTAAAAGTGTTCATAAATTGTCATGTATTCTTGTTCGCTGACGATTTGAAATTAATCAGAACGATTAAAGACGTTAATGATGTTCAGTTGGTTCAAGACGATTTGCACAGACTAATGATATGGTGTAATATGAACAAAATGTTTCTCAATACGGAAAAATGTCATCTCATAAAGTTTACACGTAAAAGGAACGTCATAGCATCTAAATATTATATTGACGGCAATGAACTACGAGAAGTTGATAGTGTCCGGGATCTAGGTGTCGTTGTTGACAGTCGCTTAAGTTTTGTTCCTCACATGGACACGTGTATAGACATGGCTAATAGATCTTTGGGTTTTATCTTGAGGTGCTCAAAGGACTTTAAAAGAACAGATACCCTGATTGCCCTGTTTAACTGCTTGGTTCGTACCAAATTGGAATATGGTTGTGTTGTATGGTCCCCACATTATAGCAATCATATTAATAGAATTGAGCGTATTCAGAAAAGGTTTTTACGAATATTGTCGTTTCGCTATAAAATGAAAACATCTACGTACTCTAACAGATTAACCCTATTTAAAACTCATACTCTTGAAGATCGAAGGAAAATATTGGCAATGACATTTTTGTACAACTTATTTAATAATGGCATCAATTGTCCAGAGATTCTTACTGAATTTTCCATAAATGTACCACGTAAGATCCCTCGCTATAAATGTGATCTTTTTAAAATTAACATGTTTAGAACCCAGTTAGGCAAAAACTCGCCTATACCACGACTCGCATCGATTTATAACTATCTTTCCAAAACAATAACAGAGCTAGATATATGTCACAACTCTCGAGCTGAGTTTAGGAATAAAATATATAATTTTTTTTATGAACTTTATAGCTGATGTATCTCATTTGTGCACACTTTATTATACTTTTATTATTTGATTATGATTTTATTTCTTTATTGAACTTATTAATTATGATTTGTACTTATTTGATTTTGGTATGATTTATTTTTATTAATTTAATGACATAGTTTAGGAACTAATGATGTTTTGTTTTTTAATTTAATGCATGATGTGATAACCTGTAAAAAAAAGTACATTTATCTTTAATTTGTAAATGTAATCATGAATGTAATAATGTAACTTTTGTTGGTTATCCTAATAAAATAAAAATAAATAAAAAAATAAAATAAAATTTATAAATCAAATTAAAGGTAATTTTTTTCTGTGCATGATAAAATACCTCTGCCTATGTAAAAGTGGCCGCAAAGGAAAGAAAATATACTATTATATATCATTTGTCAGACAGTAACAACGGTTACCATGGGCATCAAACAGTTATACAAACAACACGTGCATCAATTTAATAAGATGGAGGACGGACAGCGAAGTCTTAGTAATAGGGTCCCGTTCTACCCTTTGGGTACGGAACCCTAAAAATAGATGGAACTACCTATTTGACTGAGAAAAACGTATTCAATGTGCGCACTTAATTCACCACGATCATACGTTTAAGTACGATACAAATTCGTGTCCAAAGTGCGCGCGGCCTTAGTCACGCCGACAAAGTGGTGAAATAAAATCTTGAAAAAAAAAAATTCGAGTACCTTCTCTTTACGTAAAGTGGGGAGTTTTTTTCTCGTCTACCCTATGGTGTGGAATGTCGTTTAGTAGGTCTTTCAAAAATATTGCGGGTTTGTAAAAACAATTTTTCGATTAAGGGATTCGTTTGTGAAATATTAAGCTTTAAAGTGTTAACTTTTGCGACTCGAGTTCCCCTCTCCCCTGCCAACCAAAAAAGGTTGTTTTCTCCATCTATTTGTTCCGACTAATCACCGAAACGGCTGGACTGATTTTTACGGGACTTCTACTGGCAGATAGCTGATGTTATAAGGAGCTACTTTTATTTTAGAAAAATAATTAGGTTCCGCTCAAAAAACTTAAAACATACCTTGGGACGCATCCGATCAAAGCGTAGAAATGTCGCTATTTCATATAATTTCTTTGCCATCAAATTCCTGAACCTATCTTAAAGACAATTATTACGGATAGTTACAAAAAACAAATTTAATTTGAAATATACTTTCCAAATAGACTATACAATTTATTTATTTTTTGTGATATCAATTTATTGCATTTTTATTTTTAGGTTTAGTAATAAAATTTATTTATTATTTTTTCATTGTCAATTTATTGCATTTTTATTTTTAGGTTTAATAATAAAATAAACTTAATGATTGTGGATATTTTTATTCAACTTTGTATAAGAATATAAACATTTATTATTTGCTTCGTTATACATTTCATTGTATAATATATTATACAAAATATATATTTTATCTTTATCTGCACCTGAATGTTTAATATATTTACAAAAGTTTATGTACTAATAGTATCCTATAGAAGTAATATATTAGTATTATCAAAAATATTAATAAAAAAGGTTAATAAACAATATTGTTTATAATTAATTAATAATTTCACCACAAAAAGACATACATTAAACACATATTTTAATTAGAAGCCTTCTTTTTCAACGATTGCATATAAATTTCTAAACTTTGTTGCACTTGAGGGGTTTTAAGAATAGTCAAAAATTCTTGTAAATCTTTTTCTTTTCTTTCCATAAAGTTCTTCAATGTAGTTTCTCTCATTTTCTGTTTAGTAATTGATCGAGCTAATGGAGGTATTTTATCAAACTTTTTTATAAAACCTTTACATTTTGTGATTGCATCTGCTTATCAGACGCTACTTCGTCAATGAGACCCACCTTAAAGCAAAATAAGTATAAAATTAATTAAAGGAAGGTAGAAAATAAAACTTTTGGCTCTGGAAAAAGAGAATAAAATTATTGATCAGATGGTATATAATATGAACAAGTCTTATGTAATAAGTTCTGAAATAGCTAAGTTATAAATAAGATAAGAAAATGAGATAATATAGTTAGCCCACCTTTAAAGCTTCATCAACTGTAAACATTTTCGCTGTTGTAAGAGCAAGTTCTGCTTGTCTTACAGGAATGGTATGGCAATATGCATCCATAAACCAATTTGGTGCGACAATACCTAAAGCAGTTTCATTAAGACCAATTGCAAATTTGCCTCCAACCATTACTCTATATTCAGTTGAGATACTAATTAGACATCCACCAGCAGGAGCATGACCCTTAGAAATTTAAAAAAAAATGGATTTAGGTGTAGTAAAAACTTTTCTAATTTTTTTTAGCAGACCTAACTAGGTATGTTTTAATGGTTGGTATGGAATATATAGACTACATAGGTATGCTGAGTTGTTGTGGTTTATATTACATCGAGTTTTCCTATGGGAATGAGATAATCTCCCGCAGTAAAAAGTAACATCACTCTCCTGCCCTCCAACTATCTCCACACAAATGATGATAACCCTTCGCTTTCTTTCAACGTGAAAGAAGGCCAAACAAATAATTTAGCTTTATTTTTAATACATAGATAGTTAAGAAAAATTTAAAGATAAGGAATAGCTTTAAAAATATATATAATTCTAAATGAAATATTGTAACTTGTTTTTCATAGTGATTTTAAAAAATCATAAAATGAAATACAAACTTATTTTTGTAACTGTTAAAATCAATATCGTCATACAACATAAACAAAAGTGTACAAGTTAAATTTGTCCTTGTTAAATTTTTAAATAAGTGTTTCTTACATTGATAGCTGCTGCAGTAACAAAATTGGATCCGAATAATTTTACAAACATATCTTGTAGGCTTCTCCAAAATTCTTCTGCTCTCTTTAAATCTGGTTTATACATTTCCATAATGTCTAGACCTGCTGAGAATACCGATGGAGATGACTAAAAACAAAAAAGTAAATTGATCAAGGTGATACAGATATTGAGTGACCTATTTTTAAATCATGCAAGAGTTATTCATATTATAATATAATTGATGCTTGTATACTTACCACCTCGCTTACCATACGAGCGAAGCCGCGGGCAAAAATATTCGGCTTCGCTCGCGGTAAAACTACATGAAATAAACTCTTTTGCTTTAGGCTATTCGTAATAATTTGATGGCTGTGATGATCTTTGAATGTGTATGATTGTGAATGAGTATGATTTTGAGTCGCGCATCGAGGGTTCCATACCGCCGAATATTGTGCTGTTTTTACTAACATACTATAAACACACAAATACAATTTTTATGTTTTCACAATACATATTTTATTAATTTTTAAAAAAGTCAAGTTAATGGATTAAAACTTACAGAGGTGATTATTAATCCTTTACTTTTATTTTTTCCAACTTCATCCAACTTTTGGTTCATTTCCTTTAGTATCTCAAGGTTAAGACTATTAACAGGAGCCCTTTGTAATGTCATTATAGATACTCCATCATTGTCAACTGTTAGGTCTACCAGTGGACCTTGACTAGATATGGCTCTCAAGTTTGGGGCCAGTTTTCTTGTGTTGTTTAGAGCTTGACGTAAAAACATCTTGCCTAAAATAACTAGAATTACTTAGGTAATAACTGTAATTATCAAGTTACAATGTAATATAGTAAATAATTCTATATATAAAATATTTGCTTTCCTATAAACTAAGTACCTAGTAAATAATTTATTTATATTGTATCTTGAAAACATTTAGTATAATGTATATTATGCTAAGATATTTTTCACACATCTATGTACATTAATATAGTTATATTTATTATAAAAAATATATTATAGCTTTAGTTTATGAATCCAATTTTTTTTATTTTCATGCCAGTTAGAAAAACTATTTTTTATAGTAACATATGGACTACTTAGAAAAGAATAAATATTATGAACATTACCTTATTTAATTTTAGTGATTATGCTTGATATTCGTAACTTGAACACTAAAATCTCGGGCTGCTAATAAATATCAATATGTATTGATTATAATTTAGTCAATGTTTTGTGATTAAAAGTGGTTTAATAACAAGCAATCAACAGTAGAATTAGAGTTTAGACTAAGGACTTTGACACCAATGTTCACAACCTGAACGTGAACTATGAGTGAGTGATTCAGTGATACAAATTGTATTGTAGGTATATATAGTTTTTGAAACTATACATTGTATCGATATCATATATCAATATATCGGTCTTTGAAGTAACTATATATCGAGCAAATCACTATATCCGAACGGATACGAATAACGTATACTGTATAGCGATTTGGCGATGCGATGAATGACGATATGTGTGATATTATTTTTAGTGAACTCTGAAGCCAGGCAATTATCGTAACCAGGACCGTAAAATTATCGTACATGGATCAAAATTATCGTACCCATCAGGGATGTAAAAATAATGAATTTTTATATTAATCGATAATTTTTTTATAATCGATTTTTAATGATTTTATGAATCGATTATATTACTTTCTTTTTTTTAAAGTAAAAAAGATAAGATATGCGTTGTTGGATTATATTATATTATATAATAGGTAATCATTTCGTTCTTTTTATTTCAATAAAATGTTAAATACTACAAAAAATTAGAAGCCGTATATTTATTCAGTTTCCTTATTATTTGAGTTGAAAAAAAACTTGGTTTGATTTTCAGTTTTTAAAACCAACAGATTAAAATGACAGAAATCGCCAAAAACTTTTCCCATAGGTACATTTTGTTCGGAGATATCCTATCTCTTACTGTGATTAAAAGACTCTTTTGAGGCCAATTGAAGTTTGAGTACAGAAACTACAGTAAGTCACAAGACCGGGTTTACACGTAAGCATTTTTGCAGCGGGTATAAGATATTTTTTTCAGTTTTTGTTAAGCCGGTCTCGTGGCATAATGTAGCTAGAAGCAAGAGTACCTACCTAAGTAGAAAATCATAGTTGCATCGACAAATAAAAATAAAATAAAATTAAATCAACTTAACGTAGGTATATTTTTAAACACGATATCCATTCAAGAAAATTATCGGCTGCTACTCGCTCAGTACAAAAACGAGTGAACTTAGGTATTCGTGAGAACGGCAGTCATTTTAAGCAATTTATTTTGTAGATCACCTAAATGTTACCTATTTACGTTTGTGTTTAAAAATACATGTTTAATTGATTTAATTTATTTTTTTTTGTTTTTATGTTGTAGAAGAACAAAACTGAAACATTTATTTTACACCCGCTGCATGAAATTCCTGCGTGTAAATCCGGTTTTGTGACTTACCGTGGTTTCTGTATTCAAACTCCATTTAGTCTCACATTAAGAAATAGGACCGTTTGGCAACAAAGAATATTCCGAGCTGATAATCGTTTTTCCGTACAAAATGTATGGTAAAAGTTTTTGGCGATTTCTGTCATTTCTAGTACTTATACCTTAAATGGTCCTATAGAGACTTTTGATCCCTACATGAAATAATAGGATCGATTGATATATATATTTTTTTGGTATTTTAGAATTTTTTTCGCTGACTGTAATTTTTTTCCAAAATCTGTGAATGCAGTTCAGAATTTCTGAAAAAGTTATGGATGGTCTCTTAGGAACGTTTTCCTGTAACTATAACAGTTAAACTATAAAAGTTATAAGTTGGGAGTCCTGCCGTGAGAAGTACGACAGACTACCCACTAAAACCACCACGGTGATTCTGTTCGCAAGATACAGGGCCACGGGGTCGCTTTCGCATTCGACCGCGACCCTGTCAGCGTCGCCCGATGTCGAGCTCACCTATCAATTTTACTTCATCAGCACATCATCCTCCCCCGGGGACCGAGACCGTGTCGAGTGGTGGATCCCCCGTATCTATCCACCCGACGGTCCTCAATTAACAGTTAAGGTACCTGCCCTTACTATCCCGTCTCAAAAATTCAACCTGTAAAGTAACTAAACTGTGCCTGTCTACCACGATCTGTAGTTAGGCAGTAGATATAGGAAGTGTTATGATTTATAGATTATTTGTTCAAGTAGAATTTTTATTCTTCAAAGCTTTAAAATATAATTCAAGTGTTTGTTGCATCTGGGGATCGCTGACATAAGTTAGATATTCTCTGACTTCTATTTCTCTTCTCTTCTTAAATCTTTCGACGATTCCCTCTCTTATTCTCTGTTTTGTAAGTGAGCGGGTTGAGTGGGGGATGTCATTAAATCTTCTTATAAAACTTTTACATTTGTCTAAGACATCTAATTTATCAGTCGCTGTTTCGTCAATAAGGCCTACCTGCGATTTATTCTTAATTAGATATATAATATATACATTATATTATCAAGATAACTACAGAATTGATCCTAATTTAAAATTAAAATATTTTGCAATAATTATAAAAATGAAAGCTAGCAATTACTATGCCTAATACCTTTAGAGCTTCATCAGCTGTAAATTGTTGAGCGGTTGTAAGAATGTATTCAGCCTTTTTTACGGGCAAGATGTGACATAACGCATCCATCACCCAGGTTGGTACTGTGACTCCAAATGCTGCTTCATTAAACCCAATTTTATACTCTCCGTTTACCATCACCCTGTACTCAGTTGCGACAGCAAGAAGACAACCACCAGCTAATGCATGACCCTTCAAGTGAAACATTTATAATTGATAAATTTTCTACTAATTTAATAAATATAAGGAACCTAAACTAAATGAAAATTGGTGTGATGTGCTTTTATTTGTATCGGCTTAAAATATCCTACGAATAAATAATAAGTCAGGAAATGTAATTGCGTTAAAAAATGACCCAACAAAAGTCGTGTCGAAGTAGGCGGGGCTTAAAAGTAGTGTCCAGCGCGTCATCAGTCAGACATTATTGTTGCAAGCGAGCACGTCATGTCAAATTTTCGCATACGTTTAAATTTTTATTATTGTGAACTACAGCTATGACTCATCATGCCAGCATGATTTGTGAAGTGTTGTTGTTGCCAGAATGATTGTGTTTAATACAAGATTAAAATGTCCAGGAATCACTTTTCACTAATAAGTAGTAGCCAAATTATAATTATATTTAAAGATGTTCAAACACGTTGTCAACCCGAGATGGTTAATACTATGCAAAATGAAGTCAATTAGTTTTTGAATTAATTTAGAAAGTATTTTTTTTCTTCTTGATGAAATATTCAAATGAAAATCGATAAAATTTAGATATTTTTATAATACTAATGTATTTTGATTATTTTGTTTTCTTTTAGTTTCCCTGCCGATCCAATTCGGCAAAAGAAGTGGAAAAAGTAATAGTTATGCTAGAAAGGCAAGAGTATGTCTGGGTGCCTGTGAAAACCAGCAGAGTACCTATGTTTCGTTCATTTTGACGAAAAATACCGCAGTACCAGTTTGTACAGTATATCAAACATGTATATCAAATCTGAAATTTAGCTGTTTTTTTTACGAAGATGATCCGTCCCGAAGAATCGTTTGACTCTTTAAGAATACTACAGAAAATGAAAAATAAACAATAATTAACGATTACAGTTGACATGTAATGTCAACTGTAATCGTTCGTAGGTTCGGTTTTTTCGACTTGTGGGACTATATATTATATCTATAGCATTAAAAAATTCAGTTAATTGTTGGTCAAATTAAAGCACGTTTATTTTTCAGGCTAATAAAAATTCAGCCTCTTCAAATTTGATTGTGTATTTTACCTGAGTTGCTCAATAAAAAAATTACTACAGACCCTCAAGCGCATAGGGCACAAAAATGTAAATTGTCCACAATACATATAATGTAAAATAAAAAAATCAGGTTTGAGTCGCCAGTTTCACGTTATTAAAACGTAGGTACATATAATCGTTAAATTTCTCAGAATCCGTCTTCACTACATTGCGAAGAAAGATTCTTTATAGTTATACCTACATATATCCGATTTTAGTTATACCTATAATCCGATTAAGTCATTTATTTAAAAATAATTTATTGTTGATGTTACGAAACCCCGACTGAAAATCTAGTTTAAGTCACGCCCCTTTTGCTTTACTATGTGTATTCGTGAACTATTGTACGTATGAGATTTAGACGACGACGCATTAATTGTATGACTCATTTAAATTAAATTGATTTACACATGTTTGCTCATTTAGTAGTATATAAATTGAGCGTGTTAAAATTGTATAAAGATAAGGGATTTTATATGTTCAGTGTGTGTGTGTTCATTCAGTGTTCAAGTGTTCAATATCAAGTGTTAATAAGGAAAAATGAAAGAAGTAATCTCAAGAAGTGTTTTTGTTGCAAAACCACCAAATACAGTCCACCACAGTTGATTTTTTAAGAACAGCTCGACCGATTTCAATAAAATTTAAATGGCACCATCTGGGAAGTATACTCTTTAAAACAAAAAAAGAATTTTCCAAATCCGTTCAGGCGTCTTCGAGAAATCGGTGTAACCCCGAAAAATTAGCCCAATTTTTTTTAGTTTTTACTTTAATTTTTTTTTGTTTTATTTTTTTTTTGTATTTATTTAAGTTTGAGGTTTTATTGCTCTAAAAAATACGATATAATAAAAAGAACTTCGAGCGAAGCTCGGTTGCCTAAGTACTATAAAAAGGCAGGCCAGCGGTTAAGAGTCCGCGCACTGCAGGCGTTTTATCACTTTATAATTTAATATGCTAAACAGCTTGGTTGGAAGCGACTATACCTATTATGATAACTATTATGCATTATAATCTTATTACATAGATTTTAGTTATTGATCTTTGTTAATACCTATACAATAGATATGATTTATCTTATATACTTAAACGAGCAATTCTTGTATATTTATATCTTTATTTCTTTATTTATTTATACCAGCGATCTCGGAAACGGCTCTTACGATTTCGCTGAAATTTGGTGTGTGGCGGCTTTCGGGGGCGAAAAATCGATCTAGATTAGTCTCATGTTTGGGAAAACGTGTGTTTTTGAGTTTTCATGAAGTTTTCTTTTTGCATTATTCGACGCAGAACATGGTCGATAATTTCTTACACTCGGTTGTAAGCATCGTGGTCAAGCGGTCAACGCGTAAGTTAGACAAAACATAGAAATACAAAGTTATTTTTCTTTTGTTTTTGTATTTATCCAAATTTTTAGTTTTTTTTATCTAAAAAATACGATATAACAAAAAAGAACTCCGAGCGAAGGTCGGTCGCCCAGGTACTCAACATAATATCAACAAAGTGGAAAATACTTTTATCCTAGCGCTGCATTCGCTTTATTCTGCGCATTGTAAATGAAAGGCAAAAAACAAAACAGCATGGTACAACATTCACAAAACATATGCTCTTTATAAACTAACAAGTTTAATTTTAGCAAAAAAAAAAAACCTAGTCTTGTCAAACGCTTGCAATCGCTTGAAATCAAAATTATTGTAAGTAAACTTCGGAATGTAAAATTCACTTTGCGAATGTCGTTGACTTGAACCAAAGTTAGACTACGATTCTCACCATTTTACATTATACAACCCATCTACGATATAGTGATGTATATATCATGTTTAATGAAAATACTTTTATCCGGTAAGCATATGGAAATTAGGACGATCGCAGACTAATCGCACTATTATTATAAATGCGTGCGGGCGCATGTGTGTGTTTATTCACAACGCTTTTACTCTGAAATGGCTAGATGGATTTGAATGTTTCGCTCGTATTAGAATTTTAATATTAAGAGTTAGGAATGAACAATACTCACATTGATTGCTGCGGTAGTAATAAACTTGGAATCAAATATTTTTAAATACACTTCTAGTAATAACCGATAAAACTCTTCTGTTCTTTTCAAGTCAGGCTTATATATTTCCGAAAAATCCAATCCAGCTGAAAACACAGATGGCAATCCCTGAAAATAAAATAAATAAAATATAGTTATATTTGATGGTGGAACTTTGGGTTATTAAATGTGCAGCGTTATTTGAATGTTGTGTATTACCTATAAATTAAACATACTTACTGAAGTTATTATTAATCCTCTACATTTACTTTTCTCAATTTCATTCAGTGCTTGATTCATTTCGTGTAACAAATTGAGATTCATAATATTTACTGGAGGCCTCTGTAGCGTCATTATCGATATGCTATCGTTACCAAGTGTTAAATTTACTAAAGGGCTCTGACTGGACATGGTTCTTAAGTTTAGCTGCTTACAGTTGTTTATCATCAGACGTAGAAACATTTTGCCTAAAATATATTTTAACACTATTTATTTAATTGTAATAATTTTATATGCCTTTTGTACAATGGAACGGGTTGATAAAGAGTTTCTTGTATTATTACTCCTTTAGGTTTAAAGATGGCGTAGTCGTAAAGCACCAAGCGCACACTAAGCTCATCTTGTGGCTGTTTCATTGCTTTTAGTAAACTTTAAACACGTGAGAGAACCAAAATATCATATCTTTTCTCTCCCGTTATTATGATTGCTGTAAAGCATTTGAAACGACGGGAACCAAAAATCAAAATAAATCCGCGAAAAACTCCGGAAAGATAGTTTTATTTAAAATGTCAAATATTCGCGTAAATCTAAGAAAGTATTACAGTAAACTTTACTATACTCCGAGATAATAATTGAATAGAAATCAAGCTACATAAAATTTCACACAGTAAACAAAGTAAAGATGAACGTAATCAAAAGTATTGATAAAAAGGTATATAACCTTGTTCCCGCCGTTTTTCTATAGATGACGTTAGCGACAAGTAAACGTTGAATATATACATTATAGATGACTTACAATACTCTTCAGTATTTTGTGAACATAACTGATAGCACCAGTAGTTGATTTGAGTTTACGTCATTTAGTTATTCACCAATAAAAATGTCAACTTATGAGCCGAATTCTCGTCATTTGCAGGAAGTAATTATTTATTTTTTTATATTAAAAAATCTGCGGCTGAGGCTCACCGAATGCTCTCTGACGCTTATGGTGAAGCTGCTATGAGTGAAAGAACATGTCGTGAGTGATTTTAACGCTTCAAAAGCGGTGATTTTTGCGTCGAAAGCCGGCATAGTGGTGGAAAATTAAAACTTTTTGAAGATGATGAATTAGAGCATTTGCTCAATAATGATTCATGTAAAAATCAAGAAGAGTTGGCAAAATCATTGCAAGTGAGCCAACAAGCAGTTTTAAAATGCCTTAACAATCTGGGAATGATCCAGAAGCAAGGATATTGGGTGCCATAAGAGTTGAAGCCTAAAAATGTTGAACGGCGTTTCTTTATTTGTAAACTGCTGCTTGAAAGACAAAAACGGAAAGAATTTTTGCATCGCGTGACTGGTGACGAACAATGGGTTTTTTACGATAACCCCAAGCGTCGAGAATCATGCGGATCTCTTGGCCACGCTTCTGCGCTTACGGCTAAGCCGAATATTCAAGACGGACCTAGTTTTTCATTATATCTACAACATTTTCAAAAATTATGAAAATTACACTATGTTAATGGGTCCCCCCATTAACATAGTCTAATTTTCGCTTTGTCTAAAAAACGTTGTCGCTTTTTGTATGAAAATTTACTTTTTTATTTAGCTTCACAATCCTGCTGATACTTTACCAGATTTTTTTTTCGTCGTCTTGGACGGTATTTTTATGATAACCAAAGAATAAAAAGAAAACTTTTTTTGGGCCCACCCTAATATATATGAAAATAGCATACAATATTATTTATAAACTTACCCGTATAAAACCAGCCGGGTTCGTAAAAAAATAACACTAATCCCTTTAGTAAATTTATTAAATTTTACTTGAGAAGCGACTTCATACACAGTCTGCTGAGATCTCACTGCAGGTCGGCATTAAAATGCTTAATAAATTATAGTCAAATGTTCGTCAAGTGCGAGTTGAACTCGTGTATGTAAGGTTCCACTCTCTATAATATTATATTTGTGTAGTGGCGGGGGCAGTGTTCCCCGCCTGGTTGTGATATATAAACCAAAAAAAAAATTGATCTGAACTCCTTTCTTGCCTTTCGGGGCGCTTTCTTTTTAGAATGATACCTGGGAAAAAGTTATGCTTGTGTTTGTGCTACTATGGGGGTGACACTCGATTCTATTACGGATTCATTCATGTTCCGATAATAGAGAAGGATATTTTTATGGGTCACATCACAGATCAAAAAATGCAGCACTTTAAAGGGAGGATAGATGGAATGCATATGTGGAATGGACAGACAGATAGTTTGACTTCGTAGAAATGGTCCGACCCGCAGTGCTGGATTCAACCTTAGCTCCGTCCCTGGAAGTAAGAAATGCAGCCCCAATATTTTGCATAAAATGGAGAAAGTTCATTTTTTTTAATTTTTGATAAATAAAAAAATAGTTAATTTTTTTAATTATTCACTTTTTGAAAAATAAAAAAAACATTTACGATAAGGCGAAGATTTTTTTTTTATTCTGTGAATATAATCGAATTTTGCCACCTTGGGCAGTCCCGAGTGCCCCTAGTGTAAATCCAGCGCTGCGGCGCGGCGACCTGTAACCATTAGGTAGCTACTGTTATAATATTAGTTTATATTTTAAATAAAACTATCTTTTTGAATTTTTTAAAATGTCAAATATTCGCTTAAATCTAAGAAAGTATTAGTTATCCGACTTACAAAAAAAGGAGGAGGTTCTCAATTCGACCGTATATATATATATATATATATATATATATATATATATATATATATATATATATATATATATATATATATTTATTAATAACTTTAATATATATATGTATATATATATATATATATATATATATATATATATATATATATATATATATATATATATATATATATATATATATGTTTGTAGATTTTTTCGTCGTTTATGAACCGAATTTGCTAATTCTTTTTTTGTTGGGAAGGAGATATCCCAAGAGTGGTACCATGATGATGATGATGAGAAAACCAGGATCTGGTGATGGGATCCCAGAGAAATCGAGGGGAACTTTAGAAAATTGTAGAGGCGACTAGTGCGTTTGTTAACATTTTCATTAGGTATTTTAAAGCACTACTATTTAATGAAGGTCTGGAGTCGATCTGATGATGGACCCGAAAGACAGTCGAGGGAACTTCTCGACGATTTACAGCAATTACCTGGTGTTTGGGCTTGATTAATTTGTATTGGTGATACGTAAAAATGAAAAAATAAAAACTTAAAAAAAAAAAACGACTTCCAGGCACTGAAAAGTGAAAAATAACAAAACGGGGGTTTTCATTTAGAATAGATACTTAATCAGATTTTTTCGAAGTCGGTGCCAGCCAATACAAATCAAAGCACACAATGTTTAATTTGCCAGTTTGCATGATTGGGGTGGCCGTATGGAATGATAGAAAATGGAAAGAAAAGAAATAAAGAGTGGGTGTGTGTATGAATGTGTACACGCGCAAGAAGTGAAATTTCTGTAGGGTATCGGTACTCTTTATGAAATTCAATTAATGTTTTAAATAATTAGGATAGGTGAGATACTAAAAATAACGCATATTAAGCATATTACAATCATATATTTATAGAATATCAATAAAGGAAAGAATATATATATTATATATCATATTTTTTCGTAACGAGGATAAGCAGGTATTTACCAAGTCAAGCGTGTGTAAAGAAGTTTTGCCAAATATTTAAAGGCAGTGTTAAATGATCCAGAAAGAAGCTCTCATTCAAAAGACTGCCGATTTGGACGTTACGCAAGCTCGCGATGACTTTTTAAAAATGCAAAAGCATCGCCATTTTGAAATACTCGAGCGCGTCAGATTATCATATATACAGTTTTCCTTGATGTATAATGTTAGCTGGTTTCGGCACTAATAATATTGGGCACCAGTAGTGTCATAATACATGAAGCATTTAGTGCCACTTTCGCCTTACAGCACTTTTTGTGATGGATTTCTTTCTTTGTCTATGAATATAGACGTCCTCTTTAGTCCGTGGCTTAAGGTCAGTCATTGTCACAGTTTTCATCCGAATTGCGTCAACTATCAACTGTCAAGTGTCAATTGCCAAGTAACCGGGGGAATGTTAATAATATTTATTTATTAATAACTTTAATCATTAAATATATATTTAAGACTGTCTTAGTTAATAATGCGAAATAGTGTTATGATTTAAAATGTCTTTAGAACAAACAGCTTGTGATGGTAAGTGATATAGCACACCATTACTATTTTTTACTAAGAAACTGTACCAAATATAATCACTGATAACAATAAGACGAAAATCACTTTATGTAACTTAATTGCAAATGTAATATATCATTGTGATACCTACCATTTTATTAAAGGTTAACTACAACATCCATTAATGTTTCTTCTATACATACTAATATTATAAAGAGGAAGGATTTGTTTGTATGTTTGCACCGAATTGGCTCCGAAACTACTGAACCGATTAAGATGAAATTTTGTAAGAAGATATTTTGAGACCCCGGGTAGGATATAGGATAGTTTTTATTCCGGAAATTATCCCTCATGGTTGTATGGGTAATCAACCCAGGGATGAACCCGAGTGAAGGGTAAGTCGCTAGTATTTTATAAATTCATTTAAAAATCCTGCCATTGTAATAAGAAATCTATTGGAAACGCTGAATATCAACGGTTATACATATATTATAACTGGTGTCAAATTAATTATATTGTCTTTTGTATCATTATTATATAAATTAAATATATGGACAGTGCAACAAGTACTAAAATGTATAATTTCTAATGTTGCAAGCGGTTCTTACAGACTTGAAGGCTTTTGAAAGGCGATTGACAGAAGTTATAGCATGTCTTCAACCTGCTACCATGAGATGGAGAAGTAAGTTTCAAAAAATCTTTTATTGAAAATTTACAACATGTTATTAATTAATGCCAAAGAAACATTGCCATATATTTTTTCTCTATAAAACTGAGAAGAGAATAAAAATATATGTATGTATAATAGTCTTAGATATTTGATGTAAAAATATTAATGAACTTTAATTTCCAACAACAATTTGTGGACTTATTAGACAATTGTTAAGATGTTTTTTAAAAATATAATTTATTTCAATCAAAAATATTATATTACACTATAATAATCACTTCACCTCAATATGTGTGAATTATTTGATGGTAAACGTTTTTCTCTTTTTTACAGTTTTGTTAGCAGTGGTGTCTGTATGTACTGCAATTGCAGCTTGGCATTGGCTTACTGATCCACTTACACCAGTGGTTTCTCTCACACAGTCACTATGGAATCATCCTTTCTTTGCTTTTACATCAACATTTTTAGGTAATTTTATATCATGCAAATGAATTTTATTCATTACATTAGCAAAAATTGTATTAATACTTTATTGTAGAAGTTGAAGATATATAGTTAGGAGAAATAAGAAATTCTTTAAAAATATTACTATAATCTTGTTACCCCTACTGAGATTTCACTTGCAAACTATTGTTGTCTTTATTGTTAATCATTATACTATTTTTAACTAGCGACTCACCCTCACTCCGCTTGGGTTCGTCCCTACTTACGTTTTAAGGTTTAGTCTCAGAGATGAGATATTTTCCAGCTGTAAAAAGTATCCTATATGTTGACCCGAATAACCAGCTATCATCATACCAAATTTAATCAAAATCCTTACAGTGGTTTTTCCGTGATGCGTAAGCAGACAGACAGACAAAAATTCTATAAACTATAGATTCAACCTCTGTATTGATAATAATCTCTATTTCAATAAGATTTTCGAAAAAAAATATTTATTTTACAGATTCGGCTTAGTTACAATTTTATTATATGTATAGAAGTGTATAAGGTGATCTGCAAATATATATGAGATTTTCTTTTTGGTTTTCAGTATTATTGTTTATGATGGGTGTGCACAGAAAAGTAATAGCCCCAAGTATTATCACTGCGCGGACTCGCTCAGTGCTCAATGATTTCAACATGTCCTGTGATGAAAGTGGAAAGCTTATTTTAAAACCCAGACCAGCTAACACATAGTTTTAATAATTGTAAATATAAATTAAGAATGTTAATTTTTATTTGTGTTAATAAGATATAAATAAAAGAATATAAGAGAGACTATTTGTTTATTATTTATAACTTTGGTGTGTTTATTATATATAATAAATAAATGACAACTAAGAAAATAGGGTTATCATACATCTTAAACAATTATTAGTTAAACACAATTGACTTAAACCATCCAATAAACAACAGTTAAGACTACAATATGCGATATACTTTATCTAGAATATATTCTGCTAAGATTTAATAAAGGAATTCAAATTTTAACAGATCACAATATAAAGTAAGTATGCTAATTGAAATAACTATTAAATTGTAATCTAAAAGTAGAACATTAATTCATAGTAAATGTATTTCACACAGATTGTACGTAGGGTGGCGCAAATAAAAAACGATTATTTCTTTTGTCTCTTATGAAAATATGTTAGTTTTTCATGTTTTAAGAGTCCTCTTTAAAGATCATCTCGAAATAAACTTATCAGAGGTCGTCCAAGTTTTTTAAAAATTCAAAAATTGGTAAAAAAAGAAAATTTTCTCGCTGTGGTAAAATTGAGTGTAAAATTTTTTTTAACTGTCTCAAAGTTACAGCTTAAAATGTTTATTTTTAAAGGTCGCTCAGAATTTATAAACATTTTTAAGTTCATTGCTTTCGATGTTTCCTAGAGAATTTTTAAAAATCTTGAGTGACACTTAAAAAGTTCTTTTCGAGCTGACCTTTAAAGAGGACTCTTAAAACATGAAAAACTAACATATTTTCATACGAAACACGGAAAGTTTTTTTTGCGCCACCCTATTGTAGTGTAATTTTGTATAGATCAATATATTAATTAGATGCGAAATAGCGTCCTTAGAACACGAGGAACTCTCAGTATGTAAGTAAATCAATAAACTACATTCAATAAGTATAAAATCCATTTATATTTAGTATTGCAAATTTTGCATTTTGCATTCTTTCTTTGAATACTAGTTTAACTGATACCTAATACTATTTTCACATCTAATCTATATTATTGGAAATATCTGAATTACAATAAAAAATTATAAATCTGAAATATTCTATTATAAATGACATATCAAATATTTTATTAATAATTAAGATTAAGACTATGAATTATTTTTTTTGACATGTAATTTAAAATATAAAAATTTGAAATATTACCAACATGAAATAAAAAAAAATACAAATTTAATAATCTGAATGAATCGGGGCAGTGGAAGTTACAAGTTTGTAGGTGTTCAATTCCATATAAATGCAATGTGTGTACATAATTATAATTATTAATTAAATAACGAACCACACATATCTCAACAATACTAACATTATAAATAACAATATTGTGCTTAAACTGTGCGAGAAATATATGTGTTAACTAATCATCTAAATTTAAGGATATTTAATACTTAATATTTTCTACTCTACTTTTATACTTGTGCTGTCGTTTAGTTTTACTAAATTAAATTCGAATTTTATAAAAAGAAATTTAATGCTAGCCACACACTATCGACTGGGAATTATTTAAGACACATCATCGACTAGGTTGCCAATGTTTTATGGGTCTGTAAAATTACTTCTCTCTACTACTAGTCAGAAAAGAAATTTCTCAATCAGAAAATGAACTTGCGACCTGCTTCAAAAAACTTCATCGTCTTTGCCATTTTATTGTTGACGTTAGAATTTATGTGTTGCCTACGTAACTACAGGAAAATGTGCTAAGTCAATAAATAAACACAACTTGTAGCTAAAAAAAAAATTACATATATGCTATTATAAAACTTTAAATTATGTCGTAATTGTTATATGAATTCAATTTCTTATTAAAGCTTTTACCTAAGTTTTATCAAACAAAATTAATATATTTGTAAATTATTAAACATTTTAATTATTTAATAGTAATTTGTGCAATATAAATTAGGAATAGCGCAAAGGAAGACAAGACGTTAGAGCAACTGTAATTGTAGACCAAACAGATTGTATTGTTTTGTATTAAAAAAAAAACAATATTTACAATCTGTAACTATTAATATTTTTGTATTACATTTAAGTAGTGTACGATTTCTTTTTAATATCAATTCATGTAGATATTCAGAGAAAACAAGTCCCCACAGTTGAAAGAAAAATAGTTGGATTTATTGTTCAACTGGTCACGTGACATATCACATTTAGTAAGACGTGAATATTTATTTAAAAATAATTTAACGGCGAATCCAAAAAACCTATCTATCTGTAATTTTCCTTACTAGAGTTAGAAATTTTGATATTAACTCAATACAAACTATGTCAAATTCCTGTCCTTAGTAAGAAATATGTATTAGAAAAGAGGTTATTGGCGTTTTCCAAAAGTGTTTTTTTTTTATTACGTTCATATAAAGACGTATCTTGGAGAAGTTGGCAACATTTCCATTGAATATCTACATTATTCTTATATGTCAATTTATAATATTGTAAAACATATATAAAATTCCTATTAATATTATTTTGATACATAACATCAAGGCAGTGGTACATGGTACATGCATAATTTAATTATTTAACAATATTTTTTCATTATATAGCCTCAGACACGAAGTTAATTTATCTTATTTTTTAAGATATTACATAATATTAGTTATGGTAAAGATGTAGCCTGCCAACTGTTTGGTATTAATTTTGTATTCAGTCTTTGCGTTACACAAGACTTTTCTTACTAATTTTTGGTCTAAACCAGATAAATGCATCGTCTATTTAAATATATTAATAGCATTACTCCGAGGCTTAATCACTAATATATTTTCAAATTACAAAAATTTATTTAGAAAAACTTCACTGGGCGTAATATTGCACAATTTGTTGTGGTAACCGATTACTACGATTTGAAGGCAGTTTTCGTTATATTAATGTAATACTTTGTTTTTTAAAACTCTACAGCTTCTTATCTTTCTAAGGATTAAAATCTAGCTTAAAAGTGACTTCGATAAATTCTGTTGATTGTTGTGACTAGTGTTGCCAGGTCGTGACAAAGGAGAATTATGAAAAATTAAAAAAATATTATATAATTAAAATGGTTAAAATTCTGAACATTCTCCGTATAACTTCGCTAATTTCTCACCTGGCAACATTAGTTGTGACATACATACATATCTACACCTACGCACCTTGCACTCGTGTGGGGGTAAGGGAAAGATTTCTCAAAAATAATTGGTCTGCAGTTTGCTTTAGAAGCATTATCTAAGAGGATTTATCTAATAGTGCGACTATTTACCACGTACATTAACATATGTATCACTTTTTATTTAGTATATCATAGTAGTAGAGTACAGTTAAAAATTCTGAAATTAATATACCGCTTTCACCATTTTGAGGTAATCTATGTACATCACACATATTGATATATTTTTGAGCCTTAACAATACAAGGAAATTATAGGTATAACATGTATGAATAGAATATCTCTTATTTAATATCGACACCTGGAAAGAACAATATTGTAACTTAGTAATGAAATAATTTAAAAATAGAAATACCTTTTCTATACATTGAAATTCCAAATTCAAAAATTATTACGATACCGATTTACAATGTTGTACCTCGCAGATGTCGACTTGAAAATTATTACATTAACTAGAACATTTAATATCTACCTATTATACTTAACTACCTCTGTTAATTGTAACTTGATTTCGATAAAAAATTAAAACAATAATTACGCTACATTATTTTAAAGTTTGTTGTCAAATAATATTTAAATTATTTCTTACAATTGAATTAATCTTCAAGGTTATTTAGATAGTAAAAATAGTTCGTAAAATATTTTTACAAAATTATATTTGCTAATATTATTTTTTTAATTATTATATGCCCAAATAGCCAATGAGTTAGTGTACTTCTTATATTTAGATTATAAAGTGACCTCGTATTAAATCAATGCACTAATCATCAGTTTTTCAAAGTGATAGCGATTACATATTATTTTTAAATTCATTTTTAGATCTGATGATATTACAATAACAAGTTATCATATGGCTATAAAATTTTACTGGCAATACGTAGAGGTCTTGATTAAAATATGCGAGTAGTTTAACAATTGTATAAAATTTTTTGATGTATCTATTTATTTCTTTGGCTAATGTTAGCAAATATAATAGCACCTAAAAAAAAACGCTCATTTGCTATATAAACTTAATTTTTACGCGTGAAAGATTTAAACAAACCTAAAAACGCACGATCAAGTTACAATCACTATAATATAATAAAAGAGCAAAGTAAATGCCGACGAGAAATCCCCATTATTTTATTGTCACATCATTCCCCACAGCAACATGCAAGGCTTGAGTGGTGTCCTCACGCGGCTAGCAACGCCCTTATATTTTTCGGAGTGGATTGACTGTTTAAATGTTTTGTCGTATACCTGAGCGCGTTTAGAAGAGGTTCAGCTTTTTGTGGGGGTTGTTGTTGTAGGAATTTCACGCACCCTTTCACATCGACTGAGGAAGAACGACAAAAAGCTCCGGAAGGGTGGACCCAATCATATAGAATGATTAGACCTACCATGACTCGAAGGACCAATAAGGAGGTCTCCTCACGGCTAAATTGCGCGACCAGCTTCCTGAAAGCGAAATTAACGCAATATAAGTTAAACATTTTGCAATAATTTCATTTTTCGATTAAGTTGTTTAGTTACAACAAAAAAATCTCTATGTTTTGTGCACCATATCTTTTTGGATTCGAAATGAATATTTGTTATAGGTTTAAATATTATATTTATATCGGTTGCTAGAAAAGAAAATGCGTATTTCAGAATGACTGGAAATTATGAAAAACAATATTATTATTGTGTTAATTCTGTTTGTCCAATAAAGAACAATTAAAATAGAGTGCAGTCAATATTGGAACCATGACCCACCAAATCAAAAAATAAATAAATAAGATGCCACCAGGAATACAAGACAGCGTGTCATTAGGAATAATTTTTTTAATTGATAAATTTCTGTTTTTCTAAATATTTTCAATTTTTTTACTAATATTTATTTATATTATTATAGTACCTAAGCCTAAATTTAATACTATTTTTATACAAAAATTTAAAAAGCATACAGTATCAAATGCTATGCATGTAAAAAAGCTAAAAAGCATGTTAATTAAGACACCAAACGAAACCGTACTTGGTAATATTTTGTTCAAAAATACACAAAATATGCATAAACATGTCTGCTATGAACATCAAAGACGTAGTTTATGCATTTATTCAGTGGACGGTCTCTAGCGACCCGAATCGCTGGTCCATAGTTTTATTGTGCCGTAAATCCCAATAGGCAATAGTTGTTTATACAACGTGAACCCAACGCTACTCTATTTATTTATTCAAGCAGGTAACTAGGTTTGTTATAATTAGGACAGGAAGATGTAAAATTTCAGTAAACATGAAATGTTGGGTTATTAGTGGTTATCCAAGTAGGTGCCAAAATTCTGTAATGGTTTACATATTAATTGATGTTTGCATATGAAATGATTGACCATTATGTATCTACTATCTATATAAACACCTATTTTGAATATGAATATTTAGGTACCACTGTAATAGTTTAATTATAAATAGATTATAATTATTCTTTTATTGTTTTAAAATAAAATAGTTAATATTTAAAATAATATATGAGTGTTTTAATGAAAAATAATATATTAGATTAATTTGTAATGATTTATATATAAAGCAATTATTTAAATGACCTTGGCCTATAGAAGTATTTAAAAAAAAAGGACGCGGATATTCATTTGTTTCCCCGTGCTTTTTCACGGAGATGTTGGTAGTCGGCACCACCTTGTAGTGACTAGTCATGGATTGTTTGTAATACAGTAAATTATTATTATAAATTATTTAAAAGAGTAACTGTTGATTTTTTTGCCGGCTCTTCTCAGCAGAACTGTTTTCCGAGCCGATTATAAAAAAATTAAGTTAATGTTCCAAAAGTACTGAATATAAAACAAAATACAAGGAATATCTCGAAGTTTTATTAGGGACATTCTACGTATGTAAGCAATATATTACTAATAATTTACACAATAGTAAATATACAACGCTTCCATATAAAACAACATTAATTATAATCGATTAAGGAAAATATTTCGAAAATTGTATTTTAGTCGTTTATTGTTATTAGTACTAGTTGATAGGTACCCTAATAACAAAAACAAAATGTTATGTTGTGTTATGAAACCTTATAAGATAATCTATGATTTTTACAAACAATTTAAAATTGTATGGACTTGACAAATACAAAAATCTATACGTAACAAGTATGTAATGCCTTTGAGACGTCTAAAAACTTAGTCACTCCCGTGACCATGATTGCTGTAAAGCATTCGAAACGTCGCGTCGCGTCAGGAACCAAAAATCAAAATAAATCCTCGAAATAATCCGTAAAAATAGTTTTATTTAAAAATGTCAAATATTCGCAGAAAGTATCATAAAAGGGTATGTAGGGAGGGGGTGATAAATTTTTATATTGAAAAATTATACATATTTATGATCAGAATGCCTTGAAAATGAGTAATAATACGTACTCCTCAATACAATTAAATAAACACGAGCGTTTAAAATATTTCAAAATTTTCCTCTTAAGGGAGTAAAAAAAACTGTCATTTTTATTATTATTAGATATTATTAGATAGATATGGGATCTCTTCAACCATCCGCTTTGTCAGTTTAGGGGCCGGAAAATTAACTTTGTTTCATAAAATATCTTTAAGAATTACAATAAAATATGGACTTATTTTTGCAGTCGATGTGAGGAAAATGTGTGTATATTGTGATAAAGCAAAACAACACAATACCATTAAAGTATGCAAATCGGAAACTTCGGCGCAAGACGTAAGTGCAAAAACATATTCATTCGATTATCGAAATTCGAAAACTGAAGGGTTCGTTCCTTGGAAGTTAACAAGGGCAGAGCAGCAAAATGATACTAGTTTATATATAGATGTAACACATTACACAAATATTGATAAAAATGGATGATGGTACGATAAAAAAGGTTATATCATCCGTCACCGTGTAACAAATTTAATAATTTTTATAAAAATTGATTATAGCATGTGTCATCAATCGGCTATTAAAATCCTGACAATATTGTTATCATTCAAGGCACACGGTGCCATTGTCACTTTCAATGGCGCGGTCGATAGGGTTGTTTGGTTGAACGGATTAAGTGAATGATTGTTTTCAAGCAATTATCGGCCGTAAACGGTAGTATTACACTAGATAGTCCCGTGCAACATATGCACGGATGAAGCTCGCTATCTACCAAATCGTTTGATAAGGAAGTTCGTACGTCAGAGGATGACCGGCGTGTACACCTAATATTTGTACGTATCATCGTTCAATAGATTTACAACGTTTCCTATCCAATTTTGGCAGTATGTATTAATGTCAAGTCGTTAATTTATGAATTAATGTCAATTTCACGGACATCCGCTAGGACAAAGATGGCGACTGTAATTTTAGGAGTGATATCGTTATCAGAAAACATTTGTATGCTATCATTGATAAGAGGTGTAAGTGTGTTTGCATGCGAATGATGTCTTCAAGACAATTTTATTTGCAAATTGCTTTATTATTTAGGAATCGTAGCAACACGTTCACATAGTAGCGACTTTTAAACTGCGATGTGTTTCAGCATGGGTTCAACTAGTATTGTTTTTGTTAGAAGACAGCAAGCATGATGCGGATAAACGTCGCACTATGCATTATTCAAAGATATGGAAATTACACTGCATTTTTGTCATATTCTTTAACAGTTATTTATTACTTTTATCTACAGCTGTAATGCCTATTAAATATGAAATGCCTATTAAATATTTTGAGGATAATTTTACTAACAAACTATTTTTTACTAAGGGACTTATAATTTTGCAAAATTATCATATATTATATACTAAGAAGTCATTTCAGAATGTTTATAGCCAAATGACCAATTGAAAGTTATCTTGCATGCCTATATAGTATAATATATAGCGAAATATAATTATCACAAATAACACTGGTAATAAGGAAGTAGATAGACGTAAATCGAAAGGGGAGTCGTGTGAGTGACATTTGATTTATCATTATTTCATTAGCACTCGTTAGTATTGAATGACGAGTGACGATTCAACTCAACTCCAACGATAGTTATCGAGTGTTACAATAAATTCGCCCTTGTCGCAATCAGGACGAGTGTAATATCCACGTGCATATGGCTTTGTTTATCATATTTATAGAAAATACTTATATGAAAACTTAACATATTATATGGTCTTTTTGTATGTAAGTCTTCTCATAAGCCTACTATTTTTTTAAACCTTCTAATCAGAATTTATTGTTTTAAATTAATCTTTTTAGATTAAAAAACTTGATTTAGCCCTAGACCAATTATTATAGAATGACTTTCAAGTAAAAAATCTATATACAACCATTTTTTTTTAAATAAGTTACCTCCTATCATATATCAGTTCTTCATTTAAACGCCGGACTTTAGTCACTTTCAGCAGGATATGGGCGGACATATTTATCATTTATTAAATGTAGAATCCTGTATCATGTCATAGTTATTTAATCTTAAGTTTTAACTTACTTCTTTACTATTTGACGTAAACTAAACATTTATACTCAGATATCAATTTTTTTTAAACAATAACACAAAAGCCGCCACAAAATACAATTTAAAGCTATAACTTCCATTTTAATTCAGCTTCTAAATTAACTCTAATTATAAAATCAAAATTAGATCATAGATATATTGTGGTTAAGTTGAATAAAAACTATCTATAGTTTCTATGAAAGTTTGTTGATTAGGTATAGTTAGTTTCTTAAAGCTTCGCAGTGTAGGTACCTCATATTTCATTGCGATATGGCGCTTGGGAGCACAATTACGAAGTAAAACATACTACAATACAATATATTATATGTTTGTACTATAATACCAACAAGTTGAGTTCAATGCACTTAAGTTATGATACCGTTACCGATTAAAAAGAGCATTAAATGTAAAAGAAGCACAATGTAATTACTAAATTGAAGGAACCTAATAATTATTAAAGCAAATTATTGTTTTTGTCTTAATTATATGCATCACTAAACTTGTGTTATGAAATTGAGACGGTATAAGAAGTGCACGATAAATGCTACGCTCTAGGACTTACATTACGTGAAAATGAGTCCCTAGGCGAAAATAACGTTAATCCGTGAAATATGAATACACCAATAAATAATAAATACTAATTCGTATCCTAAATAAAACTACCCTTTCGTATTTTTACGCGAATTTATTTTGGTTTTTTTAAAAAAATCCGAAATGATAGGTTTATTTAAAATGTCAAATATTCGCGTAAAATTTAATAAAGTATTAATTCGTATCCTACTAATATAATAAACGCAAAAGTTTGTGTGGATTTATGGATGTAACAATTTCATGCAAAATTTGATTTGATAACTTACGGAAGACTGTATCAAAACTGTGAACAAAATGTATGTTCCCGTAAAGGCATCTTAAAAGTGAACATGCACACACAAAAGGCAAAAAATATTGATTCAAAAACATTACTAAATATTTGATTTGAAATAATTATTATGATAAAAAAATTTTGTAGCGATGAGTCAGTTAGTTAAAAATAAAAAATATATTTGAAAATGATAAGATAGGTATGATAGGCAAGTTCCAGATTGCATAGAAGTAGAACTATAACATCAGGTTTAAATATTTATGCGCCTGTAAACAAGTGTTTTTTATTTCAATGTCCCCAAATCCCTTATAACGCTGTTCCATAAGAATTATTCCCACAATTATATTTATTATAGTACCCGGAAACTTTGACAAGTGTCGTGAAATTACAGTCTAAAGTTAGCATTGAAAAATAGTACTTACGGATTTTCCAACATCCTCAAGCACACTTTGGCCATCGTGCTGAGTGTTTCTGTAGTATTCTCCAAATCTTGTTGATTGTCGTTGACAAATTGACTTGTCGCTTCTGATAGAACTTTTAACATTGAAGTTGCTTGAGCGTAGAAAAGTGACATTCGGTTGGCAACTTCTGCCCCTATGTGAGGTTCTTCCCCGGGTGGCAGTTCCGCATTAATAAGCCCACTTCGAGATACAATTCTTCTGTAATAGCTGAAGTCGTTTTGTATCGCAGGTGTTTTCATCTGGATAAAGATATTTTGTTACATTAGTTATATTTAAAGCAAAGACGATTGCAGATATTTATGTTTACGTAAAAATAAATGTGTTTAGAAGTAGTAGTCGTTAGAAATATTTATATAAATTAGTCGAATGCAAGCCGCGAGGCGTGCGAGGAAAAGTTTCGCAAATTTTAAAGTAATTGTAAAGAATTATCATGGTCTTCATAAATTTTTCATGTAAAATATAACTGAAATCCAATTTGTAATTCTTTCGCAACTCTTAAGTGCAGCAGTCTCTCTTCAGTGCTTATCGTTCATCAAAGATAAGGTAAACAGAATGTCAAATATTCGTATATTATATTTAAATCTTTTTAATTATATTTTTTAAAATTATATATAAAATATATTTGTTTCTTTCATAACGAGGTAATATGTACATTTTTGATAAAACTTAGTTTTTTAAATCTAATTAGACCCACATACACAAGTAAATCCATCTGAGGTGCGAAACCCTAAAAACATAAAATGATTAAGTAAAATGTCTATTATTAGATTACTACTATTATTACTACTAGATTAAATAAAATGTGTATTACGGTATTACAAAATTATGACATAAATATGAAGTAGTATGAGTAACTAAATAAGATTTTGCATAATATTAAGCAATTATGAGATCATAACTTTCACGGATTATAATAATCATATTATGTTAAGAGCTACGTATGATGAAGATAATAATTATATTAATATTTATAACTTTTAAGAAAGTGCAATCACAGGCTGTAAATTTTAAAAAGTTACAAATATTTAACATATATGTAAACATACATATTTTTTCTATAATTTATAATAAACAAACACACTACATCTACATGTTCGAATTATTTCTATTAAAAATGAACCAACTGTAAATCACTAACCATTTATCTTTCATATTAACGTCAGTAACCCAATAACCTCCAATTTAGAATACCCGGTTAAAATTGTATCATGTAAATATTCTTTCTTTGCCCACTTAACTGAAGTAAATAAACAAAGCTTCAGAATGAGTCAGCTCACTGTGCCGAGGTCAGACGGGCTTTCTATTACAATGTTCAATTTGTCGAATTCGCTACCTTAGCTGTCTGATGGATGACTAACGACAACTAATGAGTAATTATAAACAATATGACAATAG
Source organism: Argynnis bischoffii washingtonia (assembly GCA_033884665.1). Classification (NCBI taxonomy): domain Eukaryota; kingdom Metazoa; phylum Arthropoda; class Insecta; order Lepidoptera; family Nymphalidae; genus Argynnis; species Argynnis bischoffii. Next base: position 4,979,208 of record CM066619.1, on the reverse strand, counting down.
ACGGACAAATTTAAATTGTACCTATGATTATGAAACGTGACCGTTTAAAAATATTATAGGATAATTTGATAATAAGGAGAATATATGGCTCCATCCAGCACTTAGTAATAAAAGGAAAAGTAGAGAACACCAGGGAGTGTGATCACCCATGAGGTGGATGAATAAGATCAGATCGGCAGTAGAGATCACATTGCATGGATGTGCGAGAAAGCCAACTATTTCCCCAGTAGAAGTGGAGGCGGAGTGCCAAGCAGGTTATAACATGAAAATGAAAGAATATCATGCCAAAATATCCTAAAAAAATATTAGTGCCTTCGAAACAACTCGTAACTATGTAAAATTTGCTTTATATCATGACATAAAAACCTGTTTTTTGTTGGTGTTTATTATGCTGAATCGATTTTGTCATCAGAATAGATTTCTTGTAAAATCCAATAGTATCTAAGACAGTTTTGGTGTACTAATACGGTTTTCGATTTCATCATACTGTCCTAGTTAAAAGCACACGTGTCGTAAATCCAGTTGCCAAGATAAGGGCACTTCAAATTCGTTCACGTTTTCAGGGAAATATATTTAAATGTAGTTTAAATAACTTCAGTATCTTATTTCTTCAAAAAGGGGATCATTACCTTCCTACTCTTGATTTGTACAATTTCTTTATTTTCTTTATATTTTTATACGTAATAATTTCACAAAACGATTTATATAGCGTGGATAATGTACTATGTTATCCAATAAACATACATACATATATGTTTGCGTATGTAGGTAATTCATATCGGTGGCAACGACACTGCAAGGTTGGGGTCAAAATGGCCCTCGATTGTCTGAGTAACAAGCACTTATTCAATTCTAGCCAGGCATTGCTTTGTTTACATAATAACGGCTGCATGATTTGACGATACTTTGTTGAAGTTTTTCTTATTTGTTTATTTTGCGTACGTATGAATAGTATGACGATTTAATATGTTGTATGTGACAATATGGGTAAGTATTTAGACGAAACGAATAAATTGTCTTTCATTACTGTGTATACTTATTGACAGTATTTTTTTGGATATTACAAAAAACTCTATCATCTAATATCAGTAATATTATAAAGAGGCAGTTTGTTTGATTGATTAGACGCGCTAATCTCAGGAACTACAAATCCGATTTGAAAAATTCTTTTTGCAATAGATCAATATTTAATAAATCATCATAATGTGTGTGTTCAGACTTTTTTAACGTCCTACTGCTGGGCACAGGCCTCTCTTCAATACGAGGGGGATCAGGCCATAGTCCACCACGTTGGCCAAGTACGGGTTGGCGGACTGCACATGTCTTTCGAAAACTTGCTAGGTTCTCTCAAACATGCAGGTTTACGTCACCGTAAGACAAGTGGTAATCATGTTGGAAATGATTTGCACATGAAAATATCAGAGGTGCGAGACTTGGGATTTGAACTCGCTTCACTCGGTTTCTTCAGCGAGCGCGTTACCACTAGGCTACCGCTGCCTCATCATAATCACTACATAGTATAAAACAAAGTCGCTTCCCGCTGTCTGTCCCTATATATTATGCTTAAATCTTTAAAACTACGCAACGGATTTTGATGCGTTTTTTTTAGTAGATAGTGTAATTCAAGAGAAAGGTTTATGTGTATAATATATGCATTATATAGTAGAGAAACACTGAAGTTTTAAGAGGTTTCTAATGTGATTTCGTAAATAAACACATTTTTTTGCGCTTACATCGCAAACGCTGGCTGAACCCTACGAGATAGATCAAAATAATGTACTACAGTATTATATACCTTAAAAAGGTCTACAAAAAAGTCCGCGATGGCATATGTCTCTCTCTTAAGGATAATATATTTTATTATATTATCCTTAAGAGATAGACTATCATTTTACTATATCCAAACTAGGGACGAACCCTAGCGAAGCGAGGGTGAGTCGCTAGTGTGTAATATGTATATATATATATATATAACAGTGTATTAATTGCGTTTTCAATACGATGGTTATTTTCCCATATAATATAAATGTATAAGCATTATCATTCCAATAAAGCATTATGAAATTGGATAGACAGGGAGTGGTCATAGTAAAGGTCAAGAAGGAATTGAACCTGTTATTGATTTCATCATATTGCCTGTTGAAATTATAGATATACGAACATATTGCAATTTTTTATGTATTATGCTTAATCTATTCCACGGGAACCGTAAAAAGTAGACTACATGTTATTCGATATATGAGCTATATTATTGTTAAGTTTCATTAAAATCCATTCAGTACTTTTTGCGTAAAAAAGTAAGAAACATCCAAACATCTGTACATCCAGACATCCATACATCCTCACAAACCTTCGCATTTATAATATTAGTAGGATATTTTTTTACTGCGTTGGTTTCTGTTGAAATTATAACCATATAAATTATTAGGTAACGTATCTCTTCTCACGGTGAAAATAACCTATTGATTAGTTTATTTATAACAAAGGGTAAAGGGGTTGTAAAAGATCATGATTATGCAATTTTGTAAAGCTAGTAATCTTTTCTATATTTACTGCTAAATAAGTGTTTTAGTGACCGATACTATAAACATCTAAATATTTATATTTAAAAATCAATTTATTTCATTAATTTAAAAAAAATCCAAATTTCTAATAAGCATTTATTAAACTAAGGATGCGTCAGATGTAGGCCTAGATTGTTTCCTAGTCGATAGACTCTTCAGTATTTGAGGACCTGTGTGACTTTAGCCAAATGGGTCAACTATTTAGTTTCAACGCGTCAGAGAAGCTACAAATCATTGATCACTTTATCCAGTTATACACATAAATACATACATATATGAGTGTCCAAATTCCAAAAAAAAAAACGTAATTTGAAGAATATAAGAAATAAAAACATAAATAATTAATTATTAATTATTAATCTATAATATCCATTTATATTACTTACTTTATGTTCGTCGAATTTTAAAACGAACTCCAATATTTCCGCAAATTGCTTCACTAGTGCTTGTTGCTGCTCCAAATGCTGTGTGGGACTCATGGATCCTCCGACAAGTGAGCCTAAGAGACGTGGTACCACCTGAAAAGAAAAAAAAAACATTTAAAATGTTAAAATTGCAATACTAGCGATTTACCCTCGCTCGGATGCATCCCTAGGGATCTTTTTGTGATACATTTTATTGCTTTATTTTAAATTATTTATATCAATTAAAATAATTGACAGTTAACACATTTATATAATAAATAATAATAGTACTCGACTATAATGTAGCTTCCTATTAGTGAAAGAATTTTTAGAATAGGTAGGTGTATCCACATACAAGCTTTACCTCTTTATAATATTCGTGTTGATTATTATACTGTTTTAAAAGAGTCTGTCGCAAAATAATAGAGCAAAGTCAATTAATACTAATAAACTATCAAAGGGGTTAACGATTGTCATCACGCGGTAATAGACACAGACAGTTTAACGAGCTCTCCACAGACAAGATGAAAATTTGAATATTCATACATGACATCCGGTCATCCAGATACCTACTCGTAAATATCGACGTGAATAAACGTTGTGGTCTCTATAAATATTACAATCCATAGTGATAGTTACAATGCATACGTGTACTAATTTCACGACGATAGTATTATTATGTAGCTTTTATGGGATTATAATATTCACTACCGGCTCAACCTCGCTTCGCTCGGATTCGCCTCTAGGAAAACAAAAACAAAACTATCCCACGGGAATCGTACATTTTACCGGGATAAAAAGTAGCCTGTGTTTTATTCTAGACTATAATCTATCTCTGTGCCTCTCGTCCAGGTCTGTTCAGCCGTTCTAGCGTGAAAGAGTAACAAACATCCATACTCACAAACTTTCACATTTATAATATTATAAAGTATAGATTTACAAAATTATATACTCACATAATTTAAATACGCATGTATATAGTTTTAAGTATATACGCATCTAACGTTAAGTATTTTTCCGTTATATGACTACCTACAGTAACTAGTTAAAAATAAAGATTTAATTTAAAAAAATATATATATTTGAAATTAAAGGTAATCTGAACCTGCCAACTCAACGAGGCGACCTATTTACAATGTTTCTGTAGGAGTTTAATTCGTATTTGAGACGGGTTACTTATTGGCACATTGTTCGAAGTGAGGTACTATTGCAACCATGTACATGAGCTGTGACGTGACGTGAGGCAGTTCAGTAATTTCTGGCGCCGGTTGAATAAACCTACGAACGGAAGCGACGTATAAATTAAAATACTAAGATGTTTTAAATAAACCATTTCAGAGAATTTTGTTCGCCAAATTGTAAAAAGCGTCATTGTAATGTACAAAATGAAACAAAACAATAGCAATCTATACATATAATAAAATTGTAACTGAGTCGAATCTGTACATTAAATATTTTTTGCAAAATCTTATTGAAATAGTCGATATTATCGATGCAGAGGCCGAATCTATAGTTTTTATAATTTTTGTTTGTCTGTCTGTGAATGCATCATGAGAAAACCACTGAACAGATTTTGATGAAATTTGGTATAATGATAGCTGTTTATCCGGATCAAATTTAGGATACTTTACTGCGGGAAAATATCTCTGAGAAATCTATACTAACAGTTAAAACGTAAGGACGAACCCGAGCGGAGCAAGCGTGAGTCGCTAGTTTAAAATAAATTTACATAATAATTAGGAAAAGAAAAGCAAACTTATACCACGGGAACCGTACATTTTTCCGGGATAAAAAGTAGCCTATGTGTTATTCCAGACTATAATCTATCTCAGTACTAAATTCCATCCAGATCTGTTCAGTCGTTCTGGCGTGAAAGAGTAACAAACATCCATACTCACAAACTTTCACATTTATAATATTTGTATAGATATTGTTACTGATTTGACGTTGAATTTTGATAAAATTATGTTGCCTTTTCGTTAGTATTTTTTTTTCCTAAAACTCTTATTCGGATTATTACCTATACACATTTTAGAGAAATAATTAATTAGTCAAATCGGTCCAGTCGGTTTCAAGTGATGCGTCATATTTATACTAGATACGATACCATCGGGCATAAGCTTGCAGTTTGAAGTGTAAACGTTCAGTTAAAAGTTACCTAACATCTGATTTAATATCAGTGAGTTAAATGAACTTCAGTTTATAATAATATCATTGTGTCGAAATCTAGTTAACATCTATAATAAATGTTTATGAAATTCTACTGTACGCTTATCTGGTCGGTATCAAAATTTTTCGAGAAAAAAAAATCTGACCTACATGGTTAGCAGACCAGGCTTCATTTATATTACAACACTACAACGATTTTCATAGGATACACGTACGACTTTTATTGAACATACTCGTAGTAAAGAAATGAAATTCATTTATTATTGATAATGCTACTGTGATGATTACTTTGGTTCTATTGCTGGTAATGTACTAGCTAAACTAAACTTCAGGAAGTCGTATTCGAAACGCAGCATAAGTAGTTTTAAACAACTTGGGATACTAAAAGATTTCCTTTAGTTTAATGCCAAATCCACTTTCGCGAAATATTTTCATTATTGTTTGTTTTAACAAAAAACTTAAAAGTTTATTTATCTTTTAGATAAATATATTTTACTACTTTTAGCTCACGGCTTCGCTTGCATGGTCGGGACATTTGTGGGAATTCTCTTCAACGGTAACAGAGTGACAGAGTTACTTTCACATTTATGATATTGAGTTTGGATTTCATAAATCTCTGTAGTTTAGATCTTTGAACGAATGAAAAACAATTAGGTAATGAGTTGTGCAGATAAGCGTATCAAGAGTTATATAGGTCGTCATTGTCCCATTCATGTGAAATGTTATACGAATCAGAACAGATTGCATAATCTTTCCACAGGAAGCAGTTGTTGTTTGGTCGATTACGTTGCAACTGCATCGGGAGCGCGGGTAAGCAATTATTTCTATTAGGCCTCTTCCGTATCCTGACTCGGATTGTAATCGGAATATATGCAGGGATCGCGCAAAAAGAAATTTAGCCTCGGTTGTATTGGCCTAGTACCAATTCTAATTTTATTTCAATATTGTGCTCGATTTATATCACAATATATTGTTATGTTATCTACAAAAACTTGTAGAAAATTTAATTACTGAGACGGTTTAGAAATTACAAACATTTTGCTATTTCTTCCAAAACATCTTAAGGCGTTTAATCCCTAGTTGGCAGTAGGCACTGATAATATTTTTAAAGGAATTAAAAATTAATTAAAAGATTTTAATCTTGGCTGTACCAGACGTACCTCATTACAAGCGTTAGTAGAAAACAAAAGAACCTCATAATCCATGTTCACGAAACAAATGCTCTAAAGGGAATATTACGTTGTGGTGTTAAGTTTTCTTTATGATTTACAAAGCAGCTGTTTCTTTGTAGTCCTTTAAGACTTGGGTGTTAGATAGAAATATTCTGAGAATATTCCATTTTTTTCACACTGAGTAAAAAAATACTTCTTGCATAAACAAAAGAATATATATATATAGCAAAGTGTTATTGTTTGCATTAGAGATATTAATATTTTATACGTAATAATATAATACCGACCGACATTGACATCTGTATACCATACCTGCGGTTTACATGTTATTTATGCGTACAATAGCTCCCGTAATTGTATGCTTTATATAAAATGTGGTGAATCACAAGAGATGAGTCACGTGGCAGTGGTCGTTTTCGAATTCGCATCCCGATGGCATCAGGGCTTGCAAATTAGTGAGATTCGCCATTTCATGACGCATTTAACGGATTTAAACACATTTGGGGACATATTTTTCAATGGTATTCATTTCTCACTGTCATTAGGTATGTACGTCGTAACTGGACAGATGAGTTTAGTATATGTTTATATAAGTATGAGAGAATAGTCTAGTTTTGTATTATCTATAAATCCGTGACGCAAAGTTAACTTTTATTACTAACATATGCATCAAGTGTTCGTGACGAAATAGATTTTTTATTACTCACTTTGTCCTAAACATTGTAAAGGATGAAGCGGGATTAGTTTCGAATGACGTAATATTCTGTAAATGGACCCAAGGCGAAGCGAACACGTGTTCAAAATAAAGTAAGGACATATCAACTGATAGGCTTAGGTCTTGGGATGAAATTGTTCGATATTGAATCACAGCTCGACAAGGATAGAATAGATTAATTTAGAAAGGAATTTATGAAATGATAATACATTGGTATTATTGATGAAATGAATTATTAATTAAATTCTGCTAGTGTAGATTATGATGACAAGTGGTAATTTGAAATTTCACGTTCGTCTAGATACATAATGTCTAAATTATGATTTAGCAATGCGAAAATAGGTCAAATTAGTAAACCAAACAAGATGGTTTTGAATTTGAAATTGGATGGCTTGGAATTAAAATAAATAATATTAAATGATGTTTTCGCAATAATAAATTTACTACTGAATATGAATAACTACCAGATATCGCAAGTATAGTTGTAACAAGCTTTTTTTTTAATTTAACTTGCTTCATTCGTTCCACTGTTTTTCTAGTTTAAAATCTATAATCTTTTTTATTAAGTACTTGGTAGTGTTAATTGAAATTTCGCATTCCTATGCAACTGCGGCGATAATGCAAATATAAAGGTGCCATGGATCATGGAGTTAATTTGCTTTGAAAGGCAATGTTTAGGTGCCCATAAAAAGGATAATGGGCATTCCGTCCCCAGAGTGTATCAAGTTGAGACATATGTCATTTTGAAGAGCAGAAGAATAGCTTCAATTTATTGTATGACACCAACACTGAGACTCGTGCAGGGAAAGAACTATGAATCATTTCATTTTATTAAGCCTGTGAAAGTCTAAAACAGTATGACTTATGTACATCACTTTAAAGGTCATAATAATAGCTTTATTTTATTGTACAGCGTCAAAAGTGAGACAGTTACATGGAAGAACTATGAATTATTTTATTGAAACAACTTGTAGACATGGATCAGAAGCGAGATGAGTCAAATTATTTAGCAAGGCATTATCGCCCTTTTTACAGAACAGTACAACTACGCTTCTGCCCCATAATTGTGGGGTTTTCCTTCGAGTATGATGGAATTAAGTAACATTCTCAGAAATTCAGCCGTAGTTCCACCTGCACCCGGTGCTTTGTTGTTCTTAATCTGTTTTAGTGACGTCCGGGATTTCTTCGGTATAGTGTCGGGTTAGCCTGACCCTTAATCATTGTCCAGACTGATGGGTTGTAGCGTTGATGTCAATAGCTATCCATAAAAGTTCGCGATCTCTCCCATTACTAAACTCGGGAATAGATAATATAATCCTATTGTCGTCGGTTTTGAACTGGGTTTTGCCCAATAGATAAATCAAAAAACCTCGAAAACCTTTGGAGTGTTTGGATGACTGTAAGATCATCTTTCTCCTTTCTGCCACGAGCTCGAGAGAAGAATCAGAAAACTTTTTGGGTCTATTTTTAGATTGTGTTTAGAACCCAACTGATTCGACACCTTTGAGAAACCCATCCTTAAAAGTAGCCACATCGCTATCGCAATCAAAGCGGTTTTGGAGTTCCAGCTGAAAGCTTAAGGGGTTTTGTATTTGGTGTGGCACTGGTAGGAACGTGGACTTCTCCAGTCGGAATCAATTGGATGCGTTCAAGCTGTACATAGTTACCATGCTGTACAAGACATCACAAGAGACGATAAACCCGACACCACCTTGGGACTGTTGGTCACCCGAAAATAGAACAGGTGACCAGATTTGAGCATCATCGAGTTGTCCCCCCTCTTTTCGAACTTCCAATAACCCTACAATGTCCAATCGTAACCAGCTCAATTCTTCCTCATTTATTCATTCAGCTATCCTGTACAGGGCTGCAAAAGTCGCAATATGTGCGAAGGTGTGTAAAAACAGACGGCACGGTACGATATAAAATAATATTTATGAAAATATTGTACGATCTAAATTATACTGTTTTACTTTCACGAATTTAATAAAATTAAATGATTCATAATTCTTTCCCTGCACGAGTCTCAGCGTTGGTGTCATACATTAAATTGAAGCTATACTTCTGATCTTTAAAATGACATATTGAAACGCGCAGCGAGACAGCAAGACGAAGATGGCGAACAGCACTTGTGGATCGTTATAGCAAAACGTTATTATCACCGCCTGAATTCAACTCAACCCTCATTTCACCATTACACGGCTTTAAATACAAATACCCGCACTCACGCCAGATGATCAAAAAGCAACTTATTAGAAATAATACATTCTGTTATATTATTAAATATTGAATATAAGTTTAACATTAATTAAATATTGGATATGTAATTATGCAAATAATTTATAACTGTAATAAATAGTAATTATTTATACAAAATAATAAAACACACGAGTGATTTGGAAAGATAATACAAAACCCGTTCGGAAACAAAACGCTAATCTATTTTAAGATATTTGAAATATAATTTAGTATTAATTAAATATAGCAATTTAGTAAATATAAATAACGAATTAAATAGCCGATTGATGCCTACAGCACTATTAATACGATTCTATTTAATAAAAGATGTGTTTAGAAATATGATTTGTAACATTCGGCCATTCTGCATTAGCCGTGTCTCACGGCGATTTTATAACTTTTCAGTAATATTCTACTCCTGGGAAAGAATAGAAGTAAAAGACGGTAAATGTTCTTTGTATTAAAATGAACAGCACATAGAACAGCAAGAAAATCTTTACAACTCCAAGGCATTTATATAAAATAGTTGTTATTTTTATTTACACATTATCTATTTGTTTTTTTTTCTTATTAAGTCAATATTTTACTATTCGTGGTCACTATTAGCAGGTTAGTACTTTGTACAAAATATTTTGTTTTAAATGTTTATCAGCAACTGTTGCCACACAGATCTAGGCTTACTAGATGTTGTTATTTTTTCAGACTCACACAGATCTAAGTCAAATGACTAGATTTTATTTACTAAGTAATTTTATGTTATTCACACAGATCTAAGTCAAATGACTAGATTTTATTTACTAAGTAATTTTATGTCATTCACACAGATCTAGTCAAATTGCTAGATTTTATTCACTAAGCCATTTTATGTTATTCACACAGATCTAGTCAAATTGCTAGATTTTATTCACTAAGCCATTTTATGTTATTCACACAGATCTAGTCAAATTGCTAGATTTTATTTACTAAGCCATTTTATGTTATTCACACAGATCTAGTCAAATTGCTAGATTTTATTTACTAAGCCATTTTATGTTATTCACACAGATCTAGTCAAATTGCTAGATTTTATTCACTAAGCCATTTTATGTTATTCACACAGATCTAGTCAAATTGCTAGATTTTATTCACTAAGCCATTTTATGTTATTCACACAGATCTAGTCAAATTGCTAGATTTTATTCACTAAGCCATTTTATGTTATTCACACAGATCTAGTCAAATTGCTAGATTTTATTCACCAAGCCATTTTATGTTGTTCACACAGATTTATGTTATTCACACAGATCTAGTCAAACTACTAGATTTTATTCACTAAACAATTTTATATTAGGCACACAGATCTAGATTTAGTTATTAGATATTTCAATTTTGGAGTCACACAAGGCTTCTAGCTTTAGTTACTAGATATTTTATTTCCTAGTTGCATACGAGTATGTAGCATCAGCTATAACTTCTATATTTTTTGACTAAGCAACACGTTGGATTCGGATGATTTGTAAATAGTTACTTTTCGCTTAAATCGTTTAATTAAATAGTTATTCATTCATTACTTCAGTTGCTTTTACCGTTATAGTATTCTTTTTTTTTTATACATAAGATGAAATATCAAAAGTTAAAAAAAAAAAAAAAAAATATGACTGTGTACCTGAGTAGTTCCACGAAAGTATGGCTTGAGCATTTTGTCCTCCATCCCACTTCTGAGATGAAACGCGCAGCGAGACAGCAAGACGAAGATGGCGAACAGCACTTGTGGATCGTTATAGCAAAACGTTATTATCACCGCCTGAATTCAACTCAACCCTCATTTCACCATTACACGGCTTTAAATACAAATACCCGCACTCACGCCAGATGATCAAAAAGCAACTTATTAGAAATAATACATTCTGTTATATTATTAAATATTGAATATAAGTTTAACATTAATTAAATATTGGATATGTAATTATGCAAATAATTTATAACTGTAATAAATAGTAATTATTTATACAAAATAATAAAACACACGAGTGATTTGGAAAGATAATACAAAACCCGTTCGGAAACAAAACGCTAATCTATTTTAAGATATTTGAAATATAATTTAGTATTAATTAAATATAGCAATTTAGTAAATATAAATAACGAATTAAATAGCCGATTGATGCCTACAGCACTATTAATACGATTCTATTTAATAAAAGATGTGTTTAGAAATATGATTTGTAACAATATGTCTCAACTTGATACACTCTGGGGACGAATCCCATACAAAGTTGCCCATTCTCCTTTACTACACAATTTATTTAAAAATAATCGTTTGTAGCTCAAAAATAGTTAACATTTATTACCTACATATTATTAAAGTAATTTTATTACCTACAATTATCATAGTCTTATGAATGTATGGCGTTGGTGTATATTATGGATATCTTAAAAAACAGATCGCGATCAATATTTGTTTGATAATATAAATATTTCCCAAACCACTATAAGCCCATGTGCAGAGGAAGTAACCGCCACTAAGTCGTTGGTAGCACATCAACAAAAAATATTGTAAAAATTAAAAATTATTGAGCGGGTGATTATTCGGGTTAATCGACATGCTGTTGAATCAACATTGATTTATACATTGCAATAAATTAACGGTGCTATAAAAAGCAGTATGATTCGCATGCTTAATTGACGATACTCTACGAGATAAGACATATAGGCCGAGATAATGTAGAATAATGCTGGATTAATCGTAAAACTTTTACAAATAATCAACGTAAATTAATCTACGTAATCATTTATAATTGTAATGTTTCCTGGAGCTTACTAAAATTCGGTTAATACCGAATTATGCATATATTCCAATAGCGCATTCCTTCCAATTTGTAAATACAATCACATATATCTGTCTAGCACATAAAATAATTATTACTTTTAATGCGTTAAGTTATTAATTCAGTATTGCATAACTAATTCAAAACTTGTTTGATTTTTTTTATATCTTAAATTTTATATTTAATGTGTTAAAATAATTTTTATTGGTAGTGTCCGAAGTAGGCGTGGCTTGCGCAAGCCAGATAAACCGTTTTAGGCCGTATTTTCATCACTCTGAGAAAATTATAAATATTGGTTCTATATTGCCGGGAGTTGAAATTTTGTTTAGGAAATTTCCTTCTCTTTTTGAATCTTTATTAAATTTAAATATTTCAATTAGTTTTTGAGATATTTGCAAAAAACTAAACCCCCTTTTTATTTTTAGTTAATTGTTTATAACTTTTGTAATTTTTGCAAGCGGAACTTGATTTTTTTCAACAATCATCTACATGCCATTCGAATCGATTCTCCTTTCTTTCTTCCTCGTTCATATTTTTATAAGACTGCTGAAAAAAGTTGACCTAAAAGGCACTTGTTGACTAGACTATACATATATCAAAAACGATTAATTGTAAGTCTAAAATTATCCAATGCAAAATTAAATTATTCGTAAAAAAAGTATGGTGCTTAGGTACAAGTCCTTATATTAAATTACTGCGACTGATTTAATTAACACTAGCTGTCTCGTCTTACAATTACAAAATTGCAGAGTACACCGATAACGAAGACATTTCTGAAGTTGACATAAAAGCTATTATTATCAATGTCAATTGCAACGATAAATCTAGTCGAGCTGTAGAACTATCTAATATTTTCATCTATTAAATTAACACTTGTGTGCGATAAAAACTACGCTTTTAGTAATTAAAAATATAGTAGCTTCCCTTGAGTCTTATTTATTTGAAAGGCGTAAAAAGCGTATACTTTGATCTTGAATTTGATTGAGTATTTAGAGTTATTAGAAATTACCTATTAATTATCAGATGTTTCAGTTATTTTTTTTTCAATATTTCAATTTGCTAGTTATTAATCGGAATATATCTATATATGTATATAAGCGCAGTGATTTACGTATATTACGTAGAATGTTATGAATGAAAATGAGGCCGCATACACTTTTCATATTTCAAAGTTTTCTTTATCTCATGCAAAATAACAACAAGCAATCTATTGATATGTACATAGCGTTAGTTGCATATTTTTAATCAAGAACTAGAATTATGAGTGGTTAGAGATAAACTCCTATTTATAAAAAAAGCTTTTTAGTATTAAAGATTTTTTATTGTCTGTTATAAAAAGTGTATATAAATTTTCAAAAAGTGTCAAAGTAACGCTGTAGGCTGTAGCCTTTATAAACTCCTTGACACTACTTACCTAGTGTCAGCATATAGCACGAGGTTTGCAATTAAATGCAATCGTCGGACGATCGGAAAGTAAGTGTTTTCTGAGTGCAATGTCCCCCATGCATCATTAATTTGGTTCCACCTCACGATCCACCCGCTCAGACTATCGGTAAGAAATATTTTTTGCGCGGCAACGTGCTTTTTATCAACCATAGAGGTGGTATACTTGCATCTAATCGCACGAACGTTAAAAAAGCTTTAACAACTGTACTGGAACTATTTGCTCACGATACCTACAAAAGCGTCGAGTTCAGTCGACGGAGAATCTTGAAAGAGCCTTTCGAAAAAGATAACAAAACTTTAAGGATAAAATAATGTTGAAAGTTTTAGGTTTGTTATCTTACTAAGCATAACATTTTGTTTTGTGTTTTGCAACGTGCTGAAATTCTACATTTCTTGAAACTAAATTGTATGTGCAATTATTATTTTGAATAATAAATAACTCAAGATTGGCTCTCGTTGGAGACAATAGCATAAAACGTGTATATTTATTACGAATAATTTCAAAAACTCATGACTTACAAAAATCCATTGTATCGGGTAGTAAAAATATTGCAAAAACCTTTCATCATAAGTACGAATATAAAGATAAAAGAATAAAATCGGTGACCTGAATTTCATTTAGTAGAGAATATGCGTAGTAATTCCAAGCTGTTCTGTAACTTTACATGACGAGTTGAAAAGGTCACATTTCATAATAGAAGCGAGTTAGAATTTGATATCCATAGATCTGATGCGGTTAGACATGGTGCATCACTTGGTACTTGTGCCATTCTATGCTTAATAGAAATATCAACTTGTTACATAAACTATGCAAATTACTAAGCAGTATTTATATAAAATAGTTCATATTGATTTTAAAACAAGTGACAAAAAAAAAGAATTTAAAGTCAATATTACCAATATTAAAAAGAAAAACACTGGTGTGCTTTTGTTTCGCTAAGTTCTCTTTCAAAAATGTAAATATATAATTGGATGACTCGTTAGTTCCTAAGGACTTAATTAAATAGAATTTATATTTTTAATATATTCATTCATGCATCAAGTAAATAAGTATAAATTTAATAATAAAGGTAGTAAGAGCAGATGATACATTCATGTTACTGAGTTATTATTTTTCAAGGTGTTTTTGAATGCACCTGCGTTACCATCTTTGGCATCATCATCATACTTTGCCATCTAAACAGGGTGAATAAGACCAGCTGCGCTATGGATCAACTCGTTTGACCTACTAGGTAATCAATTATATGAAAATAACACCAAGAGCTTATGTTATTATTTATTTGATCCAAATGTTAACGAAACTGCTTTTAACGTAGTTGGATCGCAAAGGTAACAACTAACAGGAGGTGATTAGAATTTTTCAGCTTGCTTTTATTAAGAAAGTAAAAAAAAAATCGGTTCAATTGATTATAAATGTGAAAATTGAGATGATTGAGTGTGTGTTTGTTTAACTTTGCACGATAGAAAGCGTTTGGAATGAATATAGCTCAAATCCTCATTTTACTCTTAGGTTACACTATCGACGTAGATATCTACCACTTAGGTTGAGTGCGTAAGCGATCTTGTAACGCCCCATTAAGACGGGGGAGGTTTTGTTAGGTTTTAGTGGGTAGTACTGGCCATCAGTTAGCCAGTGAGTCGCACATAACCACCTGCATGCGTTAATGCATTTCCCAACATAAAAAGTTATCTATTACGGGAGCGGACGGCGACGAAAAACTACTATTTATAAATGTTAACTCTTAATTAATACAATCATCAAAGATGCTAAAGAAGAACTTACCAACGCGATGTTACAATTAAAGTAAAGATGAGCGTGATATAAGATAGTAAATATTATTATTATTGATCCTTTATTACACGAAAACAAAAATACAATTTAAAATAATATATAACTTTACAAATATATTTTAGTGTAAAGGCGGCTTAATCACTAAAGTGATCTCTTCCAGGCAACCTATATTATAAAGAAACTCGTAAGGTAGCGTGGTTATGGTTGGTGCAGAAAAAAAAAGTCTATAACAAAGTTACTTAAACGGTACATACTATAAATTACACACAAGTTTACATAAATAACAATAAAGCCATACGTAAATATATAGTACTAGCGATTGATGTAGAGATGAGACATTTTCCCGCAGTAAAAAGTATTCTACCGGATAACCAGCCATCATAATACCAAATTTCAACAAAATCTCTCCAGTGGTTTTTCTGTGATGCGGTAAGAGAAAGACAGACAAAAATTCTAAAAACTATAGATTCGGCCTCCGTATCGATATTAAAGTCTATTTCGATAAGATTTTTCAAAAAATATTTAATGTACAGATCCGGCTTAGTTACGATTTTATTATATGTATAGATATGTATATAAGTGTAAACAATATACGTATATATTCTACAATAAACGACGAGAACCAAATAGGGAACCCAAACGATTTACTCCACATACTTACAGTATGAAGATTAGAATTAAGGTTGGCTATGGCATCGTGAAGATCATCAGTGAGTGTTGTTACATAAATTTTCAGGTCATCAGCATAAAGGTCAAAAGTTTAAGAGAGAAGCTCAGTTATGGAGTTGATGAAGATAGAAAAAAGGAGAGGAGACAGGACACCGCCGTGAGGGGCACCTGCTTTAAGATAACAGAAAGATGAGTGCTTGTCCTCAACACGAATGCATTGCTTGCGACCGGAACTTGCTTTCGTTAGGAACGGAATCAGTCAACAGCACTCAACGAAATATTCATTGACTCTAGGATTTCTAGGAGAATGTCAAAGTCTAGAGTATTAATAGCATTTGAGAAGTCTAATAACGCAATTATGCTTACTTGCTGATTGTCATTCCATTCCTTCTTATATCATCGCAAATTTTAATCAAAACAGTGGTCGTGCTATGTCTAGGTCGAAATCCACATTGGTTGAACTATACGTTCAAGCACCTTATTAAGAAAAAGAAGTATTGAAATTGGTATTATATTAGTATTGAAAAGGAAGTATTAAGTGACAAAACAATGAGTGAATATTTAAATTTTGAATATTTAACTTTATATAACGTTATGTAAAATTAAATGTTATGATTTAAACATAAATGAATAATTTTTTTGGTAAAATTTATGCAAATGTAATGTTTTTAATACTTAAGTAATCTACACTAATATTATAAAGAGGAAAGATTTGTATTTTTGTATGTTTGTAACGAATAAACTCAAAAACTACAGGATCGATTTAGATAAACATTTGGTAAAAAAATAGTTTGAGACCCTGGGAAGGACATAGGGTATTTTTTATTCCGGAAATCAAGTGTAAGATAAAGAGGTGATTCATTTAATTTTAACAGTAGGAGCTAATTTTTTATACACAATATCAAGTGCATGCTTTAGAACTGATTAGACCGGATATTACATTTATAAATAATACTATGTAATAAAATAAGTTATGTGCATCTATTATTTTATCTTTACTTGCAGTATTCCAGTTATTAATGAGAGACAGTTATTAATAAACCTACATGTTCATTGGCTAAGTATAAGTTTTTTTTTAAAAGTATTACTTTTTTATTTCTTTTTATTAAATTTATGCTTATAAATAATAATAAATTTTATTTGTTGAATATAGAAATATTGCACTCACCCACCTATAAGAAGTAAGGAATAAAAATTGTAGCAATAATTATGGAAAAATGCAGACATGAGAAAAACTGGTACGAGAAATATGTAATATGGTTAATTAAAATGCCAAAAATATTAGGATATTTTTGTACATACATATTGTTTTTATTATAAATTGCGAAACTGCACGTGTCTGCAACTACACAGCACCTAATAAGGTACTCTATTCATTACTCATGCAAAGTATTGTTAACCGATATACTCGGAAATTGTCCTCTCTTTCTTGACTATCGCTTTGGCTTGAGACGGGCTGAATTTTAATTACGGCCTACAGACTAGCATCAATATTCTTGGTGTTCATTATATACGAGTAAGAGTCAGAAATTCGTGGGTACAATTTTAGTTGACTGAATTCTACGAGATTATTTATTACTTAAGAGATCCAATGTAGCGTTTGCTTAGGAAGTGCTCGTTTTATTAATAAGTAGTAAATTATAAGATGATTATATGAATAAAATTTCAAAAAAAGATTTAATATTTATAGGTACTTAATCTCTTTGCAATGCAACTGTAAAAATGCCGTAATGGCACGACGCGATGTTACGGCTTGCGTGATACAAGTTAATACCAAGACATGTACAGAATTGTATAAATCTATTTTCTTCCTATAAATAGTTTTATTTTTCTTATAGCATATATAATTTTATGTATAATATGCTATAAGAATTGAATTAAATGAAGTGTTTTGTTTACCGAGAGCTATAATACTTGCCGTTGCTTATTCTTATTCATAGAGCAGGATTCTATGCCTCTTAGTCAGGCGATAATAATTAATGGAAAATGATAATTACCGTTATTGGTTTATAAGGCAAATAAATAAATTTTATGTTAACTGTGACTCTTGTTTTGTGTGCATTTGTGAATTATTATTTTATTTGACATTTTGGTGTTTTTAGGAATCAAGTACCTATTGTTGTAAAGGGTTCCTAAAGCATTATACAATCACTTCGTTGTCCGTCCGTCTGTTTTATTTATTATAGGTATGATATGTGTATGAATTATACCTAAGTAATTTATATGTGTATATTTTATAGCTTTAGAATTTATTAGTAATTTAAGGTATGTAAAATATACACTTTGTTCTATCTCATATAATATTATATAGAAGATAAGATTGTATACGAGTATTTACTTACTATTCTAAACAACAAGATGTTTTCGAGATATGAAGAGCGTGACAAAATATATACGAATATTATCAATCATACCATTAAAGTAGATGTTACGTAATATTTTGTTAGGTAAATAATTATAGGATTTCTATAGACGCACTCGGGGTCCTATTACTAAGCGGTCATATTATTGTAATTACGATGGTATTTATCATAATAAATAATAAAAATACAAAAACCTTATAATCATGTTTTATAAATTATATGTTTGTGAGAAAAGTTTAATTTAAATATATAGTTTATTTTTATGTATTATATATTTGTAAGAAATTTATGAGTTTATACTAAACAAGCACATTTAAATCAATGGCTTTGTTGGTTGCAGAGGATGCGTTGGATATTATTTAAATTCTCATGCGACTCCCATATTTGCTTGATTGAATGATTGCCACATACAACCAAACATAGAATACAGACGACTATAAAAATGGATAATTTTATAACCTTTATTTAATCATAAACAAGACTTACTCTAGACGCTATAATATGTAATGCATTCACGTTTTGTTATGATTTAGAAATTAGACTTTTAAAAAGTAAATCAGCCTCATAAAAGTGATTCCTTGTATAAGTTAAATATAAAACATTTTTATTATATTTCCCATGATATTTAAAAGACTAATGTATATTAATTATTAGAAAGTGTTTTAATATCTACCTATTAACGACCCTTTGTTATTAAGAGTGTTCGCTATGACAACGGGATATAAAAAGATCGATGTTGATTTTTAGGTCTAACAATAATTATTTAAGTTCCAGCATTGTCTTTCGTCAACCCGTTGATGACGAAGAAAGAAAATGAGAATGCGCGATACTACATTGTTTTCTTAGATTTTTCACATTATATTTAGCCGAGACAGAATTAATTAATATTTGATCGATAATAGTGAAATTACTTACATTTTAGTGATATTTAATTTTTTGGAAAGGAATTTTCAACTGTAGAGGATAGTTTGGTTTAGGATCCCTCGTTCATTCTATCTGCATTGCGACCACCGTTGCGGTTAATACTCGTAAAAAAAACGTTTTAAATACATAACAGATACCTTTTGGATTCGATACACTTTGAAATCATTAGTAATTTTGATTTTTAGTGCATTAGTCTTATTTAATTCAATGAAAGAGTAATAAATAATGTATTATAATATAGCTGTTCTATCATTACTTTTTAATAATGCCTTGATTTGAAATTATTTTTAGTAGGTACTTACTTATTATTTGAAATACTATTTTATATTGAAATCAATATTTTTCACCTAGCTTTTTTCCTTTTGTTAGTTTTTCAAAATAAGCTAAATCATTTTGTTGTGCAAAACTTTTTAAAATAAATTAAATTTGTTTACGTTTATAATGTAAATGATGCACATACCTATTCGAACGTAGATGATATAGTACGTGCAATCTCGCTAAATTCTTTTGCACGGAAAATATTGTTAGCTTTATAAAAATTCAAACACGTAAGTTTTAGGCTTTTTTTAGGCAGTGGTAGCCCAGTGGTAACGCGCTCGCTTGGGAAACCGAGTGAAGCGGGTTCAAATCCCGGGTCTCGCACCTCTGATATTTTCATGTGCGAATCATTTCTAACATGATTACCACTTGTCTTACGGTGAAGGAAAACATCGTGAGGAAACCTGCATGTCTGAGAGATCCTAACAAGTTTTTTAAAGACATGTGAAGTCCGCCAACCCGCACTTGGCCAGCGTGGTGGTCTATGGCCTGATCCCCCTCGTATTGAAGGGAGGCCCGTGCCCAGCAGTGGGACGTTAAAAAGGGTTGAATACAAGTTTTAGGCGAATACCAAGCAAAGATGATAATAGTTTATGATTATATACCTATTTAAATTTATCCAGTAAAATTTAGAACGATGAAAACTTCGATCCAATTTTGATACTTTTTTTAATAATAGAAGTAGATTATCTCTTAGGCTTCTTTACATCTCGGTACATCAATGGGCAGGTACTTATGCCATATGAGATGTACGTAATAAGTATATGACAAATCTGTTAGTAGATGTGCTGTGTTTACTTTTGGACTGGAGTGTAAATAAAATAATAATATAAGAATATAAATGCAGTGTAGTGAATAATATAAGCAGACATGAACAATAATTTATAATGATCAAAGGTGACTAAGATATTAGATAATTATGTGATTGAAAAAAAAAGAAAATATCTTGAAAAGGTTAATAGTATATGCTTCATACAAGAAATAATAACAATACTCATTTATTTAACAATATGAAATGTTTATTGATTGGCTGAAGCCTTTAAATTTGGCTAGTATTTATTTTTTGGTATTTTACATGTTTGCTTTATAATAAATAGCGCTGTTTGCTAGCGCTAGTGAAAAAAATGTTTTCACTCTACCATTCGAGCACCAGATGAGTAATAAATACACTTAAAGATATTCCTTGTTTTCATGTATGGAAACTACAATAATTTTCCTGCTATAACAATATTTATCTCATACTATTAAGTAACTTTTGACTTTAAGTGTGAAAATTGTATCATATATTAAACTTAAAAAATCTCTTCATATAAATTAAAAATGTATTACAAATTAAACAAAGAATTTGTATAATGTTTGAATCTGCAATTTAATTTTATCTCAGTTATTTATAAGATTTAATAATTAATAAATAAGAAAATTTATGGTTATTATTTAATCAGTATCAATACAGATAAAAACTAATTGTGAAAATAAATAATAGTTAAAGCTTTAAAAGAAAAAAGTTTACCTAAGTAAAAGGAGTATAGTTGGAGCATTTAAGAACCATCCCACATTTCATTGTAAAGTATTTTAGTGCATGATTTCCACCCCCAGAGTTAGTTAAAATATGTGCATGTTATATAAATAAATATAGTAATATTTCTGAATAGCTTCTTTTGCATTTTATAATAAAGGTGTTATTTTAAATTTCTATAAATATAAATTTTACTACAGCAAGATACAGTTCAGGAAGTTGACATTACTTTGTAAACATGATAGCTCCTATATCTTGTGAAAGTGTTATCTTTTTGTAACTTTATTAATCACTACTGATAAAGCAAAACTTCCTTTTGCTCTGTACTACTTATCTATATAAATAGATATTATATAAAATATTTGAATAATACAGAATAAGGAAAATTGTAATTATTATTTATGTGGGTATTTCTAATACAAAAACAATGATACGACTTATAATAATATTGGCAGCAAAAGTTACTTACGCGTTTCAATTCCAAGGAGTGGTTATAAAACCTAAGCAATTTGTCCACCAATGGTTTAACGGCGCGCCAAGCCCTCTCTTGCGTTATTGTCGAGGGATCTGCAATAGCTTCCCGAATTTCCTTTCCAGCCCCTTTGTAACACTGTATTTCCTCCAAGATTTTGTCTGATTCTAAAAGTACTCTTTGTACTTCTTCAAAAACATCGCGCTCTGTATCAGTAGGCGCAGCATTTTCAAAATCTAAGAAAATATCGTAACGTGGCGAAGAACAACAATTCGAATCGTCTCGTGCTAAAAGACTCAGCAATTTCCCCATTTTGAATGATTTACACCACGATATTAATAAATTTAATACAAATATCTTCTGGATAGCATCGACTGCATTGCCCAATAATGTGTATTTATGTATAAGTAAGCTACTTTTTTACATATATTAAATCCTTAAACTGTTTTATAAGTTACTTTACACAGTCACAATTTAATTCATTTTAACTTTATTGTTATTAAAATTATTTTAATGCCTTCTATAAACTACAAGCGCTCACTACGGATAATACCCCACCAACTGAATTGACATTGACAAGTCAGATAGGAACAGCGAAGTAGGTACGAACCGCACGAAATATGAAGACCACACACCCACATTAATGTTGCTAGCAATAATTATTTAAATAATAACAATATTGTTTTGTACTGATTACTGACTTAATATGAAAAATATATAACAAGCTATTAAATAATAAAATGGATAATTCCTATTGTTTCATATATTTTAACTAAATTAATTATACTAATGAAATAAGTGGCCATCACTCATCGTTTCTCAAGTTCTTTTTCTACGTGACGGGTAACACAGATTAGTAGTTAAATACCTACATAGGTACCATAAGGAGGGATTATACTGTATTACTATAAACCAATCATTGATATATAAAACCGTTAGAGTATACATATATATAGCTTATGTATACTCTAAGATAAAACATAGCATAATAATATCTTTTTTCTTCTTTTATATATTTAACCGAAATTCAATCACATAAAGGGGTAAAATAGGGGATGAAAGTTTGTACGAAACTGTTATTAATATGTAAAAAAATACAAACAATAAAAAATATTCATATTTTTTATTTTACGATTTAAGAGTTTTCACTTTCATTAAAATGATGACCACATAGCCTTAAATATGAAGATTGTGATTTCGCCAATTTCGATCGTCTTATTGCTTAAACCCATAACTTCTTCACTTTTTGTCTTTTGATAACAAATGATATCCATTTTCTTTGCAATTGTACAATTTGTCATTTTAATATAATTTTTAATACAATAAAAAAATCCATACACGCTATAGACCTTTACAATATACTATAGTGATCGCGACATCTGGCGGAAGAAAAAGGCATAATTCTTCCCCATTGGATCCATCGTAAAAACGTAAGAATCAGACTTACAACATTTTATGAATATCATAAGCACAGTCTATTAAACGTTAAAGTCCTCTAACGAAGGCGTCGGGGAACTCGTGTGGGGCATGCTAAGTGAGAAGCGTGTAGGAGAACGTACTCTTGCAGCGGCGAATTTAAGCTTAGCGCCGCCCCTGGGCATAGTAAAAAATGCCGCCCTATTATCGCAATTTTGAATAAAATATTGAAAGTTTATTTTCTTTAATTATTAATTTTTTGAAAAATGCAAAAAAAAAAAAATTATAAATGATATCATCTATTTCCGAAAAATGTACGTACCTACTAGTTAATCATTTTTTTTTGTTTTTCATTTTTTGAAAAATAAAAAAAAAATTGGATGACGTGAAGAAAATTTTTTTCCCGCTCTTCGAATTTTGCCGCCCCTAAAAATTTGCCGCCCTGCCCCAAGTGCCCCTAGTGGAAATCCAGCGCTGCTTGTAGGACAGTTGGAAGACGACTTCAGGGTTGACGGGTATAAACTTACAACGAGATGGCACTATAGCGATGTCTCTTCGAAACAGTCCGCAATGAAATTTGGCGTGATGTGATGTGATCACTAAAGAGGAAAAGCGTTCACTGTTTACTTTGATACTTTTGTACTTTAATAGATACACTGGACTTTTGTACTTTGATGTTTTTTAACAATTGTATTTTAGTAGTTGAATAAATATTTCAATGACGTACTTATAAATGACTAGAATAATTCGTGCTCATACATTTAGCTTTGTAGAGTTGCTTACTCTTAAGGTTAACAAGTAAATAATATGCTAAACAATATGTTTAGCTGATTATTTACTTGTAATAGTGTAGTAGGCAGTTCGCTCGCTTATGTGGAAATAAGCGCCTACGTCTGGCATCTATGCTGCTATGGATATTACCCTTTTCTATACCTTCTTAGGTTTCAACTCCTTGATAGTCAGACGGACTTGCGACCAACTAAATATGTGCCGAATTTTGCGAGGAGACGTTGATGCTCCGGATTTTCATGCTCAACTGTGTAGTATTCATGCCCCAATTACAAATAACCTTCGCCCCCGAAAAAATAAGCTTTTCGTTGTCCCATATTGTGGCACTGTTGTCCGAACCATGGCACCTATACCGCGTTCTTTGGTATTATTCAACGCGCTCTTGGACAATAATGCTCAATGGGACCCATTCAATGACAAGTGACCAACTTTGGTTCTTGAGTTACTAAGTTATGCTGAGAATATAGAATAACCCTGTTATTAATATTCTCAAAACCCAAGTAGTATTTGCTTTTGTTTCTAATGTTTTTTTCTCTTTCCTTTTATGTTTGTAATTAATTTATAATGTATGTATAATCTAGTTAGTGTAAGTGGCACTGCCGGTCTAATTAGATGTAAATAAATAAATAAATAAATAGTAAACAGTAACACTATGTATATTATATACCACTTTCATTAAATGTAAAGATTGCACGTCACCACCTGAGACAAAGGAAAGGGAGAAAGAGGAAGGGGATATAGAGTAGGTGGGTTGTTTGGCTCATTTTTGTAGAGTACACTTCCTAGATTTTGAACATGATATGAAAGCATTTGAAATTAAAAGCAATGTACAAAAGAATAAAAACGAAAGAAAAGTGTATTAAGTTTCTTTTAAGATAATTTTTAACGTTTTTGATCATAAATTTTAGATAAAATTGTGTATCTTAGGTAAAGAAGTAATTGGGTTTTGTTGGGATTACAATTATAGAAAACGTTGTTCTTAGAGTTTTCGGGCATTATTTATTTTATCATAATTGTATAACATCGACACATATCCATTTAACATACGAATGTTTTTTACAAATAAAATTTTGTCTGCTATTTACACTGTTCATTTTCGTTTTAATACATCTACTATATTAGATTATTTTAGTTTTAAAAGCAATGCCCATGAGCAACCAATTGAGGTATTACTCTATAATTTCATAGGTACTATAACTTTGTACAACAACAACACTATCAAAAATAAAAAAATGTTGATGAAGACGTATAATATCGTATCTACATATTAATAGCTAAACGTATTTTTAATTTTGACCATGTTGTTCTTGTACTATTAAAACAAAGTTAAAATTAAGACTAGAATTTCTAAGCCCCTGTATAAAATGTTTCCTACAGATTAATTTAGAGAAAAGTGGACAGAGCAAGACATTAATAACAGTTTTATCAAATCATGACTATAAATGAATCTATTAAACTTATTAATACCGTATATTTTTAAAGATCAGTCTAACATTCGATAATTTACAACTTTTAATCTAATATTTATTTAGTGATTTAAGGCTATGGCCTGTCCTTATATTGTAATAAGGCCCTGTCTGATCATTCACTTAATTAATATTCAAAAGTATCTTAATATTTCAGAAAATTAATTTATAAAAGTGCATAAAAATCCAAAAAACTTCGTAGTTAAAAACTTAATCCACACTTATCAAACTCAATGTCCACTTGCGCTAGCTAAATAACGACTTTAGAGTAATTTGCCGTCTTAGAATACACCGCATTTCTGTGTGGCTGTTACAAAACTACATAAAATGGTTATTATTAAAAAAAGTATACATTTCGTAGACAAAATTGTATAAATATAAATGTTATTTTTTGCTTTATAAGTATCTCTTTGTTTTACATAATATATGTAGGTATATGACATTATATCGAATGATCTGCTTTGTTCAAATTGGTATTGTGAAAACTATATAAAATTGCAACAAAATATTTCAATTAATATTACTCATTAAAAATTAAATGGCGCAGCGTTAACTATATATCAAACATTTTTCGTTTAAACAATCGATCGTTCTGAATTATCAATATCATTCAACAATGTTTTGTTTTCAAAAAATATGATTTTGCACTGAAAAATATGATTTTTCATTTAATCAGCACGAATTAGAAACAGCAAAAATATGAAAACCTATGGGCTTAGCATTCCAGAAGCACACATAACATTCGCATGTTTTTCATCAGTGATCATATACAACAATTAATAATTTCCTAATACGAATAACATCTACATATTCTACACTTCGCTAATTCGAAAGTCTTAATAATTTGGTGTAAAGATCCGTCTTAACCTAGTAATAATTAAATTGTGTTTTATTTCTGTATAGTCTATGTTAGTACATGTACTGTCTCACTTATACCACACCATTATCAAGTAAAATTAACCATACATAAGCGTCTTTCATTAGTGGAGATCAATTCAAGTTATCGCACTCATTGTTGATATTTTTTAAATATAATATGTAGATATAGATCAAAGAAGTTAATGTGCATTTTTATATTAATGTGAATACTTTCGATACAGTACGTGAGAAAAACGAGCAATGACCAGATAGGGTGCTGAATTTTGAATAAGTCGTGTTAGTATATTATATTTTTCTTACAAATAAATGCCAGTGAAATGCGAAAGCTATAGGTAATGTTGATATAATTTATTTTGACTAGGTAATAGCAATCCATTTAATGAAAACCTAAATTTTTACTTTTAATTTAAATCTTATTTATTTAATCACATATTTCCAATATAGTTTATCTATTTTACAAAAAATTATAATACAATCACACTTTTTGCGAGTTTCAGTAAGAAACCGAAGTCTTTTGGAGTAAATATTATTAAAAAGAAAAAGTATAGATCCGAAACTATTTCGGTATCAAAAAGGAAAAAATAATATAAACTGTGATGATTCAACCATCGATAATATCAATTTATAACGGAATTGATATTCCTGAATTGTTAATATAACTACAAAGCATCTTCTATGAAGGCATAAGGCAAGTGAGGGCACTGGACATCACACAGTAATTAAGTTTTGATCTGAATCTGTACGAGTACAAATCATTTCGAACCTAAATTATTGTTTGTTAAACATATTATTGAATAGCAGAGACCATGAGGAACTAATTAATGGAAAAGTTAAAGTTCAAACCGCGTAATGTATTGCACGGTCCACCAATGCACATTAAGTACATTGTACGCTGTTTAGTACGGATACATGTTATTTGTACTTAAATATTTTCTATCGAAAATATTTAAGTGCCGAGACTAGCAGAAATTTTTCAATGAACAGGTCGGAGTCTAAAGCTGCAATGTGTGCTGCGCGGCCAACTAACGCGCTGGCTGTGTGGGGGAGAGCATGTTGCACGTCGTAACGTACGACTGACACAGATGAAGCCCGAGCTGCTAGAGGTGATACCATATTATGTACCTGAAATAGATACAATATTATATTATTTTGTTGTCGAAATGGAACGACATTGCCATTTACTGAAATAGCAAATAATTGTTTGGTTGTTTTTTTATTTATATTGTGTTTTTGTTGCACCTTGATGTTTTGCACCTCTATTGATCACGTTATTGGTACGCGAGCAATTGTGGAAATTAAGGTTACTTTTCATTTTAGTTCCTCGGATAATTTCCGCGGATTTACCACTAAATGAATTTATGAAATAGAATTTACAATATCAATGCGGTGTTGAGGCTTGAGCAAAGCAAGTTGTCGTGGTGAAGAGTTAATAAATATCATTTATAAATAATAACTATAAAATATTTTAATTCTAATATCTGTAAAATATTTTAATTTTTCATACATTTTTATTTTATAATCTATTATTTTTTTATATTTTTATAAGACAAATTAATGATGTTATAAATAATCTATATAAATAAATACATAAAGTGCAAATATCGGTAAGCGCAGATTGCAGAACTCAGTTTTAATGAATAATATACATTATTTTATTTTATTTTCGCTTGCACTCCATGGGTATCGTGTTAAAAATTATTATATAATTATTATAACAGTAAAAGTAAAATTTCAATAATATACCATTTCTCTATAAGCTTGTCCTAATAACGATGTGTCCTTTGCAGCAGCTTTGCAAAGTTCTAATCTTGCAGAATGCAAAGGAACATATCTGTCTTGGCCTGATCCACAAAGCAGGATATGCTTGAACTGATGGAGCTGGCTTCGTTCACTTAAGCGATAAAGAAAAGATCTTCGAGGATCGGAAGCATCGCGAAGAGAGAGCTGGAGCAAGGAACCGGATTTTTTCCATTTCTGCATGAACCACATTCCTGTAAGTAAGAATTACATGCTTGCATTATCGTGATTATAATTTAATATGTAATAATAATGACTGAGTGATTTTAATTATTAAAGCCGATGTTATTTTGCGCTAGTATTATATTTAATCTAGAATGTTCCTAAGTCTGATATTTCGAATGCTTTTAGTAATTCGTGACAGCCGCTACACCGAAGTAACAAATGTGTACGTCTATTAATATCCAATCTTGAAATATATCTGTGCAAGACAAATCTATTTAAAATTGCGTTTTTAGTGTTCCTCTTTATTTTTGAGAATGTTTTTATGCTTTAATGTATTAGCATTTCACATATCTTAAAATATAAAATATTTGTAATCTTTTATGCCTACCTGCATTTACGAGACCGCTGGAATTATAGAGCGTCCCTAAATGCGGTCCACTAAGAGATAAAAATGTGTGCAATTTTCCTAAAAATGGTTTCATTTGGGGTCTAGCTAAAGCAGACCTAATTATAATAGTGCCCAAGGAATGTCCTACAAAGCTAATTCTGGCCGGTTCGCTTGAATTCTGTATGTGCGTCATAATTTCTTGAACCAACCTGGAAAATTATAATTTTTAAAGATATAAAACTTTCGAAATTTGGGTTTAAAATCTATGCCAATTTGATACTAAAGCTTTCACAAACCTATCAGTCATGGTATCGAAGTCAGAAAATGTATCGCCTTGATTCCTTTCCGACATCAGGAAGTCTAGTCGAGCTCCGGGTAATCCTAACTCTAAGTACGTTTTGACTAATCGCAAGTCGGCTGCGTTACCATCTAAGCCATGAACGCATATGATGAGATGTAATCCTAAAATGAATAAAATTGTTGGTAATTTTTAAGTAAAAATAAATTATTAACATTACATCAGTATTTATTTAATTTATTTATTTAATTTAGTAATTTCTTTAATAAAAGATATATTATGTACACAGTATTTATTTAATTTAGTAATTTCTTTAATAAAAGATATATTATGATTTTTTAAATTAAATGATAAATACATTTTTGATATAAATCATTTATAAATACTATTTATAAAATGTATTACGTATTAATACCCACCTTCTGGATTAAACATTCTATATTCGTCGCTTATATGGAAATAGGGCAACGAGTTTTCAACAGGAGGAAAATCAGAATATATTGCTCCTGGATACTTGACGCTTTGTCTAAACTCTTCCCTACATTTTACAAATAGTCGTTCTGACTCTGCTAAACCAAATATGCTTATGAGATTGCTGTGTCGTTGTTCTAGAAAAGAAGATTATGAGTCAAATTTAATTTATTAAACTTTAACTTTCTTTAACATAGCAGGCCAGCGACCTACCTTTATTACCATTTTCGTTCCTGCTAGCTAATTCTCCAGTACTTTGGCTTTTATTTAGTGTACTGGCAGATGCTGTAGAGTTAGTATTCATAGACTGATGAGGTCTTAATTTTCGCCTTTCTAATATTCCTGGACCAATATTAATGGGTTAGTATTCTGTGAGCATAAGCATTAGTTAGGCATAAATATCAATAAAAGTACATTACATACCTTCGCAAACGTGATAAAGAGGATTGTCTAGCTGAAGCGTAGTGGGTTGCGTCGATTTTCTACTTTTGGATGGCGTAGATGACTTACTACTTTGCCTGCTTAGATGCGGTGACTTTGAAGGGGGATCCTTAAAGGTGAAGCCATATGGTTATCTTTATATGAAACTGTAATTATTATTTTGAATAATATGAATATAATATACCTTAAATTCATCAGGTGGAGGTGGAGCATCCCTAAATTGTTGAGGTGGTGGTAAGTGCTCATAATCATTATTACCACCAAAATGACTCAAATCTATTTCGGATTTTGCTTTCCCTTGGTATTTTTGTGTAGATGCAGCTGGTCCACCCGGTGTTTTGTGACTTTTACATGATCGATCTACTGTTAGACTTCGAATTTCTGCAGCTATTAGCTTCTCTGTATATTCTATTCTATCTCTTAATTTAGTTTTAATTAATGTATTTGATTTTGCTGGAAGAGGTTGTTGAGGTGGTGGTTTAGGAGTAATTTCCTTACGAATATATGGATGTAAATTATCGCTAACTGTTTGAGATTTTTTAACAGTAGCTTCATTTGAAGTTTTGTTTACGGAGTTATAAGATTTTCCTTGAATGGCACTAAATGAATTATGTCTTTGATTCACTTTGCCTACATTTGAGTCTGTATATTGCTGGAAGCAACTCGCCGTGCAAGTATCCGAATTACAACCTGCGTCAATCCCATTATTGTGCATAATTTTATTATATTCACACTGGCTGTCCGTACAAATAGAATCGCTACAAATTGTACATTCTTCACAAACTTCTTTATCACAACATTCAATTTTTTCAGTTGAGCTACTTTGAGCAGCTTTTACGGCTAATTTAAGTAGACGTTCTCGAAGCTGTTCACCGTTAAGACCAGTTCTTTTGAACTCGCTTATCTTATCGCCGTCTCTTTTGCGTGTTTCAACATTTTCGTCATATTTTTTACTAGGAATTTTAGAAACGGCACTAGTACTAGGAGCAGAGTAGTTAGGATTTAATTGGCAGCTGCCATTATCAGGAGAAGAAGGCCCTGAACTTCGCCCGCTTGAAACCCATCCACTCTGTTCACTTAAACTTGACGTTGAACTTCTGCTGCGTTTTTCCTCTTTATTGAGAAAGTTCTCAGGTGGCATGATTTTGAAATCTTTATCACCTATATCTAAGGGAGGAGATTCAAATGCAGGTGGTGGGGCTAAGTTAGGCAAAGATTCTGAACCAAAGGCGCTGTTCAAATTTGGTTCTTCAATAATAGATGCAGCACTTCTACAATGTCTTAACTCTGAACCATGTTCTAAACTGTATGGTACGCTTGTTGATGATTCCAACCTTCTTAATTCAAAAGGTATACTTTCGTCGCTGGAAGAAGATGCCGCTTCTGACATAAGCTGGGTCATTTTTTCTGATGCTTTATGTTTTATACGCTTTTCCGGTTTACCACTAGACCTTCCACTTTTTGGAGTGGTTACTCCAGATTTAGGAGTAGCCAAACCAGATCTTGGAGTAATTCCACCAGACTTTGGCGTGCCCTTTCCTGACTTTGGAGTACCCCTACCAGATTTCGGCGTACTTCTGTCCGATTTCGGTGTATGCCTATCAGACTTACTATCTCTAGATTTAATGGAATGGTGACTGCTTAACGAGTCTCGACTTGAATTCATTTTAATGGCTTCTTTTCCATTAGTGTTTAGCTTAGATTCTTTAGATCGGCTTTTCTTATGCCTGACTGATGGTAAAGTAGAATGTGGTGTCGAAGGAGGTGTTTTTGAATATGTTGACTTAGATGTTCCATCACTACTCCTGTCTAACGTCATTACAAATCCACTGTCGTCACTACTTTTACTAGATTTCTTTTGATAATTTTGTATTAAGCTTCCTGTATTAAAATCATAACTCCAGTCACCTTTTTGAAGATAATAGTTTAACTCGTGCCTTAATTGATTACGAGTGGCTTCTATATCCATCTGCTGATTATCAATATTTTGTTGAAATACGTGCGTAGAATTGGATCTATGAACATGTTTATTAGAAACTAAGTTACTTTGATCAGTCACTTGATTTTTCCCACTCACTGGTGGATAAGAATTACGAGGAGGCAACATAGGACGGGGTAAATTTACACTATAGCCTCTTTGAAATTCTAATGGATTACGAATAATGCTATTCGCTGGTATATTACCCTGATTACCGAAAGCGTAACCATAAATTTGGTTTACATTTCCTTTAATTGTACCATCATACTTATAGCCTACATTATGAAATACTTCATTATTCATTCCATGAGTGTTAGAATTACAAGGATTTTTATATTTTTCTCTGAATTCATTTATATTTCTTCTATAATCTTCACCTTTAGGTCCACGTGATGTAGTACTGGTAGGATAAGCTGTAGTAGTAACACTTCGAGGAAGAGTTGTAGGTTTGGGTTGTTGAGTGGAAGTATATGTTTTTTGACCATTTACTGAAGTATTTGAACTATTTTTGACAGTTTTCGACAAGGTTTGGATACTTAATGGCGTCATTTGGGAAACCCTCAGTTGGTCTAAGGATTTACTATGTCTAGCCGGCAAAGTACTAACTCCGCTTGTTATTTCATGCTTTTGGTTAAATACTTGATCAGCATTATATTTATCTTTTCCTAATTGGGATATATTTATAGTACTCTTGGCAGTGTTTATATCCAGTAATGTTGAAGCTGAGTATCTAGACAATTGTTGACCTTGTTGAATAGGACACGAAGAAAATACATTATTGGGTGGTAGTTGAATTTCACTAATCTGATTATTTTGGACAATATATCGATTTCTTCCTGTCAATTCTAATTGCTTATTATGAGGTTTATTCATTTCTACAACACTTTGTTTAACTAGTGTGCGTTTAGGAGACCCCCGAGCAGACTTTTGTGGTGCAAGGGTCAATGTTGCTTGGACTACGCCTGTACTCGATTTAGGAGTGCTAAATTGAGGTTCAAGAACGTCTATCATTGCTTTAGGCAATGTAAGGGTTACCCTCGATGCCTCAGATGACGGTCTTCTAGAATCCATCATTGAAGCAACACTACAAGCACAATCTTCTCCAGTGGGTTCTGAACATAAAAATGGATCTGTAATAAAATTTGAATGGATTCATATAATGATATTTTTCAATATATGAGATCATGCTAGAAAATAATACTCACCACTTCCAGCTTTGTTTGTACTTGAATTCAAAAATGAACGTCTCCTCGCAAATTCAGCTGTGTCTTGATATCTGCAAAAAGAGTATTGTATTCAAAAATAAGAAAAAATACTCTTGATTTATTTAATAATCTTCTAAATAATTTTTACCTGTCTTCAAATATGATAGGCATAATGTGCGGATCACCATCAAGCGCGATGCAATGTACAGGTAGAGGCGGTAGTAACGCAAGATAACGTGAACGTCTAGCTGCTTCTCCAACACTTTGATATGACTGATAGTTACTATCGTAGCAACCAGCCAGCGAATGTCTTGGATTATCCAGCACGAAAAAGCATTCGGAAAAACGCTTAATTCTGAAATTTAATTTTTTTATTACACTTTTTTAATAGTATCCACTTTGTGTAAATATACTTATGGAATCCGCGTAAAAATTAATGTAAAATTTTGTAAACATATATTTTAATAAACTGTTAGTTGTACATATATTAATTGTATATAGATATAGTGCAAGCTTTTGCCAGAAGATAATGCTAGCGAAATTTATTTTATTCAGCACCAGTATCTAAAATAGAATATTAATAAAAACTTTATTATGGAATTCAGCAAAATTCACTGTACTCCAACATTTTGACACGCACGACCCACTCACCTACTTGATATATCCTGGCTTATAAACTGTATCTTTATTCTTTTTTTTAATACATAAATAAGTAAATAAATTTATATTATAGTTTTCTTTTTGTATATTTTGGGACACAAACACACATCACCATCTAGTTTCATGGTAAGCTACGAGGCTTGTATTATGGATACCAGATAGTCGATAGATACACTACACATATATAACTTTACATACATACATAATATAAATATGAACATCCATGACTGGAGTACAAACATTCGTGCTCATCACACCACCATCACACTTTCAACTGTTTAATTTAATTAATGCTATTTACTATTAATAAAAAAACCTACATTAATATTTGTCAAGCTGATTTCAGGAAAATTGTTATATACATTATACATACATACTTACTATTATACATACATACATACATACTTATTTTGATATCACATATATACATATTATTGTAACTTTTTTTTATCCATCGACTATTAAGAATACACAGGACTGCACAGGACTGCTTTTCATTATTTTTCACAGTTAAAGATGAGAATGAGAGATAGAGAGAGAAAGAGAGAGAGAGGTATAAGTAGTTTCTTGTAGGACCCTCGAATTTCGACTTGACGAAGCACTCACTGCAGACAGCATTAAGTTAATTCAGGAAGAAGTACTGGATTATAGAAATCTACCGACAAAAGAAGATAGCCTTTGGTATGTCTTTTGCCAGTCATAGAAGAAATCGAGTAAATATATTGTAGAAAGATGATCTAAAGCTTCAGGTTTCTCGAGCTACGAAGATTGCAGCATTAAAAAGAGCCATTTTATTTGAAAATACAAACCGCAAAGCGTGATGTCTCGCAGCTAGAGCATGATGCACATGTGGGCGATCTGAAGTGTGATGCAAAAAAGCGCGCCACCGAAGTGTTACTTCTGCACAAAGTCTTGCTATGTCGTGAGCTGCCCCCATTGCCCATTCTTCTTCTTCACCTGCTTCTGATTTCTGTACGAAATTATCTTATATTAGAGAACATATAACTTAACACTAATAAAATGTCAAAGTTTAATTAAAAATTACATTAAATACATACAATATACACTTATTTGGTAAAACTTGCCTTTCCTAGATCACTTAAATCTTTTATTCGCTGTGCAACTTCACCAACGATAGAATTAGAAGACGATTCTTCTGGAGTAAGTAACACTCCAGTTGATCCGCAAACGGTTAGTGCGCTCTGCAACCCCTCTAATGATCCAAGTAAAATTCCACAAACTTCTGCGTGTACTTGCCTGTAAAATTCATAACACCATGTGAAATGAAATTGAAAAAGAATACAATTGAAGTCAGTCCGTGACAAAACTAGCGCTTACACTAATCATTCATTACATATTATAAAATAAAATACCTCGCTGTGCTGAGTTTGCATTTGTTTAAGCTAATCAAGCTCAGAAACACATAAACAGTAGGTATTTTCCAATGGTTTTGGCCAATAAAAAAAGGAATTGCCTTGGAATAATATAATTTATGAACATACATATGATATTTGTCAATTGAGTCGAAAAAGTCGCCCTTTTTGAGAACTTCCACCACTCTTAACATTAAACAAGCAAATTACATGAACGTTTTTTATACCTAATTAAAATATTAGAGTAACTGATAATATTATTCATGACAATAATACCTGGCATGCGCTATTTTGCTCGAGTTTCCGCCGGCACATTTTCCGCTCGACCCAAACAGAATGTTCTCTAAGCTTCCTGAAGCGTTAAAGTTTGACCCTGCACTTTTCATCAATTTGCCCCACTGTTTGCTAGAGCGGGGCGTACTGCAAGCAAAACAATGTTTTATTCTCATATTAAGACCAGCTGTTCCATTCAAATATTTTGGACCTCTTATTATGTTACACAAACAGTAGTCGTCTGGAGATATTGGTATTTAATTATGTATTTATTTCTACGTAATTCCCTAACCTATCGAATTATTAAAAACTTCTCTATATGCGACATGCAATGTCTTATGTATTGTACTTTTACTAATAAGAATTGAAATGATAATAAGATATGTATGTATGTATGTACTTTTAAATCGCTAGCATTCTCATGAATCTTTATTTACCTACTCTATGACTATTTTATTGACTACAGAGAAGTCAAAATATTGAAGTAATTTTAAATTAATACAAAATGCAATTTATTAATAATAAAAATATCCAAAAAAGTTGTAACTTGCAGTAAAAAAACTGGTGCATTTCATAGCTCGAAGTGCGTAAACTCTATAGTCTACTACTTACCAGCTTTGTACGTAATGCATGATGCTCTTCCTAAATAAAGACATGTAACAGATGAATTTTGTTTTATCTGAGAAGAGTATACGTCAACGGTTACAGAAATATATGTATGTCAAAAGAATACTTCAAGGCAGGGAAGTTATTGTAGTAGAAATCCACTTTGCATTGTGCTCCACTGCAATATGAGACTCTTGTAGCACGCGCCAACTCGTAACACTATGAATACACATTTTACCCGCAATTTACATTTAAAGTTACCGTGTATTTTTTCTTATTGCTTTACCAAGTTTTATATGTTCAAATAAGTCAAAGCAATATTGTACAATAAAATAGAAAAATATATAATTTATAAGTAATTGTTACGTAAGAATAAGCTAAATCTTGTGTAACTTACTTGATATAAGGTTGATGTAGAGCGACTAAGCTGGCGTGGATGGTGACGGAGACTGCAGACAGATGGAAGTAGTCAAATAGCACGGGCAGGTGGTAGTGGAGCCCTTGTGATGGCTGAAAATGTAGCTTCAACACGCGGCAGGATACTGGTGAGAGAGTGCTCGATTGAGCACCTTCACTGCACCACAGCTCTATGCCTAGGCTCCATTCTGCCCTCTCCAGAGACTCTTTAAGGTTACGGCTATCAACTGGGAAATATAAAATATATTTTATGAGAAAATCTAATTGTATTATATTTTATATTAATCAAAGATTAAATTTAAAATTAAACTAAACCTCTCTTTTACTAAAAAGCATTCTGTTTTCCCTACTGAAAAATAAAAAGTCGCTACTATTGAGATTTTCTTCTACTTAGAATTAGGACGTTTACTGCATATTAGGTCAACTTCTTGGCAGACTCCCAACGACGCTATAAGTCGTCCTGGTTTATCTTCCATTTTGGAAAATACATCGTACTCTAGCACGTATCATGTTTTTGTAGTGGTTACCTAATAGGGTAGTGTAAATGCCTAACAGTAACATGTATCGTTTTCATAGTAACCACAACTCTATATTACCATTATGACTTAACCATAACAAGAAAGAATATACGTAAGGATTAAATGAAAGGATAAATTAACCCAACCCTCATTTGTTATAAAATATGGTAAATATTTAGAAGCAAATTACTTTATGCAAATATATTCAAATATTACATATAATAGGCGTTGTCCTCTGAAAGGAATTAGTAGATCAATATGGATACATAAATTAATATTTAAAAAAATCCAATTCCAATTATTTTTTTGATTGTTACATTTTTTTTGTTTTTCGCTTACATTTTTTACCGTCCGCCCGCCGTGATTTACCCACGAATAATCACCAAAAATTAACTAAAATAAGTGTCAATAGAGGTTTCTTACCTCAAGATTATTAAAAAAATCCCGTAAAGGCAAATATAATAATGACTTCATAAATCAAATTTACAATTTAACTGTTGATTGTATAGATTACAATAATGTAACTCGTATACGTTAATGGCATTTAAAGCATTTTTTATACCCTTCAAATAACGGGTATAATCACCAACATTTATTTTGTTTTATTATGAAATGCACACATGCTTAAAATATGGAATTAAGCGGCTTTCAAGTAAGGCCATCTATCGTCTATTGTGGCCGAAATAAAATTTGCTAAAACTATAGCCAAGCAAACTTAGATCAAAGTTATTGTGATTCTTGATAAATATTGTAATTTAAATAGTCTTTTGCCTTATAAAGTACTAGCGACTCACGCTCGAAAACTGGCGTCGAAAACCGGCATAGTGGTGGAAGATCAAAACTTTTTGAAGATGAAGAATTAGAGCATTTGCTCAATAAATACTCGTGTAAAAGTCAAGAAGAGTTGGCAAGATCATTGCAAGTGCGCCAACAAGCGGTTTCAAAACGTCTAAACAATCTGGGAATGATCCAGAAACAAGAATATTGGGTGCCATACGAGTTGAAGCCTAAAAATGTTGAACCGCGTTTCTGTATTTGTGAATTGCTGCATGAAAGACAAAAAAGGAAAGGATTTTTGCATCGCATTGTGACTGGTGACGAAAAATGGGTTTTTTACGATAACCCCAAGCGTCGAAAATCATGCTAAACTGAATATTCACGGCTCCAAGGTTATGCTCTGTATTTGGTGGGACCAGCTCGGTGTAATGTATTATGAGCTGTTAAAACCATCTCAAACAATCACAGATCTTTATCGAACGCATTAATACATTTGAGTCGAGCATTGAAAGAAAAACGGCCGCAATACTTTGAAAGACACGATAAAGTTATTTTGCAACATTACAATGCTTGACCTCATGTTGCAAAAGTTGTCAAAGCATACTTAGAAACGTTGAAATGGGAAAACGTTGAACCCCACCTGCCGTATTCTCCAGACGTTGCTCCCTCTGACTACTACCTATTTCGATCCATGGCACACGGCCTGACGGACCAGTACTTCCAATCTTATAAACAAGTCCAAAATTGGATCGATTCGTGGATTGCTTCAAAAGATGAACAATTCTTTAAACGCGGGATCCGATTGTTACCAGAAAGGTGGGAGAAAGTAGTGGAAAACAATGGAAAATACTTTGAAATATAAATGTATAATCCGTTTTTTACAATAAGCTTTGAAATTTTGAAAAAAACAGCGGAAGCAAAGTTGTATACCAATAATAAAAAAAAGTAAATTTTCCTTCTCACCTAGTAGATGTGCTCTGAAGTGCACAATGTCCCGCAGTGTGACCTCCTCATTTCTATACATAATTTGGAAGGCTCTAGAAGCAGCGAGGCCTCCGATGAGGGAAGCGTTAGCGGCGGGTCTGCCGGTTCGAGCAGCGCCATTGCCGCTCGACACCGTCGCCTCGATGTGGACCGGCACCTTGGGGGACACGCGTAAACCCACGCGCACTTGGTATAGTCTGCGAAATTGTAAAATTGTTTTATTAAAAAAGATGCTGTGTAACGTACAAAAAATACTGATATCGTGAGCATACAGCACCTGTTTAGATCTACGTTGGAAACTTGTAAAGCTGCCAAACTAACAGCGACTAATTTTATTATAAGGGTCAGTTAATAAAATTATACACTATCGAATTACTTATCAAATTTCCCCTTTCGTCTACGTTTAATTTTTAGTAGAATTATTCTAAATTAAGCAGAACAGAAAGTATTCTGCACTAGATTATTATTTAGCTTTACTAATTTTTCATCGACTTCAAAAATTAGGAGGTATTCAATTCGCCTGTTTTTTAAAGGTTAGTGTGTGCAAGTTACTTGATATCTTCGCCAAATATGATTCTCATACTTTTTTTTATGTATGAGTTGTAGATGTGTTTTATATCAATTTCAAAAAAAAATATACTGTATTTTTACCTCTAGGGGTGAAATAATTACTTTTGAATGATTTTGAAGTCGGTGTACCTTTTTAGAATAAAAGTAATACAATATATGTATGTACGTGTATAAATTGTGCAATTTATCAAAAAATATTTTTTTATGTATAAATCACATTTATAGATATATAAGTTGTATAGTATATTAAATAGTTACGTTAACTTTGTTAGTTTTACAATATACAACTTTGGTTTAACGATTTGTATATTATACGTTGTTTCATCACGCTCTAAATATATATAAAGCACGCGGTCTGTTTAGCTCAAGGACATCGAACACTAATAATAATAGTTCAAGTACATATTTTATTATAAACAAATAGCATATATATAATACTTGCCAGTTGGTTCAAGCCAGAAAAACCAATATAATTTGAAATATACGTTTTGCGTTGCATGGCATTACATTGAGGAATATTATAAGCTACATAGCATCACGCAACAAACAAAACTGTGGAGCAGTAACCATAATCGTCAACCAAAATGGAAAATTCTATGTAAGTAATCGAAGCGAGAGTAACGACAGGTGAAGTGGTTAAGATGACGTTAATTAATGCAAGCGAAATGTAAAAACTTCATAGTATAAATGAAACTAATAAAACAAGTGTGTATGTACTTATGTACACACGTAAGAAGATAAACTAAAAAATTGTTTTTTTAGATCATTTAAATAAAAGTATGTTTTCTTTTTTAAATTTTATTCGTATTCTTCTTAGAAAACTCTTTCATTTGATATCCATATCATAGGGGCGCATAAAGAAAACATAGTCCGCCATATTGGATTTACAATGACGTCACTTTATTTATCGTTCGTATTACGCTCCTAAAACCCTTTCATTTGATGTCCATATCATAAGGGTCACTATGGAAATGATAAATCGACTTTTTTAACATCCGCCATATAAGTCTAAAAATGGCCACATTTAGGTAATCGCGCAGTCACGAGCATCAAACGTGTGTGCCAAATTTCAGCTTAATTGGGCACTGGGAAGTGGGTTAAACTTGCAAGATTTGATTAAGGACAGACTCCAGGACAGGCGAAACTAAATAAAAGCTTGTACAATTTTTTATCGATATAAAACACGTGTTGTGTATATAGAAAAAACGAAATAAACATCTACAATATCACATCACAATATACTGAAGGAAGATTTAATTACTAACTTCACACTGTAGCCAATAACGACTAACTTCGTACTGTAGTCTAAATCAGTCGCGTCAAAAGAATTAGTATAATTTCGGAAAACTTTCTAGTGACATCATCAGATCAGGTTGCTGGTATCAATTTATACTTTATAGTATTGTTATCCGGACATACATACATAAGTACTTATAAAGTTTCAATTTGATAAGATAATTAGCAGTAGGTTAAAATCGACTCCCAAGATTAGATTAAACGGGTAGGTAAAACAAAAGCTTACAAAAGCTTGTTTAAAATGTATTAAATTGTAACTGTTTTTTCTATGTCTATTGACGAAACGTTTGGCTTAGATTGGTTTGGTTTGATTTGGCCTACTTGCTTTGCCAGCGGTCGCGGGTTCGAGTTGTGCTGGATGCATTCATTTGTGTGATAAGGACGAATGTTTGTACTCCAGTCATGGGTAGTAGTTTATATTTATAATATGTGTATATTTAAAGTTATATATGTGTAGTGTATCAACTATCTGGTATCCATAACACAGGCCTCGTAGCTTACCATGGAACTACATGCTGTATGTTATTGTCCCAACACATTTATTTATTTATGTATTGATTCTTTCTTTACGTTCTTGTGATCCCGTATCCTCCTTAAATAAATAAAATACTATTCTCTTCAGTATTCAACCGACCCCTTTCTGTTTCGAATGGGAAAACATAAACGTACGAGTTAATTTTTAAACAAAGCCTAAATAACGGGTACTACGAGAACATTGCTCGGATTATTTCGTGTAATTCTTTACCCGAAAATTCTGGGATACTCTACGAATATTTTATTACAACGAATGTAAGAAATCTTTTAAGAGAATAGCAAAGTTTGGTTAAGATATTTTATTTTTATGTAATATTGTGAAAGCGTTACTTTAATTTATTTCATTTTAATATCGCTTAGCGTTTTATGACTTTTCAAAAGATCAATCACGTAGCACTTAGTTTATTATTATAATATTTAGTCATTTATGATAGGTAGGTACTAGTTCAGTTAGATCTATAATCTACATATTATTATAAACGTTCAGGTAACCAGTCTGAAACAATTAACGATATTACCAACACATAGGTGATTTCTAATGAATTAAATTACTCCGGATATATTAATAGATCATGAAATTAAGAATCAAAATCAAATCAGCAAAAATA
Organism: Argynnis bischoffii washingtonia; assembly: GCA_033884665.1. Lineage (NCBI taxonomy): Eukaryota > Metazoa > Arthropoda > Insecta > Lepidoptera > Nymphalidae > Argynnis > Argynnis bischoffii. The sequence goes on along the minus strand of CM066619.1, from coordinate 4,937,730 downwards.
CTGTTAACATGGCAGCTTCCACCCTAGAATATCTTTAGTTAAAGATGTCGATCTGACTGGATACAAAAGGTGAGAGAAAGAGAAGTATGGAAAGGTTTAGGGGAGGCCTACGCCACGGAGGCGACTACTACTATTATATATTAAGCTAAAAAAAAAGTATAACTAAATAAAATTTTAAATTTGTATGAATTAGATATTTTGTATGTAACGTTGTGTTAATATTCTTAAAACTATGCAAAAAGTATTAGAAATAAAGACAAAAATAGTTTTTTTTTATTTTTATTATTTTAAACTAGCGACTCACCCTCGCTTCGCTCGGGTTGTTATTTACGTAATCGGTCTTAGCTTGCCGATTTCTTTCATTAATAATAATTACGAGAATAAGATTTCCTCTTTCGAGCGTTCATTGTATAGCTTTAGGGAATGCCATTTGAGCATAATCAATAGCGCCAATGTCATATTCATACAAGTAAAATAATTAGGAAAGTTAATTATAACCCACAGTCATATCTATAGTACTGAAAAATACATGTCATCGTAGTTCTGGCTCCGAATACAATCACAGATAACTACCTCCGGGAATGGGTTTTGATGGCAGAGAGCAGGCTCGGTGGGTATCAATAATTTATCACGTTAGATAATTGAACAAGCGTCCAACGACTCGCTTCCTTGTTTCTATTATTGTTATATTCTTTTGTTTCGATTCACTAATAATACCTATAACTAAAATATAATTAACCATTGTTTCTGTTGTTATTGCATGTTTATGGTTAAGTTAAAGTAAGTACAGCAATACCTGCTTAGTTATGAAGTAACAGATTACTTAATAATGTTTTTTTTAATGTTGCATCTGCATATTTATTTATATTTTATTAAAATACTAAATATCTTATAAAAAAATGTATTGTTATGTGCAAAATTCGAGAACGGCTGGCTGGACAGAAGTCCGAGAAAGGTTCTTATGAACTCGGAAAAACGTAAAAATCTCTTTTTTCTTTTTTCTAGTATATAATAATAATTTATAGTTCTACCAATATTATTATATGTCTCTACAAATTTTTTTTGTGTATCTCGAAACGACTTTAACGATTTCGATCACATTTTCTATTTAGATAAAGTTTTGCTTTTTAAGTTTATCAATGTAGGTTTTTTTAGGAAAAGCATTTTTTTATCTTATCCGAGAAGACTGAACTATATTCTCATAAACAACAATTATATCGTTTTAAACTTTAATAATAGATTTAATAATGGCTAAATATATTGAAATTGTTAATCTGATGTAGTTACATACATATATTGCAAGAAACTTGAAAAGTTAAGAGGCAAGAAGAGGTATGAATACGTTTATGGATAAAACATTCTGTGGTTACGGCATGTTCGCTTCTTTTAAAAACTTTCACATACAATTTCGTAGCTTCAATACATCCTAGAAATCTGTAATGGAGTAAAGTGCAAAGTACTTTATGTAAACAAAACTTTATTCTAGATAAAATATATGTTAAGTTTCTGAGTTTGTTTTTATTTTGAACACAAAAGAAAACGATATATATTACATATAACGATAGATATTTTGGTTACAAAAGAAAGAAATTCTAGAAAAGTTTTTTATATATCTACATAATAGGGCATACGATGATCATATAATATGAAATAAAATATAATATTTGTGAATAGTAGTATAGAGTGAATCGATACATTTCATGGACTACATTGAAGTACGGCCACAACCCACGGCAGTAGATTGATAACATCGGAACGCTGAATGCACAGAGTTATTACAGAAATTGTAGTATAATTTAATGTACCTTTTATATATTTGTGATAAACTTATGTATATAATTATATATTAAAACTACCAATTTCCCATAACGTTTCGAAACTCCCGGAAAACTTTTCAGGTAACCTATTTTTTAAGCATCAAATGACTACTATCTGTGTACTCATTCAAATCCGGCCAGACATTTTACCATGAAGGAGTGACATACACACACAATCACACACATACACATATACCAACTATCGTATTTATATTAGTAGTCAGAAACACAAACGTGTAATACGCACTTTATTTTTATCTCAATTTTCCACTCCATACATAAAAGTACAAGGGAGGCGGGGCAATGGCAATTTCTTTAAAATATGATGCTAGAATATTATCTTGCAGCAATGTAGAGAATGTGCATTCCTATGTTGAACAAGAAGAAAAGACTTTTAATACAAATACTGTGTTTCCTAGCTTTAGAGGGAACGTAACAATTATCTGTAGTAAAGTCTAAAATATGAAGTGACTCTATAGGACTCGATATTTTTTTTTATATATGTAAATGAAGAAGAGTAGAGTCTCGGGCCAGTAGAGATCAAATTCAGTCCGAAAGAGAGGCCATGGTAGAGCGGTTAAATCTCAAACTCAGGACAGTCTCCACTTGGGACGATGCCAATCTCATGAGTTTCAACGCTACCAAAACGCAGGCGTGCCTGTTTACCACAAAAAGGAGTCCTTTTACCTTGACTCCTACTTTCCGGAATGTGCCTCTGGAATACACTGACCGTCTGCAGTTGTTAGGGATGGACATTAGCCCCAACATGAACTACGGGCGGTTCATCGAGTCTAAGGCTAATATCGCAGCGAGGAAAGTTGGCATCCTTGCAAAGGTCCGACAGTATTTCACGCCGGGACAGCTTCTTGTTTTATATAAAGCTCAAGTCCGGTCGTGTGTGGAATATTGTAGTCACATATAGGCTGGTGCTGCGAAATGCCATCTGTCAGCCTTGGACTCGATTAAGAGGCGTGCTCAAAAGCTTATTGGTGATCCTGCGCTGGTAAAAGCTAATCTACAAACCCCGTTCACCGACGTAGGGTTGCCAGCCTTTGTGTATTTTATAGGTTACATTTCGGAGAGTGTGCGCAGGAACTACACAACTTAATTCCCCCATCCCCTTTCCATCATCGGACAACCCGACGAACGGCTGGTCTCCATCCTTATGTCGTGGACATTCCACCCGTCCGGACGAAGCGCTTCGCTACGTCATTTATACGTGCGGCTAAGGATTGGAACAACCTCTCTGAGTCGGTGTTTCCGTCCGATTACAATATGGGTGTCTTCAAGGCAAGAGTGAATAGGTGGCTACTGAATTAGTGCGACTTACCATCTACGACTGCGTTACCACTTACCATCAGGTGGAACGTAGTCAAGCACTAACTCAGAATAGTATAAAAAAAAATGAAGAAGAGAAATGGTCCAAGTACCTTGTAGAGTCCCTATCCAGTGAGTAAATATATGTAAATTAAATATTTTTTGGAAAATCTTATTGAAATAGACATTATTATCGATACAGAGACCGAATATATAGTTCTTAGAATTTTCGTCTGTCTGTCTGTCTGTCTGTGACCGCATCACGGAAAAACTATTGGAGGGATTTTGATGAAATTTGATATGATGATAGCGGGTTATCTGGGGCAAAATATAGGATACTTTTTACTGCAGAGAAATATCTCATCTCTGAGAAATCTATACTAAACGATAAAACGTAAGTAGGGACGAACCCGAGCGGAGCGAGGGTGAGTCGCTAGTTTAGTATAAATGTAGTAGTTCAGTATTGAGAAAGGTAAATCTCAATATTAAAAAAAAAACAATTTATACCATTCATCATATTTTTAATGTATATATTTCAATTCATCATCCTGCTATACTTTATGGTGTTTATTTTAAGCTAATTATTAATTACCCCATAAGATAAAAGCATAACTATCGGTAGCGTGATCATGATGAATGTACACGTGTACAAAAATTAGAGCAATATAAATAAGTTGAAATCTATACTTTCTAATACTTAGAAGAAAGGTGTGGAGTTACAATTACGAAAATAGATAGGTACATACATATATCTGGAGAAACGAACATTGAGGTTTATTTGGCTTTAAAACCTTTTAAAGGTTGTAGAGACCACTTGTCCCTGCATGATTTAAATATGTTTATCAAACATCTTGTACTGTTTGTTTGTTAGATTATTGTACGATTGTCTCTAAGTATTTAATGTTAAAGAATTTGGTTAAGTAATTTTTCTAATAGAATTTCGATTATGAATGTGAAAGTTTATATGTTTGTTTGTGCGTGAATGAATTTAGATGATTTCGCAGATAGACCTGGAATAATAAATAGACTAGTATTAGTACCTAAAGTATGCCACAAGGTGACGCTACCTGTATATAAAATTACAAATACAATAGAATATATAAGCAAGTTTATAATAAGCTACAGTTTCAAGGATATAAAATACTATTTGTCAGTTTTTTTGTTAGTTTTTTTGTTCATGGTCTATACGTTTCTATTGCGTTAATCCGACTACGTGAACCTTTTTTGATTAATTACATGCGCTCCCGTGAAGGTACTATCCTCAACGTAGCACGCGAATCGTATTAATTTGGTTTTTATTAGTCTGAATACAATAGGTATGACTAGTAAGTAACTTATAAAATGTACATTGATATCTTTACCCGAGCGAAGCCAAGACGAGTCACCAGTAAAAAGTAAATGTATATGAAACAAAAATAATTTGTATAAAAAGAAGAAATATCAAAACCCTATAGCATATAATACTAAATCAATAAACAAGTTCTATATGGCTTAATAGATATACCTATCTTTGCTCCCCTTATTTGTCACAGGATAGAAATTTATCCAGGGTTGTACATACCTTTTATTGCTCATTAGAAAATAATTTAAATAAAATTTGTTAATAAAACCCCTGAAAAATAATTACTTTTTCATAATTTTTATGCAAAGTCTTCTCGTTAAAATATAGTAAGATAATATTTAAAAAAAACCTCATAAATATGAAATGGATTTCATGAGTATTAATTAAAATATGAAAGTTATGCACTGATTATTTAAAAAAATATTTTTAATGAAACTTTTTTGTATAATGATCTTTGAGTAATTAGTAAATTTTTTAAGTAAAACTGTTATTTAACAAGATATTTTGCTCGAAGCAGTGAAGTTTAAGTATACAATTACGATTAATAAATATAATAGTGAGGTGCGACGCGTGGAGCCACGTGCAAATTAAATGTGAGTAAACTGAATGTTAAATTACGTTAGGAATATAATTTTTCGGGAAAAATAGAAAATGTGATGACTAGCAGTAAACTAAAGACCCCTATTATTTATAATTGTTTGTCGATAAACACGTAGGCAATATAATATACGTATATGTAAACAGATACAAAACGCAAGATAATAAAAAAGTAATTAGGAATATTTTAATTAAATTTAATTATCATGTGTTCTATTAAAATTAATTATAATTTAAATATCATGGTTATAACGAAAAATTATCACAATATCTTGAAATTGTGTCCATTTTGAATTAACAGCCCTGCTTAACCCCCGTAGCCCAATCTATCTCCAGTTTCCGGGCAACGTACAAAGTGAGTCACCGTCAATGGAGTCATTTCATTAATAGCTAGTCGTTGTAACCAGTGCGGAAACGAGTTTTATGTTGCCAGACTAAATAATTTTAATCATTAGCACCGTACAATTTGCTTGCAACCCTTTTCTCATATTACATTTTGTCAATGAGTTATTAATTAGTGCATAACGTATTTTAGTTAGCTTTACTATTCGAATGTATCGATTAAAGTAATATTCATCATCTTTAAAGGTTGTTTAATTATTTTCAAAATTTCTTCGAAATAGAAAAATCTATATGTTCGCAAATCAATGCCTACATATACATTATATATATGTATATATTGCCAACATAATAATTAAGCTTACTAAATTATAGTTAATTCCAACCGTATGGTTAATTTAACTAAACACACATAATCATATTAAAATAATTATATTTCCTTAAGATACATGGATTCTTATGTCAATCATCTAAGTCGTCAGTTTTTCGTCGTTTAACATGATAGGTATCTATGATATTGTAATCGATATAAAGTTGAAACTGTTGCAAAATCGGAGCCAATGATTTGGGTTAGGTAGGCAGATATGCTGCCAAATGCCAATAGATATATAAAGAGATCAAGACAAATAAAAAAATATTTGCTAATCTATTTTGAAAATACTTAAATAAAACGTAAGTCGACTTGAAGGTAAAAAGGTATAAAGTAAGAAATAAATGAACGTAGTTTTTATATGTAATACTTAGTATAGTATTATATGATCTGTGGTAATACTTAGCTAATGCAATATTTTTAGAGTTAGTGGCAGGCGATGCAAGGCGAAGCTAAATTCATATGTACATATAAATGTATGTATAAAAAAATACACATTTTTATACATATGTATGTATATAAATGAAATATCTATTTTTTTTCTGATATCAGTCAAAAGGAAAATAAAATGAAGTATTTTTATTTATACTTATATAAAGCAATTGCAACAGAAATATCGAGATATAAGTAATTAAATAAATTCGCTACATTCTCGCTAGTGGAGTGTTCATATTGCGGTGTCATAGTGGAATCATATTGCTATAATGAATGTGAAAGTTTGTATGTGTGTTTGTTACTGTTTCACGCTGAAATGGCTTAACGGATTTGGATAAAATTTAGCACACATATATGACGTAGGTAACAGTAACAAATAGGCCAATGTGCGTTATAAAATCCGCCAAAAGATGTCGCTGCCTATATAAATTATAATATAATTACAAATAGTAAAATCGTAAAAAAGCGAAATCTGTACATGAATTATTTAAAAAAAATTAGTTTAGTTGAAATTTTTGTCTGTTTGTCTATATATTTATTTGATTTTTCACACAGAGAGCTGAAATATTTTTAACTAAATTTTGTGTAGCGGTAATTATACTCGGGTCAACGGGGTTGAGCATACCTTAAACTATAGAAAAACCTCTCATTCCCATGGGAAAACAAAACCTGGTTTGATCGAGTTGTCATTCATAAAAAAAAATCAATGATTTATTACTGAAAAGTATTTACCAATTTATATATTTAAAAATTAAATGCAGTCTCATTTAATGGGAAAATGCTAAATTTTTGTGAAAAAAATTGGAGCGCAAGTCGCTCATTACATTTATACATAGTACCTATTTGTATTAAACAAATTCGCTGTCTACAACAAAAACAGATTATATACAATTAAATTAAAAAAAACTAACTAATACAAACTGTATCAAATATAGTTTATACTAATAGAAAGATAGATAAAAAGAGTGAAATTTGCAAATATTTTGAACAAAAGCTGTATTATGAGTTTGTTAAGTCGAAAAAAAAAGTTTCTTTACGTATACCTACACACTGGCTAAGCCTTAAGAGATAAATCAAAACAATGTATTAAAAAATTGTAAGTCTTAAAAAGACCTACAGAAAAGTCCACGATATGATATGCCCTACCTAGGGACGCATCCGGGCGAAGTGGAAGTAAATCGCTATTTATAAAATAATATTTTGGGCTCTACTAATTAATATTGAGAAATTGGCTCATTCTTAATTCCCTTCCGATCCATTTGCTATCGAAATAATAGTGGGTACCTGAAAATACATAGCATTTTTTTGTGGTAAATTTGTTTTTATCCATTTAGTTCTACGTTTAGCTCTACAGATAGCAAATCTCGACCCAAGCCTAAGGCTCCCTATGAACCTATGAAGACACGGTAGATTTTATCGTAGGTGTTCGTATACTCGTAGCAAAGTTAAAAAATATAGGTAGAGTTTGTTAGCAGTAATAAAACCGTTAGCTGTTAATGTCGAGGTCAAGTCGATCAATACAATGACAATGAAAGGCTACTGTATTTCATTTGAATATGTTATTAAAGAACAATTATATAATATTAAATAGTTTCCTATATATATATATATATATATATATATATATATATATATATATATATATATATATATATATATATACATACATATATACACATTTGTGAAATATTTTTTTAAGATTATTTGAAATTAAAAAAACTACTATCATTTTAATCAGAAATATCTAAATAATTTACAAAAATATTTCTAGAAGTTATTTAACTTTGTATTCAGCATCCATACTCTATTGGAACTTAATAACTAAGTTTAGCTGCCTTTGATTTCTAAATATTTCTCCTATGTAGAGCTTATATAGTAGAAAATATCTTGTCTTCTTATTATGGCTAATATTCGCTATGATTTACAATTCAAATCTAAATAAATTGGATTTCTAAGAAATAGCGAAGGTGAGTTTGCATGGAAACGTCGATTCTCTATGGAAGTTGTAAACATTATATTCTTATAAAATTAATGTTTACTTGATAATACGTAATATCCAGACCATATTTCAAATATTTAAAAAGAAAAAAATCTCTAAGGTAGGTAAGAATTTTTTTATGCATACTTTGTTAGTATGCAGAAAGTTATTCATGAATTATTTATGATAGTAAAGTGTATGAAGTAGAGTTCACGTGTGCAAAGCCGCGGGCGACAGCTAGTTTAAAATATAAGAATATTAATATGAATTAATATTGATATAATGAATAAATACAAGTATTGTGTGTGTTAGGTACATAATGTAGGTATATAAATTAAAACATTATATACCTAAGCTAATTATATACCTGGCACCGACTTCGAAAATATCTGATTAGGTATCTATTCTAAATGAAAACCCCCGCTTGGTTATTTTTTTACTTTTTAGTGTCTGGAGTTCGGTTTTTATTTTTTTTTTAAGTTTTTATTGTTACATTTTTAGTGTAGACGTAATAAGCAGGCAATTTGTAAGAAGAAATTTTTTTAATAACGTATTCGATTTAGCCATTTATGTTTGTATACTGCCAAATTTTATATAAAAAGTAACATACTAAAAAGCTCACTTTTATAACAGCACTAAAAATCTGGCTCTAACATCGAATTCTAACGTATTGGGCTTGTTAAATGAAACACAAAGTATTTATTAGTAACCGTTGAAGAGTTTCACTATCTACCTTTTAGCTTCACCATCATATCAGCTGAATGATACCAAATAATTATATTATTATCAGAAATACAAGAACTTGCAAAGTTTCAAGTCGATATGACAGTTAGAAGTAGGTAATAAAGACTAATTAGATCTGTTAACATACTTCAATTTTCACGATTTTTTTTAGATTTTCTCGAAAACGGTAAACTCTGTATAAAAAAAATTACGGGACCACCTCGGGACCTATTTTAATAGAATACAGTTTAAAGTAGCAAAGTCGGTCAAGCCGCCTTCAAGAAATCGGTTAATATACCTCTTTTTGCAAGTCGGTATAACCAGTCTCTAAAATTCAATTCCAACGTATTTTATCGCTTATTAAATCAAACCAAATCAGCCCAAATTCAAACTATTTACTTGGAGCCGTTAAAGAGTTCCACTAATCATCTTCAGGCCTCACCACCAGATCAGGTCCAAGATACCAAATTACTATACTATTATCGAAATTACAACCATTTGTAAAGTTCCAAGTTGATATGACAATTAGAAGTGAATAAAAAAGTTTAATTAAATCTGTTAACATATTGGAAATTTTATGGTACATATTTCCTGATTTTCTAGAAAAAGAATTATATGGGACCACCTTGGAACCTACCTTAATACAATATCGTTTAAAGTAGAAAAATCGGTGAAGCCGTCTCCGAGAAATCGGTGAACATACATAAAAAAAACATACAGACAAACAGAAACCCCCCTATTTTGAAAGTCGGTTAAGTTTCACGATTTTTTTTAAAAAAGCATGAGAGTAGTTATGGCTCATCTCCGAATTATCAACTCTTCAATAAATTAAAAAGAATGGAATTTATGTAATACAATCTACAGTATTGTAATATAGACGAGCCGGTTCGCACTTGACTATTTTTTATAGATTGTCTCCTTTATCTTTCATCAATTGAGACCCGCTCGATAGATATTAATCGGATCTTTATTATTATCGGTGGTCTGATTTAAAAATTTCATTTTAATCGTTCAAGTAGGTAGTTCAAATTTTACATATTAAGAGCTTCAAGATACGGATGCAGTTGAAGCCGCAGAATATAACTATTAGTGTACAAAGAGATAGGAAAACATATCTGTTATACAATACATCCGTTGTTGTTCACATTTTTCCGATTGAGAAATTGTAAATTGAGTGCTTGCAATTCATAAACACATTATTTTCTCCACCTCTTTATAATGTTCTTCGCGTGGTTATAAAATGGTGCTCTGAAGGCCTGTCAACTAGCATCGGCAATTCCATTCATTGTCATGAATAATTTATAACTAAAGGAAAATCTACTCAAATCTAGTGTACAGGAAAATATTTTAGCAAATAAAAATAAATATTTAATTGATTTCTTGAGTAGATAAAGTGCTAGTGGTCCTGTATTCGAATCCGTCACAGAGGTCATAATCAGATATCTGTACTGTTTGATCGATGAAAAATGCCTTGGAAACCACCCAAAAGGTACATGAAAATTGGCAAATAGTGATGGATGGAATGTTTATAGGGTTGCCATATTTAGAATTAAATTTCCAATTTTAACAAATTAAGATTTTATTCATTAATATAGATATTTTCTAATTGGATAAAAAATTCATAAATTCTTACGTAAAATAAATAATTAATTATTATTTAAAATCACAATAATTTCAAAACCGGGAAGAAAGATTTTTAATATAACAGCTTTACGAGTATTAAATTAAGACGAGCCATGATCTATGTTATGAGAAATGTTGCAAAATAACAAATATTTTCACAAAACATTTTAAATGAAATAAACTTTTATAATAGTACCAATTATGTTAAAGATCTACGCGAGTTGTCTTTAAAACTAATCTTCTACAAATTGGACGCTCCCCTGTGGATACGTCTAAACTAGTTGTGGCAGTTGATGTCATAACGTCCTAACTGTTGAGAGCATTGCAACTTTGAACAAACGTGGTTAGATGAGTATAAAGATTTGAAATGAAAATTTCTAAATCGTACTGTATTTAGAAATATTAGAATTTTTAATTGAATCCTTATGACCTCGTGGTACTTTGTATGGTACTTTATACTAAACTAGCGACTCACTCTCGCTTCGGTCGGGTTCGTCCCTAGGTTAATTCATCATACAAAGTTTCACCCCCATTTTCACCCCCTTAATGGATGATTTTCAAAAAAAAAATATCCTATTCACTTCCCAGGGTCTCAAACTATCTTCTTACCTTTCATCTAAATCGGTTCAGTAGTTTTTGGGTTTATTCGTTACAAACATACAAAAATACAAATCTTTCCTCTTTATTGTAATATAAATTCAGTAGTGTAGATTGGTATATTAGATTGGTTTTCACTTATTGTTAATACAAATAAGTTTCTTATTGACTGAGGTGGCGGAGCAAGAGTATGGCAAGCGATTGTCATACATATATGTATATAAGAACACTATGTATAATTTAATAAAATAACATGTAATATACATATATTATTAAAGGTATAAAGACATTGTATAAACGTGCATGCAATAGGTGTCATGCTTACATGACTTTACGTATTATTTTAAAGCTCAAAAATATGCTTAGGTTTTTAATTATCTTATGATATTAAATGACCAATTCATGTATAAATATATCAAGTTCAGTTCAAATATAAATTATATTTCGGGCATCTCGAAAATGGCTCCTAATAATTTGGATCAATTTTTGTACTTAGATAAAGTTTTGCTTTTTAAGTTTATCTATATAGAAGTCTCTTCTGAAAAAAGGCAATTTTTGTAAGTTTTTTTTGAGAAAAACGCTGAGTGAAGCTCGATCGCACAGATAGATACTTAAAAATTCAATTATATAAAACCAAATTATGCAGTCGGTGACATCCCTCCTTTGGGATTCACTGCAGTCGGTTAAAAGACTGTTAAGGTAAAAATAATAATTAAAAATCGTGATATGGGTGGATTTTTAAGAATTGCTTTGAGTAGAATACTATAGAACATTGACGAAAAACGTAATGTTAAGACTATTTTTTTAATCAATATATATTAGTATTTAGTGATATTTATTCAGTAATTGTTTATTAATTAACATGCTACATTTTCGTAAATCAGAAAATGTATTCTTATACATTATATGGATGACGTAAATGAAAGTGAACATTAGAAGATTGATAACGTATTTGAAACTAGATTTTGGTTTACCAGTACCTCCTACTGCGTATATTTTTCTTTACAAACTACCTAACTTACTATTTGCTATGTTGTTATGTACCTTGCGTTTCATTATGTAACTTCTAACTAGGTTAGTATGGCTTATCTTTCAGTAGTATAATAGCATATTTCTACGACTTTACTTTTTCTTAAAAATATGCTTAAATTTATATTTCTTTAAACCTTACCAATTGTTTTCTAAAACTTCTGTAAACACCTAGTTTGCTTTTAGAGGTCCTAGTAAGAATGTGTTCTTTTTTATTTCTTATATTATTCTTATTCCTATGTATATGATTACCTTTAAATAAGCAGTGTAAAAGCTATATCTAGTCAACATTCTAAGAAATTAAAATATGAGTAGAGTGGGTTAGCATAAAATATTTAAATCCATCTGTCAAGTTACGTTACTTTACTTACGAAGATATAGAATATGTACCTATTTAGTTATAATATGTACTCAATTGAAATTATAGATAAATTTAATTAATTATAAAAAAATAGATCGCTGAGTGTCTTGTATTAGAAAAAATCATAGATTAATTACTTATCAACTTTTTCAGCCCTGCCACATGTAGAGCATATACAAAGCCGTGAGTTTCTCTAGTTCAAAACAACAAAAGCGACTCACCCTCTCTGAAAGAGATCGACATTGTAGAACTTGTACAGTTCCACAGAGAACTCGAAGGTGGCCTGCAGGTCGGTCATGGTTCGAGTGGAGAGGCGCGGGCGCGGGCGGGCGGCGCGCCATGCCGCGGCTGTTAGCAGACCGGACCCAGCCGGGGCCAGGCAGGCCTCCTGGCTGGCATGTCGCACTCACCACATTCACCCACTAAGACCACACCCCGCTAGCACTCGCGGCCCGGGTCCGATAGCCCCGCGAAAATAGCGACACGCGGTCACGAGCGTGCGGCCCACAGTGCGGGAAACGGGAATTCATTTTTTAGTTGGCAAGTGCGCATGCGCGTGACGCCGTCGCGATACGGACTAGACTGTAGTGCAGTACTCGCCTGCCCGCCCGGACAGGTGCGCTCGCTTACGACATATAATAACCTATCTACCTGTGGTTCCGTACTGGAGTTAGAAATTTGACATAAGTTGCATGCAAATTCCTATCGCTAGTAAAGAAAAATATAGATAGATAAGTTATTGACATCCACCATTACACGATAATCCGCGATGCTATGACACTTTCAGATGCCGAGTGGTAACGCGGGATTACCTCCCGGGAGACTTTAAAGGTCAGAGGGCGGCATGTGCCAGCTCTGACGACGTTAACCTTTGCCGCACTCGCCGATCACAGTATAGTATAAGCCGATGACGCCATTTTATGAATAGGTGCGTGCTTATTACGGGGGTGCAATTTAAAACGACTTAGCTCAAACAATATTTTATAAGGTCGGAAAGTGAGTTTAACAAGTATACTTATATGTAAAATACATGTATGTGTATTTTTGTATCTTACGATATTACTTAATACTGTTATTATAAGGAATTGTTGAAAATACGTGTGTATTTTTATATACATAACTAGCGACTCAACCTCGCTTCGCTCGGGTTCGTCCCTAGCTTGCTTCCCCGTACAAACATTCATCCCCATTCTCACTCCCTTAAGGGATGATTTCCGGCGTAAAAACTATTTCACTCACTCACTTTTCATATCATGAGATTAAAAAAAAAAAAATATTTTCGTAAAAAATGTTTTTTTCTTTTAATTTTCTTCTATACAAAACTTGTCCTGACAATAACAAACACAAAAGAAACGAATTATCCAATTTGGATATTGAAGTTACGCGCGTACATACATTTTGGTGATTCATTTTTATTTATATAAATTATATAGATATAATAATTATGATTCTTTTATTAAGTTTATATTTTAACTTTAATTTATATAAACGACTATTTATAGTGGTTTATTATAACAGCAATAGAAGTTAGAATCAGAACGGGCAGAGATTTCAATCGTTTATGTTAAAGGTCATGGGTCAACTTTTAGTTGATCGATATACACGGGTTCAAGGGCCGCAGTGATTTTGTGGCTATATAAATCTTTACATTATATAAGTATTGTGTAAACCAATACTGATTTGTACATTTAATTTTCACCTAGCTCTACTCGTGATAGTTACAGGTATTAGTAATGTTTTGGTCAGGGCCGTCTTAGCCCATTCCGGGGCCCTAGGGCTGGAACTTGCGCGCTTTGTTATTATCGACTCGAGATATATATAGCAAGAAACAGACTCGCATTTGATAAATTTTTATTATTACTTGTTATTTTATAGAGTTCAAACTGTTGGTTATAGCTACCCTACGCTACGAACCTAAAAAAAGTATAAAATAACAAAGTCATTTTTATGCTATGATTTAATATTTATTATGGTAAAATATTTTAATTTAGATTTCTATTATAGACCAATCGAAATGCGTTTATTTTTAAGAAAAAATAAAATATTGAAAACCTGAAGTTTTATGATTTTAAAATGTTAACAGGTATGTATATAAGAAATAGAAATTCGTAAAATGCCCCCTATGCCCAGCTACCCCCGAGAAATAGGTACCACCAATGTATTTTTCGGGAAAAAACGAAAAAAACGTTATCCTTGAGTTTTTAATTTGACGCTTATTATTTATACAATGTCATGTCGCCGTAAACATTCCAAATTTGCAATTTGACGAGTCTAGTCATGAAAAAATAAAAAAAATAAAAATTCACGTAAAGTGTACTGTTTTCTTTTGTAGTTTTTCCCATAGAATCCATTTACGTTATTATTTTTTCGAACTAATCGATATTTTATTAATTTTTGATCGATTTTAGAGTTAAATTTATTGCTTTTTTAGAAAAAAAAAATAGATTTAAAGTAATTTCAGAAAGAAATGTAATTCATTCATAGTCTAATCTTGTTTATTCATTAGTTAAAAGTATAATAAGAAAAAAAATATATACAGTTGAATTGAGAACCTTCTCCTTTTTTTGGAAGTCGGTGAAAAATATGTAGATATTTACAAAATTTAGTCATAGTTTTGTTAAAAAATCATAAAAAAAATATAAAAAATAAAAAAAAAAATGTTGCTTAACTCTTTACGTCGATTTTTTCCTGAGATATTCGACTTTCAATGAAAATCCTCCTCGGGATCCTTTTCTTTTTTTCATCAATATATAAGCATTTAATAGATGCACAGTAGGTACAAGTTAAAGGGTACTTTAAAAATTTATCTATCACATTTTTTTTCGAAATCGTTTTATATTAAATAGATTTTGCGGTAAAAACTACAACAGAAAACTGTATACTTTACGTGAATTCCAATTTTTAATTTTTTTTTACGACTATTCCAATTGCAAAGTTGGAATGTTTATGTTGGCGATATTGTATAAATAATTAATAAGCGCCAAATTACAAACTTACGAACACCGTTTTTTTCGTTTTTTCAAATTTTTCTTTTTAAACGTTCTGACGTGATATGCTTGGACGTGACGTGACACTTGGACGTGAGTTGGACTCGAATCGACTTCTAAATTTTAGTTCTGATAAAGATCTGTGATAAACAAAAGAGTTCTGACTTGTAGTTTTCTCAATAATTAAAAAATAAATTTAATAGTATTTTTTAACTTTTTCAACTTTCTGGTATGATCTGCTGGAACTTGGACGTGAGTTCTGGACTCGAATCGACTTCTACATTACAACTACAGTTCTGATAAAGATGATGATGATGGAAAAGTGTCCCTGAAAAGTGTCGCTGAAAAAAGTGTCGCTGAAAAGTGTCGCTGAAAAGTGTCGCTGAAATGTGTCGCTGAAAAAAGTGTCGCTGAAAAGTGTCGCTGAAAAGTGTCGCTAAAAAATGTTGCTGAAAAAAGTGTCGCTGAAAAGTGTCGCTGAGAAGTGTCGCTGAAAAAAGTGTCGGTGAAAAGTGTCGCTGAAAAAGTGTGCTGAAAAGTGTCGCTGAAAAAAGTGTCGCTGAAGAATGTCGCTGAAAAAAGTGTCGCTGAAAAGTGTCGCTGAAAAGTGTCGCTGTAAAATGTCGCTGAAAAAAGTGTCGCTGAAAAGTGTCGCTGAGAAGTGTCGCTGAAAAAAGTGTCGCTGAAAAGTGTCGCTGAAAAGTGTCGCTGAAAAAAGTGTCGCTGAAAAGTGTCGCTGAAAAAAGTGTCGCTGAAGAATGACGCTGAAAAAAGTGTCGCTGAAAAAGTGTCGCTGAAAAGTGTCGCTGAAAAAAGTGTCGCTGCAAAAAGTGTCGCTGAAAAAAGTGTCGCTGAAAAATGTCGCTGAAAATAGTGTCGCTGAAAAGTGTCGCTGAAAAGTGTCGCTGAAAAAAGTGTCGCTGAAAAAAGTGTCGCTGAAAAGTGTCGCTGAAAAAAGTGTCGCTGAAGAATGACGCTGAAAAAAGTGTCGCTGAAAAAGTGTCGCTGAAAAGTGTCGCTGAAAAAAGTGTCGCTAAAAATGTGTCGCTGAAAAAAGTGTCGCTGAAAAGTGTCGCTGAAAAGTGTCACTAAAAAGTGTCGCTGAAAAGTGTCGCGATGATGATGATGATGATGGAAAAGTGTCGCTGAAAAAAGTGTCGCTGAAAAGTGTCGCTGAAAAAGTGTCGCTGAAAAAAGTGTCATTGTATGCTCTGCTGGCACATAGACGTGAGTTCTGGACTCAAATCGACTTCTACATTGTAGTTCTGATCTTTATCAGATCTTTATCTGTGATAAACAAAAGAGTTCTAACTTGTAGCATTTCTCAATAATTAAAAAAATAATTAAATAGTATTTTTCAACTTTTTCAACTTTCTCGTATGCTCTGCGACTTCGACGTGAGTTCTGGACTCGAATCGACTTCTACATTGTATTTCTGATATAGATCTGTAATAAACAAAATAGTTCTGACTGGTAGTTTTTCTCAATAATTAGAAAAAAATTAAATAGTATTTTTCAACTTTTTCAACTTTCTGGTATGCTCTGCTGGCACATGAACGTGAGTTCTGGTCTCGAATTGAGTTTTACATTGTAGTTCTGATATAGATTTGTGATAAACAAATGAGTTCTTACGTCTAGCTTTTCTCAATAATTTGAAACAATTAGATTTTTTTTTTGTTTTTACTTTTTCTAAGTTTGGATATGATCTGCTGGGACTTGGACGTGAGTTCTGGACTCGAACCGAGTTGTAGATTACAGTTCTGATACAGATCTGTGATAAAAGGAAGAATTCTAGCCTTTTACAATAATTTGAAACGATAAAAATAGTGTTTCGACTTTTCGAAAATTCGGATATGATCTGCTGGAACTTGGACTAGAGGTCAGAACTATTCCTGAAAAGTATCAGGAACTGCAGTTCACATGCAGCTGAGTTCTACAGAACTCAGCTGCATGTGCATAGATTTCACTTTTTTTTTGATGTTGCAAAATGATCTGCTATGGGAAGTTAGCAGATCATTTTGTCAACTGACTTTTTTTAAGGTAAAAACGCCAAAACTATTTCTAAAAAGTATCAGGAACTATAGAACTCAGCTGCATGCGAATAGAACTCTCATTTATTTTTGATCTGCTGGACAATGTTCTGCTAAGTTCACTGACATAGATAATGTTGACTTATACTGACTGACTTAATGTTTAAATTTATATTATACTAGCGACTCACACTTGCTCCGCTCGGGTTCATCCCTAGTTACGTTTTAACGTTTAGTATAGATTTCTTAGAGATGAGATATTTTCCTACAGTAAAAAGTATCCTATATCTTGATACCAAACATCAAAATCTGCTCACTGATTTTCTCGTAATGCGTTCCCAGACACAGACACAGATAGATAGACGAAAATTCTACAAACTATAGATTATATTCCAATATAGTATTCCAAAAAATATTTAATGTACAGATTTGACTCGGTTAGAATTTTATTATATGTATACAAAAAGCATCAATAAAAAATCATCAAGATTCAAGCGTGCTTTTATATTTTTTCTTGGCTTAAATTATTCTTTACGTTCAGAACGGACACTAAAATTACGAAGCTTAAAAATTTGTTAATAACGTATAGAAAGCACTATACGTATTTTCTATTATTATATTTAAGATTTTAAAAAGGTAATATTAATTTAAATTATAGTTGTAGCGTATTTTTATTTATTATTAGATATAAAATATTATGTTTTCGATGCCGCGATACCATGTAGACCCTTTGTTTAATTCGTCACGTGGACAGTGAGTATATATATCTAATATATATACAGAATATAGTATGATCTTATATATTTCTTCTCAAACAATCTAATAACTCAATAAAATTACTCTTAGTGTATTGTACGGCAAAATCCATAATAGTAGCATACACAGCAAAATCACGCTATTATTTTTGACTTTGACATTTTTTGGCGGACTTCGTCTATACAATTCTGTAGTCTGAGGTGTGTATATATATTTATTTATTTACAACATTAGAATGAAATTTAGTACATAAATAGATTATGGAATAGAGTAAAGCATACTGTTAGGCACCTAAAGATGCCACCGAGCGAAGCAAAGTTAAATCGCTAGTAATAATATTTTTGAAGTGAAACTCCTTTATAACTTTAAACTTGGTAAAAAAACTAAACTTATTACTTGCTAGCGTCCCTAGGTACGTTTTAATTTTTTTGAGCGAAACTCTTATTCTTTTTCTAAAATAAACGTAGCCTAAGTTACTCCATATAATATCAGCTATCTGCCAGTGAAAGTCTTGTTAAAATTGATCCAGCCGCTTCGGAGATTAGCCGGAACAAACAGACAGACAGACAAAAATTTTAAGAATTGTGTTTTTTTATTAGTACCTTATATAATTCCATATGCATTTAATATAAAGCTGTTATTTTGACATTACACACAGACACTTCAGTTTTATTTATCTGTATACATAAAAATGAATATTTATTACTGTAGGACGAATGGACATAAATTAAATAAAGGCTATTATTACTAATTGTTGCCATGATAACTGTTGTTTAAAAGTTTCACTTCTACTGCGTGTGAGCTGCACATGATTTAATATTTTTTAATAATTTTGACGTGTCTGTGTGTGTGTGTCTGTCTGTGGCATCGTAGCTCCCAACGGATGAACCGATTTTGATTTTGTTTTTTTTTTGTTTGAAAGGTGTCGGGAGTGTCCTTAGCTATGTTTGATGAAAATCGGTCCAAGATGGCCGCCACCACAAAATGACGGATTACATATTTTTTTCATAACTCCCGCAATATGGGTATCAAATAAAAGGGCTTGACTAGGAGTGTCGGGGTTTTTTTAATTTAATTTTAATGCCTATAATCTATACTATAATAAAACTGTAGAGGTCGAATGTCTGTACATAGAAAAAAAAAGCTAAAAACCGAGTCAGGGGGATGTAAAAACAGCTATAGAACAAATCCAGATTTTTTCAAATTTTTTGTTTCTCTGACTGTTTGTCTGTTTGTCTGTTTGTACGGGCTAATCTCTGAATCTTCTGGACCAATTTAAATGAAATTTTGCATGGTGGTACCTTATATACTCGGTCAATATTTTAGATACTTTTCATCCCGGAAAATTAAAGAGTTCCCGTGGGATAGTTAAAAAACTATAGTAACTTATACAGCTTAATACACAAAAGCTATGGATTGGATTTTAATGCAACTTCACAATAATATATGTAGTTCATACATCAGAATAATAAATACTACTCTACTCTACTACTCTTTATCCTGCAAAAATGTACGGTTCCCGTAGGATAGATTTGTTTTTGTTTGTCTAGAGGCGAACTCGAGCGAAACGAGGGTGAGCCGCTAGTACTGTTAATAAATTCTGTTGCAATATTTCTATATCACTATACAATATCAACATTTGTTCGTCAATATCAACATTTTTAGCCCAAAAATGGCGCACACACGGAGTAGGTTAGTAAGAGCGTAATGTATGTACTGAATATCGAGTATCAACTACCAAGCATGTGTTTGCAAGACGCGACAATGGCTCCCGTTTCCCCGAATGACAATAGCAACTACCACTTAGCATATTGCTATTGTAAAAACACAAACGTCTTGTATCGTGGCCATTGTACGCTTTACTTAAGATATTTTTAAGTATTAAATAATATTTTATTAAGGTTTATCAGTTTGCAGTAAGCATATGATTAGAATATAAAGAAACTAGCGATTCACCCTCGCTCCCCTCGGGTTCGCTCCTAGTTACGTTTTAATGTTAAGTATAGATTTCTCAGACATTAAATATTTTCCCGCAGTTAAAAGTATCCTATTTATTGACCTGGATAATCAGCTATCATCATACCAAATATTATCAAAATCCCTCCAGTGGGTTTTCCGTGATCTGGTCACAGACAGACAGACAGATGTAAATTCTAAAAATTATAGATTAGACCTTTGTATTGATAATATGACTTTTTTAATAACATTTTCCAAAATATATTTAATATACAGATTCGACTCAGAATTTTGTTATATGTATAGATGTAAAAAGAGTTAATTTTTAATTATAACTTATGCAATAATAATAATAATTATTATATATAGCAAGGGCAACAAATTTAAATATTTGTATGCATTATTTAATATAGTAGTATTATAGTGAAAATTGTCTTTGGAAGTACATTAAATGTAAAGTTATGATCTCATAAACATAGTAAAGCCTATGAAACTCTTAAAATATTAACGCATGTAAATAACTTAAAATCATGCGATATTTGGCTATCTTATTTATTTCAAAATTAACTTTAACGTTTTATTCCAGAGTATGCACATCAAATATTATATTAAATAGAAGTTTATAATATCATTGACGTAGATTATTATTACATAATTAGGTAACATTTATATCACCTATATTTTAAATAAAATACTAAAATACATTTTCATAAAGTAAAACTTTTTAATCAATATGAGTAACCTTTTTAAAATATACTCTTAATGAAAGATAAAATATTTTCCACCGGTAAGCTTTTTTAAGGGGTTCCATACCTACTTGAAGACGTGTCCATTCTGACATGTTATTAAAAAGGATGTTGACGATTTTTTTTATAATGTGCAAATAATCAAACGAAATAATCTATACTAATATTATAAAGAGGAAAAGTTTGTGAGTTTGTGAATTTGTGAGGTTGTAGGGGGTAATCACTGGATCTGCTGAACCGATTTAGATAATATTCGGTAGAAATATAGTTAGAGATTCTGGGAACTTTGGATACTAGGTATCATGGAAATTATCCCTTAAGAGGGTGAAAATGGGGATGAAAGTTTGTATGGGGAATCAACCTAGTAACAGATAAAGTAAAAAAAATTAAGTAATACAAATACAAAATAACCATACAAGATAATTACTATTATTTTTTTTATAATTAATTAATTTTTATAATTTTCGCGACGGCAGCCATTTTCACTAAGACTAACTTCATAGGAGATAGTGAAATAGTGCACAATATGTGCAGAAACAAGTATTCTATGTAAGTTAAAAATGTAGAAATAAGTAATATAAACTTGCAAAGAGTGAGTGGTATGGGTTTCTTAATCGGATTTTTAACGACCATTAAATGTAAAACGTAATTATTTTTTTTTCATTTTTTCACATTTAATAAAATAATAATATACAAAATAGGTTAAAAATTTGTATTTTTGAAGCTAGTACTAATAGAAGGTTATTTTTATAAAACTAATTATTTATTCCAAAAGCTCAGTAATCTCTGCTTTGTATGGAACATTAAGCTGTGATTCAGAAGGCTTAAACTGTATTGGTTTTATTGAACGATTTTTATGTCACATGGCTTATATTTTAATTAAAGCTTTAAGCCAATCATGTACAAAATGAGCTTATAAGATCATAAGTATGAATTATTCTGAAATCATTCATTAAATTCTATATAAAAACATTTGTTTTATTAGGGATTAAATTAAATTCATTCTCTAGTTGAGAAATTAGGGTTTAAAGAAATCCTAATACATGTATGCTATGACTAGTGATTCGCGTCCTTAATTATTTTTAAAGTCCTTATAACGATTGAAAAAATAAAATCAGCCGAAACTCAGAACGTTTTATTTATAAGCTTATATGTATACTAGCGACTCACCCTTGCTTACTTACGTTTTACAAGTTAGTATAGATTTCTCAGAGATGAGATATTTTCCCGCAGTAAAAAGTATCTTATATATTGACTCGGATAACCAGCTATCATTATACCAAATTTCATCAAAATCTGTCCCGTGGTTTACTCGTGATGCTTTCCCAAACAGACAATTTTTTTAAAAACTATAGAATAATGACTATTCCTATAAGATTTTCCAAAAAGTATTTAATGTACAGATTCGACTCAGAATTTTATTATATGCATAGATTATCCAAGAGCTATCTATTTCCTTGCTTAGTGAACGAACTAGCTCGTTCACATCAAATTATTATATTATCATTGACCATATTTCACATAAGGCCCAGTGGTAACGTGCTCGCTTGGGAAACCGAGTGAAGCGGGTTACAATCCCGGGTCTCGCACCTCTGATATTTTCATGTACGAATCAATTTTCTAACTTGATTACCACTTGCCTTACGGTGACGGAAAACATCGTGAGGAAACCTGCATGTCTGAAAGAGCCTAGCAAGTTTTCGAAAGACATGTGAAGTCCGCCAATCCGCACTTGGCCAGCGTGGTGGACTATGGCCTGATTCCCCTCTTCTTGAAGGGAGGCCCGTGCCCAGCAGTGGGACGTTAAAAAGGGCTGAATGCAAGTTTAAAATAGAAATAAAAGTTGGTTTGAATCGATATTGAAAAAAAGATAATTAAAAAAATAAATAAATAAAGGAATATTTGATAAATAAATAGATTTTGAATTTATAGTCAATGTGCGATGTGAATTTTATCATTTTAATTGGCAACAATATGGCGTCAGTAGATAAAGCCTAATAAGCTTCATTTCTTTCAGTTATACAAAAGTTGCGCGGGAAATAAGTTCGCTGTCCGAGCGCTTCATATAATCCGATTTAATGCACTGCTCATAATAGGGTAAATAGTAAAGCTCGAGAGAAATACTTTTGCAAATATTTTAATCCTTTTTGTTTATATTTTATGCTATTTATATTTATTAAAAAATATTTATTATTTGTTTTATTTTAAGTTTACAATATAAATTGTGTTAGGATATTGTGTTAGAAAAGTTTAAATTTATTGTTTAGATTTATCTACATATGTATATTTCATATTTATCGTGTCATTATATTTCGAACTTATTTGCTGGGATGTTTATGATAGGGTGAAAAATTGGAAATGACTAGTTTTAGGTGAGTTATTTAACATTATTTAATTGAATATTTAATAGTATAGTGTAAAAATTATAAAATAAAATGTTTAATATATTAAAGGTATAGGTACTTATGATGTATATTCGCTCGGTGGTACATTTTCGGAGAGTCTTATACTTGTAAAATGCAATGTTGCTTTTCGGAAATCCGTTGCGTTAGTAACAAGTAGGTTAACAAACTTTAACTGCCTCGGTGGTGTAGTGGCTAGCATGTACGGCTGCACATCCTGAGGTCCTAGGTTCGAGTCCTAGGTCGGGCCAAGTTTAGTTATTGAGTCTTTCTGTATAGTAAGCCTCAGTAACAACCCGTAGTTGGGAAGTTGGCGATGTGTCACCCCCGTGCCTCGGAGAGCACGTAAAACCGTCGGTCCTGCGCCTTAACTCTCACCGGTCGTGTCGAGTAGTCGTCCCACCGGAGTATGAGAGTGACATGAATAGAGTGCTCTTGTGTCCGCGCGCACACTTGTGCACTATAATATCTCCTGCGCAGTTGGCTAGTCTCAATGAGATTGGCCGCCGTGGCCGGAATCGGTCAGGAGGACATTATTATTATTAGGTTAACAAACTATACATTCTCGTTACTATTATTTTTGTGTGGGCTTAAAGAGATCTCAAATTAGAATTATATTAAAATATAAATAAAAAATAAATTTTGATGTTGATGAAAGCTAAGTATTAATATTTCTACGACAATAAAGGTTTAAACAATTTAGTTTTTAAATTGTCATACCGAAGTCTTTTTGCTTATAGGTATATGAGATAAAAAAATATGTTGACACATTAACACACAGCACCATCTAGTTCCAACTAGGGTACCAAATAGTTGATACTCTGCACATATATAACTTTTAATACATACTTATTATAAATATAAACACTCATGACTGGAGTTCAAACATTCGTGCTTATCACACAAATGAATGCCTATAGCGGGACTCGAACCCGCGACCGCTGATACAGCAAGTAGGGTCACTACAAACTGAGCCAAACGTGCAGGTCAAATAAGATAATATTTTAATCTTGTATTTCTTATATTTTAAAAGTCTATACGTGCATTATTTTTTAAGTAAACTTCAATTAATTATAGGTCAACAGCTAATTGAACTTATTATGGAGATCCTACTTGCAAGGCATGACGAGTGTACGTGGACATCACTTGTATATTTAATCTATAGTTCTTATTACAAAGGTCATAAAGCCTGAAATGCAATATAATTTCACACAGAATTGAATAAATTATCTCTATTTACAGCAGTGACATGACCGCTTACTGTAGAATCCTCTTATCGCTCTAAGCCTTGCGGAAGCGGCGTTTTACACTCATTTATATGACGTTTTAACATTTTCCTTTGTGTGACAACTTCTAGTATTTTATTGTATTTATAATCGGCTTATACTTTTAAAAGATAACTGCTTTCAGCATTGCGATCGCTAAGTTCCTAATATTAGGGCGTATGTTGCTTTCTATACCGTTCTATGTCACCCTAAAAGTTTCATAAATACGTTAAAAAATCTTCATATTAGTTTATTTATTTTTTTGAATTATTTTTATTGAATAGATTAAAACTCTTATTATTTTAAGCAACTATCTAGAAAATAATGCGTTAAATTTAATTACTAAGTTAATTTTTTCAGCGATCACTGATAGATGATTAATCTGTAAAACTGTTGTTACACATACGGACATTTATATCGGACAAGACTAATATGAATTAAATAGTAAATTAAAGTAAAAGGTTTTCTAAAAGTTTTCACGTAAATTGTTACGTTTTATAGGACATCGTACATTACAAGGAGGCAGACTGAGAGTATAAATACAACAATATAACAAATTACATACATGGTTTAAAGGCTAAAAATTCCTTAAATGCATGGTGGCTATGTAAGCCACGCCACTGTTCTATCACATACACAATAGAGTACAATATATATATATGAAGATTGACAATGAACATCTCAATATAAAGGGGAAACAATTTCCCTTCGCAGTCTTCGCTACTAGGTCATGCAACCTGAGTTACACAATGCAGCTCAAAGCGTACTGAGAGCTTGCATTGCGTTCGTGGAGAGCTAAAAAGGGTACGAGAACAAAATGTACGCTGAAATTGAAACAGGCTTTGAGTACGTCTATCGTCTACGATGTCTACAAAAGATGTAAACAACTAATTATATTTACAACGTACTATCTATGATTTTTAAGACAAACTTTTCTTTGAGATAGTCAGTGTATAATTAAAATTAGTCATTTTCTAGTAAACTTTGATAAGAAAAGAATATCACTTTTATATTTTTCATTTGACAAAAACAAAAACGTTCAAAACTTTAATTTACCAATCAACTAACAATATTTATAACTTCTAAGCCATTAAATGTTACTTGTAAATTGTAAGCATATGAAGTAAAAGTTTTCATTTTTTCATATATTCTGTCGTTCTTTTATGCATGGAAATTGTAAAACTTGGGTGCATTCAAATGAAACTAAATTTTTAATGTTGTGCCAGCCTTCTTTAAAAATGTATACCTACACGGTTTGGTTTATCATGTCTAGAGTCTAGACAGACAAGATTCGACGATGTCGATCTATTTATTATATATTTTTATATACATATTATTATATTGTATATTCGAATGAGAATAGAATAGGAAGACGACAACATTCTATATTAAAAACTAAATAACTAACGTTTAAAAGGAAATTGTGTTTATATTACTTATACAGCTGTAGTGACGTCATGAAACACCCGTGTAACATTAATAATGGATGCAGAACTAGAGCAAATATGTACGTACCCCTTCGTGAAAGTAAAAATAAAAGAAACTAACAAGTGAAAAATTAAGTTCGCTCTTGAAAGCTTTGGAATTGGGAACACTGTGTTACTGCGTCATTTCAGTTTAAAGTTATTCACAAGTACGGAACTATATAAAAATTACTATGCAGATGCTTGATTTTAACAACTACGATTGTGTGCCGCTGCGATTATAAATATATTGTACATAAATTTTGCTGCATAGAAGGTTGTCTGGTATAGTGAGCTGTTTATCGGTCTACGAAAAGTTGCGGGATCAAATATTTAATATCAATATCATAGTGATAGTACTTATAAAATATTTATTTGAAAACTAAAAGCAAAGCAACACTCGCACCGTGCCAATACATATTACAATAATAATTCTCAAGAAGACTTTAGAATTTATTAAATTTATAACCGTTGCAATTTGAATGAGTTTTCACTTTGAAGGTGATCAGTATTATCATCAGATATTATATTAATTGGTTATAGCCAAAAATATGTTGTTAAACCGATGTCGGCTAAAATATATTATGTATTTTGTGTTTTAATTTTACCACTAAGAGCTCACACGTGACAGAGTTAGTTATATTACTCACTAGCGGCTCACCCTCGCAATCTATCCCACGGGAACCGTACATTTCTCCGGAATAAAAAGTAGTCTATGTGCTATTCCAGACTATAATCTATCTCTGTGCTCAATTTCATTCGGATCCGTTCAGCCGTTTTGGCGTGATCGAGTAACAAACATCCAAACATCCATCTAAACTGTAACATTTATAATATTAGTAAGATATACACCAAGTCAATGTACCAGTACATCTAATACACCCTAAATGAGATTTTTAATAGGAAATTTAATCTTGTATTTTATTATATTAGAAACGGTTTGGTTAAAAATGCGGTTTTTGGATGTCGACAGAACGAATTACGTAACCGCACGTCAGGGCTACGTGCTGATGAGATTTTTATCAACGAAGCAATGGCCGGAAAATTTACAAAAATATTTTTCACGTATATTTTTATTATTTTTACAATTTTAATACCCGTGAAAATGTACATTACATAAATTCAAAGTAAGGCAGTGGTAGCCCAATGGTAACGCGCTAGCTTGGGAAACTGAGTGAAGCGGGTTCAAATCCCGGGTCTCGCACCTCTGATATATTCATGTGCGAATCATTTCTAACATGATTGCCACTTGCCTTACGGTAAAGGAAAACATCGTGAGTAAACCTGCATGTCTGAGAAAACCTAGCAAGTTTTCGAAAGACATGTGAAGTCCGCCAATATGCACTT
Source organism: Argynnis bischoffii washingtonia (assembly GCA_033884665.1). Classification (NCBI taxonomy): domain Eukaryota; kingdom Metazoa; phylum Arthropoda; class Insecta; order Lepidoptera; family Nymphalidae; genus Argynnis; species Argynnis bischoffii. The sequence goes on along the minus strand of CM066619.1, from coordinate 4,910,250 downwards.
GACCAGCGTGGTGGACTATGGCCTGATTCCCCTAGTATTGAAGGGAGGCCCGTGCTCAGCAGTGGGCGTTAAAAAGGGCTGAATACAATACAAATTCAAAGTATATGCAAGTTCTTTTTAAAAAATTAAATATAATATTGATTATGTTATGTTACTTTAGATCAGCTAATAATATTTTTTTATGAAATATTTATTATTTTTTGAAGCAAATTTATTCATGTCCAAATACTATATCTTTGATATATGATGAAAAAGAGCGTTCCACAAAATATCAATCACGTGATGGATAAAATATCTAAAAATATAGACGGAATATTCGTATGACTGCTATGCATTTTCTGATCTAGAAATTGTCAATTTTGCAAACTCGAGGCAACTTAATTTAAACGCTAACTTAGCCATGCCGGCGGGAAAATTTGTGGTAGTATTGGATTGCGTTCCATGAAATTGAATGTAAGTGCAATCAGTACGTATATTTGATCTGCTTCTATTTTGGATTTCGCTATGCATTTACATTTGAATTTATAAACTAGCTTTGTCTATGGCGTTCTGTGCTTAACACACAAATTATGTTAAGAATAAATTAATTTTGTACTTGAGCTTTGTTTCATTTGGGCTCGTAAAGTATTATTAGGTTAGGTGGTATATACGTAATGAATACAAATTTTTTTTGTACATTTTGAAGTAACCCGTTCATATTTTGTGCCAACCATTAACATGCTAAACTAAAATATCCTAGTTATTTAGACTATTATATCAATATATTATAGGTTTATAGTTTTAGTATAGATTTCTCAGATATAAGATATTTTCCTACAGTATAAAGTATCCTATATTTTAATCCAGATAACCAGCCAAATCTTACCAAATTTCATCAAAATAGGTCCAGTGGTTTTTTTGTGATGCGGTCATAGAAAAACAGACAGACAAAAATTCTAAAAACTATAGATTCGGCCTCTGTATCGATGATAATGATTTTCTAAAAAAAAATAATGTACAGATTCGACTCAGAATTTTGTTATATATAATATATATAGATATTTATCGATCAATCTCTCTCGTGTCCTCTCCACCCTACGTGACATTGGAGAAATAATCTGCGCTCAACTGGGACGCTTTGAAGATATTAACAAAAGAAATGAATTGAATCAAATATTTTACTAACATAATATTTTAAAGATTTGCCCTTTATGTACTTATTAATTAAAATTAAACAATTTATTAAAATTTTCCAATCAATTTTCCCTCAAGAAAATAAGACTTTATTAAAATTACATATTATTCTATACCTAATTAATTTTATATTTGTAATTGCTGTATGTATTGCTGATAAAACTAAGATTTCAAGTTTTTACACAAAATTTTTATTATTAAACCATCGCATTACTGACTTTAACGTACCAAAAGGCTTTGTACTTACATGGACAATGCTCGCATTTATATTTTGGCTTTTGGCCCATCTACCATTAAGGTCATGTTAAGTAAGCTTTATTTTTATTATGGGTCAGTTTGGTTGAAATTGAACCTGCAATTTAAATTCTTATATACAGTGCTTAAAAATATACCGCTATATGTATTATACTAAAGTAAATAAAATTAAAAATATGTTGTCTAAACAAAATATTTTAGTGTTATAATGAATAATGTACATACTCGTAAATCATCAATAATATAGAATTTGCAATACTGTACTACGGAAGTTTGAAAAGGGAGCCCACCCCTTATATAAAGTTATGAATATATCCTAACTTTCCCCTATATCCTGCGCTTTTTATTAAAATGACACATTTAAGGTTTAAGCTCGCTTTACATGGCTGAATCCGTGTGGGTTGTAGGCAATATTAAATAGATTTGATTGAACACCGGATATTAGCAGAGTTAGCTTTGATCTCACATTCAGTAGAATAGGTAGTGCTAATTCTATGAATAGAAATCGATTGACTTTGTTGTTAATTTTGTCTTTAATTCACGTCTTGTACTCATATGTGACGTCATTATCATATTTTAGCTTATAGTTTTATTAGCTATATCGATATCAAGAATAGGCAGTCCTAGCCCAATGATTACGCGCTCGTTTCGGAAACCGAGTGAAGCGGGTTCAAATCCTGGTTCTCGCACCTCTGATATTTTCATGTGGGAATAATTTCTAACATAATTACCACTTATCTTACGGTGAAGAAAATATCGTGAGGAAACCTGTTTGTCTGAGAGAAGCAACTTTTCAAAAGACGTGTGAAGTTCGCCAACCTGCCATTTAAATTTATATTTTAATACCCGCCATAATAATGTCTATTTCAATAAGATTTTCCAAAAAATATTTAATGTACAGATTCGGCTTACTTACAATTTTATCATATATATAGATATGATAGATATATTTTATCATATATATGATATTATGATTCTCTATAGAAGTCGGAGGGCTCGGGAGGAGTGTAGGTAGGCTTTTGTTTACCTCGGGACGAATGGGCAAAGCGAGTGTGCCTCACTAGTGACTACTGTAGTAATAATTATTTACCGTCTACTTTTTTGAGTTAGTAATGTCTATTTTAATATTCAAATTTAAGTGATATTTAATAGTTTGAAAATATACAAAAAGTATGTTAATCTCGGTTAAAGTAAAATTACATAATATCAACATTTAAATATAATTATATCATGTTAACTCCGTATTCAAATTAATTTAAAAAAAGTTTGTAAAAGAAAGCTTTTTCGCTCGGCTCTCTCGCCTATTCTATCACATGCAATATGTACAAAATACAATGAAATAGGAAGAATATAGGTTATGTAACTTAGCCTATCTTCTTTCTCAATAAATGAGCTGTAAAATACAAAAAAATAAAAAATAATGAGTGCGTGTATAAATGTGTACACGCGCAAGAAGTAAAACTTCTGTAGGTTATCGATCGGTACTCTTTATGAAATTCAATTTATGTTTTAAATAATTAGGATGATGAGATACTAAAAATAACGCATATTATTTATATTACAATTATATGTTTATACAGGATGGATTTTTGAGAAGGGACAGTAAGGGCAGGGTAAACCCGGTCTTGTGATTTACCGTAGTTTCTATACTCAAACTTCAGTTGACCTCAAAGAGTATTTTGATCACAGAAGAAATAGGACCGTATAGCAACAAAGAATATTTCGAGTTGATTAGTCGTTTTTCCGTACAAAATGTAAAAGAAAAGTTTTTAGCGATTTCTGTCATTTCTAGTACTCATAAATTAAATGGTCCCATAGAGTCTTTTGATCCCTACATGAAATAGGATCGATCGACATAAAAAAAGTTTTCTTGGTATTTGAGCATTTTTTTCGCTGACTGTACATTTTTTCCAAAATCTGTTAATGCAGTTCAGAATATCTCAAAAAGTTATGGATGGTCTCCTAGGAACGTTTTCCTGCAACTATAACAGTTAAGGTACCTGACCTTACTGTCCCAAAGAACAACGTTTGCCATGGCAACAAAGGTACGTACATTTTTTCGTAACGCATTCACCAGCTTAAAAAAGTAAACAAGCAAATATTTTAACTTAATATACTTATAAGTATAGATGAGATGTAAAATAGTATTTGAAGCCTTATAAAGTAGAAATTCCATTGTATTAACACTACCTTATATAGGTGTGAAATAAACATGTTAACTGAAATTGGGAAATAGAGCGTTAAAGTGCAAAGTTGCTGCCAACAAATTGGATTTGCATTTTGTATATGAAGATGAAACTGCTTTGTGGCATGTTTTTATCTCACCTTCATCTATTCACATAAAATATAATCAAGTTGTAACCGGGTCGAGTTCGTAGACGGAATATTTCTTGTTGGTTTTAAAGATGGCTTCCTATACAGGAAACCACTGTCGTCTTTATTTATGGGCTTATTCCGCTCACATCACTAAGTAACGGCTGCATAACTTAATTTATTATTTGAGCATTCATTACTTAATCATCACTTAGTTTAATTTTGTAAACGTATTAAAGTTACGTTATCATCGAAAACATTTCCCACGGCTTGGAAACTTGCCCATGTTATTCCTTTACCTAAATCTCCCAATCCTTCCCTCCCTTCACAGTTTCGGCCAATCTCCATTTTGCCCTTTATTTCAAAAATTTTCGAAGACTGCATTTTTTTTTTTTTTTTTTTTTTTTTTTTTGTTGGGACATTAACACAGCACCATCTAGTTCCATGGTAAGCTACGAGGCTTGTGTTATGGATACCAGATAGTTGATACACTACACATATATTACTTTAAATACATATGTACATATTATAAACACCCATGACTGGAGTACAAACATTCGCGCTCACACAAATGAATGCCCCCAGCGGGACTCGAACCCGCGACCGCTGGCACAGCAAGTAGGGTCACTACACACTGAGCCAAACGTGTCGTCTAATTTTTATTTACAAGCAATATTTACAAGCAACTTTCTTATTTTACTACAGAATAACGTCTTAAGTCCTTATCAATCTGGTTTTCGTCCTTTACATATCACTTCTACCGCACTACTGAAAGTTACTGATGATATTCGCTATGGTATGGATAATAAGAAACTAACGATTCTTATTATGCTCAACTTTAGTAGCGCATTTAATTCTGTGGACTTTGATATTTTACTGGCTATACTTTCCTCGTTTAACATCTCTTCTTGTGTGATCGCATGGTTCAATTCATATCTTCAAGGACGGCGGCAGAGAGTCTGCTTTGAAGATTCGTACTCTGATTGGGTGGATCTCGCTGCCGGCGTTCCTCAAGGTGGTGTATTGTCTCCCTTATTATTTTCTATTTTTATAAATGAGCTCACTAAACTTATTTCATCGCCCTACCATCTTTATGCAGACGATTTGCAGCTGTACAGACACTCCACTGTTAATGACCTCTCAACTGAAATCAACAATATTAATTTAGATTTGGCGCGAATCAGTGATTGGGCTGCAGCTTTTGGATTACTTGTTAACCCAAATAAGTCACAAGCTATGATTATCGGTAGCAGACAATTACGCAATAAAGTAAATTTCCATAACTTGCCTTGTATTACTTATGAGGGTACGACAATAGAACTCACTGAAAAGACAAAAAATCTTGGCTTGATTATGGATAGCTATTTATCTTGGTCGGCACACGTTAATGAGGTTAGCAGACGTTTGCATTACTCGCTTCACTCACTAAAACGATTACAAAATTTCCTTCCCCTTCAAACTAAAATTTCCTTAGCCCAATCCTTACTACTTCCTCTTTTAGACTATGCTGACGTTTGCTACTTAGATGCTACAGAGGAGCTACTCAATAAATTAGATCGACTTCAAAATTTGTGCATTCGTTTTATTTATGGTTTGCACAAATTGGATCATGTAAGTAACTTTCGTATTCAACTGAAGTGGCTTCCTATTCGCCTTCGCCGGAAGATGCGTATACTTACGGCGTTATATACTATTTTAAATAATTCTTCTCCTACGTATTTACGCGAGCGTTTTCAGCTATCGATCCCCAGCTCAAGACCCGTACGGTCCTGTGTTAGGCCAAAAAAGCTTAACATATCTTCTTACAACACTATTTTTTATGAGAAATCCTTTACAGTTCAGGCAGAAAACTCTGGAACTCCCTTCCCGATAAGATTATTAATGACAATCCATCACTAAAATTGTTCAAATCTCGCTTAAAAGAATTTTATCTAAGTCACTCCATATAATTTCCTTATTATATATTTCTTGAAGTATGTATGTAATACTTATGTATGTAATTGTATGTATGTATCTATGTGAGTATTTATGTATGTATATTTATATATGTGTATGTTTATATAATATAGATACAATTGATGTTTGTAGTTTGTACCTACACCGCAACTTATTATTATTATTTTTCCTTTGTCACGCTCGAGGGTTTCTGGTAGAGATCTCTTAAAGAGATAAGTCATCCTTTGTACACATGGTTACTGTTTTCTAATTTATATGTTTTTTTTTATGGTACATGAAATAAATAAAATAAAAATAAAGTTTGGACGTAAGTACTGTCATATAAAACGAGTGTCATTTTAAGTGTTTGCAGATCAAATGATTGCAGAAAATTTTCTATAAGTATCTATCTGTGGTTCTCCTTACCTTTTATTGAATAATTTGTATGGAATTTAGTCAAATGTCTTTGTCACAGCGAGATGGGTTATGAGGTTACGCTGTTGCCGAAAAAAGGCGTCATTTCACGCCGCAGAAAGGAGTAACTTTGAAGTATACTTATATAACAAGAATTCTATTAATAATACGAGTGATATTCTTAAATAAAAGAAGAACATTCGGACTATATATAGATAGACTATTTTTTATATATAGACTTCTTAAAATCTGTTAGTATAACTTAAAAATAAATAACAAAAACTTAAATAGATAATAAAATCAATGTATAGCATTCTTTTAATAGTAGGCTTATAAATATATTTCTAACACTTTCATTCGAGTTTCATATGAGCAAAGAGTATGTATATTAAACGTGTGGTATTGAATGACTGCTTCTAAAACCGCACAGAAGGGGATATGACAGGAACATAATAATTCAAAGCAATGTTAAAGTAGTGCAGGGTGAGTCATATTTCACGCTCGAACAACCTGACTGCGTAATAAGTTGGGAGTTTAGATCTCTCTTAATATGATCTAGATATTAGAGCTTTAATAACTTTGTGCATTTCTATCAGTTAAATGGAAATTGTAAAGCACTCACTGCTCTGTTACTTTATGCTTGAAAATTATTCATTTTAACTTAATGTATGTTGGAATTAAACTTTGTTTTTAGCTACCATAACATAGATATAATTTATTTCTATATCTAGTAATGTCTAATTTTACTACTTATACTTTCTTAAGTTTATGCGAGTTTTGACATTGAAACAAAACAATATTTTAACGATTTTTGTAAATTGTAATAGATACGACAATTGTGACGTCAAACAACTTAGATTATCCAGTGACCATAGTTTGATATAAATCATCCTAAACGTAAGGCATCAAAAATTTAAAAATACGCGTGAAAATACGTTAATATAAGTTATAATTTAATAATTTGACTAAGTTAATTTGGAGATAACTTTCTGTTTGTAGCGGATCATACAAAAATCATATTTTTTGCAAAATTGTGCAGATTTTAATAAAAATATAAATAAATGTAAATCTCATACTATTAAATAGTGGTTGTAGTTTTCATTATTATTTTACAATGCAGTAAAGACTAATAGTTAGCTATTAGTAAATCATGCTGTTCATGCATTATATACACTTTGTTGCTCCTCCACTGTTATTAAGGTATGAAACGTGATGGTTTATGAAAGTTAATTGTAGCATTAACTTTTAATCTGTGTTTTCTGGAATGTGCATACTTGGAAATGCAATATGCGCTTTATTTGTTATATACCTATGCATTTACTTACTACAGTCTTACAGGTCTCGTGCAGGTAGGACTTAATCTAGAAATGGACTTAGACAAAATGACATGGAACCGCCTGTAAGATAGAGACTAGCGTCCTCTTGATGCGTGTTCATCTTGTCGAGGTGGGGGAGCATCACGTTCATGCGTGTATGCCCTATATCTATATACCGCCCACCAAAGTGGGTTATCTCCTTTTGTGTCTCTTCACACTTCGGCTTCACGCCCGGCTGGATTGCTGGACATTACATATGAAAAAATATATTTACATAGACATATTATATTAACTTTTTCGTTATCTCTATTTTCATTATCTGTACTCTGCAATAAAATATTTAATTTATTTAATAATAAGTATAACAGTTATCTGAATGAAGACCCTCTCCGGATAAAGATACCCAGATTAACTTGTAAAGATTAGATAGGTCGAGAGCTCTTTTGATAATGTTAAGTGGTTCTTGACAAACCTGGAAGAGTAAAGGTCGAACTATAGTGGGCGTCACATTCATTGGTATGGGAGCGACATTATTCTGCGAATATGATTTTATTTTTTTATAGACAATATCTCTACAATGAATTAAATTGTAAGTGGGTCAAACAAAGGTTTACATTAAAATTTTAGGTTAAATTATGTTTGTAATACCTCAAATTTACTCGGGGCAGAATAGTAGCAAATTGTTTCGAAATTGTATTTCTTTGAATTTGCATTCGAGAATAATTGGAAGAATTGTATGGTATTAAATATGTAGCTGTATTTTTTAATTAATGTAGTGTTTATAGTAAATTTATCTTTTTATTTTAAGTGCTCACACATTTTTGCCTGACCTGGTGCAACATATAAAAGAAAAATAGACATCTTAGCCAATTAGCGTTTGTTGCAAAATTTGATCGAGAGGGCAATTTCCAGGTTATTGTGGAGGTTTTTTAAAGTCAGATTGGGTTCTAGTGGATATGACTTGATTTTCTAACCATTATATAACCTCCTGTATATCGGCATGGTATTCTTAAATGATTTTACCATCGTTAAAAAAACAAATTTAGAACTTCAGTAAACGTAGCTTTTAAAAATATATATTCTCTACTTATTTATAAAAGTGCAAGTCTATTTATTTATAAAAGTGTATAAATCAAATTATAATGCTGCACTATGCTCTTATGTTATGACATGTGTTCCAGTGTACAACACCCTTAGCATGAAAATAAAAGGTTAAAACGGCTAGGACTGCACGCTCTATTATTCGCGCCTTTTGCAAGCGGTTCATTATATTTCGCTGCATATCCTGAAAGTTGCTTGAGGCGTACACCTTGGCTATTTACAAATCCTTTTGGAGTGCTTACTCTTGGAAGAAATTGCTTTTCATATCAGGTTTAGGATTTTACTTAAAACGAAGCATATCCTGCGATATTTGTATAGGGTTTTGAAGTGTTAGGGTTATGTGTAGCGTTTCTGGATTATGATTGCATGAAAGAAATTATTGGATGCATTATGAGTATTTTTTTGTTGTAATAGTTTTTTTTTTTTTTTTTTTTTTTTAAATAATGTTATAGTTAATCAAGTTATGTTTAGTGTTTTTAGACTGGATAAATTTATTGTGGAGTTTTTTACCAAATTAAAGAGACATTATGGAAACAATTTTCATTTATTGTTCGTCCTTACATCTATTATTACAGGTATGCTAAGGTAACTATTGTATTTACCCACTATGATTGACTATGGACACGTACGCGTCCCAATGAACCCGAGGCTCAGATTTCTTAATAAGATCATTAGGCAGTGTTCGTTTCTTCTTATAAAATATGTTTTTTGATTCCCACTTATTTTCAATTCATACAAAATCTTAATTCGACCACCTTTTACGTAATACGTACAAAATAAATATTTTTGTGACTTATACTAACTTTACAAACGCATTTATAATGTGTTTAAAATTAGTAGAAGTGGTGTGCGAATTATATAACAATAAGGTACTGACCGATTTTTACAGAAAATTTTTAGATATAAAAGTAAAAAAAGATCTAGACATATTTGAGGTGAAAATTTAAAATCTAGCACACTACCGTATCACAACAAAAAATGTAGACTAACACTGACATTATATTTTATTAGACCCGAATAAATATATTTATTGCAATTCTCAATAATATTTCAAAAATATATATTGACCCTGTAAATAAATTACTTCATATCATCTGTCAACAATTTTCTGTAAACAGCCATTTAACTGTAAATAAACAAGCATGAAATAATATTTAAAAAAAATAAATTGGCGTCAATATTTACCCTGAATGACAAATATATAATAAATATTATGTATACTTGTATAAATGTATAAAATATACCCAATATCCATACTTAATTAGATAATATTTTTAATTTATATCAATTATGGAATAACTGTACAACGGAAGCATAGATCTAAATATGTACAATGCAGAACGAAAGATAATAAATAAAAAAAAACATTATTTACCATTGTGACCTTAAAAATTCTAGCCATATAATCCTATTTAAAAAAGTAATTGTTTATGGTCTAATAAAATGTAATGTCTGGGGATACTATTAATCAGATCGAACTTCGCAAATGAAGTAGGTTTCGAAAGAGCAAGGCGAATCGTTCCATTTCAAGCCTTTATCGTCTCTATTCCACAGTTCTAAGCAGTTTTCTTCCTCTCCGTTTTCGTATCTGAAGTTGTTTGGTTCTCCTGCATTCCAGTTGACGAAGGTCAGTGGTCTGCCGTTGGCCATCCAGAAGAAATTACCTTCTTCAGCCAAATCTGTGCCAGATGTCCAAAAGTGCTCTCGGCCGTAACCTGCAAACAAATACATATATATTTTTAAATTATTTAGCACTGTTTCAAAATGAAGGAATATAGAAGGAGTGTCATGATTGTTGGTTTGTACTTTGTATTATCAGCCGCTGCAAAAAAATTTCATTCAATATGGTCATATTTCAATATGGTATTCCCAATTCAGTTAAGGATAGTAATGATTTTAGGAACTGCCATTTAATACTATGTATTTAACCCGAACTTACTTATTTTGGTATTGTTATTGAAGTTGCGTTATTCATTTTATGTTTTTAAATATAGCCTTTCTTTTTATATTGTTTATTAAAATGAACATAATGTTATATGCTTAAATTAAAATCTTCAAATAATTTGGAATATGCATGAAAGTATGAACATACCATTAAAATAAGACCGAAAATACAATAAATACTATATTGGCTGTCAAAAACTAGTAGGTATCAAAAACTAGTGTCAAAAGTTGCAATATAAAAAAAACAAATCATTCAAGGCTTCACACGTATAAGGTTCTAGAAAATAGGTTCCTAGGTTACGGTGAATGTAAGTGCATCCAATGCCTTCTACTCTTGGATCCGTAGGTACTACTGTAAATTCCCGCTAGGGCTCATACATAAATGTTACCATTGGACGTATGGTTCTAGTTTATTTAGATATATATGTTCTAGATTTTAGCCCAGTTAACAATGTATTTCTTTGTATTGTAATTTCATAGTATTTCTAAAATATACTGTTAACTATAGTATTTGTTAAAGATTTTCTTACTAGACTTACATAAAGTATATCTAACCTTTAATAAAATACTGAGATGTCCTGGTATAATAGTTAAAAAGTATAAATTAAATATGGCTGTACGTCTAATTTAAAAAAATGATCTCAGTATTCATTTCAGGTGTATTTTTATGTGTGTAGATTATTATAATAATAATAATTTAATCCTACAATTAAAGAAAGCTACAGATAAATTAAAAGCGTTATCTCATACATTGCTTTATCTTACCAACAAAAACTAATTAAAATCGATTGCATTCATTTCAATATTATATATAATACTAGCAACTCACCCTCGCTCCGCTCGGGTTCGTCCCTAGTTACGGTTTTAGGTTTTGTATAGATTTATCAGAGATGACATATTCTTCCGCAGTAAAAAGTATTTTATATGTTGACCTGGATAACCAGCTATCATCATACAAAATTCCAGACAGACAGACAGACAAAAATTCTAAAAACTATTGATTCAATAAGATTTTCCAAAAAATATTTAAGGTACCTTACAGATTCGACTCAGTTAGAATTTTATGTTAATTATAGATTAATACCAAATCACTATATTAAAAGTCATACCTGATTCTCTAACGTATTTCTCTAGTCTGTCGTTTTCTTCCTGTGATGAGATGGAAGCAAGATGCATACCGTGGAATCTGCAATATTGCTGTGCTTTGAACCAGTTCGCCTGAAATATAAAAACATAAATATTATTTACTTTAATATATATTATAAATACTTATATAAATCTTAAGTAATGCTCAATAATGTAAAGCATATATTTAATATCATATAACTTAACTATAGATCACTTTATAATAAGTTTACAAACTGAAACTATTCTTTATTTATATTTAAAAAATCTATAAAATAAGTGCATTTATTATACGATATCACAAAGACTTTTTTATACAGGAGAATATAAAATGCTAAGGATAGTAGCACGTTTCGTCTGTTGTTTACTGGTTTATGGTAAAGTATATATGTCGGTATACGACTATATATGTAGACTAGCGACTCACCCTCGCTTCGCTTCGGGTTCGTCCCTAGACAAAAACAAATCTATCCCACGGGTACCGTACATTTTTCCGGGATGATATATAGCCTATAGCTTTCCTCAGTTAACGGGCTATCTAATGCAAAAATAACTTTTCAAATCGGATCAGTAGTTCCTGAGATTAGCGCGTTCAACCAAACAAACAAACAAACTCTTCAGCTTTATCATATTAAGTATAGATACATATATAACTTTTTGTTTTATCGAGAAATTCCACCAGACTCGAAATAGGAATTTTGCGATGTTATCTAAGCTTTGTCCTAACTATAATAGAATATATATAATATAATAGAATTTGTACACTGTTATATACTTCCTATACATGACCTGTCTCAACAAAATCGACCACCGTGACTGGAATTCGGTTAGGAGGTCTTTTGCTTGGCAGAGAGAGAAAGAGACAGAATATCTCGCCTAATTTTTCTTTGAAACTATGATTAAATAAGTTTAATCACATTATAACGTACAATTACTATTATTGTGTTCTTATTTATGAAACGTAAAATATAATACGTATATCATTAGGTAATTTCATATTATTACAGATTACATAATCTTCTAAATAATCAAATACTTTTATTGTTATCATGACAAACATTTTTAACAAGTACTTCTTCATATTATATAGTGAAAGTGAGTTTCGTCTTTCCTCCCTAATGAGCGCGGCTAATGTAGCGCAATAATTTAATAATTACAGTAAGCCGTATCATGCTTTATTACTTAGTGATTAATGGCAAAATTACCGTGAACCATGCCATGTTTAACGTGTAACACGTTTGCTCTTGGACATATTGCAAGATGATTATAGAATTTCATCAATGTGAAGTTATACGCATATTGCAGATTATTATCTTAAGTATCACAGGAATGTATTTGTTTATTCTTTGAATAATTTTAATATACATGCTATTATAATACATTATAAATGTCGTCCATAATTTTGTAATACTGTTAATGTTTAATTTACTTCTTAAGATGTTTGATCGTCTATCTTACATTTTTCTTTGAAAATATGTTTTTTATTATTCCATTATAGGCAGTGGTGGCCCAGTGATAACGCGCTCGCTTGGGAAAGAGTGAAGCTGGTCTCTCTGATATTTTCATGTGCGAATCCTTCCATCATGACTACCAGTTGTCTTAACGGTGAAGGAAAACATCGTGAGGAAACCTGCATGTCTGAGAGAACCTAGCAAGTTTTTAAATGATATGTGAAGTTCGCCAACCCGCACTTGGCCAACGTTTTGGACTATGGCCTGTTCCCCCTTGCATTGAAGGGAGGCTCGTGCCCAGCAGTGGGGCGTTAAAAAGTGTCTAATGCATAAAAACATACATTATTCGACTTTCAGATTGCTGCCAAACTCTGTAGATGATGTAAACTCAAGCATAATTATTTTATTATTTTATTTAAATTGTTTTTAAGATTTTTTGAGAATATATGAATATTTAATTATTACTTAAAATAGGTTTTCCATGTTAACAATACTTTTAACATTTATGGATTTTAGTCTGTAGTGAGTCATTCCATGTCACAGTTTTATAAAAAAAATTGAATTATGTTTTATTGTAAAAAGGTCAAATGTACCCGATGATTCCATAGTCTGACCCTGAGTTGATAGAACGTGGAAACAGCATTTTTATCTTAATTTATAACCTAGTCACAAATTAGTCATCGGCAGTTAGCTACTAATATAAATTTGAAAGTTTGCATGTCAGTAATAATAATCTAGTGAATATGTTGATATAACCTAACTATAGATTAGTGTATAAGTTTATAAACTAAAACTATTAATTAGTTAATTTTAAAATCTATAAATTAAGTGCGTTTATTTTTTAATAAGTAGCATAAAACCTTTTTTATCTATAAAAAAATAAAAACACTACGTTTTGTCTGTGGTTTACTGCCGTGTGGTAATGTATACATGTAGATTATAGGTATAATTATAAAATTATCGGTACACTATTATAAATGTGAAAGTTTGTGTGCGTGCGTGCAAAAAGGTTGCAAATATAATCTGGATTATGTTATGACTTTTCAATAAATGATAATAAAATATATTAGCAAAAACAAATTTTCCGCAGTAATTCACTTTAGTATTACAGCGAAAACAATTATTGAAATACCTACATACATAAACGAAAAATAAACAAAGTGTGGGTGGATCGCGAGTTATGTTGATGAAATTAAGTTATATATTTATTTTTAGAAATAATATAATGGAAATTTTAACAGCCGTAATATGCTATTTGTTTGTTTAGGCGTGGGTTCCAAGATTTTATGTCTTCTTAATAAAGTAAAAATTTATTTGTATATTATGTAATTCATTGTAGGTATATCAATACTGAATCATATTTAGGTAGATTGACACTTAAATGTATTGAATATCTATAAATTTAAGTTAAAACTTAACATTTGAGGTAAGAAAAACACCTAAGATAGATATTGTTTAATTGCATATATTATGAATTATTATTTGATACTAGCTTTTTCGAAACAAGTTGTTTTGCCCTTATTTCAATATTTTTTTACGGTATTCGAGATCTTACAGACCCAAGCACTCAAAGTTTCTATCAAATTTATCATTTTTCCTGTTAAATTTTCCACATTTTTCCTATAAAAACCTTAAAGCAATAATTTTATATCTTCATCTCAATATCCCATTAATAGATCCCGGGTAAATTAAATTATGCTAAGCTGGCATGACTAAATGTTAAGATAATCTCGATCTTTTTATAATCTTTTTCTAAAACTGTACGTACATACTCGTATTAAACGTCTATTCATAAACTCATCTGGAGAAAATGAGGACAACCTTATACTTCATTAAATAGGATATAGTGTGATATTTTTACCGGTGGTAGGACTCTGTCAAGCCTGAGGAGTCCGACTGGATGGGTACCACCCCCTTATCTATTTCTGCCGCCAAGCAACAATGATTGCATAGTTGCGTTCCGGTATGAAGGATAAAGTAGCCAGCGCAATTACAAGCAAGAGGCATATCATCTTAGTCCTTACAGTGACAACGCACCTGTGGTTCTGCATTTTTGTTACTTAAAACCTAAGTGCATGAACCGTAGGTGTTATGGGCGACAGGTACTGCTTTCCATCAGGTGGCCTGTCTGCTCATTTGTCACTGAATCGCATAAAAAAAAATCACATATTAATGACATTCATAATATTTATTGTTAATTAACAGATGAGTTATGCAATTTTAGTATGGTGTAAAAATGAAAGTATTTGTACACGACATCCGCATTCGTCCGTTAAAAACTGGTTTATTTGGAAGATTATAGCATTAATAGAATATTCATTTCTTTATATCATTCTCCATGTATCATTGGTATAGTATTAATGTGATCAACCGGTACAAAAATTTAATTGTATAATTAGTAGGTACAGTTAATTATTTTAGGATATTTAAATTATAGATATCTCTTTGCTATATTACATGGCCATACTAATGACTTAAACAACTTAATGAATCCTAAATATTATAAACCGAAAAGAAGTAGCAAAAATTTTTAATTTTTTGTTAAGTAATCTTGACTAAACGTATATGAAAACCTAAATATTTCGAACATTATACGTTGTGTGATTTAGGTACTTGAAGATTTATATATGTGCGTCGCTTAAGAGAAATACTTGTAAGTCGTTTGTTTGATCTTCTTATACATACATATGTACATATTATGTCGCCATTGCAATGAATATGAATCCTTTTAATAATAGTTAAATGTGTGTGTATGTATGGAATAAGAAATATTATACATCGATGTACTAAACAACTTTTATAATCATAACGATGTTTTGATTTCACGATTGTTGTGAACTTGTCGAATACATGATTTGATTTTATATTGGCTACATCAAAATAATGAACTTTCATCCAAACTTTCCCTATTTTATAACATACAGAAGGAGACCTATCTACGAAATTGTAGCCTCATGATATAGGTACAATGTTTTTTATTGTTTTTTTTTTTTAATTTTACCTACACGTACTTATATTTCATTTATTAGTCTGTTCCTCTTCGCTATTTATTACTTCATTCGTTGGTTGATGTGGTATTTCGTACCCAGACATGTTTATGAGTGAGCTTAGAAAGTCATATTGGCTTAATTTTATCCAACAACAAAATCTTATTCTGGAAATATTTATATTTTGCAAAATGTTATCCAAAGTTTCACCGGGTACACTCTGAACAAAGTGGGTGGGCGGGATTCCCCTTATTTATTAAAGTTAAAACTTCATGCACGTCCCTGTTGAAAAACTCCAATAGGATCCCATCAAAAGCGATAAAAGCCACATAGAAACCGATAAATATTTATTGATTTCTATGTGGCTTTTGTCGATTTTGATGAGATCCTATTGGAGTATTTAAACAGGGGTGTTACACGGTTCACACTCAGGCATACAAGATAATCAAAGGGACTAAATATTCATTTTTAACATGTGATTACATTATAGCATTTAGCTATTGTCTTTTCGCAAGGAAATAGTACGAGGAGATTATAACAGTATTGTTAATTATTGAACGCATTAGCCCTAACACTAAAACCTAAAGTACATTATACTTAGACTTAAGCAATTCATTAGGTAAAATATTTCGCAAAAGTGGCAATCTTTACTAGAATAAAGCTAATTATACTGTAATTTACATTTATTTCAAAATCGCTTGCGATTCGTGGGGCGATAGTTGCAGCTACTGAGAGATGAAGTTTGATTCATGAAACGAAATAGGTTAATTTACAAAATACATAGCGTGATCAAAATAATTTTGAAAATTACTTGTTTATTTAAATTACTACATAATATGCTCTACACCATATAAAAAACTAATTATTAAGATATATACAAGATTTTCTCTAATATGCTAATAATATTATGTAACTATTTATATTAAACAAAGTATTCTATGAAATTACCCATATCGTAACTTTTCCAGTATTCGTGAAAGTAATTTTCGCTGCACCTCAAGATTATACTACAATCATCATGGCCATAATGAATTCAATTTATATAAATAATCTTTATTTAGTCTTTTGTGTTGTAATAATTCATCCGTAGTTCTTTCAAGAAACGTAAAATGGTAAAATGTCTTTATCTATACATATAATAAAATTCTAACTGTAAAATCTTATTGAAATAGTCATTATTATGGATACATAGGCCCAATCTATAGTTTTGAGAATATTTGTCTGTCTGTCTGGGAACGCATCACGATAAAACCACTGGACGGATTTTGATGAAATTTGGTATGATGATATTTGGTTATCCGAGTCAACATTAAGGATACTTTTTACTACGGTATAATATCTCATCTCTGAGAAATTTGTGCTAACCTTAAAACGTAGGGACGAACTCGAGCGGAGAGAGGGTGAGTCATTTGTTATTAATATCATTAATAAACAATAAAAAAGCGAACTATTGACTTTAAACTTAATATACGACTTAGATAAGAAACTTACTTCCTTCAACATAAATTAACATAATCGTTATTCTAACAATCATTATTTATAATTCACTATTATATTAAATTAATGCGTTTTATATTTTAATCTATTCTAATAATAAATTCTACATAAAGTTAAGCATTTAAACTGTAAAATCAGAAATATTTTGTATGTAACTGAAAAGTCGTTCCTGGATGTGTAAGTCATTTTACAGTTTCCGCGACATTTGCAGTGCCATATTACTTCCGGTTCATTGGGCCGAGCTAATTTTGTAGAAGAGAAAAGCATGAAAACCCAGGATTTAACGAGACTTTTGCTATACGATGTTTTCGCTTTACCTTACAACTTATAATAGACTACTTTTATATAAATTGTAATTCGCTATTGCTAACATTTCAATAACATTATTATTAAAAAATACTTTTGACCGCGGCTGTTCTCGCGTTGACAAAAAGTAGTCTATTTGTTAATTCAGTCCTATCTCCATTCTAAATCCATTGAGCCATTACAGCGTGAAATAGAAACAAACACACACAGGCATACTCATATAGTATTGCATATATAATTGCTCTCCGAACCACGGGGATTAAACACCGCCAACTTCTTAACTCCGGGCTGTCTACAGAAAGACTCAATAATTAAACTTGGCCCGACCCGGGACTCGAACCCAGGACTTCCGGATATGCAGACGTACATGGTAGCCACTACACCACCGAGATATTTAATTAGACATAATTTGAACGATATATATATTATATTACATATTATATTATACATATTATATTACAATGTTGAATTAATTATACATCGTTTTAAAATTGACATGTTATTTATTGTTAGATTTATATGAACTTTTGTATATCTTTTAAAAAGTTTACAGTGTAATAGAGAGTTACAAATTATCGTCAAATGAATGACAATGGCATAGACATATGTAGATATATATAGTATTTGATAGGCGTGCCTTGTCGGACTGTTTCGAGAGGTAAGAGAAAGCTGAATCGATCAAACCACGCGAGATGCGTACGAGTTGCGTCATCGTGACGTCAGATAACGTATTAACACTTGTCCTTCAACTAGCTTTGACCCGTGGCTTCGATCGCGTGGCTTATGTATAATTGCCCCGCTTTTAAGGTCTGTAGTGTGGTGTCAGGCTGTGATACCGCTTCAATAAATAAGCTGTAAAATAATAATTTGTATTTTTCTAATTGGACCTGTTTTTTAAAGATTCCTTTTAAGCTCTGGCTGTCTCGCATGAGGAAAAATGGTAAAATAGGTATAGAATAATTCTAAAAGGTTCTATAACAGGATTGATTTAAATGTAGCAATAACGTAATGTAGTGTAGTATTCGACTATTAACATATAACAGTATAATCTATAAAAACCCAACAGTTATAACCAAGGACCTACATGTATGTATATTGTTATTATTTAAAATAACTTTAAGTCATATAAGAATATAAAGAAATAGGTATATTTGATGACAATCTCTCTAACGCGTTATTATATCTATGACCGACTTTTTTACTATCTATAAAAAACTAGGACGGGCTTTCTCACTTATACTCGTAATGTGGGAACTTTCGGACAAAAAAGGAGTTTGATCGTCTTTTGATTTGGCTACTGAGGCTACCACATAATAAGTGTAATAAAACTTTTTTACATAACAAGAGTATATTATGAAATATTTACAAGCAAATTGCTATCTATTATAAAAGGCTTCCGTTTTAGAACAATGGCGGATATTCAGGTATCTGTATGAAATCACCTATTGTGCCGGAGGTCACGAATTCGAATCACACGGTGCAAGACAGCTTATATTAATTATGGTTTTGATATAACATGGTATTAGATTAAAGCATGGCATGCCCTACACGACTACAGAACCGACTCTAATCAATCCTGTTTTTACCTTTGCCTTAAACTGATCCTATTTTTGAGTAAATAAATCCTGTTGTTTATGTTTTTTTTTTTTTAAATTAGGGAGTAAGATAGACCCATAAAACTGTATTCTTGAGCAGATTATTTCTAGTGCCTTCTTCGATGAATTCACTGTAGTAGCTTAAATATGTATGGCTGTCCTAAGTGTGAGATGTTCTACAACACATACTACATCACATTGTATAGATTCAGTCAAAAGCTAGAAACAAAGCTAGATAACTTTAGGTTTGTGTAACCTATTTTGCCAAACTATATATGAGTAAATCAGAAGTTAAAAAAGTGAATGCTAGTTTACCAACAGTAGCGCATTTTTTTATAAAGAATAATGTTTAACATTTACCTTAAAGAATATTCCGAGATAATATCTCTTCTCTCCAGATTTCAGCAGAGGCATCGTCCACCGAGTCACGCCTAGCTCGTCTTCGTTGCAGCTCGAGCATTCTGTAGTAAAAAATAGTATTATTCATTTATTTATTTATTTAAAATTGCTAATTACAATGTAATTGAAAATGAAAAAAGCGTGAATTAATATTATATGTTGAAATCAATATGGATATTACGTAATATGTAAATAATATATATAAAAGTTCTTAAATAACTTGTGACATAAACTCTAAACAAATACTCAAATAAAACAAAATGCATTTCAACACTTCAATTAATTTTACATTTACTGCTTACACGCATTTATAACTTTCATAGTTACGTATACTTCTTTTGTTTTCTGTCAAGGCAATATACGTATAGGTACCGACTTTTAAAGTCGGTCATAATTGGTCACTAAGCGTCGAAGTAGGTACAGGTTGATCTTTCTGCCACATCCGTTAACATATGGAGCGAAGGTCGTGACAGTCTCTATCATCGGATATTCCAGTAAAGCTCATCTATATATTTTTAATATTGTTTTTACTAATAATTTTTAATGTTTTAAAATATCTTTAAGAGATCAAAGTTCTCGTTAACTTGAGTGAGAAATTATTAATATTTTAGACATCTAGCTTTGACGTTAATTGAACGTTTACAACTTTGGGCGGAATGCCTCTATTTAGTAATAGTGTGAAAATAAAGTTCGGCAAAAGATTATGAGGCAAATAATATCAACTTTTTTCTTAACATTTACACTTTCGTCAAAAAGCTTAATAAGTTTTAGTTTCATATATGTGATGTAATTTTTTATTGGAAATGACAATGAGAAAAATGAGCATTTTATTAAACTTGGGTGGATGTGACCAATCAATGATTACCAGAATATTGAGAAACTCAGATTTAGTACTAAAGGTCAAAAATAATGCACATAGTAAAAAATGTTAGGAAATTTTGAGCAACGAATAAATATGTAATTATTGAGTGATGAATGAACTTTACAAACGTTTTTACAATTAAATATACTCGTATTATGTTAATAGCGTGGCAATAATATGAGTTATCAAACATCAACAGAAATAATATATTTCTCCTATTTTGACTTTTAATAGTCGATAAAACAAGTATAAATTTTATATAAATTTATATAAATATTAATTATTTTAGAACTCTACAGTCGTATTCGTTTATATAAATAATAAAATACTATTTAAATTTTACTAAAGATTCATAATATTTTAAATAAAACTATGTACTTTTTCGATTTTTTTTTTGGTTTTACTTTATTTTTTTACATGCTACTAGTTACATGCGTTTGAATGCTTTATAGCCAACATAGTCACGGGAGAGACTAAGGTTTTTTAACGTCTCAGAAATCATCAACACTGTCTGTAACATCTATGAATTATAACTCTCTTATAATATAACGTCAGGGCTGCCGGCTTCTAATTATAAAAAAAAAGTGAAAGAATCAAAAGAAATAGTTGAATTTAAAAAGTTAAATATTCGTGTTAATCTAAAGAAAAATATTTCAATTTATATAAAAATACATAAATTCCTTCTTACTTAATAAAATAAGAAGAAATTTATATGTTAAGTTCTCTTCTATAACTGAAATAACCTAATTTCAAAATATGCATTCTATATTTAAAAATACAAGATTTCATTATATTTGTTTGAATAAAAAATAATCTTTATAATATATATTTTAGTCTAAAATAAATATATTTAAAATAAAAATGTAAGAGTAAACTCAATATCAAAAGTTATGAAAATACGGAAAACATAGAAGAGATGACCGCCGCGAGCCGCTCCACCCGCCCTGACCTTTTTAAACGGTCCAGTTTTATTCAAAGGTCAATAAAATAAAAATGCATCCTTTACTTATAGATTTCAAAACTGTAATATTTTTGTAGTTACAATTTTTTTTTAAAGATCCACTTGAAAAATCGTTTTAG
The DNA here is from genome assembly GCA_033884665.1 of Argynnis bischoffii washingtonia. Classification (NCBI taxonomy): domain Eukaryota; kingdom Metazoa; phylum Arthropoda; class Insecta; order Lepidoptera; family Nymphalidae; genus Argynnis; species Argynnis bischoffii. The sequence continues at coordinate 4,888,497 of CM066619.1, read as the reverse complement.
AAATGGTCTCTGTAGCTTTAATGTTATCTATACAGATAAATAAAATTGAATTGTTTGTTTCTAATGTCAAAATAATAGCTCTTTACTAAATGCATGTATTCAGCCCTTTTTAAAGTCCCACAGCTGGGCACGGGCCTCCCTTCAATACGAGGAGGATCACGCCATAGTCCACCACCCTGGCCAAGTGCGGGTTGGCGGACTTCACATGTCTTTCGAAAACTTATTAGGTTCTCTCAGACATGCAGGTTTCCTCACGATGTTTTCCTTCACCGTAAGGCAAGTGGTAATCATGTTAGAAATGATTCGCACATAAAAATATCAGAGATTGCTAGTAAAATGTAAACTCAGCCCTTACACACAATTGTGGAAGGCTAACTCATATTTCCATAAAAATATTAATCTAATAATTATTATTAAAAACGGCTGGACAGATTTGATTAAAGTTTAGTACACAGATAGGCAAACCAGGACTAAAATGAGGAGTATAGTAATGAAATCCTAAAGGTGACGCTTCCTTTATATGTATATATGTATATTATTATAAATACATAAGGCACCTAACGGCGACCCCAAGTGAAGCGAGGGTAGGTCGCTAGTTTAGTTATAAAGGAAGCTTGTAAATTAAATTAATAAGTAAAATAATTATTTTTAAATATCTTACTATTCTAAATTGTATTGATACTTTAATTACAATAGACTTCAGTTACAGAACGGTAGGTTACATTTTAACCACGACATGATATTGACCTAATGCGCGAATGTACATTTACAATATCATCATTACACGTCACTCTCGTGTAACTAGACTCTCTGTAGGTACAAGTACATTTTATCTATACATATGTATATATTATTATATAATAATATCCCCTCGTCGTCTGTCTGTCTGTCTGAACGCGATAAACTTAAAAACTACCGAACGGATTTTCATACGGTTTTCACCAATAGATGTAGTGATTCATGAGGAAGGTTTAAGTGTATAACACATTAAGGTTTTGCGTAAATTGGCTGAAATATGACAATGATTATTGAAGAAGTCAAAAAAATCATGCCGAATGGAAGCTTTATTGGCGAGCGCCGCGTAAACTAGTAAAGTTATATGAAAACAATGTATTACAGAATTATTGCTCTTCTACCTAGGGACGCACCCGAGCGAAGGGAGGATAAGTTAGTAGTATCATAGTAAATATAAAGTCGTTATTCTTTAGACAGACTTGACGGTTAGTTTATAAGCTACTAACTTTAGCTCACGGCTCTACATGCAAAATTTATGTATGTATGTATTAATTGTTCTTCTAGTTTTATATCGTCGTAGCGGGATGTTAGACAATAGACAGCCTAAATACTTTAACGAAATTCGATCATAATCATTATATAAAAAATTGTTTCTAATTTTTTTATTGATAGCACTAAAGTTCGCCAATAACTACTAAACAAAAAAAAAACAGTTGACAGAGGAGAAAAAGTTTCTGAGCTGTTTTGTCTTCGCCTAATTTCATACATAGATATCGATAGATAGGTTCGGATTTCATTTCTTTTTCTCGCTTTTTATGCAGAAGACTAGTTTACTCCCTAATTATTATATTCTTAAAAAAAAATAGGAAATTCTGCCACAGTATACTTCCGCTGAGTCATGCCATTACATTTTTTTTAATTGAAACTTTTTTTTCTCTTAGCAGCTTAAAGCGTATTTATCTACTTATACGGCGGCATACGCTGATCAATTTCACTTATACTTAAATTGACATTCAATAAAATTTATACTAACCTTGATATAAAGTGATAATAAATAAAAAAAATTGTAACGCTGATTAATTCATGTAATATTTGCTACCAGCCAATTGGTGACTTAAGAACCACAATTATTTAAGAAGGCTAAAGTGCTATTTATAATACCTATATCTGTATCTCAATCAAAATATGCTGTTTCTTTCTTTGGTTAACACGTTATCCTTAATAATTTTAATATAGCTTTAAAAGAATTATGACAATGAACTAATTATTTTTAAAATAAATTACAGTTCCAATAGATGTGTGAAAATTACGGACTTGTGTGACAAACTCAGTGTCCGCCAACCTGCATTTGGCCAGCGCGGTAGACCTATAATACTCCGCTTTAGGGGAAATGTTAGGATTAGTCTTTATCAGTGACTTCACTCACATCGTAACTCCATTGAATCAATCTATATACTTTTCAAATTTCATCAAGTTAAAGATAAATAGACAGTCGGAGTTATAAATCTATAATATTAGTATGATCGCTATGACGAATTATAAAGATTTTTCTCTTAACAACGCTTTTTTATTCACGCTTAATCAAAAAGTAAAAAAAAAACAAATAATATGGTATACCTATAGGTATTATATATACATTCTGGCTATCCAGTTAAGGCCATATCGTAAACAATGAGGCAAGTTTTTTGAGTCAATTAAACAAATTATAACTGATAATACAATCGTAACCGTAACAGCCTACTGAAGTTCAAGTTGATCACGAAGACATTAATCTTATGTAACTCCGTTTGTGTAGCCTTAAGTGCCTAGTTCAATGAAACTTTTAACTGTAACGTTAGTTAAGCTGATTTATTGATTAGTTTCTGCACTTGACTTCGCATCTCAATGTGGCCTTAACTTTAAATAGGATGGGATAGAAGCAAGCTTAAATTTTGTATTGTCGATTTTTTCCATCAATAGATATTACATATAAAACTTACATAATATATTATATTATTTAATATTTTTAACATGTATTGGTTGAAATAAAGATAATACTGATAAAAATAAAGTCAGAAATGTTGTTTGATAAATCGGAAACGATGTTTTGGCATCTACTTCATCCCAAATCAGAGGGTTACTTAGGCTGGTTTAAATACAATTTTATATCACCTAGTCATGTACACAGACTCTTTAGTAATAGTATCTTAAATTTATTATTTTGATTAAAACAATACAGCGGTAATATGTAGTATTCTCGAATTTTTATAAGTATGTGATTATTTTTAATATATTAAAATAATCATATACTTATATATGTAAATTACATTTAAATTGACTTATACTTTTAAACAGTATAATTATTACCCCTGTTATATGCAATGTTAGTTTTTTTAATAAATTTAAATTTGTAAATTATAAATATAAAGACAATTATTTAACAAATATTCAAGAAATATTACATAGTTTAGATTGTCGAAAGAAGATAACGTTTTGATTTGTGATGCTATTAATATTTCACAGTAGCCGCCTGTTAACCTTTAACTACTGACGTGGTTTTTATTTTACGTAAGTACTGACGTGGGGGCTTGAGAGGCCCGTACCTAAATGTGATTTTTTTAACGAATTAAGAGGATTTATTGGTATAAATCGTTAATAGCTACATTAAATACGCGTTTATTAATAAAACAATCTAAATAATCTAATATTTTTTTATTTAAATAAGACTTATTTTTGACAATTAATATAGAGTTAACATTTCTCTGGTAGATATTATTTGAGATCAGAAATCACTTCGTATATCTTAATTTTTTTAACAAAGTAAACAAATTAACTTATATTATAAAACTTCAATAGTGTCTCTATAATTTATTATAATAATCAACTTTCTTACTATAAGCCAATTAAAAAACTGCAAGGCACCTATTTTCACAAATTTTGCACAATCTTCCTTTGCGTATTGAAGGCAAACATGCTTTTACACAAGAAAAATGTGTGTATAGACTTCTTCTGAAGCTTGAGTGGACATATGTGGCATCTTCTCGTTTGTTTCAGCTCTTCTTCTTGAACTTCTGGACAGTCAGGCTTATCAAATCAGGCAAGCAGGCAGTCTTTCGTCCAACACTTTTCTTTTCATATATTGCAATACCAAACTGCGGGCCAATTCTTTTATGGAAATTCCTCTTTCAGTAACCTTTCTGTGATGTATGTCATACAATAAGTGACTATTGACAGAGCTAATATCTAACATGTGGTAAAAAAATAAATGTCGTTGGCGCGTCCATTTGTACCGATATTTACTGTAGTAAAACTGTAATAATGACAGTAGAACTTCGTCTTCGGAGAATACTTCTTGCTAATCTTGTTTTTCAAGCTCTGTTGCTTGGCAATAAGCAAGTCATCGACATCTTCTGCCTGTGACATGATAAAGTCCTCACAATGTATCCAGGAAAATACAGCTGACTCAAAATCACTGTTACCAGGCATAACTTATATGCTAGTTTTAGAAAAATGTGGGCTATCATCTGTATTGGTTGACCGTTTTCTTAAGTATGAAGTACTGGGTTCCAATTCAGGCTATTCAATCAACTACTGAAAAAAAAGACAAAATATGAACCTACGTAACTTTTCAAAAAAGTTACGTAAATACTGATGTGGGGTCAGGGAGGCCTACAAAAATTTTTAAAATGAATTAACTTACCAAAATTGCGCGTGCCAGCACGTACACCACTACTCACGACCTCTAAATGACTAAACTCGAAGCTACTAGAAACACCATATGCGTCGCGTAAGGGAGAAGGGAGTAATTCGAAAATATTACTTTCGTTAGGCCTGAGCGGCCCCCACGTCACCAGTTAAAGGTTAATAAAAACATGACAACGACAGCAACGAAAACGACGAATTTATTTTACGTCAATTTAAAATATCAATATATATATATATATATATATATATATATATATATATATATATGTGTATATATATATATATATATATATATATATATATATATATATATATGTATATAGATGCGGACTGACTTCCTGGCGGAGGTTGAGAAGCAAAACCTATTGATTCACACCGAAACCGCCCAGGAGGCTTGGGATCGAGCACAGTCGGTAATTACCGCGTCGGGAAGGCGAGTTCTTGGCGTTTCTAAGGGAGGACGAGTCATCGACAAGGAGATATGGTGGTGGAATGACCAGGTTCAGGGGGCGATTCGAGAAAAGAAGACTGCGTTTAAAGAGTGGCAGCAAACCAACTCTCCTGAAGATAGAGAAGAGTACAATGCAGCCAAACGTGCCAGCAAGAGAGCTGTAGCCAGAGCCCGCAGTGATAGCCTATCACCATTATATGATAAGCTAGAAACTGCGGAGGGGCAAAAGCTCATATACAAGCTGGCACGTACCCGGGATAAAGCGACGCAAGATATCACAAAATGTCTTTGCGTCAGGGACTCCCAGGGCACGCTGCTTTGTAACCATGCCTCTGTGAAGGAGAGATGGAAAGATTACTTCTGCGAGCTGCTAAACAACCAGCACCCATATAGTCTTCCACCCGAACCGCCCCCTAACCTCGGACTTGTTGCCCCAATAACACCTGACGAAACTCGGGATTGTCTTCGCCGCATGAAGAACCGAAAAGCGGTGGGACCTGACGACATACCGATCGAGGCGTGGAAATCGTTGGGCTCTCTTGGTGGGCTCATGCTTACTGATCTCTTTAACTGCATCTTGAACACTGGAAAGATGCCAAACCAGTGGCGCTTTAGCTTTGTAACCCCTTTATACAAAGGCAGGGGCAGTGTTCAAGATTGCGGTAGTTATAGAGGGATCAAAATCATGTGTCACACCATGAAGCTCTTCGAACGCGTGATCGACCTCAGGCTCCGCCAAGAGTGTTCTGTCTCTGAGTGTCAATATGGGTTCCAGCCAGGATCGGGCACCATGGACGCCATTTTTGCCCTCAGAACTTTGATTGAGGCTTACAGGGAGAAAAGGAGAACTCTGCATTTGGCATTCTTGGACCTGCAGAAGGCCTTTGACTGTGTGCCTCGTCAATGCATCTCGTGGGCGTTGCGACTCAAAGGCGTGCCTGAGACCTATATTGACATTATCAGAGACATGTACCGCAATTCCGCTTCCGTGGTTAGAACCGCTGTTGGCGATACCGAGTCCTTTCCAATCACTGTAGGGGTCCACCAGGGCTCCGCTCTTAGCCCGTTCTTATTCAACGTAGTACTAGATGTTGTCTCGACATGCATCCAGGACCAGCCTCCATGGTTGATGATGTATGCCGATGACATAGTGCTCGTTGATGAGAACCGTCTAGAGCTGGAGCGTAGAGTGAACCTGTGGAAGGGTACGCTTGAGAACGGCGGTCTTAAACTAAATGTGGCGAAGACCGAGTACATGGCTTGCGGGAGTCCGGACTCTATCACCATCCAAATAGGGCTTGAACCAGCCGTTAAGTCGGAGAAGTTCAGGTACCTTGGATCCGTCCTGCACGAGTCCGGAAGCATCGATCACGACGTTCAAGCCCGTATTAGAGCTGCTTGGGCCAAATGGCGGGAGGTCACAGGTGTGGTCTGCGATCGCAGAATACCGCCCAAGCTCAAGGGACAGATATACAAGAGCATCATCCGACCAGTCCTTCTATACGGAAGCGAGTGCTGGCCATCGCTGTCTCGGCATACTCAGGAGCTTCACATCACGGAGATGAAGATGCTGAGGTGGATGTGCGGCGTAACGCGGGCTGACCGCATACGCAACAAGTTCATCCGAGGCAGTCTCGGGGTCCGTGACGTAGCGGATACGCTCCAAGAGCGTCGTCTGAGGTGGTATGGTCATGTCGCGCGTAGGTCTGAGGACTATGTTGGAAGAAAGTGCCTTGATATATTTGTCCCTGGAACAAGACCTCCCGGGCGCCCAAGAAAGCGATGGCTGGATGTCGTGAAGCAGGATATGAGAGCCAATGGACTTACACAGGATGACGCGAAAGACCGTGCAAAGTGGAGTAGGGAAGGCAGACCCTGGCAATAGCCGGGATTAATAAATGCCAGGCAGAAGGAAGGATATATATATATATATATATATATATATATATATATATATATATATATATATATATATATATATGTATTACTATAACTTAATAAAAATTATTAAGTTTATCACACAATACTTATATCAAAGTTTTAAATATAAAAAGTTTATATAATTTCATAAATAGAACGACTATTAAGCGTAGCATAGGCTACTTTTTATCTGCCTAAAGTAAAATAAAATTTTCATTGTCATATTTTTAGTCTGTTATAAAAAGTTACCCTTACATTAAAATTCATCTGATTTCCCTCCAAATGTTTATTTTAGTTTGTTGTAAAGTACTATATTAAACATTAAGTTTTACCTGTTTTTCCTCCAAAGCCGTTGATTGGCGATTGATAGTTCACAGTTTTGGTATCAGCAATGCAGCCCATCACTAGCAGGAGTACGGGAAGGTATTGGCGGTGGAGCATCTTTATTTTTTATATTTTTTATCACTATTACACTAAACAGTATACACTATTGTATCTATCAACTTACTGAGTTCGTTTTAATATTTCAGGTACTTTATGGATTTCACTAATGAGGTGACTTAGTGCGTTAGTTCTAAGTTGCCAGATTTACAAGTTATTAGTAGGTATTACTTAGTAATTGTATAATTAGATAATGTATTAGTTATTAAATTAATTGTTTTTTTTTTTAATTTTTAACTTTTTTTATTTCTCGTTCTATCTTTGACGACATGCTTGGCTTAGTTTGTAGTGACCCTAGTTGCTGTGCCAGCGGTCACGGATTCGAGTCCCGCTGGGGGCATGCATTTGTGTGATAACCTCCAATGTTTGTACTCCAGTCATGGATGTTTATATTTATATCATTTATGTACTTAAAATTATATATGTGTCATCTATCTGGTATCCACATCATGAAACATGGAACTAGATGGAACTAGATGGTGCTGTGTGTTAATGATTCAACATATTTATATTTATTTATTTCAGAATATGATGAAAAAGTAATAATTCAATTATTATTTACTAGGGACTCACCCTCGCTTCGCTTCGGGTTCGTCCCTAGACAAAAACAAATCTATCCCACGGGACCCGTACACTTTTCCGAGATGATATACTTCCTCAGTTAACGGGCTATCAAATGGAAAAAGAATTTTTCAAATCGGATCCGTAGTTCCTGAGATTAGCGCGTTCAACCAAACAAACAAACTCTTCAGCTTTATAATATTAGTATAGATGTTATGGGTGTTAACTTTCATAATACATTAACGAATAAGTTATTTGTATACATTAGTTGAAACGAATTAATAGATGTATATTGCTTAAACAGCTATCTTTCCGTAAATTTATTACGTCTTAAATTGTTCTAGCTCTACCATTATAATAATTTCGTACTCAGTTGCGTATGATTTACAACACGATGAGTATAAAATTATGTTCTGCAATACAAGCATGCAATATATAGATTAAGAAAGAATTATCACTCAAAATAAAGTAATTACTTTATAACTAAAAAGTTAAAGTTAGCAATATTGAAAATTATTTGCATATGAAGATCTCTAAGGTTCTAACTTGGGATTGAGCGATATTGACTTTCCAAGTGCGCGTTTTACCAATGCGCTACCACAGCGTATAGTAAAATTTACTTGATATTATGTAAAGTGCATTTAATAATTGTTACTATAGTACTACTATCAAACATATTTTAGTATTGATTTGTTAGTGTCCCTTTTTTTTAAGTAACAAACAGATAGACTTGGCTTTATTGTATAAGGGTAGTGGTTTCAGAGATGGTAGCTTCTACATAACAAAAATTACTTACGTTACTAGAATAGTATAATATATTATTGCGTAAAAAATTAAAAATTGAAGGGGATATAACATTTTCCAATATAAAATCATCCAATATTAAAACATTTGCTCAGTTTATTACCTTACTTGCTATGCCAGCGGTCGCGAGTTCGAATCTCGCTGGGGTATTCATTTGTGTGATGAGCACGAACGAATGTTTGTACTCTAGTCATATTTAAAATATGTATGTATTTAAAGTTATATATGTGTAGTGTATTAACTATCTGGTATCCATAACAAGCCTTCCCTTCCAAGCTTCCTTTCCCAACATATTATTATTATTTTCAAAATATTTTGTAGTAGATTATTTTTGTTTTATGTAGGACCTCAATATACAAGGTGAGTATGACTTTGAAATTAAATAAAGATTGTGAATGAAACGAATGACAATAAATTTCTCAGAACCCAATATGAAAAGTAGACACGCTAACTTGACCAGAAAATATCCGTATGGAGGTAGACACGCTAACTCGTTTATATTTATTATATTGTATCATACGTGGTCTCGTTACTACGATTGCAGTCATAGTGCACTGTATCGAATTAGAAACGTCTTATGCAATGACAGGTATGCGAGGTTGTGTTAAGATTAACCATAAGTAACAATGTTTAGAATAAATTATATAGAAATTGTATCGAAAAAGAAGAAAAAGAAAATAGTTGAGTCATATGTTTTTAAAGAAAATGTTGCATTAATACGTAAGTAAAATCTAACAAGCTATATAAAAATATAATTAAGGAAGTACTAAAATTATAATGTTAATTTAGAATTACTTTCACAGAACATCTAAAAGACATCATTCTGAGAAAAAATTGCTGCCATTTGAATATGAGACTGACATCTAAGATCTTAAGTTAAGAACAATATTATTTTTTGTCAATATATCAATTAATTAATCAGGAAAGACATTTAATCTATACATATAATAAAATTCTGAGTCGAATCTGTATGTTAAATTTTTTTGGAACATTTTATTGAAATAGTCATTATTATCGATACAGAGGCCAAGTCTTTAGTCTGTCTGTGTGGGAAAACATCACGAGAAAACCACTGGACAGATTTTGATGAAATTTGGTATGACGATAACTGGTTATCCGGGTAAACATATAGGATACTTTTTACTGCGGGAAAATAAAAAGAAGAGAAATCTATACTAAACTTTAAAACGTAACTAGGGATGAACCCTAGCGGAACGAGGGTGATTCGCTAGTATTATATAAGTTCTTTTTTATATAAATCAACGTTTATATACAGTAAGGCGTGAAAGATTATATGAGGGGGGTGAACACTTTAAAACAAATTGTTACGACGCTCGTAATACAGGCTATTTATTTTTAACTTTTATTTTTTAATAAACAATCAAGCTCCATAATTAACTGTCATGTACACTATAATTATCTTGTAAAAGGTAAACAATTCATCAAAATATTTATACATTGAAAGTGAGAAATCTTGCGTTAAGATGTGATTAAATACAATCGATATCTGACAGACTTAAAATTTACACCAGATAAGATCTGCCTTCCCATTTTGAATGTAGACGATGACCTTAAGATTTATTTATGAATCGTCTCAACTTAATCTTAGTACATATTTTAAATATCAATGATGGTAAAAACGCTATTAATTTAAAAAAAATATTATAAATTTTTAAGGATAAAAATGTCATATTTTTAATGAAAACTATTTGGCACTTTGAATATGTATATGTGTATACAATAATTAATAATTTATATCAAATGTTTGTGAGTTTGGATGTTGTTTGGGATACTAACTATAGATAAGTTTTCGAAAATTTCTTCACATTAAAGAGCTACGTTATCCAGCGCTATAGCTAACCTACTCTTTTAGCAAGTCGATAGTCATTCGGGTTAGGGTCAAAGGTCATGAAGATCAGTGAAATATTAATGCAATATACTCATACTTATACATTTGAGTTCATAAAATAACATTAATTGTAGGTATAAAAGTATTATTTTTAAACAATCTCCGTTTCCTTCTGAAATTGATTACCCTTAATTCCTTCCGCTAAGATTTTATCGAGACCGTTAAGTGTAATGTTACGGTTTTAATGAAGGACCATCAGTCCCTAGAGAATAAATATTTACCATATATTATAGAATAAATTCTTTGTAATATTGATATCAAAATTATTTTAAACAAGAATCTATATATAAATAGACAAAAACAAAAAAGTTCAGCAATTTTTTTCTCCTCTGTTTATCAACTGCTTTCTTTTGTTTAGTAGGTGTTGTCGACCTATATTATTATGTGTGACCATTAAAGAAAATTAAATAAATCAAAACATTTTTTTTTAATGTAGATAGGTAAAGATCACCACAGTTCAGTACGTTTTTCTTCTCTGTTTGTGGTCTCTAGATCTAATGTCACTTATTACACTGCTAATTTACGAATACGAAGAAGTTTGTTCTTTGGTAATCTCATGTAAAATGGTATATCATAGAAACAATCTGTAGTTCGAAATAACGTAAAGTCTGATTTTTAATTCGACGGAATTCTGACATTTCAGAAGTGTTGTCAACTTTGAAACATTGTCACTAAAAACGGAAAGCATTTTAGCAAAATAAAAAAATAAACCTTTCTTGAATTTAAGATTTAAATTAGAAAAACTAAAAAATATTAATAACTCTAAAATGGTAATTATTTTTTTATTATCATATTATTGAAGTTACAATAATATTAAGGAAATTATTTTTCTATAACAGGAATCCCTGTTCAATAAACCATAGGTTGCAAGCATTTTTTAGGAAAACCCCTTTGTTTGTAAAATCTGTACTTTTTGTAAGAGTATATTATTAAAAAAGAGGATAAAATGTGCCCTCTTAATGATCTAATGGATAGTGTGTGTGATTCTTTTATAATCCGAGTGGATAATGATGACGACAATGATAATATAAGTGATAATGATTTATAAATATTTTCATTTAAGAAATATTTTGTTTTACTCTGTTTTTTTTTTCATTTAACCATTAAAAATTTACATTATAGTTAGTATACATTGAATGCACAAAACAAAGAATATTTACAATGTCATACATATAGTTTACTTGATCTAATTCTGTTTCATATTTTTTGTTTTTATATATTAAAAAAGTTCAAAGCAGAAAAGGTTTATGATATATGAATTGTCAAAGAATGACAGCTGTTATATTTCCGTGGAATTAAAAATCAGACTATACTCACTACATTGTTATTGATTTATCTTAAGGTATTCTGATTCCATTATAACATGACTACCTTTTATCAGATGTTTTAATGATTAGTTATGTTGATAAGAATTATGGTATGAATTTTCAACGGCAGTGATATATGTCGGTATTTCTGCGACACGGAAATACTCAGATTTTGTTTTTATTTTATAAATTCAAGTACTTTTACTGTTGTCTCGTGAACTAACTGGAGAACACTTAAAAAGTACAAGGGCATTTTTTATGATGAAGTGCGTACATTCAGAAAAATCATATTTATAATAATTACGGGCTTGACGTGTTTCACATGTAATGCGTATCTTAGATTTTAGATCACAACTTTTAAAATTAATTTGCCTTAAACAAAAGTTTTTTTTTTTATTTCAATGACATTTCTATTTTTTACTTAATTTTTTCCAAATGGCTAAGACCGATAGATAAACATAGTATATGCATGTTTAAACAGATATGTTCTATATTAAAAAATATACGTATGTAAAATGGCCTTAATACAAAAGGAACACGTTATTCCTATTTATAATATAAGTTTGAAATGAATTTGAGCTTTTATTAAGTTCTATAAATGGAACTACATTAAATATAACATACTTCACGTAAAAAATTCAGCTTTAGCGTTTGTGTTATCTGAAAACTGTTCTAGATTTATGTCGACATATTAATTTCTAGATTGACCCGTCGATGTGGTATTTAGCTCAGTTTCAAAGGAAATTGCTATTTCCCGTAGATTTGCTACGTAGTTGGTGTTACATCAGGAATAGTTAGGGAAACTGAAGTTAGAAAACCTTGTTTTTTGCACCGAGGGTACACATATTTTAGCCTTATAAATATATATAAAAAATCCATTTAATTTACGCTTAATACATCCGCTTTATATACATATAATCTATTGTAAGAAACCGACTAGTATTATGTGCCAGTTTTTATGTTGATGTGTGAGTGTGTGTGCGTGCGCGTGTATGTATATTTGTGTATATGTTTGTGTATATATGTGTGTGTGCGTGCGTGCACGTGTGCGTGTGAAAAGGCTGGACGGATTTGTATGAAATTTAGTTTAAAGATAGATTATCACCTGCATAGGCTAGGGTTTGGTAGGTATCTAGTGACGCACACGTGCGAAGAGGTAAGTCGCGGTAGTCAACAATTTTCACGTACATAGCATAAACCTATATAAATTTAGCTATTTTGACTGATATATGCGCACTTAAATGCAACCCACAATATAATTCAATGTTGTAAAAGATTTTTTTTTAAATTAGGTACTTAAACGGCCATCTCCTGGATTATGACATCAAATGAGATTATTACGTAAACTTAACGCCAATCATGGCCGCATAACCCAATCTGAATAATATGTTAAATTAAATACATACATATATTTAGCTTATACTTGATCTATTTATGTTTTAATAAAGTTACTCCTTTTATGAGTTTATATTTTTACAGACTTTTTATGTGCGTTTACATTGTAATGGTGGGGGGCTCATTAGCGTCCGGCAATCCAGCAGGGCGCAAAGCTAAGAAACGCACAGGGAGGCGGCCCATGTCGGTGGATGGTGTGCCATGCTGGTACTTTCTCTGATGGCAGAGTGAGTTCTTACTAATATTGAATAGTTTTTATTGTTTGGCCCTATATTTTAATAATTTTATATTAACATATATTTCAATAGTCATATACTGTAATAATATATACAGAAGATATAGATGAGATAACTAATTGTGAATAATTCCCAAAGTGATCCGGAGTTACAGGGAAGTGAATAGGTACTAGATAATAATATATATATGTATATATATATATATATATATATATATATATATATATATATATATATATATATATATATATATATATATATATATATATATATATATATAACATATTTTATTTCTTTATAAAGTTTTATTTTTTATGAAAACTAGTATAAATATATAATATAGCATAATAGGGTAATAAAAATCAAATGATAATTACCGGTAACATAAAAATCTATAGAACTGCATACCAAAAATTCTAACTTGATACGAATAAAGTGGAGAAATAGAACTAAGTAACCGATCAATTGCAACATTTAGTTACGTTCTGTACCTAAACGAGTTAGATATCGCAAAAAGTAAACTTTTTTGCTTAAAATTTGCTTAAACACTATTTGTATTTAACTTGAAGTCAATAAAAACTGGTTTAGTATATTTATTGAATAGTTTTTCCTTTATGGAGTAGTTTTTTTTTATTTCTTTTTTCGTTTACTAATTGCCTAGGGTCATGTTCATATATGTTCGAGCAAGATATCGAATTAATAAATACTTGGTGGTCAGTTTTTTTAACCCAATTTCAAAAGGAGAGATAAGGAAAAATAGCAATTTGCTATTCATAGAATTCCACCACGAACAATTATTCCTATATAAATAAGATGTACAGGAGATATTAGAGCACAAAAATGTTTTGAAACGCAGGTGTACTATTTCTTTGACGCTTATAATCTGGTGGGATGACATTTCGACAGGATTTGTAAATGTTAAGAGATAAGGCAAATATTTACTTCTGATACGTAATTTGGTATAACAACCCCCTTACCTTGGTTAGTATGTAAAAGTTTAAGCCAATAACCTTAGTCTATAACTAAGAATTTCTTTTCAGAAAATAAAATAACAATGTTTGTCACAGAAACTAATATTCAAATCTAGGTCTTCAAGAACTGCAGCTGTACAACTAGCCATTAGTTCAACGAGGCAGTAAAAATAGTAGTTAGTTTACAAGAAAACATGCTGTATAGATTGTAGCTGCTTGTTAAAAAGTTGATGCTTTAAATAGAAAAATATATATAATAAATTATACGTATATGAAATAAAAGTCAATAAAGATATTATAAGTTTAGCATATGACTCAATCGTCTTTTTTATTTTTGTAAGTTTACCATATGACCTTTGTTGCTCTTTTAAAATAGCCCACCATCGATCATGAGATATTTTTAAGTAGACGGGATTGCGTTTAGACATAATGAATGATGAACTACGTTACTTAATGTGCTGGAAGGAGAAAGTGACATGTGGTAAGTAATCCTTAAATTTTAATTTGCAGATTTAAAGTGATATATCTATATAGCCGATTAATACCTCTTTAGATTTCCACTTTTGTACGTATATATGAAAAAATAAGAACAATAATAGGATTCATACTTGGTAAATAATATTTTCCCAAAATCGTGTTCTAAATGTATCTTTAGTGGTAGAAAGTGTAGATGACTCTTGTTTTATATTAATAATGCAAAAATCTATGAAAAACCACTGCGTCAAGAAAACACCCACTAATTTAAATTGTGAATTTCCATTAGACATTTATTAATGTAAATCATAAGTGACACAGATTAAACTTCAACGAGTAGCTTGCAACCAGTTAACGAGATAACAGCATCAAAGAGTAGAGTTTAAATATGTCAAAATATTATTTGAGATAATTTTGTTACTCTCTGACTAAAACATACTTTTATTATTATTAATTGGTATACAATTTTTTATAAACAATATTTTATAAATTTCAACAACTACAATAAAATTGAATAAAACTCTATTTTCCTATTCTAGTGACTTACATCAAGGAAAAAATTATTATATGTATATAATTAAAACTAGCTTTGGTCTTTCTTTCACGAAACAATGGAGCAAAAGAGAAATTTTTTGTATAGAGATTTTGTGGACTAGAGATAACATAGCTAATTTTATAAACTTGTAACTAAGCTGTACATTAAATATTTTTCGATAAATCTTATTGAAATAGACATTATTATTGATACAGAGGGCGAATCTATAGTTTTTAGGATTTTTGTCTACCTGTCGGTCTGTCTGTCTGTCTGGGAACGCATCATGAGAAAACAACTGGACAGATTACGATGAAACTAGCTATGATGATAGCTAGTAGTTATCTGGATCAACATTTAGGATACTTTTAACTGCGGGAAAATATCTTATTTTTGAGAAATCTATACCTACCGTTAAAACGTACCTAGGGACGAGCAGAGCGAGGGCGAGTCGCTAGTCTTTCGCAGGTTATATTTTGGTGTTGATTCAATGTTTTACGCTTGGAAGATTGTAGCTATATTCAGACGTAAGACTAGTTATTCAATATCTATACAGATAAATAAAATTGAAGTATCTGTTTTTAATGTCAAAAAACAGCTTTATACTACATGCATATGGAATTATATACGGTACTTATAAGAAAAACACAATTTTTAATTTTTTTGTCTGCCTGTCTGTCTGTTTGTTCCGGCTAATCTCCTAAAGGGCTGGACCAATTTTAACGGGACTTTCACTGGCAGATAGCTTTAAGGAGTAACTTAGGCAGATAGCTATAAGGAGTAACTTAGGTTACTTTTATTTTAGAAAAAGAATTAGGGTTTCGCCAAAAAAATTTAAATGTACCTAGAGATGCACCCGACCGAAGCGTGGGTAAGTCGCTAGTACTACATAAAATTCTAAAACATATAAAATGTGTCACGAATGAGAGGATAACAATATATTCAAATATGATTCATCTTATTGCTATTTGAATTTCTAATCATTAACCTCTATCCAAGGCCTTGCCATATTTTGAATATCCTTTTAGATTTTTTGCCTGCATAATACATGATACATTTTAAATACTCTTATAAATATTCTATTAGGTTGGAGCATATTTCTTAATTTTTTTTAATTTTAGTATGATACGTAGATATACATATATTATACAGTAACTATATTTAAATGTCAAATTCTAATTTTAATTAAAAAAGATATTAAAACTATTAAAATGACATCATAATTCAGACTGGATAAGATATTTTTTAATCGGTACCTACTGTAACTTTTTTATATAATTACGGCACTCATCGAGCTAGATAATTAAGTGAAAACTAAATCTATACATGTAATGAAATTCTAACTAAGTCGAATCTGTACCTTAAATATTTTTGGAAAATCTTATTGAAATAGACATTATTATCGATACAGAGGCCAAATGTATAGTTTTTAGAATTTTTGTCTGTCTGTCTGTCTGTTACCGCATCACAGAAAAACCACTGGAGGGATTTTGATGAAATTTGATAGTTGGATATCCGGGTCAACATATAGGATACTTTTTACCGCGGGAGATCTCATTCCCACGGGAGTACACGTTATAACACAACCCAAAAAATATTTATGATCAGAATTTCTTGAAACTTGGTATTAATGATCTTTAATACAATTAAATAAATACGTGTTTTAGCGTTTTTTAAAATTCATCCCATAAGGAGATAAAATAAGGGATGAAAATTTGTATGAAACCTACATTTTTAAAGTTTTTGGTTGTAGTTTTAGCGCGAGCGAAGCCGTGGGTTTTGTTAGTATAATATATAAACACTAACTAGCTATCATTCTTTAATATTTTCATCATCAATTGAAAATACAACTTTGCTATGTGATAACAATTTATGTATTATGATTTTCTAAGGTCTCTTAGAATCGCAGCTGAATAGACAAACAAACCTTAAAACATTAAATATAAAACGCACAAAGAGAATAGAATTTTACATAGATACTAATTTAATACACATTTTGTGTTCCTCGACATTTTATAACATTTATAGATGTATGGTAAGAACTAAATACGCTTTTATTAGTATCTGGGCTAGTTTAGCTATTAAAGATGACTAAATGTTTTTAATTATTTTTATTATCATACTAATATTATAATGCTACATAGTTTACTTGTATCCGTTTTTGTTTCATTGTAATAGCGTAGGAACTATTACTCAGATTTGGATTTTTTTTTTAGATTTTATAGCCTTTTTAGTGACGTTAAACAGGAGATGAGATATAGATTTTAGATTAAAATTTTACGCTAAGGTCTTTGGAAGCAAAGCAAATTTATACTAATATTATAAATGTGAAAGTTTGTGAGTATGGATGTTTGTTACTCTTTTACGCCAGAACGGCTGAACGGATCTGGATGAAATTTGGCACAGAGATCTGTGCCAAATTTAGTTTGTCTGGATAGTCTGAAATAACAGATAGGCTACTATTTCCCGTGGTGAGTTCCCGTTGGATAGGTTTGTTTTTGTTTTCCTAGAGGCGAACCCGAGCGAAGGGAAGGTGAGCCGCTAGTCATAAATAAATAAACTAGGCAAGCGGAACCATGGGCAAATGCTATATATTATATACATAATATTATATTAAAATGATACATCACAGATTTCGTGATGCAATATTAGTGGAATTGAAACTTGACCTTAAGATGTCCCACACTTTCAATTTTTATGAACTATAAACACAGAGAGCGATGAAAAAGAGAAAAAATATATAACCTAGAACGGGTGTTGCCCAGATCTTAAAAATACCTTTGCCGTTTTTAACTTTGATTACATATTGTAAAATCGTCTTAAAAGTTAATATTACATTGAAATTTATAAGTTTATTTTAATAGGGCAAGTCAATGAAACATTTTACCATTAAAATGTGTTTAAAATATGTTATCGTGTAATGTCGAGGACAGAGTAATTAATATTTGATATTTTTATAACCTTAACATAAAGAACATTTCTTGACGGTACATCTATACATATACTAAAATTGTAACCGTCTGTATATGGAAGATATTTGAGAAAAACTATTATTAGGAGTCTTTATTGACGCAAAAGATCCCAAAAATATGGTTTTCAGAATTTTCTGTGCCTTTGTGCACGCTAAGCTCAGAAACGGCTTAATCGATTTGGGTGCGGTTTTTACTAATATATTGTGATAAGCTTCACTTAAAACTTAGTATTTATTTTATTTCAATCGGTTCATAAGTAAAAAAGTTAATCAATTTAAAAAAAGTCAATTTAAAAATTCACCTAGGGGCGAACCCGAGCGAAACGAGGGTGAGTCGCTAGTTAGAAATAAAAACTTATAGTAAGCTTTAAATACTCTCCGTAGTAACAGACTCTAAGCTGTAAAGTTTTAAAATTTTCATATTACTGTTTTAACTTTTACCATGGAGATAATATTTTCTGTATACTGGCAGTTGCAGTACTCTCTACGAGTTATGTAAGTTCCTGACTAGTTGGCCAATTAATACGCAATACACATTTAAATATAGCTAAACACATTCATAACATTATATATCAAAATATATTGTAAATTATAATATATGAAATACAATCTATATTTATTTTTGATTATCAAAATTATTAAAAGTTTTTGTGACTGACTTATGATGACTTCAATGTTTCTTTATTAATAACTATATCTATAAATGCTATGTACTGCTTATAATAAGATTCAACTAAACATTAAATTAAAAGCCTGTTTGGGTATAATGTAGTTTAGTTTTAGGTGTTTAATTCTTGCATTATTCATTATTGTGATATCACTAGTTACATATTTCTATGTAACAAAATCGGACTTTGTCACGAAATGTCAAGGTCATAGGAGGCTTTATCTAAAAAAACAATATCTATATAATGAAAATTAATAAATTATAGGTAGGTACTTAAAAAAATATTATCTGGCAACTTACAAATTTTGAAAAAAAAGATTAAAAATGAGATTGGACAAGCACATTCAACTTCATTAGTCACTGACAGCGAAATGGTAGCACAGAAAAAAATAAAAAAAATTAGAACGCAAATACGCGCGGTGATACGCGCGGACACCGCGTTGGTTGCGCTTATACTAAGTATTAACAATGATAAAATAAGCAAAGCTTTTATGTAACCTTCGGTTTGAAAGCCGCATTCTTTGCGGTCAAGCGTGTTGTTGTGAAGATGTCGCAAACCCAACTCTCCTAATAAACTATGTATTTGTATTGACCTTTGCAAGGTTTTTATAGCTATTTGCTTGCGTACGCGCAGGTAACACACGCTTATGTGTACAACCTATTTTTCTATTTCTATACAAAATACACATAATACCTTTCTACGTTTTAATTTATCGTTAAAATATTACGTGTAGTAAAATTAGTAACTTTTACCCGTCTTTTTGGGTTTTTTTTAAGTTCACATGTATTTCTTTAGTAATGTGGTAACTAATACATAAGTCCACTTTTTATATCATCTTCATCAATAAATAATATAAAAAAATATTATTCCTTATCTACTTTACCTTTACTAAAAAGGTTTCACCCCGGATGCTGCTAAGCTTACGCTTGCCATCTGTTATTGTAATTTAAAGACAATTGAGCATTAATTTCACAAGTAAAGGAAATAAGAACTATATATTTTATACTAGCTCAAAAAGTTTACATCAAAAATATTTCTCTTCTTTTTATATTTAAACAATTTAAAACTTAGAAGTTAAACGCATATCATAAACCACAAAATAATTAAGTCAAACTAATATTTTTTTTAATAATCTTTAAGAGATAAGCCAATACTTAAAACATAAATAAAAAGTCAAGTTAAGGAAACTCATTTTGCATCAAAGTATGTAAGTATATTTGTCAATCACTCTTATCTTTTTATGGTAAAAAGCTATTTTATAAAGATATTAATGTACGAAATTGTAATGAAAAATATTTTATACTGTAAGTAAAAAGTAACAATAAATTTGCAACAAAATTCTTTTCAAGCCGATTTTAGGGTTCCTTCGAAGCTAATTTTAGAGTTTCCCCAAATAGGAAAAACGGATTTCTTATGGAATTATATACTTTCTTATATAATAAATACTGTCTAAGATAGAGTAAAGCTCGTTATATATAAAACAACTAGCGATCCACCCTCGCTTTGCTCGGGTTCGTCCTCTCTCGGTACGTTTTAACTGTTAGTATGGAATAGATAGACTATATATTGTAATGATATATAGCCTATAACCTTCCTCGATAAACGGGCTATCTATTGCAAAATTTTTTTTTAATCGGATTAGGAGTTCCTGAGATTAGCGCGCTTAAACAAACAAACGAACAAACTTTGCCTCTATATAATATTAAGTATAGGTAGAAAACCCAGTGATGAATGAATAGCGTAAGTAAATGAATAATGTTAGGGTTTAAACAAAGTAATTTGAGAAGAAGATTCGATCACGATGAGTTAGTGATATATATGATGGTTCAAAAAAATGGTCATTCATTTTTTTTTTACATAAAAATTAGGTATTGGTTTTGCTAAAATTTAAGAAGTATTACGTTAAACAGGAATCTAGTCATAGTTTATGGGAAAGGTTTAACGAAATCGTTTAAATATCTTTAAATTCCTTTGAATTTCCATAATACTCGTATAAGAAACCTCCCTTGATGAGAGTCTAACTCACACTTTGCCAATTTTTTCACCTTTGTTATTTTTGTACCTAGCATACCTTACACACGAGGGTATGTAAGGTCAAATATATAACAATAAATTTTATGGTATTTATGCTGGTATTTGTTTGTCACTTGTTATAAATTTCCGGTGTGACTGGATTAAAATTCCAGACCTGCATAATTGTAATGTTAGCAATTTTATGGGATCACTTACAAAAGGTCGACTCTTAATTATTTAATATAGGTCCCAATAACCTATTTTGTGCTAAGTTCTTTTTAACGTTCCATTGCTTGGCATTAGCCTCCCCTTGACGCGAGGCGATCAGGCTATATGCACCACGTTGCCGAAAAGCGGGTTTGCGAAATTAACATGGCCTTCAAAAACTTGTTAGGTTCTCTTAGATATACAAGTTTTCTCAAGATGTTTTCCTTCACCGTAAGTCTAGGGATAATCATGTAAAAATATACCACGTACAAAACCCGGGATTTGAACCTAATTCCACTTCGTTTCCAAAGAGAACACTGCCAAAAACCTAACTACGTGTATTTTTCTTTACTAGCATTACGAATTTGGAATAATTTGTTAGGAATCTTAATCAAATTTCTATAAGAAAATTATTTGATAAGCAGGTTATTGAAAAATGATATAATAAACATATTATGTAAAATGAATTGACACAATTGATATTACAACAATAATTTTTCGGAATTGCATTCTGAGATTTTAATACATCGAAAATACTACATTTTACTATTGGATTATTTTAACGGTAGCCCAGTGGTAACGCGCTCGCTTGGGAAACCAAGTGAAACGGGTTTAAATCCTGGGTCTCGTACCTTTGATATTTTCATATCCAACATGATTACCACTTGTCTTGGGGTGAAGGAAAACATCGTGGGGAAACACGCGTATCTGAGAGAACCTAGTAAATTTTGGGAAGACAGACGGACAACTTCACAAGTCCGCCAATCCGCACCTACGACTATGTCCTTATCCCCCTCATATTGAAGGGAGGCCCGTGCCCAGGAGTGGTTAAAAAGGGCTGAATACAATACAATACTCCAAGATCCAGTAACCTCACACTTCACAAAAACATGGACAACAATAAATATTAACATAAATATTTACTTGAAGCGAAAGCCAACATCGTATTTACTATTCCTTATTTTTTTGATTATACATAGTTATATAGTAAGTAACACTTGAGTATGTTATACTTGAGAATTTTAATTATTTACTTTAACATCTATACTAATATTATAAAGCTGAAGAATTAGTTTGTTTGTTTGGTTTTACGCGCTAATCTCAGGAACTACTAATCCGATTAAAAAAAATCTTTTTGCATTAGATTGCCCGTTAACTGAGGAAGGCTATAGGCTATATATCGTCCCTGGAAAATGTACGATTTCCGTGAGGTAGATTTGTTTCTGTCTAGGGACAAACCCGAAGCGAAGCGAGAGTAAGTCGTGAGTAAAAATAAGAGTCTAATTTACTGTAAAAATATACTGCTATAATTATCTCAGTAACTGCCTTATTTTCAAGGTCAATTTTACAATGAGTGATTGATTCAGTCGTGGTGTTTTATTAATAAAAAAGAACCCCGTCAATAGACAATACATACAATACATAAAAAGTTTTACGTTTTATTTATTAACAGCACAGTAAAAACTTGAGTATCACCATGCGATAAATGAAATTGTTTGATAATTTTCTTTTTATTATGAATAATATTTTTCATATAAAAATTATAATGAATTATAATATTATAAAAGAAGGAACATACCTGCTTAATTGCTAAATGTGATAAACGTTTTTTTATAAATACGAGTAATTTAGCTATCGTAGAACTATTAGACAATCATTTTCATTTTTGGGGCTTTTTGATTTTTGGATAAAATAATTCAAGTGAATTATATATATGACTGTACACTTTTTATCTTAAAATGTGCTAGTAAGAGCAATGTTCTGTTAGTCAGCAGGAAAGGACAAGGTCTCAAGTCTAGGGGCTTTGATCCTATATTTTATTTATCCTTTTTTGTGCGTGTCAGTTAACAACTGGATCCCTGGGAATGTATACCTAATTGCTGTGGCAAAATAAAACAAGAGATGGACGTGTAGTTCAAATAGCAATATAAGTGGTCTATATTTTTATTCTTAATCATTAAATTTTCTTTATACGTAAAGATAATAGTATTTTGAGATAAGATGAAAGTGCTTGAAATATGTCTAGAACAATAGACATCAACGAGCTTAAATAAAAAAGATATAATATTTTGTTATTATAGCTATATATATATGTAATTGAAATTTAACTTAAATAAGATATTCTAAATGAACCCTGCTACGATTTGTTTTGTTTATCTTATATATAATACTAGCAGCTCACCCTCGCTTCGCTCTGGTTCGCCTCTAGGAAAGCAATCTATCTATCCCACGAGAACCTTACATTTTTCCGGTATAAGGTACCAGAATGCCAAATTTCACTAAATTAGGTGTATAAGTTGTTGTGTACTAAGCTGTATAAGTCACTATAGTTTTTTAACTATCTCACGTGAACTCTTTAATTTTCTGGGATGAAAAGTATCTAAATTGTTGACCGGGGATATAAGAAATTTTACATGGTGGTAACCATGTAAAATTTCATTTAAATCGGTCCAACAGTTTCGGAGATTAGCCCGTACAAACAGTGAAACAGACAGAGAAAAAAAAATAAAAAAATCTGGATTCGTTTTATTTCTTGGACTTGGTTCTTAGCATTTTTTTTTCTATGTACAGATATTCGACCTCTACAGTTTTATTATATGTATAGATGAACCATTTTCTCTATTTATATATATTATTTAAATAAAACTATCTTTTCGGATTTTTTCGCGGATTTATTTTGATTTTTGTTTCCCGACGTTTCGATTGCTTTACAGCAATCATGGTCACGGGAGAGACTAAGGTGTCAGATGTCTCAAAAGTATTATATAGTTGTTACAGACAGCCTACCCACAATTTATATTATATATATTAATTTTTTTTATAAAGTATTATATATATTAATTTATTTGCTATAATGTTTGTAATAGTCACAAAAATAGATTTTTGAACTTTTAGCATACCGAGCCTTCAAGATATTTTATACTGTAATGTAAAAGTTGATAAAGAGCTGATTTATAGTTTTGTACGTGAGTAACCAAGAAGAAAAATAAGAATGGAACTTGTCTACGAGACTAGTTTTAAAAAAGTCAGTTGGTAATTTAACAACTTACTTTGACTTCATAGCTCATGAATAAGATATGAAATCGGTAAATGAACTCTTACGTTCTTGTTATTTGTATTCAAGATTTATTTGTCAATGATTTCAGATTAGGGAAGGAAAAGTCTTGTGTGATAGCTAGGTTTTTGCAGTTGTCAAAATTATATTATAACTAGTGACTCACCCTAGCCTATACCGGACATTTTTCCGTGATGATATATAACCTAAAGCCTTCATCCATAAATGAACTATCCAACACAAAAAGAATTTTTCATTCCCAAACAGTAGTTCCTGACATTAGCGCGTTCAACCAAACAAAAAGACAAACTTTTCAGCTTTATAATATTAGTATAGAATAGTATTGATGTGCGATTTCTCTCCTACCATTAATGATTGGCTTGCTTTATTCATTTTTTTTAGCTATTATAATCATATCGCTAGCTAAAAATATGTTATATAGAGTTACATATAGTTTCCACTTGAAAAGATAACCTAAGGGTTTATCTTGCATTTCTGAGGTTTATGCTTATCGATATGTCTTTTTTTATATTAAACATATACATTTATTTATAAGCTATCTAAGTGCAATAATATTTTGGTCAGTTGTTATGCGTATATCCAAATAGGTCTGTAACAAAGTATTTTAAGATTTTTATTCCAATAAAAGTAGTGTCATTTTTCACTGAGGCAAAGCCTGGGCGAGTCGAACATTATTGTATTTTGGTTATTATAATTCTTACATCTATACATATATACTAAAATTCAAACTAATTATAAGTCTAATCTGCACATTAAATATTATTTAGAAAATCTTATAGAAATAGTAATTATTATCGATACTGAGGCAGAATCTATAGTTTTTTGAATTTTCCTCTGTCTATCTGGAAACACATCACGAGAAAACCACTGGACAGATTTTGATGAAATTTGGTATAGTGATAGCTGGTTATCTAAGTCGACATTTAGGATACTTTTTACTGCGGGAAAATATCTCATCCTTATCCTTATAACCTTACGTAGGGACAAATCCGAGCGGAGCGAGGATGAGTCGGTAGTATATTATAATAATATTCATTATACATATATAAATAGTGAGATTCGGTGCAATCAAATGTAGTAGAATGCGTGAATCTCTAACCTTGGTTTAAATCGGTCAGTTCAAATGCCACATATCTAAACTAGCCTGTTGCTTAAAGGTTTATCTTGCACTTTTAATAAAGTGTGTATTTTATTAACATTTCAGATCTTTTATGTTGTATTTTATACATATGTCTCCTTTTTTGATATAGAGATTAATGTGTCTTCGTCTGTACATACTCATACAATAAAATTCTAAGTCGAATCTGGACATTAAATATTTTTTGGAAAATCTTATAGAAATAGTCATTTTTATCGATACAGAGGCCGAATCTATACTTTTAGTATGATTGTCTGTCTGTCTGGGAACGCATCACGAGAAAACCACTGGACATATTTTGATAAAATTTGGTATGATGATAGCTGATTATCCTGGTCATCATACTTTATACTGCGGGAAAATATCTCATCTCTGAGAAATCTATACTGGCCGTTAAAACGTAACCCGAGCGGAGCGAGGGTGAAACGCTAGTCCATCAACAAAGATCATTGCTTTATTGTCAACTTTTCGCCTGCAGGATGCAATCAAACATTTTTTTTTTTGGATTATCGATTGATTAAAAAAATATATTGTAACCTAACCGACCCTGATGATGATGATGAGTTAGAATTTATTTTTTGTACTAAATTCTATTTAAGGATTTCATTAGACACCTATATACTTAACATGATTATTTCCAAGATTAATAACAAAAATAAAATAAATATTTTGTGTATGGAAATAAGAAGAATTTAATAGAAAATATATTGTGCATTTATATAAATTGCAAATAACTTAATACATAATTTGCTAATATTATTTTATTATATTTAATAGATTGGTTGACCCAGGAAGTGAAGCACTCCTTGTGATATATTAAGTCACGCAGAAATCAAAATTTAATTGGGTCGAAGCAAAGGTCGTAAATTGAGACTAAATATCACATTTAAATATCCATCAACTTGAAATATGTATATTTTTAATTATTTATCCTAATAGCGAAGATGCTATTTCTATTCAAGTCATTATGTAGGTCACCAAAATAAATCAATCTTTTTATAAGTCATATGTCGTATTAGATCTTCTAGCAGAATATATCACTTAATAAACTTGATACATATATATTTTTGGTAAATAATAATTAATTATATAAATTATAATATTGCGCATAATAAATATGTAGGATGTAGATCTATGTAACGGTTTACATGTAATTTATTATTTTGTTTTTAAAAACTGGTTTATCTACATAAAATTTATATCCGCGAATGAGCTAAAATACCTTTTTATTACTTCCTACTTTTTGCCCGCGGTTACGCTTCTATGGTAATCGGGTTAGTTATATCAGGTTGTTTATATCTCCTCATGATGCAATCTGTGTCCTTGACAAAAATAGAAACAAAAACAAACAGTCTTTAAATTTAAAATATTAGTTAGATTGCTGTGATTTATAAAAATGTGTATAATAATATACATTATAATATTAGATACCTATGATCAATACAAGAAATGAGGGTGCAAGATGACAGATGACAGACGAACAGATGGCTAATTTTCAAATAGTTTGCTTACGATAACTAGGTTCCAACTCGCCTTCATTTGTATACTTTTTACTCCTACCTGAAACAAGAAAGGGATATGTAAATAAACTTTAAATATGCATTATAAATAAAAATTTACCCACCTATGGGTTACCAATCTACACCTTATTAAATAACCTCGCACATAACACACTAACTTCATTTGGATGGACTCCTAAAGTCCACCCGATCCCACAGCTTTGTTCAACTTTTCTTTTTATTCGCAACATTTTTTGGTTCTGAAATTGTACACGTACGAATCCATCTTAGATAAAATAAAAAAAAATAGCAACAAAACATAAAAATAGCTCAAAAAAGGCGCGGACTAATGTCTGTGGGTATTAAGACTTACTCAAATAAAAAAAAAAAAAACCGACTTCCATCCAGGCACTGAAAAGTAAAAAGTAACTAAACGGGGGTTTTCATTTAGAATAGATACTTAATTAGATATTTTTGAAGTCGGTGTGCTTTGATTTGTATTGGCTGGCACCGACTTCGAAAAAATCTGATTAAGTATCTATTCTACTATATTATGCATGTATTATACATAATATAAACCTTTCTCTTGAATCACTCTATCTATTTAAACACCGCATCAAATCCGTTGCGTAGTTTTAAAGATCTAAGCATATATATGGACAGACAGCGGAAAGCGACTTTATTTTAAACTATGTAGTGATTAATTCGCTAGTTGATAATTTAGAATTATTTTATCAGACGAATGTTACTTACAAGGATCAAATTCTATAAATAATAACAATTACCTAATTCTGAAGATTTTTTTGAGCCGTTTAGCTACTAGGAATTTTGCGATCAATACTTTTTTTATCCTATTTATTATTATTTTTTTAATTTTCGATTGCGAATAAGAATAATATTTACTTATTTATTTAAAGTTTATCGTGCAAAGGAAACAAGGCGTAACTATAATTCTGTTTAAATGTCAATAAATAATAAAATAAGTATGTATTTCCGTTGTATTTTTATTTGCCCACTACGCAGAACTTGATATTTGCTCTTGCTGCTGCGGCACAATTTATTCGAAAGTGTCTAAATGTCGCGGTCGTCCAAATTATATTTCGCCGGGAGCATTCCCGATCGCTGCAATCTTCAAAATATGATAAGTGTAAACTTCTTTAATATATTTTACGTGAAAGTATAAGGTAATGTCATATTAATATCAATACACGCGGTAGCGTGTCTAACCAAGTTAAAGTCAGGAACTGGCGACGCAGCACCATGTGTTATTTTACATGAACCATTTAGAGCTACTTTAAACATTTGGTTCATTTTTTAAGTTCCCTTACATTAACTTGAACTCTCAATTTCATAATTACAGCTTAAACAGTTATTGAGATATTAACGTCTAAAGATCGGCATTTTAATCACTGACTGACTGACATATACAGACCTAACCCACTTCCAGATGACCTAGAGAGTTGAAATTTGGTGTCCAGATGGGAAATTATGTGTATTAAAAGGAAAAAATCCGAAAACAGTGAATTTTTATGATTTAAAATATTTTTCAATAAATTTTTATTAACCCCTTGCTTGCGCCTCTTAGCAATAGCAAAAACTTTTTCTTTCGCAGGAGAATAGATTCCGTGATGAAAGGTCACTTTTATCGTTTTGTATATATACCAGATTATTTATGATAGATTTTAACTTTAACCTTTAAATGATTAAATAACTTTTCATGTGTCGCCTGTTCCACTAAGAAATAGTCGCAAAATTGTGAAAAAAAATTGATTTTACAGGTCACTTTTGAATTACGAATAATGATGATTTCTAAACAAAAAGTAATGATATCCAACCACGTATATTCTTAATATTGAACTTGGCTCCCATTTTCACATTTATGTTTTTGATGAGATTATTTATTTTACGAATTACTAAAATTATTTGCATAATATTGTAATCAACTAAAAAAGTCCTTTTCTTATAGCTTAAATAAAGTTTACAAAGCTTAGAAATCTATACTAATATTATAAAGAGGAAAGATTTGATTTTTTGTTTGTTTGTTTGTACTGAATTGGCTTCGAAACTACTGGACCGATTTAGATGAAATTTGGTAAGAAGATAGTTTGAGGCCCTGGGAATAACTTGGGTTTTTATTCCGGAAATCATCCCTTAAGAGGAAATACCCATTTTGAAATTTTGTATAGGGAATCAACTTAGGGACGAACCAGAGCGAAGCGAGGGTGAGCCGCTAGTCTGATAGATATATACATCAAAAAATTGTTATGATCATGCTTTATTTTTTAAATAAAAATCTATAATAATTTTAGAATATCTGAGATATAATAATTACTGAACATAATCATAACCAAAACAGATTCGAACTATCACAAAAATCACAACAACTTTCCCCATTAATTTTAAAAAAACGTGATGTTTTATAATTATTATCATTTTAATTTAAAGCGAATTTACAAAGACTCTATTTCAGTTGCAGATGAAATTAAGCTGTTATATTGTTAGGATAAATTCAAAGATATCTTTGAGAAAATTTTTCATACAGAAGCAGTCTTCTAGTTAAAAATGGGTCAGAGCTCTAACGATGCTCCTTTTTTGCACTTTTTCGCATCCATGCCGCAAGTCGCATCGCGTTTGTTGAAATCTGCCGCCATTACGAGATATTTTAACCTATAAGGAAATTAATGTGAGTGATGTTAGAAAAAGGTCTAGATTGTTACGTTTTTTTAATCTACAATTATTATTAAATAATGCTTGATTAAAGTTTTGAAAATCTTACAACTTTTTAGTAAATGCAATAGGTATACAATCTTACCAAACTTATAAATCAGGATTTCAGTCAGGAACTAGGTCACTGATATAGGGGATTTCTATATGGAAAAATATTATTACCAAATACTGAAAGCCAATAATTTGCCCTTATTTATTTCTAGAGAAACACTCCAATATTCTTATTCAAGCGGCAGAAGTTCGTATTCTTAAGCTATATTGTGATTATCTATATAATCTAATGTTTTCTATACATAAAATAACATTCTAACTAAGCCGAATCTGTACATTAAATATTTTTTGCAAAGTCTTATTAAAATAGACATTATTATCGATGCAGAGGCCGAATCTATAGTTTTTAGAATTTTTGTCTCTGTCTGTCTGTCTGGCTCTCTTGGTACGCGTCACGAAAAAACTACTGGACAATTTTTTTATGAAATTTATTATGATGATAGCTTGTTATCCGGGTCAATATTTAGGAGACTTTTTACTGCGGGAAAATATCTTATCTCTGAGAAATCTATACTAACCTTAAAACATAGAGACGAACCCGAGCGGAGCGAAGGTGAGTCGCTAGTTTGTTTATAAAAGATTACATTTTTATTATTATATATTTATAACGTACATCTTAACAGAACCTTCATAGTAGTTATGTCTAATGAGAGGCCAAATAAATAAAACATAAATTATTTATTATTGAATCTAAACAATATTTTGCACTATGGACTTTGAATAGGCCACTAAGGAAAACATGTGTTGTGAATTTAGTTTTGTTATGATTAAGGTCATCATAAATCATCTCAAAAACCACAAAAAATCTCCATTTTCATTAACAAAGATTTATTTTTATTATTTTAACTAAATTTAAATAATTTATAATTTTATGATATTTTTATTACTTTACAGACGTTATTAATTAATGTTGTTTATACACTTATTGTATTTATTGAATTAATAAATGATTTGCATAATTATATAACTTTTCAGTTAATATGCAGAATATATTATCTTTAGAAAAATAAATTTATATTGTATGAATTTCTACTGTAAGTATGACGTGATTAGCATAATATATTTATTTCAATTTTTTTTTATTCGAGTCTTCGCAAGTCGCTGATTTTATTTCCAGTAGGCATTATATAATAATAATAATACCTTTATTGACTTAAGTACAAAAGTGTTACAAGACATTTCCTTAAAACTATATAATTAGTACAATCTTAGTTTAAAAGCACTAACGTCTGAACTAGGCCGAGCCTGTATCTTAGACGCTAGCCTCTTCCTATTACACTATTTATTTATTACTAATAAGTGTAACATGTAATAAATGTAACATAACACTAAAAATATATATGTTATACAATCTAAACAATTTTGAGGTACGAATACATCAGCGTAGGTAGTTGTTTAATTCACTAAATCATCTACCGTCATTATGTCATTTTTAAGTTATGATTGAGGTTAGACCACTAAAGCTATGAATTTAAGCATTAAGAAAGAATTAAATATAATTTAATTATTTTACGTAAGAATTTTGTTGAAACTTTTCTACAGATATTTTTGTAATATGATATATTTAGAACCAATTTTATATTATTTGTAGTTGTTTATTTATAAATAGTTAGGTATATTTTATATCACTTATAGTTAATAGTTTATTTGTAAATATTTAGGCATATTTATTATTGTAGTTTTTTATTTGTAAAAATTTAGGTATGTATGTATATGTAATTGAATGAACTAGTTTAAATGCTGTTTTATTTTATTTGTTAACGATATGTTGTGTATGTTGTGATATTTATTATTTTCGATTATTATAATCAGGGTCATTATTAAGATATATGAAATTTTTTTACTACTTTGTAAAGATTTTCAAAGACTAGAAAACAAAAAAGTTATTTTATTATTTCAATTAATTTCTCAGTTTCTTGGTAATTTTTATTTTGTAACCAGTCTACTAAGATCTTCTCACATTGGTATTTATTTTTTGAATAAATATTTAAGATTTGATTTATTTTATTGTATAGCATAGGACCCAGAAAGCACTGATATTTATTAATAAAAGCAGTATTGAACTTGGTCGTTGCACAAACCCTGTTTTGTCGTCTACTTGCATTGTTATAATTATAAGGTAATTTCTCATGTTGAGATAATATTAAATTAACAATGAATAATTGTCGAATGGTTAACACGCCACATTCTGTGTATAGATTAGATGTAGGATATCTAAAAGGCTTAAATTTCATCACTTTTAGCAGGGACCTCTGAGCTCTCTCAAGTTTTATCATGTACGTTTTCCGTGCTCCACCCCATGATGCAATGCAGTAGTTCAGGATGGACTAGGAAAGTGCAAGATAGATTGCTTTAAGCGAATCAGAATCAGCAACATGTCTTAGTTTCTTAAATATATATATAAGTTTTCTTGTTTTTTCTATAAGGTGACTAATCTGAGGGCACCAAGATAATTTTTCATCTAGAAGATGAAAAATTAAAATTAAAATAAAATATATATTTTATTGATTCACATGTAGCATAGTTTGAAAGTAACAAAAACTTCTTAAGAAAAAAAACAGACTTCCAAAAAAAGCACTAAAAAGGAAAAATTAACTGATTGGTAGTTTTCATTTACGAAGTCGGTGTGCTTTGATTTATATCGGCTGGCACCGACTTCGAAAACATCTGATTAGGTATCTACAGTAAATTAAAACTACCAATCAGTTATTTTTTACTTTTTACAGCTTTTTTTTTTAAGTCGATATTTATTTTTTTCTTAAAAAGTTTTTATTTTACCCTTATAGACATAATAGTAGTAGCAAATTGTGAAGACTGACAAACAAATTCGCTTTTATTAGTAACACTAAAAATTCTGGCTCTAAAATCAGATTCTAACGTAATTAATGACTAAACAATGTTAAATTTTTATGGGACCAAATGGCAACTATTCCGCATCAAACTAAAGAAGAATCACGTAAATTGGATCATAAATCTCAGCGTAATCGGTGTACATATAAAAAAAATACCAACAGAACCTCCTCATTTTTTAAGTCGGTTAAAAATATATTTGTATCAAAATAAGACTCCCGACTTTTTAAAACAAATTGCTGTGAGTGGAAATTAAACAAAACACTTTCCAGTAAGATGTCAATATTTTTAGAATATTTTGGAATATTTAATTACTAAAATATTCTATTTTTATGTTTTATGTTGTTTTTTATGTAAAGGTTGGCAGTTTGTCATATGATCAATACGAATTTAAAGTGAGAATTGAGAAGAGATACGAAGAAGTGAAAAATGAAATAAATTGAAGTGAAAGTAGAAGTGGAAATTTAGTGCATATTTTAACGTTGATTTCAATAAAATAGTATGTACTAAAAGCGAATCTACGTGTATTATACCCATAGTACTAACGTACAGTTAAAATGTGAAAACTACTTATACCGAATCTGTTATTATATATTTTTTTTTCATATTTTATACTTAATTATTTAAATAATGAACTAAAACTATACAATGAAATAATTATATCAATTATAAATAGTGATTTTTATTACCAATAACAACTTAAAGTGAAAATAAATTGCATCACAATAAAAATGAAATTATGAGTGTGTGGGTAATGAAAAGCACTTATTCTACTCAATTAATTACGGTGAATGTTAAATAAAAATAACACATAATTATGTCTAATAAAATGAAGTATAATTTAAAAGAAATACCTTATTGTAGAACTAAAATACTAAAACGAAAAAATTAAAATAAGAGGCGTACGTAACATTTATATTTTTTACTAACAATAAGATATTTATTTAGCTTTGATTATATTATAAAGATATGAATATTAATAGGTCGTACATTTAGATAATGGGATATATAGATTCGCATCTATCGCACACTATCGCTATCTTTACAGATACCCGCCGGTACAGACTGGAAAAAATAATAATTTATTGAGATATTCTTATTACAGAATTTTATTTTACGAATAACTTATATTAAAATATCAACTTTTCCTGTTTTTAGGCTATTAAATAGATAACCATTTAGTTAAATATGTACAATTTAATTTTGAATTAAGTATGTAAGAAACCTAACATAACCGTAATGCAATGCATAATATGACATTTATGAGGGTAATAGAACAAAAATCTTGATTTATTGTTATTCTGACATCATGTCAAGGATGTCTAATTTGAAATTTAACTCATAGAAGTATAATTAAATATTTTTTTTTTACATTTGACCTTATCGAAATTGATGAATTCTATGTTCCACATTAACTGCGGCGTATTTTGCCAAACATTATCTAAAACGTATTATGGTATGTAGATTGTATTTAAATTTTTGCTTCTACATTCTGAATTAGAAATTTAGTTTAAAAAATTAGAAGTAGAAAAAAAATATATTAAAAACTGGCCAAGTGCGAGTCGGACTCGCGCACGAAGGGTTCTTTAAATTTATTTAAAATTATCTATAAAAAATGGCAAAAAATAAATGTATGTTGTATGAAGCCCCCTTAAATATTTGTTTTATTTTAATTTAATTCTTTATTCTTAAAATGAATGTATAACTAAATATTCTGTGAATATTTCAAGCGTCTACCTATTGCCGTTATCAATATCGAGCAAAAACGAACAAAAAAAATCACGTTTGTTGTATGGGCGCCCTCTGAAATATTTATTTTATTCTGTTTTTTAGTATTTTTTGTTATAGCGACAACAGAAATACATCATTTGCGAAAATTTCAACTGGACAGACAGACAGACCGAAGGACAGCGAAGATTTAGTAATAGGGTTCCGCTTTGGGTATGGAACCCTAAAAAATGAAAATTGCACAATTAATAGTTATTAACCGACTTCCAAAAAAAGGAGGAGGTTCTTTCTCAATTCGACCGTATATATATATATATATATATATATATATATATATATATATATATATATATATATATATATATATATATATATTTTTATGTTTGTTCGGCCATTTTTTCGTCGCTTATGAACCGATTTTGATAATTCTTTTTTTGATGGAAAGGAGATATCCCAAGAGTGGTACCATGATAAGGAAACCAGGATCTGATAATGGGATCCCAGAGAAATCGAGGGGAACTTTCGAAAATTGTAGCGGCGACTAGTGCGTTTGATAAATTTTCATTAGGTATTTTTAAGCACTACTATATAATTAAGGTCTGGAGTCGATCTGATGATGCATCCGAAAGATAGTCGAGGGAACTCCTCAACGATTTACAGCAATTACCTGGTGTTTGGGCTTGATTAATTTGTATTGATGATACGTCTACACTAAAAATGGAAAAATAATAACTTTTAAAAAAAAAATAAAAACCGACTTCCAGGCACTGAAAAATAAAAAATAAGTAAACGGGGGTTTTCGTAAGTCGGTGCCAGCCAATACAAGTCAAAGCACACCGACTTCGAAAATATCTGATTAAGTATCTATTCTAAATGAAAACCCCCGTTTACTTATTTTTTATTTTTCAGTGCCTGGAAGTCGGTTTTTATTTTAAGTATTACTAAGACACGAGTACTGTCCGATAAGTCTTACATATTTTTTTTAATATAATATAATTAAAAGCTTTAAAAACGATGTAAGATAATTTTTATTACACTTAGCTACTTGTAGGGTTCTTAGCAATGACAAACGTGCATTTTCGTCATTTCCTTGTAATATATATTTTTTTATGTCCCTAACCGCTAGTATGAAAAAATGAATTCGATGACAAAAGTTTTGTTTAATTATATCAATTCATGTTTAAAAAATAATTATTATTCAGATATGTTTAAAAAATTATAATTAATTTATATAAAATGTATACTATATTATGTATATCTACTATACTTGAATTGGTTGGAAAGTCGAGCAAGTTTTTTAAAAGCTAGGTACTTATGTTGAAGAAAAAAAAGCAGAATTTGATCGCTTATAAAATGAATGCTAGTTTTAACGAATCGACTGGTAAAAATTATCGCCAAGCCATAAACGCGGAAAATGTCACCTGCTTAACTTGTTCCTTGGAGTTTATTCCATAAACTAACTTTTTTTTAGAATTGATAATTTGCTATTCGTCCTCTGTTTAATAATTTGTTATTTGCATAATTATTTCAGTTTTATAGTTAGTGGTTTTTTAACTTTATAATTTCTTAAATGACTAACATATATTAATACTTTTTCTTTAAATTGCTTAGTTAAATATGTAAATCACGGGTTTATACTTCTTTTGTGTATAAAGATAACCTGTCTTAGTTACTAGGTACTCAAAAATATATTATTTAAATATTATATTTTTTTTAATTTTATATTCTTGGGAATTCTGAACTTTATTGATTGATTTAATTATTTTTTATCTATTTTTATGTTATCTGATTTCATTTTTATAGGTTTAAAATAATATGAGGGTACAACGACCGATGATTTCGAAACGTAACGGTTTTTTTTTCTTCATTAGTTTTATGATAAAAGATTTATATCTGTTATATCACATTTGTCTTTACTCTTTAGTGAAATTAATTTATTAGAAGTAAAAATTTGTTAATCAAAACAGAAGTTTAACACGATATTCAATTTTCATATAGAATTTATTATTACATTTTTATTTCCAAATAAAAATTTACATGTGGCAGGCACATTATTCTTATTTATCTCGTTATTATAATGTAAGTTTTACAAATGAACTGGTCACTAAATTGAAATAAATGTTTCTATGAAATAATTAATAAAAATAATAAAAAACGTCTGTCTATGAACAACCGGATAATCTATACCGCCAGAATATCTATGTAGCATCGACCTTGCCAAGGTCTACATTAAATGTCGTGGCTATTAGTGGAATAACCTCTTGATGACAGTGAAAAAATACCTAAATACAAAAAAATGTCGTTAAGTAAAAAGTTATTAAAACTTCGCGTCAATACCAGTTATTTTAATTTGTTTCTATTATATGCAGGTTACCTAAATTAACAAATTAAAAATGCTACAACACAATACTTAGCCTATTGTCCTTCAACTTTTGCTGTACCAGTCCTGCTTTTTAGAAGGACACATCAAGAAAACCAAGACGCTAAATAAAACTTGGGCTTAATCACGCCAAGATGAACAGTACAATAAAAGAGATCATTTGTTTTAATATAGATAGTTAAGATGTAAAAAAGCGTTAGTAAATTGTTTGTGTATGTCGAAAAAATAAGTCAAGAAAAAAGTAAAAAAAAAACCTACAAGAAAAGAATGGACGAGTACAACGCTTGTTATTCTGAAGAAAATTAAAATAATAAAAAAGATATATATATATATATATATATATATATATATATATATATATATATATATATATATATATATATATATATGTATGTATGTATGTATAATATGTGATTAGATATTATGAATGGAAGCTTAAAATGACATAAGTACTTATAAAAAAACTAAAAACTTGAATAAATACAAAAACAAAAGTAAAAAAAACTTTATATTCCAACTGGGATTCGATCCCGGACATGTATTTTGTCTAACTTACGCGTCGACCGCTTGACCATGACGCTTAAAATCGAGTGTAAGAAATTATCCACCATATTCTGCGTGAAATAATGCAAAAAGAAAACTGCATGAAAACTCGACAATACGCGTTTTCCCAGACATGAGACTAATCTAGATCGATTTTTCGCCCCCGAAAGCCCCCACATACCAAGTTTCAGCAAAATCGTTAAAGTCGTTTCCGAGATCGCTGGTATAAATAAATAAAGATATAAATATACAAGAATTGCGTTACGTTTAAATATATTAGATTAGATTCATTGTAATCTGTGATCTACTGGCGCGCTTTGAAGCTATTGCCTAATAATAAGATAATTTAATTGAATTACTTATTCATTATTTAAATATTATTTGTGATAAGCATTATAAACTACTACTTAAAATAAGCCTCATTAAAAAATTAAAATAAAATAGTTTTATAAAAGGTTAAATAAGCTTTCTATATATGAATCAATTATACAACAACATTTTTCAAATGGTTATTTAAATATTATAAGTATATATTGGTTTAATTTAATAATATACAACAGAAGTCCTTGACATTCAAATAAATTACATCTGAGTTTGTAGAAAAACAAAGCGTGAAATACAAAAAAATTAGAGGTACTTAGCAAACTATGTGACGTGACTTGTTCGTACGGATTTTTCGCAACTTCTGGCACTACGTGCAATATTTTCACACACGCTCTGCATTTGCCAAGAAGTGTTTAGATCAACATTCAGCAACCACCGTGTAGAGTACATAGTTAGATAAACGTTTGAGGTCATACACTCAATTGGCACATTACCGTTTTATTATAGCAAATATTTAACAAATGGATGAGTATAGACACAAGACTCTTAAATGACATTCGATATACCTATTTGTTTGTGAAGATGCTAATTTTATTTTAAGCTTAATAGTGACCAGTATTTTAATTATAGCATCAACTGTATGCATGATAATTAATATAATATAAAAAAATTAAGACTATCTTTTTAAACAGCATAAAGATGACTTAATTGCGATAGAGAATGTCCGGATCAATAATAATATGTAAATTTAAATGAAATAAAAGAGCTTTGACTTATGAAGAAAGATACAGTGAAATATGAGAAATATAAAATAGATACACAAAGAAATATCGTCAGAAATATTATAGTCTTATTTATAATTAATTTGAAATATTAAACATAAGGACTGCTTTAGAGAAGGTTTTTAAATAAGATATAAGAAGGCACAGAATCAAATGATACCTTCAGAATATATGGAGTCTATTTGTTCACTCTCGACGCTCTGTAAACTGTCGTCTTCGTAACGTACTGGTACCTCCGGTATTTCCGAATCTTCTGGCATTCCTAAATCATCTGACATTTCAGAATCTTCTAACGTTTCTGAGTCTTCTATCGCTTCCCCAGAGTTTTCTGGAGGATCTTTTAAACTTTGTTCTGATGACTGCCTCGTCGTTCTATCTTCCGGCTTTTTCACTGGCAGGATGTCAAATATTGAAGGTGCTTTTAGGTTAGTGCTGGCGAGTCCTAACTTCTTTTGTATGAAAGCCTCTAAAATCTGCTTGGTGATAATATTCTGCCTCGCGAGCTCTGTGGGTAGAGGAATAACAGATAAAAATGACTGCGCGAAAACCAAAGAATTGTCGTCCGGAGGTTAAATTTGAGTACGAGCCCGATGTCATTTTTATCTGCATCCCCTTTTTTTTAATGCTCTGCAATAACCGCGAGCTCATTTCATAGATAATGCTAAAATTTATTAGAAATTATAATAAATTTCTATAAAATACGTTTATTAATTCGCTAAATTTTACCTCCGTACTATGAAAACATGCACATATATAATTCTAAAATTTAAAATAAGTATAAAAGATAAAAACTACGTATATTGAAGAGTTTTATAAATAAGGTCATTTGTAAATAAATTGGATATTTTTATATGATGACCAGAAACATTAATCTTACTCTGTCATACGCAGCTACTATTGCCTAAGCGAGATTCTCGCTACAATGCCATTGTTAAAACAGTATAACAATCACAATAGGAGTTATCAGATCTTTCGTTACAGCTTACTGAATGTGAGGAAGGTTCGTGTTTTACTGATGTAAGGAAGTGCAAAGTACAAATAATATGTTTACCTCATATTGTTTATCATAATATAACATTTGTTTGTAAGGTTCAAGGATTGTTTTTTTCTTTGACAGTATTTTTCCTTTGTTGGGGCTATAGAATATGACTTAGACTGTTGCTGATCTATTGTGATCGCCGCATATTGGACTAAAGTAAACCACTGAACCCTGCAGCTGCAATAAACTGTAGTAAGTATATGACTAATATGTTGAAAATTAACAATTACGTAATTTTGAAGCAAAACGCGTACATTTTCTTTTGCAAAGCATATTTCATTGCTCGTGACTGTACGTTTATATACGTTTTTATTATGATATAGTGTTTATAAATGCCTTTTTAATTCAAGACAATAGTTGCCGAGTTATGTGCTTCTATCCGAAAGTAAACATTTTGTGTCCCAAATTTATAATTTCCGAGTAACTCAGATGAGTAAAAACTTCCGTAACATTAAAGTCCTTGTGATGATTTACGTCACTCGTGAACTACCACTCCATCTGCTATTTTGTTAAAATTTATAAAAATAGCATAAAGAGCTCAACAAAATGTAAATTTATTGATATGATCTATTATTATGTTAATGTAAAACATTTCAAGCATTGCGATATTTACATCGTGAATGTCTTTAAAACGTATTTTATTACTCGATAAAAATTTCTCAATTTAACTTGTTTTTGGTGAAGATGCAATTGTAAACGAGCATTCGTAACATTATTTACAATTTTAAACATTCCTTCCATTATGAAGAAAGAAACATTGAACAATTACAAGCTTAATCACATTTTTATAGCTTTTACATAAAAAATCATAAGAAATAATGCAATAAAAGTTCTATTATTAAATAAAACATAACTGTATAAAATATATACTGAAGATCATTGACGTTAAGTTTCTCAAGCTTAATTGCTTGTATTTTGGTAATAATACTAATCCCTATGATAAATAATTATTTAAAGTAATGAAAAGCATAAACTCCCACGCAGTTGACAAATGTGTTGATCTGATAAGCTATAGGCATAAATAAGAAAATCATGTAAGTATATTTGCGAGGTATTGCGATGGTGCACGTTTAATACATAAAACTGTAAAAAAATGGAGGAATTTGAATTTTACTAAATAAATTCATCAAATCTACAATAACTTAGGTAAAAGTATGAATAAAAGTATATATAAGGCTAATTAAAAGTAATCTTTTTTTTTCAGCAAATAAATATTGTAATTGATTTAATCATATTCGTATTTAGACTTTTTTAACGTCCTACTGCTGGGCAAAGATCATTTACTACAAGGGGGATCATGCCATAGTCCACCACGCTGGCCAAGTGCGGGTTGGCTTTGACTTTACATGTCTTTCGTTTGCTAGGTTCTCTCAGACATGCAGGTTTCGCACATGAGAATATCAGAGATGCGAGACTAGGGATTTGAACCCGCTTTACTCAGTTTCCAAAGCGAGCGCATTACCACTGAGCTACCACTACCTTAATTAATTAAATCACGATAAATAATTAAAACACAATTGTAAATTTAAAGTTCCACGAGTATTTATGTTTATTTAACCAATAAATACGCGTTAATTTACAAAACTTCCTATTTAAGTATTTTTAATGAAATTTATATTTACTACCCCATCGGTTAGGATTTTTGCAACGTCGTTAATGCAATATCATTTAGGATTATCGAATATCTTTTTCATAATAATATAAAATTATGTTTAAAAAGGTTAAATCTCTTCCAAAGAATTACATCGATAATGCCTAAAATGCAGACGACACTTCGACCTACGCGCTCCTTAAGTTTTTAAATTTATTGACAGTTGGTAAATTGGACATGTTTCAATAAAAAAAAAAAAACATTTAGAAAGATTAATAAGGAAGTGGTATTTAATTTTTAGCTATAAAATTTGATAAACATTTTTTATCATCATTTGGCCATCTTCCTGGTGAAGTGATCTATATAAAAGTGATTAATTAATACAAATAAATAATAATTACCATATACTAATGCATCTGCCAAAGGTTAATGTTATCATCTATTTATATTCTTGTAGAGTATATAGGTATATAAAGGTCAACATTTGGAAATAGAGCATTATTTTATATAAATGATATGTATTTTTATCAATTCATGCACTTTATTAAATAATATAAGGTCGTGGAAAACTGAGGTGATAAAATAGTTCGACGCTAAGAATCGTCAAACTAAGGTAAATTATCCAAAATAGGTAAGAACTTTTCTATACATATAATGAAATTGTAACTAAGCCGAATCTGTACATTAAATATTTTTTGGAAAATCTTATTGAAATAGACATTATTATAGATACAGAGACCGAATCTATAGTTTTTAGGATTTTTGTCTGTCTGTCTGTGACCGCATCACGGAAAAACCACTGGAGGGATTTTGATGAAATTTGGTACGATGATAGCTGGTTTCCCGTGTCAACATATAGGATACTTTTTACTGCGGCAAAATATCTCATCTCTGAGAAATCTATACTAAACGCTAAAACGTAAGTAGGGACGAGCCCGAGCGAAGCAAGGGTGAGTCGCTAGTACATTTATGAAAGTAAACAATTGACAAATCAGAATAAGAGATAAATAACTAACGTTATTTAATTATGTATTGAAGAGTAATTAATAACATAATATGAAGGACTTATTACCTTTTAAAATAAAAATCATGGGATTGTCACGCGAAGCCTACCTCGAATATAAATAACTTAACTTTCTGAATCACTATATTTATAGTGTGTATATAGGATATATGTATCTATATATTCTTCAGAATAATTAAAATTGCTTCATAAATTCCACTTGTAAGAATAATTTGAATTTACTTTTTTTAAATCGTAAAACTATCGTACAGGAGGGTCATGACGTTCTTTATTGTAGATGTCTCAGTAAATATTATTTTTAAATCCCATTTTATTTATCACTTTATTATAACAGACACAGTTGAGAGCTTATTTACAAGCAATAACGAACTCGCACTGTGATTTGTAAGATTAAAAATAAATTGGATTTGCAATTTGAAGAATTTTAATTACTTAGTATAAAATATTGAAATGACTTTTAGTAAAGACGCATCATGTCTAGTTATTATCTAATATGTAAGCAGCAGATTTAATTTTTGTGAAGAAAATGGAATTTAAGACTTAGGTAAAAATATATGTCTATTCCTTTCCCTCTTAATATGAGATATAATCTATACGTATAATAAAAGTGTAACTGATCGCTGTCTGTACATGGAAGATATTTTAGCAAAACTATTATTAGGGGTCTTTATTAACACAATAAAACCCAAAACAATGATTTTTAGAATTTTTATGTTTGTTTGTCTGCGCGTTTGTGCGCGCTAATCTAAGAAATGGCTTAATTGATTTGGGTGCACTTTTATTTAAATTTTTATTACCTACCAATACATAATACGATTTATTCGCAGTTTATTACTAACGTAAGCTTCATTTAGTATTTATTTTATTTCCGTCGGTTTATAAATAAAATATAAGTCTATTTAATGAATCACCCAGGTACTAACCCGAGCGAAGCGAGGGGCAGTCGCTAGTATTAGATTTAAATATGATGCGATTATTCAACATATAGAAGAGTTGAAAATATGTATGCAAAATTCATTTAATGATATTTTTCAATTAGACATATTGATATAAAATAAAGATATAATCATTCAGGTCAATTTTTATTAGTGTACCAGACATGCTTAGGTACATACCTACTCTTAAAAAAAGGACATTGACAGTTCAAATTATTAAAAAAAACCATCGCAAAAAGGTTCATGACATAAATTCTTGGATAATTAACATTGGATGATTAACAAAATGGTAAATATAAAAACTTACAATTTTGCGTATTTATTACAAGTATTTTAAGTATCATTATGTTTTTTTTTGTCATTTACCGACAGTGTCTTGACAGGAAGTTAAAATAAATCAATATTAATTAACATGTAGACTATTTTGGAAATTATTTAAAGTTAAGACAATTCTTGTAGCAGAATTTAATTAACGAGTTTTGTATCGAGCGCCTATCAATAGCATTGAGCAAAAGTTTACGTGTATACAGTGGCTTTAAAAGTAATAAGTAAATTATGATTCGATATCTAAAAAGGACGAGGATTCATTAAAATAAAATATATAAATTAAATATTAAAAACTGTTTTGATGGATATTCCTTATATTTCTTTAGTTAATTCATTATGATTGTAAGCACGTGTTATTTTATATATCTCTCTGCATAATTAAGCTATGTTAAGTTTTGTGAAGGACTGTTTTAATTTAGAGATATATTGCAAATTAGACATACGTATATATGTAATTCTATACTAATATTATAAAGAGGCAGAGTTTGTTTGTTTGAACGAGCTAATCTCAGGAAATACTAATCCGATTTGAAAAATTCATTTTGCATTAAATAACACATTTATTGAGAAAGGCTATAGAGTATAAGCTAAGCGTCCCGGAAAAATGTACAGTTATTTAGGGTTCCCATGGGATAAATTTGTTTTTATCTAGGGACAAACCCGAAGCGAAGCGAGGGTGAGTCGCTAGTATTTTTATAAAAAATCTAAATTAGCAAGAATATTAACCAATATAAATTTATTATTAATTTATGTAGGGCTTTTAGGAGAATATTAATAAGGGTGAACATGAATTTGAACTGCCATAGCAACATAAAACCTTGTTTTGTTTCAACGCCTACGTAAGAGGTACATTATGAAAAAAAAATCTTTCAATTATGGTACGTATTACAATTTTTTTTAAATGAAAATACTTACATATAATTATAATTTATATTTTTAAATCTTAAATCTTTCACATAAAGTTTAAATTGCTTTGCCGCGATAATCAATTAAATGTGTTGGTATATAAAGTACAATAAACCTTATTAGTGGACCAAGGGCATTTTTTGCACTAAAATTA
Organism: Argynnis bischoffii washingtonia; assembly: GCA_033884665.1. NCBI lineage: Eukaryota > Metazoa > Arthropoda > Insecta > Lepidoptera > Nymphalidae > Argynnis > Argynnis bischoffii. The sequence continues at coordinate 4,844,144 of CM066619.1, read as the reverse complement.
TTTTTACAATTTATAAATTGATGAACACCGTAATGATAACCGCTAAGTAATACATACTTAAATAGCACTAACTTCAGCTTGTGACTTCGCCAGCATCTACATAATATATTTCTATTCTACAGACAATTATACAAATCTTTTTCACTATTCAGTTCTTTCTTACTGCCTGTTAATGCATGTTTTGAAATTCAGATTATTTTCTATAATTTAAATAACCTCATGGATAGCCTTCATAAACCTCAATATACTAAAACGTTTAAAATATATAAATACATATAGGTATCATATTATGACCTATTTATAAATTGAAAAATATAAAAAAATTAAATAGTATAATTCTTGCTAAATTAAGGGAGATCAGACCAAACATATGTATATACTATATAGGTGTATATTAAGGAAATAATAATAATGACCTTTTTAGATGCAACAAAGGTATGGATTTGCAGAGCTCTTTTTATTGCCCTTAAAGAAATACCTCAAAAGATATAAAGTTACCATTTCCGTTTATATATTATACTAGCATTGCCGGCGACTCCGCCCGCGTTCAGATGACTAAAAACCAAATTCTTAGGTTTTATATATTAGTATACTCTTACATTGCAGGTTTTGTATTTTTTCTCACAAATGAGATATTTTCCCGCGGTAAAAAGTATCCTATATGTTGACCCGAATAACCAGCTATTACCATACCAAATTTTATCAAAATCCCTCCAGTGGTTTTTCTGTGATGCGGTAACAGACAGACAGACAAAAATTCTAAAAATTATAGATTCGGCCTCTGCATCGATAATAATGTCTATTTTAATAAGATTTTCCAAAAAATATTTAATGTACAGATTCGGCTTAGTTAGAATTTTATTATATGTATAGATTAAATCTACGTGTCCTGTGTGATTGGAATTTACGTGAAAGCCGGTTCCGTACAGTATGAAGACTTCTCACCTTTGAGTTTTTGTTACATTTCCATAAAAACTACAAGTTTATTGTTTTTTATTAAAGTTTGAGCTCACTAGATGTAGTTTCATAAATATAAAGGGGTATGATTAATATTAACTTAATACCATCATTAATTTGTTAAAACAAATAAAACGTTCGGAGGAAAAAAAAATGTTTATTCAAAATATAAATCTACGTATGTCGAAACATAACTGAATTTTTTCGTCAAGCAAATAAAAAATTAAAGAGAACAGCTGCTGATGCTGTAATAGAAAGAAGCACGAATGATTCTATAAGATTTTGGTTTTTTATATGATTCTTGATTTTTTGGAGCCTCATTTCGCTTATTTACTCATTTTAAAACAAACTTTCATAGCTTTCTTATATATATATTGAATAATCTAAATTAAGAACTATATACAAGAGTCATCAATTATTTATACCGATGATTTTTAGAGATTTATTTAGTTAAATTGTTTAATATAGAATAATGTTAGCGATTTATTAATTTATATGTATATTAGAACATAAATAATGTATTGGTTCATTTACATGGCTTAAACTTAATTAAAATGAGGCGCTAATGTGTTGAATTATAATTTGAAGAGAATTTCGTGCATATGTGTTAAGTGCATTAAGAATCCGATATTGTTTTATTTGTTTACGACTTTATTACAAGGTGCTATTTCATAATATGCACCATAACTGGCATAATTAATAGGTTTTTATTACATCTACATATATATTTTAGTAAATCACACAAAAAACGGAATAAATTTATATAATTAGGTGTCAGATGTTGTCTATTTAGTTACATCGATAATTCGCTCCAGCATAAAAACTATTGTAAAAAAAAAGCTTTTTTAGAATGATTTTTTTTTTAAAGATTGAGGTTTATAAAAAGCTCTCTTTAATAATACTACAAGAGCATGTTTTATAAATATAATTATATATATAAATATGTAAAGGGCCTCAAGAATATAATTATATACCTTATAATTTTGACGACACGTTTGGCTCAGTTTGTAGTGACCCTACTTGCTGTGCCAACAATCGCGGGTTAGAGTCCCGCGGGTGGTATTCATTTGTGTGATAAACACAAATGTTTGTACTCCAGTCATGGGTGTTTATATTTGTAATACATACATTTAAAGTTATATATGTGTAGTGTATCAACTATCTGGTATCCATAACACAGGCCTCGTAGCTTACCATGGAACTAGATGATGTGTGTTAATGTCCCAACATATTTATTTATTTATTTTTTACCTTTTTTTTTGATTCGTGGGAAAACCCCTTTACGGGTGCCCGTGCGTGGGGGGCGCGCGGGGTATGTGCGACACCTGTCGCGAGAAGCGCGACAAACTACCCACTAAAACCACCACGGTGATCCCTATTGCAAAAGACAGAGCCACGGGGTTACTTTCGCATTCGACCGCGACCCCTCAAGAATATACCTAGACTTTTAAGATAATTGTATAACAATATATTAGTGACATTTTGTTACATCATATTGCATTTCAAAGCCTTTAAAATTTAAAAATATAGCACCACCTTTTACCTGTTTCGATGTCACAGACTATAAAACTTCGCTATTAACCATGAATAATATAGGCAAGGAGTCCAACCACATAATGTTTCATATGAGAAATCTGTCTGCAAACATTTTTAGACTTATAGTTCCAAAAGTTGTTACAAGTCGCGCTAATTTACGTAGTACTAGGTGAATTTAGTTGTATGTTAGTAGCGCGAAGTTAATAATAAACAAATCAGTGTGAATTAAATTAATTGAAAAATGAATTCACGCTGTAATAATTATGTATTTTTCTTTAATACTTAGTTATTTTGAACAGCTTCCTTACGTACAATAAGTAAATAGGATTTTTTCACATTTCATATTACATATTTAAATATACCGGGAATTTCGACATAGCGACCGCAGCGCTCTCTGCCCACCCACTATTATTTTTGGAACAACTTTTACATACAGGAATTGGACTCCTTGTCTATATTCTTCATACTATCAACAATGGGTATTATCGCCAAATTGTCACGTATCACAACCCCGACCTACTTACATTGCCTAACTTGTTATAGCTATCCTAATTTATGTCACCTTGCTAAGACATATGTTAATCTATGAACATGTACAATAACTGTTACCTAACCTCAAAGAGGACTGACACCGCTTGAATTGCTCTCTTGATAATGTACTTAATAAAACTATAACATTGACTTAATCACTAATTAAGAACACTTAGGTGTTGTATTCGATAAAAATTTGCATTCGAATCCCTTAAAATGTGAATAGTACTAAGAAAAGATTTTCAAATATTTGTCCCCAAAAGTGTTTAATAGGTGATGAAAGTTAGTATACAAAGCCATTTTTTTTATATAGCCAATGGGAAATCCCATGGAGGTCACTGCTCTCTATCTCTTTATAAATAAAACTAATTTTTAGTTAAAACTATCAGACTCTGTGAAAAATGTACCTGGCTGGCTGTTTTTGCTTGTGATAATTTTTAATCCATACTAATATTAGAAAGAGGTAGAGTTTGTCAGTTTGTGAGGTTGTAGGGGTAATCTCTGGATCTACTGTACCGATTTAGATGAAATTTGGTAAGAAGATAGTTTAAGACCCTGAAAGGACAAAGGATACGTTTTATCCCTGAAATCATCCCTTAAGGGGGTGAAAATGGGGATGAAAGTTTGTATGGGGAATTAGCCTAGGGACGAACCCGAGCGAAGTGAGGGTGAGTCGCTAGTCGACTTTATGGGTATTATATTTGGCTATCCATCGAAGCTTTATGACCACGAATATTAATAATTGTCTAATTTAAATTATACCTCTTTACAAGAGACAAAATCATCAAAAAGTTTTATTTTTCAATAACAATGCATTATATAAAGTGAAGGCATATTTTGAGTTTCAATATGTTAGAAGGCGAAGGTTAAGGTTATTTTGTCATACTTATGAATTGACATTCATACTCAGTAAACTTACGTCATGAAATTCGACATTTACTTCAGCGTAAAACCTATTGTATAGCAAGAGGTATTAATTATTTTTCAAAAAAAATAATATATAGTAAAAAATCTTCTTTGTTCTCTAAAGCTACTTTAGATTAATATTTTTTTAAATATTTGAGAGAAATTGGTGGTACATAGAACATGTAGTCTGTGGAAGTTTTTCTCCTGACTTATTGCTATACGAGTAAGTAAACGAATTCTATTATATACGTTTTAATATTTACACAATACACATAACAGTACATATCATTTATATATTGAATAACCAGTATACCTACATTCTAACAAGCATAAAACAATGAATCAGTACCAAAATATAACCTGATAATATGATAAATATGAAAATTGGTAAAAATATTTGTTCGATGACTCGATGGCACAAATAGTTTACGGATTTCGAACTTGACACACAGACTACGCTCTACACTAGCACATGGAATCCATTATCAATATTCGGTTTTTTTAACTGCCTCAGTGGTCTAGTGGCTAGAAAGTACGGCTGCATATCGAGAGGTTCTGGGTTCGAGGCCCAGGTCGGGCCAAGTTTAGTTATTGAATCTTTCTGTTTAGTAAGCCTCAGTAACAGCCCGGAGTTGGGAAGTTGGTGGAGTTTCACGCAAATGCCGAGGCAGAGCACGTAAAGTCCCACCGGAGTATGAGAGTGACAGGAACAGAAAGTGCAGTTGTGTCTGCGCGTACACTTGTGCACTATAATATCTCCTGCGCAGATGGCTACTCTCAATGAGACTGGCCGCCGTGGCCGAAGTCGTTCGGGAGGTCATTATTATTATTTTGCTTTTTAACCTTTAAATTTATTGTATTTAAATAATTGTGATCTAAATTTGATTTAAACGCATTTGATTAATTCGTAGGTCACAGATCAAAATATGCAGATGCTATACAATAAAAATGTATTAGTTCACTTGTACAAGGCAATCTAGATTTCTAGTCTAGCTGATATACCTATATAACTGAAGACTATCGATCGATCGATGTTTTTGAGATATAATATAATTTATTTACATAATAAATTATATTCATATATTACTTTGTTCCGCATGATTGAATTATTGAAGTGAATACTTCTTTAGCCGCATTAAGCTATTTTTGGTAGGAGGAAAACTCATGAATTCCGCCAAACTAGCTACGGGCAGCGTCATATGTATTGATTAATAAATTAACTAGATATATGAAAATGTAAGTATATAATTATTACTAGGATTGCCTATAGGTTTGAAAACCAGACTAATAATAATTTCAATTTACAAATTATGAAATTTTAATTATACACACGAAAATTAATTTAAAAAAAAAACACAGTTATTCCAAAGTTATAAGTCATCACTTCTGTCGGTAGTCTCCATGACTGCGTTATTTATTATATATTTTTAGGTGTTTTACATAAAGTAATTTCATGTATTAAGCCCTTATTTTAACGTCCTACTGTTGGATACAAACCTTCCTTCAATACGAGGGGGATTAGACTATACTCTGACATACTGACCAAGTGCGGATTCACATGTCTTTGCAAAACTTTCTAGGTTTTCTCAGACATGCAAGTTTCCTCACAATGTTTTCCTTCAAAATAATTTCATATAACCCCAAATATACAAATAAAAATGGCTGGCTACATTAAGTTACACTGAGATGTCGAGGGTCCCATGCCAATGTATTTACTCTATATACCGAAGCACTTGTAAAAAATAATCTTATATTTAGTAGCGTTTGAAAATCTCAACCCTTGCTCGGCTCACACTCGGCCAGATTTTGATATTTATCTCACTATAAGATTTGCAATCACACTAGATGTAGGTATATCACAATGTACATATATACTGTTATGATGGATAAAAACATTATCTTTTTTTATGGATGAAATATTTTTGAATTTTGCAATAATAATATTTTTGGTAAAAGTCATTTAATTCCAAGTTATATATTTATTCTAATTTAACTAATGAAGTTTTCATCTCCATATTAATTGTTTATGGAAAACAAAATGTTACAAAATCGTTGACAATCCAATAATTCACGTGTCAAATGTCAACGGTTGTTAATAATTAATTGCCTGTGACCATTTAAATAACCGATTGTTGTAGCATCATTAAAATTGCATAAAATGAGGTAAACTAGTAACCTTATTGATAGAAAATATGTATATCAAAGGATTTATTTGCTCCATTTTACCTTGGAAATTGAGGTTAAAAAAATATTTTAATAGATATTTTATAAATTTTATTTAATTTCTAGAATCGTTTAAGTAGAAAATATTATTTTTAAATAGTTTATGAAGTAAATCTGATGATACGTTTGGCTTGGCAGTGACCCTACTTGCTGTTCCAGCGGTCGCGGGATCAAGTCCCGCTGGTGGCATTTAATTGTGTGATGAGCACGAATGTCTGTACTCCAGTTATGGGTAAAGTTATACATGTGTAGTGTATCAACTATCTTATCCATGACATAAGCCTCGTAGCTTACTATGGAACTAGATAGTGATGTGTGTTAATGTCCTAACATATTTATTTATTTAAAGAACTATTGTGCTAACATATCCGGCTATACACTAAATCGATTTAAACAAAAGCTTCACTTAAAACATTATAAAATAACATTCTTTCTATATGTAATATGAGTTATTAAAAGTAAAATTATTTCATCAGAAAATCAAAAGTATTGGAAATTCCGAACTATATTTAAATTTAAGGCAGTGATACAAATGCATTACGCGTCAGTATCTCTCTCTTGTAAAGTAATCTTTTAACGGTTTCCGATCGGCGTATAAAGGTAAAGCGCATTGTACAATTTTCGTTACAATATCGTGACAATGGATATTTACCCGTGCCTTACTCTGACCTTACTAATTTACATCGAATTATAATGCCACTTCATCCTGCTTTCCTTATATGGGAAACATTACAAAGAGATCACGCTTTATCTTATTTTATAAAACATTTTTTTAAAAGAAGTTAAACCGAAGAGCTTTAAGCTTTTCTTGGATCATATATAGCTTACTAAGACACATTATTTCCTATATTCTGTTCTTTTTAAAGGGCAGAATAAAAGATTTTTATTATTTTACTTAAATATAACTTACGATTAGTGAAATAATTTTAGTGTTAGTACTAGTAGAGTAATTCCAAAGACATGTACGTGTTAATGAAACTATCATTATATTTACATTTATACTATATCAATCTATACTACATATAATAAAATAGTAACTGATTGCTGTCTGTACATGAAAGGTAATAAAAAACACTATTGTTGGCAGTGAATGTTGGGTGTCTTTATTAATACAATAGAACCCAAAACTATGATTTTTAGATTTTTTGTCTGCTTGTTTGTGCGCGCTAATCTCAGAAATGGCTTAACCGATTTGGGTGCGGTTGTCACTATACATTTTGGTAAGCTTAACTTAACATTTAGTATTTATTTTATTTCAATCGATTCATAAATAAAAAAAGTTATGTTTATTTAAACAATCAGAACCTAAGCGAAACGAGGGTGAAAAATATACCTCTGTATTGACTGAATTCGATCGAGTAAAGTCGTTAATACCATAATAATGTGAAGAAATTATCTATACTTAATGGCTTAATAATACTTACTACCCATAGAGCTAAATATGGATGACTTTATGTGCTGTTACCATTCCAAAAATGGTTTAAGTGAGGTAAGTCTTTACGCTTATTTACCTATTAGTAATCTTAAGTATGTGGATCTCAATAATATTTTTAATCAATAAAATTAAAATGACTTAATCGAACTTTCTTACTCATTTCTTACTAACTTAATGTTGTTTATATTTCAGTTGAATGTAGACGTAACTAGATTTTTTTTTAAACTCGGCCTTTAATGTTAAAACTCCTAGAGTTTATGTATAATTGATCCGCCCCTCAAGGTTATCACATGACGTGAAATAATTCAATAAATAGGCTTTATTCATGAAGATTTTCACAATAGTCTGATAGTTTCAGAGATAGAGCGATAAACACAAACATGCATTTATATATTCTTATTCCCTGTCACCCACCCAGCTCTATCCAAAAATACCACCTACTCTGCCAAAGGCCTTGTCCCATATGTTAAACTGCAGCCCACAAATCAATAAAAATCTCTTCAGTATAAGTTTAGCATAAACTAAATCGTAAAATTTTATTATCTATACATACTAAATAACATTAAGATAGTAAAAAGTATATTTTAAATTTGATAATATCATTTTTAAATAGAACAATAAATATAAATATATTAAAATTGTGCAATGGCTATCGTTAACATTAAAGATAATATCAGAGATATAAATGGTCCTTGCGAACTCCTTAATCGGAGGATACATTGTGCTCTTGTCATTTTAGGTTACGCCATTTTGATATATTATAAGTTATTTTGCTGCAGATCGTGTGTCGGTCTGTCCACGTTAAGTATGATATATTATAGCAGAACAGTAAGATGCTTAATTTATTTAAGCCTCTTATATTTGTAACAATGAGATAAACGTACGAGTACGTCAATTGCAAGTAGGTATTTTATTTCAAATAAATTGATATGTTGTAAAACTTTATTATTAGCTTTGAAGAAGTAAAAAAAATGTAAGACTTAGTAAAAACCATGATATAGAAATAATGTGTGTATTCAGTTCTTTTTAGCATCCCACTACTATACACGGGCCTCTTTTCCATACGAATGTGATCAGGTCATAGTCCATCACGCGGGCCAAGTTTTGGTTGATGGTTTTCACGTGTCCTTTAAAAACTTGATAGGTTCTCTCAGACATGCAGGTTTCCTCACAAAGTTTTCCATAAAACAAGTGGTAATCGTGCCAAAAATGATTCGCACGTGAAAATATCATAGGTGCGAGACCCGAATGCGCTTCAGTCCGATTCCCAAGCGAGCACGCTACGTCTGGACTACCACTAATAGAAATAATATTTAGCATAATATGTATAATGATTGTATGGAAATCTATACTGTTTAAGCTTGATATCTTATCAAGGTTGCTTTTAGTGTCACTAAATTAAAATTTCTAGAAGTCGTGAACTTTTGAAACGCGCGCGTTTCATTTAAATGTAGTGAAGTGAAGTTCATTTAAATGTATAATTTAATGCATTAGATTTATTATTAAATATAAGAAAAAAAGATTTTATGCGTTTATAAAACGGTAAAGCGCTATTTAAAATTGAAATTAGGTACTAAATGGTACATCCATTAAAAAATATTTAATAAATGTAAATTGTATTTGCTCTAAAAAATTAATAAGCTATATGACAATCAACAAAGCAACAGATATTTTATGGTTTTATTTTAATACAGTAATGTTTCCTTCATCTCATATACTTCCTCCTTTCTTTTGAATTATATTTCTGGGTTTATAAATAAAATATTAAATATCATTTTTCAAAACTATGCACAAACAAATCTTTAATTATATAATTGTACCAAATTACATCGAAATTGTTATAGTAAAATAATAGAAACAGACTAACACGCTGCCGCATTAACAATTTCATATAAGTCCAAAGGTACATGTTATTTTTTTTCCTATTAGTATTGACATTCAATGAAGTCCACTAGCAATGTTACACGGTAGATCTTTACCAATTCAAAGCGCAGTAATCAGGCCGTGAAGCAAAGCAGAGAAGCGAAACGACGTGATTACATTCTAAGTGATTCCCTTCATATTCCAAACTGTGTATTGTTAGGATGAAATACAGAAAACAGCTGGTTTATATAAATTATATTATTCATATTTAATATAAATTATATCTTTCATATAGACACTAATAATACGTATGTATATTAAAATATTTAAATAAAATTAAATAAAATTAACTACGTATTTTTTTTTACTTTTATCTAAATCGTACCTAGGGACGAACCCGAGCGTAGCGAGCGTGAGTGGCTAGTTATGTATAATTTCATATAACATAATATATGTTATTTCGTATAATTTTACTTACTCATGAGTAAATAATAACATAACGAGCTTAAATCCTTAATGAATATTATACATGTGAAAGTGTTTTGTTGATTTAAGTTACTTCATATAATGTAGGATGGACCTAATTTGTTCCATAGTGATAATTTATGGGCCGGGGAGTAACATGAGTTACTTTTAATCCTAACAACATATATATGTTATTAAGATAAATAGATAAATACTTTATTGCACACATAAAAAAGAGTACCTATAGAAAATGAGAAGAAAAATAACAAAGCTATTTATTATATACTTACCTTATTTTTTTATTCATTTTACCTAAAGTTAATACACGTAAATTTATTTTCTACGACTATTTATATAATGAGTATTTATATAATAAATATATATAATGAGTATTAAACCACTAGTACCCATATTCATTACAAAAAAAAATGTAACAAAAGCTCACCTTTTAACTACTAATCTTTTTACTTTTAACCTTTAAGTTATTACTGTATTCAGCCCTTTTTAACGTCCCACTGCTGAGCACGGGCCTCCCTTTAGTAAGAGGGGGATCAGGCCATAGTCCACCACGCTGGCTAAGTGCGGATTGGCGGACTTCACATGTCTTTCGAAAACTTGCTAGGTTCTCTCAGACATGCAGGTTTCCTCACGATGTTTTCCTTCACCGTAAGGCAAGTGGTAATCAAGTTAGAAATGATTCGCACATAAAAATATCAGAGGTACGACACTCGGGATTTGAACCTGCTTCACTCGGTTTCCCAAGCGAGCGCGTTACCACTTGGCTACCACTATTATTAACGTACATTTAATTAATTTAATTTAATTCTATACTTTAGAGTTCCGTAGCCAAAAGGCAACTTGCTGGTTTTTTAATTGCATAAATTAAAAAATAAGGGTGACTCTCCATATACACGAAGACTTGAAAAATATATTAAATCAACAAAAATGTTTAAAATTGAGATAAAAGTGTGGTTTTTTATTCAAACCAATAGGTCTCGAGTTTAGCTATGAAGTTAGAAGCTTAGTGTAGCTTTTAAAGTTATAAACATTGTCTATCCCTCGCCCTTCTAAAATATGAGGTAAAAAATTTAAAAAATGGTTTCAAAATCATTTTGAACAAAAGACATTCAAGTTTTGAGATATGGGTTATTTTTGATTCATTCACTTAACGCACAAAATACAAACTTATTTATGCCATCAATAAGAAGGAAATTGTAGATTTGTAAATATTTTATTTTATTTTTAACCTAACAAATTGCGTATGATTAATTTGATTTTTCATGATTTTTCATCAGATTTACTCTTGCCTGACATTAATTTCTACTACCTTCTTTGTAATAAGTGCATATATATATATATGTTATGACTGTCTGACAGTTGCAGCATTTTTACTGGCGATTTCAACAAAAAGTTGAAAAAAGTCCGAGCATAAATTAGTAGTTAATTATTCTTCTCGTTAACGTTAAGTTTACATTTAGTAAATGTAGAGAAAATAATTGTTTTTACTAAGTATTGGAATTGTTTTGATTGCAAATGTTTTTTGTGCAGTGCATTTTTATTAAGAGAGAATAACATTCAACACTGGAGTAAATAAAATCATAGATATCGACATAGGTAGTTATAAATAATATAGGTTGCTTAATTTGTAGATGAGTATTATAATATGCGAATATATATTACATGATTTGCAACATCTTTAATAAGGAAGAAATCGATATTAAAGAACAAAAGCTTAATTTAAAAATATATTATTTACGATAAAAATATTTAAAAACCGAGTGACCCAGAGAATTATGAACATTATAAATTCATAAAGATGATTTTTTTTTAATTTTTCAAGGTCTTCATATTGATTGATTTTCAAATTGAGATGAAAATTAGGTATATATTTCGATCATAAATATTAAAATCGACCGTGTGCGTGATCGCATACTGTAGGTTCCGTAACACCGTTTCTTTGTGCAAGTGTCCACCATAAAAACTTAAAATTCTTTAAAAAATATGACCCAGTCTCCTATTAGGGTTCAACAGTTCATGTTCAAACTTACTACACGTAATACTTATACTAGATTTACGGGAATATTTGACATTTTAAATAAAGTACGGTTATATTTTGAATTTTTATTTCCGACGCGACGTTTCGCTTTACAGCAAACATGGTCACGGATTTGCTACGCGTTGACTGCACGTCGATCGAATTGATTGTTGCATAGAAATAGACTTTGATAGAAAGAATGACATATCATGTATAAATTTTCCCATTTATCTCAAAATATTGATGAGATATTAGGTGCAAAAAATTTCTAGAGATGCCAATGAATTGCTCATTGGGGTGGCAAGCAAAAGCATAAAATAAATCATATTAACTGATTAGCTAATAAAACTGTATACGTATTTATATAAAATATAACTTTTAAATATATTTTTATTTTGAGACTGTTAAAAATGAAAATTAATTTATTAAACTTCGGCATATTTATTGAGTATTTGTTACAGTTATTAATTACAAAAAAAAACAATGTTAATTTAATTTGTTACTCAGAAGCTCTATTAAATGGAATAAGTAGTGGTGCGTGAAATTAAATGATTTTTAATATATTTTTAATATATTTTATATTATTTTTAATTATAGTATACCATTATGTGTAAATAAAGCCATGTAAATAAACGCCGAATACTCATAGTATTGAAAAAATATATATAATTACATACAGGATTAAGGTAACATAAATTCAAAACTCCTTTCTTAAATAAATTATGGTATTCTACGAAGAAAACATGACGTTTAATATTCAAAATGTCAAAAGTGACGGTGCGTAATCTAACCCAAGTAAACTTTTAATTTTTGCATACAGTATATGTTTAAAGTGCACATCATTTACATTTAGCGAAGATGGAAAATAAATCTAGCTCGGATAGTAGCATTTCTTTGGATAGCTTAGAAGTTGGAAACAGAAAAAAATCGACCTCAGAAGCAAGGACCACTAAAGAAAATGTTGAAACAATACTTGTACCTTTTTATGAAAAGGATGTTCTTATAAAAATTCCCAAATTAAAGAAACAAATTAAACAAAACGCTGAAAAATGCAATAAGAATGAAGATAAATTGCAAGAATCTAGAAGTTACTTAGTTAATAAAGATGCGCAAAGGAGTCAAAAGACATCTTATTTGGAAATGTTTAGGAAACAATTTTCTACTAATCATTTTGAAGTAAATAATAATATAGATCATACAGAAATACGCTCTATATCACCTCAAGTCGGCGATACTCCCAACGAAAGTATAGGAGGTGAATCTACAAATGCAATAAACGATTTTTATAATACTGAAGCTTATAATGAAATTTATTATGAAAAAGTTTTGAATGGTGAACTTGAACGATATCTTAATGAATCTTTTGAGCAAGCTTTGAATTTTGACGAAGATATAATGAAAGCCGAAGACACATTTAATAACTTGAGAAGCGTGTCTGAAGTTTCGCAACCAAGGCGCCATGTACGAAGAACAATCGAGCCACAAATACAAAGTGTACGCTTGGGTGGATTAGGTCCAGATATGGAAAACATAAAACCTAGGCTAGAAAGAGCAAGAAGTCTTCAGAGATACTCTGAAAAAGTTAGAATGGAAAATAGAGTCAAAATTTATAAAAAAGGCCTTGAAACTAAAAATGAAACAAAAGTCGAAGCTATTGATACACGTAAAAACTCAAAGAATAAAAAATCTAAACAATATAATGACACCCAAAATTCTTACTTAGTTAACAAAACTTTACAAGATAATTTATCTATTATTAAAAAGGTTTATCATACAAAATCTAAATCAGCCGACTTGTTTAAAAAACGAGATAAAGAAAAAGAGGCTAAATTCAAAAATGTATGTAATAATGAAAGTCAAAAGGAAGGCGATTCTAAACGAATTAAAAATCGTATGAAAATACTATCAGCTAAAGATCGAGGTGTAAGGGATAATACTGATGGTCGAAATTTAAGAGCGAAATCTAGCGCAAAGACTAGAGAAATTCATGTAGACACAAAACAAAACGTTCCTCCTGTGCAAATTAATTTCTTAGTAAATGTTGGTGAAGTTAGACCTTCAAGTACTTTAAAATCATTAGAAGAGAAACATCGTTTATATCAAGAAAAAGTGAAATTATTCACAAATACGAAAAACACTTAAATTATGTTTTTGTTCTAATTTATTTGTCAATCATTTACTATGCCAATAATTTTATTATGAAAACTGTAATTATAATATGTTATTTTAAATTTTAACAGTTTATGAATTTTTGATGATAAAATATAAACCATTTTTCTGTTCATATTAATTTTAAAAATAGATGTCTTATAATTTGCTTTATATTTTGAGCTTCATATTTTCAAAAGCCTTTAAATTCAGAAAAAATTGCTAGATAATTTCGTTCTGCATTCCATAATATTTAAAGGTTAAATAAGATTTTTAAATAAATTGATTTACCTAATAATATTATTATTAAGATTAATTTGAATATACTGACTTTGGACATCAAAATCATATTATGTTGAATCTAATGGATAAAATGAAGCAGATCAGTTGAATGAATGAGATGAAGCAGTATGAATGAGACAGCGTAAAAATCAGAAATGAGAGATCTGTAAATGTGGTTTATCTATATCACACAGGACACGTAGATTTAATCTATACATATAATAAAATTCTGAGTGGAATCTGTACATTAAATATTTTTTGAAAAATCTACAGAGGCCGAATCTATAGTTTGTAGAATTTTTGTCTGTCTGTCTATCTGGGAACGCATCACGAGAAAACCGCTGGACAAATTTTGGTGAAATTTGGTAAGATGATAGCTTGGTATCCGAGTCAACGTATAGAATATTTTTTCCTGCGGGAAAATATCTCATCTCTGAGAAATCTATACTAACCATTAAAAAGTTGTTAAGGACGAAAAATAAAAAATATACCTCTATGTATATTGTAATATATTGAACCAGTTCATATATCAAATGAAAAATAAAAAGCAGCAATAAAATCAAATATTAGTCTAAATAGTAATCATTAATTATAACTTAATATAGTATGCGGAAATGCGAACAGGTTTGCTTATTTTATAATGCAATTATTCGTGCAAAATTGTAGATTCTCATGAATATATTAAGTTTAAATTTTTCGCGTCATCTGTTTGTTCAACCTGTAAATGTTTTTAAAGTTTAGTCCTTAAGAATCGATTTTCATATCAGACCCCCGATATAGAAATTTTGTGAGGGGTTAAATTACCACCTCCTGGTTAATTTCTAAGAATAACCGGTGTGTCAACCGGTGTGCCCGCGACTCTTGACAGGTTAAACTCAAAAGCGTTACGTTTATTATCATTGTAAATCCAATATTGACTCCCAAAGATGGCGGACGGTTTTTTTATGCAACCCCCTGATATTGATATCAAATGATGGGGTTTGCTGAGAAGAAAACAAGAAAAAAACATGATTTTCAATTTTTATAATATAATTATGTATAAGGTATATTAATTATATTATAATTATATACATATATTATGAAACGTTCTGTATCTTGTAGGAGTAAACTTCAGTCTTACATCAGAGCTGACACACACACCTTTTTTTATTATTGGTGATACGTATAATAAAGTATTTAAATACCATAATAAAATAATGACAATAATGGTTACAATCACTTAGAATAGAGAAAAAAAAGTCGTAAAGTTTTACAATGCACTACTAATTGATAAATTACCAAAAAAGTACATAGTCATTGTTATTATTACGTTATAAAGATGTTTCATGTCACTTTTGTGAGCCAAACTTGACCGATCGCTTTTAACGATAGCTGTCTGGTGTGAAAATAAAATGGATGACGTACGGTAAATGACAAGTGAAAGTACGTACATATTTGACGTTAAGTTAATATGAGCTGAAATATTTTAAACATATTTCTAACACTTTTGGAAATCATCAATTACACCTTTTACATAATACACCTACAAATTTAAATTTATTTTTTTATTTTTTGACTTCAGTGCTGATTTATTAGGTTTGGCATATCCTAAACACAGATCTGAAATTTTTCTATTACATCAGATTTCTCAAATTTCACATTTATGAAAACTGAAAAAAATTGGGTATTCCGATAAAAAAACTCAGGAGTAAAATATAAGTAACAAGTCAGTATTTTTTTTAATTTTCCTTTTAAGTTTATGTCATAATTAAGATTTGAAAATATTATAGAGACTTGTGACGAAAAGGAACCTTTTCCTCTTTTCTGCAAAGCTTTTGTTAAGCGATTTTCTCTTACGAGTCCGGTTTGGATTATCATCCTTAATCATCCAGCAGTAGTCAGCCGTCACGCTTATATTTCACTTTCCTTGATTCACATATAAAACATGGGTATTTTGTATAAACAACTTATCAAACTTACTATAATCTATTTGCGTTAAGAAAATAGTGGGTCATCAAGTACAACTGCAGGCTAAAGGTGTATTCACAGTGGAGTAAAAATTCAATTCAAATATATTTTAAAAGACTAAGTTTAATGGATGAAAATCAACTTAATTATCTCAAATCAAAATATAGTCATTAATGATATATTTACTTAGTATCATTAGGATCTATAATTATACAAACTGTATTTTCAGACACACCGCAGCTCTTTCTGTTTTTAGTACTGTGCTTTCCACACTCGCAATAAATAAATCTCGCTAAATCGCACAGTTTAAAGCTTTACATAAAACATTACATAAAGCGTACATATTGTCATGTTAGCTGTGTTTTGTTGTTGTTTTAGTAAGAACGTAAGAAAAAAAATTCATATTGAATTAATAGGGTAATTGATTTATTACTATCAGAAGGTCTCGAATTTTTATCATAATTATAAGTTTAACTAAATCTACAACCTTTTTAAATTAATTCCTATAGAAAATATAAAAAAAAAATTAAAATTCACTTTCCCAAAATTCTGAGGTGATTTCTTGAACTTTAAAAAGGTAATTCGTTGTAAGACTGTGTTATTATTTAATCAATTTTCAATTTAATTACATATTAAATCATTTATTAAGTCTGCGTAAATTGACAGATTAATGTATTACAAAAACATGCAAAATAGCTTGTTGAATTCCGGTGACATTACCCATTTTAAATCACATTCATCAATTTTATGTATTTATAATTTGTAACTCAATATATTGTTACACGTTTTACTAGTTTCAACAACAGCTTCTTTAAGTGGATTTTGGCTTAGACGATATAATGGCCTAAGATAAGGTCGCCTCAGTGAAAATATTTACGTAGATGAAAACAAGACATTTGAATATTAATATTGTCATATCTAAGTACCTGGGCGACCGAGCTGCGCTCGGAGTTTTTGGCCCACAGTACAGTTTTCTTTTTAATTTGGCTTAAAAAAAACAAAAACTAAAAATTTCAATAAATACAAAAAAAACTTTGTATCCATCCGGGATTTGAACCCGGACACCTGTGATTGTCAATCTTGCGCTTTGGCTGCTTGACCACTATGCTTATACCCGAGCGTGCGAAAATAGCGACCATATTATGGGTAGAAAAATTCGAAAGAAAATTGCATAAAAACTTGAAAACATGCATTTTCCCAGACATAAGACTAAGCTAAACCGATTTTTCACTTCCGAAAACCCCCACATACCAAATTTCAATCGTTAGAGCCGTTTAAAGGTATTAGAGTCCAAATCTTCCAATACCACTTAAAGTGGTCGATTATATTCGTATAATTTTAGAACTACTTAGCCCCCCCCCCACCCCCCACCCTTCAGAACCCCAGTTTAACTGGGCGGAAAGCCAAGGAACACACTAGGACGTGGTCCACTTCGGTGGGAGGTATACCATGTGGGTTGCTTCTGGTACTTTTCTGACGGCAGAGTGGACCGTGGGAACAACCCCATGGTTGTCGTGGTTTGCTTCTTTGGACCTGCCGTCAGGGCGTCGAGGTTGAGTGCGTAAGCGATCCTGCGATGCCCCATTAAGACGGGGGAGGTTTTGTTGGGTTTTAGTGGGTAGTACTGGATTTTCTAGCCGGTGAGCTCACATAACTACCTATATATCTATAGGTGGTATGCGTAAATGCATTTCCCAACATTAAAATAATGTATGTATGTATGTATAATTTAAATATGTATACGTTTAACATAGAATAATATATGCATTGTGGACTTATTCAAAGCATTGTAACACTAATAACTGAATAATAACTCGCCGTACGACTTACATTTGATGGTAATTTATTTCTTACAACGTTACAAACTATTGAATGTGAGTCCGGTTTTATGTATAGAGAAAGTGGTTAAGGCTTGAGTAGTAAAACACATAATGTTATGATTAATGCCCAAATTGACTTCACTACTTGTCGATGCAGAAAAACACCTTTAAAAATAATAAACCGTCATGTTTTGCTAGTTCTAAGCTATTATTACATTTTTGATATCATTATACAGGCAGTGAATGCGATCAGATTTTATATCGGCACTTTCTTTCAACTCTAAGATTTAATCCACAATTTCACCTTTTTAGGATATGAGGTTATAGAGTTTCTAATATGAGAGGAATCTCTTATAACGTAGCACTAACTTTCGTCATTTTAGGAACTCTTATGAAAATTTTATACTTTATGACTCAGTGGAATAGGATGTGTGGTGTATCAACCAGTAACTATCATTGAGTATTCTTGGGGTTCGAAATTAAACGAAGGAATCGAGAGTAGATAGTTTTTATTAATTTTATTGATCTTATAATATTAAATGAGCAATTCTTATATATTATAGGTACATTTATTTTGTGTATCTCGAAAACGGCTGTAACGATTTGGATCAAATTTTATATTTAGATAAGCTTTTGCTTTTGAAGTTTTTCTATGTAAATGTTTTTTCTGGAAAAACACATTTCTTATATCTTTTCACACGCCAAACGAAACTCGTTCGCACAGGTACTAATGTACTTCATTGCACAAAATATACATACCCGTATATGATATACATATGTACGTACATGACATATTTATTATTAATATCTTTTAATTTGATAACATATTAACTAAATAACATTACAGATATAACAGATATTTAATAGGTTATAAATGATTTATTATAATATCTGTATAAATTTATCTAGAACATATTAAATAACCACGAATTCAGTGATATTATTCATAAAGGTCAGCTATTTGTAGCAAAATTCAGAATGGCCAAGTTATATTGTGACTGCCATAATTAATTTATTTATGACATTTTAACT
The DNA here is from genome assembly GCA_033884665.1 of Argynnis bischoffii washingtonia. NCBI lineage: Eukaryota > Metazoa > Arthropoda > Insecta > Lepidoptera > Nymphalidae > Argynnis > Argynnis bischoffii. The sequence goes on along the minus strand of CM066619.1, from coordinate 4,824,964 downwards.
TTTGAAAGCATATAGTAGAAAAAAACAAAACCAGATCGGAGCCATCGAGAAAGCAAGTGTTATTAATGCTTATTTGTAAGTTTGATTGCATATTTATATAAAAAGACTTTTTATTGCTCCAATTCGTTTCGTAATACGGAATTACGGCTTTAATCATCAAGAGATCAGCACAAACGTATGTAGGTTAAATGTAACGTTCAACTTTTACTTTGCCCTTGGTCTCGTACATTTCTGGACCCCAGTTTTTCTAGAATTACTCGATTTTATAACTCACGCGGCGGTAACTGCCACATTCCTTCTTACTAGTAGGGCACAGTATAATTTTTATTTGAAACACCTCAATAGCAATTTTGAGTATTATAATTGGTAAAATGGTTAAAAAGGGTTTTTTTTTATCACGATTACAAAATTATTTTAAAATTTTTATTTAAATACAGCTATAAAACAATTCATAAAATTTTATTTCAACACTAGCGACTCACCGTTGAAAACGGATGATATAAATAATAAGAGACAGAGAAATAACGCTAAATCCTTTACAGCTTCCGATAGGGCGCTATCAAAATAGAAACAAAGTCTTGTAGACTTATATTACTAAAAGAATAATTCATCTCAGTCATGATTTGAACCTGCAACCTCTTGACGTCTTGCTAATTACAATTAACGACTATTCTCCACGATATCAAAAAGAATAATAAATAATGCCTTTGATGATCTTTTAGCGTTTACTTAGGCTACATTTTACTTCACTTGCAAGTAAGTTATCTAGTAAAAGCGGAGATCGCTGCGAGGGCTTAGATTTAAGAATAAGATTTAACAATGAGAAAGTTGCTACAGTATCAGTACTAATGAACCTTTTACGTTCACGGTTTTTACTGTATTTATATCACAAATCTCTTATTGGTGTTTTTAAGAAACAATATAGAGATTGATATTAAAAAAAATGCCAACATGATAATAGTGGCATTATACAATACCTAAAATACATAGGCAATAAAATAGATAGGCACTCCGAAAATAAAGGGTATGTTATATAGAATTACAAGTAGTTACATAAATGAATACATAAAAATATATTGATTGAAAGCTAAAAGTTAAAAGTCACCACCAACTCAATTTTTTGTAAATGGTTTCCATTTAGCATAAATTTACATTTTTAAGATTTGTCTTTTCATTCAGACTTTTTTAAAAGATTTTCGGCATTATTCATAACACTACATGACATAATATCCAAACAATTGTGTTTCGTATACATTGCAGAATCTGCCGGAATATAATACGTGCATTACCATAATTGCCTAGAATCTACACGCTCTACTTTTTACCGAGTATGGTACCTAGTCTTAAAATTTAAATTTTTGTCATTGAGTAATCGCGTGACATTCGCGTGTTGTATACATTTATCTATCTATATATATAACAAAGTCGGGTTAGTTACACTATTTATAACTGTAGAACGGCTGGACTGATTTTTATGATCTTTGACTTATTGGATTTGTCTCCGCCCCGAATAGCAGTATAACACTTTCTTAGATTTATGCGAATATTTGACATTTTAAAAAGACTATCTTTTCGGATTATTTTGATTTTTGGTTCCCGATGTTTCGAATGCTTTACAGCAATCATAGTCACGGGAGGGAATGGAGAGGTCTCGTAGTGTAGTAGAGGTCGTGAACCAAAAATCAAAATAAATCCGCGAAATAATCTGAAAAGATAGTTTTATTTAAAAGCAGAATAATTATTAAAACATTGGAGAAGTTCACGAAAAAAAGAATTATATGAGTAACGCTATAATATAATAACTATTTATATCTATTTAATATAATATAAAAACTATTTATATCTATTTAAAACGTATCTAGGGACGCACCCGAGCGAAGGGACGTTAAGTCGCTCGTACGGTATAAATGTTTAGTTCCATGACTAATGTACTATGCTCCTTAATTATTAATTTTAGAACATCTATTAGGTCCAAAGCTAAGATTTCTGACACGTGATTAAATATCAAACTATAATTACGCTCTAATCATTAATTGCCCTATGCGTAGGACTTCATTTAATGTAACGTAAATATAGCTACAGCCACGAGTAAATTTAATTAAAATCAAAATACCAGTTTAGATTTATCGATTGTTATAAACAAACATTTACGTATATAATAGAGTACGTTAATTCATTTCGTTATATTTAACAGGAACCATATTTATATAATTTTCTGAGTTAAAATCTTTAAACCGAAATTACTTTTTAACTCAACTAACACATCTTTTATATTAAAAAGTTTTTTTTTTATTTAACGCTAGCATAGGTAACTAATGGTGTGTGTGTTAGTAGTCCCTAATATATTGTGTCGATATTTCCTTTTATTTATATAAAGAGGAAAGATAAAATTAAACTCTGTATTACAAATATGGAAGGCAAAATACAATAAAATATATTTCGTCGGGCGAAGTATTTGTATGTCTTAAATAGAACAGAAGAACGATGATCTATAAAATCTATATAGGTATAGCTAGGCTATAGAGCGCGATTGCAAGTAATTGCGGTGCTCGCGCCTGACACTGAAATGATGCATTGTGTGTCAACTGTACCCCTTCACGTTGTCGGTCTGTGTCCACACTCCACACAGATTTATAAGTTTGTTAAAGCAAACGTGAAATTTGAAGTCTAAAAGAAAAAATAACTTAAATACGTAATTGTATTAAAAACTAGGAGACTTTTGTCAAATTTTTACTTCATGTCTTGAACTTCATAGACAGACGTATCTTTCTGCTAAATTTCATCCAAACCCGTCCAATCCTTTCAGCGTGTAGAAGTAGATAACAATCTATACTAATATTATAAAGAGATAAAATTTGTGAGTTTGTGAGGTTGTAGGGGGTAATCTCTGGATCTACTGAACCGATTTAGATGTTTGGTAAGAAGATAGTTTAAGACCCTGGGAAGGATATATGATACTTTTTATCCCGGAAATCGTCTTTTAAGGGATTGAAAATGGGGATGAAAGTTTGTATGGGGAATCAACCTAGGGACGAACCTGAGCGAAGCAAGGGTGAGTCGCTAGTCATTTGTATACAAACTTGCACATTTATAATAGTAGCGTCAATGATTACGTATTTTTGTCTGATTGCAGCACAGGTAATAAGTAATTTTAGGTGTTAATTTCAGAAAATCATCGATATCTGTTTTCTGGTAAGTCTAGTAAACCACTTGTTATGGCCCTCTCTGTGTCATATTTCAATTTCATCTCAAATAGTACTTACTAGCATGAAGAGATAAAAATAAGCACTCTTCTTATATTAAAAAATATTTTATTTTTGGTAATGAAAATATTGTAGGTATATGCTACCTAAATATCCATTATGTAATACAACTTATTAAAACTTTATTAAAGTAAATATTTAAAAGAAGGAAGAAGGTTAAGTATATGTTTATAATACGGTGCTTGGTAAAACATGTTGCGTATTGTAGGTACTAAGGACTATAGAGCAAATATGTAAGCTGCATGGTGAGAGGACTGCAAACTTCGACAGTCTTACTTTGGACGTTTGAATTTCGCAAATACAATCTTGGAAACGTTGTTCTTAATACTAACTATAATAATTATAAAAAATATGTTAGGACATTAACATACAGCACCATCTAGTTCCATGGTAAGCTATAAGGCTTGTGTTATGGATATCAGATAGTTGATACACTACACATACATATATTACTTTAAATACATACATATAATAAATATAAACATCTAAACATTCGTACTCATTACACAAATTCGAGGTTCGAGTCCCCCAGCGGGACTCGAACCCGCGACCGCAGACACAGCAAGTAGGGTCACTACAAACTGAGCCAAACATGTCGTTACAACTATTGTGTTTCCTTAATATTAACATGACATGCTTACGCCGAATGATAGGTATGTATTATTTTACTTAAACTGATCTTACCTTCACTGTCTATTAAAAAACTATTTACTTATCTGAAAGTTTTATTACGTGTGTCATCATATCATTGCTCTCTTATAAAATAAAAAGAAAAGCGATAGAATTTTTAATTTTAGTAAGAAAACTATACGTTTATATTTTATTACATGCTAAAATTACTTTATAAATCGATACTAAATATAACAAGTAAGCGATGCACGAAAGCATCATAAACGCTATGGCGTCTCCACGCAACTTGAAGTTATTTCATCTTGCACAACCATTTTCAGCCGTATGTTATTAAATTTATAGTACAAAATTGTATAACATAATTGAAACTATATCCAGGGAATGTAATAATTGTTATCTTTGGTCACATCGGTCTATAAATGGAGTTGAACCTAAGTTAGTATTAACGTACAACAAAACTTGAGATTGAGTTCGAATTGCCGCATACTGAGGTGTTTAGGAAGAATTAGATCGCAATGCCTTTTACTCTAGCTATCACTTTGGTGGATGATAGTCAATTTGAATCACGTCTTCTACCTTATTGTAACAACACCATTTTCATTGCGGTACATAACTGCATGTTTTCGTCTCTAGTATAATATAAAGGCCAACATATTTATATTTATTGCATATAATATGCCTATATAAAAATAGGTCCAATATAATTTTTTTAAAAATATCTTCCCCTAAACGGTATAAAATGAAAATAACGGTAAAAAAATAACGGTATCTTGAAATCGTTTGTAAATAAGAAGCTTGGTCGCCCAGGTACATTTTATATAAAATAATTAGTATTAAAATGATTTAAAATACACTAACGTTCATTAAATAGAAAATCTATTAAAATTATGTTATTTGTAGCTATCGGGTCTCGTCGGACCATATCGTAATGGGAAATTGAGTAATCATGCAATAGCCTGTGGTGGTTAAACTAATAAGTAAGTACTACAGTGACTAATTAACAGTACCATTATGTTAGTAATTAAAGGATACGCATTCACTTGAAGTAAATATTTTATCTAAAATCTATGTATTTAGGGTACATTTGTTTTCTATATATAATCCATATTAATATTATAAATATGAAATTAACTCTGTCTGTCTGTCTATCTGTCTGTATGTCTGTCTGTTGCCTTTTCACGCTAAATCCACTGAATCGATTTAGATGATATTTGGTATGGAGATAGTTTGAGACCCTGGGAAGGACATAGGATAATTTTTATCCCGGAAATCATCCCTTAAAGGAGTGAAAAGGGCGATGAAAGTATGTATGATTATATGGAGAATCATTTCTCAAGTAAGGGATACATTTTTTTTAATTTTTAAAGTAGGTACTTACTTTTCTTATACATATAGTTTATTCTTTACTAATCGTGAAAACGTATCTAGGGACGAACGCGAGCGAAGCGAGCGTGAGTCGCTAGTTAAGGATATTTGTAAGTTTATTTATTGTAAATAAAAGATCTATGTATATACATATACATTTGCGTAAATAGGCAAAGACGACACAGTTCAGTACCTTTTTCTCCTGTTTCTTCTTGTCAATCGGTTTTTTTGCTAGCTATTGATGAGCTGTAGTGTTATAAATAAAAAAATAGAAAACATTTTTTTTATATCTATAAATATATATAATTGTCAAATTTTGACCACCACAATATATAAGTAATATCAAAACAGAATGTCCTACAACGGTGAGTAGTGTTTGAAGAAATAAATAGGTAATTATAAAAAAATACTTCATGTGTGAGCTAATTAGCAATACCTACGTTTTTGTCATTTTACTGTTCAAAGTACTTGATTTTATTTAAAAAGTGACCTATTTGTTAATCCAAGAAATAGGCTTTCTTCATGAGGTATCGCTTTCTCTTAAACTTTCGCATATTTTATAATATTAAATAGTATTATAATATTAGATAATAAAATTACTGATCTTATCAAAAAAAGTTTGCGGTCAGTGCGCTCTTGCATCCAATTGCTTAAATCACATAATGTGTTAAAAAATAAAAGCTAATGTGAAATATTACATTTATGTATAGAGTACCATGTTGTTATAGTTTATTCTACAGTGTTAATTGGTATGTGTGTATGTCCTTCTTTCTACACATCGTACAAAAATAGGAAGTGTACATTAAAATATTAACTTTTCAAATCTAATTGTAGCCAGAGTAGGTCACTTATTTCATATATTAACAAACGCATATGATGCAGTATTGATTAAATAATATATAATTAATGTAAAGTGAATGTTGAGAGAAGAAAATATGTATGTAAAAGTTTTACATGCAGAAAGCAAGAATAAATTTGAATCCAATATAAAATAAGCCTAAGGGCATCAAAAGTATAACAATATATGATTCTGCACTCTCTCTTGATACTGTTGATTGAACAATCTAAGCGATCCAGTTATTAAGTATTCCTGTCGATCGCTCAAAGCTTCAGTTGAAGAATGATTTGAAAATTGCAGTGTGAAAGGAGATGAAAAATTCACGTTAGATTAAAATGTACATCCTATATTTATATTATAAAAAGGTAAAGTTTGTAAGTTTGTAAGTTAGTTTGTAGGAAGTAATCTCTGGAACTACTGAACCGATTTAGATGAAATTTGGTAAGAAGACAGTTTGAGACCCTGGGAAGGACATAGGAGTTTTATTCTGGAAATCATTCCTTGAGGGGGGTAAAAATAGGGATGAAAGTTTGTATCGGAAATCATCTTAGGGACGAACCCAAGCGTGATAATAAAAGTTATGGAAACGTGTTGGATATAGGGGAAAGCTATTCCATTATAAAATTTATATGTATATAAGAGTTAATTTTCAACAAACCTACTTTAGTAAATACACCAGTTTTACAGTAGCTATTTTTTTAGAATATTAAAAAATATTAACAGCCAGGGGTTTTAATTGAGCATTAATTCTTCGCACACTTTCACTCATATTCTTTGAACCGTTAAGTACCTACCCTATTCATTATTGCCACATTTAAAATATTTGTATTTTCTTTAAAATCGAATTTATGTAGTAGAGCTTGTTTTGTGTCAGCATGGTGGGGTGGCTCGACCGGGAAAGCAATACCACTAATCTGTACCTTGTTATCTACCCTGTCACACAATAACGATTTAAAGTCAATTTCAGTTCAATACGCTTGTAACGGATACGACTCGTATGTATGTATATATGTACATACATATACAAAGTATACACCTATACAACGCAATCAAATCTGTCGCACGAGGCAATCCGATTAAAACATTTTGATAATACATTTGTTTTTATTAATGTTTCCACTTCCATACTAAAATATGAAGGTAAAGGTGTAGTGTTTGATTCCAGAGTTCAGACCATTAAAAATTATTTAGGTATTCTATATTCTACTATGCAAGGCAGTGGTAGCCCAGTGGCAACGCGCTTGCTTGGGAAACCGAGTGAAGCGGGTTCAAATCCCGGGTCTCGCACCTCTGATATTTTCATGTGCGAATTATTTTCTAACTTGATTACCACTTGCCTTACGGTGAAGGAAAACATCGTGAGGAAACCTGCATGTTTGAGAGAACCTAGTAAGTTTTCGAAAGACATGTGAAGTCTGCCAATCCGCACTTGGCCTGCGTGGTGGACTATGGCCTGATTCCCCTCGTCTTGAAGGGAGGCCCGTGCCCAGCTGAATACATATTCTACTAGCCACAGCGTTCCACAAATTATCTCAAATATACAAGAAACCGTCTCTTTAAACTATAGATTTTATATTTATTTCTAAATTTATTGAATTTTCAAATTTTAATTTTTATCTTTTTAAGATATTTTAGGTCCACTTTATATTACCGAGGTAATTTTACACATAAGTTTAGTTCTAATTATTTTTCATCAATTCAAACATGTCGGTCTACAACCATTATAAATTGTGCTTATCCCTTTGTTTCAAAATAAATTCAATTCACAGTGGACTAAATTGGTGTGATCAAAACAGGATATTAACAGGCGCAAGCTCTGAGGTCTCAGACTGCTGTGAAAGTGCTCTAGATTCAGTTCGTACTAATTTAATAGTGTTTATCTTACGTAAAGTAAGCTGGTTTAAACATTTTATATATTTGCATTAACACATTGAAATCGAAAGCTCATACTTTGTTCAATGAAAAGTAAAAAAATTATTTATAATGTGATATTTTTTCTAGATCCTTGTGATAAAAGGAATATATATATACTAGCATCAACCTACATTCTAGCTTATTTTTATTAAAATAAGAGAATTAGAGTAGTAATAACTAATAATAATTCAGCCCATGCTGGGCCACAATCCATCACGTTGACCGCACTTGACCACTTCACATATTTTTTGAAAACTAGTTTTTTTTTTATGTCATCAAGGGGGCAAACGAGCAGGAGGCTCACCTGATGGAAAGTGATTACCGCCGCCCATGGACATCTGCAACACCGCTAGGCTTGCAAATGCGTTGCCGGCCTTAAAGTTAAGTCCTCGCAGACATATAAGTTTCTTCCTTTACAAGAAAAAGATTCGCACATATAATATCAGAAATATGAGACCCGGGGATTGAACTCACATTACCTCCATTTAAAAAGTGGCGTTACTACAGGACTACTACTGCTTTAATCAAACCCATAATTTAAATTATATAAGCATTAATATTATTCCTATATTCGTACATTTTACCTTTTACATGTCAAGTTTATAACTTAATTTAACTTACAGTGATGTAAAAATATATCTTTGATAGCGAATAGATTAACCATCTTTTGATTGTGTTTAGAAATCGATAAACATAACGAAAATCGTTATACGTGTAGAACTGTTTAATAAACTTGTTGCTAAATGCATTTAATATTACTATATTTGCTGTCATTTAACCGTGAATTAAACCATTTACGAGTTACGTCAATTCTCAATAGCCCTGCTTACATACTATGTAATCTCTACAATAATCATTAATGAAACGCAAATTACTACGCCGACATTTCCGAAGACCTCTATAAATTACTTTACACTATTCTATCATCAAATTTACTTGATTTAAATACAGGAGGTACTTAAATAAGGTAAATTCTTAAATAATATTGTCGCATCGTGAAGAGGGTATGACGTCTTTACACCTAAAATAATAATTTAAAATGGCACATCTGAAGCATGCTTTATTCATCCTAAGATAGTTGTCAATATAAGGCAATTAACGATAAGAACGGTTAATTGTCAAATGTCGTGAGTAAGAAAGAAACAAAACATTTTCCAGGAATGAATTGAAATTACTAGAAAACGTTGGACTTTTTAAATACTTACTAGTTTTTTTTTTTTTTGGTTTAATACAGGGCTCCGAACCGGTTTAAAAAAACATTTATTTCGGTAATGTAATGGTTAATTCGTCGATCGTTCTTTAACCGGTTAATGAAAACGTACGGTTTAGTAAACCGAAATAATAATGGTTTACGATTATTCTTAGAGAAGATTTGGATTTCGGTTTTAATACCGAAATAAATCGGTTAATTCATACATAAGTAAGAAACATACATGCAACTTTCTACTAAGCCATTCACTACTATCAAAGACGCGCTAAATGTAAACGCACAATAAGTCATTTTAACCGGTTAATTTTGGTCATGGAACTAAAAATTCGTCAAAAACCGTTCTCCTGGATTTAGCCGGTCAAAAAACGTAACCGAAACCTTAAACCGAAAAGCCTTCCGGTTTGGGGTCAATGACCAAAATTGAACGGGTTCCCGAGACCTTGTTTAATAATATAAAAATGGAGGCAGTGTGTTAAGTTCAGTTGAAATTCGGAGCTAAGATAAGAACAAAAAAAAGTAAGTAAAGAGGAAAACATTGCTCAGAGAGTTAGTTAAATCAAAACTGTGTAATGTGGATGTACTTTATATGTTTATAAACCTCCATAAGTGAGACTTGTGAACCAAAAACAATAAAACATCCATAGTGCAAGACGTATTTCCGATCCCAGATATCATAGAACGTCACTATAGTGACATCGTATATTTTAGTGACAAATTGAAAATCAAATGAAAGCTTATTACAAAATCATGCTATAGTTATACATGCATTGTTACATAAGTACTACTGTTACTAATATCACTACTTGTCGGTTTTGTTTTATAGTTTGTGGTCAACATAAAGACTATTAAAATAATGTTGCAGCCTTAAGCTACCCTCGCCTTATGTAATAAACATTACAATGTTTAGGGAAAGCTGTTGTGTAAAGATTTAGTTTAGGAACTCAATATTATAACTATAAAATAAAGTGGTAATTCGAATTTCATTGAATTAAAATTGTTCTGTAGTCATCGCTAGTTTCAAACTTTTACCTAAGCGTCATTAGTGAGACCTATATGTAATAAACTCTAAGGGTTTACCCTTAGAGTTTAGTACATATAGATCTTTTAAGCTCGAAAAATCGTCCTTTTTCTATAAACACCTTTCACATGCTAGCCAATGTTGGTAAAACCGAAGATCCATTAATAAAATCTAAAAACCAATGTCTTGTATATTGGTAAATTTTAGATTTACCAACTATTGTATAAATAACTTTTGCAATAAAATATACATTAAAAATTATAATATTACTAAAGATAACCATAAAAAACTATAACTAAAAAATAATTTTACATTGCCAATCACATAATACGTTATACATGAATATAATAGTTCTAAATGTTTATAGTTTTAATTAATACGATCTTGGTATCAAAATATTTTTTTAATTAAAAATATATATTTTTTGACGAATCATGTGATGTACGAAATTGTTAAATTGTTTACTTTTATCACAGGTCGTATGACACTATTATTAACTAAATTATTATTATCTATTATTAACTAAATTATTATATATTAAATAGGCCTTCGATTTAAGCTATTGGAATATGTAGAAACTTTTTTTTAAATATGTAAAATGAATGTCAAAATTATGCCATACAATTTATAATTAACATTATTAAATCGAGATTTATTTGTAGACCTTAACTTTTCGCAACGCATTTCGAGTTGGTTTGTAATTTCTACACCATGCCAAAATAAAACACAAAAGATTTTATTCGTATTAAAATAACGTCACAAATAATTTATAGTATTCTAATATACCAACGATATAAAATATTGCAATTAATTGTAAATGGTTTGCAATTAACAAGGAATCTAGTTAATGTAGCTCTGCTGTTTCAAACATTTCGTAATAAAATTGCAATGACTTTTTGTATGTTATTACTCAATCCACTGAGGCTACCTTAGAGTGGAAGATGTATCTTTTATTGTGGTGGTTATTTTTAAGCAAAAATAAAATATCATAGTATAACGAAATATTTTTTTATAGATTTTATTACCTGTTACATATTATATCACAACGAGTTAAAGTTGATATTGATAGTATATATATATTTAAATGAGATTTAAGTGTCTTAAGATTTAATTGAAAGCCATATAGATAATTTTTATTATTTTTATCTTTTTTGCAATTTAAACGTAAACCTTTGAGAATCACTAGAAGGCGTTCAATATTTTAACAAAACCAAAAATTTATGAAAAGAAAGTATATTTAGTATAATTTAAAAAAAAACTGTGTACAATCTCAAATCTAATATTTTAGATTATATTTCAATCTTTATAAGACTCGTTAAAATTTAATCCGAACGTACAATTTTAGATCAACATCCTACCCGCTTCAATATAAAGTCCATATAGGTATATGGATATTTTTAATAAAATGAAATATACAGAAAATTGTTTGTCGTACTGTTCTTTTTGGTACGTATGGTCGTATATGTACCATGCCACGTTTCGTAAGTGTTATGTCGTCAGTTCAATTTTTAAGGCTAAGTGATGGGTCAACCAATTTTGTTAACAAATAAAAAAAAAATTACAAAGAAAATTTTGAAAAACAAAACACTTAGGTATATGTAGTATGTAGGCAGTTACACAAAGAAGAAATTTATTTCTATTTGTGACTTCAATTTTATTTATCAGTGTATACTATACACATAAGTATAGTGTAAAAGCAATCATAGCGAGCTTAGTTTAGCAATCATAGTGTTAATACTTAATAGAGTATAAAGCTCATATTTAATATGTCTGTAACGGCTTTAGCCTTTAGCATTGCAATTTTGAAGGGAAACGATAATAACGTGTCCGTTTTAATCTGCCTTCATTGAGTTGTTCCATCTTTCATTATAAGGTCCTACCTACATAGTTCCAGCATAAAATCTAACATATTCAAAGTTGTATATTACATGTTATTTTCTGATAAAACATTTGAGGAATATTTTGAACGTTATAGGATGGTTTCTATTTACAGCTTTTTGAAATTATTTAGCTCTCCCATCAGCAATGATATTTAATATGTATAATATCTAAATCTAGTGCGTTTGAACGGCTTTATTTATTTATCTAATAGCAAAATTACATCCTGTAATTGAATACTTATACGTCGTGTAGTACTTAATTTTATGCTTATACTGCAATTTGAAATTAAATTAGCTGCCCACATTTCAACGTAAGTATCAAAATTAAAATTTTGTTTTGGAGCGTTAGAACTACCTTTCAGTTGATAAGCAGTTGCCAAGGTGGAATCGATTCGTCTAGACTAGAGATGTTTTGGTGTTATTCTTACTTTCTGAATTAAATTTATTAGAGATCTAAATTAAGGAATTTTATCAGAGATCTAAATTAAGGATAATAATATAATAACGTTAGAAAACATCCTAAACCAAATTAAACTGCTAACTTGTAGGACAAGAAACATCAGAACTGGTTATCATACCTATACGATTTCGGATTCGAATAAAACAAAATAGTAGCAATTTTAATTGTCTTGTTTAGTACGTTAAATAATCATGACTGTATATTGTAGTTACCTATTAGAAGGGCAGTATTTAAATCTATTTAAAAAAATATTTTGATTTTTATCATGTCAACAATAAAAATGTTGATTAACATATATAAATAAATAAATATAAATATGTTGGGTTATTAACACACAGCATCATCTATTTCCATGGTAAGCTACGAAGCCTGTGTTATGGATACCAGATAGTTGATACACTACATATATATAACTTTAAATACATACATATTATAAATATAAACACCCATGACTAGAGTACAAACATTCATGCTCATCACACAAATGAATGCCCCCAGCGGGACTCGATCCCGCGACCATTGGTGCAGAAAGTAAGGTCACTACAAACTGAGCCAAACGTGCCGTCATATATATACTTACACGTCATATTGTTGATATAATTAAAAAGGTTTATAAGATAATTATTACAATTTTATTGGAATATTGATTTATAAATCATTTTTCCTAACTTAGGTAATAGATCACAAATCACAATGACTATTATTAATACAGCCTTAGCCTCTCTAAAGTCTGAACTATAAAATCAGATATCTTGATTTCATAGTTCAACAATTGCGTGAAAATGTTAAAAATAATTACAAAGTATCTATCATGAAATACAGTGTTTGACACTGACAGTATAATCGATGTATAATTTTACACCGGTGCTATTACAGTTCATGCTTTATTAAAATTTAATAAGAACCTAAAGCGATAAGTTTTTGAAATATTTTTGTTGTCTTAAATAGAAGATGTTATGCAAGATACATAAACGCCTAAATTAAAATATCATCAATCTGACCAACCTTTGCATTTCAGTTTAATGACACATTACAAAATAGACTATACTAATCTACGAATAAATAATTATTTATTTTGTAATGGCTATCTATACATTATACAAGTACAAAACACAATTCATATTATTAAACTTTATAAGTAAAACATGGATGTACCTTTGAATCATATTGGACAATAACGACTTACCTCCACTTCGCTCGAGTGCGTCCCTAGGTGCCTAACTTAAGCCTGTGTGTTCACGTCATAGTCTATCTGTGTAGTTAATTTCATCCAAATGACAAACATACACACACGCACACATACTAACATACGTAACAATAATCCAATAGTGTACATATATTAAATACGTGTTCAGGGTAAAAATAAAATCTGCACATATACATATGTAGATAGTGTTGCCAAATTCACCAAATATGAGGCAAAAAACTAACATCTTGTTAAAAATTAGAATGAACTCAATGTTTAGGTAATATAATTTAAAATATAAATTGCATTAAATAATTATACCAACTTATATTATAACTTTCTTGCCATACTTCCCAAACAAACAATGGGCGCGTTCTGAAAAGCGAGACTTCTCGCCAACAGTCATCTCGACTTCAGGCGACACTGCACAATATGCAGGTACATTGACCGCTGTTATTGGTTTCATAAAATAATTATTTAAAAGGTAAATAATACAAAAAGCTATCAAATAAATCAAATATGTCTAGGATAGGTATTCATAAAAACGTCAAAACAGCCATAAAAATAATAATAAAATTAATTACTAATCTTTACTGTCGCATATTTATTGTATTGCAATAATTTATTTCATAAGAATGTTTTAAATTATGTGCAAGATTTACACGCTAGGAAAATAGCGTGAAGTTTATTTGGTTATTTTTTATTTATCAAGGTATTTAGGTACAGAAACAGAAAACAAATTAAAAGAAATTGCTGTCCAATATATATATATATATAGTTCTCCGATTTATTGACATAATTTTATACATACAAAAGAGATAATGATTTCCCAAGCCCCTGCGCTCGTTAAAAACTGTGTTGCAGGAGCCAAAATACTATGTACATAAGGACGCTCATATAAATTATCTTTATTTAAGACTACTATAATTTTAATCTATATTGTATCTTCTTCTATCTATACATATAATAAAATTCTGAGTCAAATCTGTACATTAAATATTTCTTCGAAAATCTTATTGAAATAGATATTCATTATTATCGATACAGAGTTTAGAATTAAGTTAATTAAGTTTTAGAATTTTTGTCTGTCTTTCTTGAGAACGTATCACGAGTTGCTGGTTATCCGGGTCAACATGTAGGATACTTTTTACTGCGCGAAAATATCTCATCCCTGAGAAATCTATACTAACCGTTACAACGTATCTAGGGATGAATCCGAGTGGGACGAGGGTGAGTAGCTAGTCTAGTATATAATAATAACGTCCTCCCGACCGATTTCGGCTACGGTGGCCAATCATTGAGTCTAGCCATATGCACAGGAGATAAGATAGTGCTCCCTCTATCCCTGTCACTCCCATACTCCTATGGGAAAACTACTCGACACGAACAGTGAGAATTAATGCGCAGGACCGACGGCTTTTACGTGGTCTCCGAGGCACGGGGGTTAAACACCGCCAACTTCCCAACTCAGTAACAACTGAGAATTTCTTGACATAAATACTCAATTACTGAACTTGGTCCGACCAAGGATTCGAACCCAGGACCTCCGGATCTGCGGCAGTACGTGCTATCTATTAGACCACCCAGGCCGTTTAAAATAATAATAAAAGTTATGAAATTTATTAAAAGCACACGTTCATATAAATCGAGTACTGAAATAGAACTAAGGCGTGTAACAGTGTTTTTATTAATAAATAAATATTAAATTATACTAATCAAACACCTATTAGATTTCATAACTAGTTAAAAGGTTAAGGCTACACACAGGAAAGGAATCTTCAATTGCCGAACAAGTTTACTTAGTTTTTTTTACGTTTGAATATGTTGGACGTTAACGACGTAGACGGGTTAAAGGTATTGAAGGTGAACGTGCGGAAATATGTACATGCCTTCTTTATATCTTAATTCAGGAAGCACTATTTTAATTATTTCCCTGTTACATAACAACTGGCGATGTGCCTTCACTTCGTTAGTCCCTAGATAAACATACCATTGTCACTCTCGAGCTCTCTAAATATCTGCATGTAGAAAATCAAATTAGGCCATTACTACGTTTCGGCGTGAGAAGACAAACAAACACAGTTTCATGTTAGTTATGGATTATATCAAGCTAAATGAATGATATTCTATATTTAGAAAATTAAAAAAACATTTAGTATTAAGAAATATGTATATGTAAAGGTGTAGTCATATACAGACAACAGAACTGTGGTAACTTGCTCACAGTTAACGACTTGCCGGTTAACGAGCCGGTGGTAACTTACTCACAGACTGACTACACTGACGCTTAAATTAAATTGACGATTCAAAAATGCTTGTAATAAGTCTAATTGAATAAAGATTACTTCATTTCATATTTCATTTCATTTCAAATCAGAATAATTGTAAAAGAAGTCAATTGATTCTAAATCTAAATATCATGATGATTTGTCCATAATATGATCTATTATTATTTAGTAGGTACCTGGGCGACCAAGCTTCGCTCGGAGTTTTTAGTTGAATGTACATTTTTTTTTAAATTTGGCTTAAAGATAATAAAAAATCTAAAAACTTAAATAAATACAAAAAAATAAATAAAATAAAAGTTAAGTCGTTGTATCCGACCGGGATTCGAACGCACCCGTGATAGTCAATCTCGCGCCTTGGCCGCTTGACCACTTGACACACACGCTTGAAATTATTAACATATTTTGCGTAAAATAAAGCTAAAGAATATCGCATGGAAACTCGAAAATACGCGTTTTCCCAGACATAAGACTAATCTAGATCGATTTTTCGCCCCCAAGAGCCTACACCTATTACTCACATACAAAATTTCAGCGAACTCGTTAGAGCCGTTTCCGAGATCGCCGGTATAAATAAATAAAGATATAAATATACAAGAATTGCTTGTTTAAATATATTAGATAGATAGATTAGACATCCTATGTTTAGAAACCACCTATTTATTACATACGCTTATATACCTGTATTATGCAAATAAATTCTTTGTATTTTTGAATTTGAATTTGATCGACAGGCTTTGAGTTAATGCTCTTAGTTAATATAAAATATCTATTAAAAATATATTGTATGATCTTTAGAAAAAAAATGCTTTCTTTGATTTAATATATTACTTAGCGTCAAAATAGATTATTAAAATATGTACACGGATTTAAAAGGAAGCAATCAACTTTCACTCTCACCAAACGTATCTTATATCTCTTAGTAGTCTCGCCTTCCAAAACTTAAATTATCTCTTGACGATGTTATTGACAATTTGACAATACACTTAAATTCATACGGAGTAAATTTTTTTCTTCGTAATCATGTATAAGTTCTCAGGTTACTCTTATAAAACAATAATCAAAATTAATTACGCTAGTTAAATATTTAAGCTCTTAGAATTATCATTATCATACACTAGCGACTCACTCTCGCTGTGCTCGGGTTCGTCCCTAGGTACGTCTTAACGGTTAGTATAGAATAGATAGTTGATCCCTTGCTCTGTGAAAAACTAAAACAGATCTATCCCACTAGAACCGTGCATTTTCCGGGATAAAAAGTAACCTATGTGCTATCCCAGACTATAATCTATCTCTGTGCCTAATTTCATCTTAATCCGTTCATCCAAACTTTTGTATTTATAATAATACTCGCGGCTCACTCTCGCTTCGCTCGGGTTCGCCTCTAGGAAAACAAAAATAAACCTATCCCACGGGAACTGTACATTTTTCCGGAATAAAAAGTACCTATGTGCTATTCTAGACTATAATCTATCTCTGTGCCAAATTTCATCCAGATCCGTTTAGCCGTTCTGGCGTGAAAGAGTAACAAATTAAGTAATGTTAATCTACTTAGCGTGACCATGTTTGCTGTAAAGTGTAAAGCATTCGAAACGTCTGGAATCAAAAATCTAAATAAATCTGCGAAATAATCCGAAAAGATAGTATTATTTAGTAAATCTACTTGGCAGTTAAGTTACTATACTTACAATGATTTTACTACCTAGACTTTATAGTTTCATTTTAAACTGACATTTTCATTTATCGTAAGAACAATAAACTTATTAAAAAAAAAGTTTTTTTTACTTATAAAGTAAGATATAATTTTTTCTACATCTTTTTTTTTTAATTTAAATATCATAAACAAAAAATAAGAAACACTTGTTATGATTTTAATTTCAGTCCATTTATTTGTATTTAATTAACTTGAATCAACATTTTATTATTAATCTGACACGAATAAGTAGATAAATACTTATAGGTATTATGATGTGAATATTATGTGCATACATTGTTTGACAGTCATCTTTTGCAACGATTAAGAATGCTGCCTTATTAAAATCGTCTTAGACAACATTCTCCACATACGATTAAAACCTCATTACCTCGTAGTACAGTGGCGACGTCATATCCCTATTACCTACCCTTATTTATATAAACATAAGGTCTATTTTATAACAAAATCAATAGTTTAAGGTTAATTAGTATCGCAATATAAACCACGCTAATATAATGTCATTGTGATGTCCTTGACATGCGATATCGAGTGAAATAGTGATACGTATGCGGTGACTCGACCGATTTATCTAACAGTTGTGATAGTTATCTATCTATACATATAATAAAATTCTGAGTCGAATCTGAACCTTAAATATTTTTTGGAAAATCTTATTGAAATAGACTTTATTATCGATACAGAGACCGAATCTATAGTTTTTAGAATTTTTGTCTGTTTATCTGTCTGTCTGTTACCGCATCACAGAAAAACTAGTGAAGGGATTTTGATGAAATTTGGTATGATGATAGCTGGATATCCGGGTCAACATATAGGATTTTACCGCGGGAGATTATCTCGTTCCCACGGGAATACACTTATAACACAACCCAAAAAATATTTATGATCAGAATTTCTTAAAACTTGGTATTAATCCTCTTCAATACAATTAAATAAATACGTGTTTTAGCGTTTTTTGAAATTCATCCCACGAGGAGATAAAATAAGGGATGAAAATTTATATGAAACCTACCTATTTAAAGTTTTTTGTTCTAGTTTTAGCGCGAGCGAAGCTGCGGGTTTTGCTAGTAACATATATATCGGCTTAAAATGTTATTTCCGTAATCCTTTGTAATTTCAAAGCTTATTTATACTAAATGTTCGAAAATTGTTAGTTTTCTATTTTCAAATTTTCAAAAGAGAATTATTTTAAATTACTGAGTTTATTTTTCATTTGAATATAAGGCAATAATAAAATTTTATACAGCCAATGCGATTTAATTCATTAACATAATATGTACATTCGTATCGTATCGGTATCAATTCGTATCGGCAAAATTTTTACGATGCGCGCGCACATCGACAGCTAAAAAGCGACATGATGAAGTAAGCTGCATTCCTTTTACAAACAGAGAATTGTGACATACGGGATGAAATCTTTATTTATATAAGCTATTTTTTATTATGTAAACATACCTATGTGTAAAATCTAATAATTTTTGTAAAAATATTAAAAAAAAAACAATTATAATATACCTAATTTTATTATCCTATTGAATACATACACAAAACTTGACAATTTTTTTAATATGAAAAATAAATAGCATCGTAGGTGAAGTACCTATCAATCCATACTAATATTATAAAGCTGAAGAGTTTGTTTGTTTGTTTGTTTGGTTGAACGCGCTAATCTCAGGAACTACTAATCCGATTTGAAAAATTCTTTTTGGATTAGGTAGCCCGTTAACTGAGAAAGGCTATTGGCTATATATCACCCCGGATAAATTTGTTTTTGTCTAGGGACGAATTCGAAGCGAAGCGAGGGTAAGTCGCTAGTTTATAATAACTACAAAAAAATATATATTTCAGGAGGGCGCATTATTTTTAACTTATAATAAGAGAATTGCCAAGATATTGGCGTTCAATATTTTAACAAAACATTTATTTTTATTTTAGATAAAATAATACGACTTTAACCATTATGCACTCTATTGTTGAGTTAATAAATCTAATAAAATATCAGATATGGCGTTGGTGGAAAGCTACGCTTAGTCCCCCTCGCTAATCGGAAACACCTTATAAAAAAGTAAAGTTAAAAGTTCAAGGATGATTTTATGTGAAACACTAAATATTTTCCATGAAAATGTAAACATGTTATTGTTATGTTAAAAGTTTATAACTTTTAACCTATTAAAAATTAAACTGGAATAGAATATTATTGATGGGTTATTTTTTCAACGCCTTTTTGTCTAAGGCAAAATTATTATTAAAAAAACAATTAACAAAACAACAACAAAAAAATGCTATATATATTTAGATTTGTAAACAGTGCTTAAAATACCGACCTGTGTAATCAATAAACTTGTTTCATTACATCATTTAAGCAAAACCAAAGCTTAACAAAAAATCTATGTACCAAATTCTTTTTAAAAAATCGCGTCGCGGTCACCTCCGTAAAAACAAACTAATTTTCTTTTTTTATCAATATTTTTATGTAATACAAGACAAAAATGTACGTTTTTACTTAATTAAAACAGTAATGATACACAATAACGATGAAAAGTGAACGAAATGAAGATTCACTGTGGTTTCTCTAGAGAAAAAGAAGAAAGCCTAATAAAAAACAGTTACTGGACAAAATAATACGATTTTTAACCGACTTAAAAAAGGAGGAGGTTCTCAATTCGATTGGTATTCTTTTTTATGTATGTACACCGATTACGATGAGATTTATGATCCGATTTACGTAATTCTTCTATAGTTTGATGCGGAATAGGTTGTATGCGTTAATACATTTCCCAACATTAAAAAAAAACCATTTCACTCTAAATACGTAAGCGTAAAAGAAGAACGACCGAACAAGTTAACAAGCACACCTTTGTATTTATAATATTCATAATGACTAAATAGGTATATGACTATTAAGTCTCGGTCTTCACATTAAAGTGAAAGCGTATGGGGGACCTTTCAAATAATAAACAATAAAAGGAAGGAAAAGAATGACAGTTAATAATTAATATAAAGTCAAATATTCATACTCTACAGTCTACACGATACTTTTTACTTTTTTCTATCATCGAACACTTTCTAATGTTAGGTATATAGAAAAAATGTTAGGTAGATAGTTTCTTATGCTTATCTTTTCTTTTTACCAATTTACGAGTATGAATTATAAATATAGCGTCAGAGTTATAATACGTGTCTATTTTTGATATCTATAACGATATTTATAAATAAAATTTAAGTTTAATGTGAAACTGTATTATACTTAATACTAAACTCAAACGGTCGTTCAAAATAGTTGGTTTATCTGTCTGCTTAATCCCCAGAATAGCTCTATTGGAGTTTTTATCAAGAGGTGGGGGATTTACCGAAAAAACAGGCTACGTGACAGATATAGAGTAGGATCTAAATCTGTGGGCCACCTCTTTTTAAAAATATATCTCGCGAAATTCATACTAATATTATAAATGCGAAAGTAACTCTGTCTGTCAGATAGTTTGAGATCCTGGGAAGGACATACGATAGCTTTTATCCCGGAAGGGGGTAAAAGGGGAGTGGAAGTTTGAATGGGGAATCAATTATTTCTCAAGCAAGGGATATAAAACTCATCATGTATATATAGCCTATCTATTTCATACTAAGCGTCAAAATGTAGGTACTTAGGACTAACAAGACGACGAGTCGTTAGTAAAATATTAAACAAAATATTTTTTTATTTAGGTGGGTAATAGTGAGAACCAAATAAAGGAGGAGGAGGATGTCACTATCTATAAGATAGACAAAACAGACATTAACCCCGCGTGGGAATTGAAGCCGCGACCTCAGACATAATAATCAAAGACAGTCTGACACACTATTAAGTAATTTCTGCTATTACGCTACGATATTCGTTAATTCTTATATTTTTTCATATAGGTACACATTTTGTTATGTTACCTTTTTAATGTGCATCATTAAATGAAATACATATGTATAAGCACAGAGTACAGTTGGGTATATTATAAGTTTTTTCAACGGTAGTAGTAGTATTAGATTGGCTATACTTTTATATAGTGTATATTGATTTGGTCCAATTCATTCATCTTACTTTCTCTATTTTAACAATGATGTTTGAATGATTACATAACATAGTATTTGAATTTTATTTCAATGGTGCGTTCAAGTATTTAAAATGGGTATACCTTAACTAATCTATACATATAATAAAACTGTAGAGGTCGAATGTCTGTGCATAGAAAAAAATGCTAAAAACTAAGTCAGGTGGATGTAAGAAGGAAATAGAACAAATCCAGATTTTTTCAATTTTTTTGTTTTTCTGTTTATCTGTTTCTACGAGCTAATCTCCGAATCTGCTCGACCGATTTAAATGAAATTTTGCATGGTGGTAACTTATATCCCCGGTCAACATCTTAGATACTTTTTATCCCGGAAAATTAAAGAATTTACAATAATATAGTTCATACATTAAAATAATAAATAAGCTTCTTTTTATCCCATAAATATGTACGGTTCTCGTAAGATAGATTTGTTTTTTGTTTGTCTAGAGGCGAACCCGAGCGAAGTGAGGGTGAGCCGCTAGTATTGATGAAATTTTACGAAAAATAATTTGATACATTTCTCTGAATATAACAAACGCTGCATTCATGGCTGCAAGCTGTTAGACTTCATTGTTTTGGTGAGAAACAGTAAGAATGATGACATGAAATAATAAGTGTATTAGGAAGTCTTTTAACGTCCTCTAATCTACTCTGAGACGTCTTAATAGTCATCAGTATAAACTAAAAAAAATGTTATCAAAGTAAACGAGATCGCAGTACAAAAAAACCTGATATTAATAAATATTTTCATTTAGTGTCTCCAACACCACATTTAATTTGTTAAATGACTTTAGTAACTTGTCAAGTTCATCTGGTTCAGACATTTTGTTTGGCACCGCGTATTATACTTGCGAATTAAATCAAATTCTCGACAATTCAATTCAATCGAACACGCAAAAAATATTTTTTGAAATAGCCATGGACATAAATGTTGCTTTATTCAAGGGGGAAGTATTTTGTTGAATTAAATGTGCAGTAGGTAAGATAAGTTTACCGGTGGTAGGACTCTGTCAAGCCTGAGGAGTCCGACTGGATGGGTACCACCCCCTTATCTATTTCTGCCGCCAAGCAACAATGATTGCATTGTTGTGTTTCGGTTTGAAGGATAAGGTAGCCAGCGTAATTACAGGCGAGAGGCATATCATCTTAGTCCTCACAGTGACAACGCACCGGCGGTTCTGTATTTTTGTTACTTAAAACCTAAGTGCATGAATTGTAGGTGTTATGGGCGACAGTTACTACTTTCCATCAGGTGGTCTGTCTGCTCGTTTGTCACTGAATCTCATAAAAAAAAAAATAAAAAAAAAAAAAGTATATTAAATACTACCGACTTACCCACGCTTCGCTCGGGTTCGTCCCTAGCTTGCTTCCCAATACAAACTTTCATCCCCATTTTTACCCCCTTACGGCATGATTTCCGGAATAAAAAGTCGTCCTACGTCCTTCACTAGGTCTCAAACTAACTTCTTACCAAATTTCATCTGAATCGGTTCAGTAAATCAGAGATTACCCCCTACACCTCTTTATAATATTAGTATAGATAAGTAGGTACCTTAAAGTTATAAGTAAAGCTAATTTTCTACTATTAAGCTATAATATTTAAAAAGAAACAGTAAAAGCAGTTTTCGGTGTGAACATATTTCAATGTATAATGATAAATTATTTTTGAGAAATTATGAAACAAAAACATTGGTATGTTTTAATAAAATAGATCAATTTTTAAAAATGAGCCTAAATGAATTTCTAAAAGTATTACCAAAAATGACAAAACGTCAAAGTAAACTATCAAATATGGATATGTAACTATCAAACATAGGAAGATAAACAAATTAAAGTTGATTTAACTAATAGAATGGATGTCGAACATGGCCTTTACAATGGTCAATCGCAAGCGTCATTTACTCAACAATGACCGTGACCTGAAATGTTCTCATCTCAATTCACCCACGTGTGCTTAACCATACTTTCTACTTGATATGTAGCGCCACTAGTTCCAGCCCGCGGTTTTGTAGTATAAAAGCATTTTTTTCTTTCTCTTCTTCCTTTAAGGAACCTATGACATTAATATTATCTTGTTAATTTTCCTTTAACAGTTCCTCTCAGGCCTAAGGTCCAAACTGCTGGTAGAGTCAAATATCATGCACAATAATTAGAGTTTTTCATATATATCAATATTAAGTAAATAATTTGTATGTCATTGAACAGATATGTTTCAACTAAACTGTATAATCAATAAAATTGACTTTTATCAAATGAGAAAATATTGCCAAGATAAAACTTATATTACGTGTTAGTCTTGTACGTACATGGAATATAAGCTGTGGGCTGAATTTCTTGTGCAAAGCAGCTTGTGCGTATCGACTGTTGAGTAGCAAATATTCAAAAATCTTTACAAACCAACATTTAGGTATTATAATATCATTATATGATACTAGCAGCTCACCCTCGCTTCGCTTGGGTTCGCCTCTACAATAACAAAAAACAAATATATCCCTCGGGAACCGTACATTTTTCCGGAATAAAAAGTAGCCTATGTGTTATTCAAATTTATGAGCTATATTATTGTAAAGTTTCATTAAAATCCATTGAGAAATTTTTGAGTGAAAGAGTAACAAATATCAATACATCTACATATCCAGACATCCAGACATCCATACATCCTCACAAACTTTCGCATTTATAATATTAGTATAGATTATAATATTTAAATGTGATTTTGCATTATTTTAAAAATCCTTTTACCATTAAATTGTGTAGGTACCTAACCTACCATATATTTTTCAGTAAATTCATATAAAACTATGAGACAGTTCGAGATAAATATTACGTTATGTCGTGCCATAAGCTATGTGCAGGCTTCATATCTCTGTTAATTAAGTAGTTGCATAAGAGATAATCAAAAAATGTACTCATTTTCGTATTATTTAGTTGATATACACTAAGACTTTCTACTAGATAAAAAGTGCTTATAAATACGTACTTTATGCTTAGAAAAAAAAATACGATTTGCTTGGGTGATATCCTTGCAAAATATTAAATACATTATGTAA
Source organism: Argynnis bischoffii washingtonia (assembly GCA_033884665.1). Taxonomy (NCBI): domain Eukaryota; kingdom Metazoa; phylum Arthropoda; class Insecta; order Lepidoptera; family Nymphalidae; genus Argynnis; species Argynnis bischoffii. Next base: position 4,800,072 of record CM066619.1, on the reverse strand, counting down.
TTTACTAAGGCAATGATGGTATTTTAATTACTTAACCTTTATTTACAAAACGTTAAATGCCCTGATTAACGTGTTAAGAAACTTTTTTTTGTTTGATAACTCTTATGTGTGATCTAACTGCAGTAAATATCTTAAATAACCATATTTTGAAATTAGAACTTTGCATAGTAAACAATTTATTTATAGTCTTGATAAAATCAGCGTAAAATAAACACATCGTATTAAGGGACTATCTAATTCTCAACGATTGTAACGAAAACTGTATAGTTTTTAGATTTTTTGTCTGTCTGTCTATCTGTATGTGTGGGAACGCATCCCGAGAATACAACTGGACAGATTTTGATGAAATTTGATATGATGATAGCTGGTTATCCTGGTCAACATATAGGATACTTTTTACTGCTGGAAAATATCTCATCTCTGAAAGATCTATACTTACCGTTAAAATGTACCTACTGACGAACTCGAGCGGAGCGAGGGTATGTCGTTAGTAAACAATAGTAGCCTATAGAAAACGCGCTCGCTTGATAAATAAGTGTAGTGGGTTGCAACCCGTGTCGTACACGTCTGTGATTTTTTTATTTATTACTAGCGACTTACGCTCGCTTCGCTCGCGTTCGTCCCTAGGTACGTTTTCACAATTGGCTATGTTTGGGTATACATAAATAGTAGCTTGCTACTCCTAAGATATTCATTTAAATTGTATAGCGATTTACCCTCGTTTTGCTCGGGTGGGTAGGCCGTACACAGATTTTGTTCATAATTTCATGGGTTTTAATTTTTTTTCGCGGAACCCTGATTCTTTTTCTAAAATAAAAGTAGCCTAAGTTACTCCCTATAACATCAGCTATCTGCCAGTGAAAGTCCCGTCAAAATCGGCCCAGCCGGTTTGGAGATTAGCCGGAACAAACAGACAGACAGACAGACAAAAATTGTAAAAAATGTTGTTTTGGTATATGTACCGTGTATACATCCATATGCATTTAGTAAAAAGCCGTTATTTTAATATTACAAACAGACATTCCAATTTTATTTATTTGTATAGATTTATTTATATTTACTTTCAATATTTTTCGAGAATTCCGGGCTACTTTTCTAATGTTTTTACCCTAATACATTTATTATTACATATTACTTAAAATACAAATTTGCTATCTCGGTCCATCCGTTCCCATGTATTTCCTTTATTGATTATTTTTTTTAATTTAAATTAACTATCTTATATCTATCGTGATTTCGATTTTTGCGCTAATAGAAATTAACAGTTACTTGTTCTTTAGCTAACAGTTGATTATATTATTTGATTACTATACATTGTAACTGATAGTACCTTCTTACTATACCAAGCTTTGTTTTAAAAAGTAAGATTGTCGATAACAAACTTCGATCTTATTTTGATCTATTGAAAATAATATTAGTACGTAGTACGTACCTACATAGAAGTCCAACAGAGGAATAATTTCATATTAGTTTCGTTGGAAAGTTTTAAAATCAATAGCATGGAAATAAATATACAATAAATTTACATATTTTAATTAATATATATGACAACACCACAAGCTAGTTATGTTAATATTTTATTTTTATTATAACAGCAAAAACTTTGCTTGTATGTTTTGTGAACCTTGATAGAGTTTTGCGTGATCTAACTTGCTAGTTTATCTCACAGCTTTGCTCGTGTGATAGGTACGTCGATAAAAAGTTGCCTATATATAAATCCAGGATGTATGCTATGTTCGTTCTGAATTCTATTCAAATCTGTCAAGTTGTTACAGCATGATGAAGTAACAAATTCGCGAAAACTTTTGTATTTATAATATTGGTATGACTTGTTTATTAAAATTTATTCTAAATAGGACTCGAATGTCTAAGGAAAGATACTATTTAAAAACACTTCTATGTAAATATTATACAAAATAAAGGATTTAACAATTATAATAATAAATTAAAACATGTTTTACTATCTAGAATCGTTTCATTTTTGAATATAAAATCTATTTACCTAACGACTTAAACCTACTAGGTAACTTTATAGTATCTTAATTTAATACTCGTACTTCTTTAAATAAATTATAATCAAAATACTTTCTGTTAGGACGCTGCACTAAAATATGGCTGTTGGGAGACCATGGATCATGAGGTATGCCAAAGGGTAATCAATTATTAAACAAATCAATATGTTTGTATCGGCTGGCACCGACTTCGAAAATATCTGATTAGGTATCTATAGTAAATGTAAACTACCAATCAGTTATTTTTTACTTTTAAGTGCTTTTTTTGAAGTCGGTTTTTATTTATATTTTTTTAAGTTTTTATTTTGAATTAGGAAAATTCCCTTTTTAATGTAGACATAATAGTAGTAGCAAAGTATGAAGACTGACAAACTAAAATTCGCTTTTATTTGTAACACTAAAAATTCTTGCTCTAAAATCCGATTCTAACGTATTAGGCTTGTCAAATCAAACAAAATGAACACTACTGGGCCAAACTATGATAAATTTTTATGGGACCAAATGGCAACTATTCCGCATCAAACTAAAGAAGAATCACGTAAATTGGATCATAAATCTCAGCGTAATCGGTGTACATACATAAAATAAATACTAATCGAACTGAGACCCTCCTCCTTTTTTAAGTTGGTTAAAAATCGTATTATTTTGTCCAGTAACTGTTTTTTATTTGGCTTTCTTCTTTCCACAGTGAAACCACAGTGAATCTTCATTTCGTTTACTTTTCATCGTTATTGTGTATCATTACTGTTTTAATTAAATAAAAAGTACATTTTTGTCTTGTATTACATAAAATTATTGATAAAAAAAGAAAACAAGTAGTTTTTGCGGAGGTGACCGCGACGCGATTTTTCAAAAAGAATTTGGTAAATAGATTTTTTGTTAAGCTTTGGTTTTGCTTAAATGATCTAACGAAACAAGTTTATCGATTACACAGATCGGTATTTTAAGCACTGTTTACAAATCCAAATATATATAGCATTTTTTTTTTTTGTTAATTTACATACCTTGTTTTGCTAATTGTTTTTTTAATAATAATTTTGTCTTAGACAAAAAAGGCGTTGAAAAAATAACCCATCAATAATATTCTATTCCAGTTTAATTTTTAATAGGTTAAAAGTTAAAACCTATTAACATTACAATAACATGTTTACATTTTCATGGAAAATATTTCGTGTTTCACATAAAATAATCCTTGATCTTTACTTTTTTATAAGGTATTTCCGATTAGCGAGGAGGACTTTATTAGATTTATTAACTCAACAATAGAGTACAGGTTAAAGTCGTATTATTTTAACTAAAATACAAATAAACATTTTGTTAAAATATTGAACGCCAATATCTTGGCAATTCTCTTATTATAAGTTAAAGATAATGTGCCCTCCTGAAATATATTTTTTTTGTACTTATTATATTTTTTGTTAAGCTTATAAATTATATAGCGCAGATTATAAATTGATACGTACGTACTTCACCGACGATACTATTTTGCTTCTATTTTTCATATTAACAAAATTGTCAAGTTTCGTGTATGTTATCACGGATTGTTCGTCCCTAGGTACGTTTTCACGGTTAGCTATGTTTATACATAAATAGTAGCTTGCTACTTCTAAGATATTCATTTAAATTATATAATGATTTACGTTACGTACGTACGTTATTGCGTACGCCGTACGTGGATTTTGTTCACAATTTCATGGTTTTTTTTTTCGCGGAACCCTGATTCTTTTTCGGTCCAGCCATTTCGGAGATTAGCCGGAACAAACAGACAGACAGACAAAAATTGTAAAAAATCTTGTTTTGGTATGTGTACCGTGTATATGCCTAGCCATATGCATTTAGTAAAAAGCGGTTATTTTAATATTACAAACAGACACTCCAATTTCATTTATCTGTATAGATACGAGTATATAGTAACATTCAATAGTATAATAATATTATATCATACTAGCGACTCACGCTCGCTTCGCTCGCGTTCGTCCCTAGGTACGTTTTCGCGGTTAGCTATGTTTATACATAAATAGTAGCTTGCTACTCCTAACATATACATTTAAATTATATGTATAGCGATTTACCCTCGCTTGGCTCGGGTGCGTACACTGTTCTCGGATTTTGTTCACAATTTCATGGGTTTTAAATTTTTTTCGCGGAATTCTAATACTTTTTCTAAAATAAAAGTAGCCTAAGTTACTCCTTATAACATCAGCTATCTGCCAGTGAGTCCCGTCAAAATCGGTCCAGCCGTTTCGGAGATTAGCCGGAACAAACAAACAGACAGACGAAAATTTAAAAAAAAATGTTGTTTTGGTATATGTACCGTGTATACATGCATATGCATTTAGTAAAAGCGATTATTTTAATATTACAAACAGACACTTCAATTTTATTTATCTGTATAGATTAAGTATAATTGATTTTTTTATATTTCTACAAAAAAGTATTAGATAAATTTACAGATAGATAAGTATGTACTTCGTAGGAATTTAATAAAAAAACATTGATAAAATTTCATCATTATCGTATGAGTTCTCTTCCTCATTCTCACCCACTACCCAGAGTCTATGTTACTCTTTGTATAAAGACGTCTATTACTAAGTTTTTTTTCTTTTTTGTAAATAATAATATGGCAGTGCGAAACTCTTTTCATTGCGTGAATGGTATCTATAAAATTTTACCAGTAGGTATAACTGTAGTATATTTGTACGTACCATTAACTTGTTTTCGAGAGAGAAATCACTCAGTTGTGTCACTAAAAGTAAAAGTGGAGGCTCCGGACAGCGGCGATCCGAAACATAATAATATGCGTTCATGTGCATAATGACGGTTATGAATTATATAATTTTTGGAGAATTTGTTACAAAGCATCTTAACACCTGCTTCTGTATTATTACTTTTTTTTTAAGTTGTCAATGTGTTTAGTTTGTCAGACTATAATAATAATATTCTTTTAGTCTAAGTGGTATTAACTTGCGTACCTAATAATAGTCATAAAAGCGTGGGAAGATTTTTGTGTCTAAATTAATTTTGTATGCCGATACGAATGTACATATTATGTTAATGAATTAAATCGCATTGGCTGTGTAAAATTTTATTATTGCCTTATATACAAATGAAAAATAAACTCAGTAATTAGCGTACAACTCTCATTTGAAAATTTGAAAATAGAAAACTAACAACTTTAGAACATTAAAATTAAAATTTAGTATAAATTAGCATCGATTTGAAATTACAAAGGATTACGGAAATAACATTTTAAGCCGATATACATATTATGTAGAGACATAATATGTATATCGGCTTAATCGCATATTTTCTTCATTATGCAAAAAGAATACTTTCTCGCCATCTTTTTAGTCAGTCAATTGTTTATTTAGGACATATCCTATCCATTAAAATATATTATAAGGTACATTTTACATGATTTTTATAATTTATTTTAACATAAATTCAAATAGGTTTATATATGTAGGTTATATTGGCAGTTAAGTTTAGGTCAATCTCTTGTGCAATTTGCTTACATATAAAATTTAAATATACATACATATATTATAACCTTATACCTCTTATAAGGAGGTATTAAGTATATTAAACAAAATCTATTATAATTCGACATAATTTTCATTTTTTGTTTAGTAATATTTGAATGCATTGTTTTTTTTTTTATAGAATAAATATTGTCATAAAATCAATAATATAAAGTTTCTATTTTTGGCGCTTTTATAATTTTTTGTTTTTATTTGATTTTGTTATGCTAACATTTTCATTGTACTTACTTTATTTTATCTTATTTAAAAAAAAATATTACACTTACCGACGTCTCGCAGACTATTCGATGGTTTTTGTGCGTTGGCCAACAAAACTAACGATACGATGACAAAAACACTGGGTACTTTGTTTACTAAAAACATCATCATTTTTAACGTTCACTGCAAATATAAAATATACAATCTAGCAAATAAAAAGCAAGCCGATTTGTGCTAGGGAAGTTCAATTTAAAAATTTTGTTTTTCTAATTTAGAAACTCGATTTCATTTTCACGTGCGAGCTATCGCGGTCCTGGGGCGCGTGCGGTGCGGCCTTTGAAAAGTGTGGTTACTGAGATGAGGCTGCGCCGGCGCAGGTGCGTGATCGGAGAAAGATCTTGTTCATCGTAGCTTGTTTATAAGGTTCACTCGCGAATATTAGTATGTTAATTTATTTCAAACCATTCAAAATCGTTGTGAAGCATCTTCGTTAATTATTGTTTATGCTTATGTCCTTTTGCAGATAATTAATTGATAAAATTATTTATATATAAATATTATAATTACTGATTTAAACGTGTAATATGAATAACAATTGTAACATTCAAGTGTAACGCGGTATTGTTCCCTATTATGAACTAATTTTAATAATTCTGTTTTAATAAATCGTAAAATAAGGAGAACTAAAATTGTATCATTAAATCTGAGATTATTCTTTTATTTTAATTAGTAGGTAATCTAAAGCGTTGTTTTTCGAAAAAATCATGCCAGGTTTTTGCACCAGCATCGATTACTTATATGAATTATATTTAAATGAGCAATGATAATATGTAGTTAACTAAAAAAAACGTAAATGTAAAGAAAATGTAATTTTTTGGTCAAGCAAAACTAACCAATTTGATAATGAAAAACGGTAAGTATAAATAAAATCTTTAAGCGATAAACTCGTACAACTTACTTTTATAATTTTATATTTAAACTTGGTATTTTATTGTTATCGTCTTGAGGCTACGGATACTAAGTACTCCTGAGAACGTTATGTACAGGCATGGGGTCTCATCAGGAAGAAAATGTTGAAGTTTGTATAAAATTAACAAAAAATAAAAAGTACATTCCAAAAAGGTATATTATGGTTTTAAAAAAAACTATATATTATTCTAGGTGAATATTTGTAGTGTAATAGTGCAAGTATTTATACGCACCAATATTTAAATCCATTTTAATTTAATCCACCGAACTTAGATATTAACAGGTGCTTATGCGTAAAACCCTTACCCAGAGAGAGCCATGTGTTTAACCTGTATGTACGTATATATGTACGCAAGTATGACCGATTCTATGTTACCTCCTAATTACTAAACAACAAAAAGGTTGACTAATTTTGATTTGTACGTTATTAGATTTGCCTTGTTAACGCGAGTGTCATAGGCTATATGGATTACGGATATGAAAAATCAAAATGACGATTTCAGGCGCCTACTTATTTGTATGGAAAAAAGTTTCATTCGTCCAAATCTATCAAGTATCAATATTCACTAGATAATACTATTCGTTCGTTCGTCAACTTGTTTCCATCTTTTTAGTTCGCTCTTTTTACACTTCGTGCAAATCTTAAATGAGCTCGAGTAAAGTTGGCCTCTTGAAATGCGCAGATAATATCGAGTGCAAAATTTTTATTTTATTTATTTATTTATTCAAACTAAAATCCACAGCTACATACAGAAATAGAAAGTACATAACAAAAAGTCCTTATATAAGCCAATTTCGGATTTTTATTATTTATGCAATATAGATGGGTAGACTAAGTTCACATATACATAAATGAAATAAATTAAAAAAAAAAGACAATAAATTTTGTTATATTTTGTTACTAGTGACTTACACTCGCTTCGCTCGAGAGCAACCCTAGGTCCCAAATAATAATCTCTGTGCTAGTTACTCCAGATTATATCTGTGCAGTAAATTTTATCCAAATTAGCGTCTTTCTCAAATGTAATTAATAGTAGGTATTCAATGTTCCTTCCAATACAACTGTGACTAACTTCACATTTAACATTTGTGCGAACTATTTCATATACAGTTACTTTTAATTTGCTCAATGATCCGGGAGTTATATAGCTTTAATATGAATATATTTTCTAAAACTTCTAATTTTGGACATAAATTATATAGGTACAACGATCAGTTTTACAAATTATTATTTATCTTACACGCGTAAACTAAAATAAATTTAAATATATACCTGTATAGCTTAGATTAAAAATTTTATATTTAAATTTTAAATAACTTAAAATCATTCGATAGTTTATAAAACGAGTTTATATCTTAGAGACAAAATTAAACTTTTCGTATGTAATTAAAGACATGCTTTATTTTTATTGTATTAATTTAAATAGTATTGTATATTATTTGTAATGATTAGATTTCCCTAATATCTGTTTTTACCCGACTGCAAGGAAAGGGTTATGTTTTTCGCGCCTATCTTTGTATGTTTGTTTGTTTGTAATATTCTTTATACCCTCATACCTTCCAAACCACTCGATGGATTTCTTTAATTAAGATATCGCTAGATTCGTCTCATAAGTCCAAGTGTTCTTAGATAGGTGACATAAATAAATTAAATATGGGGACTGGTAAATTCTATAATGTGAAAAAGAAAAAAATGAAAATCGACAAACTATGTCAAGTGGGATATCGTTGAATACTTAGGTATATAAAAATCATTTTTAGGTTTCTTTCATCATTTTTCATTTTAAATAACAGTTTAGGATATATAATGATTTAAAGTTGGTTAACAACCATTCTCGCTAATTTCCCTACATAAAAATGCTTAAAAAGTTGTAATTAAATAAATCTATATATATATAAAAGGCAAAAGTAATTGAGTGATGTATCAACGCACAGGCCAAACCCTTAAGGCTAGAAAATTGTATATATGTATGTACACGTTTCATCCTTTTCGCGAGATGTACACACTCGTATGTATGTCTTTAACTGCATAGTACTATATTCCATCGTGAACTTGTTTTCATATTTTTAGTTAGCTTTTATCTTCGATCAACAATACTACTAGATAACGTGTCACATACAAAATTAAAGCTAAATTCTGTCCTCGCGAATATGTACGGCTTCATTTGTATACTAACGAATAGTATTAATACTAAGTTTCAAGAAATTCTGATCATAAATATTTTTTGGGTTGTGTTATAACGTGTATTCCCGTGGGAATGAGATAATGTCCCGCGGTTAAAAGTATCCTATATGTTGACTCGGATATCCAGCTATCATCATACCAAATTCCATCAAAATCCCTCCAGTGGTTTTTCTGTGATGCGGTAACAGACAGACAGACAGACAGACAGACAGACAGACAGACAGATAGACAGACAAAAATTCTAAAAACTATAGATTCGGTCTCTGTATCGATAATAAAGTCTATTTCAATAAGATTTCCCAAAAAATATTTAAGGTACAGATTCGACTCAGTTAGGATTTTATTATATGTATAGATTTGGAACTAGCTAACAGTAGCTTACAGTATTTACTTAGGTACATACTTTCCACTTATAGCAACAGTTTGAATTGCATACATACATATTATACAGTACGTTTGTCTATGCGTGACCTCCACTAATTTAACATGTGTCGGCTCCATTGGATATCTATACGTCTGGAGACATGACGAGCCCACTTCCACTTCAGCGTTCAAATTTTACGAGCGATGTCGGTGGCTTTAGTTTTCTGGCGAACGTCCTCATTTCTGATTCTATCTGTTAGAGAAACCCCAAGCATTGCGAGTTCCATTGCTTGTTGAGCGACCTTAAATTTTTGAACCAGTCCAACGGTGATAAACAAAATATGATAGGTATATTAAATACGATATAATTTACGGTAGATTAATTTACGGTATTAAGACGAAACGTGGAATACCGAATTAAGGATATTTAAGTTTAGGGAGTCAACTTAGACCTTACGTGTTATGTGACTACTGTAATAACTGCGAAAAATTGCGTCAGTGTACAAAATATGTATTAATTTACGAGTATGTTTACAATATGATATAGTATTTCGTCTTATAAACGTTTTTATCAACGCCGAAATAGCTCAGTTGGGAGAGCGTTAGACTGAAGATCTAAAGGTCCCTGGTTCGATCCCGGGTTTCGGCAAGAAGTAGATACTTTTTGTATACATATAAAAGATAAAATATTAATAACTTGAATAAATTACTGTTTTTGGATAAATATTTTAAACACGACTTTTTTCAGAATTTTACGACGAAATACGAAATAAGTAACTGTCGATATCCTTATCTTTAAACATTAATATTGTGTATTTAGTATTGCTATTAATAATTTCAGGAAGGAAAAATATAATCAACCGGTATCATGATATATATGAAAAAAACGTTCATGCCATATGATTATATCATAATATAAATTATATGATTATACATATATTTTTTTTATATATCAGGATTTAAATGATTAATTTAAATATAATTTTGCAATGATGAATAATTTTTAAAATTAAACTTCTTTAGAATCGTTGTGATTTGAAACTCGATGAAACGAAAATGCGCACTAAAAACAGACAAACACAAATATATAGGACTAAGCCGACAAGAAAATGAGATAGAATACATAGCCATGTTGTCATGGTAACCGTTGTTGTCTGACAAATATATATCTAATATTATATTCTTTCCGTATATGATATTCTATAAATATAGGATTGTAATATGCCTAATATGCCTTATTTGATTATTAATTTGTTTCAATTTAATCGCGATATTTATCAAATAAATTTTACTTAAACCACGCGTAAAGGTTACACGCACCCATTTTTTTTTTTTTGAGTTATCACTTATCACATTAGTTTTCTTCTTCCAGCTATAGTTCGCACGAAAACACAGATCTCCATAATCAAGTTCTTGCACTAATTAGTTGGGCTTCAATATAAAATAATGCAATTCTATCTTGACCCATGCTTGCACACAAGTAGCTTTATACCCTCTTTAGATTGGAAAAAGATATTTCTCTTGAACAATTTGTAACAAGGACCCTTAAAAATGTGCAAAGCAATGTATACATTAATCATCATCGTCATCTCAGACAAAATACATCTACTGCTATAGGCTCCAGAAAATTTCCACGACTACCGGTCTTGTCCCACCTGCAGGGTAACCTTAAGCTTTCTTATGAGATCCATCGTGAGCGGCCACATATATGATCACCGACAACACTTAGCGAAGACTTTTGTTTTGAGCCACGACGATAAAGACGAGATGTTGTTGCGTAGCTTTTCGATTTAGATTGATTGGATTTCCTCTCAAAGTCGGACCTTCCTAGTAGAATACTTTGAAAACTGGAGTAATTTTTCGTCTTGTCCATGTTTATTCTTAGATTAACTCTTTCGGACGCACTGCTGAGATCATTGGGCATTATTCTCCACCTCCTTCATGGTCTCAGCCACGAACACTATGTCGTCGACAAATTAAAGGTGGTGTGTCTTCGCCGTTCATGTTTATATCCAATCCATTCCAGTTCTGGAGCTTATAGATTTCTTCCAATGCAACAGTAAGCAATTTCGGTGAAATGATATCATCCTATCATACTCGTCGCTGCAATTGTATAGGTCTTAAGTCCCGGTTCAAAACTCGGAATGATATTAAAGAGCCGTTTTCATACAAATACTTCAGTACTTGGATATACCGACGGTCCACTTAGCACCGTTGGAGAGACTAAAGCACAATCCAAGTCATAAATGGCAAGCAAACAGGCAAGTTATATTACTTGGTCTTCTTTATAACCTCCGGCATCATATGTATGCAATCTATCTTAATAAACGGAAATCGGCTTGTTCGGAAAGTTGGAAGTCAAAAATCTTCCATTCAAGACGGTTCGTAATGACTCTCGAAGACAACTTGTAGATATGGCTGAGATAGAAGGAATTCCTTAGCGAGGCACCTTTTTTAAAGAACTATAACACCACGCCTTTAGGTCCATGTTCGTGGGTCTTTTTTCTTTTAGTATGATGGAACTGTTTTGGCTAAATAAATAAATGATTTCTGAAGGGCCATAAAGAGTAAAGACCCACCTTCAGTAGTTCAGTAGTTTGACCGTTTTTACATTTGTACCTGGTGACTTGTTTTTAATTCATAAGTGTCCATATTACGTATTATTATAAAAATGTTTATGAATATTAAAGATGTCATTTTCTTTTTGAAAAATATTCTTTACAGATATAATTTCAATTATATTGAATATCCCAGCATCTCATTTTTATAAAAGAATTAATGGATGGTTACAAATGATTTTTTAATCTGTGGATTTTTTAAACAACTGAAGATAAGCTGATCGCTTCTTTAAATCTATTTCCAGAAGATGGCGATACATAATTTTTAAACGTCAAAGTCAGTTTATAAATTAAAAATAATTTGACTCGTGAGTTTTTAATGTTGCATAGTATAATTACAGAGTAAAATTTACCGCAACAATGGCCGGTTTTACTGAGAATGCTTTAGTAAGAAAGTTACAAGAACTAAATTCAAGTCAACAAAGTATACAAACATTGTCACTGTGGCTTATACATCATAGAAAACACCATGCCGCTATCGTAAAAACATGGTATAAAGAGCTTTTGAAAGGTAATTATTGTAGTAATATTACTTTTCGTATAATTACTGATCTTTTGAAGTCTATAATTGTAATGTAAAAATAATTTTCTTATTAAATAATATCAAAATTTAAATTTCTTATTTTTTTAGTGCATGATATATATTTATTATTATGAAATATACTGTAACAACATACAATTATTTAATATTTAGTTGGTAAAATATTTAAAATTCTGGATTGTTTTGATGTGACATAACCTAAAAGGTATTTTGTTCATTTATAGCAAAAGATAGCAAACAGTTAACTTTTATGTACTTGGCGAATGATGTAATACAAAACAGTAAGAAGAAAGGTCCTGAATATGGAAAGGAATTTGGCAATGTTCTTGTGGATGCATTTAAACATATGGCCAAAACTGGAATTAATGCAAAAACCAAGCATTCACTACATAGAATACTGAATATCTGGGAAGAAAGAGGTGTATATGAACCTCAGAAAATTCAAGACTTTAAAGTAGCTGGTAGTCTATCAATTCCAAGTGATATTTATTATTTTTGATAAGTTCATATAATATTCTTGTAGTATTAATACATATTATTGGTTGTATTTCAGTTGATCCAAATGATGCAGAACCAAACAATGTAAGTAAAAGAAAAGTATCTGATCCTGAAATAAAAGAACCTGAAAAGAAACCAAGGTTAGATGAAAAAACTAAAGAGAAAAAAGAAAGAAGAAAGAGTGAATCTAAATCTAACTCTGAATCACATAATGAAACTCACTCTACAGTCAGTCCCAAGACTCCACCTGGAGACCCACCAGAACCTGAGGAACTTATAAAAGTATGAGATACATTTTATATAATTATTACAGTTCAAGTTAAAATCATGCTTTTGACCAGTAATAATGAACTTCTTATAGGTAACCCAAGAATTGTAGGCTTTACTAATATCTTTGAAAAGTCCTATATGGTGCTTGGATATGCATATAGTAGATCCATTGTCAGCTCATCTAATAAATATATTATTGTTGTCAATCAGATTTTACATAATTACAGTAGGTTAAAATAATCTTTCAAGGTGTGATTACATAAACAGTTTAATTACATATTAAGTGAAGCAATAATATAATCTTTAATTTAATGTTAGCCTATTGATTTCTGTATAGCTTTTCCTCAAAAATAGATGCTATTTTTCACTTTCTTGATGATATATTAAATTTAAATTAAAATTTAATACATATATGCTTTATAAATATATTTTATTATTAATATTAATATTTTACATTCTAGTATGTATTATTTTATTATTATATATTGCTAATCTTTATATGTGTGTCAATTTACACATCATTACAAGTATTAAACATAATTCCCACTTTGAATATGTAGCAGGATAATATGCGGAGACAGGTGTATTTTTAGATTATTAACAGAGCTGTATAAAAAGGTCTGTTTTCATACAATCATGTGTCACATTATAGGTTTTTTTAAATTACTGTCTTATTGCTCCAAATGGCCCATTGACCTTTACAGGTATTTAAAAAAACATAAATTTTAATAAAAAAAACAGTTGATTACTCCATTATTGTCACATACTTATTTGAACACGACATGAGAGAAAATGTATAAGAAAATAACTCCTTTTATTTTGTCAAATGTATTTCTTTAATGTTAGATATAAAGTAAATTTACTAATTCTCCTTTTCTTGTGTTGTAGTTAACCTAACTATTGTAATTTTTTTAGTTAAAAAATGACATTTAAGTTTTGCAAGGATCTAAATCACTTTATGATTTTCTTAATAATTTTCTATATAATTCCAGGCATTGCTGGAGCTGGAATCAAGTGCATCAAGTGATGAAGCAGTGAGAGAGAGAATTGCATCATTACCGCCAGAAGTTTCTGAAGTGCAATTATTGTCTAAGTTAGAAGGTAAATGTCATGTAAAAATGATATACACTTATTGTATACTTATTTACAGGAAAATTGTTATATTTATGAAAATAAATATTAATCCAACCTTATTGTTTCATTTTGAATAAAAAATATCATACCTTGTTTTATCCTATGTTGATTTCTTTTTCCGTTGACTTACAATGGAATCATCTTGAAATGTATAAATTTATCATTTATAATTTTGTTTAGTGGTTAAAAAGAGATTTAAAAATATTGTTGATAGTTTTTATTCATAAAATTGAAAATTATTGTTATTAATTTTCTTAATAATTAAAAATTAATAACTAATTTTTACATGTTTTATTTATTTTTGTGTTGTAATATTCATTTGAATTAACTACCTGTTTGTGATTTTTATTTTTATATAATAGACTTGATTATAATTAAAAATATATGATATTAAATGTTTAAATTTTTTTATGAAAACTATGGTTTATTACAGTTCCTAAATATTGTTTAAAAATAATGACTTTCACTAATAACTATATTATAGATCTAGTCATTTTTTGATTATAGATAAGGAATCGGCTGAAAGTCTGAGTGCTGTAGTTAATTCTGCAGTGGAATTGTTAGCTGAATATAACTTAAGATTGTCTGAAGAATTAGAGAAGCGAAGAAAAGTAGCGGCCATGTTGAGAGACTTCGAACAAGCTCAAAGAGAGCTCGCTAAGAAGGCTGAAGCTAAACTTGAGGTAAAATAATACATGAAATATATAACTTATTTAGAAGTGTATATTGTAAATAAATAAGTTTTTATTATAAATATATCAAGTAAATTGTGTGACATCAGAATATTATAAAATGCCTTATTCTATGGAATACAAATATTTATTTTCATATATTTCATTATTTTATAAGAGATTTATACCTTTTGTATTTAAATGTTTTAAATATGCCAACTAATATTAAAACTTGAAAGTGTGTGGGGTTATTATTATTTCATTCAAAAACTACTGAACGGATTTTGATGAAACTTTACCCTAATAGAGCTTATACATCAGAATAATTTCATAATTTATATTCAATATTATTTACAGGAATACAACATAAAACTACAAAAGATATACGAAGTGAAGGCAGAAGTGAAGTCCCACATAGAGAACTTGCCAGACGTGTCCCGACTGCCCGACGTCACCGGCGGCCTCGCACCTCTGCCGTCTGCCGGGGACCTGTTCAGTCTATGAAAATTGCTTATTAACATATTGGTGTTTCTTATTATATATGGATGGTGTTATTCATGACATTCACTTGGAAAGAAAAAACTTTGTAAAGGAAAATTCGAGAAATTTCGCAGTAAAGTAGTCATGATTAGAGAAGAATAGTTTCCATGTATTGAGGAATCAAATGCAATGTCTCTGCTGTACTTTTGTTGAGGGGATTTAGTACTTTGGTTTTGTTGAGCGTATTCTCATATTTTTTTCTGTATGTACGATAAAGGGTATACAAGAGGAAATCCATTGTGTAATCACCATGAAGACATTTGCCCTTTCGAGAACCTGATCCTGATCAGGTCAGTGAATGTGGATGGTGTTATTCATAACATTAATTAGATAATTTTTTTTTTAAATTTATCACCCGCATAAGAACTAAATATTATGATAAAAACTTAAGTTTATGAACCATGATTGCTAGGTACATTCTAAACAATTTTTTTTCATACAAAATTGATAGTTGGTTATGGTTATGTATAACGCCATCCAAACCATTGTCATAGTCGCCGTGTTAAAGATATCGCGTTGTATTTAGGTATATACTATATGTATAATTACTTTCGTTTCTATAATTTTTATGAAAATGAGTTCATGTCTTTTTATTTACAATCTGTTGATTTAAAACGTATAGTGTATTATTTCACATATAAAGCCAGTAGAACCAAAATGAAAGATCTCTTTGTAGTATCGTACTATAGTAGCTCTTATATAGTGTAGAGTTCAAATTAAAAACGATAGGCAATTAATTCATGATATAATAAATTCATTTCAGAATACTTTTATTGCATAAAACTAACAATGTTTAAATTTTGAAAATAATAAAATTATCGATTTCACGTATTTAAATATTTAACGATCCGATAAGTTTGCACCACAAAGTTTGGATAAATGTAGAGTAGCACTAAAAAATCTAAGGATCCCAACATAATGATTTTGTTGTAGATAGAGAATAAAATATTTTTCATCAAAAAAAATTATAAACAACTCATAATAGTAATATAAATCGGTTTTTTTAGTGATCATTCTATCTTTGTTCCAACTGCATGGCTTGCACCATATGAATGAAATGTCTAAAATGGTAAAATTTTGCGTGACGTATTTTATAAACGAACCCTATAATTATTTATGTTATAATTTATTCATTTAAAATGCATTTGACATTAAATATATATTATAAATAAAAAAAAACTTTTCTAATTTACTTAAAGCTAGTATTGATAAAAACGGATCAAACATAAACTTATCAGAATTCATAAAGAGTAATTTAGTATTGAAGAGAGACCCGTGCCCAGAAGTGGGGCGTTAAAAAGGGCTGAATACAATTTAGTATTGATATTGGTTAGTTCTGTACATATCATATATATAAAAATCTTCATTGACTTCACTGTATTTGTGTTAATAATAGTTATAATTTTTTGACACAGAAATTTAGTTTAAAGTGTATAATTTATTTACTTTTTTCAAAAATCTTCTTTTGGTACCAAAAATGTACTATATGAAGCAATAATATTAATATATTAGAAAAAATATTTGAAACGTTACTATGGCAATTACGGTTTAGAAAAAATAATGTAAGTTAAACCTTGGTACAAATATCAAGGCTGAACACCATTATTTTTCACATCTAAATGATTTACGATGACGACCTTGCGTTCTACATCTAATAATAATAAAGAACATCTTAATATATAACCTTGACTGTGCAATAATCGATTTTTAGGTGTTTTTTAGGCAACTAAGCTATTAATGGGTGTTTCGGCCTATAATGCAATTGATTTTTGTACACCTCTCGAGAGATATTTGCCGGCTAGTTTGGCACCTACATAGAAAGAAGAATAATATTGTAACTCGATATTCTGATAATTTATATAATACTAGCGGCTTACCCTCGCTTCGCTCGGGTTCGCCTCTAGAATATCAAAAACTTCAATCCCACGGGAACCGTAAATTTTTCCGGGATAAAAAGTATCCTATGTGCTATTCCAGACTGTAATCTATCTCTGTGCCAAATTTCATCTAGATCTGTTCAGCTGTTCTGGCGTGATTGAGCAACAAACATCCAAACATCTAAACTTTCACATTTATAATATTAATAAGATTAAAAAAAGAAATTATTTCTCACATGTTTAAAGTTCAAATTCAACACTGAGTTCCTTGCAGGTGATGAAATTTCTGGTTCAAAACACAATGTTTACACGTACCATAATCTTCTGTAATTATCATACTTAAGTTTAATTTTAGGCAGTTTTGTAATAGATTATTTTGTATGGTGATGATGAAAATGAACCGTAATTGTTAATATGTTTTAGTAAAGGTGTCTTATGTTTTAGTAAAGGTTACTGTCAGAATATAAGTGATCTAACTTTAATATTATTTTTATTGAAACATTGGCATAAATGTAGATATTTAAAAATTAAAAAAACCGTGTGTGTGTACTTATGTACGCACGTGAGAAGTTATAATTCTTTGGCGTAACAGAAAAAAATAGCTAAAGATTTCATCCCGTGTGTCACAACTCTCTGTTTGTAAAAGGAATGCAGCAAATTCATCATGTCGCTTTCAACTAACTTCATGTCGCTTTTTGGCTGTCGGTGTGCGCGTGCATTGTAAAAATTTTACCCTCATATTTTTTTCCAAACGTGCCAAAAGAAGTATAACTACAAAATCAATTATTTAAATATTACATTGGCACATAATTTCAAAAGGAAAAGTTAGACCCTTTTTATTTTTGACGGCCATTTGTAAGGCTATATGAATGAAAGCAACGCTATATAACATAATTAAGTGAATATGAACATGTTGCCTTATAACTTACTTATTCGCTATGTATGTAGATATTACGAAGTAGGTAGATTTACCTATTATTTTATTAGAGTTTTATTGAAACAAACACAAGACTTAATGTATTTTTATTGTTTGAATTTAATATTGCTATTCTTTAACAACGTTTCACTATGTAATACGTAA
The DNA here is from genome assembly GCA_033884665.1 of Argynnis bischoffii washingtonia. NCBI lineage: Eukaryota > Metazoa > Arthropoda > Insecta > Lepidoptera > Nymphalidae > Argynnis > Argynnis bischoffii. The sequence continues at coordinate 4,781,573 of CM066619.1, read as the reverse complement.
ATATGTTTATTTCAGTACCCAAGCATTTTTCATCCACATAATTTTGTGACAAACGGGCGGATCTATATATAGAGTTTTTGGACTGCAGCATAAGGTCCCTAAGATATAACAGATCCCCTGTTGAAACCAGTGGATAATATTGTTAATTTATTAAATGACAAAATGAAGGCCATAAAAGGTTAGCCTAATAACTCTGGGATCAATTAAGAACCAAACAATAGCGTTATTTTGATTTCGTCTAGTAATATCTATCATTATAGATTTTATAAAGGCATAATGACAATTAGTTTAGGCCCCCAAATGTTAGCCCATGGCCCTCCAAATTTACGGTTCATCGCTGGTGACAAAGGATTCAATTGGGTCTATTTTCATTCCGGCCTAAGCTAGATGTTAAAATAAAAAAAATGAAGCGTTGTTCAAAAATAGATAATAGATTTTTTTTGTGTGAAAATATGAATTGGTTTCATTTTTGATAAATTCGTGTATTATTTTTCAAATGATCCAAATAGTCTTATTAGTTTGATGTGTACTATTCTATTAGTTTAGCTAAGTCCTTAGTGTAAAGTGAATTGTTATCGATTACGTAATAAATTTTGTTATATTAACAGACTTTGCTTTTTTTTCAAGTACCTAGTCGTTTAAGAGCTTTTTTACGAATATTTAAAGTATTTTTCTGTAGGAGTTATGTCACATGGCATTCTTTCTTTTTTTTGATTTGAAAGATTTTCAAAATAATTTTGACGACACGTTTAGCTCAGTTTGTAGTGACTCTACTTGCTGTGCCAGATGTCGCTGGTTTGAATCCCGCTGAGTGCATACATTTGTGTGATGAGCACGAATGCTTGTACTCCAGTACTCCTGTATGCTGTAGTCATGGGTGTTTATATTTCTAATAAGTATGTATTTAAAGTTATATATGTGTAGTGTGTCAACTATCTGGTATCCATTACACAAGCCTCGTAGCTTATCATGGAACAGTGGAACTAGATGGTGCTGCTTGTTAATGTCCCAACATATTTATTTTATAAGTTATTTATTTAATTTAAATTTGAAATAAATAATTATAAATTAAGATAGCAAAAAATAATTGAAAAAAAAAAAGTGGTTTATTAATAAGTAGGTAAATTAAAAAATAATTAAAATAATGTTTAAAATTATTTTTATTTAATTCAGATAATCAGCATTGGTAATCCTATAAATATTAATTTTTTTTATCTGTGTTATATAATTTCAATATTGACAATGTTATTTTATTTTTGTTATTTGACACAAGTGGAAAACGATCAAGAATTATATATTTAGATTAATTATAAAATAATTGTGTATATCATTTAAAATGAGTGTGAGTTCGGTAAGCACCGTTACTTTATTATTTTCACCCAGGTGTTTTATATGAATTTATATTATGAATAATTATTAAATTATAGAGTAGCCATACGAAGAGCGTAACAGAAAGTGTAGATACGGAGTCTACAGAAGAACCTTTGGTAATCGTATTTTTTTAAATATTAACTTCCTATCGTAATCGTATTTTTATATATTAGTATTACCTTATTCTAGACAATATTTTTCTTAAATAAGTCTATTATTTTATTATTTGGAACCTTCTTGCAATTCAATTTTAAAAATTGTATACAAATCCTTATATCCCTATTAAGAATTTCCAGCAGAGAATATAAATTTTCGTTTAAGAAAAAAAATCTACGTTTAAATTGCTTTAAATTAGAGATTTTTTTTTTTTTTCAAATTCAAAATATTTTATTCAGCATTAAATTATTACAATTTTTTACTGAACGTCACGAGTCTACTACCAGTTCGGAAAAATGAAACCTCAGACCTGAGAAGAACTGGCGAAAGAAACTCAGCGGGACTAATATTTTTTTAATAAATTGTAATTTACAATATTTTTATAAAGTTGAAGTAGCCTGGAGGCGATCACTTCATTCCCAAGGCGTGCTATCTTCTATGAAATTATTTATTGTATAATAGCCTTTAGCACACAAACGTTCTTTAACAATTTTTTTGAATTTAATGATAGAAGCTTTTTGAACATTTTCTGGGATCCTGTTGTACAAGCGTATACATTGTCCATAAAAAGAATTACTGACTCTCTTTAAACGAGTTACAGGCATTACAAGTTTGTGTTTGCTCCTAGTATTAAAGTTATGCATGTCACAATTCTTGGGAAATTCGTGTATATTTTTACGAACATACATAACACATTCGTACACGTACTGAGAAGCAACAGTCAATATTTTTATTTCTTTAAACTTATCTCTTAATGACGCTCTAGGACCTAAACTATAAATTGCACGAATAGCTCTTTTCTGCAGTACAAAAATCGTATTAACAGTTGCTGCATTTCCCCAGAGTAAGATACCATACGACATAATACTATGAAAATAGCTAAAATATACTATGCGAGCTGTATCTACATTAGTAAGAAGTCTAATTTTTTTTACCGCGAACGCTGCAGAGCTGAGTCTACTCGCTAGTCCCTCAATATGGGGGCCCCACTGCAATTTGGAATCTATGATAATACCCAGGAATTTAGTGGACTCTACCGGTTTTAACATTTCCCCATTTAATATTACACCATTATCAACAAGTTTAACATTGGGTGTTGTGAATTTTATTAATTTTGTCTTTTTATTATTTAATAATAAATTATTTGAATCAAACCAATAGACAACCTTTGAGAGAGCATCGTTTACATCGTCGTACATAAGCAAATTTCGCTTCACTTTAAAAATAAGTGAAGTGTCATCAGCGAACAATACTATCTCATGTTTGTCCTGTACAAAAGATGGCAAATCATTAATATAAATTAGAAAAAGAAAGGGGCCGAGAATAGACCCTTGCGGAACCCCCATATCTAACGGAGCTCCAGGAGATCTCTTACCATTAACATCAACCCTCTGTATTCTATTATTTAAATACGAATTCAAAAGGTCGAGTGCCTTATTTCTAATACCATAATGATGCAGTTTCCTGATCAGCGTCTCATGATGCACACAATCAAAGGCCTTGGATAAGTCACAGAATATCCCAAGTGCATCTTGTGACCTTTCCCAAGCCTCAAAAATATTTCTTACTAACTCAACACTAGCATCTGCCGTGGAGCGGCCTTTCGTAAATCCAAACTGTTTCTTATGAAGTAGATTGTGTGCATTGAAATGCGTTAACATTTGCGCGAGTATGATTTTCTCAAAAATTTTACTAAACGTTGGCAGTACCGAAATTGGTCTAAAATTATTAGGGTCTAAGGTACTACCTGATTTAAAAATAGGAATAATTTTACTGTGTTTCATTAGATCAGGAAACGCACCATGCTCTATACTGCTATTAAATACAGTAGCTAAATGAGGTGCAACAACATCAATTACCGAGCTAATAACTTTTACAGATATACCCCATAGGTCAGCGGTTTTCTTGAGATCCAAACTTTTGAAGGCTGCAATGATATCTTTGGGGTATACAGGTTTAAATTTAAATACTACATTACATTCTTTAACATGTTTCTTAAGTAAAGATTCGGCAATAGCGGGAGATGAATTGAGTGATTGCGTTGTTGAAATTGGAATGTCAGTGAAAAATTTTTCAAACTCAGATGCAACTTCTTGGTTTGAAGTAATAAAATTATTGTTTATATTCAACTTAAAATCGAAGCTGCGATCTGTGACTCTCCCACTTTCACAAGCAATTATGTTCCATGTCACTTTTACTTTATTATGTGCATTTTTTATTTTGTCTTTAATATACAAAGATTTTGCCATGGAACATACTCTCCTAAACATTTTTGAGTAGGCACTTACAAAAGAAGCAAACGATGTACTATGATTATAAGCTTTTTCACCATACAATTCATATAGTCTTTGCCTGCTCTTGTAGATGCCAGGAGTTGCCCATTCACTAAATGACAAGAGACCCCCTGAATTGACTGTTTTAGAAGTAAATATTGTAGAAAATTCTGTTTTTATTAATTTAAACAAAGAATTATATAAGAAGTTGGGGTCATTATTGTAAGATAAATAAGGAAGTTTTGCTACAATATTACCTCTGAACTTCTCCATACGTGTAGTATTTATGGGGACAAAAGTCTTTTTTAACATATTTTTATTGTCATTTAAAGTATAAGAAAATGAAGCTAACTGACCACAATGGTCTGAACTCAACTTGTTTATAATAGATTTAGAGAATGGTTTATAATTTGTAAATATATTATCAATACATGTAGCACTGGTAGCAGTGATTCTAGTTGGTTCAAGAAATAAATTATTTAGGTTATATGATAGAAGCATGGATTTGAATCTGAGACTTAAAGTGGAATTTTCTAATAAGTTTATATTAAAATCACCACAAACAACAATGAATTTATTAGAACTATTTAATTTTAACAAAGTTTCTTCTAATACTTTCTCAAAGTACTCATATAACCCATTAGGAGGTCTGTATACGCATACAACAATGAAGTGCTCAAGCTCTGCGCAGGCTAGTTCAATAGTTTGCTCAACAGAGAGGCTCACAATGTCTTTACGTTCTTTATATTTTAAAAGTTTACTTATTATTATTAAAGAGCCCCCACGTATAGTTTTTTCTCTATTGAACATACTAGCTACCTGGTGACCGCTGAAGTTAAATATGGACTGAGAAATAGAAAGCCAGTGTTCTGTTAAACATAAAATATGAATATTTTCACCATTCATAAATAACTCCAGTTCAAGATCTTTACCTATCATGCCCTGTATATTTTGGTGCACCAGGTTTACAGTTTTTAATTTTTTACAATTATGGGCATTTTGTGGTATTTTACTATGACATTTATTTGATTTATTTGATTTTTAGTATAAAAAGTAGTTTAGTTTTTACGTAAATAATAACATTGAAAGTTAATCAAAAATGATATCAGATTCAAGACCGTTGGACGAACAACATCAGCTATCGACAGCTGGTGATATCTTCATGCATCAGTATAGTACAATTCTGGTGGCATCCATATGTACACGATTTTCGAAGACTAGTCCCGTTTCTGTTCCTATATAATGTCTTTAGTATATTCTTTGCTTATCCATCGTTTTACTTGGAGTTGGCTTTGGGAGTGGTTACAAAGAAAGGAGTACTTAATTGTTGGGATATGGCTCCTGTGGCAAGAGGTTAGTTATATTTTTATAAAATATTTATAATTTGTATAATTCTAAATACCTATGTTTTTCCGTTTTATTATTGGTTACTAATTATTAATTTAAGTTTAAACCTACTTTTATAAATAAAAACGCACTCTGCTATAGATAATGTATGATAATTATGCACAAATTCCCCTTTACTCAATAACAAAAAGTATATTAAATATCTTTACACGTAATACATATGTGTTTTGATTCGGCCAATTAAAGAGGAAGCATTTTTTACATTCATGGCTAAAAAGACACGGCCTGAAACTCGACCACATTTGATTTAACAATATAAAACATACATTTCCTTCAAGGTGTCGGCATATCGATGCTCATCTCGTGCATGTTCACGGTCTTATCGCTGGGCGCGGTCAGTGCCTGGTGTTTAGCTCTAGTAGTTCACTCCATACATTCATTCCTACCCTGGCTTCATTGTGCCGCGTCCGCACACCCGCCCTGTGCGGCCAGACATAGACCCTTGCCTAAGGGAAGTGAAACACCTGCTCAGTCGTTCTTTTTGTTAGTATGAGTTCTTTTATTATTCTTTTAAAAAGTAGTAGTCTAGGAAATTTATTTTTTGCCATTTTCTTTATTAAATTGATTTAAAAATCAAACATAAATTATGATAGCATTTTTGTTAGTTTAATAATTGATAGTTTACATTTTTTTTTAATATACATGACGTTAATAAGTGTAGGTATGTCTTACAGTAATTTTGTCTTAAAACTCAAGCGCGATGGCTTACAAGGTGGTTTCGGCAATATAGTTAGCGAGCTGACAGTATATTACGTTATATCATGGCTACTTATCTATTTTATTTCCTGCAAGAAAGTGTATAGCTATTCAAAGGTATCTAAAACATTTACTATATAATTTACTAGCAAAGCCCGCGGCTTCGCTCGCGCTAAAACTACAATAAAAAAACTTTAAAAAGGTAGGTTTCATACAAATTTTCATCCCTTATTTTATCTCCTTATGGGATGAATTTCAAAAAAACGTTAAAACACGTATTGAATTGAATATTGTATTGAAAAGCCAAATTACCAAGTTTCAAGAAATTCTGATCATAAATATTTTTTGGGTTGTGTTATAACGTGTATTCCTGTGAGAATGAGATAATCTCCCGTGGTAAAAAGTATCCATATGTTGACCCGGATATCCAGCTATCATCATACCAAATTTCATCAAAATCCCTTCAGTGGTTTTTCTGTGATGCGGTAACAGACAGACAGACAGACAAAAATTCTAAAAACTATAGATTCGGTCTCTGTATCGATAATAAAGTCTATTTCAATAAGATTTTCCAAAAAATATTTAAGGTACAGATTCGACTCAGTTAGAATTTTATTATATGTATAGATTTAAATAGAATTATTATATTTCAAAATAAAACTATCTTTTCGGATTATTTCGCGAATTTATTATGATTTTTGGTTCCCGACGTTTCGATTGCTTTACAGCAATCATGGTCACGGGAGAGACTAAGGTGTTAGATGTCTCAATGGCATTATACAGTTGTTACAGACAGCCTACCTACTATTTTACAAAAATGATTTTAAAAATTCAAAAATGGCCTCCCGTGACCATGATAAGGGTTCCGCGCAAAAAAATTAAAACCCTTGAAATTGTGAACATAGCCGCGTACCTACAGATGCACCCGAGCGAAGCGAGGGTAATTCCCTACCTATTAATTTTTACTAGATTCATTACTGTTGATATTAAGGGAGATTTTTCATATTACAGCTGGTTTTGTTTAAAGATATTTTAGCATTTTTCGTATTGGTTACCAGCGCAGTAGGTGTGATTAGACTGAAGGGATCTTCTCGAATGTTCCATGAATGCGATTGGAGTTTACTGTTCGATGGTTGTCAGGTGATTCATTATGAATATTTTTTCTGTGTAATTTGCCTGCCTACGTATTATTAGGTGTAATTGCTCCGCTCTTTAGCGTGATCGTATGTAGGTAGATAATAAGATTTTCTTATATTGGACTGGTGGTTCCAGAGAGAAGCGCTTCAATTCCAAGAAACTATGAGTAGCTTTATATGATTTACGAGAACCCATTATCGTACCTACCAATTATAACATTTATTTAATCTACTATTAAATGTTAAAATGATAGCCGTTCTCATTTTAGATTTGGCAAGAAGCAGTAGAATATTCGTTTCTCCAAATGGCGTTGTCTCAAGGCACGTTAGTGATGTTGGGTTCTTATTGTCCTAAAGGAAAACATACACTAGAGAACACGTCGGTTTTTGCTTTTGCAGTATCTAAGCTCAGTTGCACTGTCAGTGCACTCACGCTTGGCGCTTGTCATGGGGCTTTATACAAAGATTATGATAACAGTACTAATATATGGAAAGGTTAGCTAATTTTTAATACATACATACGTGTTATATACACATAACACACGTGAAGTTCCTATTTAATCAAGTCTTGATAATTTTTAACATAATTCTATTTATCCTATCGATTCGGATATCGGTTTATAAATAACTATGTGTAAACCGAGTGAGAATACATTAATAATTAGCATCGGACTGATCATTTTTTGATTATACTTGCTTTTTCCGCGGATCTGTTCGCATAGTTTAACTATGTATGATTGCTTCGCAGATAAGATATATAGCATGATTTTAGAAAGCATATAACCTTCCCCTATATCGTATTTGCTATGAAATCCAAAATGAATTTCTTAAAATGGACAGATAGTTTCAGACATTAATTACCTAGTACGTTCAAACAAATAAAAAAAAACAACATTTTCAAATTAAAACAGCAGATATGAGATATGAAACAAATATTATCAATTAAATAAAACTATTGGTTATATCTAAATGTTATAGGTCCGACGTCGTCTATGATATTGTGGGCAGATTACGTATCGAGAATGCCCGGCAGCCAGTTCTGGTCGGCTATTGTATTTTTCACTCTCTTTGTACTTTCTATTTCATATACGGTAAGATTTATTTAAAAAGTAATTTAAATTTATGAATTCGTATATCTTTGTCTTTTAAATCGTTTATCGCACTACTATAATAAAATTGAAAGTTTGTTTGTGTGTGGGTACACCCACTGTCTTTTACTCCTTTACGCTGAGAAGGCTGTGGTAGCCAAGTGACAAGTCGTCGCTAATAGTGCTTATTTGTTCAAACAGTACTAAAAAAATTCATCTTATGCCCGCTGCATAAAATGCCTGCGTGTAAACCCGGTCTTGTGGTTTACCATAGCCTCAAAGGGTCTTTTGATCACATTAAAAAATGGGATGTTTGGGAACAAAAAATATTTCGAGTTGATTAAACGTTTTTCTTTGGTACAAAATGTATGGGAAAAGATTTTTGCGATTCCAAAATCTGTGAATGCAGTTCAGAATATCTCAAAAAGTTATGGATGGTCTCCTAGGAACGTTTTCCTAGAACTATAACAGTTAAGGTACCTGCCCTTACTGCCAAGTCTCAAAAATCCATCCAGTATAACTTTAAATACATACATATTATAAATATAAACACCCACGACTGGAGTACAGACATTCGTGCTTATAACACAAACCGCTGGCACAGCAAGTAGGGTCTCTACACACTGAGCCACACGTGTCGTCTTTATAGGTCGTTTGGATAAATAAGCACTAAGACGTAGAGTGGCAACGCGCTCGCTTGGAAAACCTAAGTGAAGAAGTACCTACTTAGTTAGATACTTATAATTTTACAAAGAAAAAGAATTATAAAACTTATGTGCAACAAACTCAGTAAAACCTAAGACTTAGATTTAGATAGCCATGCCATACCACTAGTTTCTATAACATACCTACAAGTATATATTAAAATATAATAGAAAAAAAAATATTTTTTTTATTCATTTATAGGCGTTACTTGTACAAACAATCATGTCAACTTTCACTGGACGTTCAATACGAAAAATTACATGGGCTTTCCTCATCGTGGTCTGCGTACTGTTTTGTTTGATAGGAATTATTACTCTCTGTACGCAGGTAATTTTTATTTACTTACTCGATATTGATATTTAATTCATTAGCAATAAAATTGAATTGTATATCTAAACTGTATCTATCTGCTTGTAGTTTTAAAAAGATATTTTAGTTTCGAATGTACTAAAAATTGTCTAACGAAATTAAATTAAAATTAAAATAAATTATTTTCCTTTTTAATTACCTATATAGATAATTTTTTTATTTTTATATCTAAAATACCTACAATTTCAAATTTTGTGCCGATATGGCATGCCTATATGCCACAGAACAACGAATTCAAATTGATTTGAAGATTCAAATTTTGTACAATTTAGTCTCCAAGAATTCGAATTTTTTAAGCTTCATTGACTAATTAATTTATAATATAAATATTTTATCGTTACTTTTTTTATTTAATTAGGTATATACCTAATTAATTTTTCACTCCATATTTGTAGGGAGGAATGTATATACTCAACTTTCTTATGACATGGCCGGTATCTAAACCTCGGATACCGATAGCGGCCGCTATCACTATAGTAATCACCTATGTGTACGGACAGACGACGTTCTGCGAAGATGTCTTCTTCGCAGTGGGGGAATACCCTAGCGTTTTTTTGAGGATTTGTTGGGCATTGACACCTATTACGCTACTGGTTAGCTTTTTTCTCAATTATTGTTTTTTTTTATATAAAAATATATTTTACATTTTAATATCTGAACAAATTTTCTTAATTGGTGTATATTTTGTCTAGATATTAAAAGTCCCTAACAATGGTATAATTTGTATTAAATAAGTATATTTCTATACGGTATTATATTAGAAAAAAATTATTTAAACTTTTTCTTGACAGGTTCACTTTATAACAAGCACGGCGTCATCGCAGTCAGATACGATAGCAGGCTGGAATTTAGTCATGGTCACTTTGCTGCCAATTGCAATTTATTCTTCATTTTATCTCATTTTTAAATTCCGAGTTCGGGTACATATTTTTTTTTTTCGTAGAGTGTTTTTCGTATTCGTAGAATCATAGATACTTAAATACTTTTTATAAATAGAAAGATATCAGTACAGGCGTGCGTGCGAAAATACAGGACAGTTATTATTTTCTCTCTCAAAGTCCGAAAGCACAGATCATGTAATATTACATTAGTACAGACGCCTCATACCATACAGAGATATTGGACAGCGCTAATTCGGGCTATTTTTGTTTGCTTGAATAGATAAATAATAGATGTCTTTGATTCACAAATAGTTAAAAAGTTATTTAACGAATATGTGCAAACTAACGTATGGTAAATATTGTTAAATTCATCTTGCATTCGAATAAAAAAATCGGAGATTTTAACTATTTTTAACCGTGATAAAGAATTCATAAAAAGTAAAAGCGCCATCTGTGAATATGCAAACTCATCATCAAATTGCTGACATTCCAATAATCAGTAAAAGTACGCAAATTTGATTTACGAGCGCATTATTTCATTTCTCTTCATATAGAATATTTTTTAAAACAATAATACACCTTTTCGGGATCTATTTTTTAATTTTTTTGTGAATTCAACACAACTTTAATAACGAATCGATACATATAACTTCATCTATTGACATTTATTTGAACTAATTTTTCTTTGTTCGTGATGAGGCCCTATGACTCCAAATGTAATCAAATCGATTCAGTTAATAAAAGTATACACATTAAAATGTATAAAATATTGCAAAATGTAAAAACACGTTTTTGCTTTTGGAGACTGTTGATAAATAACTCACGGAATGCAAACAACGCCATGTCTGAGAATATGCAGTATATACATATTTTATTCATTTGAGTTCTAGTTCTTTGATTATAATTTTCAAATTGCTAACTTCTAAACATTTTGTTTCAGAATATCGTTGGGAATGAAAAATAAGTATTTCTATATATTTTTTTTAATTTATATGATAATGTATGCAACGAAAATGTATCTTAATAATTAATTTTTTTTTTCCATTGTTCTTTTTATTTCTTCTATGATTTTTCTGTCGTACAAATCCCTATCTATCCTGGATCCTGGTGGAGTAATTAAAATATAATTAGTTCTCTATATAATCGGTATCTTAACTTAAAAAAAAAAGTGCGTGTATGAATGTGTACACGCGCGAGAAGTAAAACTTCTGTAGGCTGTCGGTACTCCTAATGAAATTCAATTTATGTTTTAAATAATTAAGCGAGATACTAAAAATAACGCATATTAGGCATATATTACAATCGTATATATATGTATAGAATATCATATAAGGAAAGAATTATAATATTAATATATCATTTGTCAGACAATAACCAACACAATTCGTTATTAGAGACTTTGAAAAGAGCTCATAATTCGACGTAGTAAAGCAAAATAGATTCAACCACAAAAACTTACTTTTGAGAAAATAGGAGTTTTAATAAAATTGGTATATCAAAATAACAAAACTGTAGTTTTATTGAAATTCCTCTTAAATATTGAGTATTTTATTATTTTCTGTAAGTAAGTTGATTTTCGTGGGCTGGATTCATTTTGCATAACCACGTCTAATGATGCGCTTTTTTTAGGATACTCTAGACGTTGACTGTGCATCTTGGGTTTTTTGACCGAGCGTCTCTGCTTCGTCTGGAAAAATTTGCTTTTTTATTAGTACTTCTACTACTATAGGTCGTATTTTAGAACCGATCTGGATGAAACTTGGTAGGTACACAGGTTTTACTTTATACTAGTTTTTTTTTGCCGTTTGGATGGTTTGATATCTCCGGCTTATGAGATCCGATTTCGATGGTTCTTTTTTTATTTGTATAGTAATATTAAGTTGGTCTCATAAAAATTTGGTGAAGATCTGATGAGGATCTTCGGCATAATAAGCAGAATAGCTCCTCAAAATACAGTTTGTGCTAGCGAGGTCTACGGAACTACTACTTTAAATCAATGCTTGAGACATATCAATTTTATTTACAAGTACTGAGATAACATTAAAAAAAAAAAACAAAAATTCAGAATGACACCATATTTTATTCACAAAATTTTTCATAACACCAATTTGTTACCAAAATAAAGGATTATTTTATAATTAGTCGTACACACATCCACTTTAACAACTTAAGGGCCTGGTTATAATGGACAATGCTTATTTTAACATACCTTTGATCTTACGACTGGCCTCGTCCATTACATCCAGAGTATTATTTACACGTTTCAAGTAAAAGGTAAACAAAAACTAAATCTTCTATATAAAAGCTGTAACTTAAAAGGCAAATATAGAAAATAAATTAAACATTAGTTCAAGGATTTTCATACAATTTACTTATTATATTAAAATCCCTAATAAAGCACATAAGTCTGGAGAAATTCTTTAAAAAATTTGCTTGTAAACAATGTAAGAATTCGAATTATATATTAAATAATAATATTCGAGAAAATCAAATGTCACCATTAAGTTACAGCTCCCACAGTAACCATGTTCACAAGTCATTGGGACACATCTTAATACAGCCTTGGATCTTAAAACTACAATTAATTATTAAACATAACTTAAATAATGATCCTCTCATATAAAAATAATGATGCATGTAAAACCTAAGTAGATAGACCGCAACCGTTCATTGTAACACCCAGCTATAATAACTATTGCACAGCTATTTCGTTTAATTTAGTCTTTAAATTAGTATCTCAGACTAAGAAATAATATAGACAGTGTCATAGAACTAATAATAAAGTCAAACAATAATGTTTTAAAACTAAAAGTATAAAAAATAATACACAAATATTAATAGAATACTAATTACTGTGGTATGAAAATAAAATTAAATAGCTGACGAATTTTATGATAATAAAAAATAAAAAAAGCTATTATGCGATCTCTTTTAATGAGAAGAGAAGCAATGCTCAAAAATACCAAATGGATACAGTATTTTTTTATTACTAATATTTGCTTTACAATAATTCTAAATAAACGACTAATACTTATATAAAATTTGCCTTATTACTTATGGCAAAAATCGAGAATAGTAGCATAAACAGCAAAATCACGCAACTATTTTTTGACTTTGACGTTTATTTTGGCGGGCACCATCTATATAACTCTTTAGTCTGTGATTAGTATATTTTCGTTATTATTCATTGCACCGAATATTTTAGATTTGGGACTAGAAATGTTGTGTGAAATTGTATTACATAGTATATCACTGTATGCGGCGACGCCATTGCAGCGCTGTCATGTATACTTAAGATTCGTTAATCACTTTAAAAAAAAAACAACGATATTATTTACATTTAAAATTAAAACTGAAAATTAATTACGCTGTATCAATAAACGCCACGTGTACTGTATATAATATGTAAAAAAAAAAAAAACGCGTTATTATCAATAGAATAGGATTTTCGTATATGGATTTTTAAAGTGGGTATATTATATTAAATTAAATATTAAAAAAAAAACTGAATTGTTTATATTTCACATTTCATTTATGATCGATTGGCACAAGAGCATTTAAGGACATACGCAACAAGCGGCGTTAAAATTATAATTATAATGTTCTTCACACATTTTGATCGAACTTATCAATATCAGGAACGTTTACTATCAATACGAACAAACAAACTAACACAACTTTAATTATATCTAGTGTACATACAAAATCGGAACAATGCAGTGAAAAATAAATATTGTACGATTGTAAATATAAAAATAACAGCTATACAAAGGAAAAATTATCTTTGTTTATAAAACTCAAAATCGTGTTAGGTAAAAGCAAACCGAGTGTCATAAACTATACGATTAATAATATAAGTTGCCCAACTAATTTAACACCATTCATCACCAAACTATATAAAATAAGTAATAAATATTAAAACGCTCTATATTATTTTTGCTACATTATACTCTTCAAAGGTGAGACTTTTCTGACCTTTCAATTTAAACTTTCGATAATATAAAAGGTCAGTCACAAATGTTCAATTACATTTATACATTCGTAGATTCTTAACGATGTCAGCACATTGATGTTGGTTAGGATTGCGCTATGTCAGAGTTAAACAAGTAAATAGGACTTTGCAAGGCTGCGACTGACACAATATACTATACAAATAGTTATCCTAATAAAAGAAAATAATATAAATCCATTTATTTATTACCTCTTTATAATTAACGAATCAAACATTGATTATTTATTAGAAAAGTACAAGCATTTTATAATTGGTCAGAAGTTTCAAACTTCATTACATATAATAAATATGAAACTCAGACTTAACTAAAAGGCAGCCATTACAAGAAAATTCTTAGTCTAACGTGCTCATAAATTACTATTTTGCATTTGGGGACCCTGCATTCAGTCTCAAGAGGAGCATACACAAAAAAAAAAAAAGACTATCCATTCAATAAACTCGAGCCTAATAATGAACTCTTGATATATTCTAACCCTTCATTTTCTGGAATATAATTCCATATTGTTAATTACTAACTCATTAGAAAATAAGTATGCAACAACTATATAACATTCGATCATTTTCTTTATATCAACCATATCATATGATTTGGTTCGGCTATCATGGATATACCAAAGGTATTTATTAAATGTATTAAAATTTCATGTTTACAAATAAATAAAATTGAAGTGTTTGTTTGTAACATCAAAATAACAGCTTTTTACTAATTGCATATGAAATCATATTTTACAAAAATTTTTAAATTTTTGTTCGTCTGTTTGTTCCGGCTAATCTCCGAATAGGCTGGATTTATTTTGACGGGACTTTCACGGCAGATAGATAGCTGATGTTATAAGGAGTAACGTAGGCTAATTTTATTTTATATAAAGAATTAGAGTTCCACTAAAAAAAAATTAAAACATACCTAGAGACGCACCCGAGCAAAGCCATAAGTAAATCGCTAGTTATTAATAAAACTATACATTTAACTTTAAAGTATTATTTGAATTTTAAATTAAATAATGTGATACACTAGTGTACGCTCCACGGGGTTACTCAAGCATGCAAACAAGTCACTATCAAGGAACAATATTATAAACCTAAAATCAATTTGTGCAAATACAATGTTAATATTAATTTACATATTATATATTCTGCTATTTTATATTTTAAATTCGTTTCAGTTCTACCAGAGAACCAGGTAATTTCAAATTAATATACAAACTGGGTATTAATTGAGGGATGAGCCGAAATCGCTCAACAAAAGCACTTGCATGTTATTCGATCAAACACTAAATTAATTATAAGTAATAAAAAGAAATTAATTTACAACAAATAATGCTTAATAAAAACACTAGAAACTTATTAGTCTACTCAAGTGCGAAAATAATACATCATACAAATTCAAAATCAAAGATCTCAATTAAATATATTTCGACTCAAACCTCATCGGTGAATGATATTAATTAAAAATAAAATAGCAATATTAAATATTGACTATGTCATTCCTCAGTTTATTTTAAAAACTCTATATAAGATTAATAAGCGCGATATCAATCAAGGAGGTATGTGCCTTATAGTATGTGATAACTAAGTTTTTGATGAATGTATATCCTTACACTGCCAATATATAACTACACTATGAGCTACCCAAAATCCGAATGAACGAACAACAACCAAGTTATACATATAAAAGCTAAGAACATTAGTCGTAAATAACTCTGTACCAGAAATGATAAAACTAAATCTATATCAATCATCATTATAATAGTTAAATTGACTAATTTAAACACTAAATATTTTTTATTACAATTGGACTCAAACCAAATTGTGTTTTAGATAATTTTTATAACACTTAAGTAGAAAAGCGCTATTTAGTAGCAAACTCAAACATTATTAAATTACGATTATTTTTTTTTTCTAGCAAAATATTAGCAGGTCGTAAGAGTCAGAGTGGTCACTATCATAGTTCTGAAGGGCCACTTTGGCCCTCATGGCCTATTTTTTTTGAAAAGGCCTTTGTATATTGCCTTTGAAACTCTACTAGTAAATTTATATACACATTTAGTGTGTGATTACAATTACTATATTACATTTGAGATCATTCTTACTTTAAGGATATACCATACCATCCTCATCCATCTTACATAGCTACGCTAGCACTAGTCACAAAAGAAACATGCAATGTTTTAAATTCATATAAAATTTCCATACAAAAGATCAGACTCTCATTCACAATTACACAATTTTAACAGACAGGAGATAGATTTCAAGGTAATTTCGAATAATATTAAAAACAGACACCCAGAGGCCAGCTAGTTAACATATGAGGTGAACTATGCCAAAGTCCTTTCATAGGCCACATTGCTGATACAAGTAATGTTATTTATCATAATATTTCATGTAGAAAAACATTATAACATATAATTTTAAGTTGTTTTATCATTTATATTATTTATTTATATTTTCTTTTTCTGTACATATAGAATAATTTAGTGATAGACATTTAATTTATTACATGAATTAATTCAACCTACAAAGGGCTTTAGCATAGTTAGCAGCACCATATAATATAATCTATATATTTAACACTTACAGTATAACAATTATATTAAAAAAGCGATATCGTCCTTCACATCCCATATCACAATACCAAGGTCACATCACCACCCATGATCAGTCCGTCGCAGCACCGTTTCATAAAACCCTACAAAGCGTTCCACTCAAACCCTTATATAATATCTAGGACGAAATTTTGTAAGTCAACTCGTATATTGTTTAAAATGCAATCTGGCATCCAATGCACATTTTGTGTTTATCTTTAGCGTATGCATCTAGTACTGATAAAAATAATATTTATTTTTAGTACAATATAATGCAAAATATATGAGAAAGTAGTAAATAAATACAAAATATGCATTCTGCATATTATCACAACAATATATTTTTTTTTACAATTCTTTGTACTTTCCATCAATTCACTGATTTATGATGTTCATATGAAATAAGGGTGATCAATACAGAACTATGTAAGAAGTTTAACATTTACACTATAATTTTTTTTACATTTTTTCAATTTATAACACAATTCCATATTGTCAATGCCTTAATACTAAGGAGGAGCGACATGAAATATACTATTCATTAATTTACAACATCTATGTACATGGAGGTTAAAAAATTTCATAATATGTCCATTTACAACCAAGAACACAAATAACCAACTCCATACAAACGATATTTACACAGGTTAGACCACTTTTAAACTTTAAATAAGTTCCAAGATATAATTTTATCGAATTATACAAAATAAATGTAAAGAGATGGGGGGACATTTTGTATTTTATACATAACAATTTATTTACATCTAATGCTATTTACATTAAATAACAGTTCAGAATTTCACAGTGAAATATCCAGGTATACACAACTGAAGTTAGATGTGAAATTTAGAGCAATTTCAACACATATGTGCTAAAAAAAATTGTTCCAAAGTTGCCAACCTATTTAAGGACATCAGTGCAGTCTTAAACAATTAATGTAATTGTATTATATTAAATAACATAAAATAAAAACTTTTTGACAGAAGTTAGCAACTTTTAAAGGAAACTTATAAAACTTAAATGTACTTACATTAATTTCGTTGTGCATTTACGAGGCACATAACTTACACTACACATAATTCAGTCACTTCACTGTCCACATATAACTAAATATTAGGCCTCACTCTGGCTTGCCGGGAATACGATGAGGGAGTAATGTATCGTGCCTACGATACATAAGCAGATATGGCATTCTCGGAGGCTTTGGTTTCAACACTTGGGCATCAGTTACTTGAGTTACTGTTGAATCATCGTACCTTAGAAAAAGATAGGTAATGTTAAATAGTGCTTGTTTTTTAAATTTAATATTGACGGGAGATTGTAAACTCAGTCAAGTTTGTCTACATAGTAGTGATTTTATCACTTTCAGAGACGAAAAATAAGTAGCATCATCTAATATATAAATATCTCGTGTCACGGTGTTTGTGGTCGCATTCCTCCGAAACGGCTCGACCGATTTTAATGATTTTTTTTTGTATATTTGGCAGGTATGAGAATAGGTCGTAAAGTATTTTTCACCCTACCACCTTCCGTTTTTTAATCGCGATTTTAGTATTCTTGTATGAACAATATTATATATATATTATATACATAGCGACAGATCCTGTTATAAACCGAAATATAATTTTGTAATAATATGAGCATAATAATAATATTTAACCCGTTATTGCACATTCTATTTAACTATTATATATATATATATTATAATAGGTGTCCTGCAATCATGTAGTTAGTTTGCAAATATAAAGTATTTTTGTTGGTTCTTAATACCAGCAACACTGAAAAATAACTGTCAAACCCACAAACACTTGACTTTTTAATAAAAAAAAAAATTCTTCATATAAAATAATAATTAATTAGGTAATTTTTTTCTCTTACCTGATCCAACCAGCTTGGCCATGAAAAGTGTCAGTAAGGTAATGCCCCTTCACAGCCTCAACACCTTCATGATAGACTACAGCAAATAGCTTGTAGAGGCGTTGCTTTCCTGAGTGCTTCGATGACATTATCTCTGTAAATGTAAGTATTAAAATTTGAATTCATTGTTTATTCAAATGTAGGGATAACAGTTTTTTTTATTTTTACTCAGTTTGGTTTGTCCACAATTTGGCGATATGTTATCGCTTTCAGAGACGAAAAATAAATAGCATCATAGTAAATAGTTATTTTTTTAGATGATTTATCTGAATAAGCATACTTTACCTATCCACTTATATATGTATATTTAAAATAATAGATTTGCTTAGATTTAGCATAGAATAATTTAATTAATATTTATTTTTGTTTGTAAGTTTGTCAACTGATATTATATTCATAGATATGTCATGGAAAAGAATACAAAATATAAAAAAAAATGTAAATCATATTCTATATGTAGTAACCTAAGTTTACTTATACTAATTAATTTTTATTAAATGTTTAGAATTAAAATCAACAAATATTTTAAGGTACTCTGGTGGCAAAAATAAAAATAAATCTGCGAAATAATCCGAAAACCTAACTTCAGTTTAACTCCTAATAATTGTCATACAACCACTATATACATACTTGGATCAATTTTAAGGTCAATTGGGAAGTCAATATTCTTGACGATCTTGGCAGTGTGACCCTCAGAGTCCAACTGGAAACACTTCAGATGTAACAACAACACAACAGGTAACTGTTCCAAAGACAGCTGTTGCCAGGCATCAGAAACTCCTTCCAGTGTGTCTTTGCCTGCTAAAAGTTCTAGAGCATCCTTGACAGTTGTTGATCGCTGAAAATGAAATATTTCAAATATAATATGTAAATGTAGGGTGGACTCAATTTTCCGCATTTTTGGTCCGTTATGCGTAAATAATATGTATTCGATTTATTTAAACTGCCTCAGTGGTGTAGTGGCTAGCATGTACTTCTGCACATCCGGAGGTCCTGGGTTCGGGTCCCAGATTGGGCCATGTTTAGTTTTTGACTTTTTCTGTTTAGTAAGCCTCAGTAACAGCTTGGAGTTGAGAAGTTAGCGGTGTTACACCTCCTTGCCTCTCACTCCCGTCCCACTGGAGTATGAAAGTAACAGAAATAGAGTCTCTATGAGATAGGCCGCCATGACCGAAAACGGTTACGAGAACTTATTATCAATTCAATTCTCTTGTTAATGGCTTTGGAACGTGCCAGATGAGCACAGATTACTTCTCCAATGTCACATAGAATGGAGGAGACTAATATTATACGTAGTAAATTTAGACATTCAATTTTAAATAGGGGTGAAGCCATATATGTACCAATTAGCGACTTAAACTCGCTTCGCTCGAGTGCGTCCATATGTGCCTAACAATATCCTATGTGCTTTTCTCTTCATCCAATATACTCCAGTTCATAGTCATAGTATGTACTAAATTATATCCAGCTCTTTTAGTATGTAGGAATAACAAACACACAAAAACTTTAAAATTTATAATTTTAGTCCAATTTGTAGGACAAATGTATACATATACATACAAATGATAGAATACTCTTTACAGATTTGTTAATTTACAGGCTCATGCTTGTAGTGTCTCGGTATTGACGACTTATTCTGACAGGCATTGGTAAGGAGGATACTTTTCTAACATTAACTGTTATAAAAACACAACTTACTATTTTCTTAGATTTACGCGAATATTTTCTAATCTTTTCGCGGTTTTATTTTGATTTTTGGTACCAGTGTTTCTAATGTTTATATGGAATGGTCTCTTCCGTAACCATGATTTCCATATGTATTCAGCCCTTTTCATGTCCCACTGCTGGGCACGGGCCTCCCTTCAATACGAGGGGAATCAGGCCATAGTCCACCACGCTGGCCAAGTGCGGATTGGCGGACTTCACATGTCTTTCGAAAACTTGCTAGGTTTTCTCAGACATGCAGGTTTCCTCACGATGTTTTCCTTCACCGTAAGGTAAGTGGTAATCATGATAGAAATGATTCGCACATGAATATATCAGAGGTGCAAGACCCGGGATTTGAACCTGCTTCACTCGGTTGCCCAAGCGAGCGCGTTGCCACTGGGCTACCACTGCCTACTGATTTCCATAAAGCATTCAAAATATCGGAAACAAAAAATCACAATAAATCCGAAAAGATAGTTTTATTTTAGAACATAACTCACTTCAATATCAAGTTGCAGTGTAAAGAACGGCTGCACGGCATCTGTGACGTCGTGGTGCGGGGCCCGGTGCAGTCGAAGGCGGGTGCGGCCACGGAATATGTCCGCTACGGGCGTGCGGCGCGCGGCCCAGCGACGCTCCACCGCTCCACGGTTGCGAGGACCCATCACCTGTAAACACATGTTCAGTTATAATTATACTATTTCAATTCCATATTATATACTAGTGACTCACTCTCACTTCGCTCGGGTTCATCTCTACTTACATTTTAACGTAAAAAGTATCCTACATGTTAATCTGGATAATCAGCTATCATTAAACCAAATTTCATCAAAATCCCTCCAGGGGTTCTTCCGTGATGCGGTCACAGACCGACAGACAAAAAATCGGTCTCTGTATCGATAACAATGACTATTTCAATAAGGTTTTCCAAAAAATATTTAATGTACAGATTCGGCTCAGTTATAATTTTAGTATATGTATAGATTACTTTATAAATTATAGCCTATATATTATATTGAAATAAGCTATATTATTGAAAAGTTTCATCAAAATCCATTCAATAGTTTTGAACGAAAGAGAAACATACATATAATATTAGTAAGACCTACATTTTACACCCATAATAATTTTAATAGGTAAAATTTATAAGTTAAGAAATACTTTTTAGCTGTTAAGATACAAGTCCTCCGTACATTTTAAAAAGCAATGATAATATGCATCACTTATTTTCCAACTGTAACTGTAGTGATTAAAAATATAATTGTACAGTTAATTTGAAAATTAGGCTTTTAGAGTTAAAATTAACAAAGGTATCATATTATCATAAGTTTTAAATCAATACAACCATAATTCAAAACAACCTATTGTTTTGAATTATGGTTCATTTCAATAGTGCACTTAGATATGCTCACCTTCCATTCATCATCGTCATCATCCTCTTCAACAGGTTGTTCTTGTGGAACAATACCATTTGGTTTCCCATTTGTATCTTTTGGCTCTTCAGGCTCCACTAGTTTTATCAACTGAAAAAAAATATCTTAATAAATAAATATGTTGGGAGATTGACACACAGCACCATCTAGTTCCATGGTAAGCTACAATGGTTATAGATACCAGATAGTTGATACACTACACATATATAACTTTAATTAATATACTTTTTTGAATTCTTTTGGCTTTCAGGGTGGCCTTACAATAATAGAGACCTCATATATCTTTAATGTAAGGAAAATTTAGATAGTTATACAAATAAACTTTAAACTAGTGACTCGCCCTCGCTTCGCTCGGGTTCGTTACTTTTTAACGTTTAATATAGATTTCTCAGTGATGAGATATTTTCCCACAGTAAAAAGTATCCTATATGTTGACCTGGATAACCAGCTATTGTCATACCAAATTTCATCAAAAGCCGTCCAGTGGTTTTTTCGTGATGTGTTACCAGACAGACAGACAAACAAAAATGCTATAAACTATAGATTCGTCCTCTGTATCGATAATAATGACTACTTCAATAAGATTTTCCAAAAAAATGTTTAATTTTCAAATTCGACTCAGGATTTCATTACATGTATAGATATATTTGAGTAGTCTTTGTTTATTCTAGTCTATGGAGCGAACAGGCGGTATGGCAGCCAAGGGATGACTTTAGGAGCCCAGTTCATAAAGTGAGAAGATGTAAGGATGAATTGAAAATGACCTTAGTCTTCTTTGATTAAGAGTGGCGGCAGATCGAAAGCAGTGGAAGACACTAGAGGAGGCTTATGACGTAAGGCACACGAAGCGAAAAGACATATTGTAAATATAGTTAGGTAATGTTTAAGCCACAAAATGTAAGAAAGTTCGAAAATAAAGCATTTATTATAATTATGTTATACAAAACACCACAACAGTTGCTTACCTCAAGCATTTCATCATTCAATGAATTAAGCAAACACCCGAGGAACTCCTCAGCATCCTCTTGCTTGCCCTCCTGGCTGCCAGGGAAGGGACGGAGTGCCCTCAACACGCGTAGGCCTGTAGATCCATCCAGGGGAGGTCCCGCGGGTACGGTTGGGGCTGTCCCGGAGGCCCCAGCTTCGTTACGCCCACGTCTGGCCGCACTGGCTAGCGGACTGAACTCATAGCACAATTCCACCCTGCAAGTAATTTGCCATTTATATAGTTTGTTTCTTTTTTAAAATTATTATAACTACTGGGGTACTTACTCCAAATAAGTTGTGTGCTCAATAGATGGCTCCTCAAAAGAAAATGGGATTAAAATTAATATAATCTAAACAATTATGCCTGACAATATTTCTCAAGATATATTTTTTATATTAATAACTGTAATGAAATTTCATGCCCATCACATAATTAAATGTCCCCAGCGGGACTCGAACCCGCGGCCGCTGGCAAGCAAGTAGCACTATAAACTGAACCAAACGTGTCATCAAAAGTAACTTTTATAAAATTATATCTTTCTAATAATATTTAGAATTTATTGTTAAAATTACTTACATGGAGTCAATGACGGGTGTGCTGGACTTCCCACGTCGCGTTTGGTACGGCAGGGCCTTCAGCATGTTGTAGAAGGGAGGGCAAGCTATCAATGCCTGTAAAATCGCATTCACGTAGCAGTAGTTTGAACGATTTGTAAGCCCACGAGGCAAGAGTGAAACTGGACGATGGTCTAGTTGATATTTAGTCAGGAATTCTGAAACACATTTCATATCTTGTTTAATAAAATATTTTTTGGGCATGTAAGCAGTGTAATAGAAAAAAAAATAAAAAAATAAAAAATAGGCCGTCATGCGGACTGCTGACATAAGTGAAAACTTATAACTTTGGAATAACTGTTTTTTTCTAATTTTAAATTAATTATAGTATGATAATTAAAATGTCATAATTTGTAATTTAAAATTATTATTAGTCTGGTTTTAACATCAATTGACACTTCCGAGCAATAATTATTTACATTTTGATATAGTTTATTTATTAATCATAACATATGACGCTGCGCGTCACCAATCTACGCGGGAATGCGTTAACACCTCACATGTCACACGTATCATTATCGGTGACGCGAACCCATAAGTATTTTCCTTATAAAAATCGCCTCAACACAGCTAGAGAAGTTTTCACTTCAATAATAATAATTTATTATCACTACAATTAGGAATTATTAGTGAAAAGAAATATTTACCTCCCATCCTGTAGGAATTAGGGTCATCACTGAATAGCGATGGTTGTACTGGTACAGATGGCGAGTTCTCTTTCTGTATCGGCACTTCACGTACTTCGGAAGCGGGTGTTGTTACTGGCTTAGCAGATAAAGTTGGAGTGCTCACATTGCTTACAGCATTCACTGAGGTCTTCTCGGAATATGATATTGTAGGAGCGGAAGATGTCAGCGGTCTTGGTGTTGAAGATTTATCCACCGCAGTTTGTAAGGGTGAAGCATCGTATGGTGGAACCTTTGCTACTGGTTTCTGTATATTAGTTGCTGCCGGCGGAGTGAGGGTTGTTGGACTGGACGGTTCCTCGACTGGCTGGACTGTAGGAGACGTAGTCGTTATAGTACTCGGTTTATTAGAGAAGAGACTCGCCCAAGACTTCCCTGGGGCTGGTTGCGGCTGTGGTTGTACAACGGGAGCGGGTATTGGTTCTCCCCTTATTCTGGGAGTGGGAGGTGGTGGAAAATCTGATGCTGTTGGAGCCGGTGGCGGTGGTTGAGGAGCTGGAGGAGGTTCAGGAATCACCGTTGCCTTTCTAGAGTGTCCAAAAGGTGATTTGTTCGTCACTATCACTGGAGGTCCCTGAGCGTGCAAGGTTATAGAAATAGGCATAGGAGCTTTGCTTGGCGGCAATGGTGGTTCGCGCTTAACATGCTCTACGTGTACAGGTTTTTCTGTATCGGCATTGTCTGTTGAAGGAGATCGATTGGAATTGCCTTCACGTTTTTGTCTATTACCAAACGGCGCTTTCGGTGTAGAAGCAGATTGTTGAACTGGTACAGCAGTAGGTACAGGGGGTTTAGGTGGTTGCTTTCCAGTGGAAAAGGGTGCAGTAGGACCTTTTGGAGTTTTTCCAGCTACAGGTGGCACCTTAGCACTAGCTGTTTGGACATTTGGTGCTACGGCAGGAGTAAAAGTCTTTGTTCCATTTTGAGGTTGGCTACTTTCTGGTGTCTTACTATCTGGAGTCCAGGCAGGTTTAGTAGGATCTGTTTTCAGAGTGGGTGAAGTCTTTTCAGGGGCTGGAGCAGGTTTCACAGAAGCATCTATCCTCTCTTGTTTTGGACTGCCTGGTCCTTTGCTGATTTTGAGATCTTTTATAGGTAGTGCTTCAACTGCATTTACTGTTGCAGATGTTGTCGCTGTTACTGGAGGTTTTTGTTCCTGATTTTTATCAGGTGTGTAAGATTTGCTATGATTTTGACCTGCGACAAAGTTCTTAGCGTGAACATTAAACTGATGAGGTGTCGACTGATGCGGGGGCTGTTGTGGGATTGGCATCGGTGCCGGATGGTGAGGTGGTGGGATATACATTGGGGGCATGTACTCCACACCGCCCTCTACCGGAGGCCCATACGGCGGCGCGTAATGCGCTGTTGCATAATACGCATCAACTGCTTCTTGCTCCATAACAACTTCTTGTTGATACTCATCTGGTCCTTTATCAGCATCAGCCTCTACTGGTATGGGGTATTCTGGATAGTATGGAGGGTATGCATATGGTCCATACACTAGAGGCTGGTACATTGGGAGATGGTACAATGGCGCACCTTGTGCTTGTGCAGCAGGGTAATATTGAGAGTATGGAACATAATACGGATTTGGTTGTGGCGGGGGAGGTGATGGAGGTCGTTTGCTCCGTCTATCTCTTCTGTGGTTTCTTGAATTGCGTTCTACTTGTTGAGGTGGTGGCGGAACATACTGTGCTTGAGGTGGTTGATAATATTGACCCATATATCCATGAACGTTTACGTTTGCCGTGACTTGGCTTACATATACGTTAGGTGGTGCGACTGGCCATTGATGAGGGGGTGGAGGATAGGTAGGGGGTTGGACGTAGGGCGGTGGCGCATGAGGCGGAGCGCCGGCGCTCCGCTGCGGCGAGTGGGGCGCCATCTCGCACTCGCCGCCCGACAGACTGTCCAGGCTGCTCGACACGGTTGGTGGCCCCGCCGTGCTTGACGAACAAGATGAAATATCTATAAACAAAATAATATTTACAAATACATATATATTATTTACAATACTCTTATTATTGTTTAATTTAAAATATAAAAATCTAGATTGGTGATGAAGAGCATTAAACTATAAAAAAAATTGCCAAAAGGAATTTTATAATTGTATAAATGATTGTATTGATTGTATGTATGAGATATGGTGTCATGTCTTTAGGTATGAGTCATGTAAATTAACAAAATATAGTATATGAGTCTTCCACTACAATTGATTATGATTCTTAAGATAATTATTATTTGAACATTTTCCTCAATTATTTTTTTCAATTTTAACTGTTTAAATTCATACATAATGCTTTGTCAAGAACACGCATAGACACAGCTTCTATCCTAAACACATCTGTATTATCTGTATTATTATAATATTATAAATGTGAAAGTTTGTGAGTATGGATGTTTGTTACTCTTTCATGCCAGAACAGCTGAACAGATCTGGATGAAATTAGACACAAGATAGATTATAGTCTGGAATAACACATAGGCTATTTATCCCGGAAAAATGTACGGTTCCCGGGGGATAGGTTCGTTTTTGTTTTGAGGGCGAGTCACTAGTTTTATAGTAAAAATGACTTACCTACAGCAGGATTGGTCCAACCGGTGGTAACGGTGGACGTAGTATCTGGATTTTTTTCGAAGAGCGCGCACTGCAAACTGCTCAGTTCCGCTTCTTTCACATCTGACAAGTCTAGGAACTCATATTCCTGCAACACGCCACAGATATTCAACAGTGAACTTATAGCTAACAATCCCCTTTTCAACCACTTCCATAATTGTGTGACACAATAAAATGCTGGAAAAGTAGTTTATTATATTTTTGTCTTTAATTATAAATTAATACAGTTATGTAATATATAATAAAACATAAAATGTACATAGTATATTTTTTATTATTTCATTATAAATTACACTTCCACTACCATAATTTAATCACAACTTATCAGTTTCTAATATTTGTATTTTCTTAATTAAAAATATATTACAGTAAAATGTAAACCGGCTGTAAAATGTTGTTAAAAAGTTGTCATTTAACAATGATTTCTATATTTAGTCCCAAAATATCCACTGTTGCCAAAGCCACTATGAACCAAGCATTCTTAACCCCTTAGCTAAAACCCATAAAAAGAAATGAAGAACAAAGGAATTGACAATTGACATGCAATTAAATCTAATATTTGTATTAATAAATTTTCCATGCACTTTTCTTTTGGACCAATTTCCCACAATTTTATTTCGTTTATTATACATTATATGAAGGTATTATTAATTTTTATAAATTTGTCTTCATGAGTAGTTTTTGGTTCAGTGATTGACATTTAAATAAAAACAAAAACTGTTTAGTTAAGCATCATTCCACATATACCACCCAAAAGCTAAGTGTAAATGGCACATAATGGGTTTCATGTAAACGTTGCACAAGGACATAATATAAATATGGATATTATGATAATAATATTATTTTTTAATAGATTATACATAAAAAAATTATACATAAAAAAAATAAAAGTCTATGGCATTTTCATAAATCTAAAGTAATGGCTATATCAAGTTAAAGATAAATAATGACGTATGAAATATGAATCATCAAAATCGGTTAAGCCGTTTAGTAAATACAAGGGAACAAAGTTGGACATACATACAGGTCAAACACATAACCCTCCTTTGGGCTTTGCTGTAGTCGGGTAAAAACAGCAAGTCACCCGAATAATATGATGCAAGATATAGTAAGACTTTAATTCAATTAATTGAAATAATTCATACAAAACTTACATTGTTTTATATGAATAAATGCCTGCAAAATATAAGAACTTGTTTTCATAAATGTTTTAATTTTTATTTTCTACAATGAGACATTCAATACAAGTATAACTTGAGAATTGAATAATATAATCTTTAATATAATTATAGGGACTTGAAAGTATGTATATAAATCCAAGGATTTCTTGTTAATTTTTTGTAACTTAGCAATTTTGAACATTGAACTATAAGTTTTTTTTATTATTAAGACAAAGCTAGGAATTGTCTCTTTAATTTGTTAGGTTGTACATTTAATTAGACAATCATAACAAATTATATTTATTTAAATAAAATTTCATATTAAAATTAAAAAATATGTAAATTATGAACACTACACAATGTTCAGGACAGTCATAAATGAAACGAATGTCAAATTTATAAGGCACATAAATGTTGAACCAAAATAACAAAGCCACAAAAAATGTTTAGGGAATTTTATTAAAGTATAAAGGAAATGAACTGAATAGTATTATCAATTTTATTGCCTTGTACATTTTTAAATGACTATACTGATAATTTTAACTTTCATCTTTCAACATCAGAGTATTAAACAAGTATTTCCAT
The DNA here is from genome assembly GCA_033884665.1 of Argynnis bischoffii washingtonia. Classification (NCBI taxonomy): domain Eukaryota; kingdom Metazoa; phylum Arthropoda; class Insecta; order Lepidoptera; family Nymphalidae; genus Argynnis; species Argynnis bischoffii. The sequence goes on along the minus strand of CM066619.1, from coordinate 4,753,187 downwards.
GTGTCCAGGGCCGGATCCAACCTTAGTGCTGCCCCTCGGCATAGTAATAAATGCCGACCTATTATCGAAATTTTGTAAATGAAATGGGTTAAGTTTTGAAAAAGTTAATTTTTTTTAATTAATCATTTTTTGAGAAATGCAAAAATTTTTTATCCCACCCTCTCACGAATTTTGCCACCCTGGGCACTACCCTTGAGTGCCCCTAGTATAAATCCAGCGCTGCATGTCTGAGATATTTTATTTAAGAAATTAATACAATCCTCTCTAGGCATAATGAACATGTTTATAATGTGTAATCATTAAGATTTAAGACTTACTTCATTTTCATGCCCTTCTTCTTTACATACTATTCAAACATGATGTATAACATTATTTATTTTTAAGTAGTGCTGATATTAATTTAGTACCTACTATACATTAGGAAATTTTATTGAATGCAATATAACAAACAATAAATCATTATAAATTTGATACATTAAAATATCTTTGAGAAATGAAATATTTGTTTCTATTATTACCCTAATAAATAAATAAATATAGAATGATAAAGTTTTATAAATAATAAAATATAAGGAAAGTAACCTTGAAGTGAGATGAAAAATGTTCAGAAATGGCAACCCAATATGAACATTGGACCTCATTACGGTTGTCAAATTTATAGGTTATAAATACTTCGATTATAAATATGACTACATAACAAGCGTAATTAAATAATAAATATACTACATAAAAAGCAACATTCTATTGAAAATAAATATATAATGGGACGGTGCCGACTAAATAACAACAACATAACCATCTAGGCACATGTGGTTTGTCAAGTCATGTAATACGATGCAATGCAAAAGTGAAAATGACATACCTAGAACCAATGTTTTATGAATTGCTTCCATCTCAATCCCGTTAAAGCATGATTACCAGCCTCTAATTATTTCTTGTTAAAAATCAAAGCCGACAAATGTGCGTAACATTTGGAGGACTATAAGATGGCGTAACAACGCTCGGTTGCCGGGTGCCATGTATTGACAAATCAACAAACTTTATATTATTATCGTGAGAACCATATTTTGGAATTCATCTACTTAAAGAAAACTATTAACACTTACCTCCCACGTGCACACAAATTCTGTAAAGAGATATTTTTTCTAATGTAATGGCCAGTTTCAATATCACCAAAACAAGAAACAAAAGCCAAACAAAATTTTAACAATATTGCTGCAACTATGCAACCCTTACCGTTTTCATCAAATCCATGGCCTTTTACAGAACACCATTACGAATAATATTGCAGTAAATATTTCATATGTAAAAGGACTGCGGCGTTGCGGAATAAAAATCTTGGAACGGGATCAACGTCGAGGCCATGCACTCACCAACACATAACAGGATGTGACAAAACACGCGCCATTTTCAATTTCATTCATTTTGACCAATAAAATTACTGCTTTATTTCCACAGACAACAGATATTATAATATAATTTCAATGTTGTTATACTTGCTCGGATGTTGCGTAATTCATAGACAATATATTATTACGAATAAAATTGTAATGGACAATATAAAGAACAGGTGTATTATTGAATAGTTTTATGATAAAAATAGCGTTTTTTTTAGTGTTTTCAATATATTATTCGAATATACAAGTTACCCTAAAAATATTCAAATATATTTTTATATGGCAATGTCAAATATGACATTATGCGAGAAAATTTAAATTGATTTAAATATTATTCACAGACTAAAATATTATTGTACTATTGTTTCAAAGTAAAGACTTATATAATACTTGTTTTTTTTCCACTTACTGACATTTTTTACTTATATGTATTAATAAATATTCAGAAACTTTTTTGTACAAATATATTATGACGGTCATAAACAAAACCTACTACTAATATTAAAAATGATAAAATAATTTTGTCTCTCTGTTTGTTACTTTTCAAGCTTAAAATTAATAGCCGACATAATGTTAAAAATACTAGTCTAAATATTAGTAATATATTTAGTTTTATCCTACCCTCCTCGTGTCTACGCTGTGTCGCGTTTTGCGCGTTTCGGACATCTTGCCATATGGACGCTCGAATCGGATTTCATAGAAAACAACCCCGACCGAGCTCCATACAAGCGCATATTCATAAAACCGAAGGCGAATAAGACGAAGCGGGGGCCGGGGGGGTCAAGATAGTCAAAGAAAGATTTTTCCCGACTTTGCCATTTTAAATTAAAAATAGCTACATGGAATATGTTAATTAATATTTTATTATATTATAAAATATACATAAGTCAAATGCGTTTAAAATATTTTTTTATAAAACATATGTCCTATTTATTGATGTATATAATCGTATTCTAAATGATTTTAACTATTATAGAATAATTTTATATTTTAATTATATTTCATATCAAACATAAAATATCTATTAGCATAAGCTCTTATATCATAAAAATTTATTTATATTTTAGAGCTGTCATAATATTTCCCTTAATTTAGGAACAGTTAAGGTATAAATGGCAAGTCAAAATATGCTGTCACTTTCACACCTATTGTATTTCTTTTGAGTCGCCACGCATCTCTTTCTAAGGGTATGACGTCATATGCAAAGCTGGGAGAATTTAGTTCGTAGTGATGTAAAATCGGTATTAATTACGATTAAGTAGGGATGTATTTTATCGTAAAATTATCGGTATTTGTTGTGGGTATATATTTATATTATATTAAATAACGCATTGTCATGTCGGTAGTTGTAACTCTAAGAGAAGGGAATTAGAATAAACCAGTCATCATTCAGAAGTCGTTTCATTTAGACCTCATTAACCACAACATGGTGTCAGGTGTGATATTATAGAAAATATATGCATAGGAACTTCGTGGTATTGAAAAATATATAAAAGAAATTGTTATATCATGGCAAAATATGATAGCAAGGTTGACAGCAGTATTTGTGCGGCTATTCAACAACCGCCACCGATGCAACATGAGGGCAATATGGCTGCCAACTGGAGAGAATGGAAAACGGCGTTTAATTATTTTTTAGTAGCTACAGGCAAAGAATTTACTAATGATAAAGAAAAATGTGGATTATTTATGCATTGTATAGGAAAATATGGACGAGAAATTTTGGAAGAATTAGAAATATCGGATAGCGATGAAAATGACTACAAAATCTTATGTAAAAAATACAGTGAATATTGTGATCCCAAGAAAAATATTAATTTTGAACGTCATACTTTCTTTGAAATCTACCAAAACGAGCAGACGATTGATAAGTTTGTCGGATCACTAAAGAAGCAAAGTAACAATTGTGAGTTCGGAACTTTGAAGAATAGCCTCATATTAACTCAATTGATACGTGGCTTAAAAGACATACAAATGCGTGAAAAATTATTAGCGAGATCGTCGATAACATTAGAAGAGGCGAGTGCGTGGTGTCGCGCGGCGGAGCGAGCGAGCGAGCAGGCGGCGGCTTGCAGCGCGCGCGCCGACCCGCCCGCGGCGCTCGAGCAGGTACGGCGCGGGCGCCACGTGGCGCGGGGCGACGTCGGCGCGGCCGGTGACGGTTGGCGCGAGCGGCGCGGCCTGCCCGCCGGCACCTTTCAACGCTACAGTGAAAGTGTTTGTGAAAAGTGTAGTTTTAGGCATGGCAATAATACGCATTGTCCGGCGTATTCAGTTAAGTGTTTTCGGTGTAAGAGAGTAGGTCACTTTGCGAAGTGTTGTAAAGTAAAATTTACGCGGGAAGTCGTTGAAGAGGCGGGGTTGAGTTCGAACTCGAAAAATAGTAAGAATGATGAACAGAGATACGGAGATAACGGTGAGTTACTTATGTACAATATTTCGATTGAGGCGGCGGGGGAGTCGTGTAGTTCATGGTGTGAAACTATTAGTGTAAACGGAGTTTATATTAAATTTAAACTGGACACTGGAGCGGAGGCTTCGGTAATGTCTCTTAGATCTTTTGAAAATGCCGGATTTGATAAATTAAATTTAATTAAATGTAATACCGTGTTAAGAGAAATTAGTAAAAATAAGTTATCTGTAATTGGATATTTTGATAGTGTTTTAATATTTAATAATAATAAATGGTCTGAAAAAATTTATGTCTTAAGCAATGATTGTAATAATTTATTAGGTTTAAGGGCGTGTGTAAATTTAAGGCTTATAGCTAGGTTGAATCACGTATCTTTAAGCAAGGAAATATGTAATTTATCAATTTTTGAGGGCGTTGGATGCTTGCCGTCTGTTTGTAAGATTGTAATAGATAAAACGATAATGCCTGTTGTTAGTGCTTCGAGAAAAATACCCATAAAGTTAAAACCCCGGTTAAAGGAGGAATTAGATAGTATGGTAAATTTAAATATAATTAAAAAAGAGGATGGACCTACAGATTGGGTTTCAAACATTGTTGTTGTTGAGAAATCGAATAAAAAACTTCGTGTTTGTTTAGATCCGCGTAATTTAAATAAAGCTATTAAACGGAGTCACTTTCAAATGCCTACTTTGGATGAGGTAATCAGTAACTTATCGGGAGCAAAATATTTTTCAAAATGTGACGCAAAGAATGGATTTTGGATGCTACGTCTAGATGAATATAGTTCAAAATTATGTACGTTTTCAACTCCGTATGGCCGTTATAGGTTTTTGCGTATGCCATTTGGGATTAGCTGTGCTCCCGAAATATTTCATAATGAAATGTGTAAGATATTTAAAATGGAAGGAGTTGAGGTTTTCATTGACGACATTTTGATTTGGGGACGTACTAAGGAAGAACACGATAAACGTTTAAATGAGGTCATTACTAGGGCGAAAAATAACGGAGTTAAATTTAATAAAAATAAATGCGAGTTTGGGGTTACGCAACTTACATTCTTAGGACACATTTTTAATTCTAACGGAATATTACCGGAAAAAAGCAGGGTGAGTGCCATTATAGATATGAAAAAACCTACGGATAAAAAGGGATTGGAACGTTTTTTAGGGGTAACTAATTACTTGTCAAGGTTTATCCCTAGGTATTCTGAGTTATCTTCACCTTTACGAGAGCTACTTTCTAAAAATATTAATTTTGATTGGTCCCAACGCCATGAAGATGCATTCAATTTATTAAAAAAGAAAATAAGTTCTGCTCCGGTATTGAAATATTTTAATCCGCAAGAGCCGGTGACTGTGTCCGTGGACGCGAGTGCGCACGGCCTCGGTGCGTGCCTGCTGCAGGCGGGCCGGCCGGTCGCGTACGCGGCGCGCACGCTCACGCCGACGGAGCAGCGATGGGCGCAGATTGAAAAGGAATTACTCGCGATAGTATTTGGGTGTACGCGTTTTCATCAATACATTTATGGTTACGATAAAATCACAGTTGAAAGTGACCATAAGCCCCTAGAGGCGATATTTAAAAAAGCACTAAACGATGCACCGGCTCGACTTCAAAGAATGTTGTTAAAGTTACAGCACTACTCAATTAATTTACAATACAGACCGGGTAAAATGTTGTTTATAGCGGACACTCTGTCCCGGGCCGCGATGGAGAAAGGATCCGATGAAGATGTGTGTAGTGATGTAATAATTCATGCTAACACTTTATATGAGAATGTCGAAGCTTCACCGGAAATGTTAAAAAAAATTAAGGAAGAAACGGCTAAAGAAGCAATATATGCGGCTATTTACCGCTATTATAAAGAGGGGTGGCCGAATAATAAAAGAGATACCGATATTATTGTAAGGCAGTACTGGACAGTCCGAGGTGAACTTCATTTTATTAACGGAGTTTTGTTTAGGAATAATCGAGTAGTTATACCGACTTCTCTACGCAAGGAAATGCTAAGACGAATTCATGAAGGTCATATGGGCGTGGAAAAATGTCAGCGCCGAGCAAGAGATGTAATGTGGTGGCCGGGCATGAGCTCGGACATCGAAGTCGCGGTGCGCGCGTGCGAGACGTGTCAGCGCCACCGCGCCGCCAACCCGCGCGAGCCATTAGCGCCACATCCAGTACCCGCCCTCCCATGGGAAGTATTGGCAGCGGATATTTTTGAATTTCGTGAAAAGTATTTTTTGCTAGTAGTTGATTATTATTCTAAATTTGTAGAAGTCGTGCATATTTCAAACTTAACGAGTTCGTCCATAATTAATGTATTTAAAGATATTTTTAGTAGATTTGGGATACCTAATAAGTTAGTAACTGATAACGGGACTCAATTTACGTCAGAGCAGTTTCAACGTTTCTCAAAGGAGTGGGGATTTGTGCACGTTACGAGTTCCCCTCTGTATCCACGATCTAATGGACTCGCGGAAAGAAATGTAAGAACCATAAAAGCGCTTATGAGTAAGACTAATGAGAGTGGAGAGGACTGGAAACTTGCATTATTAAACTTTAGGAATACTCCAGTCACTGGTGAAACTTGGTCCCCAGCACAATTATTAATGAGTCGCCGATTAAACACTAGATTACCCGTTAAAAACTCGCAATTAAAGCCACAAGCGATTCAACCGCAATCTATGATAAAAGACCGATCAAAAAGAATAATGCAGTATAAATCATATTATGATCGTGGTACTAAAGACTTAATTCCATTGAAAACGAATGAATTTGTTAGAATGAGACATAATAATAAATGGATTAAATCTCAAGTTTTGCGTCCCGCTAGTGGAGATCGTTCATATTGGCTTCAAGCTGAAAATGGGGGCATTTACAGACGAAATAGGCAACATATAATGAAATTACCGAATTGTAACAATAAAAAACCTTATAATAATACAATAAGTCGATTTAGTAGCTTAGACTATGATTGTTTTAATTATGACCACAGCCTAACAACAGACACAGCAAAAGATCAAAGTCCTACGCAGGCGCAGCACCCTTCGCAGTCATTTCAAGTAACTAGGAGTGGACGAATTGTACGCCCTCCTAACAGACTTGGATATGATTAGGAAGGTAGCAGATGATTATTGTGTTAATATTGGTTTGGTTAAATAGTATATATGTATGAATATATGTATATATAATTTGGATTAAAAAAAAAAAGAGGAGTAAAATAGTTATATGTTCGCTAAATGTATTAATTAGGTAATATATTAGTTTTGTGTATCAAATTACTTTTTATATACATACATATATTACGCGCTTAAAATATAGTATTGATTTATTTTTATTTATAAAGAAGGGAGATGTTGTGGGTATATATTTATATTATATTAAATAACGCATTGTCATGTCGGTAGTTGTAACTCTAAGAGAAGGGAATTAGAATAAACCAGTCATCATTCAGAAGTCGTTTCATTTAGACCTCATTAACCACAACAGTATTCAACAATTGTTATCGGTTTTATAGGAAGGTTTTCATTTTTGATATTAATTATAATTCGAAATAAAATACAAAGATAGGTTTCAAAAATTTTTTATTTTACTATTTTAATGCTACCACTAATTCGAAAAAAAAATGCCTCAGATCCGAGAAGAACAGGATACCCTTTTTTTTTAAACATTTATAATACATTGTTTTTTATTACAATGAAAGGACATTTTTAAAGAATTTTATTAATTGAATACACATTAGTACAACCATTTGGTATAGACAAAAATTAACTACCGCAAAAAAAAAATCTCATTTCTTAACAACTGTTAATGAAAATATTTTATAATATTACTATTCAATAAAATTATAAGTTACACAAAACAATAGTTTTTGTTAACAACATTATCATTATTAAGCGAGTAGTGTTATTTATGTATTTGGTTTTAATTGTAGGTATATAATAAAGTCTAGCTTTTGCGTTTGTTAGAAGTTTGTTAGCTCTAGAACCACCTTCATCTTTAGATTATAAAAAGCAAAAGATTTGAGATTAGTGCGTTCGATCGAACAAACAAACATTTTAGTCTTATACAAATTAAAAGAAAACAAATTCAGTAAGCTGATACTTTCATAGCCACAGCAATATAAACTATCAAATAAATCATTAATGAACATAATCATCACAGTTGTGAATAAGCCATTCTCAATATTTACATTTAATGTATTACAGTAATTGTATTCTTTCTGGAAATTATAAGCCTTCATCAGGCGACATAAAGATGCTATAACACTTCGACTAAATACCTGCACAGCATACTTCACCTGTAAATATATTATTACAATAAATTAATGTATTATAACAAATGCAACAGTCAATTAAACTATAACTATAGTATAATTATAATTAGTAACTACTATAGATGAATAGAAATATAGTAATAGTTTATTATTATTAGGGTCTAGGTAGATAAGCCAATTAAGCCTTTAAACAACTTTTAACATTACATAATAAATAGGCTATAGAGCTGAGGATTTTTTTTAATGGACTGAGAATTTAACACGGATGTGTGCATACAATCAATAAACAAACTCTTGAACTTTATATATTAGTATAGAATAGTATAATATTATATAAGGTCATATCAATAGCTTCAAGAATTTTCTTTCTTAATTAAAAACAAATTTAAATTAAAGTTAAGAGAACATCTAAGATCTTAAGTAATATATACCTTAATTTATTAAACTACAGTATAATTAATTACCTTCAATTTCTTCATCTTATCAAAAGAGTTTGGATAAATATGCTTGTCAGTATATTTTGTTAGCCTCGCAGTACCTTAAATGTCATCTACCTTATACAACATATAAACATAATCAGATTGAGGACGCTGACTATCATATTCTTTTTCTGAAAATGATTACTAAAACATTTCAGCAAATGAGGTACATCATACAATATATGGTAGATTTAGTTCCCATTGACTTCATTATGGATAACACTTAATGCATCATTGTCACTACGAAGTATATTTACCTTAGTATCAGAAATTAATGAATTTATTGCAGCTAAATTGGCAGAACCCTGGTCAGATATAGTTACTCTAGGAATAAACCCTGTTTTGAAAATAGCTTTAAGAATCTCTTTATGTATACGTTTTAAAATTGATGTGAATCTTTATAAGGCATTCTATGGCATGAAAAACCTTCTTTTCCTCCCTGACAATTACAATGCTTTCCCATGTTTACGCAACACTTATAGAAAAAACAAACTAACGAAAGAAACACTAATGAAGAAATCACAAAGTTTGTATCCAAGCGCAAATGAGCACTAATATATACTTATCTACAAATTGATTAAATGTAAATTAATATAAGAACGGCAAGCCCGGGGATAAGTATAATAATAACAACGGTTAAAACTTAAAACTTGAAATTTTGGAAATTTCAAAAACGTCAAAATGGTGCACACTGCACTGACGTCACAGTAGTGACGTATGTATGTTACGGCGATAGAAATATGTCGTTGTCCCACTCGTTGTCGCCAAATATAGAGATAGCATGATAATAATCAAACAAATGAAAGGGATAGATAGATCCACCAAAGGTTTGTATGGAGCTAATTCATCTATTTTATTTGTCATCCATTTGTCATCCATGATAGAAAATACATTTTATGAAAATGGTACAGAGTACCCTCGATATACCATCTTTTGTTTCAATTTGATATAAATGAAATTTTACATGAAATTAGCAGTCCTTTAATGTAATGCAATTTATAATATGTACATAATATTATTATATACATGGGTCTTAGTCACAATTACTTATCTTATTGTTGTTCTATTTTATAACACTTTTTTACTTTATAATTTTATTATTTTTCAGGGCGATCACTATACACTATATAGGATCGCCACGTAATGGAAAATCAACCAAATTTATAATCTAAGTAAACGTTATTGAGGTTATATTATTAAAGTTACATAAGAACTCTTTAATATTCTTCATTGAATAGACAGTAAAATGTAAAAAGATTTTCTCAAATCGGATCCGTGTTTCAAGAGTATTTACAGACAAACAAACAAATGGTTTAGGTTTATGTATTAGTATAAAATTTATGAATGCTCCAGGCTGGCTAACATTATATAGGTAGCAGCTTTTAGAAGCGGACTATGTAATTATAGGCAATTATATAGGAGAATATAATATAGACAGCCAGGCTCTGTAATCTCTACATGATGCTTTTGCATCTTATAATATTATCTTCAACCACAAACTTTTCAGCTTCAATACAAAATAGAATAAACTGTTGTTCTTACGATAACGTCTTTCTTTTATCGTGATTTAATTATTTCGACGCTCAATTTTGGGATTACCTGCAAATGTTGCGGTATGCAATAAACCACTTCTATAATAGAAAACAAGTAGTGCTTACTTTACTTGCTTGTTTCTGGCATAGAACTCATAAGTTGAAGAATGACATTAGGTAAATAGCCCTCGTGTACATTGCAGTGTAGACCTAAACAGAATACAAAGAAATATTTTGCATAGAGGCATTTTATGGCTGGGAAAGTGCTGAATTTTTTAGGTTAGTTTATAGCAAATCTATTCTGCACATTGAAGACGATAATGTGATTAAGACAAAGGAATTGTTATTTACTTCACTTTGATTAATTTATAATTTTCAAAATTAAAATAAAATTAACTGAAAGACTTAGCTTTTATTTGATTATAACGCATAAGGCATTGTACATTTGAACATATGTTAAAAAATCTGATTTATAAAGTACATAGATTTTTAATTTTATTTTTTGCAATGATTATTCATTTCATTATAAAGGTTTTTAAATATATTTTAATATAAAAATCTAAATTTGGAAATGTTATCTATATTTTTAATCTGTCTATCATATTTCCTATAGATATACAAAAATCTACATATACATACGTACATACAAATGTATGTAGGTAGGTACTTTGGCGTAAAATACTAAAAATATAACTTACCAATTCACCACCAATCACCACGTTATATAAGAGTGACATTTTTATTATTTTTATATGTCATGAAATCAAATTACTTATTTCTTGAAAAATATAATCTCAAAATATGTGCGTCACCTTACCTGCCTACGATTCTAATAGAGAGCCTCTTATCTTAACAAATATTGTCCTGTTTGTATAGTCGCCTAATTCGGCTGCTACGTGAGATGGTGTATTATTTTTTGTCTGAGTTATAATATGATTGTGTCCTATTTATGGTGGTCGAAAGTAAAATATATATTTATGAAAGCATGTATAAGGATAACATTAATCTTATTACTATAATATAAATGCGAAAGTTTGGATGGATGTATGTTTGTTACTCAATCACGCCAGAGCGGCTGAACGGATCTGAATGAAATTTGACAAAGTGATAGATTATAGTCTGGAATACCACATAAGCTACTTTTTACTTCGGAACAATGTACGGTTGCCGTAGGATAGATTTGTTTTTGTTTTTCACTAGGGACGAACCCAAGCGAAGCGAGGGTGAGACGCTAGTCTATACATATAATAAAATTGCAGAGGTCGAATGTCTGTATATATAGAAAAAAAATGCTAAAAACCGAGTCAGGGGGATGTAAGAAGACAAATAGAACAATATCAGTTTTTTTTTAATTTTTTTGTTTCTCTGTCTGTCTATTTATCGGTTTGTATGGGCTAATCTCCGAAACTGTTGGTCTGATTTAAATGAAATTTTGTATGATGGTACCTTATATCCCTGGTCAACGTCTTAGATACTTTTTATCTCAGAAAATTAAAGAGTTCGCGTGGAATAGTTAAAAAACTATAGTAATTTATACAGCTTAGTACACAAAAACTACTGATTGGATTTTAATGAAACTTTATAATAATATAGCTCATACATTAGAATAACAAATAGGCAACTTTTTGTCTCGGAAAAATGTACAGTTCACGTCGGACAGATTTGTTTTTGTTTGTCTAGAAGCGAATCCGAGCGAAACGAGAGTGAGCCGCTAGTTTATCATATTTTTAACATTAGGTACTATGGAAGTAACTCTATCAACTAACTATTTTCAACCGGTGTTTCTGTGTTCTAATCAAATAACGTTATAGGTAAAGTAAAGGTATACTATATCAGAAACAGTTTAAGTCCGAGAGAACACACAATATCTCCATTTGGCTTATCACACTTAGAGGTTGAAAAGTGTCTATACTAAGTTAAGTGGATTATCATTAAGGCTCAGTCGTTCTCAGGTAGAAGCGCTAATATTATATTAGTTTTTATGTAGATCAAAGGTTGAATGCTCACATCATATTTCATACAAAATACTGTACCTACTTACATAGTCGCACAACATTTTTATAGATAACTTCTAACTTCTTTTTGATACAATACTAAAATGTTTTAACGTATACAAGTTCTAGGTTAAATTAAAGCTTTTTAGTCTAGTAAGCGCAATATAGACCTTTGGAACTTGTATAAGAAAAACCGTTACCCACTCTCATGACTTATTGATATTAAACGATGCTTATCCAGCTTTATGATATCCTAGGTCGGAACTAAAATAAACAAACATTGGATGCTATGATCTTCATATGAACATTTTATTTGCGAACCAAACAAATACATAAGGTACGGAATAGGCGAGCCTCAAACGTTATTGGAATCTATCTATACAGTCTATCTTAAGACACAAAGGAGCTCAAAGATTTTTGTAGAGAATAGATGATTCATGAATAGTTTCACAACTGCAAAAATAATTTTTAATATGTAATAAGTCTCTACATTGTAACACATGCAGATGATTTTTTTTTATTTTTTCTTATATTATAATTAAAAAATATTGACGAATGTATTTATAATAATGATTGTTTATTTAAGCTCGTACACGGGATGGGATAGCTATAATTTATTTAACAAATGAACGATTTTTGAAAAGCGCTATTTTAAGTTTCTCACACCTCATAGAGCTTTTTGAGCCGATAGCAGCTTCCTCGCTCCCGGAGTAGTAGACTATATACACTGACTACCTATAAATTTAATAGACAATTCGAAATTGCTTGTTATAAGTTTAAAATTATTACTACTTAGACTTATTGAATTAGTTGAAAGAAGTTAATTTTCATTTTCATATAATTCATTTTCCTTTCATTTCATTTATTTAGTGTAAGTGCAAGTTTAAACTTGTTTAGCTGTATGTATGAGTAAACATGTTGGATTAGTGTAAAAGCAGGTTCTCAGTTTACATAGAGTGCATATATTAGAGTACAAACCGTTCATGCAAATTTTACTGCTATTTGAAAGCTAAAAGCAATGTCGATGGAAACCATGATGGCATAAATTTCCTAAGAGCATCTAGTCTAGACCTAGACGAATGCGGCAAATTGATATTTCAAGATTACCTTTTAGGCATAACTAAAGAACGAGGACAGGAGAGTATATTATATTACCCAAAACAAACGAATGTATACGTGACACACTTAAGAGTAATTAGGTATACAGTTTCAATGCAAACGTTAGTGTAAGTTATCTCTAAATTAAATTATAAGTATTAGGTGTCTTAATCACGATTTTGATATAGGATTTTGGATAGGTTGTATGATAAATCTTTTTTTGAAATTTTAAGGTGCCATATTATAATTTCGTTACTAGGCTATAATTGTAAACTATTCGTCGAATAATTTTGGAAATTATTTGCTAAAATAGTTTTATAAGTTTGTTTTATCTATACTAATAATACTCGTATTATAAAGAGGAAAGATTTTTTGTGTTTTTGTTTGTACCGAATAGGCTCCGAAACTACTAAACCGATTTCGATGAAATTAAGTAAGAAGATAGTTTGAGACCCTGAGAAGGACATAGATTTTATCCCGGAAATCATCCCTTAAAGGGGTGAAAATGAGGATGAAAGTTTGTATGGGGAAGCAACCACTAGTTACTAATATAGTATTATGTCATTTGTGGTTTTACCGAACTGTGTTATATCGATTTAATTTATGTAATAATAACAAGTGGATAATCTCCACATTTAAATATAAAAACTAAAAAAAAGAATGCTTAAAACATTAAATACTCATTACAGAATCATATTACTTTTAAAGTAAAACCACGTCTTAATATTATTATAAGCAGTGATTGCTACATCGATAGTGCTATGCTTAGTAAAAAAATTAATTTTCCAATTTTTATTATAATATTTTATTTTCATTTAACAAATTAACTAAGGAATTCTATGAAACTGGGTATATAATAGCGTAATTTTAATGAAGCCAAATAGTTACTTATATCAACTGATTTTACAACATGTTCGTTAATACTTTACCTCTTTTTTAAATATTTAACTAGAAACCAGTTAACTAGTGTGCTCACTTCTTATTTAAATTTAATTTAATTCATCTCGACACATTTCGAGGGAAGGTGGGTGTTAAGAGTATAAGCTTTTAGTAGAAGAGCTTAGTTGTGTAAGTAAGGTAATTTAATAGCATCAAAAATATTCATGAATAGATTAAAACTTTCCTCCTTGCACATTACCTATACACTAAATTATTATGATTTTATTTTAATGATTAATAAATGCTTACGTTAACGTTCTATATCAATTTTCTATATATATAAAAACTAGCGATTTATTCTCGCTGATTAGTCCTTCACTCCCTTGGGTATTAATAATGGCCTTCCTCAATAAGCAGGTGCAAAAAAAAAAAAACAAATCGGATTAGTAGCTCCTGAGATTAGCGCGTTCAAACAAACATACAAACAAACAAAAACACAAAAACAAACAAACAAACAACTTTTTATTTTGAAATTAATCTTAAAATTTCACCCACTAGCAGTACGTAATAATCCTAATTATAAAAAACGCAGTTCCAGTCGTCATTCACAATAAACGGTATAGAACATATCTCGCAAATCGACACTTTGAAGTTCTCGGCCCGCGTTTATTCAATAAAGTAAACCGACACCTTAATATTTTATCATTGACAACTAATAAATGTAAGTCTGTTATTAAAACTTGGCTAAAGGGACTAAACTACACAGAAACTGAAGATTTACTGAAAGAAATAACTTGATACTGATGATGAGATGCACGCGACACAGGGTATCCTAGTGCGTGCGTCTCAGCACTCCATTGCCCATGTCTTGTTAAACAATAATTGGTATTAGATTAAGGAGTATATTTGTATCCATTTTTGTTAGTATATATTAACAAACAAACAAACAAAATCTGCCTCTTTATAATATTTATATAGATACTGCTTAAGAGTTCCAAAGTTAAAATTGCTTTTTTTTTGGTGAAAAATGCAGATTGAGTCGTACGCAACGCGGCTTTTACAGTTTTTCTGTTCGTGTGTCAATCTTTTTTGGTTATTAAGATATTTGACCCATTCATAGTTATTGAATTGAATAAAAAAAAAAAGAATTGAATTAAAGAAAAAAAAAAACCAGTTGAATTCTGCGCGGCATTTAAAAATGCCATATTATTATTTATATTCGCCTTATTTTTATCTGCGGAAACGGATATTATAGTGATGTCCTCATGATGTTAATTCTTACTATACTTTGCGATAAAATATGGCATATTTAAAATACTTCGGTTTATATCAAGTTAACAGATATTAATTAAAATTCCAGTAATGACTTTTCAAAACAATTCTAGAATCTTTCGAGAACACGTTAGAACTTTCGAACTCTCATCGTTAATCGATACAACAAATCGTTTAGCAATTAACACTTAAATCATTCTTAAACCCGATCCCACTTAAGCTTTGCTACCTAACAATGTTTCAAATTAACGCCCTAATTACCGTCGCTATTTCAATGCTGATTATTCTCTAATTAACGAACCTACTTAATATAATTCATCCAATATTTTGTATTTAAATTGACATTTTATTTCTCTTCATGAAAAAAACTTTATTAATCTTGTTCGTAGCTTGTAAACTTTCCACGGCTTTGTTCCCTTAAAGTTCATACGGAAATACAAAGTTTTCTTAGTTTACTTTAAGTGCTTTTCACTTCATAGCTCGTTGCCCTAACTTATGGGAATGAAATATATTGTAAGCTCGATGTTATACTGTAGCTAAATAAAATTAAAATACTTTATAAATTATTTGCTAGATAAGATCAAGGGTAACGAATTTTGTTTTAAATTTTGCTATTTCACTATCCTTTAAAAAGCTCAGTTATAGTTTATTTATAATATGTTTTTTTTTTATATAATAAATTCTACAATAATCTTATCATATAACTTGCTTAAACCTAAATATTTTTTATTAAAATGTAGCAAACGGTATCGTGTAAGAAACGGGATAGCCGCTAACATCGAATTTACTCAGAAATATTCAATTTGCAAACCCTATATCAGATTTATGGTCAATCTTTAACCATTTACTCGCTACAGACGAAAAAAAAATGTCACAATATTGTTATAAGAGCATAAAATATAATTAAGTGCAAAGTATTGGTAACTGACAGAGCAAAGGAATTTTGAGCAGTATTTTACACTTTTCATCTAACTTATTTAATTTGTCATTTTAAATATTAAGTTTTTTTTTAATTTTTGTTTAAAATCTAGGAAAGTATTATTTAATTTGTTATAAAAACACAATATTTATTTTTTAAATTTAAATAAAAATAAGTGTATTGTAGTACAGTGATGAATGCGAATTTTCCTTAATATTGTTGACTTGGCAAATCGAAAGACTAAAACACGTGATTTAAATGACGACGCATTAATGCTTATTAGTCTAATTAAGATTTTCTTACGGCAACAATACGTTATAAGGAAAAAGTAAATTTGATTATCTAAGCAGATGACATTTTTTTAAAACAATGACTATAGACGGCAAAATCATAATTGTTAAAAAATATTTTTATCCGTTTCTATGTCTGTCTGTGTGCATTTTATTTGCACAAAAAGTACTGAACGGATATTGACAAAATTTTGTGTAGTAATAACTTATTACTAGAGTCAACATTAAGGATGCCATTTACACAAGAAACTTTCTTATTAGGAAAGACCTTGTTGTCCTACGTATAAAAACTTCAAAGATTATTACACAAAAGCTATTAGTAGATGGGTTAAAGGTTTTAAAAAGACCAAAATAAATATCACAATAGCATTTGCGAATCTCCTAAGGTACACTCACAATAACTTTTTTATCTATCTATACAGATAAATAAAATTGGAGTGTCTGTTTGTAATATTAAAATAACCGTTTTTTTCTAAATTCATATGGATGTATACACGGTATATATACCAAAACAACATTTTTTAAAATTTTTGTCTGTCTGTCTGTCTGTCTGTCTGTCTGTCGGTCGGACTGTCTGTCTGTCTGTCTGTCTGTCTGTTTGTTCCTGCTAATCTCCGAAACGGCTGGACTGATTTTGACGGGACTTTCACTGGCAGATAGCTGCTGTTGTAAGGAGTAACTTAGGCTACTTTTATTTTAGAAAAAGAATCAGGGTTCCGCGAAAAAAAATTAAAACCCATGAAATTGTGAATAAAATCCGCGTACGGCGTACGCAATAACGTACGTACGTAACGTAAATCGTTATATAATTAAAATGAATAATTTCTTAGAAGTAGCAAGCTACTATTTCAGTATAAACATAGCTAACCGTGAAAACGTACCTAGGGACGAACGCGAGGGAAGCGAGCGTGAGTCACTAGTTTATAATATACCTAGATGATGTACGTACCTAGCCTAGTGATCGCATCCGAGCGAAGCGAGTGTCAGTCGCTAGTTGCAATACAATGTAATTTTTCCTAATTGTAATGTTTAGTAATTTTGAGCAGTATATCTAGTATCTACCATAATAAGTACCTGTCGTTGAGTGAAATATTTGTAGTAACAGGTTCATTCCTAGCACGATTTCTTTGTCAGACTTTTGTTAGAGATATTTGCTCCTTTGACGAAAAAATTAAATGAAGTACAAAAAAAAAACCGGCCATTATCTATAAAAACGGCAAAAAAATCATGTCTGTTGTATGGGAGCCCCCATTAAATATTTGTTTTATTTTAATTTAGTTCAATTTAGTTCTTTATTTTTAAAGTGAATATATAACTAAATATTCTGTGAATATTTGAAGCGTCTACTTGTTACCGTTATCAATATCGAGCAAAAAGGAGCAAAAAAATCACGTTTGTTGTATGGGAGCCCGCTTAAATATTTATTTTATTCTGTTTGTTAGTATTTGTTGTTTTACAGGCAACAGAAATACATTATCTGTGCAAATTTCAACTGTCTATCACGGTTCATGAGATACAGCCTGGTGACAGACGGACGGACAACGAAGTCTTAGTAATAGGGGCCCGTTTTACCCTTTGGGTACAGAACCCTAAAAAGAGGGTATTGGTAATTTAATAACGGATATTTAATAGTGTAAATAGATTATTTCCAATTTTAGGGTTAAACTTTAGCTTTTAGATTTTAAACTTAAAGCTTAAACGTGTTCCTACAAAAATGTATTTAATTTAAAAAAAAAAATAATTAACAAGGAATGATTTCAAAATGTATTAAGTTTTTAACATTAATATTCACCGACTTCAAAAAAGGAGGTGTCAGTCCGGCTTTTTTTGATGTGTTCACGTTGAACAATATATTTCTTTAAATTGTGAGTTTATTCTGACGATTCTATTTTATTTTTAATCAATAGTCTTCACCGCAAGAATGTTTCCTTATTATTAAAAAATATCACTATAGTGTTGTAACATACTAATAATAGGTATTAAATAAGACACTTATTTACTATACCAAACTATTTTTATTAATAAATATTATACCTATATTTTTTATTTTTTACTATTACTTATTAATTATATATTAAAGGATTCTTTAAATAACATAATAGTTCTATTTAACGCGGTCTTATTTAACAAATAGGTATTTAAAAGTAATTTACTTAATTAAATAATTGACACTTTATTTACTTTGACATGAAATTGTTTATCGTACTTGAAAATATTGTTGATAATTCAGAATTCCAGATATTTTTCCGTGACCTGTTATAATGTCTTTGGTACATACATAAAATAATTGTTTCATTCTGTGCATTCCTACTGCCAATTGATTCAAGCTCAAAATTCGGAATTACACAGATACAAAAATATCTAATATAAAACTTGTCTATTGACTTACACATTGTATTACCAATGACGTATATTTTCCTTATTTTCTTTACTACGTAAATAATGAGAAAAATTAGATATTAATATTTTTTTTGAAATAATTGAATTTCATTCAAAATAACCAATCTAAAATAATAATTAATTACGCATCTGGAATAAGAGATCCATTTAGGCAGATGACATTTTATACGGCCTTTATTTTGACAAAACCTTAGAGGCCAAGTCAGCAAATATTCATGAAAGAGTATTTATTACATAGTCGTATTAATTTCAGTCATTTTTTATATACATTATTTATTATATAGATTGACGGCACGTTTGGCTCAGTTTGTAGTGACCCTACTTGCTGCGCGAGTCGCCGCGGGTTCGAGTGGAGGTGTGTGATGAGCACGAATGTTTATATTCTAGTCATGGATGTTTATATTTATAATATGTATGTATTTAAAGTTATATATGTGTAGTGTATCAACTATCTGGTATCCATAACACAGGCTTCGTAGCTTACCTACCATGGAACTAGATGGTGCTGTGTGTTAACGTCCCAACATATTTATTTATTTATTTATTTTTATATAGATTGATTTCTGTGTAGCGATTATCTCAGGGAACAAATTAGAAAATGAAAAAAAAAATACCACACTTGATATTTTGTACTCGTCATGTGACAAACACTACACTACATGGAAAAACTCATTACGAGATATATCTCGTAATGAGTTTTTCCATTTTATATATAAAAATATGTTTTAAACTGTAAGTATAACTTAAATAAAGAAACATAATGTAAATATTTAAATCATATTGTTCAATGTGTAGTTAACCTGTTTAGTGTTATTACTCAGTCACAGGCTATAAATGTTTTATATATACAGATAAGTATCGAAAGCCGAAAGCGGAAATTTCTTCTGGCGTCTATCAAGATTTGCGATAAGAGTAATTTGTAATTACTTTGTCTTACCAAATCTTAATTCGTTGGGGTGTTACCATATAGAAAATTTTCCTTGAATAGTCTGATAGATCTAATACGAATATACTAGAACAATTTTCTTAATATAAACTGCATACTTATTTAGCATTTTACATAAATTATGAGCATGAGGGACGCTCTTCAATGCGAGGGGGTTAACCCTATACGACATGTAAGCAGTACGTACAAAGTGTATAGAGATAGATACCTACTCAACGAAAGCAGTAAATGCAAATGATTTGCTGCAAATCATAAAACTCACATTATTTTTACATGAGGTTTTTACGTCGCACAGCTCACTGTCGTGATACGTGTTCAGAGTTCATACATTTTTTTTCTTCAGAACCGATAGTGGTCATAAAAAAATTGGTAGGAATTTTTTTCGCCTGAAGCTTTTATGTGCATTTCTAGGTGCCTAAGAATAGCCAATGTGTTACTTTAGATAATACTCTATCTGTGACTTTTGAGCAGCATTTGAGCTTAAAGAAATAACAAACATTCATACACATTCAAACCTTGGCATACATAATATGCCTCGGTGATCTAGTGGCTAGCTAGTACGACTACGGATTCAGCCCTGGGTTTGATATCAACTTTAAATAAATAGTTATTTTAAATATGATTACCATGGCATTTTTTTTCGACAAATATTATATAATAGTTGCAAATACAAGTTTATTATATATAGTGCTATCACAAAATACTGTAATATATAAGCGTGTACACAATATTACGCAGATAATTGAAGGAGAAGGCATAATTATTTATCACGTCAGATCTTGCACTACCCTTTTTAGACCACAGGTGATTTTGATATTTTTGTACTTACATAACGACCTTCACAACGATACATGACCTTTTACTTTATGTTTCGTGGTGAAGGTCATAATATTAAACATATAGAATATTATAAACATACTATGTAAATGTATTATACTGTTAATATATACTTATAATTTATAAATAAAATAGCGTATGATTGCGATTTTAGGAAACCTATCTTGTACCACCCCCACGAGATTATGGGTAAATTTCTTGTTTCCTTCAGTTTGATGACTGTACCCACTAATAGATGGAACGAGTAAAAAGCTGGATGCTTAGAAGATTTAGGTAAGGAGGACATACATTTCTTATCTGTGATAAAAAACAAAGTAATAATAATTAGCCCCAGTCAGCTTATTCATTTATTACACAACAAATATCAATACATATCTTCGAATTTCTCGGCTTTTCTGTACTGTAATATGCATGTATTATACATATAAACCTTCCTCTTGAATCATTCTATCTATTATTAAAACTGCTTTAAAATTCATTGCGTAGTTTAAAAGATCTAAGCGTACAAACAACGGAAGTGACTTTGTTTTATATTATGTGTGGATATAAATATTTTCATTGCGTGTAAATTGAGCTTTCAATTTCTAACAGGTTGGCATTAAAGTAAACGATCTTTTTAAAATAGAGAATTTATTTTTAGAGTCCGCACAATACATAGAAATTATTGAACATATTCATTTTTCTTAACCTAATACTTTCCAGGGGTGTTGGTAGATTTTATTACGAAGTGGAGTCCAGCTAAACAGTAACTCAGATGGAAAAAGGAGATTTTTACCAAAAAATATAGATTTATTATTTTAGTAAGTGGCTGCTATTTATGAAATGTATTAGCATCTTACAAATAACAGCAATTTTGTTACATTTTTTCTATATCACATTTTACTTACTATACTATACTATTATTATTACTTGTGAAATGGATTCCAGTAGCCTGCATAAAATGGAGATTGACCACTGATAATAACGTCAGTCTACTAAGAAATATAGATTACTGTACATGAATAAATATTTAATGTTTCTAATTAATAAGTTTGATTGTGTCTTCTCTGACCCAATGTAGTAATGTTCCTTCGTATTGCTTATAGGTATTATGTTAATTTGGAAATGTTCATAGAACCTTACATTGGTTTTCATTTTGAGTAAAACAAATCATTTTACTGGGAAAGGAAATAGTTATTGTTTATAAAATGCCACATAATAGCTAAAAGCGAAGTATATTGAAATATGAAGCGATGTCCTTACAACTAATCTCATAAAGGAAGTGATCTGATGTTGTAACATGAATCTGTTTAAAAAATAGTTTAGTTCGTGATTAATTATTGACAAGACTTGAGAAAATATCATGGTAAAGATCTTTCTTTGATTTACAGCTGCTAAGTTTGGTTGACCTATTTTGGTATCAAAACTTGCAAGATCCCTTTGTGTTTTAAAGATTATGACTTCGACTGTTGTAAAATATAAGATATGATTGCTGTTTTATGAATTCCGCTAAAGCTTACGATTAAATGATTTTTTATATTTATAAATAGAAATCCAGAAATCGTAGAAAAGTATATCTATTACTTTATAATATGTATTATGTAACGTAAATAATAATGACGTTATCATTTACATGTGATTGTTATATTAAAAAAAAACTTATATACTAAATAAAAGTAAACACGAACTGAGAAAGTTAATAAAAAATAATAGAAAACAGTAATGCAAGTACGACTAAGCTCAAATATTATTTCAGTTCAAACTAAAACATAATTTACTAACATTATAAATAACATGCAAAATACACATACCTGCTTGTTTTAAAGAACACGAGAGTTATTTTAAATATTATACAAGCTTTTATACATTAGAAATAGCTTATTAGATGTCTCTCAAATGCTTTCATCTATTGCAAGATGATATAATCATAATGAATTATGTATAGCTTACTTGCCTTCATAATTGATTACTTTACTTAGAATTAAGATATGATACTTGTAGTTGATACTAAAATAGTAAACTTATGTCATACATAAAATGCCACAATGAGGCCTAATGCTTGGTTTGGTGATAAGTATTTTCCTGATTAGTTAGATAATGTGTACTTTGAAAATAAAAAATTGAATATTATTAATGTTAGCCTAGTTGTTGAAATTTCACCATAGTCATTATTGAAAACTTGAGGAAACAAGTTAGAAAATGATACTGAACTGTTTTTGTCTTATTTTTTTCTCACATACATTTCTCTTGCAAAGTAATGGTTGAAACATTGGTCCCTATTTAAAAGAATTGTCTTATTATTATCTAAAAAAGACCAGGACCATATTTTTAGGGTAAGGGCAGAATACAACATATCTAGTTTGCAACGATTTATAAAGAAATCAGTAAAATATATAAAATCTATATTAAAAAAGAAAATAGGCTGAAATTGTTATGAGAAAATAACCTGAAATGTTTTTATGAAGTCATCTTTAATGTAAAATTCCGACAAAATTAAATAACGTATTTAGAATATGAAATGGTTTCTTCAAAGGTTTAAAATCAAATTTATGTACAAATGTATTATAATTTATCTGAATTTGAAAAAAATATTGACTAATTTTGCATGAAAAAGATTACTTTTACAATGACAACAGAGTTCAAAGACATTTTTATTTCGAGCATTATTTAGTTATTTTGCTTTATCATGTTACCTTTGTTCATTTCGATTTGATACTTTCCTTCTTTAATTAAATTTTCAATAAATAATTAAATTTATATACTCGAGTTTTAAATTAAACGATTCATGAGTGGATTCATTAAGAAATAAAATATAACTGTAGAGTATCAGGTTGCTTGCGGAAAATCGTTCATGAAATAAACAACGTCTAATCTAATAAAGAACATCAGGATTTGAAAGATCTTGCTCCAGCAAGACATGATCCTCGACGGAGCAGAATTGTGCATACAGTTTGGTGCTTACAATAAATTTTATTGGTATGTTTTTATCTATATATTAATACGTGAAGCAAAAACTTTGTACTCCTTTTTATGAAAATTGTGCGGACCGAGGACTATGCTCACACTTATAGTTTATATAGAGAAGGAGTGCAGAATGCTAAATTATACATAATCTTTAAATTATACATAAAAATACATTAAATTAATAAAAAAAAACATTACAGACACTACCATTAATCTTATTTTGCTTATAATTACCTGTATCCTAAATTCTTCCATAAATTGTTATAAATTCCCTTCGTCCTGGAAAGATGGTCAAATTATTCCTCTTCCAAAAAAACTTAGTCCATCTTCCTTTTCTGATTACCGTCCTATTTCCATTCTTCCTTTCCTATCAAAGGTACTCGAACGTCTTGTTCATCAACAGTTAAGTACTTTCCTTTTTAGAAACAATCTTTTAAATCCTTTGCAATCCGGTTTCCGGTCATAGTACGACTACTGCCCTAATCAAAATTACAGATGACATCAGAGTAAGTATGGATGAACAAAAGGTTACTGTGATGACGTTACTCGATTTTAGTAATGCTTTAAACACGGTGGACTTTGACATTTTACTCGCCATTCTAAGTT
The DNA here is from genome assembly GCA_033884665.1 of Argynnis bischoffii washingtonia. NCBI lineage: Eukaryota > Metazoa > Arthropoda > Insecta > Lepidoptera > Nymphalidae > Argynnis > Argynnis bischoffii. The sequence continues at coordinate 4,728,906 of CM066619.1, read as the reverse complement.
TTCTTAACATATCTCCTGAGGTAGTTGACTGGTTTCGTTGTTACTTGTGTAATCGCCGGCAGCGTATACGTATTGAGGACTCATATTCAGATTGGTCTGCAATCAATGCCGGTATTCCACAAGGTGGCGTGTTGTCCCCTCTTCTTTTTTCAATTTTTATAAATTCTGTTAGTCATCAAATATCTTCTCTCTACCACCTGTATGCCGACGATCTGCAAATTTATGCCTCGACAACTATTTTGAATTTACATCATACTATTGATATAATTAACAAAGATCTCTTATTTATATCATCATGGGGTAAATCATATGGACTTAATCTGAACGCGACTAAATCTCAGGCAATCATTGTTGGTAGTCAGAGACTACTGTTTAAAGCTAAAAATATGCAAATTCCTATAGTACTTAATGGTACCCAAATACCTTTTACTGAGAAAGTTAAAAATTTTGGAGTTATTATCGATCAACATCTATCATGGGGACCGCACGTAAGCGAACTGAGTCGGAAGATGTTTGGAGCAGTAGCTTCTCTTAGTAGATTGCGTAATTTCCTTCCGATACCAACTAAAAATGCGCTGGCAAATTCTCTCCTGCTACCAATTCTTGATTATGCTGATAACTTTTATCTTAATATCAAAGAGGAGCAATTGAATAAGCTTGAGCGTCTCCAAAACTTATGTATACAGTTCATTTTCGGCCTTAAGAAATATGACCATGTTTCTCAGTTTCGCAAAAAGCTCAAATGGCTTCCAATCCGATTTCGCAGGGATACTCATATCCTCGATCTTCTCTACTGCGTGCTGTTTAATCCTTCGGCTCCTTTCTATCTGAAAGAGCGTTTTGAATTTCTGAGTGACTCTCATACTCGTTCACTTCGCTCTGATCAGAATTTTATTCTTTAAATTCCTAAACATTCTTCATGTTTTTTCTCCAATTCTTTTACTGTAAAAGCCGCTCGACTTTGTAATTCTCTTCCTGTAAAGGTAAGAAGTGCGAGAAGTCTAGAAAGGTTTAAAATTTTAGTAAAAGAATATTTCCTATCCCTTTAGTCCTTTCTTTACTTCACATTCTCTTTAATATATAGTATAAATTTTTTGCTTTTGATTAATAAATGTGTATATGTATGCATGTATGTATGTATGTATGTATGTATTTATGTATTTATATAAGTATGTTTGTATTTATACAATAATTAAAGTATGTATTTATTTATAATCAAAAATCAATAATCTGCACACCACCTACCGTCTTTGCCACACACTTCTCCTCCACCTCAAGGTTGCCTGGAAGAGATCGCTCTTAGCGATAAGGCCGCCTGCTGTACATTCATTTTCTTTTTGTAGATTATTTTCATTATGTTTGATTCTTTATAAGGTGTACAATAAAGAGTATTATTTATCTATCTATCTATCTACCATGTTTTTGACACACACACGTATATAATATACTCTTTTGTCTATTGTTAAAGTCTATGGTCAAATTGAGAATAGATTAATATTGTAATATACGCAAGACAAGAATACGCGATCACTAGTTTTTATAAATATGATGTAATATTTAGTGAGGCTATTTTACCTACATTTTAATAAACTTGGTCTCACTGCGAAAAAACTGATAAACACCTAAGAACCCAGGACATATAAGTTATCTCTATTCCAAAACTTCATTGAGCATATAATTATCGTGTAACTATGTAACTAAGGCACATTAACAAATTTTCGCATATATAATATTAGTGTGATGGACAATAAGCTTGCGTTTGTGTCTATTGACTAGTCTCGTATGGCATATCGTTTAAAAAGCCTATATTCATTAAATAAGTTAGAGTTATAGCATATTTTATATATTGAAAAGTTTAAAACTTGGCTCAGTACTTTCAAAGGTTATTGCAAAATATAAAGTAAATTTTACATTTACATACGTGTAACGAAAATAATACAAATTTAAAGTTGAAAATATATTAACATATAATTTAAACTAATTTACAAACGTAGATATCAAAAGACTAGTTGTTGCTCATGGCTTCCTTCGAACGATTATTTCTATTGATTGACACTCTTCAATATGGGAAATATTTAATGTTTGAAGTCGATCCGGATACTACTTTCTCAGATGAGGTAAACGGTCCAAAAAAAACTTTGTCATTATTTTTGAATATTTGGTGGTTAATTATTATAAAATTAATAGTGTAATAAAATAAAATTAATAGTATTACTAGTTTTTGCCGCAGCTCCGCTCGCGTAGTCTATTTATATATAATTTAGCAGTTACAGTATGTTCACACGTAAAAAAAACAAACAAATTCTTTATTACATTAATATAGATAGGCTTGCTGTTTCTTACTCAATACAGTGCCCATACAAATCAGTTTATTTCCAAGATATTATTATATTTTATTAATTAATGTTATTCTACGGATTTTTTATTTTATAATTTCTGTTAACATCAATTATGGTAGCAAATTATATTACTTTTATGTAAATGCAAACTGTAGATCATAAAGAATTCCGTTTGAAAACCGTGTACTCATGTTAAGATAGGTTCCAGTTACCAAATAAACTTCATGTTCATTTATATAATAAGAAATAATTAATCAAACACATAAAAGAGAAAAATGTGATTTCAAATACTCTTTCTATGATTGGTTTTAATAAACAATTATTACATGAGAAAAATACTTACGCGAATTATGTTGTGTTTTATTTTATCCCTAAGGCAATAAAATTTTACAAATCTTAGCCCATATAATGACATGCACTATCAAACAACATTAACCATAGTAATAATAATTAACATTTTGTTTTCTATGAACTTTTTTTCCAAGAATAAAATATATGAAATTTTTTATGATTTTTTTAAGATTTAAATAGTAATTAATTAATTTCGATGCCAAATGCAAACTTCACTTATTATTTCAGGTAAAAAAACATATATGTAATAATATTTTCTATATATATCAACTGTAGCACTAGCGTAGCATGCCGTAGGCTGGGGCCTACGCACGCCTACGCGGGGCGCGGCGTAGCAGACCAACCGCTACGACTCGCGGTACTATATAACGGGGCACCGTGGCCCTCTTGGCCATTCCGGGTTGAGCCTCTACGCGCACTTCGCGTTCACTCTGTGTTTGTTACCAACGTGCTTGTTACGAAACTTACAGGTAAGTTAGATGTTTCTTGACTAATGCATTTTCCGAAAAATATTTAACGTAAAAAAATTTAAAACATCTGAAAAAGTAAGTTCCTAAGTTATGAATATGAGCCAAATATCCGTAGTAAAAGAGAACGGAAATATTTATGAGACTAAATTTCAAATGATGCATTCAATTTTTAAGTACCCATAATTGCACTAAATTTTATAATTATTTATAATTATTAATAAATTCTTTTTGTTTCTAATGCTATAATAATTATAGGAAAATCAAAAGTTATTTTTAATTAATCGAATAAGCGCAATAGGTAGGGGTAAGAAAATAAGAGGGTGCTCAGTGACCTATTTAATGTGATCCACATATCTTATAGTGAATATTTTTTTCCATATCCACTTGACAAAGAAAAAATAAGCTTCACAGAAAAAGAAAAAAAATAATCGCGAAAAAAATTATATAAATAAATATTGATTTAGAAGACCGCGACGGAAAAGATTTAAACGCGTTTACAAAAGTATCGACGATCGTACAAAATATATATTAATATACAATAAAATCTAGAATAATAAAATACGGATAATAATAAAGTATAAATACTATATACATATAGGTATGTGTCATAAAATGCTTAGTTTATATGTTCGAATTTTTACCTAAGTTACATGATTACTTTTACATAAGTTATAAAATAGTTCGTAAAATAAATATTATGTTATTTCTGCAACTATTCTTTCAAAATATTATAAGTATTATAAAGTTAGTGCTTAAAAGTTGCAGCTAAGTTCCAGAAAAGGCCTTACATTAAAAGCTTACATTAAATGGCAGTAATAAAATTTAGTAACGGTCAATTATTATTTGTTCACATATCATTATAGTTAGGTTATAATCATTGAATTTTGATTTTGATAAAATTAAAACATCAAGTCCTATGAAAACGTAAAAAGATTATTAATTTCCTGTTAATTATTTTTGTATAATAATAATAATATACAAAATCCTATAATTTTATTTCAAAGTAACAATTGTGATTATCTAGAAAAAAATAATTACTAGACACAATTTAGGTTTTTTCGTAAACTTTTAATTAAAGATATTGATGAGTTTATATTTTAATTCTAAATAGCTTTTAATTTAATTAAAATGTAAAGTTTAAAAATAATGAAAACATGTAATGAAATATTCTTAAACATCTCGTTAAAAGGTCAGGGGCACTTTTTATTATTTAAAAGAAAAGCCCGAAATCAGATATTTTTTTAGTTAATATTTAAGTTCTATATACTAAAGTTGGACATTTCGTTACTTTTAATATAATTATTTTAGATATAGTAAAAAAATATATCTAATCTATAAGAAATAGGTGAAACAAAGTATGTAAATATATAGACAACTTTGCAAGGATTTTTAATGGCAATCGATAGAAAAACGAATGGGTTTAATAGTTTAATACTAAAAAAATATTATACCTATCAAAAGAACAATTTAATTTATTTACTTAATTTCAAAATAATATTTTTTAACTTTGTTTAAATAAACATATAAGTAAAGTAAACGGAAACAAAAATCAGTGTATCGTAAAGTAGAAAAAATTTAACAATTAAATATTGACATATTCAGACATCCTAATATAGGAGCATATCACGTTACTAAGCCGCTTTCCATATAAATAATGACAAAAGATAAAAATACGATAATATTGAATTTCATCAAATCCTAAGCTAGATTAAAGAAATTTTGTTTAAAAAGAGTCCAATTTAATTCAAATTGTTGATCAACTTAAATAGTTCTGATATATTAAAAACTAGTGACTTACCCTCGCTTCACTCGAGTGCGTTCCTATGTATGATTTTGTTTACAATTTCATGGGTTTTTATTTTTTTTTGCGCGGAACTCTGAGTCTTTTTCTAAAATAAATGGAGCCTAAGTAACTTGCCTATCTGCCCTTGAAAGTCTTGTCAAAATTGGTCCAGCCGTTTCGGAGATAAGCCAGAACAAACAGACAGACAATCATTTTAAAAATAGTTTTTTTTTATTAATAACGTATATACTTTCATATTAGCATTTAGTAAAAAGCTGTTATTTTGACATTACAAACAGACACTTCAATATTTATTTATCTGTATAAATGTATAGATTAAATAAATTTTATTTAAAATAGGAATCGAAGCTATAACACGTATGTCCATATATACACAAATGCCTTTAATACGTACAATAAAATAAACATTTTGCCGTGACGTAGCTTATAAAATGCGACTGAAACTCATAGTGGGTGTAAAGAACAATATTCATTTAAAATTAACTTGACTTGAAGGTATTAAAACAAGCCTAAAATGTTACCTGATATTTTGCTTATAAGAAGAAATTGCAAGAATAAATAATATTTATTTTTTAATCAACAAAATTAACTTGGATAACTGTTCACTAGATTTTAGTAACAAAGAATACATATTATCATTATTCAAAGATAGGTATTTTCAAGGATTTGATTCTTATAGGTCTTTTTCGGAAATTACGCTGATAGTAGTTATTGTAAAATAAATAACTCATACCGCATATTATAAGGCAGTGGTAGCCCAATGGTAACTCGCTCGCTTCGGTATCCCAATGAAGCGGTTTCAAATCCCGGATCTTGCACCTCTGATATTTTCATGTGCGAATCATTTCTAACATGATTACCACTTGCCTTACGGTGAAGGAAAACATCGTGAGAAAACCTACATGTCTGAGAGAACCTAGCAAGTTTTCGAAAGACATGTGAAGTCCGCCAACCCGCACTTGGCCAGCGTGGTGGACTATGGCCTGATCCCTCTCGTATTGAAGGGAGGCCCGTGCCCAGCAGTGGGACGTTAAAAAGGGCGGAATACAATACATACTGCATATTATACTATATATTTTATGCGTTGAATGGAACTTTTACTTCTTTATTGGATTCACAAAGAAATCGCATGGTTAATCTTGTTTTCCAAATGGATGGTACGCCTTTGTGTAGCACACTGCTATTAATAACCCCTTTACGATGTTTCGCTTCAATTTGCTATACATTAGATTGCCTATAATATGCTCTTGTGCATTTAAGTTATAAGACAAGACTAATTGTACAAGTTATTGTATGTTTAATGGTAAAACTGCATTGTAATATTTATTCTTAGTTTTTTTTTTATAAAAATTGGATATTGCCGACAATTTTTAAGTATAAAATATTTTATACATATATTTTTTGAGGTCCAATGGTGAGATAGACAAAACTAAAAAATGTTTGAATATTATGATACAATATACATAGTAGATTATTGAATATTCTTATTAACGTTGGTTTAAAAATCTCTTTTGAACTTGAGCAACTTTTTTTATGGAAACAAAGATTAAGAATTTTTTACTTTCTTAAAACAAAAGCCGTTGTCGGATGACAATATAAAATAAGGTTAACATTAAATAGGATAAGCTATAAGCGGAAAAATCCCCTTTTGTCTAAGAGATTAAGTCAAAAGTAAAAAAAAATACGTCAGTCAGTATCAGACAGAGTAACTCTTATTACAATTTATAACGTTTCTATTTAAAAAAATATTTACGCATCTAATTCTTAATTTAAAGAACAGTTTGAGTTTGTTTTTTGTCAGTTAATGTAACTTAAGCAGCGAGAATTAGAATGTGAAGTCGTGGTTACATTATTGAACCGAGAGAAATTTCTTATGACTATACAAATGTTTATATCAATCATATAAATAAATATTAAAGTTCAACGTCGGCATAAGCTACCAAGCCTTGCATCTTCCAGGCAACGGGATCATGGAGCTTAGTGACAATATCTCTTTACAATAGTTGAAAACTAGACATTTTAGATTTTTATCGAAATAACAAATTTAATCGTTGTGTCATAAAATTTTGACATTTCGTTCCCTTATTTTATATATATATATATATATATATATATATATATATATATATATATATATATATATATATATATATGTTCAACGATTGTAGAATGACATCTGGTTTAAGCTCCATTGGTAGAAAATTACAAAGTACAAAATTTAATAGAAATTTCATCATTAACGCTTATGACATTATTGAAGTATAAAATTATTAGCACGCTTAATCGCAATATAAAGGGTAGCCGAGCTTGCAAAGTTTGGTTGACGCTGTCTTAATGGTTAGGAAAATTTTATTTTAATATAAGAAAGTTTAAAAGCCCAGTAAACAGAAGTAATCGTATAAAGGTTTTATTCGTTCATAAAGTGAATGTGAAGCAACGATTAAAATCTAAAAGTTTTCTAAACGAAATGCAGTTTTTAAAGTATGCAGCAGAGCCTGCATTCCGAAAATACTGCCGGGTACTTTAAAAAACTAAAACTTAGAAAATGATTTAATTTTATGTTAACTGTGCGATAAAATATCTTGATACATAATATGTACATTATACAGTAGCAAAATTTTTCGTATAGAACTTGTAAACGTACATACAATATTTTTGTCAAAATACAATAAATATTTCATAGTTTAAATTTGATTTGTTAAATAAATTCAAAGATATATTTATAGTAACTTTTTAAGAAGCTATAGTTATAACTAAAACATCGTACGTAGCTGTATGTGTGTGTGTATTGTTTTTTGAGATAATGACCATCTAAATATCTATATTTAGATTTCTTCAATATGTTTGATTGTTTAAACTTAAATTATATAAATGAGTATAATTTCCAAGCATACTTAATCCACCAAACTAAATAATATCTATCCATCTATCTTAATTCAATACAAATATTTGTACACGATATACACGTATTTCATAATTATTGTAACAAGTTGTTCAATGGATGTACAAATGAATATAATCTTTGGAAAATCTTTTTTAACTTATTATACTTAGTCCGCCGTTTCATCTGCGTGTATTTTATGCAATCTTTAAAAAACGATCATAATAAAACGTAGCAATATAAAAGTCAATAACCTAGATAACAGAAAATTTGCAAACTTGTGTTGGATTTTGACAGACTTGTAATAATAATATTTATAAATAACTAGCGGCTTATCCTCGCTTCGCTCGAATTCGCCTCTAAGAAAAATAAAAACAAATCAATCCCACGGGAACTGTACATTTTTGCGGGTTAAAAAGTAGCCTACGTTTTATTCTGATGTAGAGCTATATTATTGTAAAGTTTCATTAAAATCCATTTGATAGTTTTTGCGTAAAAGAGTAACAAACAAACATACATCCAGACATCGAGACATCCATACATCCTTATAAATTTTGGCATTTGTAATATTAGTAGGATTCCTGTGGAAAATAAAAAAAGCGCCTGATACACCTCCTAAAAGATATGATTATTAAAAAAAATACTAAGACACACCGTAAAACTTATTTGAAAAGCAAAATAAACTCACTAAGTCTTCTAATATGTTTAATGTTTATTAATAAACTATAAGCGTCTTTGCGATATTTTAAAGACTTTTATATGTTGCCCATCAGAAAATTAAAACTATTTTTTTTAAATATTTCATACTCAATATATTATGCATATATACTGATGTATTTTTGATACACTTTTATTACAACACAAAAAATATTTCACTGGTGTTACTTTTTGGAAACACCAATAGCATATATAACACTGTTCCAATCTGTAAGTCATATACATGACAAAGGAGTCATCAAAATTCAAAGTTCGCTACACTAACTTTTTTTTCATTTTAACGCCACAATATAACCGATTTCCGGTCTCAAAACATATTTTTTTATGGAAATTTTCCTAAAAAGTATTTTAAATTTATTTAGAGACCTACCTTATTTGGGTATACCTTGTTAGTCTATAAAATGTTACCATACATATCTGTATATATAGATTACTATATCAAATGATGATGATTTTACGGTTATTGCAAATATTTGTCTTGAACGAAAATCGAACACGTTACCCACGGCATAGAGATAGAGTCAGAATACTAAACTAATGTTAGACGACCGTATATTAATCTATAATTATATTAGAAGCATTATGTATCTAATTTTACTGAGGAATAATAGGTTATTTAACTTAACAAAGATTATCCTTTTGATAAATATCCTTTTCGGTGCTTCCGGGACTTAATTAAATTTAGAGGGCGAATAAAATAAAAAATAAACAAATTCTGTAAAAAAAACTATTGAACCAAATAAACTTTTAATAAAATTGATAAAAAAAATTTGTTAAAAGCAAATATTTGAATAAGCACCGCCGGATGTTAGAGTTAGTTATGTAAACAGATTATTATATAGTCTTTACTCTAAATTCATAATGGATGCTGAGGTGTTTCAATTAAAAACGGAATGATACAGCGTTGGCATGAAAAGGTAATAAATGAGGGCTCCGCCGTTACGTTACGTACAAATATTTTGACTAAGGTGCTAAGTTCATTCAAATTAGTTTTAAAATGAATATTAAGAAATTAAGAAGATATAAGTATTTGAGATAATTTCGTTTTTAAATATTTTTATCATACTTAATTGCATATTATAGTTGAATTTTAGGCTATGTTTTAAAAACTCCTGTAAAAAACTTTTGTAAATTGTTGTATTAATAAAATAAATATGTATGTAAAATAGAGCACTATTCTAATATGTACTAAGTGAAAATCTCACTTTATATGGGCAATACCATAAAATACTCTATGCAAACAATTACTCATACTTATAATTTAAGTAACAATATTTAAAATACTAGCGGCTTATCCTCGCTTCGCTTGGGTTCGTCACTATGTACGTTTTACATAGATATTTAAAATAGTTATTTGCCAGGGTTAGCCATATAAATAAATTTATTTTTTAATTTTTCTGATGTTTTAATACTTATTATCCTATTCCGGGCTAAGAGAAATCCAAAAAATCAAATATCATAACTAACACGACTTTGTTTTATATATATATGGATAACAACATTGTAAAGGCACAACAGTTACTTTAAAAAACGTTGATGGTGGCACTCTCACGACTATTTAAATAAGCTTTACACTTTTATTTTCTCTAGCATAAATTATTTTGATCCAAGAGATCTTATTAGCAACCTTGTAAACTTAACTATGTATTTTTAATGAAACTTACGGGATTATGCGATAAATTATGAAAACGTATAATGTTGACCTTAATTATGAGATCTGCCTTAGTAAAATGTCGAAAGGACGTATTATGTTTAACAAACTAAATAAAACTATTATCACATGAGACTATACTGAAAGGACTATTTTTATAAATGCTTCACGTTGAAATAGGTGGAGGAAATTAGATGATATTTAGTGTAGGTACTGATAAACTATGACTTAGAATAACACATATGCACCTTATTTAATTTATTTATTAACACCTCCTGTTTAATTTCTAAGAAATCAATTGTTAACTGGCACACCGGTATGCCCGCTACTCTCGACAGATTAATCCTTTATTATTCCAAAATAAAAATAAAATTTAAAAGAATATATAAATTTACAAATATATATTTTAGTCTAAGCCTAGCCTTATCACTTAAAGTGGTATCTTACAGGCACCTTCACCTCCGTACACAAGCGAATTGTGAGTATGTCACTAGTTTAAAAGTAAAACTAAAAAAAAAAAAAAATTGATAAGTTTTTTAGTACCACATATATTTAATGGATAATCCAAAATATAGAAAAAACATGCATTGTGTTCTATATACATATAGAAGTAAAATGAATTGTATGTATGTAATATGGTTATCGTATATGTTTTTATGTACATGTATATAATATACTAGCAACTCACCCTCGCTCCGCTCGGGTTCGTCATTTTAACGTTTAGCTCAGAGATGAGATATTTTCCCGCAGTAAAAAGTATCCTATATATTGATCCGGATAACCAGCTATCATTATGCCAAATTTCATTAAAATCTGTCCAGTGGTTTTCCCGTGATGCGGTGACAGACAGACAGACAAAAATTCTAAAAATTATAGCTTTGGCTTCTGTATTGATAATAAAGTCTATTTCAATAACATTTTTCAAAAAATATTTAATGTTTAGATAGAAGCTGTATATGTATGTGCTTTTGTTTCCTATGCAACATCATTTGTCACTAAACGAATTTAGTTTCAATCGATAGTTGTAACACTGTATCATAACACTGTATCAACGTTCCAGATTTTGAATTAGCTGGATTGAGCGTAATCATATCTGTTCGTTTATTTAGCTTTAGCTATTCAAACATGTTGAGTGGGTGTCTCTACTGCTTGTCTATGCAATTTCATTGTAGTTTGTCTGTCTTACGTGAAAACATAGATATGTTCGCATAGTTTAAAAGAGCTGCTCTCTAATAGAGTTTCCAACATATCGAACTTCTATCTTTATTTTTATCGTTATGTTAGAAGTAAGGTTTCTTTGGAAGACATTCGTTTTCGAAGACGTGGAAACAACGAGAAAATAGAAAAGAAATTACTTTTCAAACATAATTAGGTACATACATATATAGGTTATGTATGATGTGGTCTTAATATTAACTTGTCTTATTATTTTATACTTATGGTTTTAAATACGTATACGATTTGTCCTATTTTATATTTTAAGTTAAAAAAAAACTTTAAAAAATAATGAATTTATTAGAATCTTTAATTTCAATTGATTTACTCATATTATATACATTTTAATATAAAATAGGCAATATTTTATGTCTGGCAAAGTGAACTCTAGCTTTATATAGTTTCGTGTATACCAAGAGCACTTCATTTTGCTTTAATACAATTTTGACATTGACTTAGGCAGTATTCTTGCATATAATATTTGCTGTTACCCCTTTTGTATAGGAATTTTGAATTAGGAATGTTTTGATTATATCAGTCAGTTAATATAATTTTCCAATCGTGAGCATGGGACTCCCTTCAATACAAAGGGGATTAGGCTATAGTCTACCACATTGGCCAAGTGCGGGTTGGCGGAATTCACAAACTCTCTTTCGAAAAATTACTAGGTTCTCTCTGACATGCAGTTTTTCTCGCGATGTTTTCGTTCACCGTAAAACAAGTGGTATTCATGTTGGAAATTATTGGCACATGAAAATATCAGATGTTGGAGACTTAGGATTTGAACATGCTTTACTCGGTTTCCCAAGCGAGCGCGCTATCACTGGGCTACCACTGCCTATAGTTATAATAGAGTTAATATAATATCAACCTCAAACAACTCGTAGGCTTTAAGTTTTTCAAAAAAGTACTGTTACTGTTATTGTACCATTTTTTTTTGATTTTATGAAAAAAAGGTTTACTTATTCAATAAGTATAAGAATTTACTTTATTCATATAGTAACAGCTTTTTTAACTTGTATGGTCTTTTTCGAATAATTCATTTGGAACTCAATATTAAGATCTGATTTACATTAAACACAATATTATCAAAAGTTTTTTGTAAAGAAGTTCAAAAATTAAAACAAAACTCGCTAAATCGTCAAAACTAATAATAAAGGGAAAATATTTTATTATGCTTAGGACCTTAAAACCGTATAATATATAAAACAAAAAATGAAGGAGAAAAAAAAAATGAAATGTTTAATGTAGTTATAAATAATGAGTTTTACAAGAATGTTATAATATTTTTTAAAAGTATGATAAATGGATGATGTTTGATGTTGAAAAATTGATATTCTGACACAACTTTGTCCTCATCAATTCTGAAAAATTTTGCTGCACTTTCTTTATTCAGGTTACTGCTTATTCATGTTACTTACAGAAATGTTATTTCCTTTTTAAAATTAGAGATTTCAAAATAATTTCAAATTGCCTTTCACATAGTAAAACATATTGTTATTTTAAATAAAACTATCTTTTCAGATATTTTCTCGGATTTATCTTCGACCGACATAGTCATTATTCATTTTATTTAAACTGCTTATAAAATTATAGATTTACAATATGGTAATTAGAACTTAGAGTTACTGTTAAATAAATAGTTTTCGTTGCCAAACTGTTTTGAAAGTACCCTAGGGAAATCTTATCCCATCACCGAGTAATAGAACTTAAGATTTTATAAAGATTTTCTTCTTTTTTCATTTAACATCAATTTTTCTACTTACTAATTCTTTCATTTCTTCTATTTTTGTTGCTAATATGATTTATCTACTATTTTATATATACACTAGCGACTTACCTTCGCTCCGCTCGGGTACTTTCCTAGGTGCGTTTTAACGTTGACCCAGATAGCCAGCTATCATCATACCAAATTTCATCAAAATCTGTCCAGTGGTTGTCTCGTGATGCGTTTCCAGATAGACAGAAAGACAAAAATTTTAAAAACTATAGATTCGGCTTCTATGTCGATAATAATGACTATTTCAAAAAATATTTAAAGTACAGATTCGACTTAGTTAGACTTTTATTATATGTATTGATAGATAATATAACAAACATTAACTAATACAAATAGAACGCTGAAGTCCTAAACATATGGTTTATTGAAAGTTATGTATTGTTTATAGGAGATTATTGTAAGTATGAATTAATTCTTGGTCAACTTATCCTTTATAAATTATCAAATGTAAATAATATAGGGTAGGATTAATAACATCGATTAATCCCTATGAAAGAAGTATCTTTCGCAAGTTTTGGAACAAGTTTTGGTTTATTATTATGTGTATACAAGGCTTAAGTTATATTACTCTTTGTATAGGACTTTAAGAAATTGCTAAATACAATTTTAAGTTAATGTGTGAAACACCTCCTTTTGACTATCGTAAATAATGTTTCATATTTTCATAATAAAAAGATCTTGAATGGTATGTTTTTGCTGAGTTCTCTTGAATAAATAATTGTTTATTTTTATAAACGATACGTTTTGACGACACGTTTGGCTCAGTTTGTAGTGACCCTGCTTGCTGGCCAGGGACCGCGGGTTCGAGTCCCGCTGGTGGCATTCATTTGTGTGATAAGCACGAATGTAACTCCAGTCATGGGTGTTCATATTTATAATATGTATGTATCTAAAGTTTTATATGTGTAGTGATTCTGCTATCTGATATCCATAGCACAGGCCTCGTAGTTTAACCTGGATATAGATGGTGCTGTGTGTTTAATGTCCCAACATACATATTATTTATAAATACTAGTGTTCGCCTAGCCATCCTAGTTCACTAGGTCGAAATTCAGCCATAATCACAAACATATATAAATACGTACATATCTATGTAAAAAAACTAACTTTTTCCAAAAAAAAATGTTGATAACATTATAGCTGGTCAATGGCAATTAGAAAAAAATCGGTTGCCAAATAGTGGATAAAAAGATACTGTGTTTTGTCTTTCTCTATTTAAACGTAGATAACCATGAAAACTATTAAGTATTAGAAAAACACTTAGGATATATTCATTTTTAGTCTTGATTGCTATGAAATTATTGTATCTATTTAAAAGACAGGGTTTCATTTCAAATTTTAAATTTAGCGAATTAAGTTGTAGTTTGGTATTTTAAAATCAATTCCTTTTTTAGTTTATATTCATTTTTTATCGTACGAATCTAACTAATTTCACCTTTACATAATTATATGTAAAGGTAGATTTTTTTTTATATTTTGTTATTTTTTTTTATCGTTCTTATATTATATATGGTTACTGGTCTAGTTAAGACAGATAGGATATAATAAAGAAAAATGTTATAACTGAATGTATAATATTAGTAAACAATGTTAAGGGCTGCAACTCACCCTATATTCTTAAGCCCTTTTATGTCTATTTATAATAAAATGCCATTCGAAAATTATAGTATTTTCTTGATTGATATATTAAAATTTTAATGATAGCGAAATATAAAATTTCTCATTAAAACGACGAGAATACTACGTACGATAGAATTTAAATGATATATTAATATGTATGTCTTTGTACGTTATATTTTTAAAGGGGCAATTATTATGTATATAGAATATAAAGTTTAATATAAAGAATACATGTATATAGAGAAGAATAATAGACTTAGTATCTGTGTTATTATTATTTGTGGCAAATAAATTGATAGCCTAAAATTATCTCTTAATAAAACAAACTCGAGGCAAAAGTAAATTAGTGAACTGAACAATTAAACCCACTAAAGCTCTACCTTAATTACTCAAAGGAAATTCAATTTCTAAAAGACAATCAACTGTTGCATTACTACAAATTTCATTAGGTCCAATGAGTGTACGAAATGTATACTAACTATTATTTGATGATATTTTATTTTATTTTATACTTACTTTAAAATTATTAAATGTACTTATAATAAATATGAAAGTATTGCCTCGGTGGTGTAGCGGCTAGCATGTACAGCTGTGCATCTGGAGGTCTTGGGTTCGAGTCCCGAGTTGGGTCAAGTTTAATTATTAAGTCTTTCATCTAAATCGGTACACGTTTTAGCGTGAAAAAATATTTTCACTTATAATGGTACTTGGTAATTCGATAATATTTTACTTGCTCAGTGACCTCCAATTCCATTTGTTTTAACTAATATTCTTTATCTCACATTTAGTTAGTAGTAGTTACAAAATAACATCACAAAATAATAGTATAAAAACTCTATTTAAGCATAGCTTAAAACAATATGTGTGCTGAAATTAAAATGTTCTTTTCAAGAATAATAGTGTATTATCATAAATATAGAATAATTTTCAGCTATTCATAGTTTATATATTTATTAGACACCAACTACCAAAATATATTTGAGTTTTAAAGTACTCGTATCCATAGTTACATAGTGAAAACCTAATACATGGTTTTGACTTTAATATAAATAATTTCGCTACCACACACAGAAATAGAGTCACTAATATCTTTCTATTACACTCTGATATTTAGATTCTTGTGCCTCACAACAAGGTAAAGGTAATATGACGATGTTAGAGTAGAATTCGTCTCTGTAGCAACGATTTGACCAAGTCAAGTGTCAAGTCAAAGCCGAAGCGTTTAAGTGATATTCGTGCTACCTATAGCATTAAATTACAGAAGAATGTTGAATTATATTTCATTTTAGTACCGAGCCGCTTGACGTAAAATTTAGTTATTTTTTAATATAGCAATTCAAAAATAACCCGTCAAGACATACTTGAATGTTGCGGGAAATAACAGGCAGATAATAAATCTAAAATATATAAAAGAAATCTTAAAAATAATCTTCTATTAATTGTGTTATAAATGAGAGAATTTGTAAAAATGTCTGTTGCCTACAATGGCTTAGAAAAGCTGATGTGTAAGAGGTGGGAATTATGGGGCTGTTATTGCGATGTCTTTAAAGGCACATTCTTTATATTTTTGTTTTAAGACTACTTTATAAAAACCTATAAATTAAAGTAATTATTATAACAAATTTATTAATTATTTTTAAGTAATATAATGTTCTTGCTTCAGAATATACTTAATGTATTAAATTAGTTCAAAACTTGGCAAATATTACAACTTGCTAAAACATTTAATTTAACTGTAAATTGTCATGTACCTACTTTGTAGGCGTGCCTGTACTTCGCGGCCATTTTAATTACCTTCAAACCACTTTAGACATTTCCGCTGGGGATCGGTAATTTAATTAATTTGTAATAAAACTAACTTCTACTGGGTACGCTCTCACTATGTTATTATAAATCTTAAAATTACTAAGTGAAATTTGGTGAAAATTGTCAATTAGCAAGCTATTCTGAGGTGAAAATATTTATATAGTATATTAAACTTATCCAATAATATTAAATAATCAAGCTTATCACTAAAAATTATGAAATTTAACATATAATATTACAAAGTCCTCTTGCCACTTTCTATTCCTTTACTCTCACTGTCTAGTGGAAATACAATAATAAGATATTCTCGGCATAATATAAGGCACAGGACAAAATTAATGGATATTTGTACTATCCGAGACACGGGGCTCTAAACTCTGGGCTGTTATTGAGAATTTCCTTATATAAAATCCCAATGACTACTTGTTCTGCTGTAGACTCGAACTGAAAATATGCTAGCAATTAGATTAGAACATTGGAGCAGTTAAAAAAGAACATTATATGTTATATAAAATGGTGTTTTTAACTTATATTCAATTAAATTGAAAAAGAAGACTTATTGATCAAAAGATCGACGTCATCTCGGGCTAACTTATGTGGTATTCCTACATTGATCATATTATTGCACAGCATGTATGTAGCACCAACTACCACCTTCGCAAAGAAAACGCTTTAGTACATTTTAAATTGGCGAAAGGACTATACTAAAGACCGAGCTTTACCTATCGAAATCACATTACTAAAACTTAATCAGATAATGTATTTCTATATTTACAAAGGAATCATAAATGTGACCAGGGTTTTAGAGTTATTAGCATACCAAAGCATAGACAGAGAGACGTTGTGTTTTAGAATAAGAAGTAAAGTATATAAATCAATATTGTATTAAGTGTATTTTTTATTTTTCATAGAAATATTTATAATATTAGTGGGAATTTAACAATACAAAAAAAAACTGATCAAAACATTTCTTCTGTTTTCCCTTATTTGCATAAATTGGTTATATTATATGGTTGCTAACTTAAATTGAGTATTATAAGCTTGGGATTGCCGGCGGCTTGAATGTGGTGTTAAATGACAGCACAATGAATATTCATACAGTATTTTCTATTCTATATATGTAATTATGCTTCTTTTATTGTTGTCTTAGAAACTTAAATTTTTATAAACAAACATAACAATCCGCTATATAAGATGCAGAAATCTATACTACTATTATAAATGTGAAAGTTTGTGGGTATGTATGTTTGTTACTTTTTTACGCCAGAACGCCTGGACGGATCTGGATAATAGATTACAGTCTGGAATAGCAATTAGGCTATTTTTACGGTTCCCGTGGGATAGGTTTGTTTTTGTATTCTTAGAGGCGAGCCCGAGCGAAACGAGGGTGAGCCGCTAGTTTTACTATATAGAAGTTATAAAATCGTAATAAAAACTTCCTGAAGCTACTAAATATGCGAATTAATAATAAATATTCATCTAATTTTAATTTTATTACATTAATTTTTATTTGATTCTTGCCTTTTTCCTCTTTAAATTTATGAAAAAAAAATATTTGTAACTTTTATTATGCTTTTCTTTTATTAAATTATTCAGAACAACCCATAGCTAAAATATCAAAAAAGATCTATTAATTTTCTTTAATATTGGTGTAAACAGTAGGAATATAAAATTTAAGGACGACATAAGAGTCGAGATAATAAGATTGTAATAACAACTTGTTTTTTAATAAATATAACGTAAAATAAAATAATGGAATGAAGAGTACGTGTGAAAAAAATGTGCAATAAGAACTGGTCTATTCGATAAGAATTTACCGGAAAGAACAAAATTTAGTATGTATTGGAGTAAAATACATATACCTGATATTGATTTTAAACAAAATTACTAATTTCGTATAGCCATTTATAAACTTTTATTATTCAATAGAAGCGTATTTGGCACTACTTACTGTGATCTCTTATAGCGAGTTCTATAGTTAACATATCCATATTAATATTATAAATGTGAAAGTTTGTATGTATGGATGTTTGTTGCTCTTTCATGCCACAACGGCTAAACGGATTTGGATGAAATTTGGAACATAGATAGATTATAGTCCGGAATAACACATAGGTTACTTTTTATCTAGTAAAAAGGTACGGTTCCCGTAGGATAGGTTTGTTATTGTTTTCCTAGAGGTGAACCCGAGCGAAGCGAGGGTGAGCTGCTAGTTTGATTAATAATTAAATAAAGTTGCTTGATTAGAAAAAAAGTGCTAAGTGAAAGTGAATTGAAAAAATAATCATCAAGTATCATAGTTTTCTCAGAAACTAAGAAATTTAGTTATATTTGCCTTACTTATACTGCAAAAATTAATGTATATTTAATACACTTAGTGTATTTTTTAGCATATACATATCATTAGTATCGTAATGAAAGATAACTTGCGTAAATCCACAATATTTATGAACCGTACTGATAATATGGGGTACTGTCAGGACTGAATGCATGTCAAACACACGTATTGAAGTTTGTGTATAATTAGGATACGATGTACTGAAGGCTCAATAAATGTGTATCATATTGAAATTACTTAAATTCTAAGTTTTTATTAGTTAGTATATCAGTGTAGGAAATAACTGGTAATAAAGCTCAGTTTCATCTCAGGCTGACTATTAATATGTTGCTGCATCTGAAATTTTAATAATAGTTTATATTTGACCGCAATATTTTAAATTCAATCTTTGTACTTTATAATAATACTAGCGACTCGCTTTGCTCGGGTAAGGTACATTTTAACGGTTAGTATGAAATACAAATCTTTGAATTTCTCGGCTTTTCTGTACTATAATATACATGTATTATACATATAAACCTTCCTCTTGAATTACTCTATCTATTAAAAAACTGCATCAAAATCTGTTGCGTAGTTTTAAAGATGTAAGCATATATAGGGACAGACAGCGGGAAACGACTTTGTTTTAAACTATGTATTGGTAAAATATGTAAAACATATATTTTATGTTTAATGGCAGTGGTATCTCAGAGGTAAGGCCCTTACTTGGAAAACCAAGTGAAGCGGGTTGAAATCCTGGGTCTCGTGCAAATCATTTTTAACATGATTATTATGTGTCGTTAGGTGAAGAAAAACATCGCGAAAAAATCTCTATATCTGAAAGAACCTAGCAAGTTTTCGAAACATGTAAAGTCCGCCAACCCGCACTTGACAAGCGTGGTGGACTACAAAAATTGAAACAGTTTCTAAAAATCATATTTGTCATCATCAGCACCCTAATAGCGAAATGAGGCATGTGATGACTGCCTGTTACGGCGTAGACCGTGAGTTCAATAACTCATATAATCATAAGGGAAAATGAGTGATTAATATTTGTTTTAAACTATTTAACTTAAAACCGAACTGATTAATACGAGTATTATATATCACAGAAACTATTTTAATTAATTAATTATAAGCATATTTGTAGACAAGGCCTTTTATCTGTACTTAAGGAGAGTATAACAATAGATTTAATAAAGAGTAAATATAACAAGTTCATTTCCACAGTAATTGATGATGCCATCATAAATACCCTTATAAAGACGTCTTCTCTAACTTTATAGTATAAAGTTACAAGACTTAGATAAAAGCTTGACATAGCTTTCAAGTAAATTGATATTAATTTGATGATATATAATCAGGTAAGGATTTGGCCAAGATGTTGTTTGAAATTCAATAATTAAACTTAGTATCGAAGTACGTTTGAAAAGTATCAAAATTTCGTTAGCAAACATAGTTTAGGAACAAGTTAACTTACTCCTTAATGTTGGATATTTGTTGCTCATTAATATTTACGATACAAAGGACAGAAATGTAAACCATACTCTCTTTTGAACTTTTAAAGAAAAAAATGAAGAGTACATTACATACATATATACATTTAAAATTAAGTATATTTGTAATTTTCTTTATTGTAAACATATTTGTGATTTCAATATATTTCCTTTATCTATACAGATAAATAAAATTGAAGTGTCTGTTTGTAATGTCAAAATAACAGCTTTTTACAAAATGCATGTGGAATTATATACGGTATAAGAAAAACACAATTTTTAAAATTTTTGTCTGTCTGTCTGTCTATCTATCTGTATGTTTGTTCTGGCTAATCTTCGAAACAGCTGGACCGATTTTGACGAGACTTTCACTGGCGGCAGTTAGTTGATGTTATAAGGAGAAACTTCGGCTACTTTTATTTCAGTAAAATAATTAGGGTTCCGCTCAAAAAAATTAAAATGTTGTTGAGGGTGAGTCGCTAGTTGTAAATAAAATAATATTTTGTCGTTGTCCATTACAGTAAATAAATTTTTTAAGTTCAAGTGTTCAATTGGCACGCTTTAAGAGGATTGAATTGGATACAATTAGATTTAAGGGGTAGGTATTATCTTTATAAAAAAATATAATTGCGAAAAATTTGTATCAATATATTAGTTGGCCCTTCTGTAAAAGAGCTACAACTTTATGGGTAAGATATGACTAGAAAAATATTTATATATTAAAAGGCTAAAGTGAAACAAGTCTCGTTTGCTAATATAAGATGATATATAACTCTAAAGCTACTAATGCCGTCTTTTAAATAAAATTCTAGAATTGTATTTTATAGTAGGATAATAATAGCACAAAACTGATGACAGTCGGATATAGCAATGGATTAGACGACTTATAAGGTTTCCCGCCTGTATAACTGGGCTTAACGAACAATGTTAATATATACACCAAATGAAATATAAAAGTTTATCACATATCACCGAAATATAGACCATTTATTGATATAGTAAATATTTCGCCATCTTTCTCTTTCATATATTAAAAGTAAATACTAATAAATAAATAGTTTTACATAATATTCTGCTTATTGGGTTAACTCAATTGGGTCTCAAAAACTGTTATCTTCTATACAGATATATAGATAAATAAAATTGAAGCGTCTGTTTGTAATGTCAAAGTAACACCTTTTTACTAAATGCATATTAAATTATATACGGTAGTTATAAGAAAAACATAATTAAAAAAAAATTAACTGTCTGTCTGTCTCTTTGTTCCGGCTAATCTCCGAAACGGCTGGATTGATTTTGATGGGACTTTCACTGATAGATAGCTGATGTTATAAAGAGTAACTTAGGCTACTTTTATTTTAGAAAAAGAATTAAGATAGCGCTCAAAAAAAAAATGAAACGTGGCTATGGATGCACCCGAGCGAAGTGAGGTTAAGTCGCTAGTTACGAAATATACAACAAAATGTTCATGTGCAAAAAATCTAACTCTCAACCACTCTACTAGGTAGTTTATACGTCTTCTTCAAGATATGGTCATCATATTTTACGTCCAGCCATATTATGGGCATAACATGTGAAATCTGTCCGCATAAAAGCCTACTAACAGGTGCTTCCTATGCGGTGTCTATAAAAGTCTGAGTGTAGAGTTAGTGCTACTATAATGACCCATAAACCCTACGACGTCTTGTTAGCTAAATGTACGACACGTGTACAGTGCAGAAAGTTTTACAAATACTTTGAAATACAATATATACATTATGAGATTTCATACAATTTGAAAATATAAATTTCAAAAATTCAACCCAAAATTAAGAAAAATAATATTAAAATTATAGGACCGTACGAACAATAGCATATTATTGCAACTCAGTTCGTACATACACTAGTAGCACGTCAAAACAAAAGTTTTTAGAATTTTTTTAAGAAAGCAATTGGATTTATTATTATTTTTTTATTACATATAATCGTAAAATTCTTCACATCATTCCAATATTTTTGAAAGCGAATATTTATATTGACCTCACAGATATTTCCCCCGATCTAGTTCCTAGAAAATGCAAGGCGTAATACTTATACTTCACATACTTTGTCTTGATACAGCCAGAACGTCGAGTGATGCTTGATTTTATTAAGTTTTCTTAAAGTATATTTAGAGAGCTTTCATATAAATTTGATCGTCATTTATTTTGTTTCTTTTCGAGTGAACTCCTATAGTAGTACATTAGTTTAGCTTAAGGTAAGCCACGTAAATGGTGTCCGAGTGGATCCATTATGTTTCGTTTTCTTGACTAAGTGCAAAGTCGTGTGAAATTCACCAGACACGTTCGCTGATGAAACTCTACAATTTGTTATCAAAACGTCTTGAGAACTTATTAAGAGTTTATGTTTATTTATAGTTCCATAAAATTACACTATTAATTTCCATTTATGGAATAAATATCGTAATCAAAAATTTTAATACGATTTTCATCAGACATTTATTTTTCAAGTGATAAATATAATAATATAATATTCGTAAAATTCGTATTTATAACAAGCAACTAAGCCTTATTTGCTTAGAACTTTAGATCTATATATAACATATGTACATAGAGCACAAAGCGGGACTTAGTGTGACTAAACAAAGATGCTTACATTAGAAAATATAATTGAATTACTTCTGTAAGTAATTAATTAATTTGAATTTCCATAAATGGATAACAGAAGCTAAGTTACTAAAATTTCTTAGTATAAACTATTATTCGACTTATCTGTACACCCGGAAAAGTCTGTAAGTTTATTTTTACTTAACTGTTAATTGCACCAGTAATAAAAAAATAAAAATAAATGCATGAACGTTTTTTTAAGTGCAATCGTGCTTATTTAGAATGAGTAAGAAACCAAAGCAATTTGTAAACGTTTGTCTACGTGTCTTGTCTATTTACACGCGGGTCCCGAAGGTGGGATAAATTTCAATCAACATATTTTCTTTTGTATCTTATTTGATTTACTGATTCTTAGTCTTAACATTTCCAGCTTTATTTTACGGTTAAAATTTGTATTGTATTTTTAATTCAATTCAATGCTTTTTTAAATTGCATAACCTACCACAGATAAATATTTGTTTGTCATATGTATGTTTTATTAAAATTGTATCAAATTGTCAAGCGATCGCAAGATATTTTATTAATCTTGATACTGATATAGCAATAGTTAAGCTTCCTGAATAGATTATCTCATACACAGCAGAGATTAGGCTTTTTATATGTGAAATTTAAAATATTCTTTTTTAGGATACACTTTTATAGTTATAAGCACCTAAAACATAAGTATGCCAGTTCGATAAAAACTTTAACTTAGCGTTGTAAGAATTTGTATTATTTATCTCGTAATTATTCATAATTGAATATGTATAGTGAATTTTGACAGTTGAATGTATATAGAGAAGTTGACATTATATAACTTTATATGGAAAGACGCGCTCTCTATAGGTATATGTATATTTGATAGATCCTATTATACCTTAGATCCTATTGTAGATTGAGTGTATAATTCCATAATATTAACTTAAAACGTCTTTCCCAGCCATGAATATCACAGTGCTAGCGGTCGTAGTAGCGGTGTGCCTCTGCGTCACCGACGGCGCCCCGGACGGCCGGCTCACGAGGAAGCAACAACGCCCCACTCGCGGCTTCAAGAACGTTGAGATGATGACTGCTAGGGGTTTCGGAAAACGTGCCCGTACTGAACGTAAGTGCATATTTCTAGTAAATTACAAGAGTATACATACATAATTATATGTATATGCCAAAATGTGTGTGTATGTTTGTTACTTCTACACGCCGAAACGGCTGAACGGTTTTTTATGAAATTTAGTACACAGATAGACAACGATTTGGTGTAACACATACGTTAGACACCTGTTATATTAATTAAATATTTTATTTTATTAGAAGGCGATCATTTGGCAGCTAAATAAAATGATTTTATAAGCTGTGATTTTTTTATACTACATAATTCGTTTAGGAAATGGTAACAAAGAAACGCCTACAGGAATATAACTGCTTCAAAGAAATTGTTGCGTAAGTTATCTAAAATATTTGATATTGTACAACGTTAAGGCGAATTAATTTTTAAAGTTGTTTGTTTTCTTATACAAATTGTAAATTAACTTGAGCTGATTAAAACATTTTTTCCATGTATCCATTTCTCTTGTAATGCACTTACTATATTATGAACGTACCGCCGTAGGTAGCCATTCGTTACTTTACTAAATAAACAATTATGGTGCAAAAACTGAAAGAGCAAGAGCTTAAGAGTATTATTGTTTTTATATTAAAAAAGTAATAATACAGCTATTTTTTAATATTCTTTTACATTTTTTGAATTGACATTTTAAATAAAACAGTTTTTGGGGATGTTTCCCGGTTTTATTTAGTTTTTTGTTTAAATTCAAATAAAACTAAACAACCAACCAAAAATAGAAAAGTTTTATTTAAAATGACTATTATATCAATAAGTATACGTTACAATAAATCATAAAATATAAATTTTTACACAACATAAAACGATCCATCTTACATAGAAATGAAAAAAATATTTTGTCATAAGGCGACGTCGAACAACAATCGCAGTCTGAACGTACAAATCGAGGTACTCCCACCTTTAAGAGTCCTTCCGTCGGAATCGCTAGAGATTTTGGCAAAAGGATACCTGAATTGGAGTCAGAAGGTACCATAAAGAATCTAATCGGTATTCTGGTCACTGAATGATGACAAATTGCAATAAATATTTATTAGTACTGTGGCAACCTACGCACGACAGTAGGTACTCGTCGCTTCGAAAGAAAATCCATTTGGACTGGTTAAAGAAACCTCGAGATGAGGTCTTTGTGTGCGCTTGTATGTCTATAGGTCCAATGAAATGTAATTTACTACGAGATAAGACCTAGATTGAAAGTTTCTTCCAGACACTGATCTGTTTTATGTTTTTTTAAGTTATAAAATGAAGCTTTTCAAGCCAACGAAGAAAGTTTCAACTTAAATATATTAGGATCTAAGGCTTTCTTTGGTGTTAGATAAAGTTTTTTATTATTTTAATGCCTTGTTTATAACTTGATTATGTTTTAGTTATGAAAAATACATAAAATTGTATTCTATATCTATAACAAAGCTTATTTTACTTAATTATATTATAAAGCTTATTTTAAAGTTTTATAAAACATTACTAACTTGCCTGATACGGTATACTGACAGTAATATTTAAGCAAGCAGTACACAATTACTCCTATATAAGGCATACTTATTATCGACATTTGTTTTATCCACAATCATTTTATTACCGCTCAAATAACTTATAATTTATGATAACATTTTTAATATTTTTTAAGTAATATTCGAAATATCCTAAAATATTTGATTATGTTAAATATAAAAGCAAACAATTAGTGAATATAATAATGATAATAGCTAAAAATGATCACGTTTTCGAACACTTCCATACATTAGTACACACATCACTTACACTTTTCAACAGATGAGCAAATCCGCAGGAAGTTTAACCCTAAATGCCCATTGATGGTGGCTTACGAATTTGGCAAAAGGAGTGGTAATGATGAAGTAAACGAAGAAGGTAACATTATAGATGAAGATATTTAATGCTTCAAATGCTTCCAGGCTTACAGTCTAATGAAAAGTCACGCTGTATAGTCATTTATACAGTATGAAAATAATATTTATTTATATGTTATATTCTTTGAGAACTGCTTTCTTGAAATTGTATATTATATAGTCTAGAATAAAAATATACTGATATTACGGATGCCTTATGTCGTCTTAAGATTTAGTAATAGTTTTAATGTTTTTTCAATAATCGGATTGATATTCTAACAGAGGAGGAAATAAGGGTGACCAGGGGAACTTTCAAGCCCAAATCTAATGTACTTATCGCTAGGGGATATGGGAAAAGAATTGCGAGCGAAGGTAAAAAAACAAAAATATTTTCGCTGAAAACCATTAATAGATCGAAAAGTTGACGGACGATCTATTTATATTTGCTTCTTCGTGAATATAAATTAAAAAATACACAATATGTAATTCCGAAAAAAGTTGCGATATTTCAAATGTTAAAATATATAATATTACATATGAAATAAAAAAGCTTTAATTATAATTACACCCAGAATTACCACAACGTGAAGTTAGGATGGCAAAAGGAGTCTTCAAGCCCAACTCTAAGATACTTATCGCCAGGGCCTATGGAAAGAGGCAGGAAAACAACGGAGGTATAGGCAGTGTCATCATAACATGCTTAAAACAACATCCAATAACGATATATTGGACATCTAATATTGACATATCGTACTTCACGGAAGGCGTTAAAATATATTAATAAATGTTTCTACTGCCTTAGCAGCGGGCATCGTACACTTACACACGAATGTTTAATATGACAACAATACTATATACTAATAGTGTAGTCGCTTTAGGGCTGATTTTTCATCTTCTACCCTATGAGATAAAAATTGAAAATATCAGCCCTTAATGTGAGCTTGTGCTGTCTTCTTGACGTGTCTATAATATTTATCAAAATTGTTAAAATAACTAGCTAATCGCTTAGTGGGCTTTATCGATGTCATTTAAAAGTACTAATCGTAAAAATAAAGCTTAAATAAAGACATTACGTCATATTGCCGCTGAAATGTGGCCTCCATTGTCACTGGATGAGGTTAAATGTTATTAAATTACTGTGGTTGATGTAATAATTTTGTTATTATCTTTTATGTATTTCAGATCAACGGCCAGATATGAAAGTACAGTGTTGTAATATTTTAGTATAAAACCTTTATTGCTTTATTTCCGTAAATCGTAGGATATTATTGAAATTATTGATTATGAATATTTTTATTCAAACTTTAGTTTATAATATAACTTAAGCTAGGACATTAATTATTGTTTGTTAAATATTTGCATTTATATCTTTTTTTAAATATTGCGATCTATAATTTACAAACAAAATATATACTATCTTTCTTTCATTACTCCTCGTAAGATTAGGAAAGATAATTATTCATTTTTAACCGACTTCCAAAAGAAGGCGGTTGTCAATTCGTCGAAATCTTTTTTTTTTCTTAGTTATTTTTGTAATTCTCATTTTAAATATATATATATATATTAGAAGTCCATTGAATAAATGTGATCCTTCTGTTTTGCTCACTATACGTTGAATGTTTCGCCTAATTAGTATAGTTTTGTTTCAGTTCTACTTTTTCTGAAATCTCTATATTTGTTGAACTTTAGAGCTTTCAACAATTATGAATGCAATATACCTACAGTAATTTTATATTCATTAAGCCGAAAAATTATGGTTACTTGATTCATGAAGTTGAAGTTTGAAGTACTTGGTTCATGATGAGAAGTATGCCATATGAAAATATACAGTAATATTGTATATACATACTCTTTCATATTTTAACGAAGACGCAAGTGTACTTTCATATGCAAATTCTAAAGTATTACAACACTTTACTGCTCACAAAGGCAGGCATTTCCCACGCTTGACTACGATATTTTTTACAGTTTACGGCTTGGATAATTTCTGGGAGAACCTCGAGGCTTCGCAAGAAAAGGATGGACTAGACGGGAATGATGAAAAGACGCTGGAAAGGTAAAATGTAACATTTACTGTTGTATTTTCAATGTTATATTTATAAAACAATTTGTTCAAAAGTATAAGGACATGTATGTCAGAAGAAAATGTAAATTTTGAAACATATTGCATTTCAAGAGGTGTTTTATAGTGATAAATTATGAAAACATATGGTATTCGTGACGTATACATACGATTACATACGTGTGTTCACGATAGAAATGTTAAACAAGTGTCAAAATAAACTTTTGTGATGTATGATGTAAATTTTGGCGTAACTGTAAACATTTTAGCTATATGTTGTCTACTATATGTCTGGAAATTATATAATTTATCAATAGGTCCTTAAACAAAACGAAAACCTCAAGTAATTATAATTCTAAGGTGTAAAGTCTGCACTATTAGTTATTCATTTGGCAACCTTTCTGAAGATAGAGCTCGTATATAATTGCCTTAAAATGAATAATGATCTAGCTATGAAAAAGATAAATCATGAATGAACACAAAAAGATCCAGTTTATGATCTTTATGTATTTGTATAACAAAACGGATGATCATATCAGTTATACTTATAGAAAGAAGAGCTTTTAGCTTAAGAAACAAAATTTGTTTCCACACTAAAATAGTATTGTATTTGGTGAAAGCTTCAAACAAGATCAAAGTTGTTAAAGAATATACAGAATATTTGATTATTTAGGAAGGTCTATTATATCTTAAAATACACTTTTATCCCAAAATCTTTGAGCCTTTAAAAGTGATAAAGTTATTAAATTATTAATTTTGTAAAACTTTTCATACTTGTTTAAACTGATAACAATGAATAAATATAATTTACTAATTTGAAAATTATCTACTAATATAAAAAAAAACATTATTTTGTATGTTATTTTAATATTTAGAAGCGCTTTTTGTGTGTAAAGTTTGTTATTTCGTTATAAGCGAAGTCATTTCATTCTCTTGAAGTTAAAACAATTATAATGGGAAAATCGTAACAAGCCAAATAACAATTTGATATAAGGAATTAGATTTAGATAAGTCACAGAATTCATTTTCGCCCTCTATTTTCGTACAATACTTATTGTTGGTTATATAAGAAAAAAAAATAGTTATTGAAGTCTATTTTTACTTACATAAATGATTTAGCTCCTTTATTTTAATTAAAATATATATATATATATATATATATATATTGGGACATTAGCACACCGCAGTATCTAGTTCCATGGTAAGTTACGAGGCTTATGTTATGTATACCAGAATATACATATATAACTAATACACATATGTAACTTTAAATACATACATATTATAAATATAAACATCCATTTTATACTTTTAAAAATTCATCTGACATTGTTTTGTCCACTATGATTAATATGTATGTCGCGTTATACTTTAGGTGATAATTCAATATTTTTAAGATGTTAAAATATTAACATCATTCATCAGAAAGAAAGTATCCTGAAGATAGAAATTAAGAAGGATCCTTCTAAGCACACATTAACCCGCCTCTCCCTTATATCTGTAGCTTTTTATGCTTTAATGTTTACTTAACTCCATGGCTCCACTTGTACAGTACGTTGTTATGCATATGTGCTAATCTAGGATATAAACGATTTTCATTAAGAAGTTCTCTCAAATCCACTTAGCCGTTATAGAGTGACGAAGTAGCAAACGCACATGGTCAATGGGCATTCACTCATATTGCATTTTTAATATTAGATAAATTTGCGCATTTTTCTGTCGTAAAAATTGAATATTCCTTTCTTTTCTTTCTCCTTCTTTTTTCAATCTGCATGAAAAATAAAAAATAATAATATTGATGACCTACTTACTAGCCTTATGATATAGTTTTTAGGACGTATTTACGTGGTTCAAACTACTATATCGAATGTTACAGGATCGATCCCATAGCGTATCTGTATTATCCATGGAAATGAAATTAACGTTTATACGTATTTTGTTATTGAGTAAGACTTTTAAAATAATATTAATTATTTATCTTAACTAGCATTCCCTTGGATTGGTTTGTCAACGAAATGATTAACAACCCCGATTTCGCCCGCTCCGTAGTTCGCAAGTTCATCGACCTCAACCAGGTAATATGAAGCTGTCAATTTTTTTTAAGAATTTTAACAATAGCAGGCTTAGACAAGATGTCATTCTACAATCATTGAAGAAAATAAATTTTAAAAACTCCATTGTAATAACAAATTTATCAAAAATATAATTTACCAAGTAGAATCAATAATATTTTTAGGGTTCCTTTTTGACTAAGGAATTTTTAGTCTGTAGGTTCCGCATTTAGGTTTCTATTATCCAATGATTGTAGAATGACATTTGATCTAAGCTGGATAAGCCTTCATCAACACTTATTTGTCAGCCATGATTAACATATATATTAATTTTATCAATGTCCTAAAGATGTCCTATGTTTTTGATAGGTCCTGTTTTCTTTAAATTTGTAAATATTGATTTATAAAAATAAGGAAGTGTTTTGTTAGAGGACAAATATTTTCTATAGATGACCTTTTTTTATGAACCATGTTAAATATAATTGTTTCGTTTTGATATGTCGAACAGAATCTAACGGACATAGTATAGGGAAATTCATTTGTAGTAATAAAACATTGAATTTTATTTTATTTAATATACCTACATATAACATTTTAAAATTTAAAATTTATAACTATTTTTTGGCTTTTTCGCGCTTTTTTTTATATTTTTGTCTCTCCGGTGATCATTTTTACTTTGGTGTAAAATCGTAAAAAAGTCTGAATAGTTTTATTTTATATTTAACTTTTATATTCATTTCTCTTGAACTTTATACTTTGCTTTAGCTCTATTAATAGTAGTTATGAACTTCACAAGCATCCCGTATTCATAGTAAAAATTTATTTTAATTACTTCTCACAAACTTTGCACGAGAAAATTAATTAAGTATAAAGAAGAACAGCTTTATTATAACAGTTATTTGATGTGTTTTAAAAAATAAATAAAGTATATCTATTTTTTTTGTTACAGGACGGCATGCTATCATCTGAGGAACTTCTTAGAAACGTCTAAAATCATAGTTTAATTAGTTAATACACGAACGTTTCAAATGGTTTTACTGTATGAATATTTTTATATAGATTATTTATTTACGGTACTGTGATATGACATTTAATATTATCTTCTTTCTTGGAAAATAAACAATAGCAATTTGTTGTATTCGTTTTTTTATTTATGGAAAACATGGAAATCCTTGTAAATAAAAATAAAATTAAACGATGTCAATGTATGGTGCGGTGAAGCCTCGCCAAGACTACCTTTGAAATACTTTACATGCCATTTAGCTTTCCTTTAAACATTTTGAGGTCTTATCGAGTGTGTAGCCGCATCATTATATTTGTCCATAGGAAATAACTGTATTTCTAATATAGACTAGTACTTGTTACTTCTTAAATGTATTTATCATAAAATATTTTCTTCTGTAGTATTAATTGTTCTAAACCTATTAAGTATCAAATCAAATATGAGATTAAAGACTTAATTAACGTTACTTATCTTTAAATTGTTTTCTATTCTTGATTCGCTATAATTTTTGTCAACATACTTTGTTTAAAAGCGGAAAGGCTTTTATAATTACATAGCGTTTCTGTTTTATTATTGGCTGGGTTTAAAGTTTTGAGTCAATTGGCTATTAAAATAGATTCATGTAAAACTCTACATACATACATATATTTATGTCTACGATAGGAAGTTTGTGAAATATTCATATACTGAATGTATGAGGGTACCCCTTATAAATAGTTCGTTGTTATATATCGTATCGGAGTTACTAAACGATTCAATAAATTGGGTATCATATATGTATGTTTTTTTTATTTCATCCTCCTTTTGAAAGTATTAAAAATTTTATATTGATTATCAGTGAGTGTTTTTTATAATAGTCAATGATTTTAAATAATCTATACATATAATGAATTGTAACTAAGCCGAATCTGAACATTAAATATTTTTTGGAAAATCTTATTGAAATAGACTTTATTATCGATACCGAGACCGAATCTATAGTTTTTGGAGTTTTTGTCTGTCTTGTCTGTCTATTACCGTATTGCGGGAAAACTACTGGATAGATTTTGATGAAATTTAATATGATGATAGCTGGTTAACCGGATCAACATATAGGATACTTTTTACTGCGGGAAATTATCTCATCTTTGAGAAATCTATACTAAACCTTAAAACGTAACTACGGATGAACCCGAGCGGAGCGAGGGTGAATCGCTAGTATATTATAAAATGATATTATGATCTCAATTTCAATAATTTAGAAGTAAATTTTCAAACTAGGATTACTTTAGTTTGTCTAAGTGGCAAAATTAAACGATGAGTTGTTATTTTAAAAATAAAAATATTTTTAGCACAAGCAATGCCTCTAATGTAGTTATCAAAAAAGATAATACCTTCTTAGATTTAGGCGAATCTTTCACATTTTAAATAAGACTATCTTTTCAAATTTTTGCACGGATTTATTTTAATTTTTGGTTCCCGTGGTTACGAACGCTTCACAGTAATCATGCTCACGGTAGAGACAGAGTTATTACCGATATCACATACCCACAAAAATTTTACAATGATTTAGATCTTCCTGACCGATTTCGGCCACGGCGGCCAATCTCACTGAGACTAGCCAGATGCGGAAGAGATATTATAGTGCAGCGCGTGTTCGCGCAGCCACAAGTGCACGCTCTATTTCTGTTCCTCCCAAAGTAAATTCCGATAGTTCGACATGACTGGTGAGAGTCAAGGCGCAGAACCGACGGCTTTACACGGCGGTGGTACAGCGGCGATGGCGGTGGTCGTTCAGTCGATCAATCGGTCGACCGTTCGATCGATTAATTAGTTTAATGAATTTTAACAATAAAAATGGCGGATTTTGGATCATTAAAACCAAAGTTTCATACCCCCTTTAAGAATGAATTTTCATATAAAAGTGATACTTTAAATATTTTGCTCTAATCAAGAGCTCATATATCAAGTTTTACATTTCTAACGTCAAAAATGACAAAGTTTCATACAAATTTTCATCTCCTATTTTAATTCCTTACACGTTAAATTTCCAAAAATTCAGTATATATATATAGATTAGATATCAAAGAAAAATTTAGAAATAAGCAATATTCCTTTTAAAAAAACTAAGTAAAATGAAAATAATCGTAGAAAATAAAAAATGTACTTTTTAAGTAACAATTGCCACATACATGAAAATATGGTACACATATTTCACACCTACTTTTATCTTGATTCACATAAATGATAAAGTTAAATGTATTTCAGAATTTCGCTTGAAAACTTGAAGCACTGTATGAGCCCATGTTGGTTAGATCACTCAGATGGCTTTTTAGAACAAAGATTATGAACAATTGCTCACTGTTTGATATTCAAATGAGTAATTAGGAAATAATAATTGTTCCTATATTCAGATATTATTTGTTTAGTTAATGTGTCCCTTGTTTTATGTCAAAAACGAAGGTACAAAATTTGCTGCAATTTTGAGTTATAAAACATCTACTTCAACATATTACTTAATATACGAATTCAAGCCAAAGGAACATTCATCTTTTTAAAATAATTGTTGAAAAATGTAATAGAATAAAAATTAAACGTATTAACATTATTTGTATGGATTATTTGTATTATTTGTATGGATTATATGCACATAATAAAAATCAGTATGTACGGTAGTCACAATGTCTATTGACGTGGCCACATAAGCTATGACATGATGAACTCTAACGTTACTTATAGTAAATATGCATATTTAATAGCTAGACTATATATAAAATAAAAGTGAATTCAATAAAAGAAGCCATGTACTATTAAACTACCAGTTTCTAATTTGATTGCCTTACAATTACTCAAGGAGCCCTAAATCAGGGTTTCTTAAATTGGGGACCACGGACCACCAGGGGGTCCGTAATACATATGTGTGCCAGGGGTCTGCAGCAGCTCAGTTAGTTCTTGACGTTAATTAAATAATTGTGCAGTAAACTAACTCATCGTTTGTTTCATCCATCACTCTCGCTGGTTATTGTTGAGCAGCACGAGACGCGGAGGTACTGCACCTACAGTGTAGGTGCAGTCCCCCCGTGTATGTACTGTCCCGCATGTATTTTAAATACTGATTAATATTCTTAGTTATATTTGATAATATTTAATTGTGAGTAAATTAACAATAAAAGTGTTTTTTTTTGTTTTTTCCCCTACAATATTCTTTGCCAGGGGGTCCGTGGAATTGTAAAAATTCTAAAAGTAATCCATGACTGCAATAAGTTTAAGAAACACTGCTCTAAACACATTATTACACTATTGAAACTATTCGTTAAATGGTTTTTACTAGTTAAAATGCTGGTGTACAAAATACTTATATATATAAATATATATAAACAATCTTAAATTTATTTATATACTCTTTGATAAACAGCGTACATTCTAAACCGCTGAGTCTAGAAGCATGAAATTTTATATATTTCCTTAAATAACGAGGCGAGAAAGGCGGAAATATTTTAGAAAATTCATCCCCTAATCATTATTATTTGGAAGTTGATTTAAGACAAGTCTCGAAAAGCCGTTAAGAAAACCCACGAGCAAGTATAGTAAATAAATGTCAATCGGAACAGAAACTATCAGTATTCATTGGCAAATTCATTACTTTATTTATGATGTTTATAATGATTTAGTACTAATAACGGCTATAATTTTTATATATTTAGAATTTTTTAATAAAGTTATATAGCACAAAGAAGTGACCATTTGATTTATTGTTACCTCAAAAAAGACAAATTATATAGATATGTCATTATATTAATAAAATAGAGCATTTGCAAAATATCATCATCATTTTGCAAGGATTTGAAAACTTATACCTTTCATATGTAGTATATTAAAGTGAAAAAGACGAATAATCTGAGCCTTCACTTGAAAATATTAGAGAGTCACGAAATTATTTTAAATATTGCTTTGTATAATTTATAAGGCAAAGGAATGTCTTGAATCTCAATATTGTTCCACCGTTTGTGTTCCAGTTTGGAGTCGCTCTCTGATTCTTTTAGTAGATATTTAAATATTCCAACGCAGTACTTGTCAATTATATAATTATCAACCTAACAATGTTATTATATTTAAGTTAAATAAAACTTATTTTTGATTTTGAGGTTCTATTCAAATAATAGATAAATGTGTCTTATGCTAAAGGGAAATTCACCTTTCAGCAGAAATTTATTTAATTCTTGTATAAAATGTGTTCTGTTTTGAGTTGAAGAGAATGATTGGAAACTCTTTAAAATGTAGTGTTCGATTTAAATCAAATATATCCCTTGTGGAAAATACAGAGAAACCAGAGTGTCAAGCGCTATAATCTCTTCATACACTTTCGTTGGACTTCAAATTTTTGACATTAACATACAATCAATATTTTATCCTGGTCAGGTGTACTTGAAATGTACTTTACATGTTACAAATTCCTATAAGCTAGGTAATTTTCGACTTTTTAAAGTTACTTTCAGGTACTAAAACAATAGCTATAAAATATCTATCGTATTTATTTAAAACTTTGATCTTATGAATAGAAATAGGAATTTATAAATATATATTATATATTTCTAGTTAAAGTTAAGAACTCTAACAAATTTCTTCAAAGCTTAATTGAATGAATGGCTGTAATATTAGAGTTATATAATTTTCGTACAGTTCAAATAATGTTTCAGGTGTCCTAAACTTAAATAAAAGACTTAATGTTTCTTTACTTTATTTAATTTAAGTAAGAAAAGGTTAAAGACTCCTTTCATTATTATTTATTCTCATTTTGTCATAAAATTGACTTATTGCTATAATTATATGGTATAAGGTAAGTGTAAAAAGATAGTTTGAGACCATGGGAAGGACGTAGGATACTTGTTATCCCGGAAATAATCTCTTAAGGGGGTGACAGTGGGGATGAAAGTTTGTATTGGGAAGCAAGCTAGGAACGAACCCGAGCGAAGCAACGGTGAGTCGCTAGTTCTTTATAATATTCTATCGATTTATTCGTTTTTATACCGAAAGACTATAGATATTGTAGCTATGTCGCAGGCATATTATATGAATCGTCTTTTTATAAATGGCGCGCTCTGTTTGCAAACTCTGACGAGTTTTTAAAATACATTAGTTAAGATAATAACACTTTGCGTTATAAAATACAGCACTATAAGTAATAAGAGTCTCTGGTTTGGCAAAATAAATAAAGGTTAGAAGCATTTCGTAATACACCTTCGGCATTTTACAAACAGACGACACCGTTTGGGTAGTGATGATTTTGGGAGGTGGCTCACCTCAGTGGGTCTGAGAAGATGAACCATGTGGTTTCCTCTTGGAGCTCCTCTGACAGCAGAAAGGACCATGACAACAACTCCCTGGTAATTCGCAATGGTTGTTGTGGTCTACCTCGGTAAATGAGCCGTCGTTGCGTCCTGGTTATGTACGTAAGCTATCCTACGTCACCCCTATTAAAACGTTTTCCTTGGATTTTAGCGAGAAGTACTGGCTTTTCTATTCAACGAGTCGACACATAAGCATCTGTATTTAGCCAGGTTGTATGGTACATACATTTCCCAACGTAAAAAAAAGTTTTATATCATATAAACTTAGTAAAAAATTAAACCATTATTTTAAGTGCCTCAAACAAAGTTTACTTAAAATAAAACAAGATTGACACAGCTAACGAAGTAAAACAATATACGTTGAAAACTCTACAATAAACGGACGTTAAGAAACAGAATGAGTTAGTTCTTTTCCTTATTACTTATTTCTTATTTGCTATGGGATCTAGATTTTTTAATCTTTATTTTCTTGGAATGAATTGCGTCTTCGTAGAAAATAGCACTCACATTAATGACCAAAGCCGTGCATGATTTTTTTTAAATGAAAACTTACTTGGATCGTTCTTCTTTTTTAGTGACAATTATCTGTCACTCATCTCATTTTGTGTCATATTAGAGTATAGATTATTATATATTCATTGTTTGAATTTACATCCTCATCGCTTTATACCTTTTAGTACTAAATAATCTTTAACTTTCTATAGCCAATATTTTTTTGTATGTGTTTATTTTTCATTAAATACCGTGAAAAAGTAGTCATTCATAATGATGTCCTACCAAAAAAAAAAACCACTCTGTCACAGTGTTTTCTCGAAAATAGCCAAAAAACAAACAACATTACGGGCATGAAAATAAAGATTAAATGACCTAAATGAAAATTAAATATTTTTGCAAAAAAATATCTAACACTGAAATAAAAATATCGTTACTTGAAAAACTCGAAAAACTGAGAAACACCAATTCATTGTCACAAAAAAAGAAGAACGACCCACTTACATATTTATTTTTATTTAGTTAACTACTAAGTATAAATGTACAGATCACGTAACCCCATTCTTTGTATGAGACTCAAATTCTATCTTTAAATTAACTCAACTGATGGAAATGTTTTCCAAGTTTTAAATTTTGGCTTTGAATTATAAAGTCCCATTGGCATTTATCCAGCTGTTCTCGAGCCATTAAACATGTAGAAAAACAAAATAAATGGCAAAACCCGTATTCTATAATATGGATACTTATTAAAATTAATAAATTATTCTATACTACCCTCTATACATATATCTTATAAGTCTCAGCGCCACCTTGCGGCAAATATTATAACTAACAGTAACTAATGTTTTATCCCAGGTCATAGCCTATCTGTGCACTAAATGAAGAAGTGACATAATATAGACATCGTATGTGATAAAGTTTTGCGTTTTTAGTAGTATGTATATGTTATTGTGTATAGTACGAAATGTGATATTATAAATATATATATCATATAAATTGTGTGACGATATATTATGTAAACTATGTATATTTACATCTAGGCTATTTTTATAAGTTACCGTGCATAGCGCGTCCACTTTAAAAAGGGTAACTTTTTATAGCCATTGACAATGAAATCTCATACATAGCACAACGGTCGGACATTGGTTTCAAGAGAGACTGACAAGGTGCTTTGAATTTGATATTATACATAAAAAAAACTAAATATTTTTATGTATAACGTCATTTTCATAATAAGATTTGTCATTTCATATAAATAGCGTATTACGAAGAGTATTAATCATTCTATGGTATTACTTGAAAAATTGGACAATTACGAATTGGGGTAAACATTGGCTTAATTAGAATAATAGTTAAACTAAATGTTAACATCAATCTCATTTTTGAACACCTATCCAAAAATACTCAACACATTTATGTGCAGTCAAAAAATTTTTGCTTCTTTGCTACGGAAGCCTAAAGAGATATTTGCTTTGTGCATTTAAAATTAAAATACTTAATAACATTATTTTTAAGGACTTCTATTGCGTAATCTATACTAATATTATAAAGAGGTTAAATTTGTAAGTTTGTGATGTTGTAGGGGTAATCTCTGGATCTACTAAACCGATTTTGATGAAATTTGGTAAGAAGATAGTTTGAGACCCTGGGAAGAACATAGGATACTTTTTATCCCTGAAATGATTCCTTGAGGGACTGAAAATGGGGATGAAAGTTTGTATGGGGACTCAACCTAGGGACGAACCCAAGCGAAGTGAGGGTGAGTCGCTAGTATTAAATATGCATAATATATAATTAATATATAATATATCTTTCCTACCTCTTTAATTAAGAGAAGTAAATTGAATTAAAATATTTATTATAAAAAGTTAATGGCATATTTTATTATAATTAATAAAGCTTTTTGATGAAGGACCCAAAATTTATAAGTTGGCACCTTTATGATCTCATAAGGTGTGTAATATTCCCAGTTATGGCCATCTTTATGGTGTCAAAGGATTATATCTTTTTACGCACGATTCTGATTGCTCTTCATAATTTTGTTGTTCGTGAATACTAGAAGGGGAATCGCACTGAAGAGTTTAAATGGCGCTGTTTAAAAATTTTCCCGTTTACCGTTTCATTTTTTATCGAAAAAGTTTTTATGTATATAATATAATAAGCGCCATTATGTATAGCGTGACATGTGTGCGACGGTCGTTGCGTCAGAATTAGATTTTTGTTTCAACGATGTTAATTTTTATCTCAATAATAAAGAACATAATTAGTTCCTAAAGTCGAATAAAACTAGATAAATATTTTATTAGACTTTTTTACATGACTAAGTTTTGATAATTTATTTACTCCACGTTGTATTAGCTATTCCGTACAAACTCGCATTGCATCAAAAGTTTGTACATTAATATACATATACTATAAGCAGTATAAATAGTTGTTTAGGCATACTTAGGAACTTTGAATAAAGCAAACAAATTCTCTTGGGCAAAGCTGCGGGCAGAAACGAGCTTAAATTATTATTGATCTATAAATGCCACAGGGGACCTGACTTTGAACTACTACTTATTTTGCTTACTCAATGATTGCCCGACGCATTTCAGGGGCAATATAAATTAAAAAATAGTTATGTTTTATATTTAAAAAACCGTTATATATATGAAACGTTTTAGTTAAATTAACTTAATAATGCTAATCACACTAATATTAAAAATAAAAAAAAATGAGGATGAGTAAGTGCTTTGTTTTTTTTATTAAGATTCTACAAAGTTCTTATTGCAAAATATCTTTTAAGTTGAGTAATAAGGTAATAATAATTCTATAATCTTAAGAAATTATACAAATAAACAAAATGTACCTAGTAAGACAAAATATACGTAATACTTTTTTTCTTTTTCATGCTTCATGCAAGCTCAACAAATTTAGAGAAGTTAATATGTTAGAGCTTAGGCTACTTTCTATTGAGGTATCTGTATCGCGAATGGAGGAGTGGATAAAAACTAATAATAAAAGTATGACTAAATATCATTAATAATAAATTACCAACTTCCATAAAAAATCTATCCTATATTTTTCAGGATTAAAATATTTTTTTTTATTTTTATTACGCAAAAGTAAGCGAAATAAGAAATTACTAAATAGGAAATTATTACATTTATTTTTCTATACAATTTTTTTTATTAAAAATATTAACACACAAGCACAATACCCCGAAGACAGGTCTGCCGAGGCAGACCACATAACCATGGGGTTGCTCCAACGATCTACTCGGCTATCAGGGAAGTACCTGGAGTAACTCGTAGGCACTCCGCCCACTGAGGTAAGCCGTCTCCTCGTGCGTTTCTTGGCTTAGCACCCGATTCATTTCCGGACGATAATAAGCAAAACGAAAATTCTTAAAAAAGACATAAAAAAATACTGAATTAGCAATTCTCTCTCCAGGTCTAGATGTAACTGTTATTTCTTATTATATGCTACTGTATGTAGCTTTGACTGCGTGTATATTTCTATATATTCTACAAGCACAAAACCAGGAAGCCTATGTCAATATTAAATAAAAGTAATTAATGTTTACAGAAAAATTTTGATAATTAAAATTAAACATTCCAAGCAAATACAATACTTTCAAATTTTATTGAATAACCTTTTTAAGTAATTGCTTATTTTAATAGGCAATTTAGAGAAATACTGTTGATATTGAAATATTATTGATTCAGCATTACTGTGAACTAACAACTCGGCTCCGCTTAACTAAGGCTCCAATTTCACCTGTCCTTAGTGATTTTTAGCAAATCTGTACCTCACGGAAACATATATAATGACAAAAATAATATTGCACGACAATAGAAATACTATTATAAATTCTCAAACTAATATGTGTGTATATTATTTACTCCTTTACGCCGAAACGGCTTAACGGATTTGGACGAAATTTTCTAAGATGGACTAGAGCAACATCGTTAGGCACTTAGAAATGCACCCAAGTGAAGCGTCGGTAAACTTAGTTTGTTGTTTGTTCGTTTATTTATTCGTTCATTTACATATTTATTTATTGTAAATAGTTTGACAATATAAGAAAACTAGTACCTGGGCGACCGAGCTTCGCTCGGAGTTTTTGGTTACAAGTATATATTTTTTTAATTTGGCTTAAAGACAAAAAAAAACTAAAAAATTGAATAAATACAAAAAAAGGAAAATCTTTGTATCCGACCGGGATTCGAACACACCTGTGATATCAATCTCGCGCCTTGGCCATTGACCACGATGCTTATACAGAACTGTGAGAAATTATTAACATATTATGAACATATATAACAAGATAGTCGCATGAAAACTCGAAAATAACGCGTTTCCCTAGACATAAGACTAATCTAGATAGATTTTTCGCCCTGAGAGTCTCCACAACCAAATTTCAGCAAAATCGTTAGAGCCGTTTCCGAGATCGCTGGTATAAATAAATAAATAAAGATATAAATATACAAGAATTGCTCGTTTAAATATATTAGATATATACAATATTGTACCTATTGTAATATGAGGATTATGTAACGAGAATGTGTATTGTATAATTAATAATTATAGATATTAGATTAGATTATTATAGATGGTATACTTATTGTACGACAGTCTCTCACTGGGTCTCGCTAGTGCACCACGCATATAAATAAACGCTTATTATTAAAGCCTTATTTGTTTATCCTCACGTCCGCCACAAATATCTAGGTTATTTTTATAAGATGGCAGGTACAACGCCTTCCTTTTCGGACTTTAAGATCTTGCATGTACCGCCACCAGATCTGGAGGTCATAGGTTCGAGTCCCAAGTTTAAACCTATTGTGTTTTTCTGTTACGAAATTTTCAGCGTCAGCCTAAAGTTGGAAATTTCGCAATGTTATACCACCGTGTATCGGAGAGCTTTGAGAGTAAAAAGAAATATAAAATGCATACTTGTGCATTATAATATCTCCCGCGCATTTGCCTAATCTCAGTGAAACGGACATATCCTATGGTCAGGAGGCGAACACCCCACGTGGGTTTTATAGAATATAAGAACTCAAAAAGTATTTTTTATCCCAAAAACTACTATCCAAAAATTATGTCAATTTGTTTCTTTCGATGTGGAGTATGAGAAGAACTACCATTGCATTAACAATATTAGAGAAGATCGTCTTATTATTAATTAATTATGTATTGATATGTACTTAGTAAGTTAGTTTGAAGCTAACACCTGCCTCTATGTAAGTTGTAAAGTACAAGTATATGATACCATTAAGGAGTATTTAAACCCTTGGGTACGGCCTTATATTTTATTAATAATAACTTCACTTATCTTGATGGTATTCATATAAGAGCTTAAAATAGATTTAGAACATTGTTCATGAAGCTCTATTCTGAGCTAACAGTTTTTGATATTATTTCTACCTACCGATGTTTCTCTCTATCATTATTATATTTAAAAATAATTATAAAAATCAGTCATTTTTGGATATTCAAATTAATTGTTTGATATCAAAATAAAATTTGTAAAATAAAACTGTTTCCATTTATCTGGTTTTGACATCTATCGGCACTCTGAGCGTTAGTGTTAACAATGTCGATGACTGCTTACGTGAATTTGCTTACCATCAAAATATAATAAATAAATAAATAAATATGTTGGGACATTAACACACAGCACCATCTAGTTTCATGGTAAGAAGTTTTCACTTCAATAAAATCATAAGGTTTAATAATATAA
This sequence comes from Argynnis bischoffii washingtonia, assembly GCA_033884665.1. Lineage (NCBI taxonomy): Eukaryota > Metazoa > Arthropoda > Insecta > Lepidoptera > Nymphalidae > Argynnis > Argynnis bischoffii. The sequence goes on along the minus strand of CM066619.1, from coordinate 4,686,205 downwards.
TTTATTTATAAAAAATAGTTATATTTTTTTTATAAAATATTTTCAAATATCAATTGCAAAAAAATATCGTTTTCATAACAGAGAAAGGTAGTGTATTATTTTGTGTATGAGTGAGCGAGACAAGCTATATGTGATGCGTAAATGCTATGCATTACCATGGTAACGCATAAATATACTTATAGCTACAGAATATAGTGTTAGCGATAACACGTCACGTGATGTATATGACGATTTACATGAATTAACCCCCACCCAAACCTGCCTATAGAAGTTTTCACTTCAAAATGTTTAAGTATATTTTAAAAATAATTTTAAAATAAGGTATTTATTATGAATATACTATAAGTGTATTTTTAGAACAGCAATTGCAATAAAATATGTAATCTAAAGGTCGCATTATAGCTTAATTTCAGTAGAAGATATGCTTTAACTCAACATTAGTATCATTTACTCTTATTAAATAAGTTATATGGAATGGAAAGGTAAATTCGTGGTAAACATTTTGGACATTGGGTCCTTTGGGATATAATCGAATATGCCGTGCGTTAGTTTCGTCATCCCTAATCACACGAGGCTTGAAATATTACATTTTGTCGTGTTGATAGAGAATTTATTGTCACATTTATGTATGTATGTGGGAACGAAACCATGTTCTTTAAAAGAAAATCAAACATTCAATTCTTTTCCATAGAAAAATAAGTTAAAGTAATTAATAACTAATTTAAAATAGAAAAAAAGTGTTTTAGTTCTTGAAGTTGTAATGTCAGCAAAAAATTTTTTAAGCTATTGTAGATTCATTTAGCAGTAGATTGTAGCATTGCAGCAGTAGATACTCTATGGTGTAATTTGTAATAAAAAAATTATACCTAATAAGGTATAACTAATTCATTAGTTAATTATAACTGACTTAAATTAAAAGTTTGACTTATCTAGCTTCGATATTATGTTCTTACGTTTTATTTTGTGAACTGCATATTATATTAAAGAGATTTTCATTGCAACAAACTGAAAAGTTACATTATATGTACATTAGTTGAAAACTGTGTTGTTTAAAATACAACGACTTTGTAGGAACACGCTCTAATACAGAATATGTATCATTTATATAGGAGATAAAAGAGACATTATGACTATGGGCTTTATCATTGCTAGGGTTCCGTAGTCAAAATTTCAAAACGAAAACCTTATAAATTCGTCATGTCCATTTGTCCGTATGTATAGCCATTTTACTCAATAACCTGTATAATTTGTTAGTATCTCGTATGAATCGCTGGGAATCGCTGTAGTCAAGTTACGAAAAATAAAATATAATAATAGCACTTCATACAGTTCTAAACATCTCGGATAAACTTGACGTGGCAATTGCATAACACAAAATCTAATCACTCCATTGAGATTTTTTGTTGCGTTCTGATAACTGCTATCAATAAGTATGTACATTCACAGGAATTATTATTGTTATGTTTACAAGTGCTGTGTATTTAATAAGTCACAATGTTTATGTAAAATACAGATGCATAATATTTATAGTCATATTCACAAAATAAATATTTTCTAATAATACGAAGTTGGCAGTGGTAGCCCAGTGGTAACGAACTTACTTGGGAAATTGAGTGAAGCGGGTTAAAATCCCGAGTCTCGCACCTCTGATATTGTCATATGCAAATCATTTCTAACATGATATTTCCACTTGCCCTAGGTGAAGGAAAACATCGTGAGGAAACGTGCATGTCTGAGAGAATTTGTAAGTTTTTGAAAGACATGCGCAATCCGCCAACCCGCACTTGGCCAGCGTGGTGGACTATGGCCTGATGCCCCTCGTATTGAAGAAAGGCCCGTGCCCAGCAATGGAACGTTAAAAAGGGCTGAATACAATATGAAGTTATTAACTTATGTATTTAATTTTATGACAAAATCCGTGAAGAAAGTGCTGCATTAGTTATTTAAATCGTAAGAACATGACAAAGACTCTACATGCGATCTCAGTATTTTTACGATTATCTTTCATGGTGCGAGACTTGGCAAAGTTTTTTTACATTTTATGCTTTTGAATTGATCTCACTTCTTTTTGTTAGTAGTTAGACATTATATTATGACCAAGCGAGTTTACTAACTGTTTAAAAACAATTTACGAACATAGTTATTCATCAATTTTTAGAAATAGGTAATAATAAGAAAGCTATATAGGTTTATGTAAAACCCATTATTAAATAGTAAAAAATTAGTTATAGATCAGATGACATTGTACAAAACAAAAACCAAATTACGAATGTTAATCTATACGTATAATAAAATTGTAACTGATCGCTGTCTGTACATTGAAGATATATGAGAAAAACTAATATTTGGGGTCTTTATTAACGCAATAGAACCCAAAACAATGATGTTTAGAATTTTTGTCTATTTGTCTGTGCGTTTGTGCGCGCTAATTTCAGAAATGACTTAACTGATTTGGGTGCGATTTTCACGTATGTATTGTGGTAAGTTTCACGTAACATTTAGTATTTGTTTTATTTCAATCAGTTCATAAATAAAAAAATATATATCAATTCAAAGAATCACCTAGGGACAAACACGAGCGACGCGAGGGTGAGTTGCTAGTTGAAAATAAAAATCGAATGTAACCTACACAGGATGAAATCAACATTATGGTGCTATCTATTGGCTACTAGACCTCAATTTGCATAGATTACAAGTATTTCTCACATGTAGCTTAGTTTTCAGCGAGCTGGAAAATTCATTTGCTACAAATATATCTTTAAAATAACAATACTAATAATATAGGTACGTCCCATAAGAATTATTAGTTTTGATAAAGGTTTTGTGTACTTCCACCCTTTATATAGAAACTAGATTTTGTCGACATGTCCGTATATTACCTATGTGCTATTGCAATATCACTTATACTGGTTTTCAGCAGAACACCAGTATAAGTGATTTCGATTTAAAACTTTCTAGTACATTGTGCAGTTACAATGTGTAGTGACAAACACACAATCATTTATTTACTCCCAAACTGTTTTATTCATAATATTTATGTAATTTAGCTTATTATAACGTTATTGAAAATAATACGTATAATCATTTATATATTTACATATATACATTTAATAAAATTCTGAGTCAAATCTGTAAATTAAATATTTTTGGAAAAATCTTATTGAAATAATCATTATTATCGATACAGAGGCCGAATCAATAGTTTTTAAAAAAATTGTCCTGTCTGTCTGTCTGGGAAGGCATCACGAGATGACCACTGGACAGATTTTGATGAAATTTGGTAAAATGATAGCTGGGATATCCGGGTCAACATCTTTGAAAAATCTAAATTAATCGTTAAAACATAGATATCTTATAAAATAAATATCAAAATTAAAAGTAAAGTATTATTTTTAAATTTTCATATTTCAATAATAAGTTTAACATAAAGATGGTAAAAATCATGTACGAAATTACTAAACGTATATAATAAAAATATATATATATTTTGCTTTCTACAATGAAAACGTATTTTATTTCTGTTTGTGAGGTATGAACTTAAGGCCATCCCCCGAGCAAACGACCTTCAGCATTCGGCTCCTTCCGAACTCGAAACCAGAAAAAAGAAGAAACAGAAATATTTTATTATTATTTTATTTATTTATTTAGTACCTCGGCTAGATCATGTCAATCATATACCAAACGACATAATATTTATGTTCTTACAATATTTGTTATTGGAGAATGCAGTCTATTATAGAATTTTGAGATGGAAAAATTAAATAAAACTATAAATAGTTATAATATTTTTATGCAACGAAAAATAGCCAAATTACAGTAATGCCGGTACTGATCAGGCGTTCTTTGAACATTACTGTTATTTAATGCTAATGAATAACTAGTCACAAGTTATTGAAAGTGGCTGCTTATACCTATTATATAATATTATTTTTTATTATATAACATTATTTATTGTGTATGTCACTTCTATTATTACATGTACTAAAGTTTACAAGCATCCTTTTTCATAAGCGAAATGTCATAACCGCCGGAGGCGAACACGAACAACGCGAGTAGGGTAGGGTGGGGTGATTACGGACAGCGGGTAATTGCGGACACTACCTTACCGGCTGATATAGACCGCCTCGAGCTCCGCAACTCGATTCGTTAGATTCATTCTACCATCTTTAGTGTCCGGCAGTTTGTCAATACGGGTTTTAGGTATTTTCTTATAAATTTTGATGATTTGTTGTAGCATGCATATGCGAAGATAACTGATTTACGTAAAAACTATATTAGTTATACATTAGGATATTATTTACCTTTAAAAATAATAACTTAGAAATGTCATTACCTAACTTAATTTTTTTTTTGCTATAAAATGTCAAAAGGCTGATGGAGTGATTGCGGACATTTTTTTGTTATAAATACGGACGTATTTACCCAAAACTGTTAGGAAGAATATGGACACGTGACTTATCATGGTATACAAATGGAAGACGAAAAAAATTTATACACTTGAAACTAAAAATAGCTATAAAGGAGATCCAAAAAAAGAAATTAAGTTTTAGAAAAGTCGCGGAAAAATATGACGTGCCTAGAGCTACATTGATTGAGATCAAGTAAAAAAGTCTGCTGATGATAGAAAAAGCAATGAATGGTTTTAGAGCTGCTGAGATTGGCCCATTAGATAAGGAAAATTTTTGAATTACTTTTTCTGACATGGTACAAAGTGACACGATAATATAATCAGGCTCCAACATCAAGACCAGTACCCCAAATTTGAACGAGTTTTGTACTCACAATGAACAAGAAATCCCTTATTTAAATGAGCAGAGGAATGCCTCCCAAGCAGTAAGTGATTTACTTACATCATACATTACATCGTCTTAAAAAGCGTTTTGGTAGGGGATTGCCCTTAATTAGACGAAATATAAAACAAGTTAATATGTTGCGTGTAGTGTAGAGTGGAAACTTTATGAAAGCTGAAATACACTTATTGCAAGTTGATTGTCATATAAGTTTATATGGCACTGGTAGTCAGTTTTATTTTTGCAGAAAAACAAATCTTATTTTTATTAATTTTTTTTCTTATTATACGTGGTGTTGGTGCCTACCTACATAATGCTAAGATAAGAATAAAAAATCAAGCATGCATTTCCTAGGAAAAATTTATGAGTTACTTTAATCTTATAGTAAAGCTAGTTTTATATTAAAATATTAATTTGTAATTTCGTCAGTGTTGAGTTAAAAATAGACATTTCTAAATCGGTCCTGAATAGCTAAGATAGTTATCACACTGGTTTTTATTCACTGTCCTATCACTAAACTACTGTGAAATAAAATACACGGACACATACAAACTGCCATGATGTCCTCCTGACCGAATCCAGCCACGGCCACATCTCACTGAGACTAGCGAACTGCGCAGGAGATATAAAAGGAGAAATGCAACGCATGTAAGCGCAATTGCCAGTGCACTCTCTATTGATTTCACTCTCAAAACTCGGTAATAATTCGACGCGACCAGTGAGAACAGGTGCAGGAACGACGGCTTTACGTGCTCTCCTCTGACACTGGGGTGAAACACCGTTAACTTTCCAACTCCGGCTGTAACTGACACTTTCTAAACAGAAAGATTCAATAACTAAACATGACCCGATCCGGAACTCAAACCTAGGAACCTACTCCGGATGTAAAACCATATATGCTAACTACTACACCACTGAGGCAGTTAAACTGCCATAATACTGATAGCAATTACCAATATAAAAATTTGCTTCTAGGTGGGATTCAAATCTGTAATATCTAGCGTATGAATGTTTTAAGCACTACGCCTTTAATCACTATGAGTAGTAAGGAATTTTAGCAACATTAAAGACTTCCATCCTTAAACTCGTGGAAAATCCTTGCTTTACAGTTTCCTACCAAATAAATTATCCCAAACTATATATTAGAAAATAATCAAGCGGTGTTATATCACAGTCCATCAATCAGCGTCAGCTATCTAATCTTTTCCAGTGAAAAATAAGTGTTCGTTTCTAGAATAAAAGTGTTCTGTATACTAAATTTTATCTAAATCAGAACAATTGTTAAGGATTGATGAGTAACAAAGAAACAATAACTCAGATGAAGAATTTAGTAAATAAGACACACTGGGGACATTCATTCGTGTGATGAGCACGAAAATTTGTACTCCAGTCATGGGTATTTATATTTATATTTATAATAAGTACCTACATATAAAGTTATATATGTGTAGTGTATCAACTATCTGGTCCATATCCACAACACAAGCCTCGTAACTTAACCGTGGAACTAGATAGTGCTGTGTGTTAATGTCCCAACATATTTATAAAGTAAAAGACAAAGATGAGTAAATAATTATAAGTATTGAATAGTTGCAGCAAAGTTCAAATATTGCCGCGAAGTAAGAAACAAGAATCTTGATATAAAAGCATTCAGATCTTTTTCTATTATAATACAAATACAAAAACGATATATGGCGCACCTGCCATTGTGGGAAGAATAAAATATGGCTGTGTACATATTTCTTTACGTCAACTTGTTTTCTACTTGCATTTGCATTTAGAATTTCAGTTTATTTTTTTTAAACTTTAGCCACATTTTTTTTTATGTTGTATATATTGCTATTTTGAATATTCAACGTCTTTCAAGAAATGTTAAGGAAAATATACTTAAATAATGAATGTACTTACTACTAATATGATAGCCATAATTATAACTACTTTAATTATAACACTTTTACCGGTGGTAGGACTCTGTCAAGCCTGAGGAGTCCGACTGGATGGGTACCACCCCCTTATCTATTTCTGCCGCCAAGCAACAATGATTGCATTGTTGTGTTCCGGTTTGAAGGATAAGGTAGCCAGCGCAGTTACAGGCGAGAGGCATATCATCTTAGTCCTCACAGTGACAACGCACCTGTGGTTCTGCATTTTTGTTACTTAAAACCTAAGTGCATAAATCGTAGGTTTTATGGACGACAGGTACTGCTTTCCATCAGGTGGTCTGTCTGCTCGTTTGTCACTGAATCACATAAAAAAAAAACTAAAGTTAATGTATATATGTATGCTTTTTACTCCTTCACGTTCAAATGGCTGGACGCATTTAGTTGAAATTTAGTACACAGATGAGCATAACCATATAGGCTAATAAAATTTGGAGTAAGGGCACCCCCCGCCCAAACAAGGGTAAGTATAGTATGTAATATGTTAACTACTTTTAGGTTGTCGTATTACGTACGTGTTTTAAGCTACAACACACAGTGTTATGTCGTAAAAGATACTGATACGTTATATAAAAGCGAGAAATAATTTGAGAAAAAAACGTACATTCAAAAGAACAATGAGTTTAAAAGGACGTGTGTACGATATGCGTAAATTAAATTGCTTTACACTGAACAAATATGAATAATAATAAAAATACAGTGGTATCCCAGTGCTAAGGTGCTCGCTTAGGAGAGCGAGTGAAGCGGGTTCAAATCCCGAATCTCACACCTTTGATATTTTCAAATCATACTCAACCTGCGTGACTGAGAGAACCTGAACAGTTTTCTAAAAACATGTGAACTTGGTCAGCGTGGTGGACTGTGGTCTAAGCCCGATTGTATTGAAGGGAGACTTGTATCCAGCAGTGGAACGTTAAAAGAGCTGTATTTTTATTATATTTTTATATAATTTTATAAAAAAATTTTAGTTAAAAAAAACGTAAGTAACATTATAGTACAAATCGTTAATATATTGTAAATAAAAAGATATAAATTCTATGTCTATATATATTTTAGTTTTTAATGAGAAAATCTACAACATCTTTGTTTAAGCTTACAAATTTAAAATCTGAGAATATAAATAAAAACAAAAACTATTGTATAAATTATAATGTAGAAATGAAGTAGCTTCCTGTGTCAACTTAACAAGTGGCATTTATATCGCTATCTGGCCGCACGGGCAAGCCTGATGTATTACATAATTTACTTTTTTACACGACTGCTATATTTTACATGGGAAATCTAACTTTTCCGCGGTGAAATAATTGAATTTGTTATTCATGTATATTACTTATGTATTTTCCTGAATGAAGATAACTCCATTTTTTTGTTCTTTTACGCATCGTTCTTCCATATTATATTTTCTGAAGGATATTTAAATAAGCATAAAAATATACATAGTTAGGTTATGTGTAGGTTTCATATTGAATGAATGATTACTGAATTACAAAGCGCAAGTTCGGTCAAATTATCTGCTGCTCGTCCTGTTAAGTATTTTTTAAAGTCCTTTTGAAGTCGAAATCGTAACCTACATATGTTCAAATATTTTTTTTAGAAAATATATCACGATACTGGTGTATATTATGATATTTTCAGTTGTTCTCTTAATATTTCCAATATGTACAATGTACATGATTATAATAAATTTTATATGTGGTATTAATTCAAAGTCCCTTTAGGCTTGAACAGTTATTCACGACTCTCCGTATTTGAACAAACAAATAAATAGTAATGTTTTAAAAAAATTACTATTTTTTCAAATAACATATACACTATTTATGAAACAATAAATGATGAAAAATATAACGATGTTTTATTCCATTATAAATCTTTCCATAGAATGACGTTCTTCTAAAGATAACAAACGATTAAACTTATCAAATCGCCTAGACATATATATATATATTGAAATATAAAAATGTTCAAATCTCACACAAATAAACATTAGTATTGTTTTTGTATGGTGATTATTTAATCGCCATACAAATAATTAGTAAATATACCTTGCAAGTATTTTCAAGGTATATTTAATATGATTTTAACAAATTATGTATTTCCTTTCCCTTTGCCTTTTATTTCAAACAGCTCTCTCCTTCCACGAACTTATGAACTATTATTACAAGCGATCCTGACTGCAGACTTCCTTGTTATTACCGTAGTTTATGTAATATAATTAGCTAGTTACTCTATTCTACGATTTCTTTTAATTGAATTATGATTTTTATAAACAAAGATCCTTTATATTTTTATTCTCAAAGTTGAATATAAATTTTTTCGAGCTTTTTATCAGGCAAGTTCAGTAATTTTAAATTATGCAATCGTTTAGAAAACTAAAAATCTTAACGTAACCAAAGTACAATTTTAAGCCTACTAACATAATAGGATTTTTTCTATAAATAAAAAATAAATGCTGTTCGTTGATAAGCTCATAGTTTGATAACAGCTGGACCATTCGTCAATTTTTTCAATTTAAGGTGTTTGTGGAAACTAACAAGATCGGGGAAAACTAATTGTTCTTTTTCCTATAAGACTTTTGTTGAACTCAAATATTATAAACAAATTGAAATAGTCCACCTGATCTAAAAGTTGAAAATTGTACAGAAATTTAAATTCTACACGTGAGGTAAAGTGTTTATAGCATATTCGTTTCATTTTTATATATTACATACGTATGCCATGTATTTTTAGAATTCCGCTATCGATATTAATAGTAAAAGGAATCTTGTCTATATAGAGACATATTTATTAACTGTCACTAGATTTAGATTTTTTTTATGGTGCTCTGTAGTAAACAAGCAGTCAGCCCACCTGATGGAAAACGGTACTTGTCGCCCATAACACCTACGGTTCATGCACTTAGGTTTTATGTAACAAAAATGCAGAGCCGCAGGTGTGTTGTCACTGTGAGGACTAAGATGATATGCCACTTGCGTGTGATTGCGCTGGCTACCTTATCCTTCAAACTGGAATACAACAAAGCAATCATCGATAAAAAAAAGTACTAGAGATACATAATCAGCTACAAAAATGTCCTCACCGAATGTGCGCTCATTTGAACATTTGAGCGCGCTTTAATTTTTTTTTGCGAAAACAACTTTAAGTATTGCATTTGAGGTTCAATAGGCTATTTGACTGGTTTCTAGAAACCTTTTTAAATTATTTACTGGTGTTTACTAAGCCTACTTAGTACTAAGCCTAATAGTGGTAGCCCAATGGTAACACGCTCGCTTGGGTAACAGAGAGAAAAGCGGGTTCAAATCCCGGGTCTCGCACCTCTGATATTTTCATGTGCGAATCATTTCTTACATAATTACCACTTGCCTTACAGTGAAGGAAAACATCGTGAGGAAACCTGCTTGTCTGAGAGAACCTAACAAGTTTTCGAAAGACATGTGAAGTCCGCCAACCCGCACTTGGCCAGCGTGGACTATGGCCTGATTCCCCTCGTATTGAAGGGAGGCCCGTGCCCAGCAGTGGGACGTTAAAAAAGGCTGAATACATACTAAGCCTACAAAAAGTGTTTATTTTTAATACTTATAAGTATTTTATCAAAAAATTGCAATTAAAAAAGTACAATTCAAATAGGCCGTTGAAACACTTTTTTGTGCAACATGGCGTCAGTTACGTCACAAGGAGTTATAAACAATCAACCGCCACGACCCAAGTTAAGTTAGCGTTCATTTTTGTTAATAAGCATTTTATCCAATAAAGAAAATGTATAAATGGTGTTTAGTGCCAGGGTGCACAAATACTACTATAAAGACACCAGAAAAACTATTCGTTTGTGTGCCAAAGAAGCCCAAAGTACGCAAAAAGTGGTTGAAACTCGCTAGCAGAAATCCTGACAGTGTAGTGGATGATTCAACTGTTTTCTTTTGTGAAGATCGTTTTAATGAAAACAAAATAAATAAACAAAAAAAAAAACATATTACCTATTATTATTCATCAATAATTTCACATATTTTCTAGTTAGCAATTTGTTTTAATTGTTCACCTAAGTCTTCTTAATCTGTGGGCAATTACAGACTGTCAATACTCATTGACAGACATGTATTTGATAGCTTACTAGCCTGTGACGTCATTCTACGGTCAGCCAATCCAAATCGTTTTCGATCACGTGATAACAGAGAAAAATAAATTAAGTTTTTAGAGGCTTTATTACACATACGATAACATATTTTTTTCACCTTAATATATAAATCGCATTTAAAACCCATGCCCTTTGCGGATGTCAATAAATAAAACAGTATTTTTCACACTGTCAAATAGCCTATTCACATTAACTACGATAATTAGCTAAACACAATTGGTGACAGTTTTAAGAGAACTTTTGCATGGGATTGTGTATCTAGTACTTTTTTGATCGATGAATGCAATCATTGTTGCTTGGTGGGAGAAATAGATAATGGGGTTGGTACCCATCCAGTCGAACTCCTCAGGCTTGACAGAGTCCTGCCACTTGTAGATTTTTCCTACTGTAGTTGTATGAGCAAGAGATATTTGATATTTTTAATATTTACCTCCACATGCAGAAAAGTAGTACCTAATACTGAAATTGCATTTTTTCTAAATAATTTTTTTTTTCTATGTTTTGAATAAATATTTCTTTTATTTAGGTATATAAGTAGTATTGATAAGATATTTATACCACTATTTTCTATACGAAAGTCTTATTCTTCTTCTATTGATTGAAGTTGCGGTTGATCTAAAAGAAAATATAGGTAAGTACAGTACAAAAACCACTAACAAAAGCTTTAAAATATAAATCACTAATATTTCTAAGTACTGATATAACAAACAATTCTTTAAAGAGGTATTTTAATAAAAATTGCAATTTATAATAATGTCAACAAATATACACCATCTTTCTCTTACCTCTGTACGTTTCAACAAAAAGATATAGCTATAAAACTTATTTAATAGATAAATAATTTGCTATGTTGTATTCTCGAGCTAACTCTTTTATAAGCGATATGAAACGATAAAGTTAGAGTCGGAGTCTCCTACTGAGGATTCCGTATCACTCCACATTACTTATTTAATACATCTATACAGAAAAATAAAATTGGAGTGTCTGTTTGTAATATTAAAATAATCGCTTTTTACTAAATGCATATAGATGTACCAAAACAACATTTTTTTAAATTTTTGTCTGTCTGTCTGGCTAATCTCCGAAACGGCTGGACCGATTTTTACGGGACTTTTACTGGCAGATAGCTGATGTTGCAAGGAGTAACTTAGGCTACTTTTATTTTAGAAAAAGTGATGAAATGATATCAAAGGCATAAGGTTTTAGAAAACATATTTATTAGAGAATAATTTACAATATATTATATGTAAAAACTAATGACAAGTGACAGTAATATAAAATAGTTCTTATATTAAAGCGTGTAGGCGTCCATACTTTCATCAAAAAGAAAAAAGGGGTCCGCGAAAAAAAATTAAAACCCATGAAATTATGAATAAAATTCGCGTACGGCGTACGCACCCGAATGAAGCGAGGAGGCGAATCGCTATATAATTTAAATTAAATGAATATCTTAGGAGTAGTATGCTACTATTTATGTATAAACATAGCTAACCGCGAAAACGTACCTAGGGACGAACGCGAGCGAAGCGAGCGTGAGTCGCTAGTACCAATATATAACACACTAACGTACGTTGTATATAGATATTAAAAATAGTTTTTTACCAGCGTTAGCCATTTTTTTTTTGAGTTTTTCTGATGATACTTAACCATAGACAAAATTAGGTTTAGCTGTCATTTGCGTTTTGTTATTGAATGTCAGATGCGTTTTTGTTATACCACGTTTTATAGTGACTTGTATTGTCTTTGATTTTTTATGTCACGTCACACGGGAACGCAGTCAAACGGGATAAAAAGTATCCTATGTCCGTCTCCTGGTTCTAAGCTCCCTCTCCACCAATTTTCAGCCAAATCGGTTCAGCCGTTCTTGAAATCGGTTCAGACATGCACGATTAGTATTGAATAGTGATTGACCTATACTTGATGTGATTTTTATTTGTTGTTTAATTTACGAGTAAGAGTTGATTCAATTAATTGGTTATAATAAGACATAGTAAGTGTTATGTTTTTAAAAGAAAAAAATTAAAAGATGTCTGCATTTTTTAGAATGGAAATTCTAAAATTTTTTTGTTAACATATGCGTCATTATAACAAATGTTCCGTGAAACTATTTAATTAAGAAGAGTAAATCCTTTAGAGAAGGAATGCTAGATTGACGATCTAAATAGGTGAAATAAGTGGTCTAATCAGGGTATAGAGCCTTAGAAAGCGTACACGTTGAAATGCCCTGAAGCTAGGTACAAAGATAAAGAAGGTATAAATGAACATTTGCAATAGAGGCAACACAAAGCTCGCGTTCGGAACAAACGCGGAACGTGGGATGTATTTGCTAACTGCGATTTATGAAAACTTCAACAAAACGTTTGCTGGAAAAATGTTTATTGTTTTAAAACTTTATATGAAGCAGAAAGTGTGCATCAGATCGTTTTATATTTTTAATTAGGAAAAAATAGACTAACATTGGAGTAAAAATGAGTGATAAATCAACGCTTTTCTTAGAAATCTAAATTTTATTTTTATTTAAATTATTTTATAATTACATAAGGTATTAAAAAAAAAAGTATTTATCTTATTTTAAGTATTTTTAAATATAAAATATAAATGTTTTATATTACAACTCTACTTCTCAAATCACTCTAACTTAACTACACTCTATAATCTGTTTTCTCTAATAAAGGAAAGGTGCTTCCAGGCAAGAGTTAAAATATGTTAGTAAACATTTGTTACTGAATATTTTATGGAAAAAAAAAAGTTTTATAACAAAAGTAATTAAATATTTTCTTATTATTAAATATCAATTGCTAACCAAACAATTTGAAACAAAATATAACAATTTGTAATTTTTCTTAGAAAACAGCAAGCCAGGGCAACAGCGGGGTTAGCAGAATGGTTATGAAATGTTAGGAAATATTCTACATGTTTTATCAGTGTGGAAGCTTTGAAAATATGTTACTGAATGTAAAAAAAAGTTTTTGTGTTAAAAAATGTTATGTTATCTAACATATTTTAACTGCTGTGTGAAAGTACTAGAAAGATAGTATTTCCTTGTTTTAAAAATATACTTTCTTAATATTTATAAAATAATTTTCCTCTATTCTAATTTTTTACGTCTTGCATTCTCATTCTTTACACTATATAACTGTCATTTAATTATTTCTGAAATCTCTCAGGTGTCTTGTGATCTGCCATACCTTACTTTTATTTTGAAAAAAATACATTAGGTACTGATTATAATTTTCATTAAAAAGCCAAAAGTTCAAATTCCTTATATTACGAACATCGAATAAGCTTCAGGAATTTCTACAAAATGATATGAAAGTTTGTACTCTAAGAATGTCAAAGTAAGAGCTCTTTACGTTAGAGCTGGTTAAATCAGGTTAGGGAATATAAGCGACCATTGAGTCGTTTAAGCGTGAATTTTCGTTAGTGGATGCATTTTGTACATAAGCTTAAAAATTGTCCAACTGAATTTGATCCTTGCTTTACTTATTAGCATATTATTAACTTTAAATATTTATGATTGACTTAAAAAGAAATATTTATTTAAGATGTTTATATGTTTGTAATCCTAGTTCCCGTTTTTAAAATACGTAACATAACAGTTTTCATTACCTTTTAGAGAATTTCTTCCAAAAGAGAAGGAGTTATTGTATCATCTGGTTGTCAGGACGGTGTGGGGTGTGATATGTAATATAATAAAGGAAAAAAGCACCTGCAGATGCACCGAAGCAGGGATAAGTCACTAGTTTATATTAAAACCTAGAAGTACCGTACTTTCTTTCGTGATAACTGGGTGGTGGTGGTTTACTAGTAAATTTTTTTTTATTTCATTTTTGCGGCTATGTTGTCACTGCGACCAGTTCTGGTCTATTGTGATCAAACAGTACATACAATAATTTAATTCATAATCCTAAAAATTTCCTTAGACACTATGTACAGTCACGAGTAAAAATATATGATTGCATATCTGTTTGCAAAAGTATGTGACATCGAAGGAATAACAAATAAAAACTATTTGACTACACACGCGATGCAAATATATAGGATGCAACATCGGCTTCAAAAATGTCTGACATGCATAAATATCGGACATATCTTACGTTATGGACTATCCCTAGAGACTCTTTGCAATACAAAACAACGTAAAATAATATTTCTATATTTAGAAAATAGGTTTAACGGCAAACTAGAGAACATTGAAATCCATCTAATTGTTTTTGCAGATGGCTGGCGTAACAGAAACTGTATAAATTGTTGTTTTAGCTTCTACTAAAGCCTGACAACAAAGATTTTTAATATTAAGAATTATTGCGCCCTATATAAGCCAATTAATTAGATATGAAACATTAAATAAACTCTAACAACCTCAGAGATGATAACAATAAATACTAGAGTGTACAAGGGACCAACTTAACCATAACCAAGTTCGTAATTTTACTCGCAAAAACAGTTGAATCTGGGGAAAGGGGTTAATTATAAGAGTATAATATAATCTATAAATAAGTTAAGAGCTTAAAAACCGTTTAAGATGCTTTCAAAGGTTAATGATTTTAGTTAATTAGCAAATTCAGCGAGTCTATTGAGAGACAAGCATTTTACGCACGCAATTCGCAAAGCTTATGTTTAATTACAAAATCGTAAATGAGAGTCTAAATATCTTAAAACATTACAATATATAACAAAAACAATATGTAGCAATCATAATTAGTTCCTACTAATATTGCATATAATGAAAATGTTTGATTATTGCTTGCTTTTTGATGCGATGAACCATTTTTTACTGTATATCTATACATATAATAAAATTGTAACTTTACTGAATCTGTACATTAAATATTAAAAATTTTTTTATTGAAATAGGCATTATTATCGATACATACTTAATCCGAATCTATAGTTTTTAAAAATTTTGTCTGTCTGTTTGTCTGTCTATTTGTCTCTGTTACCGCATCACAAAAAAACCACTGGAGGGATTTTGATGAAATTTGGTATGGTGACAGCTGATTATCCGGGTCAACAAATAGGATACTTTTTACTGCGGGAAAATATCTCATCTCTGAGACATCTATACTAAACATTAAAATGTACTCGTAAGTAGGAACAAATCCGAGCGAAGCGAGGGTGAGTTGCTAGTTATGTTATATTTTGTATTTTGGACTTATTATCTATATTTAAATAGGCAAAGACAGAACAGCTTAGTACTTTTTCCTCTTCTGTTTGTTAACTTGATATTCCTTTTTTCGTTTAGCTATTAACGAGCTTTTGTGTTACGAGTAAAAACTTTTTTTTTATATAGATAGGTAAATTCTATTCATATGTGTTTTTTCCGAAATTTCCAATTAAAAAAGGTAGTGCCAGAGGTAACGCGCTCACTTGGGAAACTGAATGAAGCTGGTTCTATCCCGAGTCTCGCTCCTCTGATATTTTCATGTGCTAATCATTTCCAATATGATTACCACTTCTCTTACAGTGAAGGAAAACATCGTGAAGAAACGTGCTTGTCGGAAAGAATCTAGCAAGTTTTCGAAAGACATATGTAGTCTTGGCCAGCGTGGTAGATAATTGCCTGATCCCTTTCGTATTGAAGGGAGACCCGTGCCCAGTAGTGGGATGTTAAAAAAGCTATATAGTAGATGAACAGAGGACACCTCTTAATCTGTTTCAGTTATGGTGGCAATTCTCGCAATCGATTGCGCGAGATATATTACTCAGTTTATAAATAGTCAATATTAGTAACTGATAGTATAGATTCTATAAGATTCTATAATAGATACACTAGTCGTCGCCTTCCGCCAGCCGTCGCTTATTTGTTCAAAGGAGCTATACTTGTTGAAGTTTACGTTAGAGAGTTTTTTCTTCTATTTTATAAACAGATATTTATTTCTAAGCTTTACATAAATATATCTATAGATAAAATACATTTTTTCGGCTTTGTTAAAGTAAAATGTGTATTTAATGTCGATAGAAATGACATTTAATAGTCAATAATTTTGTATTAAAAACTCTCAGTTTTGTCGTTCGGACAAATAAGCAATGAGACGATGTAGTATGTATGCAGTCACACACAGTGTGTACATACTCTTAATTTATTTTTTAGTTGACTAAGGTTGAATTTTCTACTCTTTAAACTCTCATAATTAGGTGGGATGACAATACAACACGACTGATGAGAGATCAGGCGCAGGACCGACATCTTCCATCTCTTACCTTACGTGCTGTTGGAGGCATCAAGAAGGCAAGATATATTCTATGGCTTCTATATAGAAAATGAACTAAATTAAAACTATTATAAATTGAAACTTCCATACTCACTATATATAAATTTAATTAACATGATACAATAATATAAAAATATCATTTAACTTAATAAGGTAAATAGGTGTTTTATAGCTTTTGTGATAAACTTTACAATTTAATTTATATTTATACCAATTTAGAAATCAGATAAAAGAGAAAAATACTTTATTTCTTTAAATTTCCTCAATACTGTGTTACCGAAATTGTTTCTCGAAATTTTGCGTAAGTACTTTTCTAATTTTGGTGACAATACAATAATATCAAAAAAAGATGTTCAAAATATCTCTTCATTTAAATATCGTTGTTTGTAAATAAAGGCTTCGTTTTGAAAAATACTTTGTTAATGTATATCTATATTTAATTCTAGAAGATGAAGTTGCGGGTTTTAGTTAAAATGACTGTATGTTTTTGCATATTGTAATAAATGATTAAAAGAGTCCATCTCAACAACAATATTATCTTCCATCTCTTACCGAGAAAACGGTGTCACGATAGTGATTGAGCACTATTTCCTAGTATTTTTTTTTATATTTTAAGGATTATCGAAGTAAAAGTTCTTTGGGCGTGACTGAGGGGTAAGTCAATACATTGGAAAAATAATAGTCGAGGAAGTGAGAGTCAAAATAATTATCATTATCTTTTATAATATAATATAATTTATAATTGTTTGTTACTTTTTCACGTCAGAACGGCTGACACATCTGGATGAAATTTGATACAGAGATAAATTATAGTCTGGTATAAAACATAGGCTACTTTTTATCCCGAAAAAATGTACAGTTCCCGTGGGATAGGTTTATTTATGTTTTCCTAGAGGTGAAACCGAGCGAAGCGAGTGTGAGCCGCTAATAATTTTATAACAACAATTATTACATATAAAAATGAATATTTATTTCTTATATGAAAAAAATATATATTATATTTATATTTTGATTTGTTTTAATTTAATTGCGATATTTGCCAATTTTTTTTACTAAAACGCACTCATATTTTTATTTCTTTTAACATATGTACATATTTAGTGCATTCGCATGTTTTGTACATAGCAATGAACAATTGAAAATAATGTAAAATCTTATGAAAATAACATTTAATATACTATCGGATTTTAATTTAATAAAATACCATAATTAAATAGTTGAGCACTTTTAACTTTACTGATTTATAGATGAGAAATGTCGTGCTAGAAAGCGAATATTTGCTGAAATTAAACCATTTGTATGATTTAAACATCGATATTACATACATGTATGATATTTACGACTCTTCGTGCGCTCGTAATACCACTAGGTCTAATGGAATAATAAATAATATATGCATTGTTTACGCTTTTTTCTTTGAAAATATGCTATATAGCTTTTGCTTGCGGCTTCACTTGTGATAAAATTAGTCTATTCTCCATTAGTCACAAACTATTTAGCTTCTATTATAAAAAAAAAAATATTGAATATATTATTATTAATCAGGCCAAGATTACCATAGGTATTCTTGAAATGAATATTTCTTGAATGGAATATTAAGTTTTGAATCGATTAGATCTGTGGTAGGTGCTGATATCCTTTTACCGTCTAGTTTTCTAGATACTAGATACTAGAGCTGAAAGCCGCCAAACGGCTAAGCGGATTTTCTTGATTTGTAGCTAAGAACTCTCCCGATCAAGTCACTTTTCAAATAAAGAAACTAAATTAAAATGAGTTCATCTGTTTGGGCGCAACGACACCACAGATAGACACACAGATACAAACGTTAAACTTATAGCACCCCACTTCTTGCATAGCGGGTTAAAAATAGAGCTTGTATACAGCCCTTTTTAACGTCCCACTGCTGGGCTCGGGCCTCCCTTCAATACAAGGGGATTCAGGCCATAGTCCACCACGCTGGCCAAGTGCGGATTGGCGGACTTCACATATCTTTTGAAAACTTGCTAGGTTTTCTCAGACATGCAGGTTTCCTCACGATGTTTTCCTTCACCGTAAGGCAAATGTTAGAAATAATTCGCACATGAAAATATCAGAGGTGCGAGACGCGGGATTTGAACCCGCTTCAGTCGGTTTCTCAAGCAAGCGCGTTAGCACTGGGCTGCTTTTAAAAAAAAATAGAGCTTAACACACGCAAAATTGACTTTATATGCAAAATTGGCACGTATTTCCCGCGCTTCCTATCGACAAGAGAAGGCGTAGAAAAGATCCCATTCTACAACTATTGAAGAATATAAATCTATTAAAATATACGGGAATGATATATTATTATGATTCTATGACGAATCGTTTGAATCAATTTATTATTTCAATACAATTTTTACAGTTTGTGGAATGACACCTTGTCTACGTCCTTTTATTAAAACTAGTGATCACCTAGTTAGTGGTCGAAATTTGATCATAATCGTAATTCATTGTAATCTAAGGAAAATATACTTGAACAGTATTTATCTAACAATATACAAAAAAAACTAACAGTTTCCAACGTTTTTTTTTATTAGTAACACTAATGCTCGTCAATAGCTTGTGCTAAAGTAAACAAAAAAACGTGTATGTACTTATATATGCACGAAAGAAGTTATACTTGTTTGGCGTAACAGAACAAACATAGCTAAAGATATAATATATAATATAGACATAAGATGTAATATATATAAGCCCGTATGTCACAACTCTCAGTTTGTAAAAGGAATGATAAATTAATAAAATAATTCAATAAGACATATTAGGCATATTACAATCATATATTTATAAAAGTACCTGGGCGACCTAGAGTTCTTTTTTGTTATATCGTATTTTTTAGATAAAATAACTAAAAACTTGAATAAATACAAAAACAAAAGTATTATTTTCTATTCCTTTGTTTCCCACCGGAATTCGATCCGGGCATATGTGTTGTCTAACTAACGCGTTGACCGCTTGACCACGATGCGTAGAACCGAGTGTTAGAAATTATCGACCATATTCTGCGTGTATATGAATAATGCAAAAAGAAAACTACATGAAAACTCGAAAACACGCGTTTTCCCAGACATGAGACTAATCTAGATCAATTTTTCGCCTCTGAACCTACCAAATTTCAGCGAAATCGTTAGACCCGTTTCCGAGATCGCTGGTATAAATAAATAAAGATATAAATATACAAGAATTCCTCATTTCAAGGTATTATATAGTATTTATAAAACATTGTATTATAACTTCCACTTATTGTAATGACACACGTCACGACATTTAGAAGCTTGAAAGCCAAAGAGAAATTGCGTTGTGTATCCAGGCTTAATTTATAGAACGTAAATGGAGAAAGATTTTTTTCAGATGTTTTCTACTTACGACGACACGTTTGGCTCAGTGTGTAGTAACCCTACTTGCTGTGCTAGCGGTCGCAGGTTCGAGTCCCGCTGGGGGCATGCATGATGAGCACGAATGTTTGTACTCCAGTCATGGGTGTTTATATTTATAATATGTATTTATTTAAAGTTATATATGTGTAGTGTATCAACTATCTGGTATCCATAACAGAGGCCTCGTAGCTTACCATGGAACTAGATGGTGTTAATGTCCCAACATATTTATTTATTTTATTTACAGTGTAAACTCCATGTAACGTCACTCGATTTAACGACAAACTCTCTAAAGCGTCGAAATAAATTGGCTTTGGTTGGTTTAGCTTATCTTCCTTACAATGATACACTCTACATAGCATTACATCCACTCTCAATAACGACAACAATTGAGTAATAAAAAGTACCTTTTAAGTTGCTGAAATTAGTAAAAAGCGCAGCTGTGTACGTTTTTTTGTCGCTTTATTATCCTAGCCTGCAATAAACTCGACTGTCGGCATCACGCATACCGAACTTTCTAAGAAATTCATTCTTTTGTTTACAAATTGGGATTGCTTGCATGTGTAAACTAATCTTGCTGAGCCTCCGCCAAGCATTAAAGAAGCTTTGGAAGCAGCTAAATTATTGGAAAATTACTTCCTTTATCACCAAGATGCCTCAATATCGCAAGATATGAATAAAATAAGTAAAAAAATTCAACAAAATTACTAGTGCAGCAAAAGACGTCAGACAAAAATAACAGACTATACGCAATAGCGATCAAATATAAGATTCTTTTTGACGTACATAACTACTAACACTAGTCTGAAATAAAGTTTTTCTTTTTCTAATTCTGATTTTTCTTCTCTCCATTTAACGACAACTCTCTATAACGCCATAAAATGCACAGTCCCTTCAGTGTCGTTATATAGAGTTTACACTGTATTTACTTTTGGGTTCAAAAAGAAAAAAAAAATGTTTAATAGGCTTTTTATTTAAATGAAATATTATTGCTATTTTTTTCAAATTGGACGGGTAATTACAAAGGCTAGCGCACGCAAATAAACAAATCTTTAGATTTTTAACATGAGTATAGGATGTAGTATACAAGAAAATGCCACCAGCCGACAGTTAACAATTAAACACATAAATAAAGACAACAAACTTAATACACATAAAAGTGATATGCAGAAAAACAATAGAAACTTAATAACACATTAACCTAATTCAAAGTCTATAAATACGAAGTTAGGTTCCATACAAGATAAGAGAAGTTATGAACAAAGAGTACAAGTTATTGTCTAACAACAATAGATGGCGTCCATTACACTGCCATTTGTTGAGTATTAGCCACTGACCAGTCTTTCACTTTGCGTCTTTTCATACTTCTACGTATAATGACGTTTAAAAATATAACTTTATCTATATTCTGTCCTTGATTTTGATGAAGGTCCTATAATGTAATTTGATTTATTCTTAAAACACTTTTATTAGCTCTACCCATTGATATATAAAAACATAGATACACATTTCCTAACAAATATCTCTTCAAAAAGTAGCGTCGATATGTAACGTTAAGTAGAACCAAAGGATAAAATTAAAAAATTGAAAGGTCTAATTGTCTGAACACAAAATCGAACTAACACACACTATATAATGTTCTTTTGTATAGAAAACAATGTGAATTTTAATTTAGTCATCCGAAAAGTAATGAACGAAAGAGATTTAAAAAAAAAAACGTTATTGAATTTCGAATTGTGTTGTTCATATTCTGTGAACTATTATATTATTATATAATATAATAATATATAAACTGTACTAATTATAGTCTTAACAAGATAGAATTTTATAATTAAGTATACTCGTATAAAATTTTGACTACAAGGTTACTTCTTTAATGGCAAATTGGTAGCATTGTTCTAATTATATGAGCTAGGAAATATACAACCTTTTTAGTTTTTTCAGGGTTAAAGATTTTTTTTAAATTAATAAATATTATACGTTACATAACATATTTAGTAGGAGTCTAAATTTTGTTTTTTATCCAAACTATTTAAAAAGGTTTTTAAGAGAATATAAGGTTTCACGCTTTTTAACTAACGTAATGAACATATTTTTATCCTTGATATTTAACGCTACACATGTTAATTTATCTATTCGTTAATAATTTTTAATGCTCGCAGTTCTGCGGAGTAGAGATAACGTCCTTTGTTCTGTAAATCTCTCGCATTTTCTACGGGGAAAATCCCTCATTAATAATAGGTATAATATAGCGTTGCGTTTCTTAGAATATTAGGGAATTACAGAACAATATATCCTGTATTGTAAATTATTATAGATAAAGATATATATTTCATAACAATATAAATTATGCAGTAATGTACGCATAGTTACTTCAAAGGCAGGAAGGATCGAACGTCAAGTTCAAGTAACTACAACAAAACAGTGATTGTGCCCTTTTTTTTTAATGTTGGGAAATACATGTACTCATACCACCTGTAGACATCAATGTGATTATGTGGAACTCATCAGCTAGAAAAGCCAGTACTACCCACTAAAACCCAACGGAACCTCCCCCGTCTTAATGGGGCGCCGCAGGATCACTTACGTATTCAACGCAATGCAACTTACGACGCCCCGACGGCAGGTCTGCCGAAGCAGACCACAACAACCATGGGGTTGCTCCGCAGTCCACTTTGCTATCAGAGAAGTATCAGGAGCAACCTGGTGGTGGAGGTGGGCCACCTCCCTGTGCGTTTCTTGGTTTCGCGCCCGGCTGTATTGCCGGGCACTACTGAGCCCCCACCACCACGACAAGGTGAACCCACATTAGGGGGGACAATGATTTTGTTTACTGCCTTCAGAATAAGTGATTTTGATATCCGCATCTTTCCCGTGTTGTTGCTCCTAAGGGCTGTAACATATCAACATCAGATAGCCTATATAATATTTCTCAAGATATAGATTATATTACGCGAAGAGAATGATAGTCCTACTGATAAGTGCATTCAAACTAATAATTTATAATTAAACATATAATAAGATATATAATAATGGTTAATCCCATATTTACCTAAAATGAGACAAAAGAGTACTTAATATCGTAATGAATACCTGATGTTTACTTTTTTTTATAAAATAGTAACAGACTATCTATTTAAAAATTAATTAAAAAAGTATTTTTAGTTTATTAAATCAATATATAATCAATAAAATATATTTATTGCTAAATAATACTACACATTTTGACCTATTAGCCTGTCGATGGGACTCATGAAAGCAAATGAAAGTACAAATTGGAAGGTTTTTAAATATTATATTATCCATAATCTGGCTTCACCGTCAGACCAGCTTTATGATAACAAATTGTGTTTTATGATCCAGATTACATTTACCTACAAAATTTCATATATATATATATAAATATATAAATATAAATATATATATATATGTATATATAAATATATATATGTACATAAATAGAAATCGACTTTCAAGATTGATTTGAGTACGCAGCCACTAATGAAACTAATAAAATTAATATATTTTGTATAATATAAAAAAAAAAAAAAGAAACTAAAACTTAACTTTACCAGAGTCGTGTATGCCCTTATACTCGACCCTGATGTAACCTTACACGCGGCAAAATTATAAATATCAAATATATATATGTATATATATATGTACATATAAATATATATATGTATATATAAATATATATATGTACATAAATAGAAATCGACTTTCAAGATTGATTTGAGTACGCAGCCACTAATGAAACTAATAAAATTAATATATTTTGTATAATATAAAAAATGCTTGAAAGTATTATCTCTGTAATTTGATTTAAATAACACTTGTATAATGCTAGGTACCAAGTAAAAAAATCTAGGAAAAAATGCTTTGCAGGCACCAATTTATAGTTCGTATTACTTCACAATAAGAGTAAATAAAAACGTGGCTATAGTGTCCCATCTCAAAGCGACTCATTTTACAAAGTCACCCTCAGCTAGTGAGAAAACGCGAGAGAATTCTCGGAAACTGCACAACAGCTATATCCAAGTCCATGTTTATTTTTTCTGACTTCTGCAAAGAAGGAGGTTCTATGTTCTTCTGTATATTTTTGTACTTTATAACTATATTGTTTTTATTAAGAAAACTATCTAAAGTATATAAACTAAGATCGATCATAAAGGGTAAATATGTTATACTCCTACACTTTGTTAGAATTCATGTTAAATACCTAAAATAATAATGCAAAGTGAGCAGAATTTGGTATCGCTACATCACTCAACCTATCCATTAAGAAATATGTTTGTATTTTGTATACATACAGTAAATGTTATACTTCTTATGAACTTTATGAGATTGATCAACGATATAATAATATAGGCTACATATTATAACAAAATTTTAACAACGTCCAGAGTTATACAATGCATATTATATATTCATTGTATAAAATCGTGTTTGGGGAATGTTTTGAAAGTAATAAACTAAGTAAATAAACAGTTTTAGTATTTTTGTTATCGAGTATCTTTATGTACTCGTAGATAAATAAAAATGAAAGTACGTATGTTTATCCTCTACGCGTTCGTATACCATTGATGCGATTTTGATGAAATTCTGGTGGGTTATTTTGTATTTGCAGGCAAATATTTGCCTGCAAAGGTTTCTAGCGCAAAAAAAGATTTTTTCTTTGAACGTTTGTCTTTTAAACGTTCCTAGACGCAAGTAAGTCGCTAGTATTATACAGTAATCGCAGATTATGCGACAGCAATTGAAGTAATTTTAATAGATCTTTTTATTACGAGGTTATTTATTATAATCAATATCGGAATAATTAATAGCAAAGCGTAGTTTTTCGATTTCAATAAGTCGGGTAGATTCAAAAGATATACATACCTACGTCGCTCCCCACTTTTAGAGCTTCAACATAAAAAATGAAAAATATATTTTATATTAACAAAAGTCCGATTGAAATAATATACGATGAAAATAGAAGAAATATTTTTACCTGTTCATAAATATTTAAAAGAAGAATTATTGTTACATTTGTTTGAACGTGTTTAATATAACATCACACGTTGTTCCGGTATTTCTTTAGAAATTAAAAATAGTTTCTATTATAGATGAGGAAGGAAAAGAGCCCACGCACACTGCAGATATTCTATCAGCCGATCATTGGTTCCATAAGCAGTATAAGGATGCGAGTTCAGTGCGCACATTGTGTCAACTGGGTTGATAAAAAGGATTTTGGACTATATTTCCACACTGATTAAAAAGCTTGTAGAAAATCTGCAGTCTGTGAAAGCCCTTATTATATATTAAGTAAGCTTGATTAGTTATTATCTCGTTTGCTTCAATAAAGATAAACTCTATGATAATAATATTATTCTTCCCTAAAGAAAAGGTTTTAATTATTTTTTTCCTTTTAGCCAGTAGGTATAGCATAAAGCTGTTCCAAAAACACAAGATATTATAAAGTTACTACTTTTAAAATTAATGAATATTTTTTCTTTCTAATATTATAAATACTAGCGACTCACCATGACTTGGCTCGGGTTCGTCCCAAGGCTGATTCCCCATACAAACTTTCATCCCCATTTTCACCCCCTAAAGGGATGATTTCCAGGCTAAAAAGTATTCTATGTCCTTCCCAGGGTCTCAAACTTCATCTAAATCAGTTCAATAGATCCAGAGATTACTCCCTACAACCTCACAAACTGACAAACTTTACCTCTTTATAATATTAGTATAGATTTAATTTTTTTTTCTAGATTGCTCAATATTTTACATATGGATATGTATAAGATAAATATGTTTGTCTGTCTATCAAACTGATATGTGACACATAATAAATATATTTGTTGCAATATTGCTGAGACAAATAAATAAATAAAAACACTTTTAAAAAGATTTTTATTACATATAATAATAATAATTTTGCATGTATAAGGCTAATTAGTGTATATATATTTTTATCTTCCATTGTAAGGCACCAACTAACATACTGCTCCGCTTTTCTGATATGGGACCTCATATTAAAAAACAACGTTTAAAATATGTTGCACTATTCAAAGGCTAAACTGTAATGGTAAACTACGGAACCATAAAAAGGTTGAAATCTATATTAAAAATACCTTCTAAGGGTCATGCACAAAGTTTAGAAGAATCTTACTCACCTAAATTCTTAATAAAAAAAGAATGTATTGTGTAGCATTCTGCAAAGCATGTCGTAATGTACGTACCTACAAAACAACAATAATTTTTCATGACCAAAATATAAGCTTAATATATGTACATATAATATAACATACAAAAATATATTTACCTAAATACTTTTATAAAATCATTTTTTAAATAAAACTTTATAAAATACTAGAGAACGTTAATTTATATTATCTTTCACAGACTGATGCTATTTATATTCTAAAATAAACGTTCTATATTATATTTTTCTCATCATTTATACATATAATAAAATTGTAAATAAGCCGAATCTGTACATTAAATATTTTTTGGAAAATCTTATTGAAATATAGGTACATTATTATCGATACAGAGGCCGAATCTATAGTTTTTAGAATTTTTGTCTATCTGTCTGTCTGTTACCGCATAACGGAAATTCCACTGAAAGGATTTTAATGAAATTTGGTATGATGATAACTGGTTATCCGGGTCAACATATAGGATACATTTTAATGCGGGAAAATATCTCATCTCTGAGAAATCTATACTTAATGTTAAAACAAAAGTAGGGACGAACCCGAGCGGAGCGAGGTTGAGTAGCCAGTTATAACATATTTATTGTCAGTTATGTAATCATAATTTAAATTAGTTACATTATGAAATTATTGTATTTACTTCTGAGGACACTATTACCGGATTTTATATACTTACAAAATTTCAAAAAGACAAAATGTGCGTTCACCTTATGGTCGGGACTCATTAGCGGACGATAATCTAGCCGGACGCGAAGCCAAGAAACGTACTGAGAGGCGGCCAACTAGCTTCTCCAGCCGGTGAGTCTCAGATGACCACTTGTATGTATGCAAGTGATATGCGTAAATGTATTTCCCAACATTAAAAAAGAGGTATCCATATATATCCTTGCTTATAATATACATGTAAGAGTAACTCAGTCTTTTAAACAGCTAAGCAAAAATGGAAATCTGTTCAATTTCCATAAAATTTGGAAAGGAAATTTATTGCACCCTGGATTGGACATACCTTGACTCCCGCTCCGCGCATCACACGACCGAAGCTGTGGGCGAAAATTGATGTCATATAATGATGATTAACTTTGGTAAACACTAAAATTCAACCCAATGTGGATGATATATTATGTATATGTATGTAAATTATTTACTTATCGATATATTATATAAATATTTAATGTTCGTTTGTTCAAAATCACAAATCTCAGAAAGTAGTCGATGGTTTGACTTGAAATTTTGACAGGTCGTTACATTTTTACCCAAGAGTGTTTATACATACTTCGTATCCCGAAGTTCCCACGGGAATGGGAAATATTTTAAATTTTAAATTGACCCATAATTTGTTATGGTTAGGTTGCCATGGTAACCTTTGTTATTGTCTGATGAACGCTGGATATTTTTACTAATTTGCTTTCAAATAGGCAAAGTATTTATAGATGGTCATTCTTCTTTTTTAGTGACAATTATCTGTCACTCATCTCATTTTGTGTCATATTAGAGTATAGATTATTATATATTCATTGTTTGAATTTGCATCCTCATCGCTTTATACCTTTTAATACTAAATAATTTTTAACTTTCTGTAGCCAATATTTTTTTTTGCATGTGTTTACTTTTCATTAAATACCGTGACAGAGTGGTAATTCATAATGATGTCCTACCGAAAAAAAAACACTCTGTCACAGTGTTTTCTCGAAAATAGCCACAAAACAAACAACATTACGGACATGAAAAGAAAGATTAAATGGTCCAAATGAAAATTAAATGCATTTGCAAAAAAATATCTAACACTGAAATAAAAATATTGTTATTTGAAAAATTCGAAAAACTGAGAAACACCAATTCATTGTCAAAATAAAAGAAGAACGACCCAAATACAGATTACTGAAAAAAAGTGTTACTGTGTCAAGATGATTTATGTGTAATGTATGTATCTATTATTTATAATTATTTAACATATCTTAAAATTGATTATGCTATCTGTTTTCGAAAAATAAAAGAATATAAGAATTTTATGTTAGTTTGTTCAAAATAGCAAATCCACTATTTATTTCCCTAATAATTTAAAGCAAAGTCACAGCGAAGCGTGGCAGGGTTTAGCTAATGAGATAGAATATAGATACTTTTTAATTAGCTGTCTTAATCATAACTTAGTAAGGATAGATCGAACATAATAAGTAAATCCATGTTCATTAAGCATACTGCTCTATTTAGATTTTAGAAAAACTATTCCAATATAGACTTATCCTTAAGATTATTGCAAAATATGCAATGATGTACTAACTTTATAAATTTAAAGGGAATATATATGTGAGAGCTTTGTTAGTTTCTATATATGTCTAGAAACTAAATATATTTTAAAGAAATTGTTGTACTAACTATAATAATGAATGTCACATATTTATATACTCATATACCTACTTGTTAGATGCAGTGAAGCTAAACTCAGCGTTCTACAACATATCTTTATTAACTATACTTATGTGTAAATTAAGAAGAATTTTTGTCTGTTTATCTGTGCGTTCAAAATCAGCTTAACCGATTTGAGTGCGGTTTTTACAAATGTATTGTATGTAGTAAGCTTCACTTAACATTTAGTATTTGTTTTATTTCAATCGGTTCATAAATAAAAAAAAAAATGTCAATTTAAAGTATCACCTAGGGACGAACTCTAGCGAAGCGAGGGTCAGTAGTTAGTTAATAATATAGTAGAAATATCAATTAGTATTTTTTATTTTTAGGGCATAACTTCTAAAGAACTCTCTGCTAGTCATATGTTTAGATCTTTTTTTCTCTCTATAGATTATTTTTTTAACAATGACCAGGGATTGGGTATCATGAAAATAACCATATGGTTATAATGTGGTATTCAGTGGCAAATCTATTTCATTCAAGATTGTAGATTTTATAATGGACGGATTAAGATCTGCTTGAAAAGTCAAAATAACAGCTTTTTACTAAATTCATATAAAAGTGTAAACGGTACTAATAAGAAAAAAACACAAATTTTAAATTTTTGTCTGTCTGTCTGTTTGTTCCGGCTAATCTCGGGAATGATTGGACCGATTTTGATGGGACTTTAACTGGCAGATAGCTTATGTTATATATGTAACTTACTTGTAAAAAGAATGAAGGTTCCGTTAAAAAAACTGAAGCCCATGAAATCGTAAACAAAATCGTACCTAGAGACGCACCCGAGCGAAGCGAGGGTAAGTCGCTAGTTATAAATAAAATTTAAAATCAACACGCCAATGTTTACCTTTTTTAGCGCGAATTGTCATCAATTCAATTTACTAAAAGCCTCAAGCAATAGGATGGCTTAAATATGTAGATACAAGTCTGTCTCGCGTTCGTGAACATTTTTCTTTCTGATTTGAATGCAAATTGTCAAGAAACCTCCTTGTAAGGATTTACCATTTTTATCAAGAATATCGTGTCACACTTTCATTAAGTAAGTATTTATTACATCAAGTTCTTAAATACATTATCTCTTATCTTCTAAATGGTTCGGTCTAAGCCACCATTTTGGTGCCAAGAATTTTAGTACGATTATCAATAATGTTCTACAGTACTATATTATTTTAAAGAAAAGTGATAAATTATTTATCATAGAATAAAACACACGACACGTTTGCCTCAGTTTGTAGTGGCCCTAGTTGCTGGGCCAGCGATCGCGGGTTCGAGTTCCGCTGGGGGCATTTATTTGTGTGATGAGCATGAATGTTTGTACTCTAGTCATGGGTGTTTATATTTATAATATATATGTATTTTAAGTTATATACATGTAATATATCCATAACACAAGCCTCGTAGCTTACACTGGAACCCAACATATTTAAACAACAACAACAATAATATAGCCCGATAAAAGTAAAAAATATTACTCAAACAGTTGCGTATAACAATCTCTCTTACATTTTAAGTAACATTAGAAGAAAACAATCTTAGTATGTGTTTGAGATTTTGATAAATTAACACCTGTGTCTGACACCTTGTGATAGATCATATAGCTTTCGGCTGTATACAAACTTTTCTATTGATGTACGAGTATAATGTTAATAAAAGGAAGTAAACTGTGGCGTGTAAATGTATTAAGCCATTTTAATAGAATGTAGTCATATGTATTGTATACTAGCTTCGCTCGCGTTCGTCCCTAGGTACGTTTTCACGGTTAACTATGTTTAGGTATACATAAATAGTAGCTTGCTACTCCTAAGATATTCATTTAAGTTTTGCTCGGGTGCGTAGCCGTACGCAGATTTTGTTCACAATTTTAATGGGTTTTAATTTTTTTTCGCGGAACCCTGATTCTTTTTCTAAAATAAAAGTAGCCTAAAAAAAATGTTGTTTTGGTATATGTACCGTGTATACATCCATATGCATTTAGTAAAAAGCGGTTATTTTAATATTACAAACAGACACTCCAATTTTATTTACCTATCTGTATAGATAACACAGTAATTATTAATTAAAGGTTGTATTAAACGTCTATAATTTTCCTTTGGAAACTTTGGAAAAGTCTAAAAAAACTGTATGAGGGTGATATACATATTATGATTCTATGATAAAAGTCGTTTGTCATTTCAATACATTTTTTTATTTTAATGACCTTGTATTTTTACAAGTGATGTAAGTATGTTTTATATAGACTATTGTGTTATTTATATTGTTTACAGTAACAATGAATTGTTTCATTCAAAATTTTAACATAATGATAATGGGTGGCAAAAAGTTGTTTTAACGCCAATTTACTTAATTAAAATAAACAAAGCAATGAAGCATCTGAAATTCAAACGACAAAACATAAATAGGAACCAGACGTAAATTACATAATGAATGTAAAAATTTTATTAAATATCAAATTAAATGAACAAAACAATAGTTAAAAACAAAACAATCCTTCCAATTTCGCTCATAAAGATTAAACAGGTTTATAAAATTGATTCCAACTTGCTTATAAAACAACCGCAACTCAATTAGTCTAATAAGTTTAAAGCGTAAAGTGGCGCCGAGGAAATTTCATTGGGCTCATTTATAAAGTATTTACTGTTCGTTTACTGCGTACTATAATCCTGGCCAGTCTTGACTCACCCACGTTCATTGAGCATTAGAACAGCTATAATAGGAATCTGCTTTCGAATTAACTGAAGTTACTCTTGATGATAATTAGTATTGTTATAATTTGTGTCGTTCTAGGAATATTTTTTAGTTATATCAATATAAATAAGTACGACTAAATGACAAATTACACAAGATTGTATATGTATATTTAAATTATTAAGGGCTTTTTTGAATATTAAAATCAAGTTTTTCTAAGGTTTATGGATTGTAATAAACATTTTTGATGTGCCTAGCCTTATCGTAGGATATATATCGTAGGATTTAAGGGATCTTAAGTTATAAGTTGTAACCTGGTGGCTTTTCGAGCAGTATTACATACTTATTTAAAAAAAATACAAACAAGTTGAGAACCTCCTTAGTCTTAAGTCGGTCAAAATTTGATATGTACTCACTTTTTATAATCTATTTGTAAGTGTTAAGTATTAGTACGCCAAATAATAATTACAATATTTATCTAAACAAAATTTATATACACTGGACCGCAAAGAAAAAGGGTCGGTTAGAAAATCTTCTATATCTTCAAAAGTACCTGACCTCTTTATGAAATAAAGACTAAATTACAAAATATTTTAATGTGTTTAAATGAAAATAAAAAACAATAAATTCAAGCTCTTTTATTTTTAAATAAATGAAAATGCGTAGTTTTTCCAGTATTTTCGTAAATGTAGATTGGTTACAGATGTGCTGTTTCCTCGCATTTTAGTACTTTGCGTTGCCTCCGCGAGCTCGCAATACTGTTGTTATGCGATTTGACATTTACTTTCTAATAGGTTTTTGAGGCGATGCTGCGGAATAGTCTGCCATTCCTCTATGTTACTTTTTCTTCTATACAGGCTTGGTTATAGCACTCTCCCGGTCTTCTGTACACTCGTTTCCTCTCGTCCTGCTGTATAAACAGAATCTAGACTCATCTGAAAACATAACTCTTGACCATTATGAGAATTAGCGTCCGGCAGTTACGTCCGCCGGGCGCTAATTAAGGCAGTGTTAGCCCAGTGGTAACGCGCTCGCTTGGAAAATGAGTAAGGCGGGTTCAAATCGCGAGTCTCGCACCTCTGATATTTTCATGTGCGAATCATATTTTCTAACATGATTGCCACTTGCCTTACGGTGAAGAAAAACATCGTGAGGAAACCTGCACGTCTGAGAGAACCTAGCAAGTTTTCGAAAGACATGTGAAGTCCGCCAACCCACACTTAGCCAGCGTGGTGGATTATGGCCTGATCGCCCTTGTATTGAAGGGAGGCCCGTGCCCAGCAGTGGGACGCTGAAAAGGGCTAAATACAATCAAACGTTAATCTTTAGGCATCCGCTGAATTTTCACTGCAGTCTTCATGAATTTTTATTTTTTTTTATTTTTTTGTTTGATTATGCTCAAAATACTCGTGGTCATCTATCCCTTAAATCTAAAGGCAACTAACCCACATGCCTGGGTGAGATGCTTATTTTCTATTATTTTCAAAAAAACATTTTTTAATCTACAATATATTGCACAATAGTTCCAAATTTAATCTGAATGGCATTAATAAACATTGAATTGAAATAAACTATGCGTATTTTATGTAGTATCTTACATAAATATTGTTTTTTTTTACAAAATATTGATTTTTTTTTTTAAATTATAGGCAACTCTCCCTGACTTACCATATAATAAATGTAAACAAGATAACAAATATAAACAAGACTGTAGTACAAACATTCGGGCTCATCACACAAATGAATGCCCCCAGCGGGACTCGAACCCACGACCGCTGGCTCAACAAGTAGGAACACTACAAACTGAGCTAAACATGTCGTCGGTTTGATAATATTTTTTTAGCCTTCCGACCAAAATTATTTTTTCAATTGTGTAAATATCTCACATAAGAAACGTACCTATAATCCAAATTTTCAGTTTCCCAGCACTGTGGCAGGATAACAAGTACATTTTTAAACTAACTTCTTTTTAAACTAACTTTCAACTAACTTTGCTGCTTCAATCATAATATTCACTTTCTTTAAAGAATCATTGGATTGATAGAAATCGTATCATGAGATGAGCAGCTAACTCTTCAAACACGCCTCTCGACGATGATTTAAATAAGGATTATATTATTGAGTAGGTAGGTACCATTTAATATTACTTGGGTTTTTTCATAGCGTCGTCGTACTATTTTATCTAAGTACTAGTATGAGTAATACAAAATTTTACGTCTCTTAAAGATAAAAATTGCAAATATACTAGGCTTTTTAGGGCAGTTCTGAAAATTTTGGAATTGTAATAACATTGAAATTAAATTATTGTGCTACGGAAACGTATTGCTTATATTAAACGTACCATATGATAGCCCAAAATTATAATTTTGCCAAGCTTCATCTAATCCCAAACAAAACATCAAATATCTCCACAAACTTCCACATTTAAAATGTTAGGAGGTGTATGGTACATTTAGCTCAAATAATATTATTAGACTTCAAAACAGCCTTCATCTTATGCTTAATAACAAACATTAGTTATTTATAGCCATATATAACAATTTATTAGCTACAATTTTTCTAAGTGAAACCTGTTCAAGTAGCCGTCGAGACTAACTTTATCTTACGATTGCTGTAATTAAAACCCCGTCATGCAATATTAAGAATCCTAAAAAGTGAAGGGAATAGATTTTAACCCCGTTTCTGTTGAAATTATTAATGGAATGTTTGCCAATTACTGAAATAGAAATAAAGATAAGTAAAAATATTTTCTATTTTTAGATATATTGATCTAATAACTGCTTACCTCTATAATCTTTAATATTATAAAGAGGCAGAGTTTGATTCTTTGTTCGTTCGTTCGTTCGTTCGTTCTTTCGTTAGTTCGTTCGTTCGTTCGTTCGTTCATTCGTTTGTTTGAAAGTGCTAACCTCAGGAACTATTAATCTGATTTGAAAATGCTAAAGATAAAGGGATATATAAAGATAAAGGGATAGAGATAAGAGGGGTATAGATAAGGGGATAGGGAGAGATAAAGTAGCAGCCTGTCAGACCGCACATCACCAGTTACGTTACATCAAAACAGTGTCACCAGTAAAAGTATAGATAATGTATTTTGTAATGGTGAAGTCCTTGATGTATTAATTATAAAAAAATTAAGTTCAGACCACTTCAGTTAAAAATTTTAATTAAGTAACAATATTATCAATAAAAGACAAAATATTAAATGTCACAATAAGTAAAATTGATTATTTTAAAGAGAAAGTTACACAGCTCTTGCATAAAATGGAAATTATCTTAGATCATCCAAATAACTACTATGATTGTTTTTTCTATTTACTTTTAAATAATATTTCTATAGGTTTTTTTTTTAATAAAAATGTAAAACTGAAATTTTGTGAAACTGGCTTACGAGGACTCTTAAAATTATGCATAATAAAATTAATATATATAATTAGATATCATTAATAATAATTTATTAAAATCAGTAATAAAAATTCAAAGGAATAATTAATAGGAAATGATTTGATTACTTCAAATTAATCTGAAATACCTATTTACTTTATTACTTACATTAAAAATATTTTTCTTACAAGAATATAATAATCTAACAATTAATATCTTAAAATTGAATTTATTTACATACATAAATTTATTTTTGAGTTACTTATTTTATAATATCAATTTCGGAAATAAATCAAATTGAATGAAGTAAATAATTAAAAAAAATATATTATTAGATCTAAAATTCTGATATATTATTATTTTATTTAATTTTATTTTAGTACGTTTTTATAAAAAAATAATGAAAATTTCACTTCCGGCTGATTGATACAAAAGCTTGTGGTAACCGCTGGGAGATTCAGATTCAGTTTTGGAACAGACGTTCACTACGACAGAAAAAAATAAAAATTAAAATAATATTTAATTTATTGATCAAAATAGTGGTGAACTTATGTGTAAAAAGTGAAAAAGACAAAGCGCTTCCCTGTTAATTAGTATAAAGTGATCGTTAAAATTACATTTAAATAAGTTATATTAGATGAAAATACGAAAAGTGAAGTGACATTATAAAACTTATAAAGTAAAAGAGTGATAATATTAAGCTTATTGCATAGATTTACTGTGTTCTTAGTTTCTCTGTCTTGAAATTATATGTTTATTTATGCACTGCTTTAACAATTTAGCGACTGGGCAACTGTCGGCATATATCGAAGTACAAATAAATTATATGAATATATATAGTGTGAGACAGTGGAATCATGAATCGTGGAGTATTCCATAGTCGGGTAAGAGCTTAATCAATATTTTTTTTTGCCTTCAAGCTAATTCTATATGTATTTATTAGAAGTAAAATTATAAATTCATATAATAAAATTAAAGCCACTTGGGATGTAATTACTCGTACGGCTGGAAGATCAAAGATTACTAGACCTGTGAGGCTAACAATAGATTTTTTTTTATGGTACTCAGTGACAAACGAGCAGACAGTCCACCTGATGGAAAGCGATACCTGTCGCCCATAACACCTACGGTTCATGCACTTCAGTTTTATGTAACAAAAATGCAGAACCGCAGGTGCGTTGTCACTGTGAGGACTAAGATGATATGCCTCTTGCCTGTAATTGCGCTGGCTACCTTATCCTTCAAACCGGAACACAACAATGCATTCATTGTTGCTTGGCGGCAGAAATAGATAAGGGGGTGGTACCCATCAAGTCGGACTCCTCAGGCTTGACAGAGCCCTACCACCGGTAAGTTAACGTAGCACTGAGCTTAGACGAAGATGCTACAAATACTTTTGAGTTATTTTTCAGAAATCCCAATAAAGGTCACATCTTTAAAATTATCTTCCCTGGAGACGACGTATCCGACCAAGCGTAATTCGGCTGAGCCCGGTCGAATCTGTCGAGCCCGGATGGATGGCGCTGGCGTTCCAGTTGGCGGTGATTGTGACTCATCTCCGACATGTACAATGTGCGTATGTATGCGTCACGATACATAGTGTCCGATGTCACTTGTCTCTCTTTTTGTGCAGTAATATAATTGTCGACCTGGACCACTGTTCTGGTGTGATCTCTTCTCTCGCGATGTTTAAAAAGCGTCAGTATAGTCAATCCATGAGGAAGCTACCACCGGCTCTGAAAGTAGTTCTGCTGAGAAGGGCCGGCAAGAAACTCAACAATTACTCTTTTAAATATAGAAGTTACATTTTATTTATTTTATTAACATAAGATACAAATTTCCATTTAATTTTATCTTTAAATTGTTGAAAACCTTTTCAATCTAGGATAAAAATCTAGGATAGTTTGTGGAATCTTATTATACATGCGTCAGGCCCATGAACGATTTATTCGCTTTTTGGAGTCAAAATCTGGGCGTAACAAGCTTATTTATATTCCTAGTGTTTATTGAAGCGATTATTACTAGTGATTTATTAGTCTGAATCCAATCTAGTTTAAAAACAAAACTTTCAAAGAATGAATTATTCTATACGAGGATAGATTTAGTTTTTAATATTTACAACTTCTTATGGATATTCAGAAAGTAAAGATACACTTAAGATCGTTATCATGTGATAACGGTAAAATAAAAGATCGCAATTCACGTGAAAAACTGCGTGGCGCCAATCACTTTATTACGTATGAATGAATGATTTAAGACAATTTATGTTAATATTCATTTTACACTAACAAGTGTAAAACATTAACGACGACAATTTTTTATGTAGACTGTAATTACAGGGTAAATAATATGGATAAAACAAATATAAAACCTACTAAATTAATACTAATATAATTACTGTACTTATTTTCTTTCGGTAAATCCTGGGATTCTATTATTTTTTCCTGGTAAAAATTATTAAATACAATAAGTTGTTAAATAAAATTTGATTTTGAAGTGGGGCGGATAATAAATTGTCTTTTATTATCCAACCTTGTTATTAGTTCCAAATTCATTTATTACTCTTAAACACGAAAGAAACACTTGAATGAAGGGAAAAGAAAGAACGATATCTATATAATAGAAAGGTAGCTTTCTCAGTTTTTCTTTGTCCTGAAGCACTCAGCATCGGCATGGTAGGTACATACCGCGCATCTCACTCACCTGAGGTTAAAATTTCGGCGAGATTTTGGTACAGTGCGTTGAATTTTTAGTTTAAGCACTTTTATTCATTAAATTCACGATTTGATAAAACAAATCTTGTAATAAAAAAACTATAAGTAAGTTTAATTTCAATGTAAACAAGATACAAATATCGTTTAGGGCATAGGTACAGTTATCTCTTTTTTGACTGAGATAATCCCTATCAACAAAGATGACACGAGTGCACATTTTCTAGAACAAAATAAAATCTGAAGGTTACTGCGTTGTATGTACATATAATATATATGATTTATAAACACTGAGGAATAAATTTAAACACATATTATGTATTTTTTATTATTCGGATCTTATAATAGTTACTTAAACCTTGATAATATATTTTATACAACATATTCTTTATCAAACTTATGAAAAATAATACAGATATTACATATTATATGACTTAGGCAAAGGTGGACTTATCCCAAAAAGAGGTTTCTTTCAGTCAACCCATGGACTTGAGATATAATGTTAAGTAGCGTGACAATTAAGGTCACTCTCGAGGTCAAATATTTAAATCGATTGACAATTGTAGATATTGAGTAAGAAACAAAAAAAAAACAGACAGAATTGAGTAAGAACCGTTTCTTTCTTGAAGTCGGCCACAAAGATGCATATCAAACTGACTTAAAAAATCCTTATCTTTTGATTTAGCCACTTAGATTAATACGTTTAAAGTGGTTTCGATTATTATGACTATGAGTGATGAGCGTGGCCTGTGTTGCTAGGTTTAGTTATATGTATCTACTTAAATCAACATCTGCGTAGATCAACATTGTAACTGCATATTAGAATCATTTAAAAAAATTATATATTTAAAGTCTATATTGCTACAATCCTGAGTTATAACGTTGTTTCATTCAATAATAATGTCTTTATGACTGATTTTGGCTACGGTGGCCAATCTTACAGAGACTTGCCAGACGCGCAGGATGTTATAATGCACAAGTGTACGCGCAGACGCAAGTGCACACTCTACTCCGGCCTGTTACTAAAAATATATTAAACTTGGCCTTACCTGGCACTCGAACCCAGGACCTCCGGATCTGCAGCCATGCTAGCCTAGACCACCGAGAAAATTAAAAATTAAAAATATTATTTTATGTTAAAAAATTAGGTACACTTTCAATATTATTTTAATTAACATATTATCTTGAATTCAAAGAACATATAATACTATATTTATTGAAATAATATAAATAAACAGAAAAAACTTTTATTATAAAATTAGTTATACCCCTAAATAGTCATAATGAATAGGTAGTAGTATGACTCAAAAAATATGCTTTTGACATCTAGTAGGAGGCGAGTCATCGTTTACTAAATATCTTCTTCTTCTTCTTCTTCTTCTGCACGGCTTTTCCGCACTTAGGCATCGTTGCCCGTTGTGCGTGAGCTTGTGCTGCATGTAGTACTAATCTTTCCAACCCAGAGAGTTCCAGTAGTCAAGCAGGCTGCCGGTGTCCTGTAAGATTTCCTGGAGCGATCTTCTGGAGTCAAGTTTTTCTGCGCGTAGGTGTTCCAGTTCGTCACATTCTGTTAGGTTGTGGGCTGGTGTTTCATCCCCTCGGAGGCATGCTCTGCACAGAAGGCTGTCTGTGATACCTAAATTGAAAAGGTGTTTGTTGAGATGGCAGTGACCTGTCATAAGTTCCACCACCGTTTTTAGTTTTGTCCTGTTTAGGCGTGTTAGTTTAGTTGCTTCTTTAGACTGACGGCAGTCTGTGTTAGCGTTCCAGAGTGAGTTTACTGTTTTGTTTGTTAGTTCGTGTAACCACGATTTGTATTCAGTGAAGGGAATTGGAGTTAGTGGTATAGGCCCTTGTACCGTTAGTTTTGATGCTTGTTTGGCTAATTTGTCAGCAGTCAAATTGCCTTCGGAGTTGGAGTGACTCTTTACCCATGAAAGTTTAACTTTGTTGGTTAAAGAAAGTTTTTCTAGTGTATGTATCTACTATGTATTTTGATTTAGTAGTGTTTTTTGCCAATGCTAATAATAGCGATTTGCTGTCGGTTTTTTTAAGTATGGAGGTGTTAAGTATTGGTTTTGTTAGTATTTCTTGAGCACCGATTGTGACGTCGGCGCATTCTGCTTGTAACACTGAGTTGTACCTACCCAGGTGATGGCTAGTTTTAATGTTAAGCGTTGGGCAGTATATGCCTGCTCCAAAGTTTGCCATTTCTTTCTTTCTCTCGCTAATCTTGGCCATAGTTTGCCTGCTGTCTTTTCTATGTCGTCAGACCATCTTCTCGGTGATCAGACCACCGATGGACCACATATCAAACAAATATTCTATTAAGAGGCCGTTCCTAAATTTGTTGGACATGGGTTTCATTCAAGCTTTGCAAAGGCCTAAGCTTCATTGAACCTGTAAAATCTAAAGAAGGGCTACCAAAATAATATATGCGAAATAAGAGGCAAGCGCTTGTCGCGTGTACGCTACGACACAACATAGTAATTTCAAATTCAATGAACTTTACCTACTTCTGATATTTAAAATGAAATTACAAAAATGTAATCAACTACTCTTATAACGGGAGGCAGATCGTCAGCTAAAAGATTAGAGTAAATGAGAGACAATTTTCTATATAGGAATGAAAGTTCATGACAAATATACCCTAAATCTTATGTATCTTTATAATAATATTATAAAGAGGCAGAGTTTGTTTGTTTGTGTTTGTTTGAACGCGCTAATCTCAGCAACTACTAATCCGATTAGAAAAATTCTTTTTGCCTTAGATATAATAGAATTCTAACTGAGTCTAATCTGTACATTACACGCTGTCACTAAGTACACGCTGGTCAAGTGCGGGTTGGAGGACTTCACATGTCTTTCGGAAACTTGCTAGGTTCTCTCAGACATGTAGGTTTCCTCACGATGTTTTCCTTCACCCTTAGGCAAGTGGAAATCATGTTGGAAATGATTTGCACATGAAAATATCGTAAGTTCGGGATTAGAACCCGCTTCACTTGATTTTTCAAGCAAGCACGTTACCACTGGGTACCACTGCCTTATCGACACAAAGGCCGAATCTATAGTTTTTAGATTTTTTCTCTGTCTGTCTATGTGGGAACGCATCACGAAAAAATCACTGAACAGATTTTGATGAAATTATGTATGAAGGGAAAATATCTCATCTCTGAGAAATGTATACTAAACTTTAAAACCTATCTAGGACGAACACGAACGGATCGAGGGTGAGTCGCTAGTGAATAATAAAATGAAAATAAACCCAAAATGATTAAACTTCTATAGTAACTAAAGGGCACAAAATAATAATTTTTTTATCGGCACCGGTATGTCCCCGACCAAATGGCGGTATTGTCAACACATCAAAGGACGACCTAAAACACTTTCGGCATTCATAAAAGAAGTAAGGAAGTAAATAATATATCTGTGTAACATTATGATAAAACGTATGGAGTTTATGTAAATGTGGTTTGCGTCGCAGGTTTTTGCTTCTGACGTATGAGCTTATAAAGAATATTATTCATATTAAAATAAAATAACTACACATTGTTATCTATTCGAATTTAAAGTCATGCTACACAGTGAAATAAATAAAAAGCAATACAATACATGATTGAATGCGTTTTTATTTTTAATAAGCACTAATAAAACAACGTTTAAAAGAAGTTGGAATATTAATAGCTTTAATATGTATTAAAATTATAAATGTGAAAATTTATGAGTATGGATGTTTGTTACTCTTTCACGCCAGAACGGCTGAACGGATGTGGTTGAAATTTGGCACAAAGATAGATTATTGTCTGGAATAACACACTTTTTATCCCGGAAAAATGCACGGTTCCCGTGGGATAATATTGTTTTTCTTTTCCCAGAGGCGAACCCGAGCGAAGCGAGGATGAGCCGCTAGTAAAATATAATTCTGTGAATAAACCGCGTTAAAATGGATTATTTTTTTACGTTTGAGTTATTCCAATAAAATCTTATTCTTAATACGTTATTAATACCATAAACCATTTAACTGTTTCATTAGATAAGTATTCCGATGATCAATCTCGAAGCACGAGGCCACGTGGGAGATAAAAGAATGCAGGATGGCGTTCCAACGGTCAAACTAATGTAAAGCCGCGTCATATTGTTTTTTTACATATTTTCTACGACTTGACGAATCTAAAGTGCTTGCAAAAATCTATTTGAATAAATTATATCTACTTTGAATTTGAAACTTATGCGTAAAAAAATATTTTAGGGTAGTTTTTGCACTTGTGGGTTATTTTTGAAAATATCGTTACTGCGGTAAATTAAAATTAAAAATAATAATTTCATGACGTAATTTTAATTTATGGTAATTGGGTACGATTAAATAAATGTTCCTAAGTATCTAATAATTAAATATTAATTAATTTAAGTAATAATTATTTATTAGTAATTATCTTAAGTTTTACATTTAAATTAAAAGGTACAATCATATCGTGAACATAACATTAATATGGTAATTTTACTTACAAGGTTCTTCAGTAATTTAAACGTTATTATTAATAAAATGTAACCGAGGACTGCAAAAAATGTGTTTATAATAAAATACGGAATAATTTTATTTTCTTAAGTATATAACAGTTTCCTTCAGTTAACAACGTTAACGTTAAGGTTTTAAAATTATTTTTATAATAATCATATTGTTAAAAATATAACTAAACGCGACTTTTAAATCGTGTCAAAGTGTGGTTACTGTGATTGAGTAGTAAGATAAAGGATAACCCTAAGATAAGGAGCTGTCGATCGACACCTTCAGTATCTCACTGTAGCTGACATTATCACCGATCCTCTAGATACAATTGTTCCGATAAAATTGATGTCTTACTAGAAAATAAATTACTTTGGTCTCAGATCTCGAGACGAACTCTGTTGCGGTCAAAATGGGTGGTGAGTATTCTTCCAAAATTTAAAATTGCAAAGACTAATTTACTTCAAAGTTCGTATTACAATAATTTGAATTAGTTATTATTATTTTACATCTATTACCTGTTAATATGTTAAATAAATATTCATTATAATTATTAATGTATACAGTACCTACATATAAAGTATTCTTTTGTTCTAAAAGGATCTCCTGAATATTTTTTAAATATAGAGATGTGTTTCTACTTTCTGTGCTTAAAGATATAAAGATATCTACCTAGTCGATTATACAATCAGTAATTTAGTTTTGAGAAGCAATTTCACAGTTTGCATGTACCTACTTACTGTGTAGTAGTTATTAAAACTAAGCTAGTGCAATTTAATTTATCTAATTTACCATTTCCATACGCTAAGTGACGGTTATAGATATAAGTGGAGATGTTGTGTAATAAACGAAAACGAAATTTCACTATTTAAGTAATTCAATGTTTCTTTGACTTTGAAATGAATTCGACGTCTTTCTGTCATATATCCTTTTAAGACTTAGTGTTATATCACATCAATATGGTGATAATATTTGAAAAATACTAAGTGCATGACTCTATCTCCAAAACTTTTCTTGATAAATTACTGCGCATTGATGGATTGATGGAAAATTATCAGCAACAACCACGGCAGCAGAAAATAACATTTGAAACTTATCAACAGAACACTTAATGCGCGTGCTCGACAGACATCTGACATTTTTAAATAAGCATTAGATATAGATTGGAAATTCAATGTTTACGAAAAGTAAATTTATCATAGAAAATAAACTTGTGTTGTGTAAAGCTATATATTTTTATAGGTTCTATATATTAAATATGCAATAAGTCGGTAGTAAGAAAGTAATACTATATAGTAGAGTCGGTTAAATAATATTAGCAAAGTGTAGTGAATGTATTGAAACTAACGTATTTAAAATAGAATGTTTGTCGCAACCAACGGGTATAGAGATATCAACTACTTACTGTTATACAGGCCGAAGATTACCTAAATCTCTTATATTTGCGTTGATATACAGGCTAAAGAGTTAAACTCTAATATTCTCGTACCTATATCTGAAAAAGTATTATGGAGTTCACGACTGACTTGTAAAAGTCTATTACAATAAAGTGCTTATGTTTTAATTTGATACATGATAAAGAGACGTAAAATATGTTTACAGTGACCACTCGGCTGCTTTTCTTAGCGGCGGCGCTGGCCTGCGCCTCCTCGCTCTCAATCAGTTTGAGGCAAAATCCGGAGACTATTTGTATAGGCCAAGAGAATTTCCTACGTATCGCCAACGTCGACAGCTGCCTGTTCTACTACCAATGCTACTCCGGTCGGTCCTACCTCATGCAATGTCCTATGGACACGTGGTTCAATGAAGAAGAACAGGTACGAAAATTTGTTAAACGGGATATTTATAGTTACATAGTGTCATGAATAAAAAGCAAAGATTTGTTTTTGTGCATGATATAAAATACATACATTAGGTTTGAGAGCACTAAATGTTGCCCAAGTCCATATAAGCAAATCACACGCCGTTAAAAGCGAAATGTCTGTTAACAAGTATAAGATGATTAGTAAGCACAATAGTAAATATGTTCCAATGGGTACCTTTAGTTATATTTTGTTCATATTATACCTTTATTCATATTAAATAGTTATTTATTCAATTAGAATTAACCATTACTTCAGGCATGGTAATGTATATAATATTACCATGCTTCAGGCGTTTATCAGGACTCTTATTAATCTCCTTTTCTTTAACATATAATAATATTATTATTAATGCTCAATAAAATAAATATTAATTATTTGTAAATTAATATTATGTCTTATGGTAGGTACATCCTACTATCCTACTAATATTATA
This sequence comes from Argynnis bischoffii washingtonia, assembly GCA_033884665.1. Lineage (NCBI taxonomy): Eukaryota > Metazoa > Arthropoda > Insecta > Lepidoptera > Nymphalidae > Argynnis > Argynnis bischoffii. Next base: position 4,641,539 of record CM066619.1, on the reverse strand, counting down.
AATGTGAAAGTTTGTGAGGATGTATGGGTGTCTAGATGTATAGATGTATGGATGTTTGTTACCCTTTCACGCAAAAACTACGAAATGGATTTTAATAAACTACAATAATATAGCTTATAAGTATATTAAAATAACGCATCTAGCTACCTTTTATCCCAGAAAAATGTACGTTTTCCGTAAAATAGATTTGTATTTTTCTTTCTAAAGGTGAACCCGAGTGAAGCGAGGGTGAGCCGCTAGTATATAATATACTTAGGTGTTTAAACAAATAATAATTTTTACATACAATTCTCTTTCTGAATTTTGTTTTGCTTTTCTTTGAAGTCACTATAATTTATTTTCTAAATTATGTAGTAGTATAAAACTAAGTTCATTATTGTAACTAAATTTCACTTAGGTATGTATTATATTAACATATTTATTCAACAAGACTAAAATGTTTTCGAGGACTACACGATTTTGCAACTAATTTCTACGTGGTAATGCAAAGCGAAACTAGAGTTGTGAATGTGTATGGTTGACATTTATAAATCAATTTTAATTTATAATCTTGTTTAATGATTGTATCAGTAGAAAATTTGTTGGTATAAACAGTTTTATATTTACATCGAACAACATTTTTTTGATCGATGTGTATATATTAAGTTGATTTATTGGTAATAATTTTAAATACTGTTTGTTTTCTAAAAAAGATAATGAACACAATAATAATTATTATTATTTAAAATTGTAATTTCGAATTGCTGACATAGGTATAATTTTTATTCTTATATCCAAAGATGTGAATTTCAAAACAATAATAGCTGGATTAACATAAAAACTTTATCAATATAGCCTACAAGGCCTACTATTTTTAATGGATTTTATTATTACAGATTTGCGATCGATCATCTCCACCGGAGGGCTGTGTAACTGGACTTGAGCCTGAGCCTGAGCCTGAGCCAGAGCCAGAGCCAGAGCCAGAGCCTGAGCCAGAGCCAGAGCCTGAGCCTGAGCCAGAGCCTGAGCCTGAGCCTGAGCCTGAGCCTGAACCTGAACCTGAACTTGAACAAGAATCCGAAGAAGAACTAGAGGAGGAGCCAGAAGAAGAGGATGAAGAAGTGTTACAAGAAGTTTCTGTGGCAGTACCAGAAAGTGAGGCACAGGAACAAGAAGATGAAGAAGAGAAACTAGAAGAGGAACCAGAAGAAGAAAATAATGAGGATGAAGAAGATTCAGATAATGAAGATGAATCGGTTGACGAGGAAGAATCAGGTATTTCAGATGAAGAGAATGAAATTGAAAACGAAAACGAAGAAAGTGAAGAAATTGATGGGTCTGGCGAAGAAGACATTGAAGAAGATGCCATTGTAAAATTTATTAAAGCAAATCGATTAAGACAAGAAGAACTTGAGGAGGAATTAGAAGAAGAACTTGAAGAGGAACTTGAAGAATTTGAATATAAGAGTAGTAAAGACAAAATTGTGAAAAGATTACGTAGATCTAGTTTGAGACAAGAGAATGACGCTGATGATGATAATGATAATGATGGTGATAACGACGACGATGACAACGAAGAAGTCGAAAATGAAGACAGTGATGGTGATGACAATGATGACGAGGATAATGAGGATGATGAGGATAATGAGGATGATAAGGATAATGAAGATGATGAGGATGATGAGGATAATGAGGATGATGAGGGTAATGAGGATGATGACGATGAAGAAGAAATAAAGAGAAGTCAGGAGGAAGTTGAAGAAGAAAACGAAAATGATAACGATGACAATGATCTAGAAGAACAAGAGGAAGAGAATGATGATGACGATGATGAAGATGATAAGAATGATGATGATGACGATAGCAAAGATGAAGAAGAAAATGATGATGATGACGATGACGATGATGACGAAGATAACGATGATAATGAAATTGCTACACGATCACGCAAACGCAGACAAAATGAAGATGATAACGAAGATAACGACGACGACGATGACGATGATGATAATGATAATAGTGATGATGATGATGATAGTGATGATGATGACGATAGTGAAGATGATGATAATGACGATAACGATGATAACGATGAAAACCAATCAGAAGAAACAAGGACATTTTTCCAGAGGCTAGTCAGAATATTCGCTTAAGACGTTGGCCCTTTCATTTCAAAAGTATCTCCAATAGGAGTACCCACTTGAAATGTCGTAGCATATTCTTATATTTAAATCTAGACGTAAGTGCTGAGAGTAGTTGTTGTTTCACTTTGTGCAATTTTGTAAATATACTGACGTGAGTGTGTATTAAATAAAAAGTTATCACATTTATTTATTTCATTTTTCTTATAATTATCTTTTGAATTTATTCCAGGTTCTATCATAAATATTAAATATAACCTTGTTTTGTAGAGACGCTTATAAGAGAACTGCCTGGTAGTCAAGTGGCCAGCATTTACGGCTAAAAATTCATAGATACTGGGTTCGAGTCCCGGGTCAGGCGAAGTTTATTTAGGGTCTTATCAGCAGCAAAGAAAAAATATTGCAATTAAATATCGATAGATATACTCGTTTGTATCGATTTTTTAGTAAAGATTGTGTAAAATGGGGAAGATTTTTCGAAAGGGCATTTTGCCAGAAGCGGGTAAAATAGGGGATTAAAGATTGTATGAAACTCACTGTCATTCTTAATGTGAAATACACAGAAAGTGGTGTTTTTCGCTTTAAGATAAGAAATAAGAAATATATTTATGTGATTTTTTTTCGAAATTCATCCCTTAAGGAGATAAAAGTGAGTAATAAAGTTTATATGGGTAATTAATTATTTATGTTTAGAATTACTTGAAACTTGGTATAAATGCTCTTTAATACAATTAAATAAATACATGTTTAAGCATTTTTCGAATTTCAATCCCATAACGGGGTAAATTGGGGGATGAAATGAATTTGTATGAAACTGGGTAATTAATATAATAAATAAAAAAGAATATTGACCTGTAGACGATTTAAGAGTTTTAAAATCACTTTCTTCAAAATGATGTCCACATAGCCTTAAATATATAGATTGTGATTTCGCTAAGTTTGGTCGTCTTATTGCTTTAGCCCACAATTTCTTCAGTTTTTATCTTTTGGGAACAAATGATATTTGCACCCTGGCACTGCAAGATTTGTTATTTTAGTTAAATTATTAATAAAATGAAAAAAAAAACCATCCATGCTTAAAGCTTTACAATATACTGAGGGCTATAGTGTTACAAAACATATTTCTAAACACATCTTTTATTAAATAGAATCGTAGATATTAATAGTGCTGTAGGCATCAATCGGCTATTTAATTAGTTATTTATATTTACTTAATTGCTATATTTAATTAATACTAAATTATATTTCAAATATCTTAAAACAGATAAGCGTTTTGTTTCCGAACGGGTTTTGTATTATCTTTCCAATTCACTCGTGTGTTTTATTATTTTGTATAAATAATTACTATTTATTACAGTTATAAATTATATGCATAATTACATATCCAATATTTAATTAATGTTAAACTTATATTCAATATTTAATAATATAACAGAATGTATTATTTCTAATAAGTTGCTTTTTGATCATTCTGGCGTGAGTGCGGGTACTTGTATTTAAAGCCGTGTAATGGTGAAATGGGGGTTGAGTTGAATTCAGGCGGTGATAATAACGTTTTGCTATAACGATCCACAAGTGCTGTTCGCCATCTTCGTCTTGCTGTCTCTCTGCGCGTTTTATCTCAGAAGTGGGATGGAGGACAAAATGCTCAAGCCATACTTTCGTGGAACTACTCAGGTACACAGTCATATTTTTTTTTTAACTTTTGATATTTCATCTTATGTATAAAAAAAAATAATACTATAACGGTAAAAGCAACTGAAGTAATGAATAAATAACTATTTAATCAAACGATTTAAGCGAAAAGTAACTATTTACAAATCATCCGAATCCAACGTGTTGCTTAGTCAAAAAATATAGAAGTTATAGCTGATGCTACATACTCGTATGCAACTAGGAAATAAAATATCTAGTAACTAAAGCTAGAAGCCTTGTGTGACTCCAAAATTGAAATATCTAATAACTAAATCTAGATCTGTGTGCCTAATATAAAATTGCTTAGTGAATAAAATCTAGTAGTTTGACTAGATCTGTGTGAATAACATAAATCTGTGTGAACAACATAAAATGGCTTAGTGAATAAAATCTAGCAATTTGACTAGATCTGTGTGAATAACATAAAATGGCTTAGTGAATAAAATCTAGCAATTTGACTAGATCTGTGTGAATAACATAAAATGGCTTAGTGAATAAAATCTAGCAATTTGACTAGATCAGTGTGAATAACATAAAATGGCTTAGTGAATAAAATCTAGCAATTTGACTAGATCTGTGTGAATAACATAAAAGGCTTAGTGAATAAAATCTAGCAATTTGACTAGATCTGTGTGAATAACATAAAATTACTTAGTAAATAAAATCTAGTCATTTGACTTAGATCTGTGTGAGTCTGAAAAAAATAACAACATCTAGTAAGCCTAGATCTGTGTGGCAAGAGTTGTTGATAAACATTTAAAACAAAATATTTTGTACAAAGTACTAACCTGCTAATAGTGACCACGAATAGTAAAATATTGACTTAATAAGAAAAAAAAAAATAGATAATGTGTAAATAAAAATAACAACTATTTTATATAAATGCCTTGGAGTGGTAAAGATTTTCTTGCTGTTCTATGTGCTGTTCATTTTAATACAAAGCACATTTACCGTCTTTTACTTCTATTCTTTCCCAGGAGTAGAATATTACTGAAAAGTTATAAAATCGCCGTGAGACACGGCTAATGCAGAATGGCCGAATGTTACAAAACATATTTCTAAACACATCTTTTATTAAATAGAATCGTAGATATTAATAGTGCTGTAGGCATCAATCGGCTATTTAATTAGTTATTTATATTTACTTAATTGCTATATTTAATTAATACTAAATTATATTTCAAATATCTTAAAACAGATAAGCGTTTTGTTTCCGAACGGGTTTTGTATTATCTTTCCAATTCACTCGTGTGTTTTATTATTTTGTATAAATAATTACTATTTATTACAGTTATAAATTATATGCATAATTACATATCCAATATTTAATTAATGTTAAACTTATATTCAATATTTAATAATATAACAGAATGTATTATTTCTAAGTACCTGGGCGACCGAGCTTCGCTCGGAGTTCTTGAAAGATTGTATATTTTACATTAATTGACTAAGTGTTACTGAGAAAGTTGTATAGATGTCGCGATAAGAACAATTTTCTTTTTAATTTGGCTTAAAAATAATTTTACATTAAGTGACTAAGTGTTACTGAGACAGTTGTATAGATGTCGCCATAAGAATAATTTTCTTTTTAATTTGGCTTAAAAATAATTTTACATTAAGTGACTAAGTGTTACTGAGACAATTGTATAGATGTCGCTATTAAATTTTGCGTAGAATAATGCATAAGAAAAACGCATGAAAACTCGAAAACACGCGTTTTCCCAGACATGTGACTAATCTAGATCAATTTTTCGCCCCCGAAAGCCCCCATATACAAAATTTCAGCAAAATCGTTAGAGCCGTTTCCGAGATCGCTGGTATAAATAAATATATAAATATACAAGAATTGCTCGTTTAAATATATAAGATAAGTTGCTTTTTGATCATTCTGGCGTGAGTGCGGGTACTTGTATTTAAAGCCGTGTAATGGTGAAATGGGGGTTGAGTTGAATTCAGGCGGTGATAATAACGTTTTGCTATAACGATCCACAAGTGCTGTTCGCCATCTTCGTCTTGCTGTCTCTCTGCGCGTTTTAATAGTGATCGCGACATCTTGTGGGAGAAAAAGGCAAAATTCTTCCCCATTAACAAATGATAAAATACTCTTAAAGAAAAACAAATCAATATATTCGTAAATCAAAGTGTATTTCTACTGATTATTATTAAAAAATCAGCAATCATGTAATAATTGATTTTGTAGATCATATTCAAAGATGGCGCTTTTACTTTTTATTAATTGTTTAACACAGTTAAAAACTGTTAACTTCACTTAAATTTGTTTATTTGAATGTGGGATGATTATTTTGCAATATTTGACATAATAATGTCTTTTTGACCGATTTCGGCCACTGCGACCAATCTCACTGAGACTAGCCAACTGCGCAAGAGATATTATTATAGACTCTACTCCTGATACTTTCAAAGTCCGACGGGACGATGCTTTGACACGACCGGTGAGTGTTGGCGCAAGACGGCTTTACGTGCTTTGCCTCGGCACGGGGGTGTAACACCGCCAACTTCCCAACTCCGAGCAGTTATTGAGATCATCTTAACAGAAAAACTTAGTAATTAAACTTGGACCAACCCGGGACTTGAACCCAGGGCCTCTGGATCTGCGACCCTACATGCTAGCCACTAGACCACTATTTGTCATAGTTTATACGAACGAATACATATTTGCTTGAGGTAATTGAAAAAAAAACATTTTCAAATTTTAGCAATTTATTACATCATTATTATACAAAATAAATCTCAAATACAATAATAATTATAGTATAAGTAACACAACCAAAGCAAACCATTAACATTGGATTTGAGAGAAGTTTATGTCACGGTAGGCCCGTATAGGAGCGGCCGTAAATGCATAGAATCGACACCTGCAAAGAAAAACATTGCAACTCGGTATTAAGATGATTTAAAAATAGAAGTAAATTTTCTCACATGTTTTAAAGTCTGAATTCGAATCTGCTACAATACTGAGTTACAATGTTGCTCCTTGCAAGTATAGATATTAATATTCACGTTAACTAATGAATGACTCGTTAGTTCTACTCATTGGCAGTTATCGATACTGGCACCGACGCGATGCAAACGAAGCGAATACAATATATATTAAAGCTTAATTACAAAAATAATCTAAATTAATGACAGCAACAATAAATAAACAAGCCGATTTAGTTGTTACCGGAGACGGTTAATGTGAATCGATATGTCAATATCGGTCTCACGATTACTATTGACACGTAAAACCGATTATTCGGAATCGAGCACCAAAATCAATCGATTCAGACAGCCAATGTAATCGTAAGACCGTGAATTTAGTCAGATATAAGTAATGTCAATGAAATATATTATTAAAACACCAGATAAATTCACTAAAGGCGTTAGAAATGTATATAATTCGAGATACTATCGTATTATGTGCAAGTCATTTGTAACTTGGTCCTAACTCAGTATAAAAGTTAGCTAATGAGTAGATTAGATATGTGATGTGTTAAAATGTATAGAACGTTCTGTGACGTAGAAATATGAACCCGCGACCCTTTCCACATGCTATACAGCTTTTTATGATCAGTAGACTAAGCTATATAACAGTGGAATTACCATAAAAATCGGTCCAGTAAATTTTGGTTTAAATATATACCGGGTAATATAAGTTTAAGATATCACAATAAAATCATATTTCCGATCGTCACAGATTATAAAAGCCTATTCTAAAGCGTATATAATAGTACAAGTTTAAGAATATCTAGCGATTTACATACGATATTCATATTTTGACCAGATACATTTCGCCTACATTTTGCGTAGTGTTAAATAAAAATTACCATTTTTAGAAAACACTGAAACGCAATACAAAAATATCACTTTCACATTGTTATTGTCATATCCATGCGTTAATAATAATAATTTAAAAAAAAAAAAAAAACTAAAATATTTAGTACAATATGATACAAATATTAGAAAGTTCAGTTAAAGTAGTTAAGAAGGGAATACGTATAAATAAATGTATAATAAAATATATAAAAACAATAATAAATAAAAAAAAACAACATGCCATGGATGCGACAAACACAACGCCATACAATTCCATATATCAAATCCTCAACAAGCTAATCTACGTTACATGAAAAATATCACGATAACGAATACATAGTTTCGCATTCCGTTAGTACAAAAACGTTCCGTTGCTATAAAATTTAAGCGTGCCCTTAACTAATTGTATCAAATCCTTCGAATTCAGTAAAAAAGTACGAAATGGTTGTACAAAAAGCCCTTCTATCTTCGGATCGATCTCGTCCATTCCTTAGAAAGTTTCTTTTTGGTTTCAGAATGTTCTAGAATGCTCTCGAAGGATGTTAACCCGCGGTCGCGGTAAGGTTTTGTTCCATATGTAAATGGCCGACGGGTCAAAATAGGCCGACGTCCTTTTTCATATTGGTTTGCTTCCAAGCGGGTAGCACTTCGAACTCTTCTTTGGTCATGCCGAATGCCTCCTGTAATAAATATTTGATTATTATAATAAACATTTAAATTAAAAGAAACGTGTAATAATCCTACTGATATTATAAATGTGAAAGTTTGTGAGGATGGATATTTGTTATTCAATGACGACAGAACGGCTGAACGGATTTGGATGTAATTTGGCACTGAGATACGTCATAGTCTGGAATAGCACATAGGTTACTTTTTATCCCAGGAAAATGTACGTTCCGGTGGGATAGACTTGTTTATGTCTAGGGGCGAACCTGAAGCGAAGCTAGAGTGATTCGCTAGTTATACTAAAACATATAAATTAAAAAAATATTTCATTATTTCTCAGTTTGTCTCAAAAATGGTATGCGTTATAATTTTGATATATCAAAGAAAATGTTATGGGATCTATTTTAAAAGGACACATCAAGCCGTTTCTGAGAAATGGATATAATACATAAAAAAGAATACTCGTTGAACACCCTTTTTAGAAATCCTTATTTTTTGAATTCAGTCAAAACTTACTGCGGATCGTAGTTAGATATTATTTTAATAATTAAAATGAATAATAATTAATATCCATAGATATTCAATATGGTTACGTAGCTATTTCAATGTTAGCATCGAGCTTAAAATGCTTAAAGCAGACCCTTTAATTTTATATAATACTTATATTCTTTTGTATCTACTATGAGCTCTCGGAGCAAAAAGTTTTTGTTTACACTATATAAGTTACAGTATAGTTTGTCTTTTGTCCGTTTTTGTGTGATGCACGTTTTACGTTCAACTGTTTTTTTATATAATACTTCCTTAGATAAATAAATATAAATATGTCGGTACATTAACACACAGCACCATCTAGTGCCATGGTAAGCTACGAGGCCTGTGTTATGGATACCAGATAGTTGATACACTACACATATATAATTTTAAATACATACATATTATAAACATAAACACCCATGACTGGAGTACAAACATTCGTACTCATCACACAAATGAATGCCCCCAACGGGACTCGAACTCGAGACCGCTGGCACAGCAAGAAGGGGCACTACAAACTGAGCAAAATGTGCCGTCGATTTAAACTACTTTTCACTATTTCTCACTCAATAATATGTAATCCGTTCTTATTTATTGCTTTAACGAAGCGAGAGTGTGTCACTTGCGTTTGTGAGTGATTGCTTTCGTTTCGCTCGGGTACGTCCCTAGGTGTCTAACAGTACCCTGTTACTCCAGATATTAGTTTATCTATGTACATACAAACTTTCACATTTATAATAGTAGATCAATATGACACAAAGCTATTATAAATTATTACAAAACCTTATATAAAAGCACTTCGTCGTATCAGTTCGTATTTGTCCAAACGACAAATTTACCGAAAGAGTTTTTTTTAATACAGAATTATTGACTTTTAAATGTCAATTCTATTGGTATAAAATGTATATTTTACTTTAAAAAATTCGACCAAAATGTATTTAAACTATACATATATGTATATAAATCTTATAAATAAATCTTCGGTTTTAAAGTAGAGGGAAAATACTCTGTAATATAAATTACAACAAGTATTGGTAGTTAGAAAAAATAAGCATTAAAGCGATGACTTATTAAAACCCTTGTGATAGCTTCAATCAATAAATACAGTATGCGTAAGTACCAGGACTTAAATGAAATTATCTTTTGGGATTTCATCGCATCGGGATTTATTTTGATTTTTGGTTCCCGACGTTTCGATTGCTTTACAGCAATCATGGTCACGGGAGAGACTAAGGTGTTAGATGTCTCAAAGGCATTATATAGTTGTTACAGACAGCCAGCCTACCCACAAAATAACAAAAATAGATTCAAAATTTTGAAAATTGGCACCAAAGTACCTTACAATATTTGTTAATTTTAATTTTAAACATTTTTATAATTTTAATCATTTTATACTTGAAATATGGAATACTATTAATATAATTTTAACTTTTATTATTATAATTATTACAATTTTTTAGAAAACTTATTATTGTATTATTGTTTAATAATCTATATTTTTAGTGTTACCATTATTATATTTATAGCCATAAAGAAAAATAAAATATTAATTATTTAAGCCACATTTTGTTCTATGTGTACTTTAGAAAATTAAAATCAATTAAGAATTCCATTTACAAATGAAAAATATTAATTTGAAATACTGTTATTTTGATCTACACAGTAAGAACTTACTACATCTAACTGTTATGTTTAGATTTATTATTAGATTTTATAATATTAATAACAGGATCCCACGACGATGGTAGTACCCAGCCATCTTCCCAATTAAAATTTGATTGTTTTTTTAATTTCTATGGCTTCCCGAATCATTCTAGGGAGATATCGATTTTCCTTCGCGAGGATTTGGGGTCTATCGAAGCGAATATAATGGCTTGGGCGGTCCTGACTATGTTTGCAGACACATCAGCTATGTGAAACACCGCCGTAATGCAACATCAAAATAAATCCGCGAAGAAAGCCGAAAAGATAGTTATATTTAAATGTCTACTATTCGCGTAAATCTAAGAAAGTATTATACCAAGACTTACTTACACATGCTGTATTTATCAAAATTAAGTACCAGAAACCAGCGGCGTAACTAGCCTTTAAGGACCTAGATGCAAAAAAATGGAAGTGCCCTTTGCCTATTGTGAAAACGAATGTGGTCGACAGAGTCAGTTTTCGAACTTCTCCCATTTTTCAAACCGCTCTCACGGAAGAACGGGTAGAGCAAAATTTAATAAAGAAGTTGGGTTTTAGAGGACCATTCACCGTTTAATAGAACATAGGTTTGATCACATTTCTCGTGATCGTCATAAAAATAATATGCGGAAATTTACGACACTTTTTTCTGGCGGTTTTTTTTACTCTTACGAGGGTTTTGAAATAAAAGAATCGTTTGTGGCCCCCTTGCGTCAGAGGCCCCATGCAACCGCATCGGTTACATTGGTATAGCTACGCCACTGCCAGGAACCACGAGCAGTCTGTCAAGAGTGTAATAACTAAGAAGAACAAGTACCAGGAAATCAGAAGCGGACAGGTGTCGCTCCAAGTGGTGCGGGTCCACGTGGTCGGGCAGCGGGCGGCGCTGCAGCGCTGCCAGCGGCAGCACCGCGTCGCAGCTCGTTAGACGCGACAGCTCCACAGCGCCCGCGAGCGCTTCGCCCGCTTTGTACCCGTGCTGTACATATGTACATATGTGTGTGACGTATGTGCTACTGTTACCCGTGCGTAAGCGTGGTTTTGTTTTTTTTTTTTATATTATATGCAATATGTGCGAGGAACAATGTTGTAAATCGGTTTACAATTTGCAATTTGGAAATGTATGAGGTTTTTTTTTTAATTGTGGAATTACAATGTTGTTCCTTGCACTTGCAGATGCCGATATAGCTAGAAGATATATTGTGTGTGATATTAATTTTATATTTTATTTTTTCTTTAAATCTCATACACAGTACATATTTTTTAAAGAAATATTTGAAAAACAAAGCGTCATAGTATAGTTATTCGGATCCAATATTTTATAAAGTATCGAAGCACCTATGAAAAATTCCTTGCACCAATAAGCTTTTCGTATATTCATTTTAACTTAACCATATCATATATATACAAAATGTTTTTATAACTGACTATATTACTATACAGTTCAGTAAACCTTCACCAGCTGTTAAAATAAATCGTATTTAATAATTTTTTAAAAGAATTATTATATTGTAAAAACTCTTTTTTATTTTATTTTTTATCATAAAACAGGACTTAAATACAATGAAAATATCTTTTGCATTTAAATTTTTTAATAAAATTAAAAAAAAACTGCACAATTAGCTTAACCTTTCATTACCTATTTACCATAACTTAACATAATAATAAAATATACAAATAATTCTTACATTACACCAAAACCAATTAGCAAAATGTACTCACAGCGATATTGGCGTCAGCCGCTTCATCATGCTCGAGCCACACATCAAACAAATGTGTGAAGGCCAGAGGTTCCAAACCGGCTGCCACTACGCGTACGTCTGGCTCACCCCCCGGGGATGCACCCCCAGCACCTCCAGCACCTCCAGCACCCCCAACACCTCCAACACCCCCCAGATTCCTGGAGACGCGCCAGTAGGCTTCAGCTGTGCGTAGTGCGGCAGCTCGCATTGCTTGCCAACGCGCTGCAAATGCTCCTACACCTGTCATTTTTATTAATAAAATAAAATTATATAATAAAAAAGGTTATATTCGTAGATTGGGTTAGTAAAGAAACAATATATTTTCATTGTTAAAATTAATGAATATAAATGTAATAATTGTACCCAACCATAAACCCTAAAACTGTTTCCCGACTGTCATGTAAAAGCATAATACGCGGTGACAGAAATTTCACAATAAATCCGCGAAAAAATTCCGAACAGATAAACTCGTTTTAATCATTTTGTTTATGGGTGAGATTGCGTGTTTACTGTATTTGTGCGTGCAGGGAGGCAATCAAACGTATATTGATTTCAAGTTACTCACAAATATCTCTAGCACAATATATACTTTTAACTTTAATAACATACTAAACAGGCGAATCGGTAGGCGGTTACGGGACAATTAGGGTTCATGACATACAATCGTTCCAAAATATGTGTCAGCACTGGCACTACAAGAGGCCTTCGTTAGACGACTGTATGAATTAGTAGACTGTGATATTAGTGTGATTTTCCAACAAATTATCTACAACTAGCAGAACCTGCGGCTTCGCTCGAGATCAAACTACGAAAAATACGAAATATCATACAAATATGTAAAAAAAATAAAAAATTTCATACAAACTTTTATCCCCTATTTCAGTCCCTTGGGATTGAATTTTGAAAAATATGAGAAATACGTATGCGAAATTTCAATTTTCTAGCCTTAAGGGTTTGGCCTGTGCGTTGATATATCAGTCAATCACTTTTGCCTTTTATATATATAGGTTAAAATGTAGTATACATACCGTTCCTCTCAGCGGGGTCGAGGTCCCCGTGCGCGTCGCGCGGCCACCAGCCCTGCCACACCCACACGCACTTGCCGTCGTCCAGTAGGAACAGTGCTGTTGTATATATATTACATTATATTACCTTATAATTATAATTATTAATGCTTTATATTGTATATATGTATGTATGTACATAAAATTTGGTTTACAATGTATGAAGATAATATGTAACATACACAAAAAATATACCAGAATTTAAAACCAAAGAATTAAGAAATAATGAAGTAGAGAATAAGAAAACAATAAAATTTAGAAATATACTCTTAAACCTACATCTCAATATTTACTAAAAAGCTTTGCCTGTCTATTATCTATAATACAAACTGTAATAAAATAAGCGAAATGTTGACTCACCGGGCTGCGAAGCCGAATACAACTCCTTTTGTTCAAAAGGAAAGGGTGTCACCAGTTGTTCGTGTCTCAACGGCGACAGCACCTCATTGGCTTCGAACTGACCGCCCAAGTCCGTGAAATGGAACAATCTAGGCGTCATATCGCCACAGTCTTTCCCACCATTCAAAACTGAGTTGTAATACTTATTTGTCACACCTAAACCGTCCAAAAACTCTTTGCACTCGTCCCCCTCTTTTATTTCATGTATCTTCACATCGGATCCGAGTAAATATTTAGGCTTTTTCGCCACCATTTTGTTCGCTAACTCAATGGCTATTTGCTTCGTGTGTTTCAAGCTACGAGATCCGTGCCAAATGTATAGGCAAGCTTTCTCAGTATCGACTAGAACAAGAGATCCCCGACTGCGCAATTGTCGAACAGAACAGGGCACTTGCAGCAGATACGCTTCATTCGATATGTTCCCTCGAGTTATGAATAATTTGTATCTGCTCTTATCCGTCCCCTTCTTTCCTTGGTGTATGACCAATTTTCCTTGGAAAAGGTTTAAAAATGCGGGAGGTTCGTTGCCTTGGGCCACTCTCACTTGAGGACCCTTCTCCTTATCCAATTCCACTGTCAATAACGCGGCCGCGCCCTTTTCATTTGAGGAAGCGTCTTTCCCTTGCCAACAAAAATAGGCGCATCGGTCTCGACCAGTGAGATTGTGCTTCGAGGGCTTGCCGTTCAATTCCCGTCCGCTCACTGTGATCTGATATTCCCAACGTATAATATAACTATCACCGGAGAAAAATTCCCCGATTTCCTCATCATTTTCTACTTTTTGATAATCGTACTCTTGTATCACCCATTTGCAAACTGATTTCGTTTTGATGTCGTAGTGTCTCATTGATTCTTTGTCGTAGTAATGAGTTCCGCGACCTATGTGAGATCCTTCGAGAACTAAATCTGGGTCCTGGTATTCATTGGACCACATCTCCTCAGCATCGCAAGGGTTTATTTCCATCGTATTCGATTTGTTTTCTTGAGGTTTGACCTTGATTACTCTACTATAATCGGGCCAATCGAGGAATTTCTCCTTAAACAATATGGTTTCCATGTGCTGTGTGATTTTGGATAAAATGGCCCATTCTGGTCGATTTTTGGCTGATTTGTTTGTTGTATTTAAGTCATCTCTTGCGCCTTGGTATTCTGCGGCATTTAATGGGTTTATATGACACTCTTCGTAATTATATCCTTCATCAAAGAGCTCTTGGGCCAATTGAGCGGCCCGCCGTCTACTCTCCAGGGGCACATTTTTGCCATACCAAATATACATTTCCGAACCAAAATCGAATACAATGACTTTAGATTGGTTTAACATGGCGATTTTCGGTACTTGACCCCAATATTCTTTTATTGGCACTAATTCATCGTCAATAACTTCGTAGCACATGTTTGTTTGTAAGATGCAAGTTTCGAATATTTCGTCTTCATCTGCGGGACCGGTTTCAATGGGTTTATACTCTTCTATGCCTTCTGTGACGCCTAGGAGTGACCAGAATTGGTTCCAGTGTTTGTTCGAGAAGTTTCTAGTTTGTTCGTCGATCTTGATGATACCTGATGAGCTCTTGCAGCCGAGATCCTTTGTGTTTTGTATATGTTGTGCGATGTCTGTGCTTCGGTTTCTAGAATAATCAAAGTTTATATTAGTAATATTTACTTTTGATGTACATATGTTAATAATAATTTTTAACTAATTATTTTAATATACAATAACTTTAATATATTCCACATTTTTACCATGCGTTGGACCCCTAATAACTTGTCTTGCCAATATTTTATTTTACAACATAAAGCAACAAAATCGTTAGAATAATACTTAATAGCACATGAAGTTGGCCTTTAACTAGATATTTGGCAAAAAATACATAGTAAAAATAAAAACTCGAATACCTTTCAATGACATTGGCATAGAATCCTATATACAGGAACAGCTGGTCGGGGGTGACTAGAAGGAAGCAGTCGCCTCTGTTCACATTCGTATGTACGGGCTCCACGAGACGTGTCTGAAATTCAAATTCGATATTTAATAATATAAATCTATATTTTGTTACGTTTAATTTGAAAAAATTATAACTTTACAGAATTATATGTAGTTTTATAAACTGTACTGTGTTTTTTTTTTAATTATTTATTTTTTTTTGTTTTAGTTATTCATTGTCTTTCTGTTTTTGTCTTCTGATTCTTATTTGTATTAGTTGTAACTGGAAACTTGATTTTTTTATATGTCTTATTATTAGATATTAATTAGTTATGTAATATTGTACTGTTTGTTTCCCTCATAAAGACAAAAAAAAACCTAAAAAATTTTCTCTCATCTGCATCATTCAGCTCATCAAAAATAATCAAATAAATCCTCACTCGAAGGTTTACTAAAAGCTATCAAAGAGTTTGTATATCCATCTTCTGGCTTCGTAAGCTCAATGGATCGAAATCACTGTATTTCTATCTAGATTACACATAGACTAAGTTTCTAGTCGACACAACCATTAGGTTAACATTGGCTTCTAGATTTTAATAACGTGGTTACAGTTGAACTAACTAACGTAATACGCAGTTAACTAAACAGTCATACAATCTTAACAAATAGATTTTTTTTTGTTATAGAATGAAATAAATTTAAATTTCAAGTTATTTTTATGTTTATTCCCATTAACACTTTATTAATTACTAGCGACTCACTCTCGCTTCGCTCGGGTTCGCCATGCTTACGGTATAACATTTAGTAGAGATTTCTCAGAGATGAAATATTTTCCCGCAGTAAAAAGTATCCTATATGTTGGCCCTGATAACCAGCTATCATCACACCAAATTTTATCAAAATCTGTCTAGTGGTTTTTCTGTGATGCGGTCACAAACAGACAGACAACTCTAAAAACTATAAATACGGCTTCTGTACCGATAATAATGACTATTTCAATAAAATTTTCACAAAAATATTTAATGTACAGATTCGACTCAGAATTTTATTATATGTATATTTTATTGAAGAATGTCCTGCATCATAAAATATTGTAATTATTTACCGCCCACGAGAAGATAATGTAAGATAATACGCACTCTGTAATAACATACGTTTCCTCATGTTTTATTATATTTATTGTTTACTTATTCATGTAAAACCTTGTATTTATGAAGGTATTAAATATCACAACAGCCTCACTATTCAGTTAAGTTTAATTCATATGATCTTTGTTTTTTAAGACTTTCTTTTGAATTTTTACTACCCTATTTCTAATAATTTATTATAATTACCTACTTAGGAGTAAAAGAAAAAAAATATTTATTGACTAGCATCCCACCCTCGCTTCGCTCGGGCTCGTCCCTAGGTTATTTTTTAAACATACTTTTTTTATTTATAAACCAATTGAAATAAAACAAATACTAAGTGAAGCTTACCACAATAATTAAAACAATTACGGTGAAGGAAAACATCGTGAGGAAACCTGCATGTCGGAGAGAACCTAACAAGTTTTCGAAAGACGCGTAAAGTCCGCCAACCGTACTTGGCCAGCGTGGTGGACTACGGTCTGATCCCTCTCGTATTGAAGGGAGGCCCACCCCCAGCAATAGGACGTTAAAAAAAGGCTTAATACTACATACGAATGTGATCTCACCTGGACCCGTCTTCGTCCCTTAACCTGCAGCAACATGAGGGACTTAGTGCCTTGCGCAGGCGCAGTTACATTTGCACTTTTTAATGCTACGTTAGAGAAGTCCTCTTTGCTGGCGAGGGCTGCTAGTGCTTCGGCTGCCAAACCACAGTTTGCTGTTACTGGAAAGGAAATTTAAATTATTATAAATATATATTTCTTTTTTTAAATTTTCGCGTTCCATAATCTATATATCCATGTATATAGATGTATAAAAATTGATGTATGTATGTATGTTCAATTTCGATGAAATATTCAGACAATCTTCAGATTAGCCTAGCGGGTGATCCTGTGAATTTTGGTAGCGATCGGGAGTTTGAACGCGGGTGAAGCTGCAGGTACTGATAGTTGTATCATAATAGTACTACGGGACTTACACGTATTTAAGTCCTCTTAAGTGGCAAAATATGTTATTCTTGAAATTTCGACCGGGTTGCACCAGCCGCGGTCACAGTACGGGAATACACGCGTTTAAATCCCTTAAAGTCATTATTGAAAAAATTACATTATTACTTGCATATATTATTTAATGATGACGATTCGGTCGAGAAATAATCCTCACTGGTCTGGTAAGACTTACTGGATATGACTAGAGAAATAGTATGAAATTGTTCATCGGTCATTTGTTTCCACGAGTAACAAAATAGAAATCTTTATTCTTCAAAAACAAATACAAATACTCACACATAAATAAATGAACTCAGAGCCCTTAAAAATATTATCTTTAAATTGATAACCAAATATTTTCAAATATTGTTCATTGTTTTTTGTAAACATCTTTAAAGTTGAAAAGTATACAATATATATAAAACAAACAATAACTTTAACCAATCTTTAAAAGACAAAACACTGATGAAAAATAACACAGTAGTAACAAAAAACACATACTCTTCTCCTTGAACATCTGGTCGCGGACAGTGAGAGGCTGTGCGAGGTACTCCTGTCTGAGGTCGGTTCTAGCTGCGAGCGCCCTCAGAGGGTTCCTTGAGGCGACGTGACGTCGTTCCCTCTTGGCCCTACGAGCCCAATCACTTGCTAACCTGTTTGAGAAAATCATGGTAATTATTTAGATCCATTTAAGACTATTTTTTTTAATTTGGATTCTTCTAGAACAACTAAAGAGAGGTTCCAAAACGGACTACTATTGTATATGCGAAAGTTTGTATGTTTGTATGCATATGAATATTTGTTATTCCTTTATATTTAAACGGCTGCACGGATTCGGATAAAATTTAGTACCCAAATAGACCTGGAATAACACATAGGTTACTGCTATCATATATTTTGTAAAATTTTTCGTGAATTTGGACAAGAATCATATACGTACAACGTGATATCTTTATACAAGAATAAATCTTCATAATATACTCAATTCGATTCGAGTACATATAAAAAATATTATGTTTATTATAAATTAAAACATTCAAATAAAACATTAGCAATAATTACTCGGTACAAAAAACATTACTCGAGGTTTGCAAGTAAGAGTGTAACTAATACGGGAACTTGCGCAAAGCGGATACATTTATCACTGTCGAATGTAAATTAAAAGTACATGGTTAAATACAGTTATTACGTTCTTATTTCGTATTATAATTTGATTTTGCACAATATTCCCTCTTTGTCAATACCAATATTGTTTTTTCTGGCAAATTACATGAATACAATTACATTACAATTTAAAAAAATATATAATTAAAAAAAAAATATACGTGTTTGTCACTCCCGCTATTTGCTACTAAAAGTCTTAAATTGGCTCATCAGCTTCGAAGATCAGCAAATACAAATAATAGTCATATTCAAAATACAGATAAAGTCTCTTTAGTAGTTGTGTCGACTTAGGATCTACGTGATTACTACGACATGACCTCTATATAAATTATCTATTTTGAAATACACACAACACAAAAGACATACACAAATTCTAAATGTTAGCAAAGTACAAACAAACATATCTATCATTATACTATCCACTAATACCGACAATATTTTTTTTAGATTTTTACGCAAATGTTTGAAATTTTTAACAAAACTATTTTCTCGAAGACTTTTTTTACTTTCTGGCTGCTGACTATTCGAATGCTTTACAGCAAAGATAAAACTTCAAAACAATCTAAAAAAAAGTTTTAGTTAGAAAACCCCAATTAGGTATAGAAAAAAAAAAACAAAAAAAGTATCCTTACATTTGCCTCGAGCCGCTATCAATCGCATCCAAGTCTACTTCAACGTCAGTAGACTGAGTCTTCTCTTGTTGCAAGGCAGGAGTGAAGAACGCTTGGAAGGTCTCATCATCAGCTCGAGGCACTCTCACGGGACATCCTGTCTTCTCTGCACCAGATATTTCTTCTTCTAAAATAGATTTTAGTTATTTTTCTATTCAATTGTCTTACTGTGAAGGAAAACATCGTGAGGAAACCTGCATGTTTGAGAGAACCTAGCAAGTTTTCGAAAGACATATGGACTATGGTCTGATCCCCCTCTTATAGGAACGAGGCCCGTGCCCAGCAGTGGGACATTAAAAAGGGCTGAATACAAATGTACATCTATTTAATATAAATATAGTAGTACCTACTCGACAGTCTTTATAATCTAGTGTATGAAATACGTTCCTTCTTATATTCATTTCATATTCTTAAAATTATAAATTATATTTTTTATACCACTAATATGATTATACACCACTTGATTTGTAGGACATGTAGTAATCTCGTAATTCTCATTTTATTTCTTAAAGAAAAAAAAAATTGCTTGTTATTAATGAATAAAGTATCGCCGTGCGGGAGAGAGTATCCGAGCGTAGGACAGAAATCCTACCATTTTATTTGTAGCACGACATGACCATTCATTTATGCATATTTTTAATAATAAATACTATGAAAAACAGCTGGTTATTAACAAATTTTGACTTTTGAAGTTAAAACTTTTATAGTCAGGTTTGGATGGGGAGTAAATTCATGTAAGTCATCATCGACATGGTCACGTGACGTGTTAGCGACTCAGAGCGCCGATAGATGTCAAAACCAGATAAATGTAAAGTTTTCATTTACAAATTTTAATTTAACATCAAATAATGAATTTGAATATCTAAAAATTACAACAGTTTGTTTATAGTTTTAAGTTTTCACTTATGTCGGCAGTCCTAATGATTCCTTTTTTTACTTTAACAAGTTGGGGAGAGGGGGACAATTTGATCCAAACCTATACTAGGTTTTTTTTTGATTTGATTTCTTTTCTTGTTATATGTTGGACTATTCCAATATTAAATTGTAAAATAACCTGTTAGTAATAAATTTTAGACAATCGCCGTTTTGAAATGTTCCGCATCAATCCACAATTGTATCTACTATCAAATTTTCATAAAAAAGTTGGGCGTCTCGTCAAAACGAAGCTACTCGTGAATTTTTAGCTTAATAATTAACAAACATGCGTGGTGTACTGTAGACTATTAATTTATACTCGTGTAGTTTGTTTGTATGTTGGTTTCCTTTCAATTTGGCATTAGGATAATTTCGTGCGTCCCTAAGTACGTTTTAATTTTTTTGAGCGAAACCATAATTCTTTTTCTAAAACAAAAGTAGCCTAAGTTACTCCTTATAATATCAGCTATCTGCCAGTGAAAGTCCCGCTATAATTGGTCCAGCAGTTTCAGAGATTAGCCGGAACAAACAGATACTTCAATTTTATTTATCTGTATAGATTATATTTATCAAGCTTAAACTAAATGAGACCTTAATTAAGAATTTCTTAAGCTAAGTGGTACATGACAATGAAAATGTAAACTCAATTCATAAGCTTATAGAAGAAAAAAGCTAGATATTTTATAGATGTAATTTTAAGCGCAACGAACTAATATATTGATACATAGTTATTTATGTAACTTATGAAGATCTTGGAGAAATATGTAAAAATCTAGATATGTTATTTATAAGCCTATAATTTTGTAAAAAAACTTTATTTCCTATAATCCTAATAGATTTAATTTATTCATAACAGACACACAGACATACAAATATTATAGTTCATTGTGCGGAAATTTGTTTGTCTTACTCTATCTACGTAACTTTATTACAGTAAAATGCCTTATGTACAGTTGTGTGCCTTATGTTCGTAATAATAATAAAATATTAAAAAAAAACAATGTTGTTAAAAAATAATTGCATAAGTAATTCATTTTAAAGTATTATTTTTTTGTATAAGATCGAGGAAGGTAACCAAGCTTTATAAATATTTATAATAGTGACTCACAAAACCCGATGACACCAATGACCAATATCATTTTACAAAGATGACTAAAAGCTAAAATGAGTAGTAATTTTACTTAAAAGTACATTTTTAAAAATAAATGTATGTACACATATATGACAGACTACAATGTTCTTTATCTTTAATAATTTTATTATGAGTCACAGCTTAAAGAAAAGATGAAAATTAACGCAGATAATAAAATTGACTCGGAAGATTTTATTACAAAAATACATACATACATATGTATGTATGTATTTTTGTACATAACACATTTATGTATGTACATAATAACGCTCTCCTGAATGATTTCAGCAACGGCGGCCAATCTCACTGAGACAAGCCAACTGCGCAGGAGATATTATAAGTACCTACACAAAAATGCAAACAAACACAAGACCACTCTATTCCTGTCACTCTCATGTTTCGTTGGGACGACAATTCGACACTCACCAACCAACTTCCCAACTCCGGGCTGTTACTGTGAATTTCTTATAAGAAACACCCAATAATTATTCATTCCGGCCAGGGATTCGAATGCAAAACCTCCGGATCTACAGCCGTAGATGGTAGCCACTAGATTAACAAGGCAGTTAATGAAACTAAGGTTAATACAAAGGTTCTATATACTCACTCTCATCAACTCGACTGATGCTCTCGCTGACGGAATGGCTCCGTTTGAACGACTCGCGGTCAATCTTGGGCGTTTCCTTTGGCTTGTCCACTACTGCACTCATTACCGCGCACGACGCAGACCGTAGTGGGCCCGATGCAAAGCCATTGGTAGGGGATGTTGGGGCTTTACGAGACCTAGAGACGACAAAAGTTTATTATTTTTAATGAATAACCCTATTTTAATATATCATCACTGAATTTTCGTAAAAGAAATCTTCATATCATATACAAATCCTAATCAGCACCAACTAGAAGAATTGGAATAATCATCCTCATTTTCATTCACTGTTCCACGGTTAAATATAAATAAAGCTTGAAAGTAAACTTAACGGCATTTACCACAGAGTTAATGCAAGGGATGTTCTTAACATACATTGTACATAGAACACACTACACAGTAGTATGTACATGTTTGTTCCGAGGAAATCGAACCCGTGACCTTCGGTATAGATGTAGATACTCAGACCGCGCCGCCAAACGGCCTTTGTATATTATGTATATACATTTTACCGGACAATATTATTTATTAAGAAAATTAATGATTCTTTGGTCTAAAACAAATCAAATCGTCAATCAAATAACACTCTTTATATTGATGACTAGCGACTCACCCTCGCTTCGCTCGGGTTCGTCTATCGGTACGTTTTCATTTTTTTAAGCGGAACCCTAATTCTTTTTTAAAATTAAAATAGCCTAAGTTACTCCTTATAACACCAGCTATCTGCCAGTGAAAGTCCTGTGAAAATTGGTCCAGCCGTTTCGGATAGTAGCCGGAACAAACAGACAGACAAACAGACAGACACACAGATAGACAAAAAATTTAAAAATTGTGTTCTTCTTATATGTACCGTATATACTTTCATATGCATTTAGTAAAAAGTTGTTGCTTTGACATTACAAAGTACAAACAGATATTTCAATTTTATTTATCCGTATAGAAAATCTAAGAGCAATCTTATGTATCACTAAGTACATATACATATATAGAAATAATTATGTTTACTTTATTTACAATAACAAACCACTGACCATGAAATCACGAAGCAAATCTAATTTAATCAGCACCGTGCAATTCATATGTAAACGATATTTCGGTCATTTACATGTTTTTTTTTGCGCGTATACATTTTGATACTTTAATAACTTTTTATATGTATGAAATTTTAGAAGTACGATTAAGAGTCAATCAAGAAGACAATCTTCGTCATGTTAAAGATATTTATATAAAAAAAGAGAGTCTAGCAAAGACTATTTAGTAAGGACCTACCTACCATACACACATCGAGTAAAAGTATAGTTTAATACAACAGAATCAATCAGAAGTGGTGACTTCTATGAATAAGTTTATATATAATATTTGACATTACTTGACGCTTCAACGGCTGGACAAATTTGGATGAAATTCAGTACACAGATAGATTGAACTTACTCTTTTTAGTAGCCTTAACTAACAGCATTATGAAATTTGCCAAAAGGTGGCTCTACCTGTATATGTATTCAGCCCTTTTTAACGTCCCACTGCTGGGCACGGGCCTCCCTTCAATACGAGGGGAATCAGGCCATAGTCCACCACGCTGGCCAAGTGCGGATTGGCGGACTTCACATGTCTTTCGAAAACTTGCTAGGTTCTCTCAGACATGCAGGTTTTTCTCACGATGTTTTCCTTCACCGTAAGGCAAGTGGTAATCAAGTTAGAAAATGATTCGCACATGAAAATATCAGAGGTGCGAAACCCGGGATTTGAACCCGCTTCACTCGGTTTCCCAAGCGAGCGCGTTACCACTGGGCTACCACTGCCTCCTGTATATATTAACCTGTATACATTATAACAAATACAAAAACAACATATGGTCGAACTCGCGCAAAACAACGGCAAGTCTCTAGTAATATCTAGTCTTAAATGTTTGTAATTTAGATGACGTTGTTTAAGATTTAGAGCACAATCGTATGTCAGCAATGGTGTAGAACCTTTTATGGTGTGGTTGATCAGATTGACTGCAATGATTATACGGTCTTTATTTGGTTATATAAACTAAAGCTGCGTGTGGTCGCATTGTCGACGGATGTACTGCATTACTTCGAGACCGAATTGCCTTGAAATTTAATTCAATTAATCAATTGCTCGGTGTTGAAGGATAACATCGATACAAAGTTACTCTCAAAAGAAATTCTTTTGGACCAGTTTTCCGCTTTTTTACCCGGCTTTAAAATAGTACTGACAATTATAAAAAGGCTTTAAAATATTTCTTAACCATTTCGTACTTATAGCTGTCTTTTAAATATGATTGGGTAATATTCGTTTGTAAAGTCATGTTGTGACTTAACAAATCATTGCTTCTGTCTAAACTATTAATTTTATCACGACGATGTAAGTAGGTATTCGAGTCGAAAGCTTCACGTTACGACAAATTATTATCTAACATATATATCATTTTATATTTATGAAGTCATTGACTTTTTCCATAAATAAGATAGAGAAAATATTAATATGTATTATTTTTCGATGATATTCATTCTTAAATTTTAACAAATCATATACTATACTACCTATTTATCCTTGCTTCACTTGGATTATTTTTAGTCGTTTTTGTATTTACATATAATATTATTCACATCATCCCTAATTTTTCATCCCCAGAAGATGTACTGCCCTAAATATAAAATAAATATAATGGATTTTTAAATAAAACTATCTTTTCGGATTTTTTCGCGGATTTATTTTGATTTTTGTTTCATGTTTCATTATACAGTTGTTACAGCTGTAACAACTGTATAATGCCATTGAGACATCTAACACCTTAGTCTCTCCCGTGACCATGATTGCTGTAAAGCAATCGAAACGTCGGGAAACAAAAATCAAAATAAATCCGCGAAAAAATCCGAAAAGATAGTTTTATTTAAATGTCAAATATTCGCGTAAATCTAAGAAAGTATAATGGATTTTTATCAAACTTCCTACCCCTTTAGATTACTACATACCTAATATAAGAAATCTACTAACCCATGTTCGTAGCATTTATAATTTCTAAGATTTCGTGATTAAACAGTTAGTGGTATTTCACTGTTATATGTGTACCTACGTAATATACGAGTACATATATATATATATATATATATATATATATATATATATATATATATATATATATATATATATATATATATATATATATATATTGTACATACATATGTGGTTTATTATAGCTTCTAACATTTCTTCTAAACAATATCATAATATACCCGTAAACCGTACACACAAATTCAACTTACCTAAATCTATTCGGCGGCGGTACAGCCGGCGTGACTGCGGGGGATGAAGCAGGCGGGGTTGCTATGGGGGGTGGTGTGAGTGGGGGGGGTCGCGATGTTCACTTTGTCGCGCTCTAAACGCCCCGCGACCGTGAATAGGGAGGCATCGCTCTGAGGTACGCGTTTTCGCCATCCCTGAGAAAACAATTTAAAATGAAATATGTTTCTATTTTTTTAATATTAAGTAGTAATATAAACCTTCACGATTTATACTTCGCAGGATAGACCGAGAAAAACATAGTGCCTTTATTGTAACTACTTTCAGTTTATTTTAAAACCAAATCTCAAATATTTGCTTCAAGAGGAAATCGATCATGCTAAGAGTATGTGAAGTGTAGTAGACAGTGTCTACTAGTCACAGAGGCTTTGTACCGCGAGGGTTATATAATGATATATATATATATAGGATATTTCCTAAAATATGTTAATAAGACCAATATCTAGATTAATTATTATTAAGTTCAGACTCATTTACATCTTTTTTTTATAATAATTACGATAAAATTACCTAAACTACACTCAGTATATCGCAACTCACAAGTATACAATTTTTAAAAAATACCTAACTATAGGTACTGAGTTATTTCAGTTGAAATTTGACAAAGTATGAACTTCACTTATTGCTAGGATTTCACATATATCAAAAAGAATCTTGACATATACAGCAACTATATTTATATAGGGAATGTTGTTGCCCATTCCGCGAATTGCATTATATCAGTATGCGGTCAATGACTCATTATGGCTAAGGTTTGAAATTACTCATACAAACATAAAATGCCTATGCGCATTGGCAATACTGACACTACTTTATTGATAAATGATTTATTAGAACGTTCAAAGTTTCTCAACTCAAACTTATTAAATTTATCTGTATTAATATTCGTAGCAGTAAAACTGTTTGCTGAATCTTCGATTCAAAATCTTATGGGTTATATAACGAAATATGTATATCAGCCAGTAGATATATATACATACATAAATACCACACCTACATAATAAATGGTATATTCATTAAATACCTACTTATATATAAATCAATTTGCTCGTCGGACATCAAAGACGATGATTCCGAATAAATTTCAACATTGACAAAGCCTTTAACTTATGTATACAGTAAACACCAGCCCCGTTTAAAAATCCTTTGTCTTAACATTTTCCTCCTTCGCCATTTACGTACATAACCACATGGATACAAAAAATGTGAATTATTACATAGTACAAGAAGTAAGAGTACGGAAACAGTGTAGACTTGACCGACTTTATTAAGGATTTCGAAAGACGGAAACGTTATTATTGGCAATATAGGTCGAGCCAATTATCAGTGAAACAAATAACAATACAAAGCAAAAGCGCCTTGATATTTCCACAAATCCTTTAAATTTATTAGCACATTTCAACGTTGGAACGTTTGAGCTGAATGTTCAATTCTTTATGGTCATAAAAATCAGCCAATAAATTGAATTCAATAAAAGAAAAAAAGATGTTTTTAATATTTTTATGTTTTTTCCTTAACTTTTGACCTAAGTTTCATATAACAAGACGAGAGGAGAAGTACCTTATAAGGTACTATTAGTACTGAGCTGGTATTATACTACGCATTTTTATTGATTTTCAAATATTCACTTCTATATTACCAATATCATTTATTATCTATACTAATATTATAAAGAGGAAAGATTTTGTTTGTTTGTTTGTTTGTACCGAATAAGACTCGAAACTGCTGGACCGATTTAAATGAAATTTGGTAAAATAGTTTGAGACTATGGGAAGGATATAGGATGTTTTTTATCTCGGAAATAATGCCTTAAGGGGGTGAAAATGGGGATGAAAGTTTGTATGGGGAATCAATCTAGGGACGAACCCGAGCGAAGCGAGGGTGATTCGCTAGTATTTTATATACTTAAGAAGTAAACATTGTTAAATATATTATGTATCTTTTATGGATAATACGTTTACGTCAAATTATTGCAATCCTTGTTCTTACCGATCGATAAACAACAACAATTTAGAACACTAACATAAATTATAAAGAGTCGGCGCGTGTGAACTGGACCATTAGCGTAAATTAATGTATCACTAGCACCTATAATATGATCAATCAAATTGTTTCAATTGAAGCCTGTTTTAACAACAATAGTACTTCACTTAACAAGATCGATGTACGTTAGCGAGCTCGTTAATTAATCTTTGGAATTGCACCATCTTTAGTACAGCATCACCACGCTAACGGCTATAGTAACGTTATTTCATGATAACATCAAAGAGTAGAGGAACTGATACTAGAATATTACAAAGTGCACAGTGTTTGCAGTTTTGGAGCGTGACCGTCTGACCGCTTTCTCAGTCAGAAGTTTCATGCAAATGGAAGAAACTTGTCCACTCAGTGCTAATACATTCATCGTGGATAATGCATATTTTTGAGTCTTTGTAAACAAATATAGTTATGACAAATCAATTTAAGTATAAATATAAAGAAACTCAATAGGTCTAAATAAGAAATACCGTGTCTGATATCATATATATATCTTGAGTTAAAGCTTACTATACTTTTAAATAAAACTATCTTTTCGGATTATTTCGCGGGTTTATTTTGATTTTTGGTTCCCGACGTTTCAAATGCTTTACAGCTATCATGGTCACGGGAGAGACTAAGGTTTTAGACATCTCAGAGGCGTTATATACTTATTACAGACAGTGCCTACCCACAATTTACAAAAATGATTTAAAAAATTCAAAAATGGCACCAGAGTAAGCATTTTTTTTTTAAATTTTAATAAGTATTATAATTAAATATTATTATTTAATATTATTTAATCTAATATTATTCAAACATAGCATAAAAATAATACCTGTGCCGCTGTTTCTAATTTGTTTCTTCTATCAGCTAAGATGTTGGATCCTAACTCATTTTCATCAATGTGCACCTTTTTCTTGTCATCTACAGCAACATTTAAAGATTCCTGTAACAAAGTTTTATATTATTATTATGTGTAATAAATAATGAACTAATAATATACTAAGCATTAAAAGCTCACATAGTAATTTAAAAAAGTTAAATAAAAATTATACCTAAGTACTAAATCCTATTAATCCTACGAATATTATAAATGCGAAAGTTTGTAAAGATGTCGGATATATAGATGTATGGAGGTGTGTGACTCTTTTACGCAAAAACTACTTACTGAATGGATTTTAATGAGACTTTACAATAATATAGCTCATACATCAGAATAACACACAGGCTACTTTTTATCCCGGAAAAATGTACAGTTGTCGTGGAAAAGATTTGCTTTTGTTTTTCTAGAGGTGAACTCGAGCGAAGCCAGAGTAAGCCGCTAGTTTAAAACATAATCAAATATTTACTTTGATATAAAAACACCTTTAATTATTTTCTATTGCATAAGCATATCTTGACAAGAGTTTATTTACGCTACAAGAAAGTGTGAAAGATTTTAATCACTTTTATCTAACATCAGTAAGAAAATCATTACGTAGGCCTATGTGAATGACAATTTTTTCACATTCGCAGCCTAAATATTGTATAAGATAGCATAAAGAGAGTGCGTGTAATTTAGAACGCACGTAAGACCTTTAACATTGTTTTATAAACAAGAAACGTGCCTGATTATCCACAGTGTCGATATCGAATTTCTTGAAGACAGGTTTAAGATTTCCATTGCTGGCGTTTTTGGTTTTGATTTTCAATTCTCCTATAACAGAGCCGAAGTTCAACCCTGTCGATAAACCTGATTGTTTTTCAAGACGTTTTAAAAACAAAGGCTTGCTATCCTCTACTATATTCTCATCATTTTTAATTTTTAATGATGTTTCTGAGATTATAGAGTCGAGACTTTTAAATCTATCTCCAATTTGATCTATTGACTTCTGCAATCTAACCGCCTTATCACTGAGTGGACTTTCTTTCTTATATAAATCTGTTTCGTTTTCATTATTTGTAAGTTCTGTTGTAGAATACTCGTTGAGTGACAAATTTTGTATTATAGATTGTAATTTGTCATCATTCAAAACGGTTTTCTCTAAAAATTCTGCAAATCGCTCCTTAGGTGGACTGTGTCTTTTCAATAATTTGTCGTATTTATTATTATTTTGCTGTTTTAAAAGTAAACTTGGAGCAATTAAATTAGTATGCTCTAAATTCTGATATTTACTTGAAGCTACGTCTTCTTTATGCAAATTATCTGTATTTTCATTCTTATCAATTTGGGATGACAAAACATTTGTAGATTTAATAACTTTTCTTTCTATATGCCTAATACGCAAGTTTTGATCTAATTCTTTGTCAGGAATATTGGCCTTATCAATCTTATGGTCAATAATATCTGTACTGCATTCAATGTTTGAATCATTATCGCGCGTAGAATGATCAGCTGCTTTCAAACTTGGTTGTAACTTGTTTGCAAACAAAAACTTCCATACTAGGTACAGAACTGCACCGAATACGATGATTACTCCATAAAACATTTTGATTAAGTCCAATCACATCACTGTCTAGAATACATTTATTTGTAGAACTACACGTAAGACATTGTGATCCATTCAAAATAAAGCAATAAATTGTTGTTGCACTTGTGTATCACAGATGTGTAATTGTTTCCATTACGCAGTAACTAATGATTAAGAATATAAAATTATTATTAATAAAGTTATCCATAAATATTTATCTCCATTGTACTTCAACAAAGCAAATATATAGAAAAAATAACAGGAAGTTTTTAAGATTCAATAATACGAGTGCATCGAGAGGTTGACAAACGCGGACTAATCGAACGCAAACAGTGGTTATTATCTGGCAACGAGAGACCGTGACTCAGGCACAGATCCTAGAACGCTGGTACACACTATCGACCTAGTAGCTGTTATAAATGACGCATAACACATGATGCGAGCATAGTAAATATTGAAGGTGCGCCAAACTAACATCTTAACATAACCTTGAATGGTGAAAATATACCGTGATCAATATACATATATATTATGTGTACATTATACACCCTTTTTTGTTGAGATCACAGACCTCACGTCGATTAATTTTATAATAAACAAAGCTGTAATGTAATTTGCTGATGGCCGATTAATAAATTATGTATGAAGGAGATTTTATATTATAGATAGAACCATGTTTGTACTGGAGACAAGGAGGTCTTGTGAACGGAAAATATAAATAATTACAGATAAACAAGAGTGCAACAGAATTTGCAGCGACCTTTCAGATAAGATATGAAGACGGGCATCATAATATAAAGCTCTGGATGAGTTTTGTGTGAGTTTACTAATATTATACATAAGGGAAAATTGTTTGTTAGATATTTCTTCTATTACGCAGCAACAGAGCAAAATAACCACAATTTTTTAATAGAGAAATATCAGCAAAAAACAGAAAAAGGTTTCTGAGTTGGGAAAAACTTAGAGGAGCTTGTTTAACTTAATAATAATAACAATAATCTTCTTCGCATGTAAATAAAATCGTTAATCGTTATTATAACAATAACATGTAATCGACTACCGCAACTTCCCAAATACGTAAACTTGATCAAGCCTTAAATGGTGCATTAAAATGAGCACAAAACTAATTAGGCCCCACAGAATGTATTGTAAAAAGTTTATATCTCTTTGTTAAACAAATCTGAATAGCTATAAAGTATACTTGGGGTTTTAACTTTAAAATGATTCTAATAAAGGTAATGCACAATCGAAACATTGTAACTGCATACAAATAAGTTAAAGACTTATTTCTAAAGCACATAGCGTTCAATGACGAATTAATAAAGGTTTTATTGCCACTCTCCACGAGATACGAGTTATATTTAACGATCGATTAATATTGAATTATTAATTTCAAAGTATCTCGAAGTGTTTTAAAATAGGCGAATCCGTTGTTACTATTAGTTTGAAATAATACTGACATTTAATATTTATGATTATTAGGAATTGGAATATTAATTCGCGTCATATCGAATTAAGCGTATGCGTGTAGCGAATTTATTAAACATGCACAGTTATTTGTTATTTGAAATATTAATGGTATGATATATTGAGGTGACATAAAATAGAAAAGGGTATGTATGTTAAATAGGGAAAGTTGCAGTTTGCAATGAAATACATATTAAAATTAACATTTTTCATTATTAAAATGCAATAAAATTAAATAGGCGAAGGAATTTTCCCAAAATAAAGGCGATACTAAGATAAGCGAGTAATAAAGTCAAGATTATACATTGATAACGTCTGTAATAATTTATAAGAGAACAAATTCTCTATGAGAGGAGATAATAAAAACAATACAAACACTAAATTCAATTAAAGAATTCGAACCAAGCACTTGTTTTGAAAAAAATAAACACTAAATCGCCGTATTAATACGAGTTTCACAAGTTTTAGCATAGCCAAAAAAAGGCAAACCGTAAAGGTGACTAAGAAATTTCACCATATATAATATACATATATATATACAAGGTGTAAGATTACTTGGCACTTTTCAATTTAGATTTGCGATGTATCGAAGAAAGCTAAATTTTTGGATTGTAACGTATATTCGTATGAGTGGCGCACGCGCACGTCGGTCGGGGCCGTCAAAACAACTGGAGGCGAGCACCGGCGCGTCTACGAGAGGGTCATCGCATACGCAATACGAATACCACATATGGATATAAATTAACAACTATTATTTGGTTATTACGTGAAACAACTGCCAATAACGTATCACTTTTGTTGGAAATCGTGTGTAAATATCCTTTATAAACGTTTTTAAATAGGTCGTGTTATGTTGATTTTGTATAATTTTAGTAATCTTCGGATATTCTAACAAGAAACGGTAATCGTTTGATTAATATTTTTCTCGTAATCATACAATTTACATATACAGTTGCTAGCAACGGAAGTTTTCTATTAATTAAATAAATTAGTGCCGGTAAATATCAATCGATATTAACATTTTTTTATTTGTACTCATTAATGAATAGTACCTAAATAATTTTAGTAACTTTTTTTGTACAAAAATCATCGTCAAGAATATTCTTAGAATATCTATCGTATGTCCGATTAAAAATAATGCTTTTAGATTTGTCACTTGTTTGTTTGTGTATTTTCTACGAATTGGAATATAAATAGTTCGTGTTTAATAGTAATCTGTCAGCTGGTAAAAATATAATAACGTCTGAGAAGAGTATTCTATCTAGATTTGAGACCTTATAAAACATCTAATTAAATACCTAAAAGAGAATGCATTCTTTACCACTTCAATTATAAAAAACAATATATATTTTTCTACCTTGCAATAAACTCTTAATGCGTGCTTTTTATAATATGGAAACACCCGGTAGGCAGCCTTTGTCTGGTTTGGTCGGAGAATAAAAAAACTGGCCCTCAAATCAGGTGACCCTAAGTAGGTACCTAGACAAAAAAAAACATTAAAATCGGTCAAGCCATTTTGGAGTATATGAATTCCTAACGCACGCACAGCGGACTTTTATATACATAGAAATATTATATTAATATTTATAATAATAGGCAGTGGTAGCCCAGTGGTAACATGCTCGCTTGGAAAACCGAGAGAAGCGAGTTTAAATACCGGGTCTCGCACCTCTGATATTTTCATGTGCGAATCATTTCCAACATGATTACCACTTGCCTTACGGTGAAGGAAAATATCGTGAAGAAACCTGCATGTCTGAGAGAAACTAGCAAGTTTTCGAAGGATATGTGCAGTCCGCCAACACGCAATTGGCCAGCGTGGTGGACTATGGCCTAATCCCCTCTTATTAAAGGGAGGCCCGTGCCCAGCAGTAGAACGTTAAAAAGGGCTAAACACAACATGTGTAATAATTGCAGGAATGCAATATTCTAATACTTAGTTATATAGTTGCTAGTTACATAACTAACGAGTATTCGAATATTAATATCATTTTTGCTATGAACATATTTACAAAGCTTGCTGGTGGCCAAAATTTATAATTAGTAATTCACTTTCGGCCAAATGTGAGGCATCTGTATTAGCATCGTTGGCACACTTTTCGTACTAATGAGATTCCACTAACTTGTTATATTTTTAGTAAAACGTAAAATTTATTATTTTTTTATTATATTAAGACCTATCTACCAATAATAACTTTAATAACTTATCATTTGCAGTTCATTGTTACTAATGTCATTGCCTTCTCAAACAACATATTATCATAAAACTTGTTTATTTTTACTAACCAATTTAAAAAAGAAGTAAGTTCTGAATTTGTAAATATTATATCAATAACTGTTAAATGGTCTCTCTAGTTAGATGTCCTTTTCTTTATAATTAAAATTATATTCTAAGTCAATAAAAAAAAACTGTTTAATGTAGAATTAATATATAATATCCAATTATTGCATTCTTGATTTTATTAGTTTAAAACAAAAACAAATCTATCCCACGGGAAACGTACATTTTTCTGGGATGAAAGTTCCATACTATAATCTATTTGTGTGCCGAATTTCTTCAAGATCCATTCAGCCATTCTGGCATGATTAAGTAAAAAAAGCCAAACATCCATCTAAGCTTTCACCTTTATAATATTAGTAAGATTAGATTATTTTTTAGTTCAGTCGGTTTTTTTTAACTATTTTATTGAGTAAATGTAAATACGGCAAGAGAAGTAAGTGACTTAATAAGGATAAGTAACATTTACTTTAATAAATAGTTTATGGTACCTAATTAAAATTTCTGCATTTCTAATTAAGACCTCATGTTTTTGATAACTTAATGTCTCTGGAATATTTTGCAAAATTTTTATATACGAATATGATATTTGAATATTAATATGACATACGTCAAATATAAAAAGTATTTACAGTATAATGAACTTAGCTTTACTCTTTAAGATCAAGTTAACCATTTGCTATTCAAACATAAAATCTTAGTATAGAAATAAATCAAATAAAGTAATGCGGTTTGCATACATTAAAAAACGAATGCAAAATGCAAGGCTTGCAACTGGCTTGGCAAAAACCAGTTCGCGTTCGTGACGCTAGCTATCTCAGTGCTAAACATCTCAGCAGGGTTGCGCATTCAAAATATTAATATTACAATATAAAATTACACCAACATTTAATATGAAGTTTATATCTAATTATTTTTTCACGTAGTAAATATGTTTTAAATTAAAAAATATATATAATCGTGTAGATGTAAGTAATTTTTTTATTTTTTTATATTGGTATCATTAATCTTATTTTTATTCTTTCAATTTTCAACTAGTATACATTAGCAGTGATGTCTTTGGGTTTTTTTTTATTGAAAATGAAAACAAAACGATGACAACCCTAATCTAAAAGGTGAATAATTCCTTACAGTAAAGCCCCTTAAAAGATTATGATGTACTTTTAAACTGTTCGTTATTACTTAAAAAATCTTGGAAACTATACATTTTTAACAAGATAAAATTGTTAATATTTTTGGAGAGATAAAATAACATATTTTCCTTACGCATTTCATGACATTTGATGGCATATCCAAAAAAGCCATGCCACAAATATTATAATTTTATTTATTTAATTAATAAATTCAAAGCCTACTAGCAAATGTACTGATTAAATAATGTCTATGTATAGAGTAAAGAGAAACATGTTTATGAACTAGAAATATAATTAAAATTAAACTTTGATAAACCTAGATAAAAATGACTGTTTTTCTAACAAGGAAAGTAAATGAGGACAAAAATAAAAACGTCCATTACATTGGTAAAGTTAGATATTTAACCATAGTTTAGAGATTACAATCTTTAAAGCACAAAATAAGCTCTTTCTGTAAGCTTTTTAAAGTTTTAAAACAACAAACAATTTCACGACCTCAAATCATAATCCGATTAAGCGAACAGTTGGAAGTGGCGACCTCTATGCTCCAAACTTGGTAAGTTAAAAGAGTTCTACGAAGTTAGGTTAAGCATATACGGCAAAGCCATACATTACCTTAAGATTGGAATGAGGTCAAAGGTGTATTAATCTGTCTAATTGCTTTTGAATCAGGTCATACTTAAATACTGGAACTGTAGGAGAGATCTCCGTATACTCCGTACGTATTGTAATGAACAGCCATAGGTAGTATACAATACCTACTTGTCACGATAATATTAAAAATGTAAAAATGTTAAGTTTGTAAGTGAGTGTATGTGTTTTACGTCTTGATGTTATAACGGTTTAATACTTTTGAGTGAATTTTGGAATAAAAAAACTTATGTCTCGAATATGTAAGACAATGAGAAGAGATGGGAGCAAAACTATTACTATTTATAATAAAGAAATATCTAACTGAAAATTACAAATTGTAGTTTTATAAAATCATAATAATAATTACTCAAGGACGAAAAACGCAATACATTTTACATTATAGATCGAATATCTATAAAATATCCAAAGAAACCTATAAATATTTAACAAATGGCGGCAATCACTTCTTTATTACGCATCATAGTGTACACTCCATAAATGGTAAGTATATTTTTGAGTCACCATTAAACGATGTGGATTTAATTTTATTCATGTAATAATTCTTTTGTCATTCTAAAAATTAGGATTATAATAAATAATAATTATTATTAATTCAAAATAAAATGTACTATACAAAATTTTCTTGGTTTTAACATTCGCGCCTAAAAGTTAAAAATACAATTATTTTCCTCTAACTACTGTTAGATGGCGCTGTACTTAAGCGCGACTTAATAGCGCCTGGAATCAACAATAGATGGCGTAGAAGTCATAACATTAATAATAAGTATTATAAAACTCACAAAATTTGTGTGGTCAAATAAAGAGTTAAAATCAATATCGTTACGTATTGAATATAAGAAATGCTGTGATAGTTCTCTTAAATACTATATAAATATATCACCATTATAACATAAACGTATAAATATGTTAAAGACCTTTGAAAAGAAAGCTTTCGTGACTGCGATTGATAACCAGAGCATAAGACCTCATTTATTTCACGATAAAAGTAAAAGGTTAGAAACTGACATTTTGGTTATTTCAGTGAGGCGGTGTTTAATCAAACATACACTTTGGCCTTAATATGGTTCATGGACTGTGAAAATTTCTATATTTTATTAAAGACTCGGTACTTCTCTCCCTCTATCTCGGCTATCAATTAAATGAGTTAAAGGAAATTTAATCGTTTGCATTAGTGTTATTATCTTTTAGTTCTTGCCCGCGGTTCCACTCAAGTCCTTAAAAAGTAATACTTGCGTTCCATCCAGAATATAAATTATGCCCATCCCAAATTTTACTTAATACCGTTCAGCCGTTACAGCATGAAAAGTAACATACACATATGGCTCACAGCACTTACTCATTCGTTTTCAGACTTATAAAGTTAATTGTGTGATAATTTGAACAATTTTTAGACTTAAAAAATCGTAAGCCTATCTATAACTAACAATTTTTTTTCTTTATATTAACATCATATTGAAGCAACACGAGTCTTCCTATCAACTACACGTTAATACTGTGTGAGACTGTGACAGATAAGCAAGGGGACTAAAGGGTTATTAAGGTTAATGTTTTCCCGAACAGAAAATAGCCTGGGTCTTGTCAACTTAATATTATAGATTTTGAGCTTTATGTTAGAACACTTACAGCTTAAAATGTACGGTCTGTGCTATTAATTAATGGGTTCCTTAGCCAAAATTCCGACCAATATTCTCTTTTGCTACGTAAACTTTCCTTTGTGTCTGGGCTTAAGTAATCATAGTTTTACGACATATTAAGCGAAATAGTTCTTCTATTACATTTTATTTATTAAGCAATAAACAGGAAATTATGTGATGGAAAGTTATAAAAAGAGCTATAACATATTATATTGACTTAATTAAAGAATATTTACAGATAAAACTCCTATTCACAATGAACATTTCACCGGTAGTAGGACTCTGTCAAGCCTGAAGAGTCCGACTGGATGGGTACCACCCCCTTATCTATTTCTGCCGTCAAGCAACAATGATTGCATTGTTGTGTTCCGGTTTGAAGGATAAGGTAGCCAGCGCAATTACAGGCGAGAGGTATATCATCTTAGTCCTCAGTGACAACGCACCTGTGATTCTGCATTTTTGTTACTTAAAACCTAAGTGCATGAACCGCAGGTGTAATGAGCGACAGGTACTGCTTTCCATCAGGTGGTCTGTCTGCTCGTTTGTCACTGAATCTCATAAAAAAAAAAACAAATATCCGTATGCTCTCATCGTAACTATTAGCATATTTCATTATTGACGACTTGTGTATTTATGAGTACGTTTGTTACGTTATAACTCAACCGATTTCAATGAAATTAGAAATGTAGATAGCTTAGATATACCATATGAAAATGCTATAGATATCGGCCAGTAGAAGCCGCGGGCAAAAAAAGCCGTATGTAAAGCACATTTGTATAGTTACATATATGTATGTACCTTACAGCAAGATGTATTTATGTATATGCAAAAAGTAGTAAAAAGTGACTCGAAAGGCAGACTCTTCACAAACAATATGTAATAATCAATGTTCAGTAATATCAAGGTCAGCCATGTACTAGCCAGAGATATCACTATTTGACGCATCGAATTATACACGATGTGTATAACTCAAGCTTCTGCTAACAATTGTGCCTGTGTATTTTTCTATTCAACGAGCGTCCGCTAAACATAGCCCTTACTTTATATTAGACCGTGTGGAAAAGATAAATTTGTACTTCTCGATCTTAAGAACTTATCTGTTGTTATTTCAAAGTACTACCTATAAATTTTAATAAAACTATCTTTTCGTATTATTTCCTGGATTTATTTAGATTTTTGTTTCCCGACGCGACGTTTTAAATGCTTTACAGCAATCCTGGTCACGGAAGAGACTAAGGTTTTAGACGTTTCAAAGGCATTATATACTTGTTACAGATATATTTTGTAAAATTGTGAGTAATCACTGTCTGTAACAAGTATATAAAGCTTTTGAGACGTCTAGTCTAGGGAAACCTTAGTCTCTGCTGTGACTATGATTGCTTTAAAGCATTCAAAACGTCGGGATCGAAAATCAAAATAAATCCGCGAAATAATCCGATATTATATATTCGCGTAAATTTAAGAAAATTAAAATTTTATATTACATTTATTTAATTTTATAATTAAAAAAAAACATTTAAATCGCACTAACCGTTCCCGAGCAATGTGTATTCAAAGAGAAATCATAACTTTCATATATGTACTATGTATTTAATTTTATTTGTTTAAAAGAACCTTCTAATAAGATTGCAAAAGATAAAGAATCTGACGTCGACCCAATTAGTTTTAGATTATGATTCTTAATATAATGCATTATCACAGCTCAATCGGAATTAACACCTATATTTTATATGATCTAAACAAAAGTATTTTCTATGCAAATATTTGAACTCGTAACCTCTAATTTCATAGCCTGCTAATCAAAAGCTCTATTGGGCCATCTTTGATTTATATTAATCCTTATATTTTAATATCGATAATATCTGTTTTCTACAATACATATTGTATAGAAAATCGACACAAAGAACGTCCAACAAAGCTTTTATATCAAGCTTTCTATGGAAAATATAATAAGAGCAAGTACATATTATTATTGTTTACCTACTTATATTGTGAAGTACAAATTTAATTATGATTAAATTTTAATGAATTTCTATATATGTATATAAATATAATATGTTAAATAATCATAGCAGTTTCCGTGTCGTGCTTAATGACGGGATACATGACATTTCCGTATTAATAATAACTATTCATAGAGTCGTTGCGAATAGTGACGCCGAACTAATGTGTTAAATATTTATATGTTACAAATAAAATAGAGTAATATCATATATGTAATATTAATGGTATAGTAAGTTCTTGTAAAGTCTTTACATTATTTGAAGATTGAGATACAAAATACTATTTCGTATTGTAACTCTACCCTAAAAATATAGAGCTAGCTAGCAGAACCCGCGGCTTCGCTCGCGCTAAAACTCATCCCCTATTTTACCATCTTATGGGATGAATTTTGAAAAATGCTAAAACACTTATTTATTTAATTGCATTGAAGAGCATTAATACCAAGTTTTAAATAATTCTGATCAAAAATATCATTTTGGGTTGTATTATAATGTTTTCCCATGGTAATGAGATAAACTTCCGCGGTAAAAATTAGCCATGTCACTCTTCAGCCCTCCAACTATCTCTACACAAAAAATCACGCCAATCCGTCGATCCGTTTGCATGTGAAAGATGGACAAACAAACCAACAAAAAATACACTTTCACATTTATAATAATTAGATGAATTAAATTTAGATGTACGATTGTATTTAGAAGGTTATGTTAAACAAACTTAGCCCTATTATGTCAAACATAGGAAAATCGTAGTTTATATCTTTTATACCTGCTCTAATACTTCAAAGGCAGTGGTAGCCCAATGGTAACTCGCTCGCTTTAGTATCCGAGTGAAGCGGGTTCAAATCCCGGGTCTTGCACCTCTGATATTTTCATGTGCGAATCATTTCTAACATGATTACCACTTGCCTTACGGTGAAGGAAATATCGCGAGGAAACCTGCATGTCTGAGAGAACCTAGCAAGTTTTCGAAAGACATGTGAAGTCCGCCAACCCGCACTTGGCCAGCGTGGTGGACTATGGCCTGATCCCCTTCGTGTTGAAGGGAGGCCCGTGCCCAGCAGTGGGACGTTAAAAAGGGCTGAATACAATACTTCAAATATCGGCTTAAAGGGGAACAGTTTAATCTATTAAATATTTATAATTAGCAGCAGCTTTTGTCTTGTTATTCTTTGTATCTTATTTATAGTTTATAACGTCGAATTATTTTTAAGATTTGATTTAATAGTATAAAGCTTTTTTATAAGCATACTGTATTAATATATGTAAGCATTCACATATTGGAAAATAAATAATATATTTCTTAGAAAGAAACAAGCACCTATTCGAAGCACTTACACATAATCAAATTTATAATTGCGGCAATGTTATTTATAAATGCAAAAGTTTCGAAATAACTGTCTTTTTTGGTTCAAACAATTTAATCAATTTAATACTGAAAATCCAATT
Source organism: Argynnis bischoffii washingtonia (assembly GCA_033884665.1). Lineage (NCBI taxonomy): Eukaryota > Metazoa > Arthropoda > Insecta > Lepidoptera > Nymphalidae > Argynnis > Argynnis bischoffii. Next base: position 4,600,859 of record CM066619.1, on the reverse strand, counting down.
AGAGAATATTTTCAAAATAAAACTATCTTTTCGGATTATTTCGCGGATTTATTTTGATTTTTGGTTCCCGACGTTTCGAATGCTTTACAAGAAAGTATTAGAAAAACTTTATTATAGCTAGGATTTAGACATATAATATATAAAAAATGCCTATATTCCAAAAAGTTTCTATATGAAACTATTAATTAGTCAATATAATAATTTCAAAAGAAAATATTTCATAGCAGGATTTCATACAGGAGACATTGTACTCGTGCATTGTCTTAGCATCTAATAAGGATCCAACATTTGTATTATGTCATTGTTCGGCAAAGAACATTGTAATTCATGAATGGAGCTTGCGGATTGTATGCAGCTGTAGGAAAATGTTGAATACTTTTAAACTTTGAAAACGTCACTAAATAATTTTGTATAACTTATTCCTTATTTATTATATATACCTACGAAAGAATAGATCTACTTTAGTGCGATAAATAGAATAAGTATTCCTAGGCAATTAGTTAAGTATCTATTAAACTATCAAAACAATGTAATTCTTCTTCACTACTATCACATAAATATCTTTTTTGATTTCAATAACGTCACCTGCGGCCCGTCCATTTGTAATTACTATAGCCTATCCCATTAAATCTATACATATAATAAAATTGTAACCGAGCCGAATCTGTACATTAAATATTTTTGGAAAATCTTATTGAAATAGACATTATTATCGATACAGAGGTCGAATCTATAGTTTTAAGAATTTTTGTCTGTCTGTTACCGCATCACGGAAAAACCACTGGAGGGTTTTGATGAAATTTGATATGATGATAGCTGGCTATCCGGGTCAACATATAGGATACTTTTTACTGTGGGAAAATATCTCATCTCTGAGAAATCTATACTAAACGTTAAAACGTAAGTTGGGACGAACCCAAGCGGAGCGAGGGTGAGTCGCTAGTAGGCTATAAAATTTGGCAGTTTCAGAAATTAAATATTGCAACAAACAAACAATATCTTTTGTTTTATATACATTTTTGTATAATAGTTAGATAGATAGTATAGAAGTATAGATTAAGACAATCTATCAGTAAATACTAAATATCAAAAAAATAAACAAAAACCATGCAAGTACTAACATTGATCCGATTCTTGGCTCGCTCTATTGCCTTCGAGTCCTCCCTCTCAGGGCTGAGTCGGCACACCCTTGCGCGCCAGTCGTTCGCGCCCGCTGCTTGGAGAGCCGCTAATCTGGAATAAGGGTGAGATAAATTTGACATCAATAATTATTGATTAAGGGTTGATTTTACATTCATCGGAATAAAAGAGTTTATCTATGTATATGAAACAAGGGTTTAGATAAGACCGTTTCACCGTTGGGGAATAGAAATTTTAATAATAATTGTATTAAAATGACTTTAAACATTATATCATAGAAGTATAAAATGTAATTTTCTTTCTAAATATGGATTTTTACTTGAATAAATAAGTAAAGCTTTCAATTCAAAAAAAAAAATTAAAAATCAAAAACTATTTACAAAATTACAACCTTTAAATATTGAAATTTTTTTATATTATTAATATATAGTGTTCATTTATGAATAAATTCTGATAAGCGTATTTTCAGCTTGAGTGAGATCAGAAGAGGGATGGGCAAGTGGCCCTTAAGATAAGGCTATGTCTAACAAGCTGACGCCAATGTTGATAGAGCAACTTAATTCTTTTTTTATTATTTTATCGATATTGAGATAGCGATACAAAAAAGCGATTTCTTTAAAAAACGATTATGTTATAAACCATAATAGAAAGATAAGAGAAATAGAACTATAACAAATCATATCGTGCACTTCCAAGTAGTTAACGATTACGAGATAAGATATACTTATGTACATGGGCTACTTATTGTTTCTTTAGTGCTTATCCGCTCTATTGTTTTCTTTAAACGGTAATATTTATATTACCTTATCTATTTTAAAGGTAATAAGTACTGGTTGTCGTGTTCGTTTATTTAAACTTGTTATACAAATAATTAGTTTGTAAATGATTTATGAACAAAGACTATTATGTAAAACTAGCGCAATTTTATTTGGACAGAGCAAAGTGTAGAGATATTGTGGTAGGTCATAGTTTAAAGATGTTATAGAGATGTTTATTCTGTTATCAGTACATCTGTTATTTGTTGTTATTCATTTGCGATTTGGTTGAACAAATAGGCGCAAAATAGAAAATTTCGCAAACCATAGTTTATCATTGTAAATTGTAATCATACATAGGTACATAATACATACATAAAATAATAAATTAAAATTAGTTACTTTTATTTAAATTAAAGCATATAAACTCGCAAACCTATGTGAATATTATAGACAAATTTGAAATTAGTTACATAGCAAATTTTTGCAGTAGGCATATATTATTTTTTTGACAGTGTTATACCAATTGCTTTATATCTATACATTAATAAAATCCTAAGTCAAATCAGTACATTAAATATTTTTTTGGAAAATCTTATTGAACTAGACATTATTATCCATACAGAGGCCGAATCTATAGTTTTACAATTTTTGTCTGTCTGTCTGGGAACGCATCACGAGAAAACCACTCGATAGATTTTGTTGAAATTTGGTATGATGGTAGCTGGTTATCCCAGTCAACAAAAAATATCTCATCTCTGAGAAATCTATACTAACCGCTAAAACGTATCTAGGGATGAAAGGGAGCGGGGCCAGGTGATTAGCGATAAAAAGATAATTCTTGAATGTCTGTTTGTGCACGATTCCCGCGAAATTATCTTAGTTGAAGGGTATTGCCTTAAAAAATATTTCTTAAATTGAAATTACTTTTAAAAAATACAAGATAAATATAAAAATATATTTGTTTTGATACAAATGGCAGCTGCCTGAGATCTGGTTATCATCAAATATATACATATTAAGATGTTTGATAAAATGAAAATAGATGCAATCGAAACCAATGCACAATGTCATCGACCCTACAATATTATCGCCTCAAGTGCGCGCACTCCGCACTAGAGGAAATACAGATTAATATTAATTATGTTGTCTGTCTCTTAATAATGTTCTAAAATAGGTGTAAATATTTTTAACTCCTATACATTATTTCTCTAAAATCACAACCAAACCTAAATAAGACCTAAACTTCATTTTTAAACTATTTTAATTTCCTGTATAATACTTAAACTAAACTAAATAAACTATAATTTATATTATATAAATTGTATATAATTACGTTACAGTTAAACAACGCTTAAATATTTCATATTCTTTTATGAAATAGATTTATGACAAGCGTCACGTACAATGCAAATACATACTATACACATACATACTATACACATACATATATCAAGACATATGTTCAAACAAAAAGATGATAATAATAAATATGTGATCCATACATACATACACTAAACTTATACAAACAAACACATTTAAAGGAGACACAATCCTTCGACGATGTGCAAAAACTTTATCAAAATGAGATAAACAGATAGAAGCATATAGTATTTTACAAACAGATAAAAATACTTTTTTTTAAAATGGAGTATCAAATTTACCTTTCGGCAATGGTGCCACCTCGATTCGGCATATCGGCGTTCGTGGCGCTTCGCTGCACGCCACCGCCAAACCTGCAGACAAGCAAATAATATTTTCATACACCACTTTTAAATATTAATAATTACTGTACTATACTGTATCGCTACTATTATAAATGCAAAAAATTGTACGTGTGTGCATTTGTTACTTTCTTATGGCTGGACCAATTTGTATGAAATTTAGTACACAAATACTATGACCTGAAATAAAATATATAGACTATGATGGTAATTCAGAAGTGTTTTTATAGATCACTTTTAATTTAAAATATAATAATAATAATAATTAGTATTTGTTATATCGTTAATTTTATATTAACAAATATTCATATTATAAATTGATTACTTGCCTTATCAATTCTATTAGTAAAATCAATTATTACTATACAATAAAGAGCCGATAAAATCATACTAAATCATTCAAACAATTATCTTTAAATGATAAGCATAACATATATATTAAATTTATAAACACTATTTGTACTTGATATTTAAATAACTAATAACTTAATATTTTTTATTAAAATTAAATCACAATCCTGATATTTTACCTGGGCTGTTCAAATTTCTCTTTGAGGCTCTTAAAACTAAAGAGCCTTTCTTCCACGGGCCTCATTGACAACATTTTGACTTATAACTTTACTGCACTTAACTAAAATAACCCACTACAAACAATATGGTATCAAATATTAAAAAAGTGTACAAAAACTCACGCTAGCATATTAAAGGAAGAATATAAAAAGGGGTTTAACGAAATAAAAAATTGTTTAAAAATAATTTCAAGTCAATGTGACAGTGTCATCGGTTCGATTTCGAGCGCGTTCAAATTATTACTGAAGTAAAGTGAAGAGTTTGTATACGTTCCTGCCGACGTCACAGGCCTCCGTTATCCTTGTAGGCCATTAAAGTAGCAGTGTAAACAAAGTGGACAAACATCGTTAGGAGCGCAGCAATGTTGTACAATTATTTGATTTGTTTTGATCTAATAAATTTAATTATAATATCAAAATAGTACCTATTTTGCTTGTGATGACTTAATGGTTCTATAAATTAATTAATTAATGTTTGTGGCTGACTATGTTACTTTATATGTAATGTTTATAATTATAATAAGTCAATATACATCGTATTTTCAGGTAACGTAGTTTACACATACGTATAAGAAATTCTATACATACGTTTTTATTAATAAGGTGTTTTTGGTTAATTATTATTATTTTTACTAAATTAGTATATGTACATACATATACATACATATATACATAGGTACATATATATTTTTTTATATTGAGTGTATGTATAAATATTTTGAACTAATAAGATCCTCTGACACTCTTACCTATATTTACCTATAAAACTTATTGAAATATTTTTATTTAAACTTCGCAATTCTATTAATACAATAGTCAAGCTATAACATTCCTTATAAGGCAAACAGTAATGACAAAGTGCGACGCACTAACATTACCGAGTCACAATGCCGATATTATCATCCATAAGGCAAAAAATTGACCTAATAAAGATGCCACACAGTATTATTTCCTTATTTATAATTATCCAAATAAAAAACAAAATTGTGTGTCATACATAGGAAACAGTATGTATGTCCGCGGTAATTACAAACTCGGTCGACGATAATACCCCGTTAGTTTACAGTTAAACGGAGGAAAGAGTTCAGATAAGCCGCCCCGTTTTGTAATTGGAATTGACAGAAATGCTGTGCTTGCTGACTATATGATAGATATATTATAAAAACATATAATGTATACCATAATAGAGTCTTGTGGACTTCATGCTTAAAATTAAAAAATATTAATCTATACTTAATATTAAAAAGAGGCAGTTTTTGTTTGTTTGTTTGAACGAGCTAATCTCACGAACTACTAATCCGATCTGAAAAATTTTTTTTGCATTAGATAGCCCGTTTATTGAGGAAGGCTATACTTTATATCATCATGCCCAAGTGAGCGAAGCAGTAACCATAAATGTTAACAAATCGGGCAGACTTCCATACTAATGCATAATAATGTAAAACTAATGTTTATATGTTTAAGTGCTTTAAGCTCAGAAACTACTGAGCCCATTTCAAAAATGTCTTTTGCATAAAGCCAAAGAGTTCTTTTTTGTAGTTTTAGCGCGAGCGGAGTCGCGGGGTCTGCTAGTCGAAGATAAAACCACCCTACGAAATAATTGTTTTTCTATGACGTGATATCTCAAAAAACACATGCAATAAAATTATTACAAGTCAAATTGTGTATTGTTAAGAAAGTCTATTGTTAAGAAAAATGATATTATTCATAGATCATCGAGACAATATATATAATAAAAAATTTACATTTTGTCTGTGTTACAATATTATTCTATGCATTTCGGTACTAGTATAGAAAAAAAACCATCAAGAGTATTTTCCATATTTATTGTGTAACAATACCAAAAACTTTAATAAAATAAATCATGACCTGATCATCATGTTGACAAAAAAAGAGTACTATCATAACAGTTATAAAATAACTAATAAATTAATTTTGTCAAAACTACAGACTGTCATATATAAAAAGATGCCTCAGAGAAAACATTACGGAAAACCACAAATTTGGAACGACGCTTGCTAACTTTACATTGTGCGTTCGATTTTCTTTGCAGATAAATATTTGTATTGGCAATACTGCCTAACCGTTTTATATATAACATCCTTGTCTTTCCGTTATTTACTAATAGACATGAAGTTAATTTAATCCTCTTCATTACACTATGAAAATATTTTTTTTCAATATAAAAATCTACATATGAATATAAAAAAAATATATAAGCCATTACAGCCACGCTTAAACAACGTTAATTAAAATTAATGTTTTACTGCAGTCCACAGCTGACAAAAGAATGGGGAAATAACATTACTCCAGTGGGAACTGGTGCATAAATATACCAATTACAAACTGAAAAATTCATATTATAAAAAATATTGCCACTGTATAAAATGACTGTTAATAAATAACTTTCCTACATTAGATGCTATTAATTAATGTAACTCTTTATTTTTGTAAGCGTACATGAATATTGCATATATACTGATACATTTACACAAAGAACTAGGTACTATTAAAAATATTACTATTGATTTTAATTTTAAATCATCGATACAGATAAATAAAGATAATAATAAGTGTTGGTTTGTAATGTCAAAATAACAGCTTTTTACTAAATGCATATGAAATTATATATGCTACCTTTATGAAAAACACAGCTTTTAAAATTTTTGTCTGCCTTTCTGTTTGTTCCGGCTAATCAAAGAAACGACTGAACTGATTTTGACGGGACTTTCACTGGAAGATAGCTGATGTAATAAGGAGTAACTAAAGCTACTTTTATTTTAGAAAAAGAATTAGGGTTCCACTTTAAAAAATTAAAACGTACCTAGGGATGTATGTACCCGAGTGAAGCGAGAATAAGTCGCTAGTGTCATATATTTTAACTAATGAAAATAGTAACTTCTTACTTTATTAATACAAAAAGTAAGTTAATCCTTTACGTAAGGGTACCGTACCCTAAAAATAATTTAAATAAATGCAATATCTGCAACTAAATATTCAAAAATATTCAAACAAAGACTATATACTGAACTACATAGCTTCGCAGAAATAAAAAGTACGAGTCATATTCGAATTGTACGAACATTGATTGCGGATTTCCAATGAAAATTAATACAACAGTCACAGTCATAAATTTTTCATGAAAAAAATTACTGCCACCGTCGACTTTTCATCGTTGTATTATAACGACGTGTTTTCCTCATATAACTTCCTGAAAATTATTCGAAACCCACACTCGTCTTTTCTTATTCATAACTGAACGCACGTAAAACGATCGATGCATATTAACTTACCAATAAAATATAAATTCACGTGTTACTCAAGTATAAGCAATAAAGCTTCAAACGTGTAACACTAGCGCACCCAAACACGAACTTAAATCGACTGGGCGGGCGGCACTTTCAGAACGTAAACACGATGTTCATTTATACATTTCTTATATTATATAAAATTTTCAGTAATTATAACTGGAGTTATTACTAAATTGCAATAAAAATTATTTACTAATATAATTTTTTTGAGTCATATTATTTTACAGTATTCTCATCAAACAAATCGAAAGATTTTTAATCTTTAATTTTAATTTAGACGAATATGAGAATTCATAAAAATATTGAAGTTCATAAACAATAATTTGTTTCATTAAATAAATAGTAAAAGGTAAGCACCTACCGTAACAAAGAGCACGTGTAAACTTTGGCAATGGTTTGCACATGAAAAGCGAGCACGCCCTGCCGTGAGCGTAGCGCGACTGGGCGGGCGGCCCTTACAAGTTTTCACCATAACTACGAGAACTAGACTCGATCTACTGCATTATTTTATACTAGCAATTTTATTAATAGTTAAATGTGTTGGGCCAAATTGTCTGTACGTAACTTTACAGTATTTTAAATATGTTTTTTGAATATATTTAATCTAATAACTTGGAAAAAAAGATGTATGTAAATGTAATGTAGTGTAGTAAAAAATGTAATGTAGTGTAACACATGTGAAAAATAAAAACAAATTCATAGAATTTGGTAAACTATCATGTAATCAAGCAGCAATTTCAAACACGTATAACTTAGTAAGCATTGGGATCTCTCTAGCTCGATCTGTTAAATTGGCTTCCCTGTTTATGACACTGCAAACGTAATTAATTGCAATTGGCGCTCACAGGTTTACAATCAATAAAGCCTTTTACGTCTCGTACTGACTTAAAGCTAGTATTTATGTGTCTGAGCCCAGCTTATATGATCTACACATTCATTACTGACACTTTTTACGATGGGTAAGCACTCTTATGCACTTATGAGTTATAACAATTGGAATTTTATGACTCTATTTTTAAAGATTTTGCTTGCTACTACCTTAATTTTAAATTCATTCGCTCCTTCATAATTCATGAGAAAATACACTATTATTATTAATTATTATATGAAAGTCTATGTGTGTGTGTACGTGTGTATCTCTGTTATACCTAAACACAGAAACGGCTGGACCGATTGAGATAAAATTTAATATACAGTTACACAATGTGCTAGAGTAACATATGTATTTGGCACTCTTAGAAATAAAATTTGCCTGTATGTAATATTAAAAATACAAAAGGCAGCCTGGGACGCACCCGGACGAAATGAGGGTAAACCACTAGTTTGATTATACAAGTCAAATAATATTATCAATTGCAACCATAACAAACAAATATTTTTGTATACAAATAAAGCAGAATTAGCAAATAATATTAATCGTAGAATAAATTTATCCCAATATCTAAAGTACTTAAAACAATCTATTGAGCTAATTTATAGCCAGGCGCGACCCGTTTATCCTCGTTCATTAGCATCCAACGAAGTTTCCGATACAGGAGGCTGGCATTTAATAAGCTCCTAACATAGAATATTAACAATGAAACTTTTCTCGCGTATAGTTGTATACTCAGACTGCATTGTGTGCAAACAAAGGGCTATGGCGCGACGCTCATTAAAATATAACACTATCCAAGCGCCAAGCTTGCACGACATCTAGTGGCGAACGAACTAATTTACAACTACTGAGTAGTCACGTAGTGGAAAATCTTCAAAAACAATATGCGATACTATAATATTTTCCATACATGTTTTCACATAGTAGGGGTTGAAGTTATCAATTTCCCGTTCATTTCCTACTGTATATTTTCCCAAAGCTCACATCAATATACGTTGGTAGCGTTTAACACACACGAGTGTAAATTGCAGGACATCGCCCGTCTGGACTAGCCTAAGCCGCAGCTGCTGACCGTTACCTGTTAATTATATCGCTATCAGTATTTAATCGGAGCTTTATATGATGCTATGAAATTATTGAAAAAGCTCCCTTAAAAGTTATTTTTCTATATTACATAAACAAATATATTTCATACAAATTTGCAAATATAAAATTCGATCTGCCGAAGCTAGTATAAAACAAAAGGGAATTAAATATTAAAAATAATAACTATTAAATAACCTAAACCTTAGTCACTCCCGTGAAGATTAGTGTTGTAAAGCAGTCAAATCTTCAGGAATCAAAAATAAATCCGCGCGAAATTAAAAAAAAATTACTTAAAATGTCAAATATGCTCATAGATCTAAGAAAACCAATAATTCTAAAGCGAACAGATTTTATTAGTTTAATTAGTTTAAATTACAAATAGTAGCAAATATTCGAATCATTCAAAGCACTACAAAATACAAAATACCGCATTGCTCGCTAAGCATGCCTATAGGTATGTAAAAGTGAAATATGTTCAGGCGAAAATGCCGGGGTTTCAGAGCAACGGAAAATGCGATACCGGACTGTAGGCGGAAAGGTATTTAGTTGGAACGTAAGCGATCATTTATGAAAATATTTGTTGTTGTTTGTAGAGAAATAGCAATTGCATAGCTTATCTATATTATATTATATAAATAATATAATTTCTGCGTGGCGTTCATTCTATTGTCCTTTTTAATTTACAGTATGTATTGTATTAAAATAGAATACTTCTAAACTAAAAAAATAATTATATTTATATTTTTTTATTTACTATTTAATTTACTAATTTATATGAAGGAGCTTAACTGGAAGCTTTGATACAGTATTTCTATAATTGAATTGAGCCGACGTGGTGGGTGTCATCATAGCCGCTCATAAATTATTGCTGTCTGTTCTAATCTAACCTTAACTGCGTAACAATGTGCTTCAATTGATACTAACATGAGATGGCAAGTTATCTATATAAAAGCTAAATTACATTCACACTCACCGACTATATACATTATATAAATATCATGATGATGATATTGTATGTACGTATTGTAGGTCTCTACATATAAAAAAAGATTGTTGGAAATTTAGGAGAAAAGAGGTTTTCCTCCTCCTCAAATTTGTCACATTTGATCTAAGCGAACGAAGTCATTGGTCATAAGATTCATATTATAAAGCGTTCCACAAAACATTTACTACTTAGGTCATACAGCATTTCCATCTATTAAAGCACTCCAAGCCTTTTAAAGGATTTAAAAATTACGGCTAAATGCAGTAGTCGTAGTATTTAATTTTTAAGTATTCAAACAGAATTATGCAGACCGTTAATAGTATTAAGGATTAAATCTAGACCTTGCTAGCCTGAATATTGAAATTTAATTACAAACCATGAAAATGAATATATTTTTTTACAATCATGTATAATAAAAACTCTGTATAGAAATAAATTGGTGAAAAAAAAATATTTCTACAATTTAACGCCAAACAAAGGCAAAATAAATAAAACAGTATAAATCAAAAGTCAAACAAAACTGATCACTTTACACTGCACATTTAAACGGCAAAACAAACGTCACTGTACAAATTAGCACTCGGCCATAACCAGTGATATCAATAGAGATAAAAAATATGTATCTGATTATGAAGTATAACATCATATCAGACCTACTTTCCATATCAAAATAATTAAATCGCTAATTTGTATTGCAAACAAAAATATAGTCCAAAATTTTATTTATATTGAGTTTCTATGGTTAATAATAAAAAAAATATCAAACTGTAAAATTCATAATGTTAAGAGTGTAGAGTCTTTTCTATGAGATCGAATTTTGACCTAAAATTGTTATTTACTTGTATGGTCATTTATCGTCTGTTTTAATTTAGTTATAGCTTACTATTTGCAACGTACCAGAAAGGCGAAATTATTCAATGTAAGCGTAACACCACATAATAACTTCTATTTTATCTCAATAGAAATATTACTTATAATAACCCTTCTTACTTCGTTAATTTGTTGCCATAAGGCCTATTAAAATCTGATATAATAAATATATGTATGTATGTATACAACGAGTGTATCCACTAATCTTCGAACACCATTAACCTGTCAATACTGAATGTAGTTTAACTAGTAACTACTGATGGTCGGTACGAGAACCCATACATTAACCAGCAACTATATAAATGTTAATCGCGTTTTATCGTTTGGAAAGCTGCGATAGTAAAAATTGACAGGTGCAGGGGAGACCTTGAAAGTATAAACTAAAACATAAATTTTGCCAGTGGGTTGCGTGTGTATGTTTGTTACATATTCATGTATAAATTGTACATCGAATTAAGATTATGTCTTTAACTATATATTACTACATACGTCTGTATATATACATTTTAACTTAAAAAAAGTTTTACTCAGACTAGTCATATTATTGAAAAAATCTCATATGTTAAAGAGAATTTAAAAGTTCTATGTGGAATAGATAGTTATAGACAGCTTTATGTGACAAGTATTGTATGTAAGTGCCAAAGAAACGAAGTCAGCTTATTTAGACGAACACAAAACAATACAAACCTTCATATAGTGAATATGACAAGGGAAAACAGGGGTCTTTTGATTTCTACACCGTTGATAGGCTTTATGTCCCCAACAACCAGTATTTCTAGTGACAGCAAGTCGAAACACATTGAAACATGTTGAAACTTCTGCCTTTGCTTTGACAAAGAAGACGAGACACATACATCAGCGTACATTTCTAAGAGGTATACAGACAGATAGATAAGCATGTACTGCCAAGTACAATTGATCTTCAATGTTTTCATGTATGTAAATGTTACTTTTGTTTTACTTGTAACATTTGCCAAAGCGCGCTCTTAAGAGTTGGAATATCGAATCAAGTGGAAGGTTTATGGTATTCGACCTTCATTAAAAATTATTAAAAATAACTAATAATCGTTCTACTATAATAAAATAACAGGAAAAATCTTAAAAAATATTATTATATTCCTTATTGCACTTTTAATGTTTGTTTGTATAAATTAATATATTAAAAATAAAGGCAAATATAGTCTACGTTCGAGATCTCTTCCATACGACTAAAGAACTGAAGTGCGAAATAGTGTAACATAGTGGGACTATTATAGAACGGTTATATCATATACAGTGATATTATTATTAAAATGTTAATAATAATCTATCGCTATATATTTTATATTATTATAAAGATAACATGAACGTACAACGGATGGTATATTTCTCCTCTCAATATTAACCAATATCAACACAACTGTGTACAAACAAACACGGAAACGTGTACAGTATGGACAGATAGAGGAAATGAAAGCAGGACTATGCTACATTCCGGCAGACTTGTGAATTGTATGTTACATTTTCATGTCACTGCAAAACATCGTATTTCACTACTGCCCATAGAGAAAACGGTAAACTACAGTGTATTATATATTTACGTTATGTAATTATAGCTTATATAAGATATTTCATCTTACATGTTTGGTAGGAAGTCAGTAATTAAGTGTCAATAAAGACTAATTTGGGTGTAATAAAGATAGAAAAAAGATAAATTTTAATTATCAAAGTGTAATAAATGCTAAAAATACAAGAACAAGTACTCCATAAAAAATTTCGCTTCATTAGCCCTAACAAAAAAGTGGCCAAACTATACACTTTACTATAGAGTATACGAATGTACAAAAAGAAAGTAGTACTTAAATGAGCTCTACAAAACCCATTATCGCATCACACGTCACACTTCCTCGCTTTCCCATTAAAATGTACGTATAATTCTACGTTCCCTACGCCAATACCCCAAATAGCTCACTCATGTTAGTGCAGCGAGGGCTTCATATAAACATTTTACAACTTTAACGGTAAGAAGTGCAGTGGTTCAAAATAGTGCATTTTTACAATATCCACCTAAACTTTACATATAGTACAAAATATCCAAGTCTAAGTTAGTACTTAAAACACAATGAAGATAGAAAGCCCTTCACCGAGCTTTTATTAAGATATAAAAAGCGACCATTTCAACTTTGACGAAGAAAAAATAAGAAACTAAACTGTTCTTTAGGAAAATATTGCTGACAAAAGAATAATATCTAGCAAATAAAAAAAGCGGAAAATGTGAGAAAGCATCTCATAAGGGAAAATAATAAGACCTTCTAAAGAGTAAAGTCAGCAAGAACAACCCTTGTGTCCCCTTCCTCACCCCCGTCTAGACTCTTGAATAAAAAACTCCAAGCTGACGGATGCTCTTTATGCATAGGAGATGAAATGTGAAATTCCCACTGTTAATAACCTACATGAAAATAAAAGGGGGGCGAAGTACCAAGTTGGTGTGTTTTTAAAACCATATTCCATGTTTGCTTAAGTTTAAAACACATTTACTTATTTTTTCGGAAAATAACAAAGTTAAAGTAATTCAACAAGAATATTTTTAGATGGAATTATCGATGCACTTCGGATTAAAGTAAAATGAGTCATTTAAATTGAATTATAGATGCATCAAATATAAAGAGCAAAACAATGCAAGCCCTTTCATGAAAATTGCTTTAATCTTTAAACAGGCGTAGGGTCGAACTAGATAAATATAAGAATAATTAAGATTGTGAAAAAATAACGAATTAAGTTTTTACATTGTAAAAAAATATATACATTAATAATATATCGATGACAAGTAACCTGCATAATTATGATAAAAGCAACATTATAAAGACCATTATTGAAATCACTTTAGTGTTCAAAAGGCACCGATCTACAGTCACAATTGTTAAATTTGCACCGCAAATTTAACAATTTAAATTTTAAATTATTAGCACCGACTCTTTATTACCGCTGAGTTGATATTAACCTTTAATAACACATTTATTAATGCTTGCATTCTTTATGTTATCTAAACTACACTATTTATCTACAATTGAGTCATAATGTAACTTTGTGCGTTCCTAAAGGTTAAATTGCAGATTTTTGTAAAATTTTTAGAAGAGACTATACGCGTTATCTGACGAGTTATACAATTTCCGGGAAAAGAATCTGTTATAGATGTAAGATGATAATACTACGCCCTGACGCTCTACTAATGAATATGCAAAAAATGTGTATACTAATTTATCGTGAGTCTGTATAAAAAATTGCCTCGGTAAAACTGCAAGTTCAAAGTTCTTGATCAAGATAGGAGTTTTGATGAACCTAAATGAGAGAAATTCTCAGATTTAAAATTAAAATGAACATAAGAATTTGACTTGATACATTTTACTTTATACGAATGTAGAGAGCTTTATATGAAAACTTTTTTCACAATGGATATAATATTTTACCTTAATTATAAAAATAAAGTGTCGTAGACGTCAATGCATAAAACACATTTAGACATTTTTGTACTTCATAATATACCGAGGAAGGCTAGATTTAAACCGTACTGATACATCGAGATACTCGTTAAAGTTTATAGTTTTAGTAATTAGAAACGAAAGTTATATTTATTCCTGTACCTGTTTATTGCTTTAAAAACCCTTAAAGAAGAGTAGTAGAGAGTAGTAGTAACTAACATGATTATACATTAAAATTATGTTTCAAGTCTTTATTTTCTAGACTTCGTTTAGCTAGAATATTCTTAAAGACGTTTTATTTATTGATATATCGATGAAACTTACAAATAAATATATTTTTGGGAACTAGCATCAAGCTTAAAAAACACCAAATAAGATATTAAAACCCTACGTAGTAGATGATTCACTAAAAATTGTTAACAAATATCCAGAACAAAATATTACAATCGTATCGGTTTTTGATTGGTTTCAATACCTGCCTCCATAAATTACAATACCGTAAACCGCCATACTCGTCAGAACGTCAGGTAGATAGGTAAGTGGATTTCCCACTATGAGACCGGAAGTGTATGGATGGACTGGCCGAGTGTTGCAATGCGCTATCATATTTTATATGGCAATTTTTTTAATACCTGTTTTTTTTTTAATTTCACATGTCTATTACAAAATGTTTTTAAATTACTATTATATTATAAGTGTGTTTGTGTATATTTTTTTTCCTTCATGCTGAAAAGTCTGGACGTATTTGGATGAAATTTTATTCATAGATAGGCTATGACTATGAGGATGATGGATTAACATATAAGCTACTGAAAGACACCTAGGAATGCACCCAAGCGAAGCGAGGGTAATCTAGTATTGAATATAGTAAGTAGTAAATTAATATTATTAATCTAGATTAGAACTAGAGTAGACAAACTGGCCTTGTTTAGTAATATTTAACGACTTCAAAAAGAAGAAGAGTACTCAATTCATCTGTATTTTTTTAGATATGAGAATTTCATATTTCTTATTATAAACGCCTTCCATACCAAAGGGGAAAATAATAATTTTAAACGATTTTGAAGTCCAAATATACACACCATGTTTAGGAAATACTTAACTAATCGACAATTAAATAAGCCTAAAATGTTAGGTTAAATTCGAATTAAAAAAATGTTCCGAAAGAATACGAGATCTTATACATAGTAGGTGTGCTGCATTCGTTTAATTTTACCCATCCCTCTCTTTCCCTCTTATTGTCTCATCATCCTCTCACAAATTGAAGCAATATTACTTTTTAATAAAAACAACATTTTATTTTATTTAAATTAAACTGTAATCCTTCATGAAACATTAGATGCGCATGTAATTCTACATTTTCCAAAAAGAAAATCGATTGCTAAGCCACGTCTGTCAGGTTGGTAAATGGATTTCCGGTAGACCGGAAGAGCATGGACGGATGCGTCTTGATATTCTGGTACACATTACATGCCTGTGGGATATACATAGTACTGTGGGTATACAGTAGAAAGGTATTTTGTTTTAAGAAACTTTGTATTTCATCATTTTGTTTACATTTTGGTTACATATTACTTGTTTTTAGCTATCCAAAGAAAAAATATTCAATTTGAAAACTAATTTAAAAATACGAGTACCTATATAGCTACATATAAAAAACTATCAATATAATAAAACTCAAGTAAAATCTATATTAAAAATAAAAGCATAAAAGACTAATGGAGTCCTCGCTATAAGGGAAAACCAGTTATTCATAGGCTTTTATATAGAAACAGATAAAATGTAAACAGAAAGGCGCCACTGAGCGGAAATGGCGATAGGACCTAGCTGTAGCGCCGGACGTAACATTCAACTTTATTGCCTTCATCGATAAAAGCTTCAAACGAAACAATAAATAAAATTTCTTTATATGATTTTACATAAACAAGATTTTTATAATAATATCCTAATAATAATATCCTAACGCGTGCTACACAAAAGCCCGATCAACCATTAAAAAAATGTACGTCTGTTTATAATTGCTAATATTATTCATATAGATGTTTTAAATGAGAGATAACTGTCCTTTTGTCATCATATCACGCTATCGTAGCCTATAAGAAATCTAATTTCAAATATAAAACCAAGTTATAGGGCGCAAACATAAAAATGACTCGGCCATACAATGTCAGTGCTGCTGATACTTTCACATTTACATACATAGTGTACAGTAACGAGTGCAGTAACGTTTCGGTCTATGACCTTTTCGAAAACAAGCAATTCACCGATATGCCAAGTGGCTGCACTCAAATGCAACTAAATTGTACTTCCTTTGAACCACGAAAATAGAACAGTAATACAAACAAAACGAATTGTATTCGCGATCGGATTACAATTCTTTAATTAATCGTAGATCAAATATACATTTGTTACTGGTTTTTTATATTTTAAAATGTTAATTATATATTTATTAGCTTACAGCTTACCCTTTTCCAAAATGAAATTCTTTGTTTTAAATAAGAAACAGATACGTACCTGAAAACAAATAAAAACATAATTAATATAAAGAATGTACAAAAATACTTATATTTAAAATAATAATCAGGTTAATAGAGTATGATCTTGTTTTTGCAGTAATTAGTAAGAGCCATTAATAATATTGTGTGATGTAATTCAATAAAAATATAAATAATAACCCAATCGCACCGGTTTTGTGAAAGCTATTTGTTTCGCGGTCATACGATGGATATAAGTAGAAGATCTAAATTATATCATTACATCTAATAAATAAATTATATAAAGAATCGATCGAGTGCAATTCAAACTCATTTGAAGGAGGGTTCTATTAATTTACTGAAATTTTTAGACCCAGAATGTTTACTGTGGGCAGAGTGAGGCCCTGCCTATACCTACTCTGTTTAATTTTCGTTATTTTTCAGTCGAGCTTTGGAGATGTCACTCGGGGGAATACGCAATTAGAAACTTTAAATATTTAAGCAAATACTAGGACTGCCCACCGCAATATTATAACTTACATCGGCACAACTCTAAAAGACAAACAGGGCCTCATTAACGTAATGATACTCGTACCAGTTCGAACTGGGAAACTTAATTATGAGAAAGCTATTTAATTTTTTACATAATTTTTTTATCTTTTATTCGCGTTCATTAAATCTACTTTTTTAAATTTGAATATATAGATTTTTAAAATATTTCCTACATAGTTATATTATACCTACAACTAGCATAATATGTTTCCTTTGAGTGAAGCTTGATTTTTTTTTATATTTAATGTACTTTTCTTGCATTTCCCGTCCGTTTAACTCGAGTCCATACCGATTAATTCGATAAAATAGTGACGTACTTATTACGCATTTTTAGCTTGTTCAATTACCGGCCTTAGTAGATAAGTTTTATAAAAAATATTTAAATGCAGTTATTAATATTTATAAAAATAAAGGAATGTTCCCTTTAGTATAACTTGATACCTTCATTATTTAGGGTCCATCCAAATCATTTGCCATTCATTTGATGACCAATAAATTCAAAGTACTTTTCTCACGCTTAAACGAGCTGCAGTACTATAATCTTTATTTATAATTACATAATACTATTAGTAAAGTATGAGGAACAATGCAGATACCTTACACAAATGCATATATCAATCTGCATAGTATTTAAACGCCCACGCCGCCTGCGCGGGCCACGAGCAACTCATTAACCTAATTTTATACCGGTTGGAAACTTAATTGTCGAGAAAGTAATTGAATTTTAGCGACAACCTTTTATCAGTGCAATAAAGATTTCGCCGAATTACGAAGGAAGTACTGTTGGTAAACAATAATAAGTTAATCGTTACATATAATCTTAATACCTAAATATAATCTTTCGTATAAAAAAAACATATCTTAATAGGTTAGGTTGGTAATAGTAGTAGTATATCCAATAGTTTTTTTTAAGTTATTAGATACCTAAGATGACTTATTATAAGGAACTGTAATGTGATCAAACTATGTTTAAAACACAGGGGGAACATCTGGACTGGGCTTCACACAGGAGAAACCCATGAAGTGTCTTGAGAAATTGCACTTTTTGCATGTATCCGTATCAATTACATGAGATTAAAAGTCAATAGTACGCTTTGTGTGAGACACATAACTATACGGTTTCTAAGACAAGAAAGAAAAACAACACAATTTGATTGATGTAAACAATTTGATTAGAATCGATTAAGGATCTAATAATAGAATTTATCGTTAATGCGACAGAAAATTGCTTTGGACGAACATATTAATTATTATTAAAAAATAATTATTATTATTATTATAAATAAAAGGTATTTTGAAGTATTAATAAGTACAATAAACCCCTTTGTTATTTTAATTCAATAGTACAATATAATTGTAAAATTTTAAATTTTACTAACTGCCAGTTAAATTTCATTTAGCTTGAGCTAATGTGCTCATTAAAGTTATTTAGTTAACTATCTTTTAAGTCAAACAATGAATAGTTATAGACATAACTGGGCAATGGCTAATATAGCATATAGCATAGATATACACACACATACTGTGCAATTATTACAAGGTCCTACTGAAGTTCTCCTTGAAACAGAACTCTAATCTAACAAAATGAATAACATTATTTATCTTGTATTAAAATACTAGTATTAAATATTGGTGGTATTCATTTAAAATATCAACTTTTAATATAGTTGAAAGCTAAAAAAATATTTCACTTTTAAAACTTCCATTATTTGTTTCAAGTTTTAATATTTCTTGCTTCTTTAAATTTTTCGCTACACAAAATAGTTATATCTCGGTTGGTTGTAATGCGCTCGCTAGGCATAGGTACTCGTGCAGATTATTCATACTTCATTTTATATGGAAAAAATTGCAGGTTTTAGGTTAAATGTGACCTAGATTCTGATCATTAAAATATTCCCGTGCTTGATGGTATTACTTCAAGCACATTATGAACGTATGGACATAAAATGTTTTTGATGATATCAGATTATTTTTAATTCGAATATGCACTTCCAAAAACAGGGCAAACTCTAAAAAAATTTTCCAACGTAAAGTGTAGAGCTAAGTAAAGTATTATGTTATAGCACTATATAACTCCTAAGGTAAAAAAAGGGTTTAAACAAAAGGCTATCTACAACTAAAGGTTATTAAAAATTCGAAGCCATTTTATACAAACAGAACATAAACAAGTGTTAGATAAGCAATAATTTACTACTTCTCGCGATTCATTGTTTGTTTTCACCGAGTACAAAACCGAAAGCCGACTTACAATTTTGATGATTCACTATAATTTGTATATCAACAAAAATATCCTTCGTCATCATCATCCTTACATCAAAAACCAATCACATATAAATTTCAATTAGATAATATAAAATAATCATGAATAATGTTGACGCGAATGGATTAATAAATTTTTTTAATATCCCTTGTATTGGAATTTAAAAAAATGCAATAAAACTCACAGCCATTATACTTAAGCATAAATATTTTTAAAGCCAACAAGAAAATTGCATTAAACGGAAATAAAATTAAAAAATATTTCAAGATATTTTTTTATCGTAGTATCCCAATTAATAAGCATATAGCAAAAATTAATAAATTAAAAAAATTACATTTTAAGTACCACACGCCCATGTGTGGACTAATAGAAATCTAACGACATCCTGCTATGCTGAGAAAGGGCGGCGGTAATTGCTTGCGTAAAGGATTGCGATATCCCACGCGATTTCATAAGCAGGTGAACACCTTTCAACTATTAACGAATATGTTCAACGTGCAAAATGTACAGATAGTGAAAACATGAAGCGTAAATCCTTAATGACTGGTGAAATCTGTGTATAAACTTCGAAAAATAACTGTAAGTTCTAAGGTTCCATACTATAATATCATTTATAAAATAATACTTTGTTAGATTTACGCGAATATTAAACATTTTAAATTAAAACTATCTTGTAGGATTTTTTCGTGGCCTTATTTTCATTTTTGGTTCCCGATATTTCGAATGCTTAACAGCAGTAATGGTCACGGGAGAGTGTCTCCCGCAAAAGTAAAGTAAAACCTGTAAAGCATTCATAACGTCGCATCGGGAACTAAAAATAAAAATAAATCCGCGGCAAAATCCAAAAAGGTAGTTTTATTTATAAAATAATTAAAATTACAATATTATTTAAAGAACTAGCAAAACCCGCGGCTTCTCTCGCGCGAAAACTACAACAAAAAAACTTTAAAAGGGTAGGTTTCATATTAATTTTCATCCCTTATTTCATCTCTTTATATGATGAATTTCAAAAAACGCTAAAACACGTATTTATTTAATTGTATTGAATAGCATTAATACCAAGTTTCAAGAAATTCTGATCATAAATATTTTTTGGGTTGTGTTATAACGTGTATGCCCGTGGGAATGAGATAATCTCCCGCGGTAAAAAGTATCTTATATGTTGACCCGGATATCCAGCTATCATCAATCCTTCCGGTAGGTTTTCTGTGATGCGGTAACAGACAGACAAACAGACAAAAATTTTAAAAACTATAGATTCGGTCCCTGTATCGATAATAAAGTCTATTTCAATAAGATTTTCCAAAAAATATTAAGGTACAGATTCGACTCAGAATTTTATTATATGTATAGATAAGCCAGATGTGTTCAAGGATGCTAATAAAATACTTTACATGCATATTGCCGTATATTTGCCATAACCCAGCATACTCGTGGATCATCTGATACCATCACAAGGTGTGTATACCATATGTGCCAAACTAATAAACTCATAGTACATATTCCCTATAAATACCTTCGCTCACGTAATTGCTTTAAACATACTAGAGATGCCATAACCGGGTATTTTATATACATACATATGCATATCATAGCACAGGTGGTCATCTCCCGCTATTTCATCCAATAACAGCAACTAGCTAACAATTTACTGCTCCTATAATCTTAACCGACTTCAAAATAAGACGTCTAACTCAACTCCATGTAATAATGCATTTAAGATTGCAAGACCTTACATTGAACACAAGTGAGTGAACTTGACTCACCACTTAAACCTATGACAAATGTCATTTTATTACCTACCTACTATGTATCTACAAGTGAAGTTTACAGACACTAGATACTAATGATATCCAGATTGCTTATTTTAATTTATATATTTAGATATAAAGCACATACTATTGTTATGACATACGAGCAGCGAACGCTTTTGGCATTAAGAGCAATTAACACATGTTTTAGTATATTTTTAGCGTAACCAATTTAAAATTCGCCATACACGTACGTTTAAATTATTTCATGTTCTATTTTACGTAATTATATCTCTAAATATGTGATACGTGAACCCGTCGTATCACCATAATAATCGACTACATATGACGCATTTTTGAGGAAGACAAAAGCAAAAATTGTCGTTTACCTTAAATCGTCAGGAAAGTTTGCTATAAACGTAACGTTATAAACTTATTTTAAGCGAATAGCATATATGGAATTTTATCCATAATTTTAATGTTATTTTACTTAAGCGAGACGAGTTTTATCAAATTATCAATAAATCTGTTTATTTAAATCAAATAACGTTTATTTAAATTAGTGACTTTCAAATAAATATTTCACAAGCCAATATCACCCACGTACATTATCTACTTTAAAAGAGCTTTGTAAGCCCTTCTGAAATTCCCGTTAGTGCGACTCATTCATTAGTATGCACTTTACATTTTAAAGAACACTCGATCTCAGATAATTTCGTAGACCATTTAAACTTTTAACATTTGCTACATTAGTATTTTATCTTGCGATGTGACAAAGATTATGTTTGGACTTTTAAAAATACAGTAGGTAGTACATTTATAGAATTTAATTACGTATGTAAACTTATATACATAGATGTGTAATCCTATCAAATTATCTGTGGATCAGTGTTGTTGGTAGGCATTGGCTTTAGATTCTAAGCTATATAAGCTTATGAAGCCCTTAAAAATCACCGTTAGAATAGAGGACGTCTACCTCCCACTGCCTACCTCTTACTTCGTCTCAAGTACAACCACTTTTCATTAGTCTCTGCACTTTGCGATTCGGTGAATGTAAGGAGTACCCTTAGTTTGTAACATCTGTGTTAGCTGAGCTTTACGCATGATTCTTTGAACTTATAAAGTTAAAGATTATATCAGCTATACTTTACTAGATATTTTTATTACACCAGTATGAAGAGAAATATGTTCACTTAATTTTAAAATAGTACTTTTATTCATTTTTGTCTTAGAAATTTAATTACATACATTAAAGGCCCAACATATACTATACTATCTATAACATTTACTATAAGGAAACTAACTTATTAATATTAGAGGATAAGTATATGCATGTATTATGCATGGCATAATAATAGTTATTAGTTTATATCGCTTGCGGTTACTATGTACATAAGTTATACCTAACACAACAGTACAAATAGTAGGTATAATATGGAATTATGCTTATTTGCGCTAAGGCAAAAAAAAAATATCTTGAACTACTAACAACATATAAAGATTTTAAATAAAACTATCTTTTCAGATATTTTCGCGAATTTTTGGTTCCCCACGTTTCGAATGCTTTACAGCAATAATGGTCACGGGTGAGACTGAATGTAAGAAATTATTAGCATATTAAAAGATTACTATTCAATACTGGCTAATAATGATTTGAAGATAAAAAGGTATAACGGTGTAGCAAATTATATATACTATTCCCACGAAATCGGTACGCATGGTTAAACAATGCCGGACTTTTTGTTCAAGCGCAAAAATACACTTACAAATACAAATCGCTTACATTAAGTCATATTAGATAACACAGATCATTTACATTCTTGTACATAGTTCATTAGTAAAATATATGTTCGGCAACTTCATTAATATGCCCATTTACTTATTGGCTTTAGCACAAAAAATGTGCTGCTTAGAAATCAAATTTAACTGGTATAATTGGTTATTTAATAATAGTAATTGTAATATTTTATTTATACTAGTATTTCTTATTGGTATACCTGTGCAGACTAAAGAAAGACGTCACAGTGAAATCACAATTTCAATCTAATTTAAAACAACACATAGTATTAGATAAGGTTATTACATACATTGCCTTGTAAAATAAGCTAACTTGAGCTGTTTGACAAAATACTAAGAAACTTTTGTCCCTAAAAAAGTTTTCTTAACACATATTTAAAAATAATAAAGATGAAGATGCCCGGACAGTTTAACAAAAAGAATCGGTATTAAATTGAATAAGTACAAGATGCCTAAATGCATATTACGTATAAATAAACAATTATGAATCTATGTCAAATGATAATGAGTTCGGAGTTGCATAAGAACTGCGCTATGAATAGTAAATAGAATGAATGAACAGTAAATAATTTAAATAAGAACGAGACTAACTTTGGTGATAGATGATTTAAATATGTATACTTATGAAACATTATTAAAATTTTTATACCGGCATAAATTCGCTTGGGTGCGTCCCTAAGTACGTTTTAATTTTTTTGAGCGGAACCCTAATTCTTTTTTTAAAATAAAGGTAGCCTAAGTTACTCTTATAAGATCAATTATCTACCAGTGAAAGTGCTGTTATAATCAGTCCAACCGTTTCAGAGATTAGCCGGAATAAACAGACAGACAGTCTTATAAGTAACGTATACAATTTTATAAGCATTTAGTAAAAAAATACATTATAAACAGACACTTCAAATTTATTTATCTGTACAGATGTGTAAGTAGCTCTATCTGTTTTTTTTTACATTTCCATACTAAAATGCTGAGCATATTTTGATAAAATTAGACAATTAGGCAAGGACATGGATTGTATCATCGGGATGGACATAGAATATCTCCGATAGTAGACTAGTATACGACAGTACAAGATGGATACAATGCTACGACCTTAGATAATAATATAGACTCTACGGCCTTAGCGCTAATAAGGCTAGAGTACGAAGGCCAATCTCTTTGTTTAATTCTTATAAAATTAAATTATTATTACATTTCTTATTTGAATGAGCTTTAAAAGAATTCATTAGTCATTTAAATTTAAATAATCGTAAAATATATTTTCATATATTTTTTGATTTAATTTGAATAGACAATGTGGACGATAGCGATCTCGAAAGAACAGTATTTTTCTTGATAGGTCATTAACAATATTGTATGTTGTAATAGTTTTATAGGTAAAAGTTGTGTGTAACTAAACTGTTCCGATTAATATTATCAAATGACACAAAAAATACGCCTTTGAACCTAATAGATATAATAAAGGTTTTGCTGAAATATTTCAGCAAAACTTTCTTTATATTATTATACTAGAGACTTACGCTCGCTTTAAAAAGCGAGCGTAAGCGTTACCTAGGGAGGTACGCGGATTTTGTTCACAATTTCATGGGTTTTACTTTTTTGCCCGGAATCTTAATTATTTTTGAAACTAAAATTAGCCTTGCTTACTCTTTATAACATCAGCTATCTGCCAGTGAAAGTCCCGTCAAAACCAGTCCAGCCGTTTCGGAGATTAGCCGGAACAAACAAACAGACAGATAAAAAATGTGTCAATCTTTAATATAAAATTTCAAAAGTCAATACCTAAATGGAAAGCACCATCTCAAATTCAGTATACGATCGTGAAAACTTAAGTCAACATGTAGAAAGGTCAAACGTTTCACACGTTATAGCAAATGTTAATAAAAGCAAACTCGCATACCCCTGTATCTTTTGAGGCGTATATTATTCATATATAGGCACAAGTGTTTTTGCTGACTTAATATACGAGTATGTACGTAGATGGTAAGCCGTATAAAATTCCAAACCAACAGTTAATTGTAGATTCTGGATAGTGCAAGTTTTTTTACCATTCATTCATTATTATTAACTTCTGATCAAAAAATGATACCTGTTTACATGTCTGTTATACAAAAATATAAAATATTGGTTTATTTTACTTTTATAAAAAAAATTTCAGAATATTCGTTCAACAAATAAAATTAGAATAATTATTTTTAAATCCGAATATAGCTCCGTTATTCCGCGTTTAACTTTGCTGCATGGAAAATCAGGTGATTTAACAATGTAGGTTGAAAGTATGGGTGTGGGATACCTCCTCTTAGGAAGTCGGTTATAAAATAATTACTTTCACAAACTCTAAAAATAAGAAACCGAGTCGAGACAGCGTTAATATGTACATAAACATTTATTAATCCTTATCAAGATTATTTGATAAGCGAACCCTTGTATACACAGCATGCAAATAAAATCAATCGCGATAAACTCGCGGTTAGTTGGGCTATAACGTTTCCCGCAAGTGCATGTCGCCTTTATTCCACGCAACTATTATGCATTACGTGACCGCAACACTTTACAACAATATTAGATACGTGTTCTCTTTTAGTGGGAGCACGCAATCATGATCTAATACAAAATTGTATTTAATATGTAAATACCGCTTACTTTAGAATACTTTTATTACCTTCACTCGAAACTATGTACCTAATAAAATCATGGAAGTCAATTTTATCCTACTTCTAATTGTCGTATCATCTTGATGTCTATATATAGTATTTTGATACTATAAAACTGAATCGGAACTCTTCAATGACTTCTAGTAAAACCTCACTATGGTCTATTTAGTCCGTTTCGATCACTCCCTTTCTTCATTTTATAAAGATTAAAAAAAAAGTAAAGATCCTTTCAAAATGTACATATTTTCTGTTCTGTTTTGTAAATGCTATAATCGCAAGACATTTTTTTATTTATTTAAAATTAATGTATAGTTTTTGTTGGCAATATATACATGATCAAGGGATCGATCGAGGCAATAACAATTAAAACATTCTACAGGTGTGTAATTGTTATTGTCATATAAACTATACCTCTTGATAATGGTACTTATAATGACAAAAAAGTAAACAATATCAGCTGACATTTAGTGGAGACATCCTTAAATTTACATAAAAACAAGTACCTGAATTTTGAAATTACCACCATTTTCGAAGATGGAAGATAATTTTGTTAAAACCTTTGTAGTTGTAATGGTAACCTCAAGTATTGTTACATCTATTAAGATTTAAAGGACACTATACGTAAGTAACATTATAATCCAATGTAAACAATTAACGCGCATCGACAAGCAAGTACTCATCCGTCGCGGTTATATAAGAATATTGATAAACAAGACTCTTTGTTTACAACGATTTGTGCGTAACGCGATCGATTATCAATATACGAGCACCTAGAAATTCTTAAATATAAAATAACTAGCGACTTACGCCCATTTAACTCGGATAGGTAACTAGGTGTCAAACAGTAGCATATGTCAGTCCATAATCTATCCATATATCTTATATATTTAAACGAGCAATTCTTGTATATTTATATATTTATTTATTTATTTATTTATACCGGCGATCTCGGAAACGGCTCTAACGATTTTGCTAAAATTTGGTATATGGGGGCTTTCAGGGGCGAAAAATTGATCTAAATTAGTCACATGTCTGGGAAAACGCGTGTTTTCGAGTTTTCATGCGTTTTTCTTATGCATTATTCTACGCAAAATTTAATCGCGACATCTATACAACTCTGTCAGTAACACTTAGTCACTTAATGTAAAATTATTTTTAAGCCAAATTAAAAAGAAAATTGTGCTTATCGCGACATCTATACAACTTTCTCAGTAACACTTAGTCACTTAATGTAAAATATACAATCTTTCAAGAACTCCGAGCGAAGCTCGGTCGCCCAGGTACTGTAATAAAATTCTAACTAAGTCGAATCTGTACATTAAATGTTTTTTTGGAAAGTCTCATTGAAATAGACATTATTATCGATACAGAGGCCGCATCACAGAAAAACCACTGGAGGGATTTTGATGAAATTTTATATGATAGCTGGTTATCCGGGTCAACATTTAGGATACTTTTCACTGCGGGAAAATATCTCATCTCCGAGAAATCTATACTAAATGTTAAAACGTAAGTAGGGATGAACCCGAGCGGAACAAGAGTTAGTCGCTAGTCTATCAATAAAAAAAATTCTCGTCCAAACTCAAAAACTCTACGTCCAGCGGAAGAAGTAACAAACAAACAAACAAACAAACATATATACATACATACATACATGCATACAGATAGACACAAACTTTCGCAATTACAATAGTAATCAATTAGTCTTTTGCGAAATAGACAAAAGATAACACAGTGTGTAACGTTGCATCGATATTCGCTTTGTCCGTATACTCTGGCATTACATCTCGTATGACGGTTTCTCATACTGTGCTTTGTTTCAACTGGACTGGAATACATCTATATGTTCAGTATAAGCGTTGAACACGTGCGAGAATCAAAACTCACGACCTCCTGCGTAGCAGTCAACATTATATCCACGAAATATAACATTGCTTCAGAAAGGTCGTCATAATTTCAAAAGTATCATGGTTATACTTGATTTAAATAAAGTTAATATATGTATATAAAATTTCTTTTAATTATAAGTACCTGGGCGACCGAGCTTCGCTCGGAGTTCTTTTTTGATATATGGTAGTTTTTAGATTTAAAAAAACTAAAATTTTGAATAAATACAAAAAAAGTAAAATCTTTCTGCCCGACCGGGATTCGAACTCGGACACCTGTGATTGTCAATCTTGCACCTTGGCCGCTTAACCACGATGCTTATGCCCGAGCGAAAGAAATTATCGAACATGTATTGCGAAAAAAAACCGCACAAAAATTTGAAAACACGCATTTTCCCAGACCATAAGAATAATCTAGATCGATCTTTCGCTCCCGAAAACCCCCACATTCCAAATTTAAACGAAATCGTTAGAGCCGTTTAAATATATTAGATTAGATTAAAACAAACTAAATCACACCAAATAAAAACTCTTTAAAATTGAAGTTATACTAAACATCAATTGATTTGCACAACTTTTTTTAATATCAATAAATAAATATTTAATATACTAAGTAATCATATTTCACATAGACTCAGAATCATATAAAATATAATTACCAACTCATATACAACTGCATGAGATATTTTTAATAAGAATATATATATTTTCTAATCAACATAAAAATATCTAATACTCTAAGTTCATTTTACATCGTAATTACATAAAAATAATAGCTCTTGAATTATAATATATTGACTATTTTTAATTATTTTTTATGAGGGAAAATAACTACCACTATTCAAATAAACAAACCTAAAAGAACATTACGGGTTTACGGCTAAAATCGCAGTGCGTTTCTGAGCTCTGCATTGGCGCTAAATAGGGTCGGACGAATTAATATTAGAATATTTATTCTCATCGATAAAAACATAAGCAAACCACAAATATTAGCCAAATTATTAATAACTAACATACCCATGGGTATGTTTTCTAAATTGATGTTGTTACGAATATAATATATACTAATCTATACTTAATAATATTATAAAGAGGAACAGTTTGTTTGTTTTAACGCGCTTATCTCAGGAACTACTAATCCGATTTGAAAAATTTTTTTTGTATTAGATAGCCCGGCTATTTAGGAAGGCTATAGGCTATATATCATCACGCTACTACCTAAGTAAGCGGAGCAGTGATCATAAATGTCAACAAATCGAGCAGACTTAAATACATTATTGTAAAACTGATGTATATAATTAAACAATTTAACGCGGTTGAAACCGCGGGGCACAGCTAGTATAATAATAAGAATCAATAAGGTTTTACAGTAAATTTTCAATATTAAGTACATAATTATCTTTAATTATTTAGTAAATCAATCCATAAGTCGATAATTATAATTTATTATGATTATATGTTTGTATTTATATGTAATTAATATTTCTATAGGGCTTTTAGTATTGAAATGAGCAATAAATAATCTTACTATATATCATAATTTTAGATGATCTTTGCCCATCACTAGACGTAAATGCGTTTCGTAGATTGCGGAGACCGCATGCGCGCAATAAGCGATGGGCGTGGCACTTCAACGAGAATCGCACGCTTAGCCCTACGGCGGTGCTCTATAAACGTTTTACTAATAAAACCATGTTGATACTCTTATCGGTTGCTAGAGAAATAACATAGGTAACTAAGCTAAACCTAGGTAATCTGAGACAACTTTGTATTTTTCATCGAGAATTTTATCACGTAAATTTGAAAATAAAACGCTGCTGTGTTTATTTTATTTAACAATAAATAAGTTTTTAAAGAAAAAAAAAAATCTTTACTTTGATGTTAAATAAATGTACAACTAAAGAAACAAAGTAATATACAAGTCTCTATCTGGTTTTACTTTATATCAAAGATAGTCAAGTTCAGGAAAACATATGTATATGTAGCAGGTAATAAACTACACGGCGTCGTAATTCTACTAGAGATCACATCAAACAACATATTAAAATATATTTCTACACTGCAGTAAGTTACATACATACACGTATGATCAATCATGTTATATAAATTACGTTTAATAAATAACTTGCGATAAAATCGTTTCATAATAATAATTATTATACAACTGAAGAGACACCTAGAGATTAGAAAACACGTGTGTCAAGATGATAATAATACACGTAACTTTTAACAAACTATTTTGTAATTCTACATTAATATTGCACACTAGCGACTCACTCTTGCTGCTTGCTTGCTGCGCTCGGGCTCATTCCTAGTTACGTTTTGACGTTTAGCTCAGAGATGAGCTATTTTTTCGCAGTAAAAACTCCTCCTATATGTTGACCCAGATAATCAGCTATCATCATACCAAATTTCATCAAAATCTATCCAGTAGTTTTTCCGTGATGCGGTAACAGACAGACAGACAGACAAAAATTAAAAACTAAAAACTATAGATTCGGCCTCTGTATCGAAAGTAATGTCTATTTCAATAAGATTTTCCAAAAAATATTTAATGTACAGATTCGACTTAGTTAGAATTTTACTATATGTATATAAGTATAAAGATTCCTTGACGATAAAAAAACTAGGACGCTTAAATTATGGTTATATATAAATATTTTTAAAGATTAATATTTTTAGTCATTCCTTATTTACATATGTAGTTGTTAAAAAAAGGCAGTTACTTGACACTCGAATCGCCTTCGAAGATAACCCTTGATAACATTTTTCCAACGCCGAAATGTTTATCTATAATATTATATAATTTATTCTTAAAATTAACACAACGAAACTATAAATTAAAACATTATTCTTAACATAAAATACCTAATATTGTACGACACCAATGAAAATAAACCCCCACAAAACAAAGGAGACCCACCCTCACAACGGAAATCACTAGCACATCCAAAATAGACAAGCGGCTTCGAGCACAAGTCAATCAACAAACTAAATATGGCCACGGAAGACAACCCCAGACATTACCACGTTTAATTACCGAGAGTAGCTTAATTTGGACACACCTATACGTATATTCAAACACTTCAGTCGTTAAACTGAAATATCAACTTCAAACGTTTTACAACGCAAAGCTTCTATATTTACTCTTGTTGCTGGAATAGACAAAATTTTTGACTCTTTGTTATATCATTGTTTTTTTTTGTTAGTTAAATGACAGAAAAGTGAATATCATGTTTTTTATTGTTCTATAACTAACATCAAGATTAAATATAATGTACGCTAGCCGAACAAATTACGAGACGTGACTCTGTCCAGCATTGCGACGTGCCCCATCCACTCAAACTAAACCATAAATTAAATTTACATTGTGAAATTTAATAAAAAAAATACCACAAATGTAATGTACTCTAAATTAACACTCTTGCATAACATTTACGACTTTAGTTAAGGAACTTTTAGCTCCCAATTATGTTCTACCGGAGGCTTTTAGATAAAAGAAACTTTTAAAGTTCTTCATATCTCATGGAAAACAATAAGTTACAATACAATATTACATAAAATAATATTACCTGACAACATAATTATGTGAACAATAGTCTCATAGTAGCAATTCTACTATTGCAGAAACGTTGTCTCTTATATAGCAATCATAAAGTTGATTATACCAAAATCGTGTGATTACCAGTGATGAAAAAACCTGAGTCACGCTTCACAGCACATGATCGTGGAAAGGGTCTGTGACGGTAACCGATAAAAATAGTTTATAACTAATAATTTTACAAAATGTCAAAAGGCGCTACAAACAATTTGCAATGTAGTATTTTACCTATACTATATTATTATAAAGCTGAAAAGTTTGTTTGATTGTTTGGTTGAACGCGCTAATCTCAGGAACTACCTACTAATCCGATTTGAAAAATTCTTTTTGCATTAGATAGCCCGTTAACTAAGGAAGGCTATAGGATATATATCATCTCGGAAAGTGTACGGTTCCCGTGGGATAGATTTGTTTTTGCCTAGAGACGAACCCGAAGCGAAGCGAGAGTGAATCGCTAGTCTGTATATACTAATACACAATAGTCTAACGTTATTCTTAATTCAATGGTATTAACTTGCAGCGTAATGAGATGAAAATAAATCTAATTGCATTTGAATTAGATACGTTGCGACACAAGTTTGCGCTAATACCAGTCATATTTAAGAATAATTGCAATGTAATTGCTTGCAATAATAACTAAATAGGGAAAAAGAGACAAGAAAGCAATATAACAATAATTAATATAATTGTTGCGGACGTATGTGCCTAGGAAAAGCTTACTTAACTTCCTGGAATACGAAAGAAGGTGAAACTCATGACTCGAAGCAATCGAGATCTGACCGCCTTCCGTGAATCCGCAATTCACGCACTGAATATGTATCAGATCGACTTTTGGCAAATACAAATCAATATTTTATGAAAAAAAAAATAAATACATAGGTACAATGTTTCCTTACTTAACATTCTCATGTCATTAAAATATATACGATTTTGTTTATCTAAAAATAAAAATATTTCGTATTCTTCACATTGCTAGCTAGGCTCACATATCATAAAAATGAAAAATGTTGTAATTTCTGAATAAGTATATTCTAAAGTGGATTAATAGTAGAAAGTGACTTATTGTCTACTATGATTCATACATATTAGTTCCTTTAGTACATTAGGTTTATATCGATAGTGAAAGTCCTTGTTGCACTGTTGCCAGACGTTGTCGCGTGCCATTATTAGATAAGATTAGAGAGATGATTTTACGACTACTCTCTCTTATTTATCAATTACCTTGCTCATTTATTCGGAATCACTAATTTAATGAAACATATTGTTTTGTTATCATCTAAATTAAAATTTACACCGTACAATCGTCGTACTTTTAAGTTCAAAAACATTTGCGCTCATCGAAATCCTGTCTGTTAGGCATACAATTTAGAGGGTAGCGCACCCTTCAAGTTCACAGTCAGCCGGGGTAGCTACTACAACAATATTTCTCACACATACAAACAATGTCAGTCGCATGAGAAAACGATTGATTTGTGTAAGACTGTATATGGTAAAAAATACTATAATTACCATAACTAATCATAGAATAATGTACATTTTTATATTAAATAAACATTCAAGTAAATCTTCATAGTATTCGTTATTCTATATCAGTGGTTATTATATATTATAATATTTATGTTATAACTAAGTAAAAAATACCAGGAAACAGATAGCGCATTCAGATGCAAACTAAGCCACAGTAAAACAACCGTAAACATTTCGTTGGATGTGTATTATATTTGTAAATATGTACTTACTCTGGTTAAACAATTTAAACAAGCTGAAGCTAACGTTGGAATCAATCAAGGAAATCCATTATCATAAGCACTGCACTTGTAAGGAACTCGTGCGGTCAGTCCTTGCCCTTCGATAGAACTAAAGCAAATCAGTCTCTACTAACTCTACAATTGATTGCAAAGGCAAAGTAAAACATATTGCACCGAAATATTGCTAAGCTAACGCTGTAGCGCGGGACCGTTTTATCGATCTGTCGTTTTGCACCAAACACCGCGTCTCATTTCATTTGTGAACACTGATAAAGTATAATATTAGTAAATAATGAGCTATCGTATGTTGTAGTATTGTTTGCATATAAAGAATTTTTATCAGCTGGTGCTAGCGGGCGTGACAGTGTTCGCGGTCGCGTTAGCCGCGCGCGACTGTCAGGCTGGTTTGCCGTACCATCATGTCGGGCTTGGAAGCGCCCCGCGGCATCTTAACGGCCCGTTACCTACACGCGGACGTACTACAGCGGACACGTAAACAAACAACTCGTATTCTTGTTTAGTTTACGCTCTGTAGTGCACTAAAAAGGTAATGTGGACAGTATGAGGTCTTCCGAGAATCTTAATAGTATCTACTCCCACAAACCACTAACCATGTCTTTTTGTTTTTCGATATGATTTTTTAGAATATTTGATTTATATCTACTTTAGTTATCAATACATATACATATATTGGTCTTTTCATATATCAGTCTTATCATTTTAAATTATACAAACTTAAATTAACAATATCTAAAAAAATTAAAATCATGATTTATAAAATAATAGTAGTCGTCGAAAAGCAATATATCAATTAACGTTCAAACATACACCACTTGATTAAACAATCGAATACGAGATGCGCACACGCAGTCCACATCTATGTAACAAAAGTATTATTATACGTCGAAACAAAGCTTTATCTTATAGAAAAAGAAATTTCAATAAACAATGAAGACCTCCATGTAGAGGCTATCGATACAGCAGCATTTGATACAATGGACCACATTTATGTATAGACAAGATGTGATAGACATTCAATAGAACCAATATCGTCATGTTCAAAAGACAGGATGTATTCAAAGACAAGTTAGAAGTAACCGTCGAAACCTATTTAGATCGTCCTGACTCTTCCTGATTTACGCAAGTGATGCTGAATTATTGTTCACGTGCTCTATTGTGTAAAAAGCATCTGCGAGATTCTATTCAAAGCCTGACCTTTGTACACCGTCGCCGGTCTTTCTGGAACATGTGCGATCGCAAACTTTAAATAGCAAGATACTTTGGCATTTTAATTAAATCTTTGAAGTCATAGGTATATTATGATTCTTATATCTAGAGAATTTATGTATATAAAATAATAATAAAACAATGTTACTTGAAAATTTTATCAATATTCGAATAAAATAAAGATTAAAAAAGATCAACGAAACCGTGGGAACTACGACGGGTCTGACTCGTTTAGGGAAACGAATGACATGACACGACCATGTTTATATCTATTTTTTATTATTTTTATGGAAAAGAGAGTCCAATATCTTCAGTCTCTTTCAGTATTTATTACTTTGACTATTAAATAAGAATAAGATAAGATTTCAGTATGGGTCATTTGCAACTAAATTTTTAATTCGATTTAAATGTCCAAAATATGTTTAGAAAACGTCGATGCTCATCAATACTAGTGTTGAAACACATTAAGATAATAAAATCAAATAATTACTTGCATACAAGTGGCTATAAATGTTTATTTTAAATTTGTTTTTAACAAATCATTCTCTCGCCATACATCAAAAATAGAATAGCATCGTACATATAACATGAGCCGTAACTCTCGACACTAATGCGCGGTGCATAATTGAATTATCATTAATACAGCAGAAGCAGACAGGTCCATCAGAAGTTGATCTCAGAAGCATTAACCTAGATACGAATAACTCATAACAGATTGCGTATGAAGTAAAACGGAATCAGTACGGTGCTAACATTTTACACTTTTCTGTTGAAACCGAAAGTATTAAACTCACACTGCACAGAGTTTGAATCTTAAAACATAAGAATCGAGTTACAGAATCACTAGCTGTGACGTGACGCAATATATTTTTCCGTGGTTGACTGATATTACAGCAGGAAAATTTTTTTAATGGATTTCGAGTTTTTGCAAAGACAAAGTCATGTAATTTATAAGGTAATTAAAAACATAATTGTTTGTAGTTTTTAAAATAACTGTACTACATTTATTATTTGGCGTATACTAAAGTCCAAACAAATAATAAGAATATTTTGCCATTTGATCTATCCAAGGAAAACGATTAGTTAATACACAATTAGTATATGAAAATTGCTGCATGATATACAAAATACTCAAGAAAATCAGTGATAAAAAGGATACAATGTAATAATGGTAAAATATATGAAGCAAGAAACACGTGCAGGCGACAACTAGTTGTAAATAAAAACAAAATTATGACACGTAGAGTTAAGGTCCGTAGGGTGCTCTCAAACACTTGAATATGTTAGTCTAGACTTAGTCTAGACACTGAAGTCTGGCTGGTTGACTCGTGACGGTGTTTATGACCCTAGGTTTAAATCGATAGCAATGTCTAGGAAGAAGACATATTAATTTCTCTCCCAGATTCAAAAAAGTTTCAAGAAGAATGACTACGAAAATGAAATGGAATTCATTGAATCGTATGTCTCGACGTTTTTAAATTAAATTGAGATCTTTATAAATTGCATATGAAAAAGATATCAAATGTTTCAATACTCTTAAAAGTTCAAACATTAAAACATATTTATCAAGTTTTATACCAAGAATATTTTTTTTAATTTTTTTCGTCACTAACATAAACTGGTTTTCTAATTTATTATCTAACAAAAGATTCATTTATTACTTTGTAACCTGTTCTGTAATCGATTATAAAATACACACGAATAGTGATTCTTTCTGTCTCAATCGCTACAATTTTATTGACTTCTGGGGTTGAGTTAAGTTAAAAAATCTTATTTATGATTTCTAGTGATGAATAGGCATTCTTGGATCGCTGCAAGGTGAAATTTGCGGAACTAAAACCAATAACAGACTATGATCGTTTGAAATCTGGTATTGCTCTTGTCTCATATAAACCTACCATAATCGTTTCCTGGACAATAATGGACATATAGGAAAGCCTTGTGTACATCAAATATGACATTGTTAACATATCCGTCTAATTGGCTATATAAAACACAATGGCAAATTTCAATAGAGCTAGATTTAGAATTGAGAAATCGTAATTATCTTTATTCATGGTTAACTGGTAATCATGCCATCTAATTGATTTCATGGTATTTTAATTAATAATTTTTGAACGCTCATCAATACCGACGTTGTATTTTAAATAATTAAATAGTCTTGTCGATTAAAAGTCTAAAGGTTCGAGTATCCATTAGTCCCATATATTTTATTATATTAG
Source organism: Argynnis bischoffii washingtonia (assembly GCA_033884665.1). Lineage (NCBI taxonomy): Eukaryota > Metazoa > Arthropoda > Insecta > Lepidoptera > Nymphalidae > Argynnis > Argynnis bischoffii. Next base: position 4,563,915 of record CM066619.1, on the reverse strand, counting down.
CTAATAATAATAATTACTATTAGTATATAATATCTATACATATAATAAAATTCTGAGTGGAATTTTTGTGTCTGTCTGGAAACGCATCACGAGAAAACCACTGGACAGATTTTGATGAAATTTATTTAGTATATTAAACGTTAAAATGTTACTAGGGACGAACCCGAGCAGATTATTATTATTACCTAATATAATAAAAAGATATAGCTTATTCAATTTAAAGTGTCAATTTATTAGTAAGTTTAAAAAAGATAAGAGTGTAGACTCACATAAATGGAAAATCATATATAAAAAAAACTTTATAGCTAACTATATACCAACTTCCGTATTCAGCCTCTATCACTAGATTACTTCCTACTGACTATTAGTTACACTAACTTCATTTTGTTGAATTAGTTGCACAATTAATAAAAAATCCGCATAAAATAAACGGTAATAGTAGTTTTTTGTACATATATTATAAATAGACTGTTATTTAAGTTTCTTATAATTCTAGTGAGATAATATTATAACAAAACGTTGTTCGCTTAGTTAAGTATCTTTTAAGCTTATTGTTGAGTCATGAGTCGTCGGTAACAACTAACAAGTTAACACTGTTAAGAGTCCAGACGCGATAATGACAATAACCTCTCATCTTCTTAATCCGTTAACAAGATGAAGGCAAGCTTGTTCCATGTTTTTCTTAATGAACTATAGATATGATGTAAGGTAAAGAATATTTTATAAAAAAAATTATTACCTATAAATTCTCATATTGAGGACAGTCGTATAGCGTAAAGTAGGTAAGAAGATATTCTTAATTGTTTAGGCACCAAAAATAGATTTTTGAAATGAATACTAGGAAGCTTCTAATAATTTTCTTTTTCTAGTATATAGGTCAAATAATCTTAAAACAGATTACAATGTTTTGTTGATAGTCGACCGACACTGCATTTATTTTTTTGTTCAATTTTCCAAAAAACTTAACAATCTTCAAAAATCTTAACAATTAAAGAGTTTTTAATTTGTTAAAGTAACGAAAGATACATGAATGTTACATGTTAGCACTTGCCTACAAGCGACATACATAATTTAAATAATAAAGATGGTAATTTATAAAGCACTCATTATTTTTATACATCCCTAAGAAGTATTGAAAATAAATATATATACATATTTATAGCACCGCTTTATACATACATTTATAAGATAAACCTATTATGTACAGGAAACTACTTATTATTGTATATAATTGCATATTAAAGTACAGCTTAGCTTTCACACATTAAATAATGAAATGATAATTTATAGAATATAATTATTACGTATTATATGCCATAATGCAGCAGCGAATTATACAAAAATAACATTTTAGGTCAATGAACTTAAAATTGGATGTTTTGTCCATCATCGAGTGTCATAAATTTTATATTATATAGCCTTGGAACTAAAAATGGGTGTTATATGCAGTGTAACATAAATTAGGACCAAAGCCGTTTCTGTTAATCACAATAATATCGTTACTATTTATAACTAATCGATTGATTCGTAAAAGCTCGAAATTTTGCATAACTTTCACTAATAACTTATAGATAAAAAATGAAGAACAAGCTAGCTCTTTTATTATTTTATATTTGCAAACTTTTTTATAGTAGACGTTTATAGAGTATATCTATTATATATCAAGACATTTCATTGCTTTTCAATATCGTTTATGATTAATACGTTTTTATTAGCTTCACTTGTAGAGATGAAATCAATTCTTGGAAGTTTATTTTGATTTCTTTGTAAAGATCGTATGAAAGCTCAGATGATATTACAATCCATATCATCAAGTTTATCTGATGATGGACCCCAGAGGTGGATAATTGAAATCTTTAATGGCTCTTATAAAAACCATCGATGCGATTTGATGTTTCTCATACATTAGAGTTAGCCAAAACTTTTTTAAGTACATATTTTAAAACTATAACATTTATATTTTTTTTTTTAAATTACACATTGATTTAAATTTTAGAAATGTTACCTAATTATAAACCTACCTATTATCTAGTTATAAAATGTTGTACATCCCTTTAATTAAGAGTAATATACAAAAAAGAAATTGGTTAACGTTGTTTTAGTATATAAGTTTTTGTATGTACTCTAGTTGGTAAGCCTTATTTAATAAATAAATAAATAACCACGTTTCTATATCTAAAAACATCAGATGAAATAGAAACCTATTATGTTACATTATGAGTCATGGAAATCAAAAATCAAACCAAGATTCATATCAGCGCGAGCGCAATTGCCCGCGTTTACAAAAGCTAGGTTTGTGGGCCACTCGTTGTGTAGTATTGTGTAATGTATAATTACCGCGATATTGTTTTGCGTGTGAGTCGAATACAAAAGTGGGTTTGTATTCTATTGTATTTGTAACGACAAATTACTCGTTGCTAATACTACTTATAGCAATTTGTAAGAATTGTTTTGTATCTTATCCCATTATAATATTATAAATGCGAAAGTTTGGATTGATGGATGTTTGTTACTCAATAACGCCAGAACAGATGAACGGATCTAAATGAAATTTGGCACAGAAATAGATTATAATCTGGAATAGCACATAGGTTATTTTTTATCCCGGAATAGTGTACGGTTCTCGTGGGATAGATTTGTTTTTGATTTTACTAGGGACGAACCCGAGCGAAGCGAGTGTGAGTAGCTAGTATTGTAATAATAAGGAACCACTCCTATCGCTGGCTATAATCATAAATGAATAGATATTTAGGGCATGACGTGCACGCATCACGTTAGCATGAGTACTAATTTGACATGCAATACTAGACACTTGTGGTAGCATCTTATCTATTTGTATATAACTATCGATTGCAACAATTAATGCTTTAGTGAGTTTAAATTACGAAAATAGAAATAAATATCCTGACAAGACTGAAGGCGAAGTTAACATTTTTAAAAGCAAAAAGTATCAAGGTGAGACCTTCAAAACAAGCATCTTAATTGATATCATCTATCACAGTCAGGTTTGTATTATGACTGAGCGATATTAGCTTCAAACTTTTTTGCCTCGCCGCTCTAATAAAAGCGCTAATATTTGTAAATAAAGCAAGCTCAGTTGTATTCAGCCATTTAACGTCCCACTGCTGGGCACGGGCCTCCTATCAATACAAGGGGGATCATGCCATATTCCACCACGCTGGCCAAGTGCGGGTTGGCGGACTTCACATGTCTCTCGAAAACTTTTTAGGTTTTCTCCCCAATATGCAGGTTTCCTCCTGATGTTTACCTTCACCGTAAGGCAAGTGGTAATCATGTTAGGAATGATTTATGACATTCGTTGAAAGACAAAACATTCAATTTAAGTTCATTGATTTAAAACATTATTTTTAATAATCATCATTATACTTAATTTAATAAGGCTTTTATACATTCATCCTATTGTACTCTCATTTACTTGACACACACACACTTTTTTTTTAATTTCTTGTTGCTTTTTGTTTCGATTGGGTTTTTTCTCTGACTCCTGTAGACTGGAGGATAGTCCTCTTGTCTTTCTCCCGCTCAACACCCTAGGGAGCTGGGTGTAACTGAAAATCAGCGCTGCTTGAGATTTCGGTCTTAGCAACATCAGCTTGAATTATTAGCTTTATCTTTTTATCTTTTTAATGGCAATAATACTTTATTTATTTATTTTTTATTATTTTATTTATTTATTCGTACATGAAAATATCTGAGGTGCGAGACCCGGGATTAGAACCCGCTTCATTCAATTTTTCAAGCGAGTTACCACTGGGCTACCACTGCCAAGCCAAGCTCAGTTATAGAGTACATATAAAAGTATGTATTTGGAAAAAAGAAAACATTTATTCAAAGAATAAAGTAGGCATCACGACCACATTATACTGAATTGGTGAAAGCGTACATACATGTGTTACACGACAACCTTTCATATTCAAACGATCCTTAGCATACCTAACATCATGACTTGAAACCGGTAATATGATTTTGATTCATGACGGAAAATGTAATATGGTTTCAAACTTTCTTTGTTCGTATCTGTTCATTTTCCATTTTAAAACTGGTAATGCATCTGTTATACTTAAGGCAATTGATTGGGATAAAATTTGGTATTTTATAAAAACAATATGATCCCACCGAACCAATCTTAAACTCATTAAACCTACTGCAACTAACTAACAATAAGTTCTAAATAAGTTTCTTTCTTATAGATGTTCTACGTTTAATTTTAAAAAAAGTCTTAAATCGTATGGAAATTAGTGTTACTCAAGTTGTTATTACGATGCGCGACGATACAAGGTTCAAGTTCGTCATGCCGACACGTAGTGAAAGCTTATAACCTTTATGACAGATAACCTTTAGTATACAAACGATAATGAGCACTATTACGTATACGTGTTTTATCAAGGAAATCCCGGAAAGATAAAAAATCTGACATCACCAAATTATAAGAAGAGTTAAAATTTCTAAAATTTTAATTTCTACATACCTTAGATTATAAAAAATAGACTTATCGAAATGCTATCACATGCGAAACCTATCTAGCTACTATCTACATGTAATAAGAACAAAACCTATTTCACAGAATAACTCTATTTGCAAAGTAGATTCCGTAACAAGAGCAAAAATCATCGGCTTCACAGTAATTCATTGCCCATTGTAAGTCTCGTACTTGACCCACATGGGCAACGCGATCCTTTCATTAATTAAATAACGAGATTTTCACTTTAAAAGTACCTACTGCAGTTTAGTCTACCATGTTTTATTTAATTGGATTGGATTATTTCTCATACCAAAAAATATTTTGAAATATGAGAAAATGATGAATACCTTTTTTTACATTATTTTTAACGAAGTAATGACCTTCCAACTTGTTTTTTGAAAAGGTTAAAAGAGCGCGCGTGATGATCAAATGATAACTAAAATAAAATAGCAATAATGATGCATGAAATTTTCAAAAACATATTAGTTACTAGCGATTCACACTCGCTTCGCTCGGGTTCGCCCTAGGTTAATTCCCTATACAAACTTTCATTCCCATTTTCACCCCCTTAAGGTAAGATCTCCGGGATAAAAAGTCCTATGTCCTTCCCAGGGTCTCAAACTATCTTCTTACCAAATTTCATCTAAATCGGTTCAGTAGTTCCCGAGATTATCCCCTACACATCACACCCACAAACTCATAATCTTAAAAATTTACCTCTTTATAATATTAGTATAGACTAGCGACTTACCGTCGCTTTGCTCGGATACATATTAGCTGCCTAACGGTAGTCTATATTATGTTGCTCTAGGTCACAGTCTATCTGTGTACCTCATTTTATCCAAAAAATCTTTTAGCATAAAGAAGTTACAAACAAACACACACACAACACATACACATACACATACAAACTTTTACATTATAATATTTAAATAGAACTATCTTTTTCGATTTTTTCGCGGATTTATTTTGATTTTTGGTTTCCGACGTTTCGAATGCTTTGCAGAAATCGTGGCCACGGGAAAGACAAAATAAATCCGTGAAAAAATCCGAAATGATAATTCTATTTTAAATGTCAAATATTTGCGTAAATCTAAAAAAGTATAATAATATTTGATTAAAATAAAGCAATACAACAAATATATAGCCTATAGCTAGTAATATTCATCTACATAAATGGATTGAATCCGTAACCACTTGCACCATAAATGATACCATTAAACCAGCGGTCTCATCATGATTAATTTTCTCCACCGTACGTGCAAGCATGTAAATTATAAAAGCGATTAGCAACGAGTTTCACTGTTCACTAGCAAAGTATATCTAGCCCTTATATGCGTTAGAACTTTCCATAGCGGCTAATAGGTGAAAATTACCAAGATCTTGTATATTCCGTATATATAAATACGTTTCGACATACATTAAATAATTCGATACGTTAAGAATAGAACGAAATGAAAATAAAACGAATCGCTAAAGAAATAAATTATTTTTAATACTAGCGGCTCACCCTCGCTTCGCTCGGATTCGTCCCTAGGTAATTCTTTAAATTGATATAATTTTTTATTTATGAACCCATGGGAAAAAAAATAAATACTTAATGTTAAGAAAAGCTTACTACAATACATTAGTGAAAACCGCACTCAAATCGGTTAAGTCGTTTCTAAGATTAGCGTGCACAAACGCACAGACAAACAGAAAAAATATAAAATTAATTGTTTTGGGTTCTACTGCTTTAATAATAGAATTTCTCAAATATCTTCCATTTACAGATAGAGATCAGTTACACTTTTATTATACATATATAGATGTACCCCCACATTATTCCTATACTATTAATTTAACACACAAAAACATCAATCTGTATTATCTATGATACGCTGTTCTCAAAAAGACAAAACATTAATGAATTCATTAATATTGTAAATTCGTTCTGTGATGGTAGATTTCGACTACAAATTTTTTACGGTAGCTTTGTTACACTTTCCCTACATTATTTTTTTATGAAAGTATAAATTATAATATTCCTCCATTACTTGGTTCATTAGGGAAGAAATCAAAAGAAACAAAGACGGACCATTGCAAAATAAAAAAGAAAATTTCGCTATTCTACTGAACGAATCATTGTGCGGTTGATTGCTTGAATTGCAAATTATGGTTTTTTATATTTTAAAAATACGAAAGAACTTATAGCATAAGTATTGTTTTTTTTGTCATAGATCAAATTATTCTCAGCTTTCTGAGACCGTAAATGGAAAACTACATACGGGAATGATAGCCATCTTCAACTAGTTGTATCTAGAATAAAAGTATAGTAGCGAGGTAACTACTACTACTAACTATAAGCTTGTCATGATGATGCCTCCGATGGCAATATTGTGGTGAAAAGGACTTGAACTAATTTTAAAAAGATTTTGCTGGTTACATTGGTGTGATGATGTCGAAGACAGGTGAAAAAATGCATGCAGTGTGCATATTTCAAAGCTACTCTATCCAGAAAAGCAGTGAAATTGTACATCCAAGACTAAAAAGATTGGGTGTTATGTACTTTATTTTTAACTTTTAGACAAGTGTTTATATACAGTGTAGTAAACAGATCTGGATGATAATCAGAATCCAATAAATATGTAGCTCTACACCAAAGTGAATCTTTTAAATAATACGGAATAATAAATCCCTTAACACGCGTAACTACAGGTATAACATGAAGTTAGTAACACGTCAAATTTTGTTAGCTTATAATATATTATTGCGACGATTTTCCCATGCGAATTATCACCTTGATTTTTTATTTAAAAAAAAAATTCGTTATTTGCAACTATATTGGTGGTAGCGTGTAAGTACCTATCTGAGTAGGTACTACTAGGTACCTAAATGTATAGTAAACTCGGGTCAACATTAACCTTTACTACATGAAAATTGCTCATTCCCACAGGAAAATACAATAACTGGTTCTCTTATGAGGATGGATTTTGCACAATTTGAATATATGTATGTATCAATGTCTTTGAAGACAGATTTTTCTCATTTGAGTACCAACCTTGTAAAAATAATCCAAAAATCTACACTAATATTACAAAAAGGTAAAATTTATAACTTTATATGTTTTAATTTAAGCTTATAAGTTGTAGGAGATAACCTCTGAAACCGCCGAATGATAAAGATTTTTATTTATTCATTCTGATATAAATACGTTTACTATCAAAAAATATAATAACTTGAATTGAAGTCGGAAAAAAAGGCCGTTAAGTTATTTTATCGACCATCGTCAGGCACATAGGGTCACGCACCCTAGCAAAACGAGGGTAAGGCGCTAATATTGAACACTCTATTTTCGCCCAAAGCTGGAGCTAAAGCGCTGATTTCCATAACTTATGTAAACATTTTTTTTAACAAAATTATATAATAACAGTAATATAGCTATTTCGGTGAACGTTGTAACAAAATATGTAATCAAGGAAACTGCAATTTATTTAAAGAATTTCGATCGACCTTGGAGATGAGCAATAATAATACGGATAAGTTGTGCAAAGTATGTTATGTTGAAGATGTTTTTATATCGTATGACGTAATACACTAAAGTCACTGCATAACCGTTGCATCAATATACGTAAAAACATAATTTCATAATTGCAAGTATTAGCAAATAATCTATCATAGCATTAAGAAATAGTATCTTATTCAGATTTAAAAAAAAACATTATTAGAAAGGAAGTGTTAAATTTAGACTGATGCCCAGTCGTGGTGGGGGCGGAGGAACTTATTGGCGTCCGGCAAACCACCCGAGCGTGAAGACATGAGATACACTTAGAATACGCGAGGTGTACCATACGGATTACTAATCTGCCGCCATAAGAAAGAATGCCGTAACTTCGTCAAAGTTGATTTCGAGATATTTGAAGTTTTGTCTTACTACCAAGCCAAAATGACTAATAATTTTGACGTAGTTACGATTAAAATGCTTAGGGTATCTCCGAATTCATAAGACTTAGAGATTTATGAGTAAGACTATCAAGTAGCATTTTTTTTTCTGATTCTGAATCTGATATATAAGTCATTTTGACCAAATTTTAAGTTACGGCCTTTTTTCTTATGACGGCAATACCTGGTGCTTCTCTGATAGCAGAGTGGACTGTGGTATACCACTGTAGATCGTGGTTAAGTGTGTAAGTGATTCTATAACGCTCCTTAAGGCGGTGAAGGTTCCATTGGGTTTTAGTGGTTAGAACTGCTTTTTCTAACCGAAGAGCTTCTACATCACCGGCGATATATAGCTATATAAGTAGTATGGTTAAATGTATTTCTTGTTATTTGGAACAAACATTTCATCACCTTAAAAAGAAACATAGTAAATACGCACTAACTGTACTATTTCAATAACAATAATAGAGTATTATCAAATTAAAATGGAATAAAACTGAATGTATTGTATTAAGTGCTCTTTTTGTATACATAACTATAGTTACGTGTAATTTAAACATATTAAATACTTAAATTTACATAGCTTTAACTGTGTAAAAAAGTTACTCAAACAGTGACTCAAAAAAACAAACAAAAACTAGCACATTCATACTCTAATTTGTTAAATACAATTGACAAAATGTGTTTATACAACTTGGGTTAGTAATATATTATAAAAAGTTCTAAGACCCATAATACTTTAATTTATCTATACATCTATACGTACAACATATAATAAAATTGTAACTGATCGCTGTCTGTACATGGAAGATATTTGAGGAAATCTATTATTGGAGGTCTTTGTTAACGCAACAGGACTCAAAATAATGATTTTTAGAATTTTGTGTTTGTGCGTTTGTGCTCGCTGATCTCAGAAACGGCTTAACCGATTTGGGCGCGGTTTTCCCTAATGTATTTTGTTAAGCTTCACTTAACATTTAGTATATTTTTTATATTTTTTTATTTCGATCGGTTCATAAATAAAAAAGTTATGTCAATTTAAAGAATCACCTAGGGACGAGCCCGAGCGAAGCAAGGCTGAGTCGCTAGTTCTCATAATAAATTATTACTGCCTGCCTATGTTATAATTATTTATGTGTCTAATATATTAAACAGTTTGGTACTTTACTAGTATACACACATATAGTTATATATAATAAATAATTTGCAAGTTATTTTCCCAATACAAGAAATCAGTCCAAAAGATTTTGGTGTTGAAACTCAACATTATGGCGGTACATATACGATACCAAAATTAAAATGTGTTTCTTAATAGCAAAAGCAATTATTATTAATAAAATTAATGTCTTTATGCCGAATCATAGGCTAAGTATGCAAAATTCAGAAAAGTACAGTCATTTGGTGCTCAAAAAAGAGGTTACCTGGAAAGTTTTCCAGGAGTTTTGAAAATTAGTAATTTTATTGAGTACGACGGTCTCTTTCCAAATTTCTACTTTGCCACCTCGTATCTTTGCCGCTCTCGCCGCCATATTGGAAAAATGGCGACCAAAAACAGTTTTCTACGATATCTCCTTTCCTACTCATTTAACTATGAAAATACATATATGTTATGTTACAAATTAAACTAGAAAAAAAATCCTGTAATGTATATAATAACCTTTTTTTTGTAAAATGAATATTATTAGCGTACGAGCGCTTCAAATTCGATTCAACACGCGTTTTGGCCAAAGAAAACTCATTTCTACACCACCATGTTAGATAGAGTAAGTGGTGTGTTTTTTTATCATAGTATCCCTAGTAGGCCAGGTCACAAAGTAGGAATTCGGAAAGAGCACGTCGAAATCTATAAAATTATCAAATTTCAAAACTCCCGGAAAACTTTTCAGGTAAAACTACCATATGATTGGGCTAAAACTATAATTGTATTATTTTATTACTATAAATATTTTATCATCTTAATGCATGATATTTATATGTCGTGAGATATCTATGTAACGTTTGGTACAGAGATGTATGAATGGCCAAGAAGTGCTTGTAAAGTACTATCTATATGAGAAATCGAATATAAACGCTATAAAATATAATGGGGTCAAAGTTACATTTGCCTGAGCGCAATTACATGGATAAATTTAAGTGGTTTATTTTTTTTATTATTACATATTACATTTTTTATATTTTCTAAAATAACATTTCTAAGAGTTAAAGACAACCAAGAACTAGTTTAAGTTATTATTCTTACTCTATTAAAAACATATCATATTAACTGCATGTAAATAATTATTTTGAACTAAAAATTACACCGACTTCAATAGCACTTAAAATGTAATCAGTCCGATGACGACGTTTTTCTTAAATTTTATAAAGATAGCGATTACTTTAAGATAAAGCAAAGTTATTAAAAATTATTATTAAAATGGTTCAAATTTAGTACCTCCTCCTTCCTTTTTTAAGTCTCACTAAACCATACTTCACACAACAAAGATCTAGTTCATAAAGCATTTCTTATATAATATAATATAATATAATAAATAATAATAGCTAACAAACAAACTGACCTTTGTCGACGTGTGTTGATGTGCCGCACTTCCCGCCCACCGCTGGACTCGCCATCGCTGCCCGAGCCGCCTATCTCCATCGCGTGACTGGACACTGACTTACTGACCTAAGAACAAATAATAATTGGACTACTATCTATACTAATATTATAAAGAAAAAATATAAAAAACTCTACCTGAGTTTGTTTCTTTGTATGCGCTAATCTCAGGAACTACTAATCCGATTTGAAAATTCTTTTTGCATTACGGACACGTTTGGCTCAGTTTGTAGTGACCCTAGAAACTGTGGGGCATACATTTGTGTGATGAACACGAATGTTTGTACTCCAGTCATGGGTGTTTATATTTATAATACTTATGTACCTATTTAAAATTACATATGTGAAGTGTATCAACTATCTGGTATCCATAGCACAAGCCTTGTAGCTTATCATGGAACTAGATGGTGCTGTGTGTTAATATCCCAACATATTAATTTATTTATTAATTAGATAGCCCGTTTATTGAGGAAGGCTATACGCTATATATCATTCCGGAAAAATGTACGGTTTCCGTGGGATAGATTTCTTTTTGTCTAGGGACGAACCGTAAGCGAAGCGAGGATGAGACGATAGTTATAAATGCGAATGTTGGTACACTTGGCGAATCAGAGCTAGAGGGAAAAAAGTGTAATACTTCGACTATCACGATACTTTAGGTTTCCGCACTCGAAGGGTGCCAAGGGGACCCTATTACTAAGTCTCCGCTGTCCCTCTGTCTGTCAGCGGGTTATATCTCATGAACCGTAGAAAGTTAAAATTTTCACTGAGTATATATTTCTATTGGCGCTATAACAACAAATAATAAAAAACCAAGATGTGAATATTAAAATCGCCGCTTTGCAATATAAAAAAAAACTAGTATTATAACTGTATACAATAAATAGTAGGGAGTATCCCTTCATGTGCGAGTCCGAATTGCACCGGTTTTCGTTTTTACTAAAAGCAGCCCGTGTGACGTCGTCATAAGTACTAGGCGAGCATAAGTGTTCAGGAGTGGATGTAGTAAATACGAGTAGTTCGTGTGTAATCTTACGACAGTGCCCTACATACGAATGGATTCCCTGAGGTTTGTAATCCCCTAGTACTACTCGTGACAATTGTCAGCAGATATTGTGAGCTACGGGCAGCCCATAATGTGACGTCATCATAAGTACCAGGCGAGCATGAGTGTTAAGGAATATATAGTGTATGAAATTTGTGTGCATTTTGTGCTTGGCTTTCTTCGTCTAAACTGTACGTTGCTTGATGTTTATGATACACTAGCAACTCACCCTCGCTTCGCTTAGGGTTCGTCCCTAGACAAATACAAATCTATCCCACGGGAACCGTATATTTTTCCGGGATGATATATAGTCTATACTCTATAGCCTTCCTCAGTTAACGGGCTATCTAATGCAAAAAGAAATTTTCAAATCGGATTAGTAGTTTCTGAGATTAGCGCGTTCAACCAAACAAACAAACAAACAAACTCTTCAGCTTTATAATATTAGTATAGATTAGTACTTATGACAATTTTTATAGCCTAATATATGAGTCAAAGACATAAAAGGAACTTCGATTCTACTGGTTGTCCTACGATACAGACGTTTTATATGTCAGGTTAAGACGGATTTGGAAGTTTACTACACAGAAAGACTATGAACTGGAGTAGTACATAGGCTAATGTTAGGCAGCTAGGGCGAAAATAAATATAGTTTTAAAAAACTAACAACGAAGTACGCTTTTAACTTACTGTAATGTATGATATGGAAACTATTTTTTTGAATACAACTGAAAGAAATTAACCCATTATGAATTCATTTTTGATGATTTTCATCCTTTTCATATCTTTTCCTTCGCCTGACATTACATTGCTAATACTTTACTATTTATTTAACAGTAACTTATAGTATATTAAGTAAAACTTTTTTACTAAATAAATAAACAATAATCAACTTACAACTGGTATGTATTTCCTAACGGCCGCTGCCAGTTCATCGACACTTTTCTCCTTCTTCGGTTCCAGACCAAAGAATTTATTTTTCGCGGCTTGATTTATCGAGGAGATCTTTAAAATTGGCGGTTTTTCTTCTACACACGGCGTTTTCTCCGTCGGCCGCCGTAATTTCCCTAATTGTATAGGCTCGTCTAATTTCTTAACGAACCGCCTGTACCTTGTCTTATCATCTTCAATTTTCGCTTCTTCAGATGGTTTCCGGCCAAGTTTACCTAATACTGGAATTTTAACGTCTGAATTTTTCGCTTGAGTGAGACGTTCTTTCAATTCATTAGCTCCTGGTAGTTGTATTTTTTTAGGGAAAGGGTCCTGAAGCCTGGTTAGGTCTGAATCTGTTCTTGATGATTTCAATTTGTTGTTTTTCCTTTGGAATCTTCTAGGTTTAGGGTCGGGAATTGCGTCTGAACTATCTGAAGAGGAACAGCTTTTCTCTGATGATGAGACACTGGACGCAGATGATTCGTCGTCGGATGAACTGTCTATGCCTTCGTCTTTTAGACCCTAGAAAGATAATAATATTTAAAAAGTAAGAATCAATTAAGTTTTAAAGTTTGGCTTTATCATCTATATCTACTAATATTATAAAGCTGAAGAGTTTGTTTGTTTGTTTGTTTGAACGCGCTAATCTCCGAAACTACTAATTTGATTTGAAAAATTCTTTTTGCACTGGATAGCCCGTTAACTGAGGAAGGCTATATACTATATATCATCCCGGAAAAATATACGGTTCCCGTGGGTTTGATTTGTTTTTGTCTAGCGACGAACCCGAAGCGAAGCGAGGGTGAGTCGCTAGTTATTTATATAACTTATTTATTAGTCAGTTAGTTTGCATTAACACATTTTCAGTTGATTTTTTTAGCTATACAGAAATGTGACTAAATTTATTACAAAAATGTTCAATTTTCTATTTAAGGCTTAGGTTTTACTTATAGAACACCCTATTCTTCTAAGATAAAAATTAGCATAATCAAAAATAATTACATTTTTATCCATAACAAGTAAAACCCTACCATGAAACTTGTTATAAATAATATTAATAAATAAATTGGTATAACTACCTCAGAGCTTTCCCCTTTGGCCAAAGTATGTGGCTTAGAAGGCACTACAGTAGATCCTGACTTTAAAATTCCCCTCACTTCTGGAGTTATCATTCTTTGGGCCCGTTCTGTTGGTGAATCATCATCCAGATCTATATAACAAATATACATTTATAATATTTGTATATATATATATACAAGAGCTAGAAACACCCATAGCGAAAAACAATGCAATTTTGTTATACCATTTAAAAAACGAAAACTTCATCACCTAACAACTGGTGTAAGAAAGCTATAAGCTATTTAAGGATGAAATGCATTCATTTTATTTATTTATATTCAAATTCTTGTGATTTATCTCATCAATTAAATTTTAGATGCAAATATCTTTAAATAACTTTTAAAAGTTATGTTGCTCATACAATTCTGCTATACGGAAGATCAAAAATTAGAAATAAAATCAACCATGTAATATATATTTTTATTACAAATCGCATATAAAAGCACCCATTAAGCACTTTTAATCTTGCTTTACGAATACACAAGTGTCCCATACAAATATTTTAAAACAAATCACAGCACACTACTACTTTTACTTCTTTTTCTACTAATTACTTATAGTAATACTATTTATATATTATATTTTTACTAATATTTTAAAGAGGTAAAGTTTGTGAATTAGTGAGTTTGTGAGGTTCTATGGTGTAATCTCTGGATCTACTGAACCGATTTAGATGAAATTTGGTAAGGAAATAGTTTGAGACCCTGGGAAAGTCATAGAATACATTTTATCCCGGAAATAATCTCTTAAGGGGATAAAAATGGCATCCCCATTTTGTACGAGGGAATCAACCTAGGGAGAACCCGAGCGAAGCGATAGTGAGTAGCTAGATTAAAATAAAATGTTACTTCAAATTACTGTATAAACCACCAAAGTGAATAGCAATACATATTAGACCTATCTTTCAAAAATAATTTTAACCTAAAATAACATATTAGAATGACAACACGTGTGGCTCAGTTTGTAACCCTACTTGCTGTGTCAGTGGTCGCAGGTTCGAGTCCCGCTGGGCGCATTCATTTGAGTAATGAGCACAAATGTTTGTAGTCCAGTCATGGTTGTTTATATTTATGTTAATATGTATTTAAAGTTATATATGTGTAGTGTATCAACTATCTGGTATCCATAACATGGAACTAGATATCGAAATTCAATAAATGCCTTTAATATAATAATTTTTAAATTGACATAAATGATGTGTTAATTAATGTATGGGACACCTTCACGAATCGTGTAAACAAAAGCAAAATCAAAGCTATATTTACAATTTTAATTGTCCAGATGCCAATAAAACACCTGTTTTGGCATTAACGAGACATCTTATTGTTCAGACACATGCTGTCATGTACCCATTCTTAAAATAGTAGTTACACAAAGTACATTTTAAACACAAAATCAAAAGTCTATGGTACAAATAACTATTTTAGTTCAAAACATTTTATATACAAAGTCAATGATGAAGTAAAGCGGATGTTGGACACATGTTACTGCTAAATATAATTAGAACATTTTTGTTGATCATATCATCCCACGAGTTTAGAATTTCTAAACAAACAACGTGTAATGCAAATACTGTTATACTGCAGTCCATTATACAGCACTTGAATTCATTAAAAGTATATAAAATCGAAAACCAGAAATGTTTACAAAATTGACAACAAGTACCTAATTTGTTGAAAATTGTTAGATTGGAAAGGAAAAAAACCCATTTCAATGTAAGCTACTTACCTAACAATCGTTAGTATGCATCAATCAAATATTAAATACTTATATAAATCCCTTCTAGTCATGCTTCAAAATATACTATTTATCGTCTAATAAACATATTTTACGACTTAGTTATAGACATATTTCAGTATAGAAACGTCTTATACTCATCCAAAAACCATCCTGTATTAAAATACCATTAGTATCCGCGCTAAAAATCACTTACCTTGGCATACAACAATTAGTGCTGAACCCAAGCGAAAAAAAAGCGAAAAAAAAAGCGAAAAAAAAATCGAAATAAAAAGATAATAAATAAAAACAACCAAAAAAGAAACACAAATTAAAGAACATCAGACCTAAGCTTCTAAATTTCGCGTTCTGCTTCATGAGATACTCTAACGACGTATTCCTTGCGCTCGCTGATCTAAATAGTTCCATTTTTAGTTGAAAATCTGTATTTCTTGGTACGTCATCGTGCGTTAGAGATTTGGTTAGCCTTTCATTTTGTTCCATGGCCTCTTGAACTTGGCTTGCTAAGACTGGCATAGTCCTTAACCGTGAAGCCCGAGGCACTCTGTCATCTTTGGACTTAGGTAGTCCAGAAACCGGTGGTTTATGGGTCAGTTTCGCGTTAAACATCTTCATTTTCTCGGCTAGAGACATTTTCGCCGGATCATCTTCATCTAACTTAGCTGCCACCGTGAGTGCGTTATAATACATTGTGCATAGAACCCGGGACATACACAGAGTAGAGTCCACATGCAAAAAAGAAACAAAGCCGACAATCAAAAGACAGAAAGCGTCGTCGGTAATGCGATTTACATGCCATATTGTGTAACATAATGTAACCAAAAAATTTGGAAAAAATGATAACAATTAAATGTACATCTATAAAAGTGATTGGTAAAAAAATAATATTTTCATGTTACATTTGTTTGATTAAGTGACTTACCGTCTTCATCTCTATCGAGGACATTAGCGGTGCTTTTGGACTGCGCGAGAGATATTTCTTTTGAAGGACTCGTGGAATCTGGAGATCTCATCACAATCGGTTGAGTTTTGAACCGATCCGTCACTGAAGGCCCCTCCTTTACCTTTGAGCGACTGTGACGAATCAATGGTTTTGGTGTGCCTGAAATTAAGAATAAACATTTTTTTAAAATGTTATTTTGTATTTTTAGATAATAACGTTAAATACCGTTTTTTTACAGATATTAGCCAACAATTTTTTTTATTTATTATTTATTCACGCTATTTTAGACGTTTTTTAGAAAATGTAATAGCATACGATCCGATACGACATTCTGCGTACTGTCGATATAGATAATGTACAAACGTTGTTACGTTGGGGGGCATCTATATGATTGGTGCAATGTTAACCTCATTTCAAAATCGATCAGTAAAAAAGTCTGCGGTAGTCATAGAAATAACAAATTATAAAAACAATCATAATAAACTCAACTTCAAAATACATGCATTATATGATAATACCAGCGACATACCCTCACTCGCTTCGGGTGTGGGTAGCCTATGTATTGCTCTAGGTCATAATCTATATGTGTACCAAATTTCATTCAAATCTGTCCAGCCGTTTCAGAGTGAAGGAGTAACAAACATAGACACACATACAAATTTTCGTATTTATAATAGAAGTCCGATTTAAATACCTTTAGCTTGTTGTTGAAGCTGTTGCCACATGCTGGCTCTTGCGACGACACTATTACTCTTCACTAACCCAAGAGCAAATCCGGAAGAATTATCCATGTTTTCCTCATCACTCCCATTCTCTTCGAGACTTTGGAGAACCTCGTTTTCCGTAGATTTTCTTACACGTTCCATCTTGAGGAGGTCTTTTTCAATAGACGGTGAAGACCAGTCGTTACTACTGTTCGTTGCGTGGTTTTCATGTATTTCTTGACTCTCAATCAAACCCAACTCCTCGCCTGGAAATCGATAATTTCGTTATTAGTCTCGAGCACGAACGAAAATAGACATAGGTACACTAAATACAATATTGCGTGCACGTTTAACTGCGGTGTTACGTTAAACGTTGAAGTAAAAATAAAAACTTGCTAAATGAATTAATACAAAATTGATAATGTTTCTTAACTGATAAATTAATGCCAACCTTTAAAATCGTGTGGTGACAATGAATATTATACGTATTACATTGACCTAAATAAGAGGACTGAAAACTCATCGACAAGGTTAAACCGAGTTTATTTTGAAAACGTCCAAATATGCACAGGACATGTCTAATTTTACAAAACATAAACAAACACGACTAATTTCAACCGACTGTTTCGATTCTTTCCATATGTTTCTTTTATGACGCCATAACAGTTAGCTTTGATTGCCCCGCACACTAAATAAGTCAAAAGCAGTTTTCGACGTATGTACACTCATCCAGCGCTCCAACCCGTTAAAAATAAATTTAATGCTTATTCGAACTGACCGATTGCTATTTACTTACGGTGATTAATAACAGTTTAACGTAATACAAACCAGAATGCGGCCCGGAGTCGCGAGAAGAAGCGCGATTATACACCCCGCTATCACAAGATACGTTCAGACTCCAGTTGTCAGCTTCAGCTTGATTGCAATCCTCTTCGTCCAGAGCGCGGCTATCTTCGTCCAAAGCCACTCGAACTTTGTTTACTTCTTGTTCGATTTCATCAAGAGTTGCTTGTTTTGCTTCACTATCGGCGCAAATCTTTTCGAAATCTAAAAAAGTTGCTTCACCGAAACTATCGTCCTTGACAATAGCATTCTTCGAAACACCATTGATAATTGGTAGGCTCGCGTGGAATAAATTGGTATTAAATGGTGGTGATTCGAGGTCTACGAAAGGATCCTTTTCAGGTTCCCCTAAGGATAGGCCCTTGGCCGAGAGAACAGCACCGGACTCGACGGGACGATTTGGAAAACTACAGCCCGCGATGCCGAACGCTTGGAAATTCGCTTGGCCCGGCTCCAAACTGCGAAATGAGAAAAGAAATGCGATAATGTAGATCATACTCGTTGGTGAGAAAGAGATAGTCTCAGTTTCATATCACCTTCATAGATTGATGAGTTAAAGCATGAGTGATTTGGACTGGCAGCCTTGTTTATGGAATTAAGGGAGTTTGACACCATTGGTAATATATTATACAAATCCATTTCCAGATTCGTAGTTTTTGCTTGAACATAAATATTACGTACATTATCGTACGTGTAAAAGATTTTTACTAGACACTAATTTCAGTAAAAAAATAATTATTTTATATAATATTTAACGAAAAATAAAACTGTAATTACTTATAAAATTACATTTCCACATTTTATTTTATAAGTTTTCCTCGCTACGCTATTACTAACTGAAAATAAAACTAAACTAAGCGTCGTAGCCAAAACATTACATTAAGAAGCGGCAATTAAGGGCATATAGCTGACCGCATCAGATGCTCTGGTCATAAAACATTGAATGCGTGCTGTGAAGCATAAGCTAGAAATAGTGTTGACCCAGTAACGACTGGAGCGCTTATTTCCGTCATCAACTTGCCGCCTCAACTAACACAGTACCAGTGCTACCACCGAAGTTAATCACTAACGATTAATGCAATCGCAGACATACGAAAATAAACGAATTATTTGCTCCTAAATTAGAAGCGACTTATAAAACGAATGTGACAACATAATAAAAATACGAGCAAGAAGACGGATAGCCCGTTTCAGTGCTATATGCAACTAATGATGTTTATTTATCAAACTGTTATACACGATAGTTCTAAATAGTTTCTAACATATTAAACTTGAGCTGTTTGTAAACTTATATATTAGCCAGCCAGCTCTGTTACGGGATTTTTAAATGACAAATAAATAGAATGCGTGTTGGGTAATATGCGTTAAACATAAAAAAATAACGACTGAATGTATAAACCTCCTCCTTTTTACTATTCGATAAAAAATTGATTTGAATTACTTTAATAATAAGGTTAAGCCTACAAAAATATTTACATAAATTAACATCTAATGAAGCTAAATATGAGAAAGTCTTTACTACTTACAAATAGAAATGAGGCCAATCTTGCTGAAAACGGTACATTGTATTGCTATAATGCTATTAAACTGCACTACTTTCGACTATATTGCAGTGCACATTTGATTCTTACGTTATCTGGACTGAAAATGATTCAAACAGTAAACTGAACCGATGATGTCAGACCACTGTTCACAAAATTAGCGCCAAATGTTTACCAATATTACGAAACGTTAATTACAAGACACTTATCAGATTAACCGATTTTATCCTCTTGAGAAACAATTTTTTTCACTATCATTTATTTACACACACACACTTTTAAATATGTAACCAAAAAAGTTTTTAAAAATCCTAAATTATGTTAACTTATTTAATAAGTTAATAATTTGTTTTCAATTTTAAATTAACCGGCGCAAAAACAGCATTTTTAAAAGAATAATAATATATTAAAGAAATCTTACTCTAGCTTCTAAGTGTAGTAGTAGTAGTTCTATTCAGTAAATAAATCACGTTTTTTACCTAAAAAAATACACACTAAGATAGGTACCTACTACGAATATATGTTATTATATTTTGAGATTTAGAAGTCATTGCCCATTCCCCAATCACTTGAGGTCGGCAGAGTACATCTTCCGTACTGCTGATAGGATTTGGTAAAAGTTTTACGACCGGCCGCCTGCCTGACATCAACCCTCCTTGGGATGCTATTGTTTATCGCGGACGTCTTGTAATATGCACATTCAATGTTGTTTTCTTTTAAAACAATTTTTATACTATTACTTTATTAGCTTTAATGTAAATTTTGGATAAATTTTGAACACTTCTTTCTTTCTTTGAGATTTAGAAGTGTACTACTGAAAATATTCGATCCCTAAAAAATTGCAGCTTCAGTTTCTGTTTAATGAGAAACTAGAACCATGCAGAAAATCCTACAGTATCAAATCAAAACATTTGATATATGCCCACGCTACGCGTTGCTCATCAAAATAGTGGCGACGAGCCAAAATTCGGATCCGACTTCAACTACAATCGACACAAAGCGTAATGACCTTTATACAAGAAAAGCTATATTTAAGGGTACGCATTTGCAAGCCGGTTATTTACCATAAAAGCGATAACCTATATACTCGTAAGTTTTCGCATTATCATGTATGTGATTGCATTACGAATTACTATGCAAAAAAATATTGTAAAATTGTTCAGGCCACAAAAATGTATGAATCATAAATTGTTAATAGAAATATTGTTGCGCATGTACAAGTCACTGTAGATTAAAAATGAAGAAATAGAGTCTTACCTGTAATTAATTAATCTCATTTCATCTATGGTTACTGGTTGGGTTTTGTAACGCTCTTTATCTCGATTCCTCACTTTAGACGTTGAGGGTTGATCTTTTAGAAAATTGTCTTTTGTCAGTGCCTCCTCCATGTTCTTTATTCGAGACGCAATGGAAGGAAAGGTTTTGGGATTGTTGTCAATTTCACATTTATCCCTAGCCCAATCACTGTGGCCGTTTTCACAATTTTCTTCTACTTTCAATCTGCGATTATTTAAAATCGAGAGTAGTTCATCGTTTACGTCACACACTAAGCTCATTGACCGAGGGTTCGCTTTAGGTCGTAGATTTCTCCGTCGAATTACAGCACTTGGAAAATTTTCTTCCGGTTCGGGCGCGAGATTTAAGACTCGTCGCGGTCCGGCCGCCAACAAGTCGTTCGCGTCGCTACTAAAATTCGTCGCACTAATATTCACATCGTTGTCTGCACAAAATGAAAGCCGTGGGCGTGGCGATTGGCTGCGTTCCCTAGTGAGACTCGAGCCTCTCTGTTTTAAAATTGGTTTAACTGGCGCCTCACATTCTGAACCCGAATGATCTGATGTCCTTGATCTAAGCAGTGAAGATCTCCGTGAACTTCTGTCATCTTCACTTAAATCGAAACTAGACGTGTGCCCCTCATCGCCACATAATTTTCTTGAAGATTTTAGGATAGGTTTTTTAGGTAAGTCAAAATCATGATCGTCGAATTCAGTAGTTTTTTTCTTGAGAATAGGTTTCGGTGTTTCTGGGTGTAAAATATCAGGAGAAGGTCTTTCTTCAGAAAAACTTTTTTTCTTAAGTATCGGCCGAACGGTTTCTTTGTCTTCTTCTACGATCTCAGCACCACCTGCAGCTGCCAGCAGCACAGCTTGGGCTATAGATACGTGTGAAGAAGTAGTACTGCTACTAGAGCTTGAATTAGATTTCCGTTTTAATATGCCTTGAGGCTCTGGTGAACCATGAGAGACATCATCATTTAAATGATCTTCTTCACGACTCATTTTTCTTTTTAAGATACCTTGGATTTGTCCATCTGGAGATCGATTTCTCACGACATCTTCTAAAGATGAACGTCTATTCTTTAATATGGGCTTACAAGTATCGGGCGAATCATCATCTGCAAAAGATACTTCTGGACTGCACGATCTTCTCCGTGCAACCTGTGATTCATCCAAACTACGTCTTTTCTTTAGGATACCTTGACGCTGCCTATTATCAGTACGAGTATTACGTGACTCAATCACACTTGGTGAAAACGTTACGGGAGGTGAGGTAATGGAATGATTAGGAGGATTTGTTATATTGTTCTCTTCATGAATCGATTTTCTTTTTAAAATAGACACGGGCGTGTGATGACACGTCGACGAGGCCTCGGTACGACGATTTTGACTAGATGAATCATTATTGAGATCAGAGAATATTGCAGATTGTTTTTCAAAATCGATCAGTCTCTGTGCTGCCGTGTCTATATCTTGTAATCTTTCAGTTACACCTCTGTTTACAATAGGACCATCGTTTGTAAGACCATAATTATATGTATGACTATTATTTTTTTGTTCAGATGTAGATGTAAAAAAAGAATCATAACGTGGAGGATCTGGTATGGTTACATGAGATTTATTGCTATTTAAGTTATTTGATAATTTGTTAACCCTATCTAAAGTTTGTTTCGTCAAAGCAGCTAAACTGTCCATTTCCTGCGAGAGTCGGGAACTTGAGGTCGCGGTAGCTTGTGGTCGAGTTTCATGAAGCGTAGACATTTTTGAAGAATTCTTTAAATTACTTAAGTTACCTACATGAGCGTCCACAATGGAATCAGTATTTACGCTAACATTCAATATAATTTTACTAGGTAAGCTTGTAGTCGCATTTTCACACTTCGAAGAATTATCTAAACTAGTCAGTCTTTTTTTAGAATTATGATAATTTTCTTTAAGACTCTCACTACCTTTTTGAGCTCGATGAACTTTATCTTTACGTGAATTTCCTAAATCGCTCTTTACTTTTTCAGGACTTCTACGTAAAGACCTCCCTCTGGGTGGTTCTAATTTAGATTTCGTATTATCTATTTTCGATGTCGTTTCTTTCACGGATTCCTGCTTAGTAGGTGAAGTCGAGTTGCGCGTAGACTTTTCGGGGTTTCTTTTTGATAATGGTATGCAGCTAGGCCTAGCACCTTCAGAGCTACGCCGTTTTTCTGGAGATTTTGTCGTTAAGGATCTATTAGGACTGGATTTAAAACCAAAATTTATGTTATTTTTAGGTGATATTTTGGAAGACTGTTGTAATGATTCGTTCCTAGCGTGAGGTGCTTCGATGGACCGACGATTTCTCGTCTTTGTGACAGTTACTGAAACAAAAGAAAAATATATATTAATTATAATTATTAAAAAAATATAAATGAGAAAGATACTTATCGTGGACATTGTTCTAAACGAGTTTACTGACAGTTGTACGAGTATTGTTCGTACGATTCATGCTACTGCTGACTACGATTACAGCCTGACACGTGTTACTACTTACATTGTGTAACGTTATAACAGAGGTGAAGGAAATGATGTATATCAAATAGTAGCAGATGTTTACAAATGGAAGTGAATCATTTTCGTGCCATATAATAATATAACTTATGTAAATATTATGACTAATAAAGTGCAGATTTACTAAAGTACCTAAACAGTAACAGTATTACTTTTATATAAATGCATATACAGATTATTTAAATGATATTTTTTACTATAGCTAAACCATAAAATAATAAAAAACCTTATCAATACCTCATAAATATTATCAAATATCGATAATGACACAGTTATGCGGTTAGCGTTTGACAGTAATTTCCTTTAACACCGGTATAGGCAATATGATCTTCAATCACGTGGATACATTGAAGGCTGTGGTATGGGCGGTTTCAAACCGCAGCACACAAGGAATAATACGAGTATACCTGAATATATTGGTTATTCAGCGTTGCATATTTATTTTGTTTGAGATAAGTTGATTAATTTTTATATATATTTAATTGAACGTGATATTGTTATTGTTTATTTAGAAAATTTGAACGTTTTTGATTGTTTATAATATATTGGACTTAAATTAAACACGGCATCTCTAAAACACGCTAGTGAGAAACATGTTTAGAAAGATTTATAGCATATAAGACATAGGGTAAAACTGCAAATATTAATAATCAAGAAAAAATAATAATAAGGCAACGAACCCACATGTAGATAACTATATTATATAATTTATTTGTGAGTTGTGGATGCGTCCCGGTCTAGGTACGTAGGCATTTAAAAAGCTGTTATTTTGACGTTACAAACTGACACTTTAATTTTATTTATCTGTATATTATATATTTAAACGAGCAATTCTTGTATATTTATATTTATTTCTTTATATATTTATAGCAATGATCTCGAAAACGGCTCTAACGATTTCGCTGAAATTTGGTATGTGGGGGTTTTCGGGGGCGAAAAATCGATCTAGATCAGTCTCATGTCTGGGAAAACATGTGTTTTCGAGTTTGCATGCGGTTTTCTTTTGCATTATTCTACGCAGAATATGGTCGATAATTTCTTACATTCGGATGTAAGCATCGTGGTCAAGCGGTCAAGGCGCAACATCACATATGCCCGGAAAACTAACTTTTTACTTTTGTTTTTTTTTTGTATTTATTCAAGTTTTTAGTTTTTTTTATCTAAAAAATACGATATTACAAAAAAGAACTCCGAGCGAAGCTCGGTCGCCCAGGTAATAAGATATATTGAATATATAATATATTCATTTCTATTTAAGAATAAGTAAATTGTAACGCACATACACTGTTTAATTTTAAAATGTTAGCTAATTTACTGACTTATGTATATAATATCTATCAGTTGAAGTTGGTTCTTAGAACAAGGTGAAGTATAAATATAGAATTAAAATATAATCATACCGCTACGCGTAATGTAGCGAAATAAAACACCTTTTATCTTCATCTTACGACGCTCCATTAGTGAGAAACCTGATCCTAATAATCTTTGTATTTGCATCCAAGTCGAATTACACTTGCAAATGTTAGTTGCTAAAGAGATAAATTAAATAATATGCTATTAGTATAAATTAAATAAATATGAGTATATACATGTGTTTCGATGTTAGTGTTAATATAAATTGCAACATAGAAAAATAGAAAAATGCACGTCTAGTTAAACGAAACATGAACAAATTTAATTAAATTTTGTATGAGCTTTGGGAAAATGTTCTTCAAAATATTTTCTCATCTTCAAGCGTCTGGTTGCTAGTCTAGTTTATTTGCTTAATAAACTTTACTGAGAAATACTGAGTAAGAATATTTGACGACATAAAAATCTCACTGGAAACAATCAGTTTACAAATTATTTGCCACTTATGTGAATCGTGCGACAAATAACGCAAAGAAGTTCGTTCAATGTGTAATTTGCGTAATGTGTAGCTAAGTCATTGTTTCAACAATGTGGTCGTGTTCACATAAATCCGTTAGGTGAAGTTGGTTATTATAACAAAACAATAAAATCATATTTTTTATTAAAATCCTAAAGCAACAACATTCATACGTGCTCCACAATAAGTTTTACTCCAGTCGAGGTATGTTTTACAAAACTACAAAAAAAATTACTGCATTGACCGAGGAAAACTACATATCTTCTTATGTACCTACTAGATATGTACGTATATTATATTTTCACTTCCTCTTACTTATACTCTCTATCAATAATATACGAGTAAGAAAAATGTATATTTTACTTATGCATACAATAAATTAAACTAAATTTAATTAAATTAAATTTAACCTGTCCCAAATATATAAAAAATACTATAATAGACATAAAACTTAGCAAAATATCGCTAAATATTTTATAAAATTGAACTGAACGAAATTTCTATATATTCAATAGCTTTTAAAAGTTAGCTAGTAAGAATAAAATTTAACAAAGCAAGATCTAATACATTGTTCGGCCTACTTTGATCCCTCTTGTTACAAAGGCAAATGTAATACACACACATAGGTGGGTGGAAACTTCATGTAGTGTACGCGACGTTGAACTAAAAGCCTTTGTGTTTAGTATATTAACTTTTCAGGTTCATTTATAAGAGATCTTTAGGTCCATGATAAAAAATTAACAGAAGTCGAAATATATCAACCTGAGTGGATGGAATGCTATTTTCAATGCTATTTTTGTTTTAATGGGCTTATTCCTTATTAAATGAGAAATAGCTAAAACATGTTTAATAATTTGTTACAATGTCCTATTAATACAGCTACAAGTTTCCATCGGATAATATCAATAGTAGCTCAGTGGTAACGCGCTCGGGAAACCGAGTGAAGCGGGTTCAAATCCCGATCTCGCACCTGTGATATTTTCATGTGCGAATCACTTCCGACATGATTAACACTTGTCTTAAGGTGAAGGAAAACATCGTGAGGAAACCTGCATATCTGAAAGAACGTAGCAAATTTTCGAAAGACATATTGTGAAGTCTGCCAACCCGCACTTGGCCAGCGTGGTGGTCTATAGCCTGATCCCCCCGTATTTAAAGGTCGTGCCCAGCAATGGGACGTTAAAAAGGGCTGAATACAATATTATATTAAAAAAAGTTTACTAAAGAGAGAGTCAACGTATTAAATATTCATCATATAAAAGTTAACAATTTAAATTTTAGGCCTATAAAACTTAATCATTACTCCACCCGTATGCCCGACAGCTGTCGAAAAGTTAAGGGAGCTTTCCATGAAACCTAAGTAAACACAAATGGTAATATAGAAGCCCTTTTAGTTCTCAAAAATACCATTTTACTTTATGACTTTAAATGTTGGTAAAAACGTATTTTAGGTACGTATTGACTAAAGCATATTGAAAAATATTGTGTGCAAATATAAATATATATGTGCTTTAATCTGCATTTCAATCGTTCAGGTAAAAATGCTTTTATTAAAATGAATTGCAGATTGAGTCAAGGGAAAAGTATTGAAAAATTGTAATAACGCAAATAATTTCGAGTAATAGCTGGTATTCTTTAGATCTATAATTTATTTTGAATTTTAGAAAAAAATGTATATAAATAAACAAATTTTACCTCTTGGTTGTCTAATTTTACAAATTTAAATAAAAAATGAGAGATACAGTCTCAAGGTAAATGCAGTAAAAAGACAAGAATTTTAATATTCTAGTCGTGGGCAACGTGTTATTTTCATAAAGCCTACAGTAAATTACTTTCGGAAAGTCAAAATAAATTAACTTTATATCTATGAGCTTATCTAAGATCAAAGTAAAATAAAATTAAGATTTGATTAGCAATTAGATACAGTAAGTATCATCATAATAAAAGTATCCGTCAGCCGTCGTTCAGATTACGATGTCATCGTCCCAGACAGCTGTGGCGAACTAGTGGGCAAATAGGGGTGAGGTAGGAAAACCCTATATGAAATCAGAATCAGCTTTAAATTACAAACTTAACCAAGCGTTGGACTAAACTTTTTTCCCTCGATAGTTGATCGAAGACTTTTATAGTTTCTTTGCAAAGAGTTTAATAAAATTTGTTTCAAAGATTAAACTTATTGTTTTTTCTATTCAAGTGATAAAATTAATATTATTATAACAAGCAACTACGTGTTTAACAAGTTCTGCAGCTGGTGATGCCGCCCTTGACCTAGCACCCGGCGGACCGTAAAAATCAATTTAATAGCAAATTAACAAGATTCCCTGAGGTAAGATGATAAATATTTTAAAATATATTAAAATTTAATCTCTTAATTTAATTATGTAAAGCAAGAACAAGGAAGACTTGATATTTCATACAGCCATGACATTACAGGAAATAGTAACTAACACGTAAAAGGTTTCATCTTACATAATCTTCGATGTACATAAGTATCGTTGTAAACTAGTCACACGAAGAAGAGAATATTAATAAATAAAATAATTGTATAACTATTGAGCCCAGCCCTATTAAAGAGAGCACTATGTAAAACTCAAACTGGGACAATAAAATAAGCGTACCTACAGTAAAAATATATAAGTCTTATATAAAATGGAAGTTACGATCGACGCTATAAGATGCCCGGCACTTTTTGTCCTTCCTCATACATCAAGTCAGTTAATGTTTGAAGATAAAAAGAATTTTTGACTATAAAATACTTATGTATTTAGAACAATTTCAGAAATATCTAATAATAATATTAAAATGAAAACTTAATATTGAAGTACAAATGGACACCAATGCATTTTTCAATTTGTAATTTAAAATAAGCTATTTTTGATTAACATCCCTAAAATTTTGATGTATAGGTTATTTACGTAAAGTCCTACCTAGACGTAGTAAAGTCGTACCTGTCGCGTTGTTAATTTAATTGGTTCACTTGTTTATTAGAATAGTGGTTTATGTAAATTGGTTGACGAGAACCACAGAATTTATTTCAGATATTAACAATAGTTATAAATCACCTAGAAACAGAGTGCTTAATATTTTATAGATGACAAACAATTAAAATTCAAAAACAATGTCAAATGTCAAAAGAATGATATAAAATTATTAAATAAAATACAAAAGAAATTCATTGGATTCAAGATGGATTCAATTAAATTCTATCAAAAGGCAAAGTAAGTCTTCAGGTACGTATAGAGGTAAAAAGTTGAACGTGCTAAGGTCAAGGGCAATCCCAGAATCTCGAACGTATGGGATCCAATGACATGGGGTCGAGGGATACATAATATAACAACATAGGAGAATGACTTGATTGCTTTATCTCGTTGAAATAAATAAAATAACTTTAAAGGCGATCTGATTTTTTCGCAGATTCATTTTGATTTTTGGTTTCCGACATTTTAAATGCTTTACAGCAATCATAGTCACGGGAGAGACTGCCCCGAGAGACGAGACCCCGAAAAGATAGTTTTGTTTAAAACTAGCGACTGGCTCTCGCTTTACTCGGGTGAATACCTAGGTACGTATTTTTTTTTAAGCGGAACCCTAATCCTTTTTCTAAAATAAAAGTAACCTAAATTACTTCTTATAACATTAGATATCTGTCAGTAAAAGTCTTTTCAAAATCAGTCCTGCCGTTTCGAAGATTAGCCGGAACAAACAAACAGACAGACATACACAGGGACAGACAGACAAAAAGTTTAAAATTGTGTTATTCTTATAAGTACCGTATATAATTTCATATGCATTACTAAAAGATGTTATTTTGACATTACAAACAGACATTTCAATTTTATTTATCTGTATAGATGTCAAATATTCGCGTAAATCTAAGAAAGAATTAAATGTAGGTATGGCATTGTAATATTAAAATACATAGGTTACCTGTACGTCTATTTGCTAGTTAGAACTAATTTTATAAATACCGCCAAGCAATCATTAATGTGGGGGTGGAGGGAGTTTGGCTCCTGTTATAACAGATAATCAATAGAATATAGAAATCATTGGAGCATTTAGTAAATTAGAACTATACTACTAATTATTATGAACAATATACGCTAAAATTTCTCTGAATATAACATTATTCTCTAACATAGTACAGTCGGTCTCGTTGTTGATACATACATACCTACTCGTACGTATGCTTTGTACATGTCGTTGGTGTTGTCTTTACCTATAATATTTCATTTTTATCAGAAACATCCAATTAAAAAAAACACATGCCCAAGCTAGGGGACGTTACATTATACATAGCTTGAGATAAGTCGACATTTGCATAAATGGTATAAAATAAATGTAATTACATTGGTTACCTAGCGGTTAAGACACGCATCTCCTAAGCATGTAAGTGAAGAATGGAATGCTAAGTCGTAGGTAACAATGTGTACGGCAAGAAACATACCGGGGACATGTCACCCAAACTATATTTTAACCCCTTGCGGGTGGTATTTTTTAAATTTTATATGAAGGGTGAGCCTTGAGTAGTAATCTTATCACTAAAAAAGAATCGTAAAAATCGATTCACGATAATTAAAGATATCAAGATCACATACAGAAAAAAATACAACCAAATTGACTATTTCCTTTTTATAGTCGTTCAAAATAATAAATACAAAATAAAGTACATTATACAATAATAAACATAAAATGGCTGTCAAAAAGTTGTCCAACCTATTTCAAGCCGTCTCATTTTGTTTATCTTGTTTTTATATTATTTTCCGAGTAAGCTACGTTTTAGATTTGAGGTCATATTGCCAAAGTTATTGGTTTTCATTTCAGGCATATGTTTTTTGTTTTTTATTTCGTAGCAAGATGAAAATTAATTTAAGTTTGTTTGTTAGGATCGACAAGCTGTATCCATGTATTAAAATACAAAGTTAATTTATTTACGATGAAAACCTCCAAAGGTAAAAACCAATTTGAAATTCAGATATATTTATCAACCTCACAATGTTTGATAGTATTATTAACCCATTTCAAAAATAAGTTTAATAAGTTGGACAGCTTGTATTTCAGATCTGACAGCTAAATAACACAATTATGTAATAGCTATTACCTACAACCTTGCTTAATAATTCACAGGTACGTAATAATGGTAGAAAGTACAAAAGACAAAAATGACTTCATTATTTAGACTAATTTAATGTTTCAATATCAAACTATGTTATAAATATTGTTACATTTTTTGCTGAGTGGCCGAACTAGAATGACGAATCAGTCGGTTTCTTGAAATTCATACTTAAATCCTCGGCAATTTTACCGTAAACGTAAGACGTTTAGCTTAGCCTCAGTCAATAATTTCGAAAGTTTACTACGATGCAATCGCACTTATACGCACTATCTTCTATTTACTATACCTGTTGCTCACAAATTAAATGAACAATTGTTATACCTACACACAATATCAATTTATTTCTGTACCTCGGAAACGGCTCTAAAAATATAGATCAAATTTTGTATTTAGATAACGCTTTCATTTTATTTACATAGGTGTCTTTCCTGAAAAAAAAAACCCAATTTTTATATATTTCAAAAAAGCACGAACCTACAAAACGCGAAGCTCAGTCGCCCAGGTACTAGTTATCTTATTTGCACAGCACGTATGCTTGATGAAGTTTTTTTATTTTTAGAATCCGACGTTGTTCATAAAGTATTAAATCGCGCATAAACTTAATAAATACAGCACACAAAATAAAGATACAAAAAAAAATAGCAACTGTAATATAAAAGTACGTGATATACCAATTTTATATCCACAAAATATGTATGTTTACACAGATACTAAGGATATATTCACCGTTCAACAATCTGCACAGAAAATATTTTCATGAAACAAATTCAACAACAAAATACATCAAAAACAGCATTTTGTGATGTATTTAATGATTTTTATATTTTATTATTAAAAGAATAGGTATTTTATGTTCAATAAGTTAGTGTCAGACTGTAAATTTCAATTTAGTACATACAACCAAGACCTTCGAAGCAAAAGTTGATGCTGAATATTTTGATCCAGTTACCAATTTTTTTTTTCGAGTTAGACTTATTACTTTTTACATTTACAATATTAAAAAAAATATTTTGAAATAAGCCATTCCCAGAGAACGTACAAATTTATGGATAGATTCTAAAAATTATAGATTTTATGCAGTCCTTTTTAACGTCCATTACGCCCTTCCATACAAGGAGGATCAAGCCATAAACCACCACGCTGGCCGAGTGCGGGTTGGCGGACTTCACATGTCTTTCGAAAACTTGCTAAGTTCTCTCCGACATACAGGTCGTGACCTGTTTTCTTTCACCGTAAGACAAGTGGTAAGCATGTTGGAAATGATCGCTTATGAGAATATCAGAGGTGCGAGACCCGGGATTTGAATTATAGACATTGGGTTCCTATTACCTGGATACCATGGATTTAGTTCATATCATGAGGATTTATTCCGAATAATGTAGAGATAAGGAGGTACTACAGCCGAAGGTGACGTTACCCACTATAAGCCTCTGTTTACAACCTCACATGGGGAAATACACGAAGAATAGAGAGAGATATTATATTTTTCAGACTTGTGGTGTTTTAGATTTTATTAATATTTCAACATTGATTAATACACTCGTCCGTCCTATCTTGGAATTCAATAGTATAATCTGGAACCCACACTATGACATATACATCAAAAGGTTAGAAAGTGTTCAAAAACGTTTCCTCTACCATCTTTCTTACAGAGATACTATAGCTAAAAATCTCCATAACTATCACAATAGACTTAAATATTACAAGATGACTTCGCTCGTTTGTCGTAGAAAAATAGCTGATATTATAACACTCTATAAATTAACACATTCGAAAATTGATTGTAGTGAATTACTACAGCTTATAAAATTTAACATACCCTCTCGCTTGCCTCGGAGAAACACATATAATTTGTTTTATATTCCATTGTGCAAAACGAATTTGGGATATCACGCCGCTATGCCAAGGGTCTGTAGACAGTACAATACGCTTTCCAAACAACATGTTGAATTAGATATCTTTTCCACTAATATGTTTGAATTTAAAAGTAGTCTTACTAAATTCCTTTGTCAACTTTGTTAGTAATGTGTAAATATGTTGTATTATTTGTCTTTTTTTTTTGTGTCTTTATAAATGTTTTAAGAATTGTTTTTCGAAGTGGACCTACCTCTTTCTGTTTACTTAGTTTTAATTTATAATACATAAATGTGCAAGCTGTGGTCTCCTATAAGTGAAGGAGCACACACATTGTAAGTATTAATTACTTTTATGTTCTTAAATGATGTAAAGTGTGTATCTTTTGTTGGAGGTCCTTAACATAATAAAATAAAATAAAATATCGCTCTCACAAATGATAGTACTATTTAAAGTCGAACTATTGTTTTATTTTCATGAAAAATCACAGAAGATATTAACCAAAATTACAAGAGCCCACGCAACAAATCAATAATAATATACGATAACGCAATTTTCTTCGGTAAAACGCGAGTTTTTGGTATGTTTTGTGAAACACATTAATCGATAGATATTGTAAAGAGAATTATTATAGAAACAGTTTTTTTAATAATTAAGTTTTCTTAATTTGAAATAGGATATTTTTTATCGATTTACTAACTAAACTAAAAGTAAACAGAAGTATACGTATTAACTTAAAATCGAAGAGATATAAGAAATACAAACAAACTCTAATTAACTACATATGACAAAAACAAGTCGAACTTATATCGAAACAAATTAATTGAATTTCGACAACAGACCCTACTTGTATTACTCATGTAGTAGTGGCGTAGTAACGGAGTGAGATGTCACGTCGTTTTATCTTTTCCCAGGGGTAAATGGCCCGAGTAGTTCAATTAAATAAACTCTAAAATCAAAATAATTTTATTAAAAGAACATAATTGATCATCATTTTTGATCCAAGTTATTTTTGAGTACATCTGGCAACTATCTATGGCATTAGCTATCTGAATGAAAAATATAAGCTTGAGCTAATTTTTATAAGGACATAAAGCATATTTTAACCGTATGTAGACTACACTAGGTTTTCACTCGGCTTATAGAAATGTTTAATGTCTTTATATCTATATATTAGAGCAATGAGATGTAATGAAACGGTATTGTATTGACAAGGAATGAACGGCAATAAGGCTCAAACATGCTTCATTTAGCATCTAATAAATTCGAAGCGCCGTCATTTACGGTGATATTATAAAGTACCTATATTAATCTTCCTTTCATTTCTTATCTTTATAATAAAAAAATAATAAAAGTAAGTGAATTCAATAAAAATAAAGGTAATTCCTAGCTTTATTCTTTGCTACCAGCCGGTATCGAGAACACTGCGTATTGGGTAACAAGTATAATCTAATATCGTGCTTTGCCTTAACCATAAATACAAACATTTGTATGATGAAATAGCCCCTTTAGCTATCTTTTAGGTAGAAAACATAAAACTAAATTGAAATAATAAGTAATAAGTAGTATACCTAGAGTATGTAATTAACACTTTTTAACGTCCTACTACAGAGCACAGGCTTCCCTTTAATACGAGCGGGATCAGGCCATAGTCCGCAGCGCTGGCCAAGTGCGGATTGGCGGACTGAACATACCTTTCGAAAACTTACTAAGTTCTCTCAGACATGTAGGTTTCCTCACAATGTTTTTCTTTACCGTAACATACTTATAGAACATACATATATTATAAAAAGAAATATTTAGTTTCTTCATAAGCCTAAAGGAACACATATCGAAAAGAATGAGTTTCTTGCAAAATTGCATTAAAATTACTAACTGAAAAGCTTTTTCTTATCAGCAGTACCCATTTTCACGCGTCATTTCATTTAGATATTCGTAATATCAATTCGTGAAGTTAAATTATATGGTAAATTATGCCGTAGGCAACCTTCAACAAGGTAATACAATTAAGGGTATCGCAGTTGACAATTTTCACATTAAATTGCTAGCTTAACAAAATACAATTATATTGTGTGTTAAATTCATTTTTACGGGGTTGTTTAAGCACTTGGTATACGAGAACTCTGAATTAGGGTAATCAAATCACTACTGAACAATACATTTTAATTAAATAAAAAATGACGATACGCTTCTATTAAAGTGCATATAAATAATG
This sequence comes from Argynnis bischoffii washingtonia, assembly GCA_033884665.1. Taxonomy (NCBI): domain Eukaryota; kingdom Metazoa; phylum Arthropoda; class Insecta; order Lepidoptera; family Nymphalidae; genus Argynnis; species Argynnis bischoffii. The sequence goes on along the minus strand of CM066619.1, from coordinate 4,529,186 downwards.
TAATTAAAAATATTCACCAAATTCGAAACAATTCAGAAGTATTATTATTTCATTAGAACTGGAGTTTTTGGAAAATATGAGAACCTTAAGTTAAACCTAACCTATTCATTAAAACAATAAATAAAGAAATCTACTTACAATTAGCAAAGATATTACGTAACGTACACAAAAAAATCTAAATGTTATTCAACTTCGGTCAATTTTCAATGAATAAAATTCTAATAGAAGAAGAAGAGAAATCTAAGATTGAATAAAAATATTTATTTTTTTTTACATAGAAAAGTATTTATATGTCAACTTTTTGGGGATACTTTAGCACATATAAATTAATATTAGGACGTCTAAGTTATTATTATAGAGTCGCTCTTTTTTAACGTGAGTTGTTGGTTATGTATTTTTACAGTTAGAGCAAGTTTTAGTACACGGGTTTAATTGCACTATACACTATAAACGAGTTCCTAGTGGAATACTCATAATACGACGGTGGTAATTAACACCTTTGATAAAGTTACGCGCTAGTACTGAGCAGAAGTATCACTATATCCATATACTAATGTTATAAATGTGAAAGTGTATTTCTTTGTTCGTTTGTCCTTTTTTTACGTCGAAACAGAGTAACGGATTGACGTTATTTTTTGTGTGAAAATAGTTGGAGGGCTAGAGGGTGACAGAGAACTACTTTTTACCGCGGAAGGTTATCTCATTCCCACGTTTTTCAAAATTGAACATTAAATAAATACGTGTTTTAGCATTTTTCAAAATTCATCCCATAAGGGAGAAAATGAAAGTTTGTATGAAACTACTTTTCTAAAGTTCTTATTGTAGTTTCAGCACGAGCGAAGCCGTGAGTTCAGCTAGTTTTTTAATAAATTTGCTTCTAGCACAAAAATGTCAGAACATAGTATAGTTCCTATTATTTAGTTTTGCTTTTAAAAATTAATGAAATTAAGGAATGGATACATAATTTTGTGGATAATAATATAAAAACATTTCTAGAAAACAATTTCACGAAACAGTTCTTAAGTAAACAGGAAACTGTTCTTATATAATCAAATACAAACATTGCACGGTTTGCGTTTGAGCAAACATGTATGTTTCGCCAAAGAATAAATGTTAGCAAACTTATCATTAAGTCCACATTAGGTATAACTGTTAAGCACAGCAGATTAAAACAGGATTAAGCAATGGATACGAAACTACACATTTCATTTTTCGTCAGCTTTTCCAAAGCTAGAATTAACTTTCAGTGGTATCATATTCCAATATTCAATACTAAAAGGGAATAAATAAATATTATTAAATCAATTCATTATCACTTTTTCTTTATTTTTGGATTCTTAAAACTTAAAATATAATTTACAACGTATTTACCTACAGAGACGATTATAACTTTAGGCCCTTGCAATATGCAAGCTGAGAAAAGGCATATCCGGAAGATCAAAGACTTAAATTTATAACGTCCGTCTGTATAGAGCAAAGTTGATAATGTGTGTTGGCATTTATTGGAGTATAATTCAATACACTAATGCAGAACGTTTGAGTGATATATGAAAGAAAACAAAAACTTGGCATCTCAGACTTATTACTCCAATGGACATGTCACGCCTATAAATAATTCTGATAAATGTGAATGTAAATTTAATTATTAAATTATCTCGCACATAATTGCTTTTAACATTACACGATTATTAAATACTAGCAACTCACCCTCGCTTCACTTCGGGTTCGTACCTAGACAAAAACAAATCCATCCCACGGGAACCGTATATTTTTTCAGGGGTGGTGTATAGCCTATAGTCCTCCTCAGTTACAGGCTGCCTAATGCAAAAAGATTTTTTCAAATCGGATTAGTAGTTCCTGAGATTAGCGCGTTCAACCAAACAAACAAACAAACTCTTCAGCTTTATAATATTAGTATAGATTTGTTTGAAGCATAAACTGAATGTGAAGATGATTTCCCCAAGCAATTGCCGTATTTACCTACGTATTTAAAATTAATTTATTTTTTGAGTTATTGTAACTTTTGTGTTAAATAACATATAAATACTTTCAGAAAAAAGTATATTTATTGACATATTTCTACTTCTTACCAATTTAAACCATGACAACACAGTTCACGTGGAAGCAATTCAAGTAGAGCGTGAATATTAGACGACCTATTCAATGGTAATACTTTCGCTTACGTATTTCTTTAATATACCAATAAGATATGATTAGAGTAACGTAGGACACGGATAGGAAAATAACGGCTGGCATATTCGAAAACATATATCTAGTTACAATTTATATGTTTTTAATAGGTATGTATTTTGTGTTTGGGTAAGACGGCGGCCTAAATCTTGTAAGTATTCGCTAATTAAGTTGGCTGCAGAATTCAATTGATATAAATGAAATGTATAACGATATTAAATGTTAGACAACACTATAATATCACTCATAATTGCAACGTATGAACGTAACAATAGAATTGGCTTAAATAAATCATGTCACCTATCCATTGTCAATTTAGGTCAATTTTGATTAACACGAAACATTAGAGTTTGAGTTACGAAAAATATTCTAAATTACAGTTTCTAGGAACTAAGTCATAAAAATGAACGTGACCAAACTACATAATAATATAACAATGTATTATTTCTCAGATAATGCTTGATTAATTTCTAGCGTAGGAAGTTTTAGTAATAGAAAAATAATTACTTCAAGGAAATTTTCACTTTATTCAAATTGACATGCTTTAATAAATTTAATAGAACTAATGTTCGCCCAGTTGTCGAAATTCGATCATAATTATTATTTACCTATTTAAAAAAAACTGTCTCCAAAACTTTTTATTGATAACATTAAAGATCGTCAATAGCTACTAAATAAAAAAAAAACAGAAAATCTATACTGTTTTGCTTTATATATAGAAGATAAATAAAACAAAATTCTCATTAATTGATTTTTTTACACATAACAAATGCTGTATAAAAAATGAACATAACTAAAATTTAAAGTTACAAAATTAAAAAAAGGAGACATTAAAAACAAATGTGGCTATAGCGATGTCGTTTGTTTGTGAGAGGATTGATTGACGGATATAATATTAGTATCCACAAACCCATGCATCACATACGTCCACCGAATATTGAAAAAAAGGAAAAACCACTGAAACGTATGCGAAATGTTACAGTTCAATTCAATTTCAAGGATAAAAGTTAAAAAGATGTTAGTTTCAGATAAAACACCGCTTCATTAAAATAATACCATTTAATCAAAGAATATATACTATTTTATATATATAATATTACTACTGGCAATAAAAAACATGCTATACAATAAACAATTAAATAATGACTCTTGTTTCTTCGTTAAGTTTACAGTTTATAACGTAGCAGTTTATAGGCTATAATATAGCTTCTAAAACAATTGCTAATGTAAAGGATTGACGTAACAGATTGTTTATAATTAGTTTCCAATGTTAGGATCAATGCAACAATTGTTTACTGTTTTCAACTACATATGTATGTAATAAAAATAATATATTTAAGTTTTTTTTCCCTAAATTTTTTTTGTATTATACAACTATTACAAATATATTAAAGTTCTAAATTCAAACGTAGTGTAATCTATACTATAATTTTTGCCTATCTGTCTGTCTTTCTGTTTGTCTGTCTGCCTGTGACCGCATCACGGAAAAACCATTGAAGAGATTTTGATGAAATTTAGTATGATGATAGCTGGTTATCTGGGTTAACATATAGGATACTTTTTAATCCTAGAAAAATCTATACTAAACGTTAAAACGTAAATAGAGACGAACCCGAGCGGAGAGAGGGTGAGTCATTAGTGTGTAATATATAAACACACATATTTATATAATATTAAGCTACCTATCATTGTTTAGTTTACTTCATTAGGAAGGTCTATTAATTTATTATCACATTTGTGGTCAGTCGATAGCGTGCTTATAATTTTTCGACACTATTTATTGTTTAGTAACTATACAGTTATATGAGATGTGTATATTTTGTACTTCAATGGCAAAATAAAATTAGTTTAATTTTTTTAAATATATGCAAATTGATACAAACACAAAAGGAAAGTAATAAACCTTAGGTGACGACTAAACGAGAGGAAAAATATTTATCAGAACTTATATTTATCGCATGAAATCTTAATCAAACCATGTAATAGAGATATCGACAAGACCATATGATATAGATATCGGCATATTTCATCGTGCAAATTATCTTATCTACAAACAAACACATTTGGCTTAATAGATTTATATATTTATTTTCTATAAAAACTTTGTAAAACAAATATAATGTTTATAGTTCAAAATTGCTACAGACAAATTATTATTTTCCAAAAATTTTTTTAGATTAAAAAACTCGCAATATCATGCACAGTTGTGTTATGTGCAATAATTATGAACGATGAAATAGTTTCCTTCTCATAACATTCGCCCAAAAGTCTAAACCGTTAATGGTTATTATTATTATAAACACCTGTGCAAAATGTTATGCTCTTTGCTCTTTAGTGACGCAAAACTGACTTTACATTTGCGTTTAATTAAATATTAAAACGTGACACAAAAAACGTTTGATGATAAATCATTACGACCGACTTTGCGACTAAAAGAATCTATTTTTATTTCATTCGAATGCAAAACAAAGAGCACGCTGCATCTCATAAAATATTTTCCAATGAAAATGCAATAAACAGTCTCATTACTGGGTTCATTATCAAAGTTTTAAAAACATAAGTGAGTACATGAAAACAAAACAAAAGCACTCAATCACGCGCTAGTCGTAAGCACCCTCGGATGTTTTACAGCTGATCGACATATAAACAAACTCACCTTATATTACTGTAAACACGATATTCCGGCATCTATGCACAAAACGCTCGAATATCTTTCACTAAACGAGTTTAGATCACTTTAGAACTCGCGAGATGTGTTTTGAGGGCATCAAAAATATCATTCCCGATTTAATTAAAGGGTCGTCAAGTATGAGAGGACGAAGGGCGTGCGTCTCTGGCGACAGTCGGTGGAGAACTGACATCGAAGTAAGGTAAGGCTAAAGCCGCGTTTCCGTGCAGCCATTTGAAACAAACCGATCAGATATAAGAGAGGTGTGGATAAAGTGGCTGTGTTGCGGTATCGGAGCGCAGCGGAAATGGACGTTACCTGTAATTGATTACAGCTCGTCATTGAGAAAATTATTTTCGCTTCCAATTCGAAGCATTCAGCATTATACATTTTTTGAGAGCACCAAGTAAGCTTTATTTAAATATTTAAATTTGAAAATACAGTTTTTATTTTGAGAATAGCGTCAGTCTTGCGTTTTATTCTCCATTTGTGCAATGAAATCTATTCGCTCTTAAATATTTTTGGCGAGGATCGCCACCTAGATATTTCAATAACGAGACTTTGCAACTTTTATCATAATTTGGCATGTTTTATACATCAGAAAGCAATTAAACTGGAATGGATAAAGTATTGAAAGTACATTATTTTCAAAAGTACAATCATATATATAAAATGTATACTTTTATTTTAAAATTGAAATAATTAATATAGAGACGTTCCTTTGTCCACTACGTAATTTTAAAACTTTAAATAATAATAATTTTAAAACTTGACAATTATGTAAAAAAATCATAGTAGTTATATATTCATGGCCGGCAGTGGTAGCCAAGTGATAACACGCTCGCTTGGGAAACCGAGTGAAGCGGGTTCAAATCCCGGACCTCGCACCTCTAGTATTTTCATGTGCGAATCATTTCCAACATGATTACCACTTGTCTTAACAGTGAAGGAAAACATCGTGAGGAAACCTGCATGTCTGAGAAAACCTAGCAAGTTTTCGAAAGACATGTGAAGTCTGCCAATCCGCACTTGGAAAAGCGTGGTGGACTATGGCATGATTCCCCTCGTATTGAAGGGAGGCCCGTGCCCAGCAGTGGGACGTTAAAAAGGGCTGAATACAATATATATTCATGGCCTATTCTGATACAAACAACGAACGTTTTTGTAAGTTACAATGCACCTCACTAGTAAAAACTAGAAATAGGTATGTATAATATTTTAATTAGTAAATTTTTGAATTATATGAAAATGTCATATACTTTCATAATTATAATTTAACTAGCAAAACCAAAAAAACTTTAAAAAGGTAGGTTTCATACAAATTTTCATCCCTTACTTTATCTCCTTATGGGATGAATTTCAAAAAACGCTAAAACACGTATTAATTTAATTGTATTGAAGAAGACTAATACCAAGTTTCAAGAAATTCTGATCATAAATATTTTTGGGTTGTGTTATAACGTGTACTCCCGTGGGAATGAGATAATCTCCCGCGGTAAAAATTATCCTATATGTTGACCCGGATATCCAGATATCATTATACCAAATTTCATCAAAATCCCTCCAGTGGTTTTTTTGTGATGCGGTAACAGACAGTCAGACAGACAGATACAGACAGACAGACAGACACAGACAAACAAACAGACAGACAAAAATTCTAAAAACTATAGATTCAGCCTCTGCATAGATAATAATGTCTATTTCAATAAGATTTTCCAAAAATATTTAATGTACAGATTCGGCTTAGTTAGAATTTTATTATATATATAGATAAGACATTTTCATGCAACACATCGCCGTTATAATACTTTATAGCTCTAGAACTGTTTCGTTAATTTGATTTTATTTTTAGGAAAAACCCAACTTAATGACTTATCGCTGTTTAATTACAACTTCGTTGTAAAAAATAATTAAATGTATATTTTTTTAAATCATATGATTACTTAAAAATTGCAAAGGCACCATATTTATAAGTACAATTTTCTTTTCCTTTTCAAACAAACAGTTCAGCAATGTATATTGATCGACATAATGAGTAGAGTATGAGTAGTGACATAGTGAGATCACTGGAGCTCAGATCAAAGCATTACAAGAGACTATTTCGTCTTTGTAACTATCTACGCCAAGTCCTCGCAACAACTACCAGGATTCTTTACAAAGTTAACAGAGTTATGAAAGGAAAATCATTATTTTCCTATTGGGTAAAATCAATAAAATTTATCAAAGTATTTCTTATATTCCATATACATATAAAAGCATTAGTTTATATAATAATCTATATATGTATATAAAAAATAAAAATCGATTTTTATATTTATGTTGTATTGTTTCCTATGGACTCTATGATGAAATTTTCAGTACAATCTTTAGATTAGCCAAGCGGGTGATCCTGCGAAGCTTGGAAGCGATCGGAAGTTTGAATGCGGGCGAAGCCGCGGGTACTGCTAGTAATAAAAATGTAAGTAAATTTTGCTAAAGAATATATTAACTCATGTAACGATAGCTACAAAAACACTTACCATGCATAGTAAACTCCAATAAAAAACATGCAAATAACTAAATTTAATCATTCAAAAACGAATTTAATTTGCATAATGCAGTTTAATATTTATTAACATATCAAATCTACTTTAAAGTAATGATATTCGGTATTTATATTATAAACTAGCGACTCACCCTCGCTCCACTCGGGTTCGTTCCTAGTTACGTTTTAACGTTCAGTATAGATTTCTTTGAAATGAGATATTATCCCGCGGTAAAAAGTATTCTATATGTTGACCCGGGTAACCAGTTATCACCATACCAAATTTCAACAAAATCTCTAGTGGTTTTTTTGTGATGTGGTAACAGACAGCCAAAAATTCTAAAAACTATAGATTCGGCATCTGTATCGATCGAATAATGAATATTTAAATAAGATTTTCCAAAAAATATTTAATGTACAGATGCGACACAGTTAGAATTTTATTATAAAAACGACCACGACGAAAAGAGACATATTTTTTTTATTTCAAAAGATAAAACTGAGTAATTATCGTTAACTGTAAAGTTCAAGGGAAGAGCTTTAAAGCTCGAATGGCGAATACTCTTAGTAGATCACCACACTTAAGTAGATATATCTCAAGCAATTTTTCTTGAAATTTAATCTTTCTAGCAAATAAAAGTTTAGCAAAACGAAAAATGTGGGTGGAAAGTTGTAGTCAACTAGTTACTCTACGCTTACAGGACTGGAATGCTGAGTGGAACTGGAAAGATTCAAGCGTGTCTAGACAAGAATAAATTTCCATTTCAGAGCAATCATTTTAGATATTAAAAGATAACAGCAGACTCTCTAAGTTTTACAACATATTTTCTTGTCTATCACTTTTATTTACGTAAAAACTTAGAATTTTAATTAAAAATTTAAGTATCCTTATAAACTTTACAAAGTCCGTTAGATTCAGGATTACATACACGTTTGTCGAGTTGTATAATACCAGATTTAGAATGGGCTTTGTCACAAAATTAACTAAATCCAGGAGAAAAAGGTTGGATAAAAAAATGATACAGTATTAATTTTCATTTTAGCTGTATATTGCATTAAGTTGTTAAAAATGTCCACTAGGGAGGGATCTGACACTAATTTTATTTATCACCCAGTTTTATTTCGCGGTTGTTTACTCAAGTTGTCAAGCCAGGTAACTTGCAATTTGGGTCTGGTGCTTTCAAAAATTCTTTTTATTTTAAATGTCTAGATTAAGTGATTTTCATGCTACGAGGATATTGCAATCAAGAATGTAGAATGTTCCGCTGACCAGCAACGAACCCATGTGCTTTGTACCATGACTTTTAAACTAAAGATGGTCTTATCTTATACAATTTAAGTTGCTTTTAAATACCAATTCTAACAGTTTAGATTACCTAGCTTCCTTTTAAGATTACGATTGAATTGCTTTTATAAATGTCATCTATAAACTATATTGAAATAATATATAATATAACGGACAATAGGAAGTAAACATAGGTTAAGGTAAAGTTATATTTAAAATAATATCAAAGGAAATGTCAAAGCGAAATAGCTAAAATAGTTCAGTGGCCTAGCAGGTACGGAGCAAATACCAAATGCCCGGCAATAGTCGTACTTAATTTCCGTTTCACAAATAGTTTCGGATCGAGCAAGATCTGAAGTATCCGAATTTTTACTTAAATATTTGATTTCTTTGTTAGTTCACTTAATGTAATATTATTTTACTTAAAAATATCTAGAAATCCTTTGAAGTTAATTTTGAAATAAAATAAATAAATCGCATCCACATGGAAAATTCAAACACTAATTAAAAGTCTAGATTCTACCGTACCTCTTTATATAACTAAAATAAAGGAAACATTAATTTAATAGTACGTACTAAGCTTTGAGTAACGAATTACTGAAAGCCTTCGAGTAAATATAGTTTAAAAAGTCCGCCTTAGTATTTAGTTTTAATTACAGAGCGGTGTGAGACGGGTGCGATATTTAATTACAGTTTCTACAAGGACACGGCTATTAAAAAAAACTTATGCTCGAAAAATAAAAAAATATATGAATTCTTTATATTATTTAAGTTATAGATCATTTTACCATAATCAATGCTATGCAATCTCATATAAAAAGATAATGTCAATATAAAAATTAAATATAAAGACATCTCTACACACTTCAAACAAGAATGAACGGTCGCGTATTTTTTCACATAGTTCGAAGAAACCTGTACCCACCATTCCATATGCCTATAGGTAACATGCTAATTTCGCAATAATATTATTATTTCTCAAGTTTCTATAATACCTTTTAATACTTATATTATATGATTAAACAAACCACATAAGTAATTAGCCATTTAAATTTACCTTCTACTCACGTGCTACGTCTAAATAAATTTAATAAAACAATGAAAAAAAATGTACAAAACGTTTGTTATAATGAAAGGAGAGTAAACACGGATAATTTAGCAAGTCGCTTTTGTTTACAGAGAGACAAGCCCGATGAATAATATACATAAACAGCAAGTGTGGATAGCACATTTCATAACAAGCTTTTATTTATACCTATTATCTTAAGTGTGAATGGTGGGCATAAAGAATAATTATGAAAAGTATTGTTAAAAATTTTACTATACTAAAAATATATAGGATAAAAAGTAGCTTATTTATTAATCTAATATATGAACTATAATATTATTGTATAGTTTCATTAAAATCCAATCAGTAGTTTTTGTGTACTGTATAAGTTACTATAGTTTATTAACTATCCCACGGGAACTCTCTAATTTCCCGGAATGAAAAGTATCTGAAATGTTGACCAGGGATATAAGGAACCACCATGCAAAATTTCAGTTAAATCGGTCCAACAGTTCCGGAGATTAACCCGTACAAACAGACAGACAGAGAAACAAAAAAATTGAAAAAAATCTGAATTTGTTCCATTTCTCTTCTTACATCCCCCTGATTCGATTTTTAGCTTTTTTTTTCTATGTACAGACATTCGACCTCTACAGTTTTATTATATGTATAGATTTTATATAATAGCTGTACATTTTTATAACAAAAGATAGCATTAGTGAAATATATGGATATAAAAATTGTAAAAAATACTTAAATTGCCAATACCTCTGGACAAAGACGTTAAGGGTCGGCATAAAATAGTAAAGTGTAAATCCTTAGCACTTTAAACAGTTAACAGGTCACCTTAGCACGTTCAAACATACATCTGTTTTATAGCCCTTCTTACTAACTTCTGCCCGCGGCTTCTTAAATTTATTTACAAATTTAATTTACAAATTTAAACCAAAAAAATGTTTTTTTAGCGTTATAATATTAGCACCACTTAATTATATACTTTCTAATGAAAAGTTATGCCAGGGTCAAAGATGTGCATTTAATATTTTTTGAATTTCTAGCTTCAATCCGCTTTATACTCTCTCATGCCAAGCGAGCCATTTACAATATCTGTAGACTAAATAGAAATGTATATACATATACATATGTATGTACATCGCCTACTGATAAACTAATAGAAATTGTGATAAATACGAGTATAACCACATACTTAATTTCAACTATTTAAAATAAACGATTGAATCTCATTTGCTAACCCTACGAGAGCATTCTGAGAATACAAGCAGCGGTTGCAAAATAGGGCACATAGAATTACCGAGTTTTCTCTTGCAGCTACCAAAACTAACGTTGCGGGAAAGATGGCACACATATTCATTAAATTTTCACTACACCGAGCCAATGGACACTGAAATATCGACAGTATATTATCAGTTTCTAGAGCGAGTAATAATAATATTAAAACTCATCTCCACATATTATAAAGTTGCACATTTAGTACTATTTCAAAACTTTGTATCTATTTTTGAATGTTCACTGTAAACGGCTTTAATGTTTTTAATATTATACGGTTTTAACCAATATCAAAAAAGGAATAGAAGAAGGTTTAATATATATATTTTGTTTAATATTTTCATACTTTATTCAGCCCTTTTTAAAATGTCCCACTGCTGAGCATGGGCCTCCCTTCCATACGACGGGGATCAAATCATATTTCACTACGCTGGCCAAGCCATATATACATATTGCTTAACATAACTTAGTTTTGATTGATGTAACCTGTTCCTTAATAGATATTTATAAATAGATTGTTCCTTATTTTCACATGCGTTCAATTTTTGTGGAAACTTCTTAAAAAATCCTCGAACCAAATTATAATTTAAAATATAAGAGAAACAGCATAATTTTAATTTACATAAATACATAAATTTCTTCCAATAATTTAGGTTGCATGAAAAAGTAAAGTAGAATATAAACAGGAAAAAGTGCTATTTTTGGCTTAGATTCTGACTGTAGGTAACACTTAGTTTAATCTTTCAATTTAAGCCGGACGTATTTATAAGCTAAACGGGGTATGTTTATTAAGCGCGTTCCGCGAATAGCTTGAATACTAATTCATTTTAATCTCGTTGATTCCTTCCAAAAAAGCAACCAATCTAACCTTAACATTGTTAAAACAAATCAACGAACGTTATTTCAGTACTAAGCTTTCTTAAAGTGAAAAAAAAAATTTAAAAATAAAGAGTTTGTAACAAAGAAATCTATACAAAAATAAGTCGTCATAGTGTTTGAAGGTTAACAGTAAAAATGGCTAATAATAAATGTCTTATCGATGACGTCATAAGTCACTCTTTTGCATTATCTAAAAAGAAAAATAACATAGAACTATGATTCATCTATCATGAAAATTATTAAATTACATAACCAGATTCACATCGATATTTTAAAATAATTTTAAAAAATATAAGATTTAAATAGTGTTTTATATGGACTAAGCATTATCTACATCCATACAGATAAATAAAGTTGGAGTGTCTGTTTGTAATATTAAAATAACCGGTTTTTACTAAATGCATATGGATGTATACACGATACATATACCAAAACACCATTTTTTTACTTTCTGTTTGTTCCGGCTGACCTCCGGAACGGCTGAATTGATTTTGAAGGGATTTTCACTGGCAGATAGCTGACGTTATAAGGAGTAACTTGGCTACTTTCATTTTAGAAATAGAATCAAGGTTCCGCAAAAAAAAATTAAAACCAATGAAATTGTGAACCAAATCCGCGTACGGCGTACGCACGCGAGTAAAACGAGGGTAAATCACTATATAATTTAAATGAATATCTTAAGAGTAGCAAGCTACTATTTATGTATAAACATAGCTAACCGTGAAAATGTACCTAGGGACGAACGCGAGCGAAGCGAGCGTGAGTCGCTAGTTTAATTACTATAATTAGATACATATTTCGACACAGGGAAGACAGATAAAATTATTAACACGACTAACACTGTTGAACTGTGCAGCTTGAAGCCATTACTTATCCTTACAAATCACTATAATATTACAGGGATCAACACGAACTATAGTATTCGCATTAACGGAACCCGGGGTCAACAACCGGCCGCGAAGGCAATGGGGGTGACGTCATGGAAAGTAATACCATGGCAAAATGATGATATACCGTCCGTTCCCTTTTTTAATAAACGTGAATCACTGCATAGAGGTTTCTGTGTATTTAGTCTGTGTTTACCTGTATCAGATTATTTTTTAATATACTGCTATATTTCACGTTTTTTAATTTCTTTTCTAATGACAATATATAACCTTGAAACTACATATTTAAATAAAAAAACAATAATTATATACTACACCACATTAAAAGTGAAAAAGCAGCTGTATTTCTTTTGATTATTTAGAACTCAATATCTTTTTCCACTTTGATGGTAGTAGACATTTTTATATTTACTATAATATTAAATAAAAATGTCTTTAGATTTTCCTTAAATTATTGTAGACCTCTTTTTATGCTATTAAGACTTTGCGAAGAAGTAAAGTTAAATTTTGTACAAACTTCTATGTCAGGATCGTCTCTCTTATTACTTAGTCTACAAACTAATATAATTCAAAACTTGCTTCAACTTGTGACCACGAATACAATCGAGCTGTATAAATTAAAATTAAATTGCATGCATATTTTTATTTAAATTTATTATAATATATCAAGGCTAACTACTTTAAGTCAACCACTAGTCTAGTAAAATAACATAACCGTTAAAATTATAACCACTTTTAGAGATGCAAACCGACTACATATATCTTTGCTCTGTTACGTCATAATAAATTAATAAATATAAGTAATAAAATTGATTGACCATAAAATTAAACCGTTACGTTGAAACGAGAAAGCTACCCGTTTATTTTATATAACTTCAGCGGCTACCCAATACATAAACTGTGTAACTTTTTAGAGTTTAATGGAAAATGTAAATTTAATAACCACATGCAGAGTATACATACATATATGTATATTCTACTCTGTACTTTTTAAAACAAATTGGGTGAAAAAACGTCTAGACGAACTTTTTACTTATGTGTAGGTATTTTAGCCGAATTTCATATAAATTTATTTAGACGTATAAAGCTAACCTTAGAACACTGGCAAAGTTTTAATATCTAATGTAAGGAGAATATTCAATATTGTAATATTGCGTAACAGAGTAGGGTATTAAATTACTACTTTTATTGCAACAAAACCGCTGTACAATATCCTCTCAGCGTTTCATTTTACTTAATCCCAAACTGGAATGCATCCGTGCAATATCGATTCGAACTTTCGCCCAGACTTGAGACTGGAGCTAAGAGACATCTTGATATCTTCATATAGTTTTATGTTTGTTCTTCTAAAGTGGCAAATCTTAGCATACATGAGATACTAGCAGAACTCGCGGCTTCGCTCGCGCTAAAACTACAAAAGACCTCTAAAAAAGTAGGTTTCATTCAAACTTTCACCCTCTATTTTACCTTCTTATAGGATGAATGTCAAAAAATGCTAAAACACGTATTTATTTAATTGCATTGAAGAGCATTAATGTAAAGTTTTAAATAATTCTGATCATACATATTTATTAGGTTGTATTATAACGTGTTTCTCCGTGGGAATGATATACTCTTCCACGGTAAAAAATAGCCTAAAGTCACTCTCCACCCCTTCAACTATCTCCACACAAAAAACCATGCCAATCCGTCAGTCTGTTTCGACGTGAAAGAAGGACAGACAAACAAACACACTTTCACATTTTTAATATTAGTATGGATACTAGCAACTTTAAACTTTTAGTAAGAAGCGAAACTATCACAATATCGAATTCACGACCGGATATCAATCTCTAAGTTATATTTGGAGAGAGTATCAAGATTCTTTGATACAAAATGTCAAGCCAGATTTATACGGGCAAAGGTTACATGATAAATATTCAGCAAGATGTTCCGGTGGCTAATTATATATTTGCTATAAATTAATATATGATAAAAAAATTTGTCACTCTCAATGTACATTTGAATATTTTGGAGAAACAAATTTTATATTTCCACTATTCAAAATCAGAATGTTTGACAAAGAAACGAAATTTATAATACATAATTCAAAAGCTTATTATTCTCAGAAGCCGTTTACAAAATAATTCATTTGATAAGCTCTGAATAAAATGCCTCCATTCGAATTCAGGTTAAATTACCATCACATCTAAAGTTAGGAGTTTCACGCGAATACATCACAGTTATATTTAAGAATAGCACGGAATAGTTAATTTCAATAGAAATAACCAACTGAGTTACAGAACGCGGGAATTGAAGATTGGATATTTGAAGAGCTAGGATAGAATTTATTACGTTATTTAAATATTTTATTCTAGTAATTTATTATCTTAATAAAGAAACTTTTACCTAATCTAACCCAAAGTCTAGCCTGTCCATTTATGAGTTTATAACTTAAGAAGTAATTGTCTGATTGACATAATGCTTTTTGCTGTATTGCAATATGCCATTTGAATAGATTTTAGTAAAAATTAGACTAGGACAACATCGAACGCTGCATCAACTCGGCGGCATTTTGCAGCAGTTAAGAGTACTCCCAAAAAATTATTATGGTCTAAGTGAAGCTAAAGCAATGTGCTGGAATTAATATATTTATAACAAGCGTCTCACCCTCGCTTCGTTCGGGTTCCTACTTAGGTTGATACCCCATGCAAATTTTCATCCCCATTTTCAATTTTAAGGAATGATTTCCGGGATAGATCCTATATCCTTCCCAGGGTCTTAAACTAACTTCTTGAAAAAATTCATCTAAATCGTCCAGTAGTTTCGAGTTTATATTAAGTATAGATAAATATTATTTAATAAATCAAAAAATTTGAATATAACATAACCAAAAGAAGTAATCTTAAAATTTAGTTGTAATATAATAAACATAAAAAACCTTATTCAAATTATGATTAAAATAACTATTTTACAATACATATAAGAAATAAAAATCATAATAAGTATACCGTGAATATGAGATAATATGTATAGCTCGTCCACGTGTAGAATGGATAATGCACTGAAGTGTACAGTCGGGGACACATTTTTATTATCCGAGACAGCCAATGCCTCCCCCGCGTCACTTGAGTTTGCATGAAAGCGTAATGTGGAAGAAAATAATTGAATTGACTCGTTACGTCAAGCTGTGCTCACAAAATTGCATCTAGCGAGACCTTTAAATAACTTACGAATATTTTTACATAAATAAAAAAAAACTGACCTCGTGTCATTTTGTTAACATATGAAAAATCTAGTTGTTTATAATTATTATTATAATCAGCATAATAACCAGTGTATCGCAAGTCACAACCATAAATTATATGCGTCTTTACATCTTTTGAACTCACAAGGTTTCAACAAAACTAAGAAATTTATTAGTATAAAGTTCTGTAAAGCACTTGATTTAAATATTGCAAACATCACTGTGCATTAAATTCTCAAATTTAAGACTGTGTTTGTAAGCACTTCTGTCCTTACATTTACTTTATGCAGTAAGCTAAAAGCATCCAAAGCTTCGTGCCGAAGTAACTTTACACCGCACTCTAACACCGGTCAGCATTAGCATAACGTTTTGTATCATGATTTATTGACATTTTTGGATTAACAAATAAGGCAATGTTACAAATATTTTACTTTGAGACAACTATTTAAATACCAAATAACTTTAAACTTTTCGAATGAAATTTTCGTAAATAAATTTTAAATACATATAATAATTATAAACATGCAAAAAGGAAGAGTGCATGCAAAAAGAAAAAGAAGGAGTTTTAATAAAAATTGCGATAGGTAAACAATTTCAGTGACTTCATGTCATATCGTATTTATCCAAAACCTTGACGAGTTTAACATCGCGTATCACTTTATAAAAGTTGTTTTCATTGACACACTCAGAAACAATGGTTTCAAGTGTATCGTACCACCGCAAAATAGTAAACCGCAAAACAATACTAGGGATTAAAGTAACAATACAATTCGCAAAGCGCATCGGACAGTTGCAAGCACAAACCAGGTCACCTAGATCCGAATGCTAGCTGCTAAGGACTTAACGTCACTGGTGAATGACATACGCCATATTTTTTACAAAATTCTCGTACTCGATGATTCAAATGCATGCAACATTGTTAGTATCTACTCTTGGGAAATACACTGATGTTTTATAAGTATAGTTTTATTTAAATGTAAAAATATTATTAATTTTATACAGAATTCAGGTAAATTCAATTATTTTACACTAGCGATACGCGTCCCTAGTGACTTTTTCCTACATACCTACTACTAATGTCTCACGAGATGTACCGGTATAAAGGTTAGTATTCAAGCTTCACACATCGATCCATTACTTTGGTGCTGATGAAGAAACGAAACAAACACACTTTCGGGTCTATACATAGCATAAAACAAAGTCGTTGCCTGCGTCTGTCTGTTTCTCTGATTACTTCTAAACCACGCAAGGGACTTTGGTACGGTTTTCACTAATAGAAAAAGCAATAAACGAGGAATTTGTATGAATATAATTTGTATATATTTTGTGTACTAGAAAATTCTGGTCTTAAAAGGGCCTACAGAAAATTCAACGATAGCATGAGTGTATCTCCTAAGGTAGACTCACAGTAACTATTTATAATTTATATCTATTTAAAACGCACCTAGGGGTCGCAAGTTTATAATAATAGTAAGGAAGGAAGAAAGGATTACAATCATTAATAAAGTAATATAAAGATATAACTGGACTATCTTATCACACTTCAAAATATTTCGATATGATAATAATTAATTGATCAAACCCGATTCTATTCGTAGGTAATAATAATTAGATATGCATCATGTCCATAAAAGAAAAGTCATAACTATTATCGATTAGGTACGTGACACGGAGGAATATTTAGAACATGTGTTTTATTATCGATTTCATGTTATTTTACTTTGTGAGGACGTACACGAAACATTTTATAGGCTATAAACAAAGCACATATCCGATCCAACAAACCATAGACATAACACAAACATCGAAAAAATTAAAAGCAATGACCGACACAGAATTCACGGATAAATTTTGCAGAAAGAAACTGGAGGTGAGGTGAGTGCACGTTTAATTAAAAACTTCCCAGAAATTAACGCCAACGTATGTATACGCCACTACTATAGATAAATTTTACGCAGGATGTGTCTATGTAGCCCACATCTTATATTACAGCTGAATGAAAAGGAAATACAGTACATTAAACCTGCTTTTTCATTTATATATATATATATATATATATATATATATATATATATATATATATATATATATATATATAACACAATTTAGTGTACTCATAAACATAAACTTTTACCCTACTTTCATCCTGTTCATGTACCTAATAAAAATCACATGAAACGTGTTGCAGAACCCTTATACCTCTCGAGGGCATCTTGTATGCGACTAGCGACTGCTCGTTCCGTCTAAGTAGGAAAAGGCTAGAAACGTAAAACTTGTACACCACTTTCCCCAGTGACCTAATTCAGAAATTGAATAGAGTTAATGACTTTATTTACCAGCTAATAGGTACCAAACATTATAATGCTTTACTTACTTAATATGATATATTCGTATACTTGAAAAAGCTTAACTTGTAAAAAAATACATTTATTTGAAAACTATGCGTACACTTATCCAACAATTACATAATAAAATCATTCATCTAATATATAAATATCTCGTGTCACGGTGTTTGTGGTCGCACTCCTCCGAAACGGCTCAACAGATTTTAATGTTTTTTTTTGTATATTTGGTAGGTAGAAGAATAGGTCGTAAAGTTTTTCACCCTCCTCCTCCCACTCCCCATTTTTTAATGGCGATTTTAGTATTCTTATATGAATAATATTATATTAATATTAAATACATAGCGACGAACCCGAGCGAAGCAAGGCGAGACATAAAGCCAAATCATCAAGTTTTTTTTTGTAGATTGAACGCAGGCGTAGCCGCGGGTTCTGCTAGTAATATATAATAATTATATCCTTGTAAAAGCTTTTGACCTACTGTTTTTCTTTTTATTCGTGTTTTATTCTATTTAGCATTTAAGGAAGAATCGATAAGCCGTAACAATACTACACCTTGTCAACTTACATTATTCCGGTTTAAGAACCGGAAACTAATTTGTAGTTAGTTTCCGGTTTTTGAACTTTAATTTCTTATTCACGTCAATTGTTAAATGATGTTTTCACGCAATAATATAATCTATACTAATATTATAAAGCTGAAGAGTTTGTTTGTTTGTTTATTTGGTTAAACGCGCTAATCTCAGGAACTACTAATCCGATTTGAAAAATTCTTTTTGCATTAGATAGCCTGTTAACTGAGGAAGGCTATAGACTATATATTATCCCGGAAAAATGTACGGTTCCCGTGGGATAGATTTGTTTTTGTCTAGGGACGAACCCGAAGCGAAGCGAGGGTGAGTCGCTATACATATTATAATGACTTGGCCTGATTAAATTACCGATTTTAAGTTAAAAAAAAAACAAACGAATTAAGCGTTCGGAAACGAATTTATTATTTCAAAATGAGAGATATTTTATAAATACATTAATAAAATTGCACTCAAAAGAAAGTGTTGTTTATTTAAATTTACCATTTCGTAAATAAAGTATCAGACATTAATCTTATGTTTTTAATCACTTTACTAGACATAATAATTGTAATCATTGATGATAAACATCCTTGATTGCAATCATTAGTAAAACAACATTAAATATCAACTATGATATCTTAGTTTCTATTCGATGTACTACAGCACAAGAATAGAACATGCAATTATAATTTAATAATAAATAAAATTAATCATAAAATTAAAGGCAACAATGGGTCGATATAATGGCGATGATTAGTTTCTGCTGCCATAACCAGAAATGTTGATTGATAATTACGATTGGCTTGTCTGGAAGTTTGGCGTGATAGTTTAGATACTGTTCCTATACATATACAATTAGCTTTCAATTTAGTTCGCAACCACAAAGCAATTACCTATCACCCAAAATTTCCATTAAAAGCTCGACATCTCATATGAAATGCAATTAACCAATTAGAAAAAACACAAATTGAATTATTTAAAAAACAATTTAAGAAAAAATATTTGAATAACAATTCACTTTATAATAAACAGCTTGTTTTTTCATAATGAGTATATAACAGTCATACAAGATGATAGATGTATTTAGATAAATTTATTTAACGTACATTTTACTCTATTTATTTAGTGTTAATTGTTTCACGTGGCCACCTCATGTCAACAACTTTGCAGTTCTTATTACGGATATCGTAGAGTTTATTATGCTTTAACGTTTCCCACGGACATTTTAATGCACGTTGAATGAGAGAAATGCATGTCGACACTGGGTCAATTATTGTTATTTTGGTACTATTTCATACAATTTATGGTTACGAAAATAAATTTATCTTGTTTATTCAACTAACTAAATGTTTACAAATAAGTTATAGTCGTTGTTGTCAGAAAGATTTTACGAAAGTGTAGTAACGTAACATAAAAACATATTACCCAGTAAAAAATAACATGTTAAAAGTAAGCAAAAGTTCTACAAAAATAATAAATAATCATTTAAATATCTATTATTTAATTAAAATGATCTGAAACTTACCTAATTGATAATAACACCGGCATATCAACACTAAAAAGACAACCCATGATATAACTATAGGTCCATCTTGAACAAATAACGTGTCCATCATCTTGTCAAAGAAAACACAGATCACAGGAAGGAAAACATTAAACTGGGAAATAAAATTTTCTTTGTTTCCTTGTGCGTTATGTGGGTAGACGGGTCGATGTCACTAACTGACACTAAAGATATGCGTCGACCGCTTGGCACATGCGCGGGAGTCGCGATCCAAGCGTATGAAAAGTCGTTTACAACTTACAATTACCCGTCTCACAAGAAAATTACAAATTAAAACTACAAGAAATTATTCGGAGTATTTATATAAAAATAGATAGATCTCTCTTTTTGTTTAAATAACTGTACTAATAATTTAATTATAAAAACGAACCATTCGTAAATATCAACAATCAACGTTTAAAAATCACTTCCGATACATCTTATTTGGTCTTTAACCACAGCATTTTACTAAAAATCATTCTTAAAAAAAATCTATGTTGTATACGAGTAAATTAGATGGTACATATTGCCGTTTCAGAGGGGGATCCCGATACAATCTTTTCAATCAGATAAGCGCGCGCAACGAACCCGAATCGTCGACTGACCTGCTCCGACGCACGCGTGCTAACATCTGTTAGAATACACATAAATGATAACAAAAATAAAACCGCCTCCCAAGGGGCAACATTGAACAAAAAAACCTCTACTAGTAGAAACAAGTAGGGTAATAAATGTTCATGTATAAGGTAGCAAAATATGTAGGTGTCAACGAACTGTTCGAAAAACAAAATGTGAATCTATTCACGTCCCAAAAATTTTGTACACTCATCGCGTATTCATTAGGATAGGATAAGCGAGAGCTATTTAAAGCTGAATAAAAAGGGCGTTGCAATTTTTAAATAAAAAATACTTTTATTTACTGATGAATTTCAGAATTTATAAAATGTTATGTAAAAATGGTAAACGATGTTTAATTCATGGTCGGTCATGAGTTTTTAATAACAACTAATAAAACATGATATTATAGCTTTTGTATTTATTAATAAGGGTATGATATACGAGTATAATACTTAATCAAACTAATTATGCTAGCATGAGGGTCATTCATTACTAAGCAATTGAGCTTTCATATAAATCTACTGAATAAATGCTGGTTTTTGTGTTCATATAAATACTGCAAACAACCTGACCTGAGGATACAACAGAATTTAAAATGAAAGGCAATAAAGTAGAGTTGTTTTGTATAATATCAAAGTCATTTAAAAAACAAATATATATGTTGATACATTGTAACATACATAAAGTGGATATTTTTCAAATCCAAGTTGAAATAATTAATTCTTTGTTTTGTGGCTTTCCGTGGTTTCCTCTTCGATAGACTGATAGTAATGATATATCCTATTCTTCCCATCGTATGGAAGCGAGGTGTGCTATATATAAAAGCTGAGGCAAAACCTATATTACAAATCAAACCTAAAATCTAGACCATTTACCTATGACCACCGGTGGAATAAGTAACTTCAGTCGGAGACAAGTTTATCATTTAAGTTACAGTCAATCAAACCCAAAAAATATTTTTGTAAAAGCTGTTAAAATTAATTAAAGTAAAAACGTGTAGAATAAACGTAATGAAGCAATTAAATATGTAAAAGTACAAACAAGAACTCCATAAACGATATCAAAAAATATGTTTAAGCCTTTTTATGTACGTACTACTACTTAATTGATGCCGAAAATTAAATAAAATTACGTATATTTTTTTAATATTTCCAACCTTTACTAATATTATCTTTAAGAAGTACCTATTACTTTATTGTTAGTGACTAGACTTCGACTGATTTATCTCGCCGTTCTACTTTCCTGGAATAAATTGCTCATAAAGTTCCTCATAAATAAACTAACTGTTGCTTGTTTTTACCGTAAAAACTAAATTAAAACTAATCTAATATATAAACGATACTCTATCTTCATCGTAAACGTACATAAATTCATTTCCAAGTATTTTAAACCTCAATTTCCACAACAAAACGGTATAAAATTTTCCGTCCTAATTTGTCAGAATCCTAACGGATTCAGCATCAGCACAGCTGTCATGCATGAAGTTGATATTAAAGTAAATGTTAATGCAATTACATTACCAAAGGTATGATAAACACGGGTCCATTCGCAGAAGAGAATATTACAAAAGTGGCACGTGCAAGGATCGCGCGCGCTTCAAATATTTATGACTGGAAATATACATATAGTAATAAAATCCATAGAAGTTCTAACTATTTCTAGATGATTGCAAATTTTGCAATATTTATTTAATGTGTTGTCAATTTTGTGCCTTCACCGTTTTATACCTGTTACAGCGTCGTAATAACTTAACTTGACGACACGTTTGGCTCAGGGTGTAGTGAGTGATCCTACTTGCTATGAGAACGGTCGCGGGTTCGAGTCC
The DNA here is from genome assembly GCA_033884665.1 of Argynnis bischoffii washingtonia. Lineage (NCBI taxonomy): Eukaryota > Metazoa > Arthropoda > Insecta > Lepidoptera > Nymphalidae > Argynnis > Argynnis bischoffii. The sequence goes on along the minus strand of CM066619.1, from coordinate 4,506,292 downwards.
CGTTGGAGGCATTCATTTGTGTGATGAGCACGAATGTTTGTACTCCTGTCATGGGTGTTTATATGTATAATATGTATGTAATTAAAAGTTTATATGTGTAGTGTATCAACTATCTGGTATCCATAACAATTAATTAAGTTAATGTCCCAACATATTTATTTATTAATTATTTATAACTCGATTCTCCGCTTCCGAATAGAGTTGGGAGAATACGTGATGGGTGATATATCTTTTATATCGCGGCTTTCATATCCTAACACGGTGATATAATAACAGTTAATAATATGAAATGATTTCTTTATTTATTAATAGTTTTCGCTATAGACAATAGATTAGATTAGACAAGATCAGTGGTTTTTAATTTGTAGATTTTTATTTGATAATATAATCACAAAAATAAACAATAGTTAGAATCTAACTATATCCGCAATTATTCCATATGCAATTATTTTGAATATCCGATACAGGTGCATAACGGAGCTGCATTTACGGAGCTTCATAACATCCCTGATGTTCATTAGAAATTGCAAACATTGCAGGCGTTGGGCATCGAACTGGTAGCAATCTAGTCAATGACCTCGGACTCACTCGGTAATTCGAGCCAGACCACGTTTCGACGCGACAGAATTCTTATGAGATTTAAATATTATCCAAGTATTATCACAATAAAGTATCTGTTCCATTGTTAATATGAATCAGCAATATTTATAATCTATAGTTATAATTCAATATATATGTCGTAGTCTTTTCGCAGAATTCGTCATTTCATGAAATACCTAGGCACTTCCGGCAACTCGTGTTTACAGCCAATATACACAATCCGACGCATAGTCATTGCGGACAGTTAGGCTTTTCATGTAATGCCTGTTATATACACCGTGGCACGTTGAAGAAAGAAAAAACACTTAATAGTCTTATTTATATCTAATTTAATATTTAACGTATTATATTGTTAAAATGCGACGTCAATAAAATAAAAAAATAATAAAGTATAATTTTCACGTAACAATACACATATTACCAGCGAGATCAAAAAACACATAAAAACAAAGCTTTTCTCATATATCTATAGTTCTATGAATGTATTAGCTACGGTAAAGTGAGCAAAGAGTCCTTTTGATTTTCACCGAGACACGGCTTAAAGAACACAACAAAAGTGTTATCCCGTCTTTACACTTCACGGCGTGTGAACAGTGTTTGACTTTTACAAGTTTATACGGGACATTACAGGGTAACTACCTAACTTTCAGATAGTTTATTTTTAAAAGAAAATTTGGGTCACATTTTCTAAAGAATTTTATATGGGTTATGTTCGTAAAATTATTTTCTTCATATTTATGGTTACATTTGACGGCTAACTAATAATAATTTATCATAATTTACTGCCACGATCATACGATATATCAATCAGGTCATCAGCCCAAGAATAGTCAAGCGTAAAATAATTAGGTATTTTAAAATCAATTTATGTATATAAATAAAATGTCCGCCAATCCGCACTTGGCCAGCGTGGCGGACTATGGCCTAATCCCCCTCGTAATGAAGGGAGGCCCGTGCCCAGCAGTGGGATGTTAAAAAGGGCTGAACACAATATAAATAAAAAATGACTGTTTTTTTTATATATTCTCTAAGAATTCGTAAAACCTTTTATCGGATTGTGATTTATCACAATCCGGTAAATGATAAACTCAACAAGTTTTAAATTTTGCGAGTTATTTTGTGTACGTTCGCGAAGGTTCTTGGCCCAAAAATGTATTTTTTGTATGTTTGTGCGTTCCTACACCATTCTTCCCTAGGGAACGCCCTCCGAGCAAAGTAAGGGTAAGCCGTTAGTAAGTTGTAAAATTTGGCATTTTCGCATTACTATTACATATTAGACTATCAGATAGCGTTTAATATGTAATGTTTCTTTTTAGTTTTATACTATTTTATGTCTAAGGTCTATAATAAGCAGATTTTTAGATAATAAATTAATACATTCCTCTATTAATCTACAAAAACATAGTAAACCTATTTTAGTCATGTAAACTAAGCGCGAGCGACACAAGTTTTACATACAAAAGCTGAAGTACAATGTGTATAATATAATCTTGAGATTTTTTTTGAACCGCTCTTTTACCAAACCTACCTACCTACCTACTTCATATTAATCCATAACTCAAATATTAATTATAAAGTAAAATACTGCTGTTCTTTTGACGTTATATTAAAATGGTATTACAGACCCTGAAGGTTTAGCAAGCTATGCGGGAACGTATTTATGAAATACACATAGATATGTATGTATGTATTTATGTAGCATTCGCGAATTTCTGTTAAAGACCTTCGCATGGTGAATTTGCCTTTGGTATAAGTTTTGAGCATACCCAAGAGAAAAGGCTTAAATATTCTAGTCTTGTATTGAAGCTTGGTTATACTGAACAGAAAATATCTCGAGGGAAATCTAAATATTCGTCAGATGTGTTGTAATAACAATCATATAAGAAATGAGCATGAGAATCGATTTTTTGCATTGCATTCATACAAACAAAATATTACCGAACATAAGAGGATATATATGTATGCTACATATGAACTATATTATAGCCTTAGATTTTAAGTTAAGCTATTATTACTTAAGCATAGGTATAGTGTACAAACATAATGTCCACAAATGCGCATTAATATACGTAAGCCTACGTGTAAATCAAGGGGAGTCTTAACCAGCGTAGAAAATATATTTTAATTCTTTGATGCGTTCAATTCCCAGTCTAGTTACCGACCAATACTAATAAAAACATACTGAGATACATTTATATACGAGAATATCACTAGCAACTCACCCTCGCTCCGCTCGGGTTCGTACCTAACTAGGTACGAACGTAACTACGTTTAGTATAAATTCCTCAGAGATGACATATTTTTCCGCAGTAAAAACTATCCTATATGTTGACCCGGATAATCTACTAGCTATCATCACATCCAATTTCATCAAAATCTGTCCAGTGGTTTTCTCGTGATACAATCACAGACAGACAGACAGACAAAAATTCTAAAAACTATAATTTCAGCCTCTGTATCGATAATAATGAATATTTCAATAAGATTTTCCAAAAAATATTTGATGTACAGATTCGACTCAGAATTTATTTATATGTATAGATAACATGAAAATTAATATTTAAAGTATGTTACTTAATATTGTATACATTTCATAAAAGCATCCATTAGATAAAATCCTCGCTCTGCAAAGTAAAATTCTATTAATCCTATTAGGTACACGTGTGTAAACTTCAGGCGCCATCTATTGTCCTTGCAACAGGATACAGTCCCTGGGAAACTAATATACGCTGACCTTGTTTTTATTAAGTCCCACATTACAAATAAAAACTTTAACTACATGCATCCAGAAAATGAAATTTGAATTGAAATATAAAAGAACAAAATTGATGTTTAAAATAACATTACTTTGGAATTTACAAGTGGATGATTCGTGAAAAACAATGTGAAAATGCAAACAAGCTGTTATGTAGACGGTACGTGCTCTTTCGTTTAGGAAATTTATCGGCACGGACGAACTTCATTCAAAAATGTAGCCAGTATTTTTTTGTAAAATATCGGTTTCGTTATTCGTACAACTATCATAACTATCTCAACGTCGCACAGTGGGCTGAAAATCGACTTTTATAGACTTAGAGATTTCGAATTTTTAGAGTCGTGTTTTTTGTTGGATATCGCTTTATTTAACAATGACTGTACTAGAATATTGGATGCGAGTCGGTTTTGAACAAAAACGAATGAATTATAAAAAAAAAATCGAAAATTTTGTATGGAGCTAAGAAGAAATTTCCAATTATTTTTGGAACCGCAAAAAAAACCGTAATATCCTTAGAGATCGTCAAAGTACTAATTATTTGTGATTTTTTGACATACTACACACAACGGTCACGGTTGCGTTTTTTTTTTTAAATGATGAAAAAATTTTCAAATATTATTTAATGTTTTACCAATTTTTTTTACTTCTAACCATAAAACACAGCTTTTAGCCTATCATATACTAAGTTACAATTATTTAACACGAAGTCAAGATTATATGAACACTTGTAATTAACTAATGACAATTTAATGCACTTTATCTAGAAATTATTTTACTAGCGACTTACCCTTTCTTCGCTCAGGCTCGTCCCGAGGTTTCTAACATATGTGTCATAATATTTGCGAGTACTGTGTACTAAATTTCATCCAAATCCGACCAGCCATTTCAGCATGAGTGATGAGGTGAAACAAACATCTAAACATATGCATATACATATATGTAATAGTAGTCCGAATTTTTATTTTTAATAACCTATTATTATTCTATTACTATAAAATAAGTTCATCATTTACGATTAGTGCGTAAGTGTGGAAAATATTCAAGTAGGTTTTACGGAGTCATTGGACCCGACTTTATTGCACTCGGTACTGTTCTCATTACGGGGCCTATAAAGCGGGTAACCGAGAGGTGATCAAGGTTCATTAGGAGCAAAGATAGGAGCGCGTGCGTAAGCCAAGCGAATAAATGTAACTGGAATCAAATACTGTTTGTAGCTGATAACATTTCCATTTCTTGAAGTAAAAGTAAATTTAAATAATAAGTAGTTAAGTTCCCACCACCCATGTTACAATATAAACTATAACTATAATATATTTGTACTTATAACACAAATTTCTTTTTTTTACAGGACAACTACTCTATTTCTTTACATTTAACACTATCTATCTATATCTTCTATGTTTATATTTGTATCTTTTTAATATTTCACTTCATACACCGGAAAACAAAGCGAATAAAAGAATTATGAAAATGAATTCTAATAGGTAGTTTTGTGAATACTTGTAAAGATGTACATGTAAAGATGAAATATATATAATAAATGATATAGATGATATATATAATAAATGAATGAAATTATACATATTTATGTAAATGTTGCATATGTATTACGTATACTTTTGAAATTCTTCTATTCTAATATTACAAAGAGGAATAATTTGTTTTTTTTTTGTTTGTTTGTATGTATGGAATAGGCTCCGAAACTACTGAATCGATTTAGATTAAATTGGGAAAGATATAGGAGTTTTTATCTCGGAATCACTCACTCCCTTAAGGGGGTGAAAGTTTGTATGCAACCTAGAGACGAAGCGAAGCGAGGGTGAGTCGCTAGTATACAATAAAATAAATATATAAAATAATACATCGCATAACATACCCATAGAAAACATAAGACTAAGAATTAAGTAATTCCACCTTATTAAAATCGGTCAAAACCACGTCAACCAGTTAGTCTAATTGTACGTGAAAGAAAGACAATTCAAAATACACATTTTACATTTATAATAGTTATAAGACTGACTTCAAATCCTATAGGAACCACGACAAAGGACATTATTCTCTAGCGGAGCAAGTTTTAAAGTTTCTTATTCTTGATACTTTATAAAATATCCTTGTCCTATTTACCTGAGTAAGGCAAGTTTGAATATTATAACCTTCAGAATACTGACTCCGTAATGCATTTCACCTGAGAACGCTACATTACTGCGCTCCCGGTACCAACACTACGTGTAGGTACCTATTTTGAATGGGTGCCTTGAATAAATAAACTGGACTTGAATGATAAAGCACGTACTGCATCAAAGACGTGTCTAATACGTTAGTAATACAGCGTAAATATTTTTTGATATTTTACATATGTTAATAAATATCAAATGAGAATAAAATGAGGGTAAAATTAAAATTTTCAAGACCAAAGTGGTACCATTGTGTAAATTGCTTTATAATTGAAAACTCGAAATTCGTAAAGTAATAAACGACAAACATAAAGTTATTAATTCAACAGCTTTGTGAAGCTGCCGGATGCATGAAAACTACACTTGGTCCGAAAACTAAATTAATATACAATAGATTAATATACAAGGACCGTTTTAAAATGGTAACATCATAATTGCACGAAATGAAAGTTATAATCATAGTAGTAGCGAATATTAATGAATAGTAGCAGAGGCATCACAATATACATACATAACACTCCACTCTTTTACCATATCTGTTTGAGATGAGGCATGGATTCAAACAGCCTTTATTTTAAGTAAAATTTGAAAAATTTCATATAAAAATAATTTTAATAGCACATTATGTATGTATATTCCACAATCTTTATCACATCTATGGAAAGTTTAGACTTACAATAAATAAAGAATAACCCAAATATTTGGATAATTCAAATAAATACTAGTTTGTTTGATATTTGTTTTAAATTTTCCATACTTAATATAACAACATATTTTTCTTTGGTATGTATTTACTCGTTAAAAGAATATTTTTTATTTAAAAGTATCTTTCACCTTTTTGCGCCTAGAGTGTTTGACCAAAGGGAAAAGTCACAAAAGCGGTATATGTGGAAATAAATGAGAAATATGCATAAAACGTCTGAGATATGAGTGTTATCTTTTAGACGACTGAAATACATTTCAGTAAAACAACGCCATTAAGTTTTTACTGACCTAAATGTCGACGTGCAGTAAACTCGTGTAGGTATTTCAATATTCATTATTCAATATTATCATGGTACTGATAACAGTATCTATTATTATTCGTTTAAAACGCCATTTTTGTATTTTTTATAAGACTCTCAATGAGTCTATAATCAGTAGACAGTAGCATATCACATAAATATACAAATCAATCTATATTTCTCTCATATAGAAAGCTTATGCCTAACTATATATAAATCTTATTTGAGTGTCATAATTATAAAGAGAACTTGTATTTTAATTGTGCTCGACTGAAAAATATTTAATTTTATAATATATAAAAACAACTGCAAAATATTGTTATACACAAGTATTAAGTACATAATATCATGTCGAAACTAACCTTTGGCCTTTGCAATGAAAGTATATTATATGAAAAATGTTGAAACTGAGGAAAACACTTGTTTAACTACTAAACTATTATTAAAAATATATTTATGATCATAAATTGCTTTGGAATAATAAATCTATTCAGCATTCTGTTAACACCCTAGACTTGATCGCTAATTTAGCATGTCCGCAATCTTGTTTTGCAATCACAAACAATTTAGTGAATGGCGACTTACCGTCTGCGTCGTTAGGTTGCGCACGCGCATCGTTCACCCGCTTTGGCGTGCTCGTGACACGGGGCTGCGCGCGGCGGCATGGCGGCGTGCATTCTGGTGCTTTTGCACGCTGCCAACAAAATGAAACTTTGTTATTTTAAAATATCCAATGTTAGAATATATATCTACCAAAGAATTGTATTAATAAAAGTTACCCACTATACCAAGAGGCAGATGTATTATATTTGTCATTTCTTTATAATATGCAATATACATATTATACAAAAAAAAACAAATGTACTTAAAAGTAACTATTACCCTTAGCCACGCACTTAGTAGTAAATAATAAAGTTTAATTACTATCTACATAATATATAGGTAAAACATATGTATTAAATATTATCAAGGTAAAAAGTATATGAATATTTATTCTTACAAAATATGTTATTAAGGTTTCATACGAAAATATTAGTATACTTTGCGGGGCAAAGTAAAGTTCCTTAATCCTTACATTAATATTACATTTAAAGAAGTATGTCAGTTTGAATTTGTAGGTATAATCTATAAATACTTGTCCCATAACGACAATTCTTTCTCTAATAAAAAGACTTCCTACCTGGATTTTTCTTGTTGTTATTGAGAGATAGATTATTTCAGAATAAAACAATTTATTTTAACGAATACATTAAAACGTTAAACGTATTGAAGGACGCAAAGCAAGGTCGGCTAGCTACTCTATTAACAAATATAATATTTTATATGCAATATAATAATAATTAATGAAGGATATAAATAAAATATACGGTATCATGACATAGTTAAAATAATTTTATTTCGAAACTAGGTAACTCAGATCGTTTAATCTTATATGAAACCATAAACTTTAGAATTTAATTATTTAAATGTCTGGCAACACCGATTACATGATGTTTTTGAATCAATACTGCAACAAAAGATACAGCTGATATAATTTAACATATTGTAAAATTCTACGTAAATAGTTATTACTGTACATAGTTATATCTTTTGTTAATTTTTAATTTAGGTTAATATGAGTTAGAAGATATTAGTTTAAACTTAAATGCTTACCGGCTTAATTTTACTCTCTTTGAAGTATATTCGCATTTTGTTTACTCACTATGATTGACTCGTGAAATTTATGGTTTATGTAGCATAAGATTCAAGAGTACTTTCTAGTGGCAATCGATGTATCTATATCATTGAAGTAAAAAACATTAGTCGTAGTTAAAAGCAGAACGGAGAAGAGACAATCAACTGTTAACACAACTTAATACAGAATAAACAACTTCTTTTATTTTTTTAGCATTCCCAGCGAAAAAAATAGTGTTAAGTTTACTGATCTGATATATAGGCAGGCACTAGATCCAGAGAGAACAATATCGACATCAAAAAATTAAAATTATATTTAAAATAAATCTTTTTCTCTCTAATCTCAAGGAAGAAAATAGCAAAAGAAATTGAATTACGAAACAAGCAACAAACACTACAAACGTAATTTGATACTACCTTATATCAAATTTAAAGCAGGTAGGTAAGTACGACTTGTTACGAAACCTAAACCTAGGTCCGACAGTAGCGTCCTTCAACGAATAGAATGTTGATCTAGATAAACTTAGACCACCTCCCACTCTATTCAAACTTGTCACACTAAAGCATGAAATTGATAGGTACAATGTATTTATAATGGAGCTGAAGGGATTCCAGATACTAAATGGATAAAATACCTATTGCGATTTCCTTCTACTAAGTATGAAGCGAGCTCTTATTGATGAGTTAGTTTAAATAAAAGATATTTTATCAGTTAACGAGAAGTCCGGAGCTTGTTATTATTGGTATCTATTAAAACATGCAGTTTCTCCACGGTGTTTATCTTCACAGAGCGTAATAAATTAACCACGTCTAAGATTATACCACTGCTTAGAGTGGAAGCACAACAAATTATATGTATTTACGAGTTTCAAAATTAAACTAATGGTTTCCTACTGTCCATCTGATTTTATTGTTATAGCTGTTAAAAATATATTCATACTTTTGTTCATTTTTCATCCCTTAATCATGTTTTCGCAGTGAATTTAGTTAAAACACTTTTTACGTAAAGCAAGGATAACGTGTAGTACACGTGTTCAAAACGCTGCGTTATCGTCTTGTTTAAAAAAATAATAATGACTACTACTGAGTCATGTTATGAATAAAATGTAGGTAGGTTAGTTTTGAAAGGTCGATTACATTGTTGTGAGTTATAATACTCGTATATTGTTTTGAAGGTTTTTATGATGTATATATTATTTAAATTATAATATATTAGAAAGTATTTCATTCAAAAGTTAAACAAACAATAAAATGGCTACAGGATATTTTATCTATTTTAGCATTAATAACCGAAATCGGTGACTACTCATTGTTTACAGCTATATAATCTTTCATCACTGTATTAAAATACCTAAACTTCATTAACAATACAATCAACACAACAGTTTATTCAATAAGGACATAAAAACTGCGACCTCTGACGGTACAGATAAAAGTATTAGAAATAAATTCTATAAAACAAAATAAATAAAATAATATTAAGATTATTTGTATTAATTCAAATATTTCTAACAAATAAAATATCACGAGCTTTAAAATCCTGACTAAAGAAATACTTCTCAGATACAGCGTGGGACGTTACACCGCCAACTCCTTGATTAAATATTATTCAGTCTCATTTTATAATATGCAAACGAAATTAGAAACTAATTCATTCGGGACAACCATTCCATTCTGAGATAAAACTGTTAATTAATTTAATCAACAGTTTATTTTATTAATGTAGGTGTAGATATTACTTAAAAGGAACATAATATATAATGATATCCTGTCGAACTACTGTCACACACCATAAGTCACAAACTGATGGCCATATTAGGCTCGAACGAACGAGGTTACCGCCACATTGCGCTTCCAAACTACTTACGATAGAATCTAATAGGTAAAAAAATATTTTCTGCTATAGGACTCTAACATCAGAAACACCATTACACTAAAAGACCACAATATCACTATATACATAAAGATCGAAAAATACACATATTGTTTAGAAATTAGAATATCTGCATAATATGACGTGACGAGCCCACGGAAGTAAAATATGTGTTGTAAAGTGAAATATGAATGTTTTCACTGCCTTCTTACAATAAATTTATTGACTATTAAACTTTCAAATACATTTAGTTTTTTTTCCCTGTATTTTTATATACATATTCACAAATGAATCATTATTGATATTTGATATAACATTACATATGTAACTGAATATAAATACTAAACATAATAACGATAACAATGTTATTTCATCTCTAAACACTTCTAAAAACGAGATATAAACAATAAACAACAAATTATTCTACAACACGAAAACCACACAAACGACTATAATTTACGTACAAATTTGAGTTATGAATGAAAAAAAGTAGTAAAGAATAAGATATAGTGATTAATAACCGAATTAACCGCAGTTAATTTATAGCACCGATAGTACATGCGCGTCGCGTGCGCGTCGTATTCGCAACTGGAGGTGCCTGCCGATGTCTTTCACTTAGTTTCGTTTGTATGTAAAGGTGTCTCCCTGCCATTTAACTAATGATTAGAACTTAGATATTAACATGAAAAAAACAGGTTAACTATTAATATATAATATTATTAAAAGTGTTTTATAGTAAAAATTACAAAAATATAAGAACGTAAAAATAGGAAAATAATTAATAATAAATCTTGTGGATAATATATTATTTTATTAAAGTTATTTTTTTATGTTTGTTTATTTAAAAAGTTATTTCTATTTGTTTTTAAAAAAATACTGACGACTAAAATAAAGTAAATCATGAAAGTACCTATAATTACTAAATGTTTAGTATTACGAATAAATAATAATCAATTAAACAACTTTTTTTAAATGAAAATCTAATGTAAAAGTGTAGCAAAGCAATTTCAAGCATGAACGGCACATTCACAGAACTCGAGCATTAATTTATTACGACGATGAGCGAAACACGACATGCAAGTTACAGAAAATATGTTACTTCGTGTGTATGTACTCTAGAGGGTATAAGCAGCACTCAATCAAATAGATAAATGAAAAAATTTAAGTAAAAAAGTGATATTGTAGCGTAGTGGAGAGTGTGTAATGTCATTACAGCAAAAATAATAATTAAAAAGGCACGTCTAAAGTATGCTTTATACATCCTAAGATAGTTGTCAACACATGACAGTTTACAAAAAAGAACAATTAATTGTAAATTACCGTGTGAAAGATAAGAAGGTTTCAATTTTGAATTTTCAAATACTAGAATGTTCTATGTTTACCTATACATATAAAAAGGCCGGCAGTGTGTCGGGAGATCAGTGGAATTTCGGAGCTACGAGAAGACTGAGAAGCAATAGGTAAAAATAAAAAAGTGAAGAAAAGTGGAGTGAAGTTATAGTGGAAATGTAATCAATCAGTGGTGAAAAATAGTCTTCAAATTAAGCCAGAACTGTGTACATACTGCGTGTGTTTTGATCCGCCATTAGAAACTTTTGTGTTAGAGAAGTAATAAAACATCTGTAGTGCAAAAGACGTACTTCATGTCCGATCCCCGAACTCACAGAATCTATACAGATAAATAAAATTGAGAGTGTCTGTTTGTAATAATAAAATAACCGCTTTTTACTAAATGCATATGGGTGTATACACGGCACATATATACCAAAACAACATTTTTTACAATTTTTGACTGTCTGCCTGTCTGTCTGTTTGTTACGGTTAATCTCCGAAACGGATGGACCGATTTTGATGGGACTTTCACTGGCAGATAGCTGATGTTATAAGGAGTAACTTAGGCTACTTTTGTTTTAGAAAAAGAATCAGGGTTCCGCGAAAAAAAAATTAAAACCCATGAAATTGTGAACAAAATCCGCGTACGGTGTACGTACCCGAGCAAAACAAGGGAATATCTTTGAAGTAGCAAGCTACTATTTATGTATACACATAGCTAACCGCGAAAACGTACCTAGGGACGAACGCTAGCAAAGCGAGCGTGAATCGCTAGTGTAACAATATAATAGTTTAGAATTATAAAAATGTTATGCTTGCCCAATTTTAAATAATTAAGCTTTAAATAAAACTATCTTTTCAGATTTTTTCGCGGATTTATTTTGATTTTTGTTTCCCGACGTTTCGATTGCTTTACAGCAATCATGGTCACGGGAGAGACTAAGGTGTTAGATGTCACAAAAGCATTATATCCGAAAAAATCCGAAAAGATAGTTTTATTTAAATGTCTAATATTCGCGTAAATCTAAGAAAGTATTAATTAAGCTTTGTAAATTACATATTATTACTGAATGGTTTAACTCCATTTAACTAGTAATAAGTTTGCGGTGTCTCTTTCAGTAAATTTGGAGACAATAGCCTTTGACAGTCGAAATAGCATCGTTCACATCAAATATACGGAACCCAAAATACATGAAAGAAGAAATGAAACATAAAAATTAACAAATAATTATGTGTACACAATAATTTACAATGTTGTTACAATAATGGGGATGACAAAAGCGCAAGCTGCAATATTTTTTTGTGAAAAGATGAATAATTTCATAATATAAAATAAGGCCAGATCGATGATCAAAACCAAATAAGAAGAGATCTTGCGATCAGACGAGGTCGACCGCATGTCAGCCTGTATCCATACCATACAATACAATTAATACAGTGGGTGCTACCAAAATTGGAGAAGTCGCTTGACCAACTTCCAAAGAGCTCTGGGTTCTAAAAAAATATTTTAAGAACATTATATGTATTTATTGAGAGAGGAAAATATTGAATTTTGCACTTCTTACACAATTGACTAAAGGGCAAACAGATGTTGGTAAATGATAATATTCAATTTCAATTTAAGAATATTATTAATGGTGTTAAGAAATATATATCAAAACTGAAAGAAAGGGAGGTCACAGCTTATTTTATACTAAGTGAAGCATAAATTGAAAACTTTAATTTTATTACATTATAATGGTATTCAATTGTTTAAGACTACTTATGACACCTAACATTAAAATATTAACAAAGCAAAAGCATTGACTTACAGACAATACAACTATTATTGTCGAGCCGCTGGTAGCTTCATCACAGACCTACAATACTTGACATTTAATTTTAATGTAAAATTGACGATTTGCAAGTGTTGTTTTACAAGCACTCTATTTGCCTGTTTGAATAAAGTACAACGTATATTTTTATTTGATTATAATTATTATTATTTCCATATAGAAATGAATAAATTTCTATCTAAACCATTGTCTTATTTTGGTCTTGACAATTTCCTTTTCAAATGGAAAAGTTTAACTTAACAGATAATAACTTTACCTCGTAAATCCTTAGCTGTAGAGTTATTAAAATGAAAGTGTTAATGCTATGCAATTTCTGTAAATTTTACGATGAGTTCGTCTAAGAACTATAAATTCGGTATTACCGTCTAGAACAAGACTGAGTTGGATCGGTGCAATGAATTTTACGAAACATCTCAGAACTTTATTTAGTCTGCAGTAGTGGATTGCATTAAAAGCTATTGCGAAACGATATTATGAAAATATACGAAAGTGTTGTTCGAGATGTTTTGTTGAAACTAAAATAGTTTACGCAATCAGCAGCTTAATTAAAGTTCTTAATGCCTTTTAAATAAAACTACCTTTTCGGATTTTTTACCAGACCATCAGTCTCTCTTCTCTAACCATGATTGCTGTAAAGCATTCGAAACGTCGGGAATCAAAAATCAAAATAAACTCGGAAAAAAATCCGAAAAGATAGATTTTTTTAAAATGTCAAATATTCGCGCAAATCTAAGTAAGTATTATTCTTAATGCCCTAAAGGGCATTAAGAATAATACTTAAAGAGGATTTTGTAGAGTAGATTTGATCTTTGTCGTCTAAACTGTGCCTATGTTCCTTTTTTCCAATTTTATATTTTTTAGAGATAAGCAGCTATCAACCAAGAATAATTATTCATAACAAACCTAACAGCTCGGCGTTTTTCGGAAAATATATAAAAAATGCGTTCAAAATAGACACCTCAAAGACAATCAACGTAAAAAGTAAAACCTTATCCAAATACAAAATTTGATCCAATTCGTTAGAGTCGATTCCGAGGTACACGAAATAAATCCATAAATTATATACAAAAAATGGTCATTTAATATTAGGTATTAGATAAGGGCCATATTACGGATAAATAAATATAGTATAAAAATCATAATTTCAGCAAATTTTAGTACATCATTCACAGATGCGTATTAAGGAAGCTTTATAGCGTATGCATATTGTGCATAATTCGTTTATAAATACGTAAATCTATTGTTACTATATCAGGCGATTAAATGAAGCTTCAATCATACATAATTTACATGCTGTTTCGTGACAACCACATACGGGGGCGCTTGACCCGATTGCATACGATAAATTTACACTGTACCGGCCCCTTTCTCATTGCATTCTACTGTTATTGGATATTTATTAGATAAGTAGTAGGTAGTCAATCTGGTCAGGTAGCTGCCTCGGTGCAGTTTAGTGAGTAGCATGTACAGTCGCAAATTCGGAAGTCCTGGGTTCGAGTCCCGGGTCAGGCCAAGTTCAGTTACTAAGTATTTTTGACAAAGAAATTCTCATAAACAGCTCGGAGTTGGGAAGTTGGCGATGTTTCACCCCCGTGCCTCGAAGAACACATAAAGCCGTCGCACGGTCCCACGCCTTAACTCTCACCGGCCATGTCGAAGTATCGTCCCATCGGACTTTAAGAATAAAAGGGATTATAGAGAGTGCATTTGTGTCTGCGCGTACACTTGTGCACTATAATAATAGAGGTTAAAGTATGAAATTGCCGTTTTATTGTAATAGGTACTTCGAATTAACCTTCGAATAGAACCTTCATGGTTTGAGATTTTTGAATGTAACCTTTTTCACATGGTACCTATGTAGTTCTTCTCTTAAAAAATGTGCAACATTCGATTATCGACTTTCAGTTGTTTTTTTATTCAGTTTAGACAAGAAAGATAGATACTTCGAAAATTCATGTGATTTTTGAATACGAGTTCCGACGCGGAACTAACGCGGCAGAAACAGCTCGCAATATCAATGTTGCGTTTGCAGAGGGGACTGCTAATGAACGCACTGTGCGATTTTGGTTTAAACGCTGTCGTGATGGAAACTTTGATTTTAAGAACGAACCACGTGGAAGACCGCCCACACAGGTGAATAACAATGAATTGAAAGAGATGGTGGAAGCCGATCCGACTCAAACTACCCAGGAATTAGTGACATGGTTTAACGTTACCTTACCAACAATATTGACTTATTTTCGACAAATCAATAAAATAAAAAAATATGAAAAATGGGTGCCTCATGATTTGACTGATCTTCAGAGTGAAACGAGTGTTGAAACTTGTGTTGCCTTGTTGAATCGATACAGTAATGAAGTCATATTGGATCGAATTGTGACATGTGATGAAAAGTGGATTCTTGACGATAACCGTAAGCGAAAAATACAATGGCTGACCCCGGGTCAAACGCCGCAACAGTGTCCTAAAGCAAAACTTACTATTAGAAACCATTCGTCACCCTCCGTATTCGCCAGACCTTGCTTCAACGGACTACAATTTTTTTCGTGATTTGGACATAATGGTAATTAATTTGATTAAATAAATATGTTAAATTAAAAAAAAAAACTAATTTCAATTTTTCAGTACAAATCGGCAATTTCATACTTTAACACCTATTATCTCCTGCGCGGTTGGCTACTCTCAGTGAGATTGACCGCCGTGGCCAAAATTGGTCAGGAAGACATTATTATTATAAGTAGGTATTAAATAGGTAATTCAAGTAGCTCATGTATAACCTAGTAAAATACAATTTTATAGAATATAGATTTAGCAGTCGGCTAAAAAGCTTATCAAAGCATTGAAGCAAAAGTTTTACTTTCGTACCTACTATAATGTACGTAGATAATCTCTATTAGAAGTACATATATTAAGAATACATATAACTGTATAGTTCTGCAAACATTAGCTTTCATATTTTCTTTTTAATTATCTTTACTTTATATAACTCGCAACTCGCGAGCAAAGCGAGGGTCGTTTCGCTAGGATTCGTCCATTTTAACAATTTGTAGGGAATAGATAGACTATATATAAGTATATATACATAGGTATTAGGTATTATAAGTTTTATATCCCTTACTCGGGAAATAATTGATTTCTCATACAAAATTTCATCCCTCTTCTGGGTGAGAAACTTTAAGGAATGATATTAAGAGATAAAAACTATCCTATATCCTTTCCGGGGCCTCAAACTATCTTTATACTAAATTTCATCTAAATCAGTTGAGCGGATCTTTAGTTTATCCATTACAAACAAACTCACAAACTTACAAACTTCACCTCTTTATAATATTAGTGTAGATGTATCAAAATTACCATTTAAATTGTTTTGTTATATCCCAAAGGAAGCTTTTCAGAGATAAAACCCATTTCCCAGTTTCCGTATGCTGTGAAAATTATCATTTTAACTTTCAACTTTTTTCCCGTAGGGACCTTATGTTGTAAAACTAGTCTCTGCAACATACAGTCGTGAATAGAAATCGACATAAAAATATTGTTAGTCTTTTTGTGGAACTGTGTTGCATCATGCAATGATGTGAGTGATGACGTACGAGTACGTCATAAAAAAGGTAGGTACTCCACGGGGTAAAATAGATTTTCATAATACTTTTTTTAATAAAAAAATATACTCAAGGTTCATCCTCTATACGTTTCACGAAGACTTTTATGTCTTTATATAAAAAGTCATTATTTGTACTCTCATAAAAATTAAATATGCATTCTTTGCACGTGCCAAACAACGAGAGGAATGTAACAGTAGCATAGTATAAATTAATAAAATACTGTTAACGTGTTTCTTTTTTTTTTTGATAAGAACATTTTTTAAGTCGTAGGCTTCAACCAGATATAAAGGCAGTGGCGTAGCCATGTCAACGCAACCAATGCGATCGCATGGGGCTCCTGATTCAAAGGGGGCCAGCGGAACATAAACGATTCTTTAATTTCAAAACATTTTTGCGAGGACGGTCCTCATAAAAGTTTTAAAAAAAAAAAATACCGCAAAAGACTGCAAAAAAAGTGTCCTTAATTTCCACATATTATTTTTTACAAGGACCACGAGGAATATGATCGTACCTATGATGTCCTATTGGGTCCTCTAAGCTCAACTTTTTTACTAAATTTTACTCTACCCGTTCTTCCGTGAGAACGGTTTAAAAAAAGTGTAAAGTTCGAAAACTGGCTGTCTGTGGACCACATTCGTTTTGAAAATAGGCAAAGGGCAACTTCCATCTTTGTTTTAAATTGAAGCCCAAAATGGCCACTGTTACGCTACTGTATACAAGCGTCATACATAAATACATAACCTGTGGTATTCAAAGTACTTAATCTTAAGTTATCCGATACGACTCGCCCGCCATCTATTATAACGATAATTTTAACCATTATTAAAAAAACGTATTGCAAACTATAATATAATAACAAATATACAAAGTAATATTATTTTTGTGTATTAGATAATAATATGATCTTTCTGGAAAAAAAAATGAAAATTAATAAAAAATATATATTTGCAACAAGCATATTGCTTTAGATTATCGCGCTAACTAGAAACTTAGAGGTGAAGGTTGCATGTGAACACCTTATTTGGCAACTAGCGATAACTAACAGGGAGTCAAGTTTAACAACATACTATTATTCAAAGTAAAACGAGTTAACTATTCTTAGTTGAAGACCTTCGAATTGTGAACCAAGTTTAATTATATTTTACAGACGGTCAACAAAAAGTTGAATTATCTAGTAAAATATGTCATCGTAGTAATAGGAGAGATGATGAGTAAAATATTTTATATCAAATATAATGTTGTCTGTTTATGTAAGTCATTGGTTGTTAACACATGATCAAAGAAGGACAATTTTGAAGATTATTTTTTTCTTTGATCTTTTTGTACGGGGTAGAACGCCGAAATTGGTGCCATTTCATAAATGAAATTAAAAAAAACCAAGGGCTTAACTAAGGGCTGTCACCCACAAAATTTATTATTTACACGTAAGTATTCAGATATAGGAGTAATTTATTCAATTAAAAGATTTCTGGCAAAAAATAATAAAATAACTTTCTATTAAAATGTTCCACGAAAAGCGAAATGTAAAAGAATTCCTTTAAACTCATCAACTAAGCTCTATGTTAGTACTTAACTAGTTTTTAGTCGGCGTGTTCGTTTAACGCCGTTTTTATCGTCCGTTGAATTTTTTGTTATAAGTTTTACCCAGCAAGTTTATCGATCTCAGTAATCTTTGAAACAAACATAGATTACATTTTATCTCAGAAAAGGAACAGGGCTTACTATCCTACAGGGTAGGTATGTATAACATTAAAAGCTTTTACCTTGCTCAAAGTATTAGATTGACCTGACATAAATATTTTATCAGTTCCATCAGATACTACGTCATATGCCTCTACGTTATCAACTCAGTAATCCAATTACTTATTTTAATTTTTAATTGGCTTTGGACACTTCATAAACACATTTTATATGAGCTCGATACGAATATATTGTTATTATTTGCAATAAATAAATTTACGTACTACATAGGCTTAAAAATTAAAAAAAAAACTTACGCAAATACGAGTAAAAAGCCGGCTCTGATAACATTCACAGTGAAATATAGATAAAAGGGAATATTAAAACATTCAAAATGGTTGCAACAATCGACTAGCACTCTTGCCGATGAGTTACATTTGTTACAAGCTTTTAATTTTTATGTCCTATTAGATTCGCGTGCGTTTATTACTTAAGAGATAATGTAGAATTCTATTCGTAAAAAGATGTTTAAAATGGGTTCAATAATTTCCTTAATTATCCCTAATTCCCTACATATAAACAAATTTAACATTATTATAATATTGAAAACTACGGATTCAAAACATAATTTTATACACTTTGTTTATAAAATTAGTCATATTATTCCGTTTCAAAACACTTTACATCATAATTACATATCTAAATTTTGTGAGATAATTGCTATGGACTAATACGGAATGATTGAATTTTGTCGACATAAAAATTTACAAAATTAGTAGGTATACCTATATTATCATCATACATTAAAAAAAGTGAACTAAACTATTATATATGTATTTAAAAAGAGATATTAAAGCGACCTTGCCACATAATAACAGTAGATATAATTTAATACAAAAGCAAATCGATACGTCGTTTATTTGAATCAAGGGTTATTTTATCCCATAGCCGTACTTCCTCATGTCCAATAGAAGGTAAAAGGTTGCCACTAGAGAATGGACGAAGAAATTGTGTCAAGTGTAACATGTGGAGGGCAACTTGTTAGTTATAGATTTATTAGATACGTGTCTTACGATAAAATGATTTTTATAACATGTAATATACGGAGATAGACTGCCTTAAAGAAACCGATATTATTAAGAAGTTAAACAAAAATTATACTGTACATATGGAAATATTTTTTAAACATTGGCTATTTTTTGATAAACATTTACAATCACGACATATCATAAGTTGAATTTGTGTTTGTTCGGGCTTATGTCAGAAACTAATATACATGTAATATCGTACGGTTTTCACCAATATAACAAGTTCAGGTAAGGCTATAATTTATCAATATTTTACAAAAATAATCTACGTATGATGCTATTGTGAATTAAATCGGACTCGTCTCTTCCAGGGACGTCCAGAGCGAGATGGGCGAAATAAAGTGTTTCCGTTTCCGAAAAAGGTTGTTAATTACATCATTATTACTTACTACTGGCAATTAACGTTATTGTATTCCAAATCTCGGTAGAACGAAATAATTAATTAAATAATTAAAAAATATCATAGTATGTACAAGTTGCCCGTTTGATATCATACAGTCAATATAATCATTTCCTTTCTTATTATTTAACATTAAGTTTACTACATGAATGTACCCATATATTGGTATAATAAAATGAAAAAGAAAAAAAAACAATATGTATAATAATATATAAAAATATACATAATACAAATTATAATTCCATAGAAAACATATAAGTGTACATATATTGAAGAAAAACTATAGTATAATAAGTTAAGTCATTAAGTATTAAGAGATTATCCAAGATTAAAAGTCGATATAAGCCGCCTTCGTGAGCCACCCACGTGTATTGATTCTTCGTCTCAGAACAATGCGACGAAATAAAATATGATGTATTTTTCCACTACTTACTTAATAAATGGGTTTGATTTATCGCTGATGTCACGTTTATATAGTCAATCGTAAGGTATAAAACAATATAATATTTTAAAAACTTTATATCTGTGCATGCTGTGTTTATTTATAAGTAATCACTACACTTAATTACTAGTTCTTAGTTCTACTTTTTATATTTTGGTGTATTATTGTAAATGATTGTTAATAATAAATAAATGTGTATACTAAAAATATTGTTGATTCTAGAAACTACAAATTCTTTCTAGAAACTACAAATTAAAACTATAGTATATTTATACAAAATCTATCTATTGACAGTCATAACTCACCGAGGTACTTGCACCGTTTATCCCATTTTCGACCAGAATGTCCTCAAACAATATTTCAGCTTCGCAAGGAGAACAAAGATTACTGAGCAATTCACTGAATCTTTCTACTTTTCGAACACACACAGCACCTAATAATCCCACATCGCTTTTCACTAATTTTGGCACTACACCATTTTCATTTTTCACTTTATCAACTTTATTAATATCTACGGATTCTTTAATAGGAATGTATGAATTATTGTGACTACTTTTAAGCTCATTTTCTAGCTTATTATCTTCCGTTAAAACATTCACTTGTATCTCGTTACTTTTATCTTCAATCAAGTCGTTGTATATGTCTTCAAATCTGTCCTTTTCCAAACTATTGGAAAGATTTTTATCGCTAAGGATATCATTCAAAATGTCATCAACGTTAATACTCTTATCTTCGTCATTTACACTACTTACTTTAGATTCATCAGTCAAAGATATCCTTTTCTGTTTCTCGTCTAACTTTAAAAAATTCTTTTCGTCAACAATTTTTCCTTTTGGGCAACTAACTAAAAAATTACTTTTGTCTTTTTCTAAAATATTTTTATTAATGGAATGTTTAAGTTTTGATCTAATAGCACCATTTTCTTTTTCTAAGAAGCTTGTGGTCGCAATTTTCAAATTTTCTTTTTCATGACTCTGTCTTTTATTGGAATTTATTCGCGTTTTATCTCTATCAACTATTTTGGCAGTTTTAGGTGATTTATTTTTTTCTTCTAATAGAGATAGTACGGAAGAACTCCGGTTGGTTTTTTTTGGCGACTGGCAAGAGTCAGAGTTGTTGGCAGCGGCGGCTCTTAGACGTGACGTTCGCGTTGTTCTAATAGGCACTGAAGTTGAGGCTGTATTTAAATTTAATTCGGAGGAAGACTTAAGATTTGTAACTGTATCTTCTAACGGTGATCGACCAGCTCCTCTCCTTGGACGTCTGAAATGAGAAATAATAAACAATAAACCATATGAATGAATCGCACATAAATGAATGAACTGAACATGAACTTTTTATACTAGGTAAGGAATATATCTAAATAAAATATATAAGAGCAGGTAGTCGATATTAAAACTCACCTTTCAGTCACATTAGCAGAAAATAAAGTGGCTGTTCTAGCTGTCAGCTGTTTCCTGCGCTCTTCCTTATATTTTTGTATCCTGGCCGCTCGGGCCTCATCTGCGGACTGGCTCATATCGTCCCCCAAGTTCAGATGATGTCACAAGCAATTTATGTCTTCCCTGTATACTTTTGCGTTCTTTAATCTAGTGTGAACTTTGTCTAGCATTGCGACATTAAGCAAGTAGGGCGGAATAGTTGGCAGTGATTTATACAGGCTAAGGCTCGAGGTAGGCGTTAAAGGCTCTTGCGGTATCTGAAATTCAAAATAAAGCAGATTAAATAAAAAAAAACAATATTCCAAGAGTATTTCTTATACCCTATTTATTTTCTAAAGTTCATTTATCATTGCGAGATTATCTTCACTAAATATATAGGGTAACATTTCCATTATAGCCAAGTGGACCACACGTGTGAAATAAGATCTGGTGTGACATCACTGTGTGCAATACGAAAGCCAGTAGTCGCAAAATCACGGAATAAAACAATGCTGTTTTGCTTATCAAAGCGCGGATTGCGTTTCAAGGCACATCGGCTTTTGTTCCATTGTTATGGTTCTCCTGTAAAGTATGGGAATGACTGTGTTACGCACTACTATTAGGTGATGTACTCGTATCACTATTAGGAAATGGTTCGCTTTGTTCTACTTAAATTTAATTGCTTCCTTAATTTACTTTTTGTTCTATTATTTTTTATTCAATAAAGTAATTTACACTTATAAACAAAGGTGAATGTTCGTATGTTTGTCATCTATACGTTAGTAAGCCATTGATCCGATTGTGATGAAACTCAGATGGTTTATTCTGTATACGCCTGTGAAGGTTCCTGGCGCAAAACAAAGTTTTTTTCTTTAGACGTTAGTCTTCTATGCGTTTTTAAACCTCTCAAGATCAGAGACGCACCCAAGCAAAGCGAGGGTAAGTCGCTAGTAATAATAAGAAGTGATGGTTTGGAATAAATAAGATTTACTTTACAAATTCTGGTCGTAATTGGGTACAATACCATCCTACATTCTTGTTTGTGCGATAAAGCCCGCCTGTAAATACCTACATGATGCGAAGTGAGCAAACCATGGGACTTGGTCTATTATTGAAATGAAAGAAGCAACAAAAAAATTTAACAAGAAGAATATTTTTATTTTTTCAAACATTAATCTAAAAGGTCCGTGGATTAAATTCGCTCAATATTTATATATATTATAGATTTTCTAAATTATAAATATACCTAAAAGTATTATTCTCCTGCAAAGTAAACGCAAGTACATATAAAAATATTATTTATTTTGAACTTTATAACTAGTATTATTTAATGATCGGTTATAACTTGTAGCTATGTAGGTTGCACGCTTTTACGCACGTAAGTAGATGCAGACGTAAAAGGAAAATGCTTATTAAACAAGGAGTAATCGCATCAATGGCTCATCATAATCATAGCGAACCGTAAATAACATTGGCATTGAGTAACTAGACGGAAAAACTACTAACATTCACATTATTTATTTTTATATGTATATAATACAATAAATGCTTTTAAATATTACAGGAAGTTCAAAGATTTGTAAATTGTAAAACCTTCAAAGTAATACCTTAATAACTTCATACGTTTACGAGATTTTTACTGGTTTACGACACTGTAAATTGCTCTTTTAAAAGGTTTTCCGTAAAACTAAGGACCCTTTTGCTCACTACAACGATTGCGTAAAATGCACTTATCTGACTTTTAAAAATTAATTGAAAAATAACACGTACTGTACCTTTACATTTCTGATTAAAACCAATTACGATTACATAGTGATTAACGAATTGAAAAAAATATATATATAAACACGTAATTTTAAAAGATAAATACAAACTCCTTTCACAACAACCAGCCCAGTTATTCCAAAATGTAGGGCACAAAAAATTATAATACGATGTTAATCGTGTCATATATAGGCCAAATTAATAAAACGAGGCAACAAATTACACTGCCCAAGACGAATCTCAAGAGATAAATCTGCAAATGCGTATACATCAAATACAGCGATAAATGCATCGTGCAGATAACTTTAATCATTGAACGTGCATTACTAAGATAACCTCGTTACACAGATCAATAATGTAATCATAGAAACAATATCAAGCACGATATAGGTCATACACGTTTTATATGACTCGTCCATCATACAAGAGCACATCAACCGGCGTCCAAAGTTTTTAAGTGTTACTGATCTAAATAAATACTTATTTTTATTATTTATTAACTCTAGAAAATAACTAAAATGAAACTGTGTGTAGCTTAGATTCACTGATTTTGCCAGTTGAAATATTAATCTATATGTATCTATGTATGTATGTATTAGTCAGTGGTAGCCCAGTGGTAACGCGCTCGCTTGGATTACCCAGTGAAGCGGGTTCAAATCCCGGGTCTCGCACATCTGACATTTTTATGTGCGAATCATTTCTAACAAGATTACCACTTGTCTTATGGTGAAGGAAAACATCGTGAGTAAACCTGCATGTCTGAGAGAACCTAGCAAGTTTTCGAAAGACATGTGAAGTCCACCAACCCACACTTGGCCAGCTCTTTTTAACATCCCATTGCTGGGTACGGGTCTTCCTTCAGTACAAGGGGGATCAGGCCCACCACGCTGGCCACGTGCGGGTTGGCAGTCTGCATATGTTTTTCAAAAACTTGCTAGGTTTTCTCAGACATGCAGGTTTCCTCACGATGTTTTCCCTCACCGCAAGACAAGTGGTAGTCATGTTAAAATGGTTCACACAACAAAATATCCGAGGTGCAAGACATGGGACTTGAACCCGCTTCTCTCGGTTTCCCAAGCGAACGCGTTACCACTGGGCTACCACTGCCTAATCTATATATACATATAATAAATTCAAACGGGGCCAACTTTATGCTTAATATTATATTCGGAATGTTTTAAAGAAGGAACAAAATCAAATATTCTTAAACAATTGCTTGTCTGGCTGTTCAATAGCGGATCACTCCATAGTCATATCTTAATTTAAAAATAAATAACACATTTTCATTTAAATCGACTATGGGCAAAGCCAAACTATGCAACTCCAGCTTCAAATTTAGCGTGTTGCTAAACAAATTGGAAATCATGTACATCATGTGTCATAGTGATAGCACACTAAACAAATAGGTATATGCAGGCGGGCGAAACCGTATATAATAACAGATAAATAGGTCTAGATAGGCTCCAGTAACGTCACCCTTGACTCTATCAGAAATTTTAGAGTCCAATATCAAGTTGTTTAAAAAGTATCCATAATACTTCACAAAAAACGTATAAATACTCAATATTAGAATGTACTGTTAACGTATAGAAGGCGGGTCGCTTGTTAAAGAATATTTCAATCACACCTCAGCGTGTTTCATTACGATCGATTCGTGTTTATGTATATTATGGCTGCAGATATCTAATCGCAATCTTCTGATCGATTCCGCAGTTTTTATCGACTCGTTACTCTCTCACACTCTAATTCACATGAAGACGCAAATCGCAACGAGTGTTTGCTTTTGTTAATATTTTTTTCTTTGACCTACACGCATTTAAGCAACAATCTTTTTTTTTGTTTCTCTGGCTGTTTGTACCTGCTAATCTCTGAAACTGTTGGACAAATTTAAATGAAATTTTGCATGGTGGCACCTTATATCCCTGGTCAACATTTTACATACTTTTTATCCCGAGAAATTAAATAGTTTCTGTGGGATAGTTAAAAAACTATAGCAAGTTATACAGCTATATATACACAAGTTATACAGCTATATATACACAAAAACTACTGACTGGATTTTAATGAAACTTTACAATAATATAGTTCATACATTAAAATAACAAATAGACTACTTTTAATCCCGGAAAAATGTACGGTTCCCGTGGGATAGATGTATTTTTGTTCGTCGTTAAATATAAATGGTCCACAGATTCTTCGCCTTGACATCCAGTCCGCGACAAGTGTCAATCTATGGGCAAAATAAACGTTTGTTTTTAGCAAGCATCATATCTATGTTATCTTATTTTCATTTCGTATACGTTATTATTATCGTTTTAAATTTCTTCGTGTAATATAAAATGTTAATGCCCGTCATGGCACAGTGGATGTGGCAGACTATAGAGCTCTATACACGACGTATGAAATTAATAAAACAGATCATAAATTCCTTCCAGTTTTTCATCTGTCTAATAAAAAATATAACCTTGAGAACAGAACCTTATTAAGGCAATAGTAAGTCGGTCGCTCGTTTAAAATAAAAAGGAAAAATTTAGTTGTCAATATATTAATTCCTAGCACGAAAATTAGTAATATATAGTATGTTAATACACCACAAAAAAGTACATGTAAAAATTTATACAACCTTAAAATAAAATGACATTTTCATGGCAACACACTAGGAAATATTTTCCATTATTTAATGTCAATTTAGTTTAGCATTTAAGTGCATAAGCATAAAATCGTCTACTATACATATAATTAGTGTCGAAAGCGCTATAACTATGCATTTAAGCACAAGTGAGCATGGATCCGCATACCAACGGTCATTGAACGCAAAGCCAATCTTGCGAGATTAATAGCGCAGAAAATAAAAGTTTAAATTTTGAGATAGAATAATTAAACCAACCTAGAAAATAACTTTTACAAGAAGCCATCAATGAAATGAATTAAATATGTTGAATATTGTAGACTAATATAGAGTAAATGGTTTTTTTTTTTATGAGATTCAGTGACAAACGAGCAGACAGACCTGATGGAAAGCAGTACCTGTCGCCCATAACACCTACGGTTCATGCACTTAGGTTTTAAGTAACAAAAATGCAGAACCACAGGTGCGTTGTCACTGTGAGGACTAAGATGATATGCCTCTTGCCTGTAATTGCGCTGGCTACCTTATCCTTCAAACCGGAACACAACAATGCAATCATTGTTGCTTGGCGGCAGAAATAGATAAGGGGGTGGTACCCATCCAGTCGGACTCCTCAGGCTTGACAGAGTCCTACCACTGGTAAATGAGAACTTTTCTTTAAAATATTCTTACATGGATTTTTCACAAAGGATATAATTTCACAAAGAAGCTTAAAAAAGTTCTAATACGGTTTGATATTCTTCAAAGCGGCTAACGAATTAACATAATTTTTGCATTAAGACAATTTATAGGCTGGTGTCTGATAAGACCTTCAAATTTCATTTCAATTCAAGGACCCTAACAGTTAGATTTTTATTTAATTGAGCATAATAAACTAAGTATGATATAACTGTTTGCTGTAGATCGAAATTAACGATAGTGGCTTCGAGCGAAAAACAAGAGCGTTATTAGATTCACTATCAACGCTGTTATCATCTCAACAAATATAGACTAAAAGTATATGTTCTACTAAACTGTTTTTTGTCACTTCTGCCTAAAAGCCTTTATTTTGTTTTTCATTATATTAGTGGTTAACTAGATTTTTTACCAAAGTTCAGCATGATGTTTTTTTTTTTATTATTTTTTTATATTTATTACACTAATATTATAAACGCGAAAGTTTACTTATTTACTTAAAAAGGCAAAGAAGTAATTTCTTGTCATTAAAACGGCTCAACAGAATTGAGATAATTTTGTAACGATGACAGCTAAAATCTAGATCAACATACAAACTTCATGGACGTTCCATAAAACTTAAACCAATAATGATATATTTTAAGCACTAGTTTGCATTAAACATTCCGCATAATTGAATAGGTACAATAAAAAATTTGCACTTTTAATACATGAACGCGAATAAATTTGTTTGCCGTCAATCATGATTTACATAGTGATGTACAGACAATAATAAATCGATGGTTATGTAACCTACTCGCAGAGTTCACTGCATAAATCATTATTCACGCCACATCCCGCTCCAGGAGCGATACAGAAATAAATTCAAACCACACCCAAAAGGATCTCTGCACGAGGCCTAAGTATTCGCAATAAGCTATAATAGAACGAGAACATAGAATATTACCAATATCAATAAGCTTTTTCATTACACAAAACTAAATAAGGGTAATAATAGACACGTACATGCAAATGAGAATGAACGAGATATGATAAACTCTGCACATGACAGAGATAAATCGAATGCAAAATCTATACTCGAGGTTAATTAAGGGGTTTTAAATAGCACGCTGGAGTGCACATGAGGCATTCACAATAGATTGTTATGCTTACGATGTACGTATGCACAGTCCTTTATAATGTTTTAAAACCATAATAACGATAATATTATTCATATATAAGTTTTATCACCGTCATTTATTAAATTGTTCAATTAATTGTCACATTAATATCGTACGTAACTATTTTTATGTGCAAAAGATAAGGATGACAAAGTCCTGTTTATTGCGAACTCTGTCGCATACGCGATATAAATATAGTTCCGCGAAATGTATCTTTGAAAGTGAAGCTCAACTCTCAGTGACATATGATGTGGATATGATAACACAGTATATCAATATTTACGCAGCTCATAAGCGTATGGCATACCGTCGGCAGTCGAGATGGGTGGACTTTCCTTGTTCGCAACACAAACAAACTTGTTTAGCGAAACCCTCCCTCCACACTTTGTTTTACGTAAGGCCAGATTAACAAAATTTAATAATTTATTTCTTCGTATAATAATATCATTACAAATATGGAGAAAACGTGTCGAAAAAGTTTTACGTTAATTATATTTATAATTATATTATAATTATTTAATTTAGCGTTGAAAGGTTTATTAAATTATACGGTATATGTTAATGAATCAACATTTAAAAGAAATTAATAAAACAATATTTTTTTATATAAAACTGTAGGTAGGTATCATATGTCACAGTTCTTTTACATGACATAAGAATTCAAAAAACATCCAACACCTTAATTTAGCTAAAGTGACTTATATATCTCTGTAAACTGTCTTTTTACATTATCTGTTGTCTTTATGTAATATGTATCATTTCATTCTAAACACTTGTTTTAAATATGAATTTATTTATCTATACTAATATTATAAAGAGGAAAGATTTTTTTGTTTGGTTGTTTGTACCGAATAAGCTCCGAAACTACTAAACTGATTTAGATGAAATTTGGTAAAAAGATAGTTTCAGACCCCAAGAATGACATAGGATAGTTTTTATCCCGGAAATCATCCCTTACGGGGGTTAAAATGGAGATGAAAATTTCTATGCGAAAGCATCTGTACATTTAAATGAATCTGTACATTTGATATTTTTTCGAAAAATCTTATTGAAATAGTCATTATTATCGATTTTATCAATATATTTTAATGAAATTTGATAGATGATATCTGGTCATCCGGGTCAACATTTAGGATACTTTTTACTGCGGAAAAATATCTCATCTCTGATAAATCTATACTATCTGTTAAAGCATACCAAGGAATGAACCCGAGCGGAGCGAGGGTAAATCGCTAGTTCATTAAATATAAATAAATAAAATAAATCAAACATGAAAGTAAGACCTATTCAGAAGTGACTTTGCGAAAAAAGTTTAGATTGAATTCAATCGTTTGAGAGTATCATAACAATTCAATTCATTGTGCATCAATATATAAAAATCTAGTTATGAATCTAATAAATTGATGAATCAAAATAAATGATCAACAACAAAAGGTAATCATTGAACACTAGATAATTTTGAAAAATATTGTGTCAATATAGAAAGTCTTTTTTTAATCAAGTAACTAAAAAGTTAAAAGGTGATAAAAAAAACAACAGCTGTTAAAGAACACCAGATCTGACCAAACGTTCTGAGAAATTTGAAATGTCATTCACGTCATCGTAAAAAAAACGTGCAGATACATTACCACAATTCACAAAAGCAATCGACGAGCGTATGATTCAGAGCTCTTTCTTTAGTTCTGCTAGGGAGCTATTAAGTTGATTAGAAATGCTCGTCAAATGGTTTAATTCTAACTGAATGAACATAATATAATATATACATTTAGATAAATCAATTCTCGATTCTTTTGTTCATTTGCTTCAAAAATACTGTTCTTCTATACATATAATAAAGTTCTGAGTCGAATCTGCACATTAAATATTTTTTTGGAAACTCTTATCTTATATTATCGATACAGAAGCCGAATATGTAGTTTTTAGAAATTTGGTCTGCCTGTCTGTAACCTCATCACGAGAAACCCACTGGAGAGATTTTGATGAAATTTAGTATAATGATAGCTGGTTATCCGGATCAACATATAGGATACTTTTTACTGCGGAAAAATATCTCATCTCTAGAAATCAATAGTAAACGTTAAAATATAACTAGCGACGAACCTGAGCAGAGCAAAGATGAGTCTCTAATCTTCAATAATATGTTACTTTTAATGATGTTAAATTTCAATAAATACTTTAACGTATAGTCTTTATACATAGAGCCAACGATTCATCATTCAAAACTGACAAGCTGTTAGTATTTTACTTCAGTGATTGTCATATAACCTCCTCGACCCAGCAAGGCGAACCAGTTAATGAATTAGGTTTACTGTATTTTACGATGCCTAGCCATTTTGACTTGTACATACCTATTTGCAATTCGATTTTTCCTTAACTTATTATTATTATATATAATACTTAATTTAATTAAAAATATAATCACTTTGTAGGCGTTTTAAGTCATAATCGCTATTAGAATTTTAAATATTATTTCCATTTTAAAAGAAATTCAGGTCACTAAAGGAAAAAATATTGGGCCACTCAACTTCCGCAGTTAAAATTAAAGTGCAGCACTCGACGTAGGTCAGGTTAAAGCAAGAGAAATTGAAAGATATTGCAGTAACATTAATAATAAAAGAGTATCTTATACCTTTGATGATTATAAGATTCTCTTCAATGCAGCGTTACCTGTTTAAACAAACTCTTCTTTAAAAAATAGCTGTATAGTAAAATCTCACTTTAAATCATAGTCACCTTGGAACACCATAATCAGACCAGTTCAGAGAGTTGGGACCATATTATAACCATGGACGCTCCAGAAATATATGACTGTCTGCTTAATCTGATGGCAATAAGTTCTTTAAAAAAAAAATTATAAATAAACCCGACAAAGTCTAAGTTTTGCGAACGAAGCATGTTAAAAAAAGTTTGTAACGATTATATTCACAATACTGAAATATATGTAGAAACTTTCATCTTAGTGAATTTTAATCCCCCAAATAAGTAGCCACTTAAACTTCTGCAGTGGAAAGGCCTCTTAAGAAGGATCGCTCTTAACCAAGTTGCTTCATTTGCCAGTTGGCAAATTAGTCTCTCTGTATATTAAAAAATGCAACTTTTACCGTCTACCGTTCCATGACTTCGTTTTGAAGTCTGACTGTACACGAAAATTAGTATGTACATTTTTAACGATAATTTGCTATATAAAGTTTCGAGTAAAGATGTAGTGATTTTGAATAAAATGTTTATATTATAATGAAATCTATACAAATAAATAAAATTGGTGTGTGTTTGTAATATTAAAATAACCGCTTTTTACTAACAGATACTACTTTACTTTTCAATGGCAGATAGCTGCTGTTATAAGAAGTAACTTAGGCTACTCTTATTTTAGAAAAATAATCTAAGTTCCGCGAAAAAAAAATTAAAACCCATGAAATTGTGAATAAAATCCGCGTACGGGGTACGAACCCGAGCGACGCGATGCGCTAAATAATATCGGGTAAATAAATGCGGGTAAATCGCTATATATTTAAATGAATATCTTAGAAGTAGCAAGCTACTATTTATGTATAAACATAGCTAATCGTGAAAACGTACCCAGGGACGAACGGGAGCGAAGCGAGCGTGAGTCGCTAGTATGAAATATTTAAAGAAACATTTTATGTAAGTGAAGCCATGAATTGTCTTAAAAATATTAATCATTTTTCATACCTATACGTGTTTAAAAGATATCCCGCAATATGTACATTAAATTTTAAAATCGTGTGCAAGTATTCCTTATATTTCTTTTATTACTTTAAAGTAATTTAATCAAAACAATACATATGCATACTAACTAGCGAAAGCCAACAATTCTGTGTAATATTTAGTTTTTTTTTTTTTTTACTTAATAATACTAATACTGCTAACTGAACATTTTTTAGAAAATGATTATATACAAAAACTTATATAAATATATTTTTTCGAAAGACAATTTAGAATGGGACCTAATATTTCTGGTTGAAAAATGTATATTATGATGAGATTGGTCTACGTGCATCATATTTTCTGCTCTTGTATACGCCCTAACTGACATAATAAGCGCACTGCGTCGTATATCACGTAAATAAAAGTAACGGACGGGATTTTATCGATTTAGTAATTTTCTCTTTATAAAGGGATTTTATGCTTTAGGGTACACTGAGCATTTGATGAGTCTTGCTGTAAAGTGGATCATAGAAGAGATATAACTAAACGCGTGTTAGGTTCTTTTATGATATTCTCTCTAAGATACTTATCAAACTTTATTATAAAAACTTAAGAGATTTCTCATTATAGTCGTAATAGAAAATTTAATAAAAATCTTAGCAGTCTTAAATAGCAGAGGGAGGGGTTAAATGCCTCATTTTCATATTATTGTTAATTATTTGATTTTAAAGTATCTTTTCGGATTTTTGCGCGTATTTATTTTGATATTTGGCTCGTCCTGAATGCTTTACACTGTAAAATTTACAGCAATAATGGTCACGGGAAAGACTAAGGTTTTAAACTTCAAAGTCAAAGGTACTTGTTAAGAGACAGTGCCTACCCTCGAATTTCAAAAATGATTTCAAATTACAAAAATTTTCCCTAGTATTTAGATATTTAGACATTTAAGATAGTATTATTGTTAATTATGTTTCAAAAACGTATTTTAAATTGGTCTTAAAAAGTATATTTTATATTATTAAATGTTCCATTTGACGAGACACGTCTTTTTTATGTTCTTATTTCTGTTTTAGAAATGAAATCCTAACTTTATGCATACATACACCAATATGTAACCTACTAAATTTCAAACTTTCCATCCACAACATTCATAGTAAACATGTAAATATTTCTGAAAAAAATCGTATCTTATATATTTAAACGAGCAATTCTTGTATATTTATATCTTTATTTCTTTATTTATTTATACCAGCGAGGTCGGAAACAGCTCTAACGATTTCGCTGAAATTTGGTATATGGGGGCTTTCGGAGGCGCAAAATTTATCTAGATTAGTCTCATGTCTGGGAAAACGCGTGTTTTCTAGTTTTCATGCGGTTTTCTTCTCTTTCTTACACTCGGATGTTAGCATCGTGGTCAAGCGGTCAAGGCGCAAGTTAGACAACATAGGTATATGCCCGGGATCGAGTCCCGGTCGGAATACTAAGTTTTTACTTTTGTTTTTTTTTTTGTATTTATTCAAGTTTTTAGTTTTTTTTATCAAAAAAATACTATATAACAAAAAAGAAATCCGAACGAAGCTCGGTCGCTCAGGTACCTACTTGATACTAATGTAACAAAAGCCAGTGCATTTATTTTTACTAATTACTGTTAAGTATCAACAAAACATTGGCAACCGTAATTTTCGCGTCTTTATAAAAAAAAGTAACACTACAGATGATAACATAGTCTAATTATATTATTTTTTTAGTATTCAGCCCTGTTTTTTAACGTGCTACTGCTGGGCACAAGCCTCTCTTTACGGGGGGATCTGGCCGTTCACATGTCTTTCGAAAACTTGCTGGGTTCTCTTTAACATGCAGGTGTCCTCACAATGTTTTCCTTCACCGTAAGACAAGTAGTAATCATGTTTGAAATGATTCGCACATGAACATATCATCGGTGTAATATCCGGAATTCGAACCCGCTTCACTCGGTTTACCAAGCGAGCTCGTTACTACCGGCCTACTAAATTAAATAAATTATAATAATATTGCAATTAAAAATATATGTTTAAATAAATACAAAGTTATTACCTCACTATAAAGTATAATCGCATGTGACGATATAAAGAACGACATAGAATAAACTTCTTTACAGATTTATAAACACAAACGAATGAATCAACGATAAATATAGATCGGTCGACCGCGGACATTTTACAAGTATGGAAAAAACATTTATTATATGTAATTTAGTTTAAGATGGTATTTATTTTAATTCAATAGTTTTACATTTAATTAATATCCGGATATCCTTAGAAATAACATTATTATCATTATTCATTAGGCTATATATTTAATTCGTTAGAAGGTTAAATTATTTACATTTGTGATGACACAGATAATCATTTTAATAGGTAATTTGACAACATACGAAAAATTGGTCAACTGCGAGTCGGACTCGCACACAAAGGGTTCCGTACCATAATCGATATTTTTTTATTTGCATGGCAGCGTTTTTGAAATTTACCATCTTTAGAAAAATGAGGGAATTTAAAAAGAATACCGATTTATCAATACATTGGTATTTGCTAGTAAAATATACGTAATAATAAACATTATCATTAAATTTCAAGTTCATAGGTCAATGGGAAGTTAAAAAATTCTTCAGAACAATTTTTTTTTAAAAAGGCTGACTGGTGGTTTCTCATTCCTTTGATTTGCAATATTTTTTAAAACAAAATATACAGTATTTACGTACTCGACGAGCTCTTAACAATGATACACCACTGGATGGAGTAGAATAATATTTTGACAATAAGTATGGCTTTGAGTCAACAAGATACTTTTACTGTGAAAATTTGAAGACTGTAGCTCTAACCTTTTGGCTGTAAAACCTGTGTGGCAGCCGACGGAAAGAGGGACACGTGAGTGACAGGAATAGGGCTCCGTGTGGACCCTTCAGGTACGGAAAAATAAAAAAAATAGAGGTAAAAGAGAAAATAAATGAATATCTATTTATACTTATATACTAAAAAGATAAAGAGATTTAATGCTTTTTATATAAACGCCCCTCTCTGTAACTAAAAGTCACATTTATTTTTTGTTTATTGAGGAAGTTATAAGTAACCTAAAGGCACACTAAACCAGTATAAAAGTAAAAAAGACTATCATTATAATGTATGTCTGCGACTCTGCATGATATTACGCTGAGTGACAATGATTTGATTCAGGCGAAGCAAGTGTTTGCATGGACCTACCTTATTATACTCGTAGATACATAGTAAGTTTGAATTTGATTAAGAAAGTAAATATTTATGAATTAAATATAAATATTTTATCTATAAAAAGGAGGAAAAACTATTAAAACATAAAAATGTTTGAGTCAAGTATATAATGAGATCTTAGTGAAATCCTTTGTTATTTTAGATATATAATATATTTTGTACATAAAACCAACTTCCTTTATTTTAATCGCCATTATTTTCGCTCATAATGTGTTACATCCGATTCACGTGTGTTTTAATAAAAACGAATATCATTCAAAATAGCATTAATCTTCTACATAGGTCACGCGGTCGAATAGAGGAGATGCTAATAAAAATAATTAATTAACACGTACGTTAGGTATTTACAGTTCCGACATTCCTTTTTTAATATCTTATTTTGTTGCTACCTATGGCTTAATTTAAATATATATTCTTGTTTTTTCCATAACCACAGAACAAAGACATAAAATTATACATGGAAATGACTTCAGTCGTTCTCGAGCGCCATCATGCGGAAAGAAGAGATAATTTTATTTATTACTTAAAATATACTTGCAGACTTCAAAATTACTTTAAATATAATTGTTCCACTTTTAAAGATGTAACCATTAATCCTGCAGGTATAACCTATTCGTCTATAAAGTAGCATCACAATTTGCTTAGATATCGCATAAAATACAATGAAAAAAAAAATACACCCAAATTACCCATATTGAAGACGATTAAAAACAATGAGATCTACTTAAAAGTTAGACCTGGTTACGATTTATTTGATTAAATTATTAAAATACATTTTCAATGTCCCCATTTTGTACATTTCAAGTATTTATACAGCAGCCTAAAGCTATATAAATGTCAGATAAAAGATGAAATAGCTCATCCCGTTATTGGCGTAGGCTGATTTTGCATATAATCCACATCATCTTAGTCTTATATTATGTATATTATTTATCGAGCTATCTGGATTAAACAGCTAGTAAAATTATTCACAGTAAAATAATCAACTTTAACTTACCTATCTCATTCTTAAACATTAGGTAAATTTAAAAACGTTATTTATTACTTATAGTTAGTTTAAAGAGAAATCAAACTTCTTATAACTAAAAGTGTAATCTAAATGCATTTTTCGTGACTTATAATTTATAACAATATCAAAATATTCACACTTCCTTGCGAAGCTTTGTAAAGCGACACTGACATTTCTCGGCCACACGGTATTGTTTACACCTTTATGGTCTCATTTATCGATATCGTAAATTTATTAGTAGCTATTTTTATAATAATTATCTAAAGTACAGTGCATAATATATGAAACAATCAAGTTCATCGACACAAGCTATTTAAGTGCGAGACATGTCCGTTTAAACCATATTTAATATTCATGACCGTTAAGGTCATGTCTAGATAAAAGTAACGGCCGATTTGTTATCGATTATGTTAATTAGATTTCGTTATTCAAAATACACTTATCCGGAAACTAAAAATTACCAACTATCGAAGAAAGTTAGCCGAACAGGGACAAATATCTTGTTGTACTCGATTAAGTTAGTTTTACAACTTTCTACAGATTTAACAGATAGATGCAAAACCGATAATTGAATGCGCGCCGAGTTAAATAAATTAACTGCGACGATCATATCGATAAATTGCGTCCGGCGATTTCGTGATCGCTCACAAAAACGTCGAAATATAAAATAATAAATATAAACGGTGTCACAGTTACCTTTTATAGATATAATCGATTTGGTTGCGAGAATATTCGATTCTCGATTCGAAACTAATTAGCATACACAAAACACTGCCTTGTTTGGGTTGTCGCGAAAAGTATTATAGCGTGAAACCGGAAAGTACTAAGAGCGCACCTATTAGCGCGACGTGAAGAACGTTACTGGCACGGAGCGGTCCATTAGTCGCGCAAGAACACCGACACGTCACGCGGAAGCCGGTTCTGCTGGACATAGCCGACTGGAAGTAAACCGAGGGGCAGATGCATTTGCAGATACAAAAACTTTTGCCTTTTGTGTCCTTTGAGAATTTAATTTTCCTTGAAGAAATCTTTCTATCTTACGTTATATTTCATACAGTATACATTTTTTAAATATATACATATATAAAGTAGATGAGTGTATTATTCGGCATTTTTTATTATTTTTGTAGAGTAGGTGGGTAGGTACTAAGTACAACAAAAGAAGATAAATTACTTAATTATCTATGCATGATGGACCTAATTTATGCATGATTGACCTAATTTCCTCTTTAGTTCTACATAATTACATCATAGCACTATATTACACAAAAACAAAGGGCGGAAGGAACTTCTAATAAGGAACTAATTTGTTAAGGTCACTAAGGCAAGTAAAATGTGGAAGAAAGCGTGTGGGTAGCATAGCCTGGTGTGTTTCATAAAACATTAAACACACATCGATTATCATAAAAATACATGTACTATAAATAAATACACAAGATGTGTCAAGAATAACAAATGTCACGTTCATAATCTTATTTACAAAAAGATATTTGCTCTATCTTATCATTGGTAGAGTCAAATTCCTGGAGATTTAACTTTCTACGACGAAACATACGTAAAATCTCTACATATAAAATGACATCTCCTGACTGACTGAATGAATAATTTTTACTCACAACTAAGTATTATTGCTTTTCGACATAGTTATTTACACACATTTCAAATGCAAACAAAGCAATTATACAAGTATACATAAAAGAGTATTATAATATATAGGTATGTACGTAATAACCTCTCCGTGTTACGAAGTCGGTTAAATGAAAACGGCAAGCATTTCGATAGGCTTTCGGAATTAACTCCCTTCCTCTCGCCTTCTCCTAAAAACAATAAAATTCCCGGGAAAAACTTTACGTTGCCATATAAAATCCACAAGCCCAAAACCACAACTATAAAATAGACGACGTTGGAAGTAATTGGCACTCAAAA
This sequence comes from Argynnis bischoffii washingtonia, assembly GCA_033884665.1. Classification (NCBI taxonomy): domain Eukaryota; kingdom Metazoa; phylum Arthropoda; class Insecta; order Lepidoptera; family Nymphalidae; genus Argynnis; species Argynnis bischoffii. The sequence goes on along the minus strand of CM066619.1, from coordinate 4,468,314 downwards.
TCGTAGATTGTATGTGTTGCCATTTGAGATAGGATGAATTTGTACTCGCCTATCTATCGACAACACTTTTTATATACATATGTATGATTGATTGGATATCAATAACATTCCAATCAATATTATATATTAATTTAAATAATATTCGTTCAATCTCAAATCTTTATAAATAATAAACATTAAAAACATTATATAAATAAATGACATATATATGTTTCAAAATACAAAAAACAGCAGTTGACTAGACCTTCAAATATAACAGTGCAAGGATCGACATTTTTGTGAACGATACAATTACTCTACCCGGTATCAAACCTGATATCTTCATTGCGAGACGCTAATGCGCTATTCTAACTCTTTAAATGAAAATACATATTAACCTTGATAAAGGTTATGTAAAGAGGTTTGTTTATTTACATATAGAAAGCTACAGAAACGATATTATTAGTTTTTTCCACGAATAGACAGCTACACTTTCCTTGATTAATATATTATACTATTTATTTTACCACTACAGCGAAGCCCCGTGTGAATCTTGCGGTAAATTTTAATTATATACCCATTAAATGATTCACAACTTAAACTTTTGTTTATGGTTAATAATTCCGACACCTAAATGACAGTACTATTAAAAATTCGAAAGTCTATCATATCTATATATGAATTGGATTTGAATGAAATTTAATACAGAGACGTATAACCTTGATTAACATATAGCCTACTGTTTGACACGTTCCCTACGTGTCAAACAGTAGGCTATATGCAACCAAACGAAACGAGGGTAAGTCGCAAGTTGTAATCTAATATATAAAAATCTCGTGTCACGGTGTTTGTGGTCGCACTCCTCCGAAACGGCATATTTTTTTTGTATATTTGGTAGGTATGAGAATAGGTCGTATAATATTTTTCACCTTCCCACCCCCCATTTTTAATCGCGATTATAGTATTTTTGTATAAACAATATTATATAAACACATAGCGACGAACCCGAACGAAGCGATGGTGAGTCGCTGTATAACATAAAATCAAAGAGTTTTTTTTTTTAGAATGAACGCGAGCGTAGTCGCGTGTTCTGCTAGTATAAATATAAAATGAACGTAGGACCGAACAAAGCGAAGGCAAATCGCTAGTCGTATAATAACTCCATCTAGCAATATACAATTAAGCTAAATATCTAAGAGCACTCGTTTACCTGTCTACGACTTCCGTCTTCACAGTGGCAATACAAATCGCGACCTTGTACCCTACTTTCATACTGCAATTACAGAAACAATACATTACTTTTCCCTAGACCCAGACGCAAGTGTGTGTATATTGTTGATTCATCTCATATTTTAAAAACTATAAAATTCTTTTACTTTTATGAAAGTCAGTAAGTGATATTTTTTATTTCAATTGTTATAGAAATTTTAAAATTATGTTGTTTATTTCATATTTAGAGAACGTTTGTTATGTTTTGAAACCTTAATCAAATATTTAAAAACAAATTCTCATCCATAATTATTAATACCTTTATACAGGCAACATAATGACCAGCCAAATATTAACGGTTTGCCTAGTTTGATATAATATAATTTGACGCCAAATATAAAAGCATAATTATTATATAAATATTCAATAAGTTAAATAAAATAAAGTTCACAATAACTTTATATCCAAATCAAGTTATTTCATAACCAAGTGAACAGCTTGAGCTATCTATACGATAGAATATAACGCAGATGTCATATTTTATGGCTGTTCACCAAATAATAAAGCCACGAAAGTAATAATAAACAAAGCTGAATACTAAACAAAAGTTAAAAATTATACAACAACAAGCTGTGACTGTTAGAGGCTGAACATATTGCATTGTTTAAGCCAAGTTTGGAAAACTGAACAAGCTTATTATATAGTCATAGTATAATTATAAGCGCGAAAGTTTGTGAGGAAGGATGTATGGATCATGTATGGATATTTGTTACTCTAGCACGCCAAAAACTATTGAACGGATTTTGATGAAACTTTACAATAATATACAACAGACATCAGACAACCTTTATTACATACTATAATTTATTTGATCTACGCGTGTGGAGCCGTAGAAAAACGCTGGTTATATTTAGTACATGTCGGAAAGTCGCCAAAAAAAATATATTAATTTTCATAAAACTATTTCTAGACTTGTATATTCAATAAAATAAATATCGGCCAAGAGCAGTTCGAAGTAACGGTATGTACTGCCATACAATATATTTTGGAGGCCCTATTGAATAGTAATTGAAACCTTTATTACGAATCAAACTCACACTTATCCGATATATTAATTATTATTAATCATGAAGTTTTTGTTATAATTGCATTAATTTTATCACACGTAATATTAGGTATTCGACAAAAACAAAAAGATCTCAATCCTTAAAATCACGTTTTTCGTGTCTCATTTTCATACATTTTTAAATTATGTAAAGAAATCCAACATAAACATTCATATTTTCCTTAATCTTTGAGAGCGAGAAGCTCTCTATTATAAAGACATTACTCAAAAAAATGTCCTTTAAAGGTAAGATTAACAAACAGATTATACATGAATAAACTACGTAAGCGGTGCCGCGGGCAAAAGCTAGTAAGAGATGAATACCCATTGAATTCCAATACAAGTTTATCCCTATTTGAAAGTAATATAATACTAAATCGTTGAAAGACCCGACCTCTTTGATTAATATTTAATATCTTTGCAACTTTGATACACAAGAGTAAAGCAAAATATATTTGATTTAAATCTAACTTACTTCTTGTCAACATAATATTGTACAAGAAATATTGTTTAAATATTTTATATACATATGTGATGTACTTAATAATAGCAAAATCTAAGGTTTCACAATTTAGACGCATCAAACAAGATCTGTTGGACGGGTTTAATAAAAAAAAATGAAATAACATGACTCATATTCTGAATCAAGCAATACAATATATAGAACTTGATTTATATATAACATATATATTTTGTGGGCTTCTACATTGTAGATTTATGCTTGAGTACAAAACTAAATAAGAATATAACACAAACTGAGATACAGGATATCAATAAAGTGAAATGTAGATATTTTTTATTTCTACGTGTTATACGTGCATTAAAGTCTCTTCAATTTTATTTTAAAATACTTTTGAGAAAACTGCATTATTAAAAGCTTAAAAGAGGTCAATGACCGATCAAAACAATATTTACCACTAAAAGTGATAATATGAAAATTACTTAACTAAACTTTTAGTATCTGCCTTATGTTTTAAAATAATAATGTTAATTCGATTAACCGAATATACATATGTATATCGAATCAAAAGTCTTAAATTGACCTACTTTATATGAATTAATCAGATTGGATTAAAAAAAGACTTGCAATGCTTTATTAAGAACATACAACTTAAACTGGAAAGTTACAATATGTTATTATACGTATTTAATAAAATTTCACTTATACAAAATGTAATTAATTTTCGAATCGTGACGCGCGGATTGTCTACATAAAATATTAAACCCGTAGACATCTATTTGTAGGAAGTGAGGTTAATAGGTATTCAGTGTTTATTTCGTAGAACAAAAATTATTATTTAATGACTAGCGACTTACCCTCGCTTCGCTCGGGCGCGTCCGTAGGTACTTTTTCAATAAATAAAAATTTATTTTGTGAGTGTACCTTAAGAGATACACACATGCTATTTTGGATTTTTTCGTTTCGTGAAATCATATATTCGAATTTTGCGAAATTTATAAGTGTTTTTGATTTTCGCGCTGGAACTAGTCTTATTTTAGGAAATAAACATATCGTTTATATAGCCCTATTAACTCCTCTATCTTTCAGTGAGAGTGCCAATATAATCGGTTAAGCCTATGTAAAGATTACCCCGGACAAACAGAAAGACATGCAAACAGACAACATTTTTAAAAGGGTTGTATTTTATAGGTATCATATAAATAACTCTATGTACTTGAGAAAACATAATCATTTTGAAATCACAGACAGACACTTAAATTTTTTTTAATTGTATAGATTTATAGATTCCTTCTTATTAAAAAAAATATGTTAATAATTAATATATACATGCCACCATTTCATAACACCCATACTATGTTTAAAGGAAGTCAGCTGTCTATCCGTCTGCACACCTTGCCAATATTATAAGTTCAAGTGTGAAAAAAGCAAACATTAGCCTCTAATTTACGCAACAGCGCAATGAATATTACTTCTTTACGTTGAAAGGACTTGACGGATTTGGATAAAGTTTGTAGGTATGGAGATTTCTTGCTTTCTTTAACATACATTTTTATAATCAAAAATCGAATACATCGTCCACGCATCCGGTGTATAAAGTGAATTATAGAGGAATGCTAATTTCTATCCATATGTATAAAATTTATACATATGTATAGAAATTAGCATTCCTTGTATTATATAAGTACTATACATAAAAAAAAAAATGTTGAATATTGATTGATAATAAATTATGTAAATAAAAACTTTCTCAGTGGTTATATTATGATCAAACTGTTCAAATAATTGATTAATGTGACTACATCACAACAGGTTAAGGTTAAAAAAAAATTATCACCATGATGACGACATCATATTATTGTCGTGTCAGTTTCTTATTTGCAGAAGTCTTTTAAAGGAAAAACCATCAACACAACAAACGGCAAGTCACCCTCACTTTGCTCACACCCTAAATTCATTACACGCGTTCTTGTGTAATTTTTTGAAAACTACTACATATTTTGACTATTTGGATGTTTCATTTTTATTATAATTTAAATTATTAAATCATAAAAGTTAAAACAAGGTAAGGTGGTGTTTTGCAATAAATATAGCATACTGATTGTACCGTAATATTTAAGTTTTATATTTTTATATTATGTTTTAAACGAAATTTGTTAACTTTAAAACAAAATAAAATATTTATACATCTACCTACAAAATTAATTATTTTATTAACGTCGTAAGTAACGATGGTTGTATTTCATAGTTAATGTATGAAAAACAAAGTTGATTTTTCAATCGAACACTGGGCGCTCATAAACTAAACTAAGATCTATTCTCATTAACATGTATCGTGTGCCACCTCATATTTTTATTTTATGTAATATGACTACAATTTTCTAGCGGTTCACACTATCGTGTGAACCTACCTACATATGAAATAAAAGTTGCCTAAAATTTTTAGCAATTGATGAATGATTAGTTGAAAAACATAATAATATAATGAGCCTTGATTGTAATCCATACTAATATTATAAATGCGAAAATAACTGTCTGTCTGTCTGTTATCTTTTAACGCTTAATCCACTGAAACGATTTAGACGAAATTTAGTACGGAGATAGTTTAGAGACCCTGGGAATGACATAGGATAGTTTTTACCCCGGAAATCATCCCGTAAGGCGGTGAAAAGAGGGGTGGAACTTTGTAATCAATCATTTCTCAAGTAAGAGATATAAAACTCATCATACCTATGTATGGTATAGACATTATAGTCCAAACGATTTAAGAACACTTATCATTCGATCAATCGATTTATGCTATCGGAACCGCGCAGCCGGAAGAGGAAAGAACTATTTTAATAACCAGGAATAAAAATACCATTTATCGTCTTTTATTAAACTCATCCATCTATGAAATATCTCTATGCAAGAAATGAAGTTGGCCAAATGACATGTTGCTGTGGGAAAGAAGAATAAACCCACAGATAGTTTTTAAATTGTAATATTAGTACCTAAGGAGAATAACAAAAATTAATGAATATGTGCAAAATTTTTCATACAGTCCTAGTCTAAGGAACCCTAGTTTTTACTACTCTGCTGCCAATTTATCTTAATACATGATGAAACCCACTTGGCAATGTATATAGTTTTAACTGCAATAAAAACTTATGCAATCAAAACAAATACTTGTCTATGACTAAAAAAACCCTGTAATCACTACACTAGATGGGTATTAGAGATATGAAGTGTTATTTCACAATTATCATATTACTAAGCAACTTATTATGGATATATAAGCTATTAAAGCCATGTATGACAGAGATAGTGCCTCAGATATTATTATAATCACCATTTTAGGCATGTTCGTAAGATAACCCAAAAAAATTAGATACAAATGTTCTAGAATTTAGTATAACTTCATCATATCATCTCTATATTTGACAAAAATGTTACTATCAAAACAAGTGTCAAATATTAAAAACCTGATGAGTTTTATTAGTCAGATATTATATTAATGTGTTTATATGCTTTCAAGGTACTAATATTATATGAATAAACTTTACTCCATCTGTCCGTCCATTAGGTTTTCACTTTTCAATGCTTAGCTGTTTAGCTGTGTAAGCTAAACTGTTTTTAAATTAAATAAAATTAGTATTAATTTAATTAATTTGAACCATAAGGAAGGTTGTAGTTTACTTTTTTAAATAAATTAGTATATTTAAGGTGGTCGAAAAGAACTGTATAGAACATGTAGAAATTTTAGATTTGGATTTGAAAATAATGATGAAATGAATAACAATCGCAGGTAAAACTACAATATTGACATATATTGATATAAAAGAACCGACTTAGTTTTTATTATTATCAAATTTTTAATTTTTAATATGAAAGTATGTACATAGATACAAACAAAATACAAAGGCTAATTGGCAATAAGCTGAACACATATTTATTTAACCTTTAACATATTGACAACAATTAGAAGAGACATAATTGTTTAATAAACTGCTGTATTGCTATTTGGGTAGACATAATAAAATGGAGGCATATATAAATAACAATAACAATTTGGTCATTGCCTCGGAAGATATAATTGAGAGATGTCTCATAAATTTAATTTTGAGTAAACATATATTTATTGTAATATTAAATTTAATATGATGTTGACATTTTACAGAACTGTACGCTATATACAAACCAAATAGGACAAAAAGGCAAGTAATAACAGACCAAATGTTTCAATGATAAGACTAGAAAACTGAAACATTTAACGGAAACAGCAATTATTGCTTGGCATAAAAGTGTAGTTATAGTCTTCCATGCTCTGTTACTTCTAGTGATTATTGTGTATTGTTGCAATCATGTGTGCTATTGGAAATCTTTTCTTTGTTACTTTTTGTATCACTTAAAATCTCTTCTTTTTCAATTTAAAGATTGCTGTGTTGTATAAATGCCAAATAAAGGTGTAAATTTAGCAAAAACCAAAAAACTACTCTTATTTCAAAAGTTTTAACAATGTGCAAAAATAGCAAAACATTATTTATACATAAACACATGCAAGGGAATGTTCTAGTGTAGCTTAAAAATGTTAGTATTTTAGAATTTGAAATTTTAATACATGAGACTTGTTTACAATAACTATGTTGTTTCTTGCAAAATCATAAATCAAAATCAAAAAAGGTATAAGTTAAATTTCTTTCCACTTAAAAAAATTTTACTTTTCCTGTATGTTTTTAGTAATGACTAGAATGTTAGGATGTCATGAATAAGATTGGCCTTAGGGATACGGAAGATATAAATGGCTGCTAAAAATAGGATAGGTTCCTTGGCCTAATGAAATGATGATCCACAATTTTTATTTCCCCAGTAGGATGCAAGTCTTTATTCTTAACTGTATTTTTGTTTATATTTTCTTATAGAGATTCCTTCCATATAAAATAGATTTTGTTGATATTAAATGTTTCAGAAGTCACATATTTAATAATATCATCTTAAAAGTATTTAGTAATTAAAAAATAGTAAAGTAAAGGGCACTTAATAATCCAATGAAGACTAGCAACTTCAGAAAGAAAAATTCAATTGTTAAGGAAAATAAACTTAATAATGATTAATATAGTTATTTAGGGCATTCTTTGTCATGTTTAAACATAATCATGTGTTTACAAATCGTCCTAAGATAGCAAAATATTTAAATATCAAATGATAAATATTCGGTAAATCAGGTCTAAGTAAAGTCTAAGTAAGGTCTAAAAAGTCTAATTAAAGTCTAACAACAGTTTTTTGTAAATCATATTATTCAGAAAATACAATTTATTAACAGATAAAAACGACCGATCAACAACACTTTCTAGATATTCGATCATAGACCAAGTCATAAATTGAAATAATATTGTATTATTGTAGTTTATAATATTTTTTATAAAAAAGAAACTCTAGAATATTCACTTACAACAAATAAATAAAACCGTTACCTTTTAAAAACCACAGCAGAGGCAGGTTTCAAGGAACAAAGTAGGTTGATGTTATGAATTTTCTACAGTAAAAATACACGTGCAATGTCACATAATAACGTATGTATAAGAATAATCACTACAAATATATGTTAATATCCAACAACAATCGCTTTATCTTTAATTAACTCGGAAATTATTAAAATCGTAGGCAAATAAATTCCACAACACGTTACGCGACGCAACCATCGTTCGTTTTTCTTGTATTGCAATTTGCAAATTATTTATTATTAGACAGATGTCAAATTGTCCTTCAGTGCTGCCATTTTATTTATTTTATTGCTATTACTGACGGTAAATATTTATTATTTATATTAATAAATTATTATAAGATGATATGTATGATACTAAAGATTAATTGATTTATAATTAAGATTAAACTCTACATACTTAAAATATTTTATATCAACGCCATCTGCTATAAAATAACGTAATTTTCTAGTTAGTTTTGTTACGATGTATTATATTAATGCTTATAACTATTCGTAGATGGCGTTGCACAGATATGTTTAGAAAAATCATATGTAATTGTTATAATAGTAACCATAAGTAAGTTATTTACGCTACTTGTAATCATTTAAAAAAAAAAGTTATATTATATACATTTTTCAAAATGTCAGTTAGGAGGTTTTAGAGGTTTTTGAAATTACTCTTAGGGGGATAAAATTTCAAGTGTTGGCAACACTGTCGTTTAATTTTTCGTTAATACTGGGACCATTCTCAATCTCAACGCGTGTGTTTAGCTCAACTTCTACCAGAACAGTGAACATTGAAATCTGAATAACAGGCAAACCACTGGCCGCATGTGTTACAGACAATTCCGATATTACCGCGACCAGCTGCCTGCGGCAGGTGTGTGTGTATTGATTAGTGTTGCCGATCGATAGTCGACTAACGATAGCATATCGATAGTTAGAATATCGATAGTGCTATCGATATTACCGATACTATCGATAGTATCGATACTATTGATAGTTTCAACTATCGATAGTAGCTCATTTTAAGAGAGGAAGTGGGTAGTGCATAAGTAAGTCATAAGTAAAAAGGATCTTTTCAAAACAAAAAAAACTAACTATTATTACTGACACACATACGCGCTGCTATCGATAGATGTAAACTATCGATAGTATCGATACTATCGATATTATTTTATTTCGAAACTTCAATAGTATCGATACTATCAATATTTTATGATTTGTGAGCATCAATACTATCGATAGTATCGATAGTATAGTGGTCTGTCAATAGTATTATCACATTTTTATCTATCGATAGTATCGATTGTATCGATAATACCGATATAGCTATCGATAGTAGGGCTTTTTTAGATGAAACTATCGATATTTCGGCTACACTAGTATTGACTATTAACTATTAAGTAGCCACTTAAAATTTTGTGCTGACAGCTGGAGGTACGTACATATTATCTTCTTTCTAATCCGGCCCACAGACTAACAACAAGACAAGTATATCATCGTCATAAAGGTCATAATTGAATGAACCGTACATGTATTTTCATATTCCACTAACACAATCACAGTATACGCACTTATTTAAAGTTTTTATTACTATATTAGTATAGTTATGTACAATAACATAGTATAGTAGCGGGCCAACTTAGAAATTTAACCCAAATTTGGGGAAAACCATGCATTATTCTTCCTTGTTACTCGTGTGTGGTTTAGGTATTAGCGTGTTTTATAGGTTAGTTGTGTTTTATTTAATAAAACAGTAAAATTTATCGTGAATTATTTAAAAATTGTGCTTAAATATTAAATTCCAGGTGTACAATATGCAGAACGATGCTGGTGAATTCGTAGACTTGTACTGCCCGAGGAAATGGTGAGTGTTTTACAACGTGCATGGTTAGGCTTCTTCTAACAAACTTCGTTGTCTGTTTTCAATAATTAAAATATTACATTTTTAAACAACATAACTTAAAAAACATAATACATTTAGATACTAAATGATTAATGAACTATAATATATGATAGAAGTATTAGTTCTCCTATATTCTTCAATTTCGAGCGGTACAATGTGATTACTTAGCTCTTAATTTAATACCTACAAAGAGATTCTTTTATCCATATCTTGTATCATTGATATTTCACATTATATAAATAAGTTCTAATAATTTTTATTAAAAACTCCTGCTTATCTCAAAATATCGGTTTATAAAAATTTCAGCTCGGCCAGCAACCGTCTGATCCACGCTAAGGACCACGCGTCTGTACAGCTTGTGATCGCCGACGTGGACCCCGCCACGGGCCGCGCCGCAGACTCCAGCAAAATGTATGTGATCTGCGGAGCTATTAGACGTATGGGTGAATCAGACGATTGCATCGTCAGACTAACTAAAAAAGATGGCATCTTAACTAAGTAAGTGAATATTTTGTTGTTTGTGTATTGTCCATACTCGGAACTAAATATGTAATTAGTATTAAAAATTATCATATCAATACTGACTATATAGACCAAGCGAAATGCGTTTGCGATGCGATCTACAACTTTTGTAGAAAATATTTTTCGATAGAACGTCACAGTAAACCAGAAATTGAAAAAAACTATTTTTCAACGCTTTGCTTCAAACTCAAAAACTTCAGGTTTTCAATATTTTGTTCCCAAACTGCATTTCGCTTGGACTAATACAAATTTTTGTTTGGATTCTACGATTGTAAATATTTGTTGACAAAAACTTAAAAAAAAACGGACTCTAAAAAAAGAAAACACTAAAAAGTAAAAAATTACTGATTGGTAGTTTCCATTTAAAATAGATATTTGATCAGATATTTTCAAAATCAGTGTGCTTTGATTTCTATTGGCTTGTATGGAATTATGTCCAAACATATACAGAAAATTGAAGAGGGGTCTATGGACCCCCGGTCGGAACGATATTCCTTTCGCTTTTTGGTAGACGTTTGCTATACAGTCATTATAATTTACATTTTAAAATATCAAGTTGATCGAGTTCAATTGAAAAATTTACAATAAAATATATTTATTATATATAAAATAAATAATGATAAATTAAACACTAAATAATCTAGGATAATTAAATTAATAACAAAAAATATTAAGAACTGTATAAATCTTATTTTATTAATAATACTTTTTTAATTTTGGAAATAAACATTATTTACTATAAAAATAAAAGTTAAAAAAGCCGAAGGGAAGAGAGCCGTCGAGTCTTTCGGCGCGCGGGATAGCTGTGTTCAGCGATGTATATATGTAGTTCATACACAGCTTTAACTATAGCAAGAAGTGTCGAAAAAAAGTCTTATTACCCTTTTTTCGGTCTCGCTCTAGAGCAGTTCCTTCGGTCAGAGGAAAAAGGAAAGGAACTTCGTTCCAAAAAATATAAACATTCGAATTAAGAACCTCCTCCTTTTTGGAATTTGGTTAAAACAGATACAGTTAAAAGTAAAAAAACAGGAAAATACGTATATTAAGTTTTTTAGAAATTCGTCCCCTCAAAGGGTAAAAGGGGATGATAAAGTTTATATGGTAAAAAAATTGTTTATGATCAGAATTACTTGAAACTTGGCAATAACGCTCTTCAATACAATTAAATAAACAAGTTTTAGAATTTTTCGAAAATCATCAATTAAGGAGGTAAAATAGTGGATGAAAGTGTATGATAGTGTGATTTTTCAACTGATTTCAAAAAGGAGGAGTTTTCCATTCGCCTGTATTTCTTTTGTTTGGTACCTCATAACTCCGTTATTTATTAACCGCTTTGGAGAATTTTTGTTTTGTTTAGTGTATACTTTCAGATTGAACCAATCTGAAAGTATACACTAAAAATACATTCAAAATACATTTAAAATTTGAAAAAAAAAATACCACTACTCTTAAGGGTGGAAAAAGGGTGGAAGGTGAAAATTTTACCTTCTTCTAATTGTCATATTGACTTAAAAATTTGCAAGTGTTTATATTTCCGTTAATATTGCAATGATTCGATTTCGTCTCGTTGATCTAATGGTAAGGCCCAAGAAGGTAGATAGTGGAACTCTTCCACAGGTAATAGTAGATATTTTCAGTTTGAGCTTACTTTGTTTAATTTGTCCCTATGTATATTTGCAAAGCGAGGATGAGCCGCCAGTATTACAATAATACTTAAACAAACAACCAATTTTAGTTAAAATAAAGCACTAAAAGTTCTTACATATAGAAATTAATTAAAACAACATTGTATAAATAATTAAAACTATGTGAAATTAATTAAAACAACATTATATAAATTTATTTCTTTTGTTTCAGGAACTATTGATGTAGTTGTAAGAAGATTACTTTATAAGAAAAAACTATAAAACGTGAAAATCAATGTGTTTTATTATTTATTTATAGTTATAGTAACCATACACTAAAACTTGTTTTATCTCCTGACTGAAGGTTACAGTGAATCTGTAAACAATTTAAAATAAAAATAAGTTTTGAGTACTTTTTAAATTAAGAGACATATGTATTTAAAAATATATTTTTTTATTAAAATTAAATCTGTTATCTCTCTCTTTCAAACACAACCTATTTGTAGTACAGATTCACTAGTGGAATGAGGCAGAACTAGCTAGCTACAGCCGATACACAATATAAAAGTTTATATTGAAGTATCCACAGTGCCATAACTTGCTGTCGTTAGTTTAATAAAAATAAAATTAAAAATTTTAAGTAAGCCTCGACACAAAAAAAAGACTAAAAAAATGAGAGTCTATGGACCCCCGGTCGAAACGAAGTTCCTTTCGCTTTTTAGTAGACGTTCGCTATACAGTCATTATTATATATGTAATTATTATGTATAAAATAAATAATGATAAATTAAATACTGAATGATCTGGGAAAATTAAGTAAATAACAAAAAAAATAATTAAGAACTGTATAAATCTTATGAATAATACTTTTTTTAGTTTTAGAAATAAACATTAATTATTTACTATAAAAATATAAATAAAAGTTAAAAAAGTGCGGGAGAGCTACGTTCCAAAAACCGGCTGCATAAAAGCTAACTAAAGAGATGAAAACAAGTTGACGATGGTGTTTAAAAGATGCAGTCGTAGATGGCGTTAGGGTCTGCCTTAATCGCGCTATGGTTTAGTTTATTAGAAGTTTACATTGCGTGCGCAATGGATGGCGTTACGGTCTATCTGAATCGTACTATGGTTCGTTTCATTAAATAAACACAAACGGATTTTTTTTAATTAAATGTATTTCAAGTTACTCCAGATTATACTACTGGATAGCCCGAAATAGTTTTGGGACATACATGTTTGTATATACTAGACCTTCTTGTTCTAATACTCTCTCAAAACAATATACCTATTGTAACTTAATAAATAAGTTTCAGATGATAACAATGACCGAGAGCTGAATGTTATGATTTTCCATAGTCATCATATGAACAATAATACATTTGACGTATTTTCGACGTCTCTTGGATACATAAAAATACCGTTTAATGGAAGTAGAATATTTATGCATTATACGAAAATTAACCGGACATTTAGCTCTTCAATATACGTACAAAAAACGTCTTCCAAACGTCAAGGCGACATCGTATTTATGCTTAAAATACGTCGTTATGGTTCTATCTGGGAAAATACTATGCTCCTTCGTCAACTTGTGCTCATCTTTTTGTTCGTTTTAATTATTATTTTTGGATATACGCATTGCCCATTTACTCATCACTTGATAAATCCACCTTGCTTATTTGTCCTCACTAATTCAACTCTGAACCACAGTAGGTATAAAAATCTATACACTAAGCGATGTCCATTGATTTTAACAGAATTACTGTTAAATGGAAGAGTTATCAAAAGTATTTTATAAGAACACTTGAATATTAAAGCCATTTAATAAAGAATTGAATTGACAACCATTGAATTAACAGCGTTTCCAGCTGTCGACGTCAGATTTTCCTATCGTCGACCTCGTCGCCTTTAACATAGGGCGTTTTATCACTTAACTTATAAGTAGATAAATAAAAGATCATATTAACTGAAAACATTTTATTTGATCGTAACTTTTTTCATATAAATAACGCTCTTTTAAACCGTAACTGGAAGCCTCTACATAAAAGTAAGTAGTTTTTATATAACAATGGGGTAAAATACAGTGGTAGATAATAATTACACATAAATTAATTACAATAGCTTACAAATAACATATAGGAGTAAACTCTTAAAAGTCAGCAGAGCATTTACTGAGGCAATCGATTTTCACCTAGAAAAAACATGGTTTGATTAGCAAAATATCTATTTATTTATAAAAAAATATATATACAAGAAAAATAAAAAATATACCAAAAATCTTCAAACAATCAACCCTTTTTAGGCAATGACATTAATTGAAAATAATAAAAGTAAGTTTAGCAGTAGGATAATAATTCTTTAGGAAGAGTTAATTTGTCAACAATGCTAATAAACTGAGTGAAAGATACTAAAGTGATTTTCCACAAATGCAAGCTTATTTAAGTCTACGCACTTGCAGTTCATTATTTTCTTTTTAAAAACAATTTATTTTACTTTAAAATTATGTTTAACTTCCAAGATTTATCTTTTACACTTCCTATTTTATGATTTTTTCAGACTATCAATAGACCGAATACTTTACTTATATGTATTTATTTAATATTAAATTAAAATCAGAATCTAAAAAATAAATTTAAATACATAAGGGTATTTTATTTTAATGTTATAGTAGCATCATTGACAATAAGCGAAATTTTTTAACATAAACATAAGAAGTTATTATTTAGGTTTAAAATAAAGATAAATAAAATCCGTATGGGCGTATAAAATGATAATTTTAAAATTTATCTTCAAAATGAATCATTGTTGACTTGTAAAAATATGACAAAAACGTTTTATTTAAATAATCTATTTTGTAAAGGATAATTTTTAAAGTCTATTTTTGCACATATTTTAAACAATAATGAGCTATTTTATATACTGAAAATAAGATTACCTTAGTATCTATTGATCCAGATAATTTTTATAATTTCGTGTTAAATTATTTGGCCCAAGCTGAATTAAATTTATCTTTTAAAATATGTATATAAATAAAATCTAAAAACACAACGATATAATAAAAATAATTAACATGCAAACATATAGCTATGTCACTCATGCAAGACAGCTAATTTTAGGATGGTAAATTAATTTTTAAAATTGTCTGTGTTCGTATTGGCACACATAGTTTAAGTTTTTTTAATAAAAAATAAGATGATAGGTAAATTTAACATCACAGTTAAAATATCCAATTAGGTGCTAAAATTATAATTTAGACATATTCAAATAATTTCTTTATATTATAATAGAGCATTGCATATTTTTTTTAATATGTAACCTAATATATATTTTTTTTTGATATAACGCGTGCCTGTAATTTATGATATTATAAAAAAATACGTATTGTTCGAATACTCAGTGTTATTACATGATAGCGTGTAACATCAAATAATTAGCATAGCAATGATCGTGATCATTGCCAACAGTAAGCCGAGCAGCGTCAGCCAATCCAGATCTGCCAGGTGTTGCGAGAACATTAACGTGTAGGAACAAGCTAACATCAACGTGCCAGAGTCGTGCCAATTGCGCTTTGACTTCGTATTATCGCCTGTCAAAATAACAAACACATCGCAAACTATAAAAATAAATTATATCTACTTTCCAAATTAAATAGTTAAATCAGCCATTCGATATGAACAAACAAACGGACAAACGAGCGGGGTGCAAATGATCAAAGTGATATCCAAACACCGTGCATGATAAGAGACCACGTACCTTTATTTTCGTTTTGTGAATTATTTTGCCTTTTAGCTCTCCAAGGGACTACTGTGCTTGGCAGAGAATTACTTTGACTAGAGCTCTCGTCAACTGAAAGCCTTCTCAAGTGCTGATTCATAGATTTTACAATTTTTGGCGAGTTTAAATCATTTCGTTCCTCCTTACCATTATTTTTAATTTCATTATTACATTTATTCGTATCACTGTAATCGAGTTTAAATATTGTTGCCAATTCTTCAGATGAATTATATTCTGTGGAGTCAGCTGCATCTTTTTTATTATTAAGATCATTTTCATATATAGACAGACTATCGGAATGTCTACCAGATGCAACATTGTTTGTATTACATTGTACCTCTTCTTTACATTGCGATCTCATTGGTACATTACTAGAAGCGGTCATTTGATCACATTTAGCACTTTTGGGAACGAATAATTTCTCATTGACTTCTGCAATTCCAGCTATCAAATCAGATATTCCGTCCTTCAATTCTCTAAAAGCTTTCATTTCATTAATTTCTTTGACTTTATCATCAGTGTTTAAAAATGGATTAAGCGGATGAAATCGTGGTGCCGAGTCATTTGGCTGTACTTCGATCATATTATTACTTTGTGGTATTTCTGATATAATATCTGATGTAATATGATTATCCTCAACGTCTACAATCGGTTTATCGTGTTTTTTCAATGAAACAGCAGGATTTTCTAAATTGTTACTCGGCTTAGGACAATTCTCGACTAATTTCAGTTCTTTTTCAAAATTATGTTTTAATTGGTCTTCAACTTTATGCAGCTGATCAGAGATTACCAATAAACTATCTTCAGTTTTCTTAGCTTTAGAATTTTCATTATTTGTCGCTTTATTCTTTTCTACTAGAGTATGAACGGTTGGTTCTGAATTTTCATCATGATTTAATTCAGTCAGAGCACTGTCAAAGGTCTTTTCAGTTAAGCCATTTAAAAAATTCGTTCTGCTATCAGATATTCTATTTTGGATATCGGATATTTCGTTTTTATTTCGATTCTTGTCTAGTTCAGCCAAAGCAACGCCTAGTTTGTTACTTGTATCCATAGCCTCCTGTGCTAGCATACTAAGAACCTGTTGAAATTCATCTTTTGATGACCGTTTAGATGCTTGTGGTGATCGGTTTGATGGAGATGAACTTTTGGATTTGTCACATGAGGATGGTTTAGCAAGACATATATCGTCACTATGAATGAATGAATCATCTTTTGCAAAATGATGTGAAAGTGTAGATGTGCTATTGGCAAATAAGTTGACAGTATTATGTCGCTGTTTTACCTTATTTCGAGGATACAGCTCCTTTTGATTGTCATTTTTCTCGAAAGTTTCACGAAGTCGTTTCATGACATCACTGTTACTGTGGGTTTTTTGTATTGGTGGCATTTTACTTAGATTCAAAGCGTCGTCAATTTCTTTTTGTATCATGGAAAATATATTAGCTGAAAGAGATCTAACTGCTCGTTTCTTCTTTAGATTCGTAGTAGAATCTTTATTAAATGGAAACTCAGCGTAACCGTTGTTATTTACATAACCATTATAACTTTCCCCGTTAAAGAGTGATGAATGTCTATTATCTTTTCTTAAGCTTCTGTAAGCCAAATCATCAGCTACTATATCAGGTGACCTTTTTGGTATAAATCTAGATCGTCCTTTGTTTTCTGGAGTTGCATGCAAATAGTCACTTTGAGGGGCCGGTGAAACAGGGCCAACAGGTATACCAAAAGGTGGCTGTGGATCGATTGTTTTGAGTCGATTATTGGTCTGCTTAATATTTCTGTAAACAACGTCATCAAATACAATATCAGGCTCGTTACGTTCTGAATGCCTGTCATCATCTGAAGCATAGGGCACATAAACTGGTGATGCTAACATGTAACTAATTTGTGCCTGCGCATCTTTACTATTCGATTTATCTTTGTTCGAAAATGAATTCATCCTTCTAAAAGCCATATCATCTTGCAGTTTATCAGGTAATGTTGATCTACGAGATATTCGTCTTAATGGCGTAGAAGGCTGACTTCGTAGTTGAATATCGTCATCATTTCCATTCCAATCATTATTGAAACGGTCGTAAAACTTGGGCGTCATTAACTCTCGACGCTCAGCTCTGTCTAATAAATCTTCATCACCCAACCCTAAACTATTGTATATTGCTTCAAGTTCATTTAAAGCATCATCAAGATTAGTGGACTTTCGTCTTTCAGAATTTTTTTCATCGTCAGATGTCATTTGATATGTTCCTGAGACATATGTATCTGATTTGTGACGAGTATGAGTTTTAGGAGGAGAAGAAACTGCTTTCGAAGGCTCAACAGTGGTAGATCGTTTATATTCTGTTGTGGCTTTCCACACTTTCGCGCCATCTATGATATCAATGGATTTACTTTTGTTAGATGCATCCATGCTCTGTGTAGTATCTCTATTTCTCCATGTACTTTTTTTTAGATCATTTGATCGACCCAATTGAGAAGTTCCTGAATATTCACTATTACTTCTCGAGTGTGCAAAAATATTTTGTTGCTTCCTTTGCTTTTCAGCATCGTCTATTTTTTTCCAAAATTCAGACGCATTTCTAGGTTTTTGTAGCATTTTTTCATTAATGTCTCTAGATACTTGAGAATCACTTAAATATTGATTTTGATAACTATTTTGACTAGTCTTTATACTGATGGGTCTTCGCGACCTAGGACTTTGATCGGCATAGTACAGGTAATCTTGCTTTAATTGAATAGGTTCTGGTTTTATTATACTATTTTGAGAAGTTTGTTTTCTCCACGGTGGACTATTTACAAACAGACCGTAATGATTAGGTTCAGCGGAAACTGACGCTGGTCTTCGGGGCTGTTCATTTTTAAACACATAGTTCTGAACATTTTCATTGTTTTGCATGGCTATATGGTCTTCTGAGTTTGATATAGGTCTTCGTAAACCATTAAAGCCGTAATTTACTAATCTTTCTTGACTTCGCCTCATAATCCTTTCAAAATCATTATTTGGGACACCATGTTTTACATTATGATCAGTGCTTCGTTCAGCTGCAATTGGACAATTTTCATAATACATTGATAAAGGTGTAACGACTTTTCGATGCATATCACGAGGGGGCGGTACTGGTGGGGCTTTTTCTTCCTTTCTAATATTGGTAACATTTCCTAATGGAAATTTAACACAAATAATACTTTCTGGGTTTTCATATTGGTTTGACACGCTGCTCTCTCTATTGCTGTTAGCATATAATGAAGTTCTGTTAATGTTGTTATTTGGATATTGTACGGAGTAATTAATTCGTTCGTTGTTAACTTTTGCGTTAAAATTAATGGATGATGGGTAACTTTGAGTAGATGGAAATGATGATACTGATTCAGATTTGAAAGGACGCCGGTTAGTATCGTTCGTTGTTAGTTGTTCTGGCACTATTTTTGAAGTAACTTCACGTTTACATGTGCCATAACCACTACTTTGACTTGTTGGTGTCCTTGTAAGCAATTCCACTTCAGCCTTTGTGTAGCCTTGTTGAAGTAGTTCTGCTTCTTTATTTAACTGATTTTCTTCATCTCGAGACAGACGTTTAATATATCTTTCATTTCGAGCACTCCTTGATCTTTTATTCAGCGAACTATCTCGTGACCTCATTAAAGACTCATCACTTCGAAATCTAATCATTGAAGAAGAATTTGAGGACGACTTTAAAGATTCTTCATCGCTGCTTGACTCTCCTTTCATACTGTTTCGTAAAGCTTCAACTCGTGCTTTCAATCTACTTTTTCTTTTCTTCCTTGACGGCATCTCAAAGATGCCTTTTCCAGATCGAGAAGCATCATCTTTAAGTTGAATAGAATCCTTTGACACACTGTATGTTTCAGGATTATCAGCTTTGTACTTGATAAAGCCAGCTGAAGGATCTGATAAAACACCATCGTCGGCAACATCTCTGACAGTATTTGCGAGGCTTTGAGCTCTTCTGGTATCTCTGATCACTATGTGATCGAAATTATTGACAGCTGGTGTACGTTTCTTCTTTTTACTTTTTCTTTTAGATGGTGAACGATTTCCATCATCACTTTGTGATGATGTGCCACTATCCTCTTCCTTCTTTTTTCTTCGAAACAGTTTACCAATGGACCATTTCTTATCCTTTTTGGACCGTTCTACTTCTACTTCTGCTTGAAGTGGTCGGTCTATATGACGCTGGACGGAGGTATATTCTTCACTGTAGGGCCGATACGTCGTTGCAGACGCACCGGAGATATCCCGATGGGGAACAGGCGGTGAATTAACAGTCTGAAATTGAAAACAAAATCTTATGTTACATTTTGTTAACGTAGAATTTTAATAAAACTTAAAATACTAGAGTCTATAAATTTTAAACATAAGAGTATTAGTAGTATTTATTTATTTCTATTTTTATTCTTAGTATATTTTATTCGTATTTATTAGAATAAGTAACAACAGAGACGTACAGTGTGTTACATATTTATATGTATGTATAATTTTTGAATAACTTATATTTAATATATTTTTACGTATACGTAATGTTTTTTTTAAATAATATTATGTATCTAACTATCTAACTGAACCGTCAACAATACGCATGACCAAGGACATTCATTTGGCAAAGTTTCAAAGTTATGAAATGTGCTTTTTATCTTTCGTTTGTGTGGTGTCAAATCAAGGAAGTAATTAAGCATGTAGTTTATTATATGATAATGGGGTCATAGGTTCAAAGCCACGCTGCTAGATGAATGGCAAACAGTTTTAACACATTTATGGAAAATGGTCTGTGATTTAGTGGCTGAGAATGGAACCTCGTTAACTTTGAGAGATAAATAGAATAAGTACTAAACATTTTTTTTGTTGATTTAAACACTATTCTCCAGATTAGGATAAAAGTAAATACAATCTAAACATATAATAAAATTGTAACTGAGTCGAATCTGTACATTAAATATTTTTTGAAATAGCCATTATTATCAATACAGAGACCGAATCTATAGTTTTTAGAAATTTTGTCTGTTTGTCTGTCTGTCTGTCTGTTACCGCATCACAAGAAAACCACTGGAGGGATTTTGATGAAATTTGGTATGGTGATAGCTGGTTATCCTAGTCAACATATAGGATACTTTTTACCACGGGAAAATATCTCATTTCTGAGAAATCTATACTAAACGTTAAATGGTAAGTAGGGACGAACCCGAGCGGAGCGAGGGGGAGTTGCTAGTATTATAATACATACAAATTGTCACAATAAGTCTCATCATCATTCTGAATTATTATTGACGACGTAATCAGTTTACGATATATAATAATAATTCATTGTATTTAAACAAACTATAAACTATTCAGTAAGACTTAATTATGTACATTTTTTTTTCTCTATTTTAACACAGACATTACAGCTGTTTAATGTTTATGTATCTGATTAAAGTGGCTAAAAGTTTAAGTACTAATATTCACATTGGCCAAATAAGTATTTTTGTATATATGGTATGCTTATAAAAATATTCTAAGTATTATACATAACATAACAGTGAATAGATGTTCTAGGCAGGAGACATTAAAAGTGAAATATTTTTTTTCAGAAAATTCCCGCAATTTCTTTGTAAATCTAAAAAAATAAATATATAAAGTATCAAAAATTAAACTCACAGGTAGAAATGATGCAAAATAGTTATTATTAGCAGTAGCTACTTCAAGCATAGCCACCATGTTTAAAGCATAAACACTTATTTAAAGCACATTAACGAATATATTCCCTCCCACACATGGCTTTTGGCACGAATATGACATTAATGAATTCACATTTAACTTCTATTATGAAAAAAACACTGTACTTTATTTAGATTCTAAACAAAAACTTTCTATGTTCCGAAGCACTTACTATAATAACACACATTATGGAATTTTAATTTTAAATACTTAAAATTAACTTAAAAGGTTTGATTAATTTCAAGATTTTATACTTCACTATAAATTATTTTCACTGTCATTATTATTTATTTAATATATTTTATGACAACCTAAGACTGTAGCGTATGAGAATATTTTTTAGTTGCGCACGCGACGCGTGTGAGCTCTTTCGGGCTTCGCGGCAACATCTGATTATTTCAGGCGACTAAATCAAAGGCCCGTTTATATTAACAAGATTTAGTTTGCCATATATTATCTACAGCGAAACGGAGATAGTAACAGTGCCGTAAAGTTTTTTTATTTGAGAGCAAAAAATAATCTTAACATGTAAACGGACTTTAATTTTACATCCTTTGCTATAATAACACAGTCGGCCGCTCTACAAATTTAGTTATTTATAAACTTAGATCACATTATTTATTTTTTACCAAATGCAATTTCAAATCAGAACGTCCGGAATTCTTTTGACATGTTTTTTTAGTTAAGACTTTACAAAATAAACAGTGATTTAGTAAATGTTATTTGAGTGAATAAAATTCTGATTGAATTAAACAAACAACTTAAAGACGACTTGACTAATGTCTGTTAGGAACTTACATTTGTCTTGTAGACTTAAGCGATATAAATAGAGACACAGGTTGATTTTCGTTTCGCGCAAGTTTATTCTATCAAAGACAAAGACCATATTTCTATAAATCTCGTTTTAATGTCTCTCTCCTCTCTCTTAGTCATTTAAGTTTCTTAGTTATTTACTATTCTGACTAATACGATAAGCTGGTTACTGGTTGTCGGTTGACTGGTTTGTCCTTTTGGTATGTAGCTATCTGTAGAGCAATTGAATTGCATAGAGCTTAGTTATTTTGGGTGGTAGACACTTTTCACACCGATATTATTTTTTATCCCAGTACATAAATAGTTTCCGTAATAGCCTTTTATAATATTGTCCATATTGCAAAAAGCTATTAAAAAAGTATGGTTTAGTTAAAGAGAAAAGCTAAAGTTTTTAAGTAAGTGAGAGTGTGTGTGTGTTTTTTACTTCTTCATGCTGTGACAATGCATCTACCGCGCAAGCAGTTGGGATTTCACGTTGGCAATATAAAATTAAAAATGAAAATCGTAAAAATGACGAACTTCTATACAAACTTTCATCTCTTCTTTTAATAAATTAAAAAAAAACTTTTGAAAACAGACACCAATTATAAAAATCATTGTTTTGGGTTCTATTTCGTTACACTCGAAAAAATAGATTTTCTCAAATATCTTTTACGTACAGAAAGCGATCAGTTACGCTTTTATTATATACATGTATAGATTATTATTATATTTTTTCTTTAATATATATAGCACTGAATTATTTTTGTTTTTTAAAAGGCTATTAAACTAACCTCCTTAATTAAATTAACCTACATCAGTATGCAATCTAATCGGGCCGCCTCACACGCGCAAACGTATTAAGTCTTGACCACAGTGCTTAATTAAATAAAAATAAACTCCACTCTTGTGAGTTCTACCTTATTTGAAATCGGACTTAAATTATAATTGCTTATAGAAGGTTTTTAGAATTAACAAAATGAAATTTCTATTTGAAACGTTTTTAGAACAAATTAATGATTACTTTCATTGCTCCTATACATATATTGTTACGCCAAAAGGCAATAATGAAAGCCTTATATATTGCTATTGGTAGTAAATTAGTATCAGCTCCATGTGATATTTGGAAGGTCGGTGTCTCATGAGAATCACTAGATATTAAGGTCATCAAATTAAGAAAAATAATAAATAGGGATAGAAGTAAATACATGTAATTATATTAGTAATATATAAATAACCCGCGGTTACGCCCGCGTTCAATCTGCAAAAAAAAACTCTGACTTTATATTATACAGCGACTCAACCTCGCTTCGTTCGGGTTCGTCGCTGTGTATTTATATAATATTGTTCATACAAAAATACTAAAATCGCGGTAAAAAATGGGGAGTGGGGGTAGGAGGGTGAAGAATATTTTACGACCTATTCTCATACCTACCAAATATACAAAAAAATAATAATTAAAATCGGTCGAGCGGTTTCGGAGGAATGTGACCACAAACACCGTGACACGAGATTTTTATATATTAGATCATCTAGTGCATTTTCTTAGAAAACATTGAGTTAGCGAGTGTCTTAATACAGACTATACCTGGTTTGCTTTTCAAAGAACTAAGCTCAGTTTAACGGAACATTGCCATTCTAGAAAAGTCTTTCTAGAACACTCTACCTGTATTTTTTTAAATAGCAAAATGCCTTTAGAGGCTTTGACATACATATATAAAGGATAGTCAAGGCCATAATGAGATATTGTTTGTTTGTAGCGCCGAAAGTTTTATACATAATCTAAATAATATTTAATAGCACCTTTTTCCACTTTAATCTGATTTATCTTACAGTCATCAGTTTATATGTCACAGTATTTCAGGGTTGTATCGGATAATTCGAAATTAATATTGCAGATAAAACAAGTAAATTAGACGTGATGTATTTCTGTGTAAATCTGTATAGTCATGTTTTGGAAAAGTCAGGGCAGTTCGTTAGTTATACATATATGTATAATTCCATATAATTAGGTGAAAAAATGAAAAGAACACCTTGACCATTTATCATGTTATGCGTATTATAAAATGTTTTTCGATTTCACTAAATAAACTTCTCCGTATATAAAAAAATATGTTGGAACATTAACAGACAGAACCTTCTGATTCCATGCTAAGCTACGAGGCTTGTGTTATGGATACCATATAGTTGATACACTACACGTTTATAACTTTAAATACTAAAATTAATATTAAAAATATAAACACCGATGACTCCAAGTACAAAATATATTCGTGCTGATCACACAAATGAATGCCTCCAGCAGCACTCAAACCCACGACCGCTGGCACGGCAAGTAGGATCACTACAAATTGAACCAAACGTGTAATAATCTAGAGTTTTTTTACAAAACTCAGTCAACATCTGTAATGAAGATGGAAGCTTAAACCGACTGTCACATAAAAACCATTAATTATCCGTAACAACAATGGCCAGTGCCATATATCTTTATTTTTAAACGAGAAGGGACTTCCGTCTTCTTTGATACAGTCCCATGTTCTGAAATGTCAAGCGTGTTTATGGGTTTAGCCATACGTGACAGACAGTCGACGCAACTACGCGTATCCGGTGTGAAATATGCTTTATTTATGACTATTTTACGCGTTGAGATATGGATGTTTATCTCTTTATATTTATAAATAATAAGGTTAATGATTGACCTCTTTGATAATATGCATAATATGATAAATGGAAAAGACATTCCTTTTAAACTTTTAAATTTTTACTTTTTATATTTTTTTTATGACTAGCGAAGCACCCTGGCTTTGCCATTCGTGACTTAACAGATCTACACAGAAATATATCAAGCTTATTTACTACTTTTACATACACTATATAGACTAACTAGCTAATCCCTACGTTTTAACATTTAGTATAGATTTCTCAGAGATGAAATGTTTTCCCGCAGTATCCTATATGTTGACCCGGATAACCAGCTATCATCATACCAAATTTCATCAAAATTCCTCCAGTGGTTTTTCCTTAATACGGTCACAGACAGACCAAATTCTAAAAATTATAGATTCGGCCTCTCTAATGACATACCCTTGCTTTGCTCGGTACGCCCGCCCCTAGATAATATTTTAAGGTTAAAAACTTATAAGAGTAATATGCTTGATTATTAAAATACTTTTTGATAATGTAGGTTTTTAATTAAAAAATCAATAACAGCAGGTAAATAGTTTCGGAATTTATCGATTACAAACAAATCTTTCTTCTTCATAATATTAATAAAGAAAAATTTGGTAGGAACTAGTAATATATCAATATTTAAATCATGAAAAGCTCTTAAAAAGCAATTTAATTATTATTATTCACAATATTTCATAGAACTCGTCGGAGAATCTAGAATGCTCAGCTAACCTGACTG
This sequence comes from Argynnis bischoffii washingtonia, assembly GCA_033884665.1. Classification (NCBI taxonomy): domain Eukaryota; kingdom Metazoa; phylum Arthropoda; class Insecta; order Lepidoptera; family Nymphalidae; genus Argynnis; species Argynnis bischoffii. Next base: position 4,442,356 of record CM066619.1, on the reverse strand, counting down.
AAGCATACCTATTCATCTACTCACGCGTTTTTGAACTCAGAAGAGGACAATTGCTGGGTATTTAAAATAATTTCTTTAAACCTATGTATATGTATGAAATATCCCTTACTATTTAGTTATTAATCAAATTATTCTTAAAGCTAACACTTGATAGGAAGGTTGTGGTAGCCCAGTGGTAACGTTCTTGCTTGGGAAATTAAGTGAAGCGGGGTCAAATCCCCGGTCTCGCACCTTTGATATTTTCACGTCCCATTTACCCAACATGATATTCTATCCCGCTTGTCTGAAGGTGAAGGAAAACGTGAAGAAACCTGCAACGTTGAGAGAACCTAGCAATTTTTGAAAGGTATATGAATTCCGCCAATCCGCACTCCAACGTGGCGGATTATGGCCTGACATGCCCAGCAGTGAGACGTTAAAAAAAGGCTGAATATATTCGCTATAGCTCGTCAATAGCTACTAAACAAAAAAAAACAAAAGCGGTTGACAAACACAGGAGAAAAGAGAGAAAAGTACTGAACTGCTTTATTGCTACTACATTTGTCTTTGCCTTTGTCATTTATATATACTTTTATAATTTTATTAATACCTATAGCTACAACATAATACTTTCTTAGATTAACGCAAATATTTGACATTTTTAAGAAAACTATCTTTTCGGATTCTTTCGCGGATTTATTTTGATTTTTGGTTTCCGACGCGACGTTTCGAATGCTTTACAGTAATCATGATCACGGGAGAGATTATCTAAAATCTAAAAATCAAAATATATCCGCAATAATATCCGAAAAAATAGTTTAATTAAAAATAACCACAATAAATAAAACAAATAACATAAATATGTAGGCTAATGAATACAATAGCAATTAGCAATATACAGGTTATGTGTAATTTTAATCCTTAGTAAGGAAAGGCACAGATATACATATAGGTCTAGGTCCTAGCCTAGTATAGAGAATCTCTCAAGAAAATATAACATTCTTTACTTTATAAATTATAATATATATTGCGTGTATTACAGACGTACACGAGGCGTCATTAGTCATTACTCATCATTACACTGTCATTTCCTAGACCGTAAGCATTTCATTCTTCACGTCATTACTTGAATGCTTGTGCAATGTTTTTGTTTGTGCAGTTTACATGCCGTTTGCTGTAAATTTAACATAAAACTTAAAGTAGTTTTCTATTGAACTTTGGATATTTATTATTTACTATTTAGTATCAAATTCATTTGTTTTTTCGCACTTTTCTAAGATGGAGATTGAAGTGGTTAATGATTTCGCATATTGATAGTTAAAGAGCGTTGCGTTTGATCAGTCGACTTCGAAAAATGAGGCGCCTAAGATTTTGTTCTTTTATTTTTTGTGCGACATAATCGCCTATTGGAACTGATATTAAAGAATATTTTTTTTATTTTTTATTGTATAGTTTACCTTAATAAGCTCCATTAATTGCATAACTCAAGGGTATCTAAATTCCGAATAAAGAAGAATATACTATATGTTGGGTCATTAATACACAGCACTATCTAGCTCCTTGGTAAACTGGAGGCTTGTGTTATGGATACCAGATAGTTGATACACTACACATATGTAACTTTAAATATATACTTATTATACAAACGCCCATGATTGGAATACAAACATTTGTGCTCATCACACAATTGAATGCCCCCAGCGGGACTCGAACCCGCGACCGCTGGCACAGCAAGTAGGATCACTACAAACTGAGCCAAACGTGTAATCAAATAACGTGTAAATATTACAATAAAAAAATTGATAGATAAAAGAATTACTTTAAAAAATATATTAAAAATAATTATTAAATTTCTATGTTAATAAAAGAATTTTCCTTATAGCTCTTAAGAGTTGCTGTAAACATTTTTTTTTTCAGAAATAACCTGTCAAAATTTTAGACACAATGAGGTATTTATATATTTGAGTACTGTTAATTATCTTGTCATAAATATCTTAATATGTATCTTAAAATCTGTAGATGCGAGAAGTGCATTCTAGCGTCTTATTTTACCAAATTAAATCTAAATATACGAAGACTAGTCACATTTTCGTAATTCCTAATCCCACACAAGCGTGAGTTACAAGCTCTAAATATAACCATTTGTATATTTATTTCTGTTTTCCTATGAAGCATTCCAACAGAAACGCTAATTGGCATTGAGTACTAACCCTTACAGTAAAATACATATATTGTGAAGTATTTTTTTAGACTTTTATACAATTTTTCGGTTTTAATTGTATTATTTTTGGTTGTGATATATATTCATATAAAATATTCTTTTAAAAATCAAATCATGAATAGTTTTTAAATTAAGAAAAAAATAGTGGGTATATAAATCTATTATCATTTTAATTTCGCTATATACATACTTTCATGTGCGAAACATTTCTAACATGATTACCATTTGCCTTACGGTGAAGGAAAACATCGTGAGGAAACCTGCATGTCTGAGAGAATCTAGCAAGTTTTCGAAAGACATGTGAAGTCCGCCAACCCGCACTTGGCCAACGTGGTGGACTATGGCCTGATCCGCCTCGTACTGAAGGGAGGTCCTAGCCCAGCAGTGGGACGTTAAAAAAGGGCTAAATACATATTGTGTACATACTAAATATGGTTGTTTGCTATAAATCATAAGCAACATAGAATAACGTTAGTTTATTATGAAACATGTGTTTATGAAATTTTACGTAATATATAATGTACCATGTATAATGAATGTATTGGTCGGGCATTGCCCCTACATAGTTGTATGAGATTGCATGAGATTGGGGAGTTAGCTAAAGCAGAAATTATCTGTTATTTCAAAATATACTTTAATCTTAAGATCATTTAGCTTACCAGACAACGCGGTAGGTCATTTTAAATGACACAATATCTCATTTAAAAGTCTTTTCTCTTAGATTAAGATACATAATTCACTGTTTGAAGCTAAAATTAATTATACTTCTATGTTTAGTAAATAAAGTTCTAGAATTGAGTAATATTCACATATTATAAGAAACATCTTACGAGATTCCGAAAAAACATCAACTTTTAAATAATCATCCATATTTTAGGTATGTTCGTACATATGTATAAAATTAAAGTATCTCAATATTTAAATAAGGAACTTGAAATGTTGATATGTAGAGTTAAGTGGAAAAATTGGATAATAGGAAAATACGAAAATTTTACTCTATGGTTTTTACGCAGTAATGTACACAGTAAAAGTGTAAACATGCTCAACGCTCTGGCCTGCGGCATGTTGACCAAATAATTCATTCCCTTCGAAATATATCACGTTGGACTATCTGTGTCAGTACAGTCTGAATACTTTTAACATATAAAACCTAAAAAATGTTGTCGTCAAAAATATTATACATATATCAAAATTATTTTCTCGATACTAAATTTTATGTTCGTAAATGTTTCTAGGTCAAAGTCCTTTTTTAGTTACACATAGGTAAGGAACTCCTTATTCTCTACTTTACGCTTGTGAGTAAATGTATTTTTCAGTTCAAAACTATTCTTCCATAGTTGCGAGTGTAAAACGTCACTACATTAAAATAGCAAGCCTGAACTATACTTAAGAATAATTGTCAATACATGACACAAGGCAGTTTCCTGTTGACCTCTGTCAATGAGAAATTACGATGTGAGTGGGAAAGAATACTTTCCAGAAAAAAGTTAGAATTACTAGAATATTTTAGATTTTTTTAATTACTAGGATATTTTTATTTTATGTATGTCGGTGTGTTTAGGTATCAGTTCAACTTTAAGTTGAATTGAAGATTGAGAATAAGTAAAAAGTGATGTGAGATGACAGTGAAATGGTGGAATACAGCGCTCAGTGACAGAATAGGGAATATGCCTGTTTTTTTTTGTTTTTACAATAACTTACATTGTTCTATAATTGGAAAAAATATCCAAGTCCAAAAACTGTAGTATATTTTTTTTAAATATCATACAGGTACGGATAATTTAAACACCCACCATTTTGACGCGCTCAGTGTAACGTCATAGTCTTTGACGACATTGCAATCAGCGAATGAACAGATCGACAATCCACAATCGAAATCGACAATCGCAAATATCAAACAAAATCGCTCTATTAAAATAGGCTTTGACGTCACATTCAGTCTGACCAATGGTGTTGCGTTTCAACTACTTTGAACTTCCCACCTATTTTTAGAATTTTTAATAATCATTTTCTTAATCATAAAGAAATTAAATTAAAAATATTGATATAGGCTTAATTCAGAAGCAATAAATATTATAAAAAAAAACATATTTCACCTTTAATTAAAATCACACGCACATTCCCTATTAAGTTACATTGCGTGTACCGCAAATGTACGTGAACTACTTACTATAGGTGATTCTCCAATACGGAAAAGCACAAGCAAAGAAACATCTGTATATTTGTTTATAAAAAATTGACAGTTTTCAATTGCAGATCGAAACACTACGTTAATTTTTAACTAAACTAACTTTGAAGCAAGCGCCCACTGAAGAAGACCTGAAAGAAGACTTTTTGAAGCAGAAAAACATAGTCTTTAACGAAATACAGTTGTGTAAAAATCAATTCTATCTAAAAGCTTTTAATAATTGTGCAAAAAAACCTTTGAAAATGTGGCAGTTAATAAACAATCTAGCTACAAATAAAATAAAACAAAATTATATACCTCTAAAATTAAACACCCCATCGGGAACGATAGCAAATACTAAAGAAATATGTGAACAATTTAATAATTTCTTTTCAAGTGTAGGTGCTATACTTGCCAACAATATTCCAGATAATTACCGTAATAATCTAGTATTTACAATCTCAGAAAAAGAACCAAAATATAATAAATTATCTCAATTTAGACCTACGGATATTAACGAAATAAATATAATAATAAATGGTTTAGATCCAAATACAAGCACTGGTATAGATGGTATAAATACAAAATCAATTAAATGCATTAAGGATTTAATTATTACAAACTTAGTTCAATGTATTAATACTTGTTTAGAAGAAGGACATTTTCCTAATTCATTGAAAGTAGCCAAAGTTTATCCTATTTATAAAGCAGGTGTCTTACCGATTTTTTCAAAAATATTTGAAAAAATAATACATAAACGTCTTAGTGAGTATCTGGAAACGACTAACTTTCTATTTGATAAACAATACGGTTTTCGATCCAAATCCAATACTCTCACTGCAACCATTGACTTAGTAACTAATATTAAACTCAATATTGATAACAAAAAGATAACACTAGGTATATTTATAGATTTAAAAAAAGCGTTTGACACAGTAAGCCATGAAATATTACTAAAAAAATTAGAAAATCTTGGTATAACAGGCAATGCATATAAAATGTTTCACTCATATCTTTATAATCGGTACCAAATTGTTAAAATTAACGGAATTGAAAGTTCTCCTAAAATAATATCACATGGAGTTCCTCAAGGTTCAATCCTAGGACCACTACTATTCTTAATATATATCAATAATATACATGAAATTGGCCTTACGGGTGATATTACCCTATATGCAGACGACACTAGTTTATTTTACTCCGGCCACTCAATATCTTCAATAATAGAGCAAGTGCAACGTGATTTAGATATTTTACATATTTGGCTGCAAAGTAATTTACTGACTATAAATACATCTAAAACAAAATATATCATATTCACTGCGAAAAACAAAAAAATTGGTACTTATAAACCTCTGTCGATTAATGGTGAATTTATCAATAGAGAAAAAACCGAAAAGTACCTCGGACTAATACTTGATAACCACCTTACGTGGAAACCACACATAGACAAGATATGTAAGAAGATTAGATCCCTATCGGGCATGCTCCGTGGTATAGTTAAGTGCATCCCAAAAAATGTACGTTATATAATCTACAATTCTTTGGTTAAATCACATCTAAATTATCTCATAGAAGTATGGGGGACAGCGGCTAAAACAAATCTACATCGGTTACAAATAGCTCAAAACAAGCTTATTAAAACGCTATTCCACTATCATTATCTAACATCGACCAAAAAGATTTACAATGAAACGAAAATTATGAATGTCACTCAGCTCTATAAATTTAACACTTGTGTACTCATTTGGAAAATCTTAGCAAAAGACACTAATTCACAAATTACATTTACAAAAAATAATGAGTTTCAAAAAAGAGTAACAAGACAAGCAAATAATATCTCTTTAAGAACGCCTAGAACTACTTACGGTAAAAAAAATATAATGTACGAGGGAGCGAAATTATACAATGAATTGCCTAAATGTATCAAGGAATCAAAATCTTTTACAATCTTTAAAAAATGTTTAAAAAAATATATTTTAAGTGAAAAAATAATAAATAAATAACATTGCTTTAATAAATAAGTAATAATTAAAAAGTGATAGCTTAATATCAAAAAACCTAAATAAATTCAAACTATTCAACGAAAAAAAAAACAAATACTAGGTATAAGGAAAGTAACTGTTTACAAATAAAAAAACGAAACTAAAAACAAAAAAAAAAAAGAAAACTTAAAACATATATATAATTTTTTATAATGCATATTTTAAATCATTCTCCATACTACTGTACTGTGGAACTAGCCTTATCTTACTTATTGTTAAAACACTTAATACTAGCCTCTTAATTTTTAATATATTGGTATAATGTGTTTAAGTTTATACTCGTAAAATTAAAGCAAAATATGTTTCTTATGATATAAGTGTATGTGTGATGTGTATGTATAATGATAAGTAGATAACTCAATAGTGAATAAGTTATATAGTGATTTGTCCGACGACACGATGTTTGTTATATATATGTTTAATTTCTCTGTAAGTGAATTTTAATTCTTTTGAGAAATAAATGTCTTAAACCATAAACCATAAACTGCGGTGGCTAATCGTAATTCTAAAGATCACATCTAACTTTTGAAATTAGTTAAAATGGCAGAGTTATCCAAGTGCAATACATTGATTTATATCAATCACCTAAATACAATGTATAGAAAAAAACCTCACTTCTTAGACTGTGCCAGGGTTACGTTAACCTGACATACATATATCAGGTTTCCTCTGTTGTATGTGTTTTTTAATCTCCATACTAGTCCAACATTAAGAAGGTCGATTTTATTAACTCAGTTATGCCTTATTAAGCCACCACCTTGAAGGCAAATCAAGCTTTATGTGGTATACTTTTTATTAATTTCAATTAAAATAATCAGTGCACTATGCACATTTTAAATCTTTGTAGAACACATTATACAGTAAAGCTTAATATTAATTTAAAAATAAAATCTCTAAGTAAAAAATTGAGGCAAATTAGGTTTAATGTTTGATATAATTAGTCGATAGTAGCGATAAATACTAATAAACTGCGACTCGCTCTGGCGCATCCCTAGGTCAGTCTAACAGTTAACAGTTTATAGTCTGTCTTCGTACTAAATATCTAAATCCTTCTAATAATTATTTCAACTAGAAGGAGTAACAAATAAACATACAGACCAACACATAACAATTTTTCACGATTCCCCATGTTTTTTGACGTGAGCTATTTATTATATTATACTTCAAAAAATATATATAACATAATTTAATAAAATTACATTGTAACTAATTTTTAACTTTTATTACTTTTCAAATATTGTCTACAGTAATAAAAAAGCAATCTTTCACATATATAATAGTAGACCGATTCACTAATAGTGAATGGAGTTTAACATGATAACTTCGGTGTGTGGCAGAAAAAAATATAAATCTAAATGAAAATAATAAAAAATATGGATCATATGTAAAAAATTGTAATTAATATGCCTTATTTGATTAAGCCACATACCCACGTGGCGTGATGTCAGAAGCAGGATATGACGCTCTTTCCCATACTATTGCAATAGACAAATAAAATATACTTCCCCTATTACGCGCAAGCTGGATTTAAACTGAGTGGGATTTGTTTTATTATAAATATACCGGCGCATTGATGCATTTAGTTATTGCAGCTGTTACGTTCTAAGGCCACAAGTTTAAGGTGTAGGTACTTTCACTACCTTATGTATTTATATATGTATGAATATAATATTTGTTTGAAACTAAAATCGAACACACGACCTACGCAGGCAATTTGTAAGTAGCTTGTTATACAAAAATTCTAGTACGTGATAAATAATTTCATACTTAAAAAAATAAAATTGAAGTGAATCCCCTAAACTTAAGTATAAGTAAAAAGTGTCAAGCACAAAAACTAAATAGAGTAAAGCTAAAATAATGAAAATATTCCAGATGAAAGCTGCTTAGTTTCTGTAAGAAGTTTAGCGCTTATACTGTAATTTATTACGTGCTTTACTGTTCGGAAAAATGATACTAGAGAATTTTCAGTACGGAGATAGATTTTGACTAGTCTTTTGATTTATGTAGGGTATTTTAAATATGTGAGCATTTGCTGAATCCAAATGTATGATCGACGAGGATTTGTACAAAGAAAGGGAAACACGTTCAATGTATGGAAATGTTACATAATACTAATCTAATAAAAAAATCTATTTCTATCGGTCACGCCATGTCCGTTGCAGACGAAGAGACACTGTAACGAATTTGAACATCTTTTCTGCTCTCCGTCGAAATCAGGACTCTATATTTGCAAGCTAAATTATTATTTTTTTACTTTCAGGTATAGAAACCGAACTATAAGGTACAAAATACCAACGATCAATATATTTGAAATCAAATCTATATTAATATATAAACTTAACAACTTTTGCTTGCTTAATTGAACGCGCTAATCTTTGGAATTACAAATCCATTGTAACAATTTTTTTTGCGTTTCATAGCCAATTAATTGAGGAAGGTTATGAGCTTAAATAAACTATGCGGGTTGAGCCGTGGGCAATGCTAACGTAAAAAATTTTTATTAGTAAACAATAATTACTTTATTTATTACTAGCGACTCTCCCTCGCTCCGCTCGGGTTCGTTCCTAGTTATGTTTTAACTTTGGTATAAATTTTAAGAGATGAGATATTTTTCCGCAGTAAAAACTACCCTATATGTTGATCCGGATATCCAGCTATCATCATACCAAATTTCACCAAAATCTGTCTGGTGGTTTTTCCGTGATACGCTAACAGACAGGCAGACAGGCAGACAGAAATTCTAAAAACTATAGATTCGGTCTCTGTATCGATAATAATGTTTATTTCAATAAGATTTTCCAAAAAAATATTTAATATACAGATTCGGATTAGTTACAATTTTATTATATGTATAGATTAAACACCAGGAGTAACAACGTAGTTATGATTTGACTAATATAATTTATGCGAGTGACTAATTGCTCCTAATATGAGCGATGATTTGAGGAAATTTGACGCGAAGCTAAAAGAGCGAGACAAGCTGTCAGTAAACTATGGCGTTTCCTTTATCTATTCGGGTCTAAGCGGATATCGGGTATAAATATGTATGGAAGCCGTTCAAGTCGGACGCTACACCACTAACACGTGACAAATAATGAACAAAAACAAATAATACTACTTTTACCGCCGACTCGTTTTATTGAGAACTAAATAGAAACTTCATTTATTTCAAAATACCGACGAGTTATACGAGTCATAATAGGTGAAGCAAAGATGATATAAGCTGTCTTTCAAACTCGAATACAATAATAAAGAATTAAGAAAGCAAGAATAATATTTTACAAGCGCAAAATTTTTAAAAGCCTTAATTATGGTGTGTGTCTTTAACTTTTAGAAAAACATCGCATTTATCAATTATTATCTGTATTGTTTAAAAAAATATACATTAATAAGAACATTCTACATTAAACTAATAAAATAACATAAATCTTTAATAAAAATTACTAACATATACATTATGTGGAAATGAACATACGTTTTAATAGGAATGAAACGCTTACAAAAAAATCTTTAAGGCGGTAATCGTTAGTCATAAAACATTCAACAACGAGGTGACGTATGACCTGACCTGGCTTTGAGCCTCACTCCGACTGCAAACACTTGAATGTAGCAACTGTGATACATGCAGATGTGTTAAGAAACATTGTATTTAGAGTAAGTAGCACGAGATTTAAACTGACACTTAAAGTAACGTAAATTATATTAAAATAGGTAAAAAATAAAAAATCGGTCAAGTGCAAGTCGAATTAGCACACGAATGGTTCCGTACCATCATACATGAACTTTCTATTAATATGTCTTTTACTCTATGTACCTATGTAGTAGATCACTTCGATGACCGATTACGAATATTAAAAAAATATTTCTTTTATTTTTGTTTTTTATTTTTATTTTATTAACCGACTTCCAAAAAAAGGAGGAGGTTCTCAATTCGACCGTATATATATATATATATATATATATATATATTTTTTAATTTTGTTCGGAGATTTTTTCGTCGTTTATGAACCGATTTTGATAATTCTTTTTTTGTTGGAAAGGAGATATCCCAAGAGTGGTACCATGATAAGGAAACCAGGATCTGATGATGGGATCCCAGAGAAATCGAGGGGAACTTTCGAAAATTGTAGCGGCGACTAGTGCGTTTGTTAACATTTTCATTAGGTATTTTAAAGCACTACTATTTAATGAAGGTCTGGAGTCGATCTGATGATCGACCCGAAAGATAGTCGAGGGAACTCCTCAACGATTTACAGCAATTACCTGGTGTTTGGGCTTGATTAATTTGTATTGATGATACGTCTAAACTAAAAATGGAAAAATAAAAACTTTTTAAAAAAAAAAAAAAAACCGACTTCCAGACACTAAAAAGTAAAAAATAAATAAACGGGGGTTTTCATTTAGAATAGATACTTAATCAGATTTTTTCGAAGTCGGTGTGCTTTGATTTGTATTGGCTGGCACCGACTTCGAAAAAATCTGATTAAGTATCTATTCTAAATAAAAACCCCCGTTTAGTTATTTTTTACTTTTCAGTGCCTGGAAGTCGGTTTTTATTTTTTTTTTAAGTTTTTATTTTTGTTTTTAATATATAATAGAAATACATACTTTGTGAAAATTTCAACTCTCATCCTATTACTGTTCATGAGACTCTGACAGACGGACGGACGGACAGAGGAGGCTCAGTCATAGGGTTCCGTTGGCACCCTTCGATTTGGCAAAACTTTCAAATTCCAAATTATATATTGTTAATAAGAACTTGTACTAAAAACTTAATAACATAGCAATTATTATCGATTAAAAATATCTAAATGGATATCGAGAACATTCGGCGTACCACAATGACGTCAACTACATACATATATATCATACAATGTAACAAATGTTTTAAAAGGTCTTTGAACTTGATAAAAAAATAATGAGGTTTTGTTTCTAGAGATTAATAGCTGCCTAAAGCCAGTACTATAAGATTGAAAGTAAGAACTATGATGTAATCGAGAAAGTACTTAATATTAAAACTAAAACTTTTATTTAATTAATCAATAATCACTAATCATCAAGTTAATATTTTTAGTACCTACCTACCTACTGTCAGTACCTGTCACATAATATAATTTTTATTCTAATTAGACCAAACGGATTTTATTATTACAACTAGAAATAAAATAATATACCTAATTAAAAAGAGCTTAAGCTTGTATTCGTGAAGCTAACACTATAGAACTTTGTAAAAATTCTAAACGCGCCGAGTAATATAGCAAATACTTATAGTATTGCGCCTGCGAAGTAAGGATATTTTAACAAAACAACAACATAAGTTAAGTATAACTTAAAGACGATCTATCTTTTTCTTCGTCTTTATGTGTCCAATGTTCATAATTTATAATGTGCCTAACATCTATATATCTAGGTTTCATATGTAATTTATCTAGTAATATACAGGTAGTCCAAGAATGTCCTAATAATATAAAAGATATTACATACGTGAGAATGGTCCAAAGTGACCTGAGTTCCTAATTTCTGGGACCGTACGAATAGCTAGAATTTTTGTTTATACGTCCCGAAAGGCAGAAATGAAGGTGAATAGAATAGAATAATTTTGTGAGATTAAGTTATTTTACTCCTAATTTCATTGTACGTTAATTTTCCCATACTTAGATTTATCATTCGTGGCTTTTGTTTTTTGTTTTGTCAAACACATTTCATAGTGTCTAAAACAAAATCTTACAAAAGGCAACATGCATACATATTGTACACACATAAATTAAAGCTAAGTTATTCGAGCTAAGCATTAATGAACAGTTTGAAACGAATCTATTTCATGGAAACGGTTTCAATGTTTACAAGGGCGGTAATGCGTAAAAGGTTATATAAACAAGCAACACTGGCAAAAAGTGTGTGTGTAAAGTGTGTTTGCCTTAGATTTTTTTTAATTATCCATTATAAAAATCCCAATGTATGTTAAGTTAGAAATACCTAGTGCCGTATATCTAAACTCATTGGTGTAAACAAATAATATCTTAACGGTTTAAGCGCTTCGTTTGATTGTGAAGGACAGTACAATAGTTTATTTTGATAGCTACTGATGATTCAAATATATAATTAATAGTTATATTTTTTATTTTCATTCACAATATTTCGTTCTCACGTTTATTAATTTAATAAGCAAATATTTTTATTGATTTGTATTACGAATTTTGATTTAAAATAGACATATTAAATATTTTTCATAATTATTAATCTACATGGTCAATTAAAATATGTACTCATGTAGTTTCCAAGGTTTTCAAAAGCTCTGTTATCAATAAAATACTTAACAGATATTGTTTTATATCGTCTTAGTATCTATTACTATAGTAGGCAGATTTTTCTTTTGTAAAGTACGAAACTTATTTTCTTCAATACATCATTTATCTATTTTTAATACTACATTACTGGCAGTAAACCATACCGAGCTCCGTCAGGTGGCATATGTACAAATTGTAGCGTTTGCAAGCATTCTTCAGGACTGTTGAGCTATTCCGACGCTATTTCAGTTGTTCGCCTGGCCCGCCGCTCAGCAGCACTTGACCTCTTTGCTAACGAACGTACTATAAACTCAAATTACTATATTATAAATGGCCTCGATGCAAAATATTTAAATAGCTCTATTTAACATATTTAAATACATGGTACAAATACATGGTACATACAAATAAAATGAAAGCTATTGTATGAAACTTTATTATGAAACAGTCACAGTATATGTCATAATATTTAATATTTCTACACTAATGATATTTTTTTGTTTTTTTTTCTACCAATAATAAATATATTATGAGGTTCTAATTACCATGCTTTGTGACAAAACCACGGTTGCTTTAGATTGTGTCATGTTTTTAATTCTTACATGCTACTACTAGGTAATTAGGACTATACTTGCGTGTTACATTTTAGGACCTATAAGTCGGACATCGGCCTACAAACTACAGAGAAATAGTGGTTGAAGTTTTTACGACGCCCACACAGACCTACGAACGCTAGGTAATAATGAAAGGTCAATGCCTCTGTTTTTTCTTCTACATAATTTGATACTGATCGTGATCAATAAGTCAATTCATGTTTTTATATATCAATTGCTATGTAAAGCTTTAAGCTCATATTTGGCTGTCAGTTGTAAATTCTTTTAACATATTTAATGATTGATGTACGACGATAAGGATCTTTGAAAGTAAAATAATATCCGTATTTTAATTATATAGAAAGTAAGAAAGTTTTTGCGAATTATACACGGCACTTATCTAATTAAAATGTATGGTTACATAAGTATGTAACCATACATTTTAATCATCATTAGAGATGCCGCGAATACTCGCTATTACCCGGTATTCGGCATTATTAGACATTTTTTTTTTGTTATTAGTCGAATACCGAATAATAGTTAGTATTATTCGGCATTCGACGAATAGTTGTCTAAAATAAACTTTTAATGAACAATAAAAAACTATAGACTTAAAAATAATTAAACTTTAATTTCTCTTATAAACAATACACACTAAGTATTAATTATTATCATTAATGCAAAAAGTTAGTCAAAAATCAGTCATGTCATGTTGACTTCAACGTATAAATATATTATATATATAAATAATATAAAAGTAAGGCTTTTTAATTAAAATTTAAATTTCATAAAAACTAACTTTAAAAAAACACTAAAAAGTAAAAAAAGAATTGATTGGTAGTTTTCATGTACTATAGATACCTAATCAACTATTTCCGTAGTCGGTTTTAATTATTTTAAGTTTTTATTTTTACCTTTTATGTCTACAATATAGTATGTAGTAGCAAAGTAAGAAGAAAGTATTTTAATATAATATTCGCTTAAGCCGTTAAAGTTAATTTGACGCCAATTTTTATATGAAGACTGACAACCTAAAATTCGCTTTTTTGAGTAACACTAAAAAATCTGGCTCTGAAATCCAATTCTAACGTATCGGGCTTATCAAATCGAAAATATCTGATTAGGTATCTATAGTAAATGAAAATTAAAAATCACTTATTTTTTACTTTTTAGTGTTTTTTTTTTGAAGTCGTTTTTAATTTTATTTTAAAAAGTTTTTTATGTCGAATAATAATGGCGAATTATTAATTCGACTATTCGCTATGATAACTATTCGCGGTATCACTAGAACTAAAAATAAGACTATAAAAACTCAATTTTTCCTCTATGAATTGCAGAAAAAAATAATTGTCTTACAATTTTCAGTACTTTGTACTTATTTACCAATAAAAATGATAGATTGAAAATGTTTTTGTTGGTCGGTCCTTTTTTACACCATAATAGGTCAAAAGTTTGATGTTTCTTTTTGCATAGAAATACATTCCTGTACGTGAAGTGATATAGTCTATACTAATATTATAAAGCTGTAGTTTTTTTGTTTAATCGCGCGAATTTTTGGAACTGCCAATACGATTAGAAAATTTTTTTGCGTTATATACTTTATCTATTGACGACTTTTATAGGTTACAATTTATCACGATTTTAACCCTAGAAATAGATAATTATACATTATTAAAACAATCAAAGCAGCGGGTTAAAGCTGGTATAACATGGCGCAAAAACTTGAAGTAGGCGCGGAATAGTAAGGGCCTAAAAGATGCGAAGGCGGGTCAATCTCAATAAATAAAATTGCAGTATCAGTTTCTTCCACAATCCACGTTGGCATAATCGGTAACGGTTTCTTATTTACACCCTATGTTATCGAGACATTTATGACCCATACAAATGTATGTCATAAATCATGAATACAATCTGATATATTTATGTAGGTATATATTATTTAACGTAATATTTTACTTCCACCTATTTATTGTCTCAGTTATAAAAAATCACTCACTTTCTTAGATTTACACGAAAATTTGACATTTAAAACTATTTTTTCGGAATGTTTTTCTGCTTAATTTTATTTTTTCTTAACTCGACGTTTCGAAGATTTTACAGTAAAAATGGCTACGGGAGAGACTTTAGTTTTTATCATCACAAAAGTCAATTTATTACAGACGATATCGATCCACAACATTTTACAATAATTTGAAATGAATGAGAAATTTCACCGATGTACTTATTTTACAGTTAAAAAAATGTAATTTTTAGTTATAGAATTTCAAAATATTTAATTTGGGTTACTATTATTATGCTTCTTACATATCTCATTTTTTATAAACAATAGATATCTATCTACGTGTCGTTGAATAACGTAATAGCGAAAGTCTTATCTCAATAAGTGATCACTAATTGGATGGCGGCCATTGATCCTGCTCAGATGCGTTCGGTCAGTTCAATTGTTTCGATCGAAAATAAACAAGACCCCGCCGTGCTCGGCTATTTTAGAAGCGATAAAACACTCAGTTTTACAGTTACACCTGCTTATTTGGAATGAAAGAGATCGAACATATTTCGCCTTTTTACTGTTGTGTACATAAAATTACACAGTATCTATTTACCAACAAACCTTTTGATTATTATGAAATTATAAGTACTTAATAATTCTACAAAAAAACGCTGTTCATCATTTCAGATTGCTAAAGAAAACATAAATATTATAGAAAAAAAACCCCGACTGAAACAAGTTCACGATGGAATATAGTATTATGCAGTCGGAGTCATACACTTGACAGAGTCCTACCGGTGGTAGGACTCTGTCAAGCCTGAGGAGTCCGACTGGATGGGTACCACCCCCTTATCTATTTCTGCCGTCAAGCAAAATTAATTGCATTGTTGTGTTCCGGTTTGAAGGATAAGGTAGCCAGCGCAATTAGAGGCAAGAGGCATATCATCTTAGTCCTCACAGTGACAACGCACCTGCGGTTCTGCATTTTTATTACTTAAAACCTAAGTGCATGAACCATAGGTGTTATGGGCGACAGGTACTGCTTTCCATCAGGTGGTCTGTCTGCTCGTTTGTCACTGAATCGCATAAAAAAAAATACACGCTTCTTCCTTGCCGCTAGGTATCCATACTCGTATGTACATATGCAGTCGGATTTTTTATTTCTATAATATATATTTTTTATTTAAGTACAGCTTTTTAGTTTTGCCAATTAGACATTTAAAGTAAAATAAATGTGGTTTTAATTATGATTATTTTAAGTAATACAGGGATGTTATACCTTTTTGGAATCCTTCTTATGAGCCCTTTCATTTGATACCCATATTGCAGAAAAAGAAGATTAAAAAAAATTCACCTTAAACAATCAAATCTAGCAGTCCCCATATTTTGTCACCTATCTAAGAATATTTGGACTAATGAGACAAATCTAACTATACCTTAATTAAAGAAATTCATCAAGTGGTTTGGAAGATAGGGAATAAATAATATTACAAACAAACATACAAAGATAGGCACGAAAAACATAACCCTTTTCTTGCAGTCGAGTAATAAATAAGAATTGAAATTTTTCATTAAGCTCTCTAACAAACTAAAGATTATTTAAATCGTTTTACACATAACAGAAATAAAGTAAGGCAGTGGTAGCCCAGTGGTAACGCGCTCGCGTGGGAAACCGAGTGAAGCGGGTTCAAATCCCGGGTCTCGCATCTCTGATATTTTCATGTGCGAATCATTTCTAACATGATTACCACTTGCCTTACGGTGAAGGAAAACATCGTAAGGAAACCTGCATGTCTGAGAAAACCTAGCAAGTTTTCGAAAGACATGTGAAGTTCGCCAATCCGCACTTGGCCAGCGTGGTGGACTATGGCCTGATTCCCCTTGTATTGAAGGGAGGCCCGTGCCTAGCAGTGGGACGTTAAAAAAAAAAAAAAAGAGGGTTGAATACACATACATACAGAAATAAAGTAGAATTAAGTTCTTTAATTACTACACATATCAATAAACTTTTAGTTTCTACGTTATCTGAGAAGGGTGGTAATAATTTTTTATATATATTTTTATATAAACTTTACGACGTTAGGACTGTTTTGTTTTCACATCAGACTTGGTCACGTATTCTCGAAACATGATTTTGCACTAAATCTGGATACCGAATACACAATAAAAGGTACACCACCTACATACATATTGACATTGTTATAAAAATTATTTATTAAATATGTCATAGCAAGAAAAATATTATTCACATTTCAATAAATGTAGAATCAAGACGGAACCTTATAAAGCCTAAAGTCTAAACTATGTATCTGTGTATATATCTGAACTAGCGACTCACTCTAGTTCGGCTCGGGTTTGTCCCTAGGTACGTTTCAACGGTTAGTGTGTGCAATAGATAGACTATATATAATTTTACTGCTCCGCTATCTTGGGTAGTGGCATGATGATATATATCTATAGCATTCCTCAATAAACGGGCTATATAATGCAAAAAAATAAATAATAATCAAATAGGTTAAGTAGTTTCTGAGATTAGCGTGTTCAATCATACAAACAAAATCTCCGTCTCTTTATAATATTATATAGATTAAGGAGGTCCCTAAAAAACAATAAAACAAATATTGATTTTTGTATTTTCTATGTATTTTCTTTATTACTATTGACTGTAGTTAAAATGCTAGTCACAGAGGGAATTTCAATATACACAACGTACCAGGCAAGTTAAACAAAAGTTTTGTTCGATCTGAATGTCTGTAAAAAGTTCCGCGTAATCGAATGTGTGGAAATAAAATGTCGACGGCAGAATGTTGACGCGAGAACACTGGAACAACCAGATACGCTTAAATACGGTACATTCACAATGACGTTGGACTAAGGCTTTTTTTTGATAAATTTACCATTTTATAAAATTGTATGTTTGTTCATAATGTAATTTCGATTTATTTTTGGAGGAAAAAACCGACCAAGTGCGATTCGGACTCGCGCATGAAGGGTTCCGTACCATAATCTATAAGAACGGCAAAAAAAATCATGTCTGTTGTATTGGAGCCCATTAAATAAATTAAAGCCACTTATCAATATCGAGCAATAAACGAAATACATCATCTGTAAAAAATTCAACTAACTATCACGGTTCATGAGATACAGCCTGGTGACAGACAGACAAACAGACAGACAGACGGACAGACAGCGGAGTCTTAGTAACAGGGTCCCGTTTTACAATTGCGGTACGGAACCCTAAAAAGGAAAATTTCGAATTACTTTTACCTATGTATTTAGCCCTTTTTAACGTCCCACTGCTAGGCGTGGACCTCCCTTCAATACGAGGCCATAGTCCACCACGTTGGCCAAGTGCGGGTTGGCGGACTTCACATGTCTTTCGAAAAGTTGCTAGGTTCTCTCAGATATGCAGGTTTCCTCACGATGTTTTCCTTCACCGTTTTTACCTACATCCTGATATTGATAAATTTGTTTTTCCCTTAGATATAACATTATGGATTAGTTGATAAATTCAACTAACATAAATTACAAATTTTTATTAGTATATATTAGATATAGTTTCGAATATCATTTTTATACATACAAAATGACAGTCATAACAAATATGTTATTATTTATTAATATTACTCTTAATTTCATCCGCATAGAATTTGAAATGTATATTAAATAAAACCATAAACAAACGAGGAAGCATCTAATGACCAAGTGACATACAAACCTTTTGCCTAATAAAACAAAAATAATTTATGTTTAGAAAAGATCGTTAAAAACACATAAACAACACACTGACTGAGCTTTTCGGTCGACCGTCCGAAATGGATTGTCATATTTACCTTGTAAATTAACAAGAAACTCAGTGTTTGATTGACTTTAAAAATACTCCTACTTAATTACTTATATTATTATAATTATTATACTTAATTCGAGCGTACGTTTTCTATTTATGTTGTGCAATATTTTCGCGAAACTGAATCTATTTTCATGATTCTGTCATACAAACCTTAAGAAGAATTCAACCCTTAGAAATAAATACTCGTCATTTTTAACTAAAAAGCTTTTTTCTATTAAAAAGTAAATATTAATTCAGCGGACAGAAAAAGAATGTTCAATAACATTTATCTACAGTAGAAGGATCAAAGAAAGGTGTGGGGGAGGAAGACTTCACAAGAACTTTGAAAACTAAAGTAAAAATATCCAGGAAAAGTCTAAGAACTCTTTAAGATTGCTTGTGTGTCTGTAAAATATGATTACTTAGAAAGAACCGTATAATGGCATGCACGAAGATTAAAGTCCTTAACGCTTTATTCTACCATTTTAAAAGCATTTCAGTGCTTTTAAGAGCTTTTCTCAGCTTCAGTATTGCCTAAAAATTTATATAAAAAGATTGCAATACATTATTATAAGTACAATTTATATCAGATTCGTATTTAAAACATAAATAGACTAATGGACTAAAAATCATCAATGATCAAAAAGTTCAAAATTCATTCATACTTACACTCTTCTCGTACATATTAGTAATACTAAAAAGATCAAATGAAGGCTTAAACAAAAAAAAACTATAAAAAATCTATAAACAATAAGAACAAAGTAAGTGCAGGTGGCATCTATATACATATGTATATGGTAGATATTATTAGAAAATACGTTTAATTTCTTTACCACAAATTCTAAAGCTCATTCAGACGTAATCGTGTTTAACTGGGGCGATAGTAAACTACTTCAATAGTCGAATACAATAGCCGCTAACTTCACTCTTAGTTTTGAGTCAATTTGTACCACGTATAGAGTAAGAGATGATAGCCAATTATTATAGGGTAAGTACGTATTATTTACATTTAGCAAGCGTTCTCCCTTAAATATATGAATAAGAATAAAATGTATAAGTCGTATAAGATATCAAAAATGATAATAATAATAAGCACTTCATTAGGTTATTAAAAGTATTCCAGAAATTAAGGTAACTGACGTAAAGTGTTAGTATTAATAGAGGAGGGATATAAAAAGGAGGGGATACTCATTTTAGATATGTATATATATTTTTTGTATATCACCTGAATTTTCTAATTCTGAATTGGAATGTATATGTAGAATTTAAATTAAAAAGTTAAATTATAATAAAAACCCAGAGCCGTTAAATTTAGTCTCATATAATTTTTATAACATGAAAAAAGGATTTACTAAATCTGAACATAAGCTCTTCTTCTATAGCACTCAGTGTAGCCGCTCGTTTTCCCAGAGTTCTCTCCACTCGCGTGTCAGTGCTCATTGTGTGACATAACATTAAACACGGTGATATAATGACGCTGTATCACGAAGCACAAGTAGTAGGAATTATGGAGATTATTTAATACTCCATAATAAATTAATTTAATACGATAGCACACCCTGTATACATTACAGCTGTTATAAAGGAATGCTTTAGAAAAGTTATATTTTTTTTTCTAAAAAGCTGCTTCTGAGGCGAATAATATATAGGCCTCGTAGTTAAACATGGAACTAGATGGTGCTGTGAGTTATTGTCTCAACATATTTATTTATTTATAATACTCGCCTGAAAATCATAAAATCTAAACATTATTAAAATACAAAATTATTACATTGATGACGTATTTACATGTTATTGTAATATTTCCTTAATTTTTTACAAGCGCTTTTAATGGATCATAAGGGTGAAGTCAAGTATTCTCATGGATGTACATTGTACATATATAGGTACTAACTGTTTACTTTAAGGGCACTATATTTAAGAGGGTTGTATGTTGCTATGACTTTTAAAGGCAATTAGCTTTAACAACATTGTTTAATTAGGAAAGTAAAACTATACATTCCACGTTTTATCATAAAAAAGTTCAAAAATAAAGAAGTCATCTGACAGAATAAAAATACAGTTTAAGATGTCGCAATTTGAAATAATCAATTTTACAAAGATTAAACATTTCTTAACCAAATAGGTATCAACCTTCTACTTGATATTAAAAGTAATTATTCCAATATTAAAGGTTGATTTTTTCAGTAAAAACAAATAAGAAAAATATCGAATGTAACACGTATATAATATACAAAAAATAATGTGCGACACACATAAGTAACGTTTCCTTTTTTATAGTCAAAGTAAAATTCAGTAAATAAGGCAAAAAATAATTTCAATGCCCTTTCAATCTCAAATGTATCAATCACCATTTAACATAAGAATCGTCTATTGAAACATGGTCGATCCATTTTTTCTGGGTTTTAGATGTGTTCGGAATTGAATACAAAAAAAATCTATAATATAAGAAATAAAAAATGGCAGTAGCAGGTAGTATTTGCCATATTTTTTTTAATTTATCAATCGTATTAATACATAACGCAAATGTGCTTTTAATAAGTAATGTAATAAATCAAAAGCCATATACCGTCGCGCCGTGTCTCTTAAAAATTAGAACGAGTAATTTAACTTCTTGTATTTGATTGATGCTCAAAACACCACACATTTGTTTTACAATAAATAACTTGACATTAAACCATAAACCATAATTTTGTTATAAATATTAAAGTAACTTTGTTTGTGCCCTTCTTAAAATTTCACGCTGAAACCAATTTGGATAAACATGATTGATGAAGAGATTTTGATGAAATACGGCAAGGCCATAGACCATAGATTACATTTGTATGTACATCATGAGGACGGACATTAAACTAAAATTAGTAGTAGTATTTAGTGTTTGTAATACTTAGGTATGGAGATTTCAGCACATGAATCTCTTATCTCCAAGCTTACCTGAAAAAGACAACAAACAACAGTCATTAATTATGTAGAAGCTATAATATAATCACTTATATTCAAGAAAATAAACACTTTGATCAAACTTTGTAATCTAAAAGTCTCTTTCATATTGTAGTCTAGGTAAAAATGTTATAAGTCTATAATGACATTAATGTACTTAGAGAAAAATATTTTAATTTTTACTAAAGATTTACTTACATAAACCTAAGGGCAGTGAGCAAGATTTTTTTGGAAATTTATCAGTTAAAGAGCTACAAAATAATATGCCATTAAGTAAAAATGTTCATATAAATCTTACTGGCAATCAACCTAATTTAATTCCAAATTACAGCGGCTTAATTATTAATAGCGACACAAGAGCAGTAACCTCGCATTATTTCACTCTGTAATGCACTATCGGTGCCAGCCATGCCGTCTAAAGTAACGGCCGACTTCGCGAGATGTGGTGCAATTTAAACACCATTTGTATATAAATTGCAAGTCTATTAGAGTATGAAAGAAATATTTTGTGTATATTAATTATTTTTTTCAGGACTATCAGAATTAATTTTATGCTGACAAGCCTCTATCCACTATGTAATGAAAAAAAAGTACTTTCTTCGCTTATCGTCCAATGTTGATACAACGATCCAACTTTAATCAGTGTTACCAGATTTATTTACTTAAATATTGTAATTTAAATTCAAAGAAAGCAAGATTGGATAGATAAAGGAGGTAAAATAAAAATACATAGATATCAAATATGTCAAATTTCCTCAAATTCTAAATTATACCTGCATTTTGACGAGATCAATAGTACTGTAACAAACTTTCCAGTAAACAATTACGTACATATGATTATATATTCAACAAAAATACATAATTGGAAAAGTTTCTATGAACTTAACTAAAAAATAAATAAAAATGAAAGGCCGTCCCCTCGGGAGCCTGGATACAACGACCTAGTCGTTCACTTTAAATCACAACCGCATGTATTGCATTGAAAATGCAGCTTTTTAACTAGTAGTAAAGATAAATAATATTTAATTGGAACTAAGTATATCTACAACTAAGTTTTGAATAAAATATTTTTGACTTTAATTGGTAAAGACTATTGAAAGAATTACTGTGTCAAGGAGCATATCATGTGTAATATTATTATTAATAATTTTATTCTCCAAAATAAAAAGAATAACTTTAGTGAAGCTACATGAATTTCTATATTATTGCTTATTAATTCTACAATATTTTATGAATAAAACAAGTATAATGTGTTTAAAAAATTCAAGGTGTATACTGTCAAAGGCAGCATTTTTCAAGCTGTGCAAACGTTTTCGCGGTTGACATAAGCTTTTGTGATATGCGTCATGGTTGATGACTGAACTTCAAAATATTCCCTGTATTGAAATATCGTGTAGCACACATTTCTTTGACGTTCGTCAAAACAGCGGTTGGATTGCATGAGAATTTTGTATTGCATTTTTAAAAATGCGATACATTCGTTAATCACCTTAACACAACCATATTAATTATTATTTTAAGGGTGTTAGGAAAAGTATCGTTACTAATATATTATAGAAAAGTGTGTTTATTTGTATGTTATTCGGTGCTCCGAATAAGAAGACTACGCAAATTTTTGGAGTGCCATGCAGGTTTATATCTCGAAACATCAAATGGTCGCTGAGGAAAAATAGTTTATTGGTAAAAGTACCGTAGCATAGTTGTTTATATAAAAACTAATAATAACTGTAACTCTATTTATAGTCAATAAAGAAAAGAATTTTGAAAAAAGAAGGTTATATATTTTTTTCCTCAATTCACGAACTACTATTATGTGTCTCCAACCATTTTTCATTAAATTTTAATGGTGAGATCGTGAAAAATGACAAGTAACAAATAAGCAAACATATAATCGCCCTTATATTATTATATCTTTGAAGAGTAAAAAATCCATATAATTTGATTTCTATACAAAAATATCATTCTAGATATAAAAATGTACCTAAACAACAAGTTTTTTTTTGTTTATTAAAGCATACGACACCAATAAGATTATAAACTGACGATGTCACTATACGTTATACACTATGGATTAATCTGAAACCGTATTATATGTAATTTAATGTCGACTCCAATGTCTATTCTATAAATGATTGACAGTTGTATGGGATTAAACTTAAAATAGTATTATAAATGCCTTTTATTATAATATATTATATTAAAGTCGATTATAGCTCAGAAAGATCGACATTTATCCCACTAATATTTAAAATGCGAAAGTTTGTGTGTCTGTGCGTTTGTCACCTCTTCACACTGTAACGGCTCAACGGATTTGAGTGAAATTCGAAATAGAGATAGTTTATATCTAGGATTATCATTTAGGCTTATGTACTTTTTATCGAAGTACCAAACCAAGGGGAAAGAAACAAACATGAAGTGTAAAAGTTTCGGTGAATTATAATTGAAACTAAACTTAAGAATTCTTTGAACAATAATGTTGTAGAAAAAGTCCAGCCAGCGGAGACAAAGTATTGGCACAACCCCATTAGCGCTAATACAATTATCAATTAAAGTAGCTTAATAGTACACACAAAAACAAATGGATCGCATCGCACTCAAGACTAAAAGTTCTGTACACTAATACATATACCTACAGTCTATATGCCCGACTTCATAAAGAAGTATATTTTAATCTGTATGTAAACCTATTTTCATGTTTATTTGTTATTAATAGGTTATAGAAATAAATTGGGGTCTTATATAAATTAAGTCCATAATTTTGTGCGCAAAAATAAGGTCCTGTCCTGTATTCCTCTTACTCATGATATGGTACCATGAAACGACCAACACCTCAGCTCTAGCTGTTCTAAGAGGCAACACCGCCTACTTCATGGCTGTTATTGAGAATTTCTTAATAGAAAAACTTAATAACTATATTTGGTCCAACCCGGGAATTGAACCCAGGGCCTCTCGATATTAGCAGCGAGACTTACGAGACGAAACAGTTATAGTATATTATACTATGACGCTATACATTTTATGCTGTAATTGTCGGTTTAGCAATTGGAACGAAGCCCTAAAGGGCACCAAGCTTTCTCCTTTATTTTCCTATTTTCGCTTTAGCCTTTTTTATTTTTTTTTTGTTCTTTTGCATTCTTGTCAGGATATATAAAGGTAGGCGTATGCAAACAGGAAGTAACATCGGAATAAGCCCATTAGCGCTAATGCTTTAAAACAGAGCTTTTGTTTTAGCTTGGCCGAATTAGTTGAAGTTGCGAGAATGAAACTTGCGAAAAGTAACTTTATTCGGTACATTTACCCTTAATTATGCGAAATGATCTAGTTTTAATTTATTCGTTACATTTATATAGAAATATGGTTTTTAATTACCAATTTCCGAATTGGGAAAATTTAACGGTTCTGTACCTAGCTTCAAAATAATATAAAAATAAGCTTTTAGGTACCACTCGTGTATCTTCCTCTCTGTCACTGCCTATTTTCTTTGAATCCAGTCGCAAGAACATGAAATTTAGTACGCTTATATCAAATGAAATAGCTTGCATTAAGGAAAGTAAATATATTTTTATAATTAAAATTGATTAAATGAAATGACTTTTATAAGGTATTCCCCTTCTTTGAAATCCCTAACTGCTAAGAATATAGGGCTTCGCTCATAGTCTTTCAACTGATTTAAGTCCCATTACATATATATGGGACCTTCCTAAGGAGAGTCCTGCTCGCATTTAGCCTTTTTTTTTTTGTTAACTACTATAACTTTTAACGTAAACGTTTTTACTGTAAATCATTTGAAAGGTCGACGAAAAAATCTAAATAAATCCATGAAAAAAATAGTTTTATTTAAATATTAAACCCTGCGTAAATCTAAGCAAGTATTAGTAAAGGCTTAATCAAGATAGGTATTTACAATCGTTTACAAATAGAATTATGATTCTCTGATGTAACAAATAAAGTCATTTCAATACAATTTATAAAATTTTAAAACCGTAAGCGGTTGTAGAAATTCATCTTGTCTAATTGAATTACTTGCACTTTGGAGTAATCATTAATTCATAAGTAGTCTGCCTGACCTGCCTGGTCTGTATAGTAGTAGGTGTGTATACCGTAAAAGGAAAAGGAACTAATAACGATAGTGCTTTGCCACCTAGCCGAGTCTATTGTTTTGTTTTTACGTTTCAAGGCACCGTTTCTACTTGATTGGGCTAAATTTATAAATAAACAATTAGTTAATTTTGTTAATTTTGTTTCATTATTTATTACCAGTATCTCCATACGTATGTATGTACCTACTGCTAAGATTAGAAATTAAAATAGTCTTCATAAATTTCAGAAAATGTAAACGTAAATAGAAAGTCACTCAATGCTATGGTTACGCTATGTGCTTTGCTTGTAAAACTAAAACTCGTAACTTTTCAAAATTATATCTTAGTACAATGAAAGATTGAAGAAATAGAAAATTTTATATTTACTCAATAACATCAATTCGAACTTATATAAAATATTATTAAAGGTCAACAAAAGATAAGTTTAAACATAAAAGCTGTAAAACAGCTCACACAAACCTCACGGTTTTTATTCAAATGTTTGAGAAATAGAACTTCATTCATTGCATGAATGGGTTTTGTTCGACGTATGAAGGGGTAACAACGCATTCGGTAGAAAGGCTGATTTAAACCTATTAAGGCTATTAGTGCGAATGCCGCTATACGACACCGTGCTTGTTATGATGCTATGATGAAACTGTAACGGAATTATACACTAAATATTGTGAACTACGATTTTACACTTTGGTATTTCACGTAAACAAGAAATAGAAAAAAAGGCAAAGATTAAAAATAACCAAAAATAGATGTTAATAATAAAAAAAATAGTGGTGCGTGCATATTTGATTAAGATTCTTTACGAAAACCTATTAAAATGGATAATTAAGTTCAGTTTGAAAAAGCGATTTTAAAAAATACTTAAGAGGACAGAACGTTCATTTTGATCAGATTTGCTTAAGTCAATTACCTTCTTAGAGGAAATTACAACGACGGGAGGTCATGACCTTTCTTTGTAGCAGTTATATCTTCAGTATCTTGTCATAATATAGCAAAACTAGTTTTTCCTCGCACATTTGCTCGCCTTGATTATTTATGTATTATTGCTCTATTTCTATAAGCTTTAAATCAACCCCAATTTTCATCCCTAAAGGATGTAATGCCTAAAAGTTTGAATAAGAATTGATGTCCATTTTTAAATAGAAATATTATTTTTAATTTTGGTCACTGTAACTTCAAATATAACGGATTTTTACACCGATTTCTAACAGTTTTTACCCTTTTCGTAGTTGAATTTCCAAATATCCTTCCCGAATTTCCAAATATTCTATGTATCTGAAATGAGTAACCATACAACATACTCTACCTATACCAATAAGGAATTTACCTGCCAAATTTTAAGTTTTTGGCATTTTTACTTTCTGATATTTCATGATTAATTAGTGAGAGTAAGTGGTAATTTGTTCTTTTATATAAAGAAAAAATATTCCATCAAGACATAAAATAGGTACCTTTAAATCTGTGCATAGTGCTAATCCTGAATACAAAAAATGACCGATCGACTTTTGCCACGGCGGCCAGTCTCATTGAGACTAGCCATCTGCGCAGAAGATATTATGGTGCACAAGTGTACGCGCAGACACAAGTGCACTCCCTATTCCTGTCACTCTCATATTCCGGTTGGACGACTCCTCGACACGATCGGTGAGAGTTAAGGCGCAGGACCCACGGCTTTATGTGTTCTCCGAGGCACGGGGGTAAAACACCGCCAACTTTCCAACTCTGGGCTGTTACTGAGACTTACTAAACAGAAAGACGCAATAACTAAACCCAGGACCTCGCATGTACAGCCGTACTTGCTAGCCACTATACCACCAAGGCAGTAATGCATATAGTTCAGTGAATAAATTTCTACATCTTTTTCCAGTTTTATACCTATAAACATAAAAAAAACATACAATATGTAAGTTAATTCTTGCATAACCAAATCTAACACAACTACAAGAAGAAAAAAAAAACATTATTTATGAGCAGTTTGCAAAATTATCTTTGTATGGCACAGCGCATTGTAGCGGTCGAACCTTCGGCAATAAACTCAAAATGTCCACGCAAGCAAAACCCATATCCTTATATAAGATAAGCCCTATTTTTATACCGGATGTTATCTTTTTATTGATCTCAACTTGCAGTGACTGAACAGCTTTTACATTTAAAATATATATATTTCACACGCAACGAAACTTAGAAAATTAACGATTAAGTTATAATAGAATACAAGTCATAAATATGCCTTGATAGGAAACTGTTTTAGTGTCTAATATACATAATTTAATAATAGGAAGGATTTCAAAGAATAAGCGATTAAAAATAATCTAAAAAATCAGTTTCTATCTCTTTAGTAGTGTAATTTTTTCTGAAATAAATGACAACACGCTTAAAACAATACAACCTACTAATTAAAAAAGGAATACGAAAATCAGCCTTTAATGAGTAACGTAAACACAACCTAATTCAGTGCCTTATTTTTTAAAGTCAGTCTGAAATATAATAATAAATACTGCTCTTAACGACGTTTTTTTGCGTAGTGGAGCCCCAACGATATTTACTATGCTACTGGGAAGCAATTACTCGGTAATTACCTATTTTGTCCGTCTGTCGCCGCGGGGCTCGACCCGGCATGTTTACTATTGACTGAAATTGATTGCGCAATGAAAGCTAATGGCTAGAGGTCAAATTACTTATTACTCTCAGTAAATATATTTATTATTATTATTATTAAGGATAAAGGGATAAAGAAGAGAAATAATATATTTTTTTCGTTATTTGTTTTTGGTAATTTTAGACGATGATAGATGATATTGTATTGTGAGTGTAATCCAAACAAAAACATCCCTCTGTGTTACGAGCGCCAAATTACTTAATAGTATCATGAATCTAATAAAAATAAATAAATATTAGCAGGTATAAAATTTCATATTGAAAGAAACGTTAAAATTAATTTGTGCCTATTTGCCCAACCGTGTTTCACTTTATCATATAAAACAACCCTCTATAATCGCAATACTATTTTTTCATTAAAATATAGGACGCAAAGTTATGCATTCATGTTTTCAGACTTATTAATTCAATCCATATCGATCTAATATAATGTGAAAGTTTGTGAGGACGGATGGATGGATGTTTGTTACTCTTTCACGCCAGAACGCCAGAACGGATCTGGATGAAATTTGGCACAGAGATAGATTATAGTCTGGAATAGCACATAGGTTACTTTTATCCCGATAAAATGTACGACTCCCGTGGGATAATTTGTTTTTGTCTAGGGACGAACACAATTCGAAGCTGGGATGAGTCGCTAATACTATATTTTGATCGTTTATATGTTTATTACTCCTTCACGCTAAAATGACTGGACGGATTTGGATGAAAAAAAAGCAAACTATGACTTGGAGTAACACAGGTACTATTAGGCACCCTAGAAGCGAAAGTAAGTCGCGTGACACAGATAAGATAAGCAACATCGCTAGAAGAACCTATTTAATTTGAACAGTACAATTTTGTAGTAGTATCAATTCCACCAGGCTAGTGTCTAAATAATTCCGTTTAATCTGTATTCGCTACTGACAGTGAGCTACGATTTACGTCCCGCCCCAAACCTATGTTCCGAGAATTTAATTGCATTCCTTCACCTTTTTTACCCTAATCCAACGCTATGTAGGCACACGATGAACTAATTACAAAACCTGCCCCGGATTTACATTGAATTTATGGGGCAGAAGCGTTATTAAAACCAAAATGTACGTAATGGCTGGTGTCATTTTGAGATTTTTCAAGTCTTCTGTTTGCTAAGGTAAAGTAGGTTATATATTCTAATAAATTCATCTAAGTCATAATAAATATGTGTAAATTATTAGAAATAGTAACGTATATGACATTTAAAAAAAAAATAAGTTAATACATAATTTAATCTGTTGAACGTTTCTTGATACTACATATTTTTAAATTTGAAACAATATTTTAAAATCAGAAAGTTATTCTGTACATAAATATACATTTTCAGTTCAATATGAACTATCGCAGTTTCAGAGCAGGTGTCGCGCGTGATGCTACTAGTTTATAAGACCCTGTTTCCATTACACTATTTTGTGATACAACAATAAGCACGTTTAAAAACTTGTTAAAAGTTATTTTAAGAAACACCTATTATGTGTATAAAATATTAAAGCTATAATATGAAATATTAAAAAAGGTTGCACGTTAACGAATTCTTGCGTATTCAAGAATAAATTGAAGAAAAATTTTTTAAGCCGACATTTTAATTAGCGCAACTTAAGGTCTCAGAGCCAATG
This sequence comes from Argynnis bischoffii washingtonia, assembly GCA_033884665.1. NCBI lineage: Eukaryota > Metazoa > Arthropoda > Insecta > Lepidoptera > Nymphalidae > Argynnis > Argynnis bischoffii. The sequence continues at coordinate 4,411,919 of CM066619.1, read as the reverse complement.
AGCAGATAATTAACCAACTGAATTTCACATAAAATCAATAAATAAAAATTCTAAACACTTAAGAGGATTTAATATTCAGCGGAAACACTTTGAATCATAAAACGTTTATAGCTAATGGAAACCCGTCCATTTAACCTCGCCAGAGATTTATGATGGGATTCGGTTAGACACCGAAAGATCTTCGGATTCGAAGCTAAGGTGTTTTTATAAGGTGGCCGTTTGTCATTTTTTATTTTATCTACACAACTTTGGAATTCACTTTCTATTATATTTTTTACATTCCAAATATGTAGGTATTTTTTTCTTGTGTATACTTAAACTAGCGACACGCCCTCTCTTCGTTCGGGTTCGTCCCTATATATATGAATATAATATGCATGTATCATACATATGTATACGCCTTCCTACTGAATAAAACAATTGTATTAAAATAAAAAAAAGTTGCGTAGTTCAAAAGATTTAAACGTACAAACAGCAGGAGCGACTTTGTTTTATACTATGTAGAGATATTTTATATTCTTTATATTTTGTTGATCTTGTATTAATTTTAAGTACAAACAATCAAATTTCAGTAATTTAAATGGTAAAATAATTAAAAGTTTATAGATAGACGGTATTTAAAAATATCATTTCCTTATGTAGGTACTTTACATATGTTGTGTGGTAATGTGATACTGAATCGTATATTAAAGGTCAACTCGTCTTTTAAGCAATAATGATCGCAAAAATTACACGCCGACGATCATGGTTATGGAAATTGTCACTATTTTAATATTCTATTTTCTTAAATTACATTTAAATGACCAGTTTATGTTTAAATTTAAAAAAATAGCTTTATATATTTTTTACTTTTTCATACTATAAGTACCTATATGTAGTTGAAATGTGGTAGGTTGAAGTGACTCAATAGGTATAGTCAAATAAAGAAAAAAAATAGGAATGGCTTTGAATTTGAATGGATAAAAATTTTCTTGACAATTAATTCAATCAACGAATCTATATATGTATATAAAAAATCGATATGTGTATGTATATTCTGTATGGATTTTAAAACGGTTGAAGCAATTTTGATGAAATTTTCAGGAAATCTTCAGTTTAGCTCAGCGGAAATTATGAACTTCTGTAGCGATCGGAAGTTTGAATGCGGGCGAAGCCACGGATACTGATAGTACTTAATGAAAAAGCTTATTTTAGTAAACATAAGCTTTGTGTGAGTGAAGCCGAAAAAAATGTAGATAATAATTTTTATTTGCCTACTAATTAAATTACGAGTATAGATATTAAAAATTTACAATAACTACTTACAATGTTAATCGACTTGAAATACCATTTTAACTTTGAAACTTTATTGTCTTAAAACATATCTTCTTTATTCTTCTTAGGTAAAAATATAGGAAACGTATGTACACAAAGTAATAACAGAGTTTCACAACAATATACATACTTCAGGATTTTCATTCTGACGAAGTATAACACAGCCCGACAGCATTAAGTTTCCGCAAACGCTGATATATTATGCCACTGTTTAAAAGGCTTACAGTTTGTTGCAACTAAGTAGAGTTGGATGGAATTGCAAAGCTCAGTACAATAAATTGAAGCTAAAATAGATAAAGCTAAAAATACACCCTTAGAAAGTCTCCTTTCCTTTAATCATGGGTTATTTACGCTCAAAATATGTTAGAAGCAGTTTTATGACATTTTATATTATATTGATGGATATTTTATATTGATGGATATGATATATTAAAATATAATTTAAAAAAGCGGATATTTAGATAAGTGATAAAATTCTACATTTTTTCATTTTATAGGATTTTTCCTTTACTTCACCATCACGTAAAAACTACTGAACGTATCATATGGGATTTTGATCAATCGACGAGGGATCGTCTGTAGATAGATGGTTTTAGGCTATTTATTTGATTTCCAATAAACTCTTTATCATTTCTTTTTGACTTACTGTCATAAATATTTTTTTCAGCTAATGAAAACATTTTTTATTCATTTGTTTTTTTTATTTAATCTAAATATTAAGCGAAAAACCTAAATATACATGAAGGTCTCCGAAGACCAAAAAAAAACAATCAAGTACGCCTAACAAAGCGGGTGAAGGCTAATTTTTTAACCGACTTCCAAAAAAAGGAGGAGGTTCTCAATTCGACCGTATATATTTTTTAATAAAATCAGTTCTCTTTGTCCCATAGGCTCTAACGATATGATTGCTTCTTATACAATATAATCGTAAAACGTTCTACAAACAAGTATATGACTATTTATGGTTTATGTTGGGAACATTTTTTACGAGTACGAGTATGAGTTTTCATAATATTTTTATTTATAAGAATTTTATATGAGAGTTCTGTTTTATTTTATTACTAGCGACTCACCCTCGCCCCGCTCGGGTTCGTCCTTGTGTACGTTTTAACGGTTAGTGTAGATTTTTCAGAAATGAGATATTTTCCCACAATAAAAAGTATCGTATATGTTTGACGGCACGTTTGGCTCAGTTTGTAGTGACCCTACTTTCTGCGCCAGTGGTCGCGGGTTCGAGTCCCGCTGGGGGCATTCATTTGTGTGATGAGCACGAATGTTTGTACTCCAGTCATGGGTGTTTATATTTATAATATGTATGTATTTAAAGTTATATATGTGTAGTATATCAACTATCTGGTATCCATAACACAGGCTTTGTAGCTTACCATGGAACTAGATGGTGCTGTGTGTTAATGTCCCAGCATATTTATTATTTATTTATTTATGTTGACCCGGATAACCAGTTATCATCATACCCATCAAAATCTGTCCAGTGATTTTCTTGTGATGCGTTCCTAGACTGACAGACAGACAAAAATTTTAAAAACTGCAGATTCGGCCTCTGTATCGATAATAATGACTATTTCAATAAGATTTTCCAAAAAATATTTAATGTATAGGTTCGACTCAGAAATTTATTATATGTATAGATTATTAATTGTACATATTTACATGTTTATAGGTTTGCAGTTTGTACCCATTAAACATTTTTGAAGGCTTCAAAGACTCAACAACTTTAGACTACAAACTATGTAGGTACTAAAAAGAAATTAAATTATCCTATAACAATGACGAGATTGGCCTGTTTGAACATTATAAAGTTCAACCCATTCATGATAAATTTAAATATACCATTATAAAAGAAATATTTCTTCTACCAAAAATTAAAGAAAACAATAGAACATTCTGTGTATACTCGAGCGGTAGCGCGGAATCGCTTATGCACAAAACTGGCAAATAACACATACGGAAAAAGGGCAACTATGTAAATTATTCCGCGACTTATATTAATAGTTTATCCCCTGATTTATTTAACAAAATTATTAATGACAACATTAAGTCAAAGTTACATTTCTTTTCTGTACTTAAAGGATAGGAATACATGTAATACTCTAGTAATATATTTAGTATCGAATAATGTAGCATTACATAAATCACATTGGTTTTTAATGTCATATTTACTTTAAAAAAATATATAAAACTTTTAATGATAATAAAGGAAAAAATAGCTTCAACTTTCTTACGATCTTTAAAGATTTTTTTAAAACATATAACGCCTAAAAAACCGTAACTGGTATTTAGCTTAAAAAGTTTGGTTCTTAAAGCTTTAAATATTCGAGAATATTCCAACTCATAATAAAATTATGCGATCCCTAATATTCTTTTCGATAGAGCAATATAAAATCGTTTGAACACGATCTGCCTCTATATTGCCTTATTAAAAAACATTACAGCCTATTGCTATTATACCATTGTTCCATTTACAAATATATATTTTTTTATTTGTAACAGATAATATAAATTTATTGTAATTCGATTTTAATTTGTTTTTACGATTATGTTTTTACAGATGCTAAATATGGTCGCTAATATTAAATTTAAAAAAATATACCTATTGAAGGAAATATTAAATAATTTTAAATTGATAAACATACGTACAAACTAACCTAAGAACATGAAGCCATAAAAGTTAATCTAATTCTCTATCCTCTTTGTTATACAAATAAAACCTTTTTTATAGAATAAATCCTCATAATAATGAATTGTATTATTATCGCGTCTAACTTGTAATTTCTGGCGTTGTAGACTTTGACATTATAAAGTACTAACGACTCAACCTCGCTCCGCTTGGGTTCGTACGTTTAAACGATTAGTATGGATTTCGCAGAGATGAGATATTTTCCCGCACTAAAAAGTATCCTAAATATTGACCCGGACAACCAGCTATCACTATACCAAATTTCATCACAATCCGTTCAGTAGTTTTCTTGGGATGCGTTCAGACAGAGAGACAGGCAGACAAAAATTCTAAAAACTATAGGTACTATACTCTGTATCGGACGGACTGCACATATCTATCGATAATAAAGACTATTTCAATAAGATTTTTCAAAAAATATTTAATAATGTACAGATTCAGCTCAATTAGAATTTTTATATGTATAGACTACATTATACATAGTACATAACATTTGATGTTTCTGTATATGTGTATTCAGCTCTTTTTTAACGTCCCGTTAATGGGCACAGGTCTCCCTTCGATAGGAGGTGGATCAGGCAATAATTGACCACGCTCGCCAAGTGCGAGTTAGCAGACTGTGGACATATTTATCGAAAACTTGCTAAGTTCTCTCAGACATGCAGGTTTCCTTGCGATGTTTTCTTACAACCGATTTAATGTTTAGCAATATAAAAATCTGTGCCACAAAAAATAAACCAAATCGCAATACCCACAGCCCTTTTAATGTAACTCAATAGGTTAAAAAGTACGGTGATGTATCTAGGAATATTTGTATCATTAACCTGATTTCTACGAAAAATGGAATATCTGTTTTTGTGTATTGCGTTCGGAAATAGTTCGCAAACTCAAATCATTTTATTTCCCAACGAGCTTCTATCAGCACTCTAGTACATTTCTAGTTTGTTTATAACTACTAATCAAATAAAGTGTGGAGGGTTCATTTTAGATTTGGGTCTAGTGAATGTTTCGAAAAAGGAATGATATTAAAGCATTAAGTAACATTTTGACTAAAAAAACCTATTTTAAAGCTCAGTCAAGTACAATTATCGGACCACCATTACTAATGCAAATGTTTGTATGTTTGTGTGTTTGTTACACTTTCACGCTGAAACAGCTGGACAGATTCGGATGACATTTAGTACTTAGAATTAGTACACCTGGAGTAACATATGAGGTAGGCATAGGCATAGGCACTTAGGAAAATACCTAAGGAAAGCAAGGATAAGCCGCTAGTTTATATATAAACTAGCGACTCACCCCCTCTTCGCTCAGGTTCGTCCCTAGGTTGTTTTCCATTACAAACCTTCATTGCCATTTTCATTCCCTTAAGGGATGATTTCTGGGATAAAAACTATTCTAGGTCCTTCCCAAGGTCTCAAACTATCTTTTCACTAAACTTTATCTAAATCGGTTCAGTAGTTTCGGAGCCTATTCAGTACAAATAAACAAACAAACAAACCAATCTTTCCTCTTTATAATGTTAGTATCAATAATGAAATAAAAAAAATCAGCTTTATTCATAAAATGTTCAAGAGTATTCCAATATATGAACTTAATCTCGTTACTCGTTTCTATACGTATAGTTAGGTACCCAACGATGACCTAATATCTCTTGTGCTTACTTCTACTTAGTTAATGAAGTTTCGAAACAAATTGATAAAGTTCTTGAACAATTTTAATCGATTATAATATCAATTACAGTTAGCTAAAGGAATTTTTCGTTTCCAATTGATATTTAACCTCTACATCCTTGTTTTTTCATCGAACTAATTAAAAGTCATTACTGTCTAAGCTAATTGAGAGAGTTAATTAAATGTTTTGTTAGAGTTTTTAATGCAATAATTACGTTACAGATAAGTTTTTATTTGTAATTGTAAGATGTACCTAATTGCTTTGATGGTTGCCTGAAATTCTTTGATTTCAATTAAAATAAAAGTATAAAATAGTCTAAATAAGTATTTTAAAATAATAACTAAGTATAAAAATGTTTAAAATTATCTCGATATATTACCATATTTTTTTTACCTAAAACTTATATTATATACTAGCGACTCACGCTCGCTTCGCTCGCGTTCGTCCCTAGGTACGTTTTCACGTTAGCTATGTTTATACATTAATAGTAGCTTGCTACTTCTAAGATATTCATTTAAATTATATATCGATTTACGTTACGTACGTACGTTATTGCGTACGCCGTACGCGGATTTTGTTCACAATTTCATGGGTTTTAATTTTTTTTTTGCGGAACCCTGATTCTTTTCTAAAATAAAAGTAGCCTAAGTTACTCCTTATAACAACAGCTATCTGCCAGTGAAAGTCCCGTCAAATTCGGTCCAGCCGTTTCGGAGATTAGCCGGTACAAACAGACAGACAGACAGACCGACAAAAATTGTAAAAAATGTTGTTTTGGTATGTGTACCGTGTACACATCCATATGCATTTAGTAAAACGCGGTTTTTTTAATATTACAAACAGACACTATAATTTTATTTATCTGTATAGATGTTACATCCATTTTAGATACAGATGGTAAGCTGATGCTATAAAGGATAATTAATAGTTAATAGACAAAATAGAGCTAAAATCCAAGGCAGAACTCAATGGTTCTCACGGAAAATGAGGACATTACAGGACTCTCTGCAAGAGATGCCGCTACTTGGTATGACATCTGATGCCATGCAAACGCGGCACTTATTTGATAAATATTACAAAATTGAATTTCCGTCAAGGGAGGACTGGACCAATACCCAGATATCCTATAAAACGGATCCCTAGTCTGGTACACAGACGGTTCCAAAATAGGAGCAAAGACTGGCTGCGGGATACATGGAGAGCGACCGAGGTTCAGCAAAAGCGTACATCTCGGACAATTCGCCTCCATCTTCCAAGCAGAAGTCTATGCCATCCTAGAATGTGTAGAAGCCAATCTATACATAGATTGGCTTCTACACTACACAGCACTACACAAATCAAACTATTTATATAAATTCGGACAGCCAAGCCGCACTACTAGCACTAGACTCAAACATAGTCTCATCGAAGCTAGTAGAACAGTGCATGGACCGATTAAACTTCTTAGCAAAAAGAAATAAAGTAGTACTAAGATGGGTACCGGGTCATGCAGGGATAGTTGGCAACGAATGTGCCGATAAGCTTGCTAGAGAGGGAGCTCTTGGCTCGCAGCAGGGTCCTGAGCCTTTCTGCGGAATACCCAAGAGCTTAGCTCAAAGAACCCTAATGATAGCATGTCTCAAGACTGCAAAAAAGGACTGGAATGAGTCAATTGGAATGATTCACTCCAAGACACTGATTAAAGCCTATGACAAAAGGTTTAACAACCTTATGCTAGCGCTAAACAGAAAAACCTTACGATTACTGGTAAGGACTCTTACTGGACACTGCTGCTTAAACAAGCACATGTTCAACATGGGACTGAGCGAAACGCGAACCTGTAGAATATGCATGGAGGCAGATGAAACGCCACTTCATCTTCTATGGGAATGCGGACCGCTCATGTACAAGCGTAGCATTCATCTAGGAAAACAGTTTATAGGCCTAGATGAAATAAAAGAGTGCAAACCTAAGAAAATCCTGCAATTTTTAAATTCTGCAGGGTTCAATGGTTCACTCTAATGAAGAATGTGGCGATCACAATAGACCAGAAATGGTCGCAGTGACACCATAGCCGCAAATAAGAAATAAAAAAATAATAATAGACAAAATTGAGATTTATTTAAATTATCTAAAATGCATAATATCCTCTTAGTCAGTCTCTTTGTTTCTCGAAAGATGCCTTTTTAAATACTTAAATATATTTAAGGTTAGGTTTATCTACACCATACGTTATTAATCAGCGATACACATAAGCAGCTTCTAATATTTTGAATTCATATTGAAATAACAATATAGGATTTAAATACTTACTCGTCATTTCGTCGACTCGTTATTCTTTAGTTACACTCTTACTAACATCGAACTTCAAACTGAAATTTAGAATAAGAAATATAATTTACCACTAAACCTAGACGTACATAATAAATGCTTTCTAATTAACCCTCTAATGGTATTGACTATTGAACGCAAGGGTGATCTATGTTTGCTTAAGAAGAGAGTCACGCTCGACCTCTATCGTTGGCGTTTGCGAATAATTTGCTACATTTGCATACAATGCAGAATGTGTTCACCAAATAAACGGGACAATGAGTGGGTAGAGTGACGTGTAATCGTTTCTAATTGTGGACTTCTTTGACACCTATACTATATATAATTATATTAAAAAATCACTAGCCATCTATAATGTGAAGGATAATTTCATGTATATTTTTATATTATAAAGCCGATGAATTTCTTTTTTGTGTTTGTTTGAGCGCGCTTATCTCTACGAGTAACTGTCTGATTTGAAAAACTGATTTAGTATTTTACAGCCTATTTATTGAGGAAGCTTATAAGCTGTCTAACATTACGCTATAACCCTTAGGAGCAGAGTAATCATATTTAAAACATACAAACAGGACCAGAGAATTCATAGCAGAATTGCAAATGTTTCCAACTTAACCCTTTAAATAAAGCTAAAAACTGTTCAAATCATCAATCAAATTTTGGTTCCCGATATTTCGAATGTTTTACAGCAAACATGGTCACGGGAGAAATTGTCTGCTGTAAAGCACTCGAAACGTCGCATCGGGTACCAAAATACAAAAAATATAAACGTGACAAAATCCTAAAAGATAGTTTTAAAATGTAAAGTCATTATAACTTTATGTAAATCTAAGTAAAAATTACAAGATAATAGTTTTTACATAGGTACTTATGGAATTACCATAGAGCTACATAGGTAATGGCTTCACATACGCAGCATTTCTTAATTTTTGTAAATAACTAGACATATGGTATATCTTTAAGGATTTTTAAAGCAATAATATTATTTATGCAATTTACATTCATTAAGATAACAAAAAAATAAGTAACTAACACTTTTCTATCTTACTGTACATCAATTATAATCGAATCAAAAAATATTAAGAGAAAGCAATTACTCCACATATTGGATTTTTTTCAGTACTAGGCAAAATATGAATTACATACATAAATACAGTAATACGTATAATACCTAGAAGTTCATTATAACTATGCTAAGATCAAAGCGATACTACTAGTAAGCGATACTTACAACAGCAAGTGAAACAGGGTCGACTTGAAGGTGAGTGGGTTCGAATATCGCCTAGAAATATGTGTCACTATTTTATTAATAACTAAGATTTATAATATACGTACCTAAATTCTACAAACAATTTCTTAGCTTTTGACTTTAATAATGGATACTTATTTATTCTACTTGATAGATTAATTTTAGAAGTCTAGACTATACAAGAGGCTTATATTATAAAGTTTTGATTACTTTGGAGCAAGTCTCTTGAGTCAAAAAAGAAAGCATTTTAGATTGATTTCTGAAAATATTTGACGACCCGTCCCGACTTTGTTACAAAGTAAATATTCTTCTGGGATTTTAGTTATAAGACTAGCGACTTACCATCGCTTCGCTCGGGTGCGTCCCTAGGTACGTTTTAATTTTTTTGAGCGAAACCCTAATTCTTTTTCTAAAATAAAAGTAGCCTATGTTGCTTCTTATAATATCAGCTATCTGCCAGTGAAAGTCCCATTAAAATTGGTCCAGCCGTTTTGAAGATTAGACGGAACAAACAGACAGACAGACAAAAACTTAAAAAATTGTGTTTCTTATAAGTACCGTATATAATTCCATATGCATTTAGTACAAAGCTGTTGATTTTGACATTACAAACAGACACTTCAATTTTATTTATCTGTATAGATACAATAATATGTCTAACGTCGCACAATTACAGCTATTGTATAGACTTTGTTTTAGATTAGAGTAACTTATATCCTTTTTCATATCCCAGGTTACGTACGTGTTAAAGTCATATTAGCCTGACGTATCTGGGAATGCTATAATTATCATATTGTCCAAAGAGAAGTTTAACACGTCCAGTTAGTTCTTTAGTTAAAGAGGTGTAGATTATTATATAGAAGTTAAGTATTTACTTAATATGTAACTTAATAATATTAAGTCTTATGTAAAAGCACAAATAACATGTTATTCTAATGTACGAAGTAGCGTGATAGTGAAAGCTAATAACTTAATGATAGACATCACAAGCTGCGGAAAGACGCCAAGATTTATCTTGATTTCACCGTGGTTACACGTAAAAGAACTTCGTTTAGTAACTTAGTTCAACTTTCCCGGTCCAATACATTCGGGAAAATGGAGATCGTTGTTCAAGTGATAGTAATCTAAGGGTGTCTATATACACGGAACCCTAAAAGTTCAATTTGTAATTAGGTTTTTATGGAATTCTCCTTAACGTACGTATATTCGCTTAATTCGTATCAGTTACATAGTTAAATAATGTATTATGTTATGTCAGATAATGCGGTAACCGCAACATTGATCTTGTTTAACTTAACTAGCATCGCTTATTACATTTATAGAACAAAACAGTTAACAAAAAAGTAAACTTTACAACGGTAAAAACATTCTCAATAGGTATTTAAAATTAATCTTTTTTGAAGTCGGTATAAACATAATATGTAAGAAACACAAATATGAATTAACAATACAACTTGGTTTTCCTATGATGTGCACTTGTAAAAAGAACATGTACATATAAAATGAGAATAATATATGTAAAGGTTTCAATGTAAATAAAAATAGGCATATAGGTAGAGTCACAGGGAGACACAACCTTTCAAACTTAGTCATTAAAAAAAATCATCGATTAAACACATTGATCTATTATATTATTTTACGAGAACTCAAACCCAATAATTAATCGATGTGTAGGTGTAGTTGATTGTAGGTTGTAAACTCCCTACCACGTTACAACTAGATTCAGAACAAATGTAGCACGAACTGAATTCTGCTATTTCAAGGACTTAATCAATGGTATAAGGTAGAATAAGAAATAAATTTCAGTTTGGGCCGGGATTTAAAGGGACAGGTTCTTTTCTATCAAACTGCCGAAAGCCGTTCGTCCAATCAAAACGAATAGCCTATTCTCCCTTGAAAACATCCAATCACAAGACCAATCTGCCATACAACATGGATTTATGGTGCAATATTCCTATTTTCAAAACTTTGAAATCTAATCCACATTCCTCATAAAGATAAAGTCTTTTATGTTTTATCCGCTTAATTAAAATATATCTAATTTTAATTAAGCGGATAAAACATAAAAAGTTTAACTTTTAATTTCAGATAAAATAACTTTGGTAATTTAAATAAATTTTAACTGAATAAATAAGTATGGGTTAGAATTTAGATTAAATAGATTTTCAGAGGAATACTGTGATGTATATAATAGCAGTTGATAACACTTATCAACTTATGATATAATAACTTCGATAAACGATATTTATAGAAAAAAAAACATATCTGTACTTGGTTCCCGTTGCTGCAATATGTGTGAAACCCTGACTAAAATAATGAGACGGAGCATGGAGGCGATAATGACTGAAGCCCAAAATAATATTATAATTAGCCTTTTTATAATACTGTTGCTGCTACTGTACTTGTACTATATGTAAAAAGAAATAAAATAATTAGTATTTAGTATTATCATAAACAAAAACTGACATAAAATGTCATAAAGCATCATAATATTTAAGAACTTTAATTGATATCGTATCTAAGTATAAAAGTTAAAATTATTATTATTATTTATAAGCATTAAAACCGCAGACTTAATTAAGACTTAATAGTAAGCTAGAATGTAATAAAAATAACGTATTTTTACAAAAAATGTTAGCGGTCTTAAATACGAAAAATTTAATCTCCAAAATTCTTAATGGACTCTACCTTAACGTTATTTACATTACTTAGACCACATTGATGTTAACTTAAATCTCCTCTTAATGTTTTTTTTCCATAATTGCTAAATGTAAGATATGGACCAGCTAGATGCTGAGCGTTAATTGAAAACCAGCGTCGGCAGTTTTATAAAAAACGTAAACTATAAGGCGGCTTTTATACAATCCTGTAAAGCGCAAAATGCTACAAATTACCACTTGACACTGAAGCCTGCTGACCTAAAAGTTAAATGCTGTAAAAAGGCTTAATTAATACCCTTTTAAGTAATTATTTTGCACAGTGCGTTGCATTCTTAAAAATTTAAGTATATATACAAACAATAGCCATACATATAGGTTATACTTATATTAAATTTTCAACGTTAGCAAGGGTTACTAAAGTTTTAATAAAAGCTTTGTTCAATTTTAACTGAAAACGTTAATGAAAATAGTTCCGAGACCATATCAAGTCCACTCGTAGAGCGTAAACATCGTGCAAAATTTGAGGTTCGAAGCAATTAATATTTCAATGGCGTACGAGTAACGAGAATAACGTGTCAATATTGCACGTATTATAATAGGTAGGTGCTTGGACAAAATTTATTTTAAATAACTTTTTTCTCAATTTAAACTCGCCAATCACCATTTTTTTAAATTAAAATTTTAACATAAATTTTAACATTTTTACATACATTCAAATGTGTCTAAGGCTGCCTACCTCCTTTAGAAGATGGTATACCGTGTGCGCAAGCGATCCTTTAACAATCCCATTGTACCATGGCGATAAGGTTCCGCTATGAATTTTAGTGAGTAAGTGTTACATTCCCCCGACTATAGAAGGTCGACAAGGACCCCATGATGGATTTCCCCAACAACATTAAAATAGAAAGCCTACCCAACGAGTTAGGATGACACAGACAAGCCTATATCCGTCTTTCCATTAAAATCTTTAAGGATTGTATTTTACAATACAATAGGTAATCAGTTAACCCTTTTTCAAAATGTGTGTAATTAGTATCCTAGTGATAACAAGCTTTGTTTGGGAAACCAAGTGAAGCGGGTTCAAACCCCTCATCTCGAACATCTGATATTTTCATATGCTAATCATTTTCAATACGATTAGGTACCACTTGTCTTACGGTGCAGGAAAACATTGAGAGGAAACCTGCACGTTTAACAGAACCTAACTAGTTTTCGAAAAAACTGTGAAGGTCAACTCGTATTTGGCGCCCGTAGTGAATTATGGTCTGATCTCTCTCGTATTGAAGGAAAGCCCGTTCTCAATAGTGGGACATTAAAAAGGGCTCAATATACCTATACATACATGGGTTAAAATGAAGTCTATCCTAAAAAATTACAAAAAAGCAAAAAGTAACAAGTTTCTTTGTTTATACTCTATTTTGAAAATGAAACTACCGTTGAAGCGTCACACTCGGTACGACTTTAGTGCTAATTTTAAATAAAAAACCGACCAAAGCATGAAACTCAAGCGGGGTTAAACCATTTTGACTGTTTATTTCAATAAATTATAATTAAGTACTTTAACAATTACATAGTTTAAGTATATCTTGACTCAACGCTAAATATTCATACTGTCTGCATCTAAGAACCTTGTTAATTATCAAACGAGTCGTGATTTTCTTCCTGCTCATCACTTAACCTTTGATTAAGTTCACTCTACTACACAATATAAATAATTACAAATATAGTTTGTCAAAATAAAATCTTATAACATTTGAATAGAGTAGGAAATCCTGTATCAATCTTGTAAAGTTGCAGCATTTTTGCAATACGTATAATAAAAGCGTTGGCTCCTGCTTTCATTATATGAGCAAAATCGATCAATATTAATCATTAAGGCAGCCGATCGTGAATGATATCGTTTCCAGACTACTGACATGTGAAAATATTATACGTAAAATGGAAATGTTTTTTCAACTTACCCGGAAATAGGGATTCAGGCTTTTTATCCTTTTTCTGGTAACACGAATATGTCTTTATTATTTTTATTTTAATAATAATAAAAAAATAGTTAAGTGCAAGTTTGACACGCACTTTGGTGATTCCGTAGCGTGAAACATCAAATTTATATTATTTTTTAATATACTAGCGTCTCACCCTCGGTTCGCTCGGATTCGTATCTAGAAAAACAGATACAAATCTATACCACTGGAACAGTACATTTTTCCGGGATATGGCCCATGTGCTATTCTAGACTATAATCTATCTCTTTTATTTAATGACCTATCTTTTTTTATTTTTCATTACTTGTATAGTGGTACAAATGGGACATCTATTCAATTCAAGCCATCTAGCTCGAGTAGTCTACGAGTAATATGGCTGCGACAAACAGACAGACGAACATCGAGAAACAGACGGACATGACGAAATTATAAGGTTTTTGCTCTTTGGCTACGGAACCCTAAAACACGCTACACAGATTTTATGAGGGAAGCTAGAAAGTTCCTCTAAGTTGGGGATCTGTGAAATGTACATAGTATATACATATTTAAACTACGAGCAAATACTAAGTAAATTGCCAGCAAAGTCGCGACTGGGACTCGAACACGTTGAAGTTTGTCTTAAAGACAGACATTATGCACCACCATGTTAAGCGTTCGTCGATTTTACAAGGTCAGTATAAAATCTCTTTAATTACTTATTGACTAAGGTGCACCGACTTAAAAATCTTTTTTTTTTTTGGATTTTGTTCTTGGAATTTTATGGGACCACCCACGAAGCCTGACTTATTCATTCAAAATAATCACTGTCGAGGATATCACATAACATCACACAAGGGCTGATATATGAATTGAGTACCTACTTTATGTACCAGACATAACATTTATTAGAAATCCTTTTTAAAGTATTAAAATACAGCCTGCACGCTAGACAAGTAGTAGATTTCTTCCAGTAGACGGTCATGTTAATGTATTTTAGTCTAGTAAAAAAAAGGATATCTATTGTTTCTGCGTATGTTTGTTATCCTTCAAACTGAAGCCGCTAAATAATATAGAATTTGGATGAATTTTAGTACGTAGACTATGACTACGCATCTACGGATGAAAACGAGTGAAACATGGATATGTCAATAGTATAACATTATAATTGTATTTATTATATCTGAAACAGTTTAAAGTGATTAGTTAACATGATTGAAATTTATTACACTCGGTGGCTAACGTTTAATCAATCGTTAATTGGTAAGTGATGCGTGATCTCTACCTAAATTTCTAATTAAAAAGGCATTAATTCAAATTAATTAATTACTTTATATGTATTTAAAATATATTTGTTATTCTATATAGCGAATGTATAAATACAATTATTTGATTGTTGAGATAGAAATTGTATATGTAAACAATTATATAATAATTTAATTAACCATAGAGAATCGAGGACGTTAACAATAAATACGCATTATATACATGTAACTAGCGACTCACGCTCGCTTCGCTCGGATTCGTCCCTAGGTTGATTCCCCATACAAACTTTCAACCCCATTTTCACTCCCTTAAGGGATAATTTCCGGGATAAAAAGTATCCTATGTCATTCCCAGAGTCTCAAACTATCTTCTCACCAAATTTTATCTAAATCGGTTCAGTAGATCCAAAGATTACCACTTACAACCTTACAAACTCACAAAATTTTCCTTTTTATAATATTAGTATAGATATACTTAAAAGCATGGCATTTTGCACAATAAAGGAGAATGGGCAACTTTGTATGGGATTCGTCCCCAGAGTGTATCAAGTTGAGACATATGTCATTTTAAAGATCAGAAGTATAGTTTCAATTTATTGTATGACACCAATACTGAGACTCGTGCAGGGAAAGAATTATGAATCATTTAATTTTATTAAATTCGTGAAAGTAAAACAGTATAATTTAGATTGTACAATATTTTCATAAATATTATTTTATATCGTACCGTGCCGTCTGTTTCTACACACCTTCGCACATATTGGACTTTTGCAGCCCTGTACAGGATAGCTGAATGAATAAATGAGGAAGAATTGAGCAGGTTACGATGGGACACTATAGGGTTATTGGAAGTTCGAAAAGAGGGGAGACAACGCGATGATGCTCAAATCTGGTCACCTGTTCTGTTTTCGGGTGACCAACAGTCCCAAGGTGGTGTCGGGTTTATCGTATCTTGTGATGTCTTGTACAGCATGGTAACTATGTACAGCTTGAACGCATCCAACTGATTCCGACTGAAGAAGTCCACGTTCCTGCCAGTACCACACCAAATACAAAACCCCTTAAGCTTTCAGCTGGAACTCCAAAACCGCTTTGATTGCGATAGCGATGTGGCTACTTTTAACAATGGGTTTCTCAAAGGTGTCGAATCAGTTGGGTTCTAAACACACTCTAAAAATAGACCCAAAAAGATTTCTGACCCTACTCTCGAGCTCGTGGCAGAAAGGAGAAAGATGATCTTACAGTCATCCAAACACTCCAAAGGTTTTCGAGGTTTTTTGATTTATCTATTGGGCAAAACCGGCTAGTACAGTTCAAAATCGACGACAATAGGATTATATTATCTATTCCCGAGTTTAGTAATGGGAGAGATCGCGAAATTTTATGGATAGCTATTGACATCAACGCGACAACCCATCAGTCTGGAGAATGATTAAGGGCCAAGCTAACTCGACACTATACCGAAGAAATCCCGGACGTCACTAAAACAGATTAAGAACAACAAAGCACCGGGTGCAGGTGGAACTACGGCTGAATTTCTGAGAATGTTACTTAATTCCATCATACTCGAGGGAAAACCCCACAATTATGGAGCAGAAGCGTAGTTGTACTGTTCTGTAAAAAGGGCGATAATGCCTTGCTAAATAATTTGACTCATCTTGCTTCTGATCCAGGTCTACAAGTTGTTTCAATAAAATAATTCATAGTTCTTCCATGTAACTGTCTCACTGCTGTACAATAAAATAAAGCTATTATTATAACCTTTAAAGTGATGTACATACGTCATACTGTTTTAGACTTTCACGGGCTTAATAAAATTAAATGATTCATTCCCTGTTCTTTCCCTGCACGAGTCTCAGTGTTGGTGTCATACAATAAATTGAAGCAATTTTTCTGCTCTTCAAAATGACATATGTCTCAACTTGATACACTCTGGGGACGGAATGCCCATTATCCTTTGTATTTGTAAATATTATGATTGAAAAAAATTTTAACTTCTCTAAAGTTACTCGTACAATTGAAATCACTTCTTGTCAATATGTATATTGGTACTCATTATCTAAACAATTTTTTGCCACAACTAAACAATATTTTTTTAACAGTTAAATTAGTATTTACGAGATTTGGCAGACGTATATGGGTTTTGATTATGCACTTTTTTATCTCGAAGAATATAAATTTGTCCTCGAAATAGAGGATAAATAAAGAATAACTAGAGATGTCAGCGTAGGAAAAAGCTAGGAAAAGGCAGGAAAAAATACAACTTGGGTACCTAGATTTTAAGAATACGAAATTTTAAATATTTTTAAGCCAAGCAAGTCTTTTTTTTTTCTTGACTAATCATTGGAAAAGAATGTCGCAAGCAAGAGTGAAGAGTGGTGATAAACTGCTTACTTTGATAACACGCGGCACTGTGTCGCAACTCGCAACCTACCTGCATTCCTTTTGTAAATATATTTAAGGGACCAAGATAAGAGAAATAGTGTTTAAATCCAAGATATTACAGCAATATAATATTAAGTAATATTTATTTCGAACCATAACATACCACATATAATAACATATCAATTTTATATAGGCCTCGCAAATAAGCTCAGAAATCGAAATGAAACTATTTATTGACGTAAAATATTGCCAATCATCGGCGAGGTTAATTTAAATTCTGAATAAATCTTTATAGCAGTTTTTTGGATAACCAAACTTATATTATATTTTATTGCAGTAAAAAACCATAACCTTTTCTTTATATAGTCGAAATATTTGATTTGTCTTATTTATCTTTAATTATTTGCAAAATTTTTAATTTCCAAGTATTCAAAATTCCGCTTTATTTTAAAGTTATCAAAAATTTCGAATTTGTTTTTTTTCCAATTTTTGGATCTTTGTTGGGCGTTAACAACAATTTTAACTTCCCAAAGAGTTTGAGAATATTTTAATCTTAACCAAAACTGTTAGGTAGGTACATACTATATTGATTCCAAAGTTTTTATATTTCTTGATTAGGTTTATTTACCAAAATCTCTAATAAAGATTTCTACGGACAGCTATACTTTAACTATAAAAAATAGAAATTAATTAAAATTATCCAAAAGTATTTTTTTACACATTTTTCTAACTACATTTCTTAACGAGTAAATATAAAACGTACTGCGAATTGTGAAACGAACAAACTTACATTCAAACAACAAACATCACCTACATTCTATCGAAGAGATACACCAATTGTCATTCTCTGTTTACGCATTCCATTAGTTTAATTAAAATTGATGACTTAGTAGCACACGACGCCTCCATTCAATTGTGAACGCCAACGTATACTTTGCACTTCACTTCTCGGAAACCAAGCCAGGATCGAACGTTACGAAATAAAATAATAATTCTATTAAACACTTATCCACAAGTCTTTACGTAACATTGCGTGATTCTATAGTTAAAGCGATTGGGACAAATACTATCTTTTTAAGCCGATTTTACCGAGATCAGTATATGTATAGCCAATTTATAATTGCCTCTAAGAAGAATTACTTTCGCAAATGTAATATAACTATCATCATTGCTTATTTGAACCTTAGTAAAAAATATATTAATCATTATAAAACTTAAACTTTAAGGATTTTTAACCTATTTAGTAGCGGTTAATTTTAAACACGTTTGCATTGGCTTAATTTTTAACTACATATGTAAAAAATTCAACTTAAATCTACCGATGATGGAGACAGAGAATAGGATAGAATAATTCTTTAATGGCTACTAGAAAAACCTTCAAATATGGGCTTATTCGAATATATTTAACGAGAAACATAGTTAGCATACATAGTCCCGCATATAATTTTCTAAAACTATAACTATAATCTATAATAATAATGGTAGCGACTTGATTTAAATTCGTGAAGAATTAACTAGCTGAACTTACTAACTCTTTGTACATTCTTGAGCACCGCACTTGTCTTCTTAGATTTGCATAAAACATACTCTATTGTAACAAGATATGAACAGTACAATAGAAAACAGTTCAATATGAATACGATTTGTTAGCTTGAACTAATGATATACTCGAAGTTCAGTACGCTTATAATAAGTAATCGCTTAAAATATATATTATAATATATATTATATATTATAAATATATATATATTATAATAAGTAAAACGCTTATAATTAGTCAATACTTAATGTAAAGCAAATCAAGACCCTCGCGTCTATTTGAGTTTAAAAGTTTTAAACTCAAAAGACTGCAATGAAATTAAATTTTATTCAATTAGACTAATACAAGCACTTTTGAATCGTCATTTTAATTTAAAGAGCGTTAGTGTAGTTAGTCCCTGGGGAAGCTACCATCGTCTCGGAAAGCTGTTTTGCTGGCCGGCGAGAAATAGCGATAACATTATATTGTTATTTTTTACGAATAGAATATGTCTTATTGATATGGCATGCCTCATTAGTTGTGTTACATTATAATGTGAATTAGTGGAGTGCCTGCCTATTATATACGTTTTAAGCTAAGTAGAACGATTTTAGATGTCCGAAAAGCGTTTAACTTAAGTTATAGTCTACGTTTACTTAAACTTAAATTCATTACTAAGAAAAAAAATACCATACAAAATTTACAATTCTCAAGCATCTTTATACTACCTGCAATCAAGTAAAAGGTAAAGGATGAACTAAAGTATAGTAAGTACTGCATTCATGCCTTTGGCGTGGACTATCTGTGTCACCGAGTATCTGAACCATTCATTTGATCGACGGTATACAATTTCATACAAAGAACGTGCTTCTCGTTCGCCTATCTAGATGTAAAAGGACTTTTTTTCATTGTACCTGTTCTTTATCTCGTCGTGAAACAATAAAATAGCACTACTATTCAATAAGCGCCCTACATATGTCAGTACAAATTTTGTTATTAATACAACGTGATAGATTTAAAAATATTACTGTTAAGCATCTTTGGTTAAGGCCAAAATTACCTGCAAAGATACAAACAGTAATTAAGAAAAATTAAAAAGCTGGACTACCTGAAAAATATTAACGTACAATTTCGTACTTACTCTTAATCTATAGGTACATGTAATAAAATTGTAACTAAGCCGAATCTGTAGACATTATTATCGATATAGAGGCTCAATCTATAGTTATTACAATTTTTGTCTGCCTGTTTATCTATCTGTCTTTGACCCCATCACGGAAAAACCACTGGACGGATTCTGATGAAATTTGGTATGATGATAGCTGATTATAGTGGTCAACATGTAGGATACTTCTTGGTGCGGGAAAATATCTCATCTCTGAGAAATTTATACTAACCTTTAAAAATATATGTAGCTAGGGGCGAACCCGAGCGGAGCGATTGTGAGACGCTATTAGGAATATAAAAATATTATTTTTGTATTCGAGTAACTTCTAAGTATTGAAACGGCTGGTTCGATTCGGATGAAGAATAGTACACACATAGATTATGACCTGGAGTAACACATAGGCTACCTACTGTTAGGTTAGAGAAAGGAAAGCTACTAGCGAGGGTAAGTCGGTAGTTAATGGCTAATAATATGTACTCAGTATCCTATTCACACCTATAAATAAGACTAAAACGACACCTCATGTGATAAAATTCATTAAATCGTTTAACCTGCAGAACGTATCATACAAATATAAATAAACTAGCGTTTCGCCGTGGCTCCTATCGCTTAATTTATTTCAATACCTATCCAAACCTTTTTTTAAGGGTTGAATTTCTAAAAAAAAAAATTATGAGATAAGTACCTACAATACTACCTAATAGACATGAGAAATCTATCAAGTTATAAGTTCTGATATTACGTGATTAATCAGTGAGTGAGTTAGTTGTATTTAACTTTTATATTATAAATACCTACATACATATGAAAAACATCGGTCGGATAAAAATATCGGTAATTTAATACAAGAAAATGTATTTGATATATGATTCACACAGTGAGATATGAAAACATGTAGGTACTCGTATGTTAGATAGGTACTCGAACCTTTCGTATTGCATCTTAAAGACTTTAATAGCTTGATGACCACCTGAATAGGCGTAGGCGTTAACTTGTTTATAAAGGAAGTATAAACATGAAGTAAGCTGTAACCAAAATGGGTTTGTTATATTTGAGTTATTGTTAGTGCTAATATAAATATTGACATTTAAAACTGCGATAGACATGTGTGTATATAGGACATGGGTAGGTACTAAAAGATAGGTTGGCAAGTAATATATAACTGCAATACTTTAAATTATATATTACTATATATATATATATATATATATATATATATATATATATATATATATATATATATATATATATATATATATATATATATAATTTTTTAACAATAAAGGGTTTAGTAAATATTTTTTATGAGATCAACCGTTTCATTGAAAAAAAGAGTTATGATAATAAATTCAAAATTTGCGAAGTTTGGGCATTCGTTTAATGAGAAGGAATGTTTGTACTCCAGTCATGGGTGTTTATATTTATAATATGTATATATTTAAAGCTATATATGTGTAGTGTATCAACTATCTGGTATCCATAACAGAGGCCTCGTAGCTTATCATGGAACTAGATGGTGTTGTGTATTAATGTCCCAGCATATTTAATATTTATTATATTATATCGAGTAACATACGCACTTAAAATATACAAACAAATTAAGCATTTCCTCCCTTTTGAAGTCAGTTAAAAATTAATGTATATAATGATGCACCTTCTTGCACTTAATTGAGCCGTTACATAGCACTATTTTCCACGTGCGTGGGTTGACTGAAAGAAATCTCTTCTAGAAATAAATCACCCTTTCCCTATATGTCATTTAAAATACAATACTATTTTTCATAAGTGTACATAAAAATAAACTTGTTTGTCTCTTTGTAACGAATGTTAATTAGTATTCATTACAATTATAATAACAAGAAGAAAAGTTTAATTAAGTATATATTAATTTACATTTCCAATGCACATTAAACATAAAGTTTGCGCGTTTTAAATATTTCTTGGAAGCTGCATAATTCTTGAAAAATATGACTGGCAAAAATGTGAAGCAATTTCGTGCGTCAAAAGTCCCAGAATTAATCATGTCACCGCAACATTAAATCATTAAAATGTTTACAACAAAGACGGATAAAAGTGGCGACAATGAAGTGTATGACGGATGCCATTTATGTCACGGAAATATAACGTGCGCTCTCCTTATTTCTGTAATGAATTTTACATTTTTTCCTTAAAAGTTTATATTGTCTTTATACATATATATCATTCTGGTGTATGTATGTTTGTAATTCTTCTACTCTTACACATATTGACCGAATTTTATGATTTTTTTAAGTAAAATTTCTTTACACACGCTTGACGTGGGGGGTAAGCTGGTGAATGCGTTACGAAAAAATGTACGTACGTTTGTTGCCATGGTAACCGTTGTTATTGTCTGATAAATAATATATAATACAATATTCTTTTCTTAAATGATATTCTATAGATATATCATTGTAATATACCTAATATGCGTTATTTTTAGTACGTCACTTATCCTAATTATTCAAAACATAAATTGAATTTCATAAAGAGTACCGATAACCTTCAGAAGTTTTACTTCTTGCGCGTGTACACATTCATACACGCACTCTTTAATTTTTTTGTATATATGAGCTCACCTAGACGGTTCGTAGCTATAGTTGAATCTAATAGAGAGCGCTGATATTCTGATTTTTTTTTTAATTTCTATCCAAACTAGTCTGCAATCATCAGGGCATCGTCTGCCTACCAGATCCACTAGTTTTTCTCATAAAACGTCTTACTCTCGTATAAAAATTAATATACCTATGCCTAATCATAAAAATATAATATTCAATAAATATTTGCATTAATTACACAGTTTTTTAGCCTTACTGAACACGAATGCACGGAGTCGGTAATTGACTCGTTATATTATTATTAGCATAAGCAAGGAAATCAAAAGATAGTAGAGGTTGGAGTGTTATTTTATTACTTTATCTTTCTCATCATTATATGCAAACAATATTTAACTTAGAATATTTAGTAAATAGCAGGATAATAACGTTACAAGTACGTATGTATGAATATATCTCAAACTTTTCAACGAGGGAAATAACGAGAGTTGCAACATTAACTTTTACAAAAGTTTAAAATAACTAAAGTTAGAATGAACTTTTAAAATGAACTTACAAAACTTACTGCGCGACATTTTACGTAAAGGCAGAGAAACATAGATATAAGTTGACGAAAATAAATTAACTTTTTATACTTGACACAGTTGTCTTAAGTATCTTACTTTAAATTGTATGTAATACAAACGTAATTAGGAAAATACTGCATCTGTATTCCACATATTATTAAATTGTTGATTTATAAGTAATGTTATAAAAACACTAGCGACTCACCCTCGCTTCGCTCGGGTTCGTTACTTGATTCCCCATACAAACTTTCATCCCCATTTTCACCCCTTTCAGGATTTATTTCCGGGATAAAAAGTATCCGATGTCCTTCCCAGGGTCTCAAACTTTCTTCTTACCAAATTTGATCTCAATCGGTTCAATAGATAGAGAGATTACCCCCTACAACGTCACAAACTCACAAACTTTACCTCTTTATAATATTAGTATAGATGAGTGTTATAATTTCTAAACTTTATGTATACGTACCAACATATAAGACGAAATTTTTATTCACAATACTCAAGATTCGACAAGCTTCTAAAATCTTCAAAGCTTACCTGAAAAAAATAATTATAGGCATGAATAAAATAGCGAAGTGAAGATAAACGTTTTTTTTAATAAAATTTTCGCATCTATATGTATTTTTTTCTGATATTATATGGAACATTACACATTTTATCAAAGATCACTCATAAGAACTTCAAGGACAGAACTAAAACGTGGCTAACATTTACGCAAAAACTTTAAATGAGCGATTGTTTTTTGCCATGCGCCCATATTTAGAACAAGTACTTTGTTAGTCAATTATAAAAACATGTTTCTAATACATATGAAATTGAATGTCAATAATTGATCAATTTTTTAAGCATTTTAAATGTGAAGAACATATAAGTTATCTTTTTTTACTTTATTATTCCTTTATTTAACCATCCATTTCAGGTTACTTCAAATACGTACCTATATAGGTAATGAATTCTATTGAAATTTTGAACATTATAAAACAAAATTGTCTTCAAATTCCAACAGTCTTAACTCGAACATCCATATTAAAACTATATGAAACTCTATCCAATACTTTCTAAGATTTACGCGAATATTTGACATTTTAAAACAAAAACTATTTTTTAGGATTTATTTTGATGTTTGGTTCCCGGCGTTTCGAATGCTTTACAGCAATCATGGACATAGGAGAGACTAAGGTTTTAGACGTCTCAAAGGTCATTATATACCTAGTTGTTTCAGACAGCACCTACCCACAAAATTTTACAATGATTTTCAAAAACCATTATATCTAACAAACATTGAGCTGCTAAACAGATTTGGATGAAACGATTAAACGAAAAAATAATCAGACTGATGTAGAATATTTTATTATTAAATCTCCCTTTCTTATCATGCGAGCGGAGCAACGGGCAAAAACAATAATACCTATATTCCCCATTTTACCTGCAAGTAGCTGCATAATTATTTCAAAACGTTTAGTTTATTCTTATAGTCATTGAAATGTAAAACGATTAAAAAGCAAAACAATGGACCATTGCATGCTTTCATTGAGATTGGCGATGAATATTCAAGAACGGAGAAAGTGAAAAGACTCGGTAAAAACGGTGCAAATATCCATTATACCTACATACAAACTAAAACGGCGCCTGGTCTTACTTTAATTCAGCATCGAAATTAGTCACGTTTTACAGATTATTAAGAACCTAAAGCAAAGTATGTCATTGGGAGTGACGTTTTTATCATGGTTTGGCGTTTTTGTGTTCCTTATCATTTTTTTACAATAAATAGAGGAAACAGTTTGTTTTTACTCGATTGTTTATCAATAGCTAGCGACTGACTGTCTTTTTGGCATACATTTTATTGATTTATTTCAAACCCTTTTAGGCAGAGCACACCGACAAAGAAACTCAACGATCAGTTTTTTTTTTCAGATTTCAATCAAAGTTTTTATTTTTTTTGCCAGTAAACATGTTTTTATCAGAATAAAAAGTAGATTATGGCACTTGGCACTAATGTAGGCTATTAGTGAAAGAATTTTCGAAATCAAATCAGTAATTTCAGAAACTATATGTTACTAGCGGCTCACGTTCGCTTCACTCAGGTTCGCCTCTAGACAAACACAAACTAATATATTCCACTGGAACCGTACATTTTTCCGGAATAAGAAGCAGCCTATGTGTTATTCTGATGCGTGAGCTATATTATTACAAAGTTTCAATAAAATCCAATCTGTAGTTTTTGTATACTAAGCTGTATAAGTTACTATAGCTTTTTAACTATCTATCGATGAAAAGTATCTAAAATGTTGACCGGGAATATAAGGTACCACCATGTAAAATTTCATTTAAATCGGTCCAACAGTTTTGGAGATTAGCCCGTACAATTAGACAAACAGGCAGAGAAACAAAAAAAAAAACAAAAAAATCTGGATTTCCTCTATTTCTCTTCTTAAATCCCCTTCGATTTTTAGCGTTCTATTTTCTATGTACAGACATTCGACTTCTAGATTTTTATTATATGTATAGATATACTTTATAATATTGGTGTAGAAGTGTACATTAATGATTATCTATAGGTAGGTATACATAAAAAAAAATAAAAAAAAATATTTTTAATATTTTGACACTATACATATTATATAGTATCAAAATATTAAATGGTACCTATATATTTTTTCTCATCAAAAATGATTGATAATAATAACATCTTCAATAAAAGCAGTTTTAATTATGAAATAATATAATAAATCGTAATTAATTATCAAAACATTTTATGGATTCTAAAATGCAATTTTGCAATAATTGACAAAATCGCGTGACCTTAGCATGTTGATATTTGATGTGATCATATGAGTAAATACCACAGTGTAATGGATACATTGAGACCGACCGTCTCGTGAGTACAACTAAGGCTGCCAACGCGACTGCCAAGTGCCAACTGGTATTTTAAACTAAGCAAATACATTCGTAAATTAAATATTATTTTACATTCGTAAATTAAATATTATTTTAAATTCAAATATTCTAGATATTATTAAAATATAAATATAAATTTTCAACAGTTTTGCTTATATTTTAGATTGTTGTCGAATCGAAAAAAAATGTTAAATTGAAATATCTCTTCAAAAAAATCAAAATTCATCAAACATAAAGGAAAAATATTTATAATAAGTTAATATTAAGTAAATATAAATTTAAGACACTTTATATACATAACTGGACTAGGAACATTTTAACGGTTAGTACCTATAGATGTATTGATAATAATATGATCGTCCTCTGTATTGATAATAATACCTATGACGATGAAATAAGATTATCCAAAAAATATTTAATGTACAGATTCGACTTAGAATTTTATTATATGTATAGATAATTGTATTGCAAAGAACAAAAAACTAAAGTTTTCTAATTATTATATAAAAAAAATTATAAAAGCTTATGTATATATATTAAAACTTTAGCAGTTACATATAGACAGAAGGCAGAAAAGTAAAACACTTTCTATGCTAATGGGATTGACTAAAAAATGGCAATGTTAATCTTACCTTTCTTACGCAATAACGTTATAGCTCACCTTGAAGAGAATAAGATATTGCCTGAACATCAAAAGACCAGAGCTACACAACCTTTTTATACAATTAGGGATCGAGAAACATAGGTACTTATATTAACTTACTAATATTCTAAAGGGACAAGTACAGTTTTTAGGTCTTTAAATATTTAGTATAAGTAAATTCAAAGAAATAATCTTAATAAATCCTACAACTTCGAGACAGTACAGAGACAACGCCGATCGTATGGAAAATCAAGTGAAACGGGTTTAAATCTCTGGTCTCGTACTTCATGTTCCACAAATCATTTTCAATATGATTACTATTTCCCTAAAGATGAAGATAAATATTTTCAAAAAATCTAACTATTTTACGAAAGACATGAGAAGTCTGCCATCCTGCACTTGGCTATCCTGCACTTGGCTTGGATATGGTTTATGTGTTAATAACAATAAATACCTAAAGTAACAATAAAAAACATATTTGATATACTAAGAACTGAAGATTGACCTCCCCTGATTTAAAATAATCTAAGATCTTACCCGTATGTAATTGGATGATCACCGCTGAAGGGCATGTTCAACGAGAGATATCCGACTGATATAATTTTATTTCTTGCATTGATAACTGGGCCAAAGTAGAACAAAAAGCATTTTCAGTAAATACGTAGTATTGCGATGAAGCCTCTCTAACGAGATATAGCACTGGATTAATTAGACACCTCAATTCTGAAATCTGTTATTATGAAAACGTATTCGTACACGTAAAGATACTAACATAAAATGTTAATGCATTGTCTATATGTGTAAGTATAATAGGAACTCAATTAAGAAAACTACATTTTCACATATTAATTAATTATTTTAATTTTTACATTTTCATTGTTTTCATGTCATGAATACAAAATGTATTTTAATCTTTGGATTATCCTGATTCTGATTTAAATAGGCTAGTATTCAAGGTCAATCTTTTTTCATCTTCTTATATAGACAAAAAAAAATATATTAAAATATATAATATCACAATCATTTTGTAAGCAAATGTGTAAAATAACATATTTAAATAAATATATAATTAAATGTACTATCGGCCATGATTTATTACCCCTCTAATATATATATATATATATATATATATATATATATATATATATATATATATATATATATATATATATATATATATATATGTTTATGTATAATACTATATAAATAACAAAATACTCTGTAAGCAGATAAATGCAGAACGATTTTACTTTAGAGTAGCTTGTAATATAAATCAAAATATTACCTTAAAATCTCTACACGATATAAGCCATAGCAAACCTAATAAAAATTCTAATACATTAAACTACACACAAAAAGCTAGTTACCAAGTACACATGAGAATAACTAACTTTACTAATTTAATCTATAAACTTATAAAATAAAATTTCAGCCACTCAATCACAATAAGCTCGACACCAACATGAAAAATGTTTTATTTAGTTTCATGCTCTTAGCTATTCTGTATAAATATAGCTTAAAATAGAAATGAGAATAACTTAAATTGAATATAAATATCATGTTAGATGACATTAAGAAGCAAAATTGAAAATAAGTCACGTCTCAGTAATAAACTCCCAACTTTGGGTCCATAATACGTCACAAGCACCCTAATATGTAAAGATTAGTGTCGCATTCTCATCAACTATTCATTGATCCTGCGCAAATAGAAAACTAAATAGAAGTGGAAAAATATTTTTAGTCACTATAGCATGAGGTTAGTTAAATTAACACTTTAACCTAATATTGGTTCGTTTTAATAATAATAAATGAATTGTTTGGAAATATCAAATAAAGTGATTATTTGCTATTTTCATGAAACCTGTAATTGTAAAACTCAAGAACATGACAACCGAAAAATATGATACAATTGTTGTAAATTACACTACTAATATATACGTAATACATCTATACATATGATAAAATTCTAACTGAGTCGAATCTGTACATCAAATATTTGTTTGGAAAATCTTATTGAAATAGTCATTATTATAGATACAGAGGCAGAATCTATAGTTTTTAAAAATTTTGTCTGTCTGTCTGGGAATGCATCACGAAAAAATCAACATGATAGCTAACTATCCGGGTTAACATATAGAGTACTTTTTACTGCGGGAAAATATCTCATCTCTGAGAAATCTATACTAAACTGGACATACCCGAGCGGAACGATGGTGAGTCGCTGGTATGTATACTAAAGGTACAATTCATTAGATAGACAGTTAAATGTTAATGCAGCTGTCCATTCACCTTGACTTTAATATTCACCGTCAAGACCATGACCTTGTTATTTTTATAATATATAAACATAATATGTTCGTTTACATGATAGATACATAACTTACGAAGCAAGTTTACAACATGGCAGAAAAAATGATAACAAAAAAATATTAAAGATTTGAATAATTCTTTTTTTGTTTTGTTGGGGGTGTGTCAGGGATGGTTTAAGTATAAAAATGGGGAAAACCCAAAAAAACAGCTAGAAAACCGAAAAGTTCAGAAGTGTTTATTTTGTATGGGAATCACTAACTGTTAAAACGGACTTAGGAACGAACCCAAGCGAAGCAAAGGTGAGTCGCTAGTAGGTAATATTAACTGACAACAGTTGGTAGACGGTAGTAGGTAATATTTTTAATTCCTATATTTTTTTTTTCTACATGTAATCAAATTTTGGGTTTTTTTTTTTGTATTTTATACCGGTCATTCAATATATAACGTGTCTTCTCCACTCTAAGCGACATTGGCAAAGTAAACGGTGCCCAAATGACACTTCTAGAAGCCATTGAACATTTAAAAAAAATGTTTATTTTAAAAAAAATTATAAAAAAATGTTAGTTTTATTAAAAAATCGCGTTGTATACGAAAATATTAAAATTTCGTGAAATTAATGCATGCATTATGAAATTGATCATATAAAGATTATGAAATTGTATCATCATAATGAAATTAATATCGTAGAAGTATTTTAGCGTCACTAATTTCGTAATGTAAATTAGGTTTAGAAGATGAGCGCAAGTTAACAAATGCAAAGTATATTCGTGACGTATAACGAGGTCGAGAGAGCTGATAAGATCCGTTGCACCTGATTTACTTAAACAGTACGACGGAACAGCATTAACTAAACAGCCGATTTTATAATAATGGATTTTTTATCGGTCGTTACACGATACTCCAAAAATACAGGATTAATTATCTCAGTAGCTGATTAGTGTTATATTATATATGTATTTATTGTTCATCTACGCTGATATATATAAATGAAATTTTGTTCGTTGGTCAGCGCATTACCTAAGAACGGGTGGTTACTAACCACCTATAAGTTTTTTTTAGGGAAAAACTTGAAAATATTGCCTGGAAATTTAGAATTCGGGGAAAACCGAGTTGTTCTACACGATTTTGTATAAATTCAACAAAAAAAAATATCGACATGACAATGTCTGTCGGGTCAGCTAGTTATTACTAATTTTGAATATCGATCTAAGTACGTAATAGTCATCATATCATAATATGTATTATAGATCATAACTACATGTATTTATTTAAAAGTAGTATTAAGTAGTTTAAAGGGCATCAGAGTATGAACACATAATTTATCCTAATGCAAAAAATCTGTCCCCATAAAGTTGACTTTCTATAAACACGGATGCATCGCTAAAAATATATTGGAATGACATGTCATGTGTTAAATACTTAACATTAAATTAACATCATGCTTAAATCTATTCTTTCCATATAATTCTTGGTTTTCCATTAGCATTAGCGATTCTAAATCTTATTTTTTCGTCGTCGTCGTCTATCCGTTGTTTTTTACGTTAAAAAACAACTTTGATATTAATAATATTAGAAAATTATTATAAAAAGAATTCTAATTTCAATTATAATTTCATATTCATGTCGGAATGTAAGGCGGTAACGGCTACCATCACTTGTCTAAATATACATGCAAGTCACATCTTCTGCTACGCTTCTACTCATAAACAATATTTTTTAATGGTTATTTGATATGTAAGAATTATTTTTCATTAAATCCTTTCTATAGATGATTTGAAATACTAAATTATTTATTTTATTAAAATCTTAATTTATTCTCTAATTGGCATCGCACTGTGTAAACGGCTGGGTTTGTAAACATGAAATTATGCACAAGAGGTTCCTTATATTCGAATAATGATTGTGGGTACTAATGACGTTTCAAAATCATCCTCCAATTTCCAAAGGAAATAAACGATAATCTTATATAGAAATCGTCATTTTTGGAGTTAAAAACACGAAAATTGTTTCTTGGGAAATTGCCAAAGAGCAGTATGTCATTATCGAAGCGACTTGTTTTATTTACACTACCTTATTAAGCATTGAGTTTTAAGTTAGAAATACTGAAAAATTAGCAGCGTCTTCCATTGAGAGATCGGTTAAAAATTAACTAAACGAACCATTGTTAAAAATATTATTTATTTAATACACAATATTTTATATTATAACGTAGTGTATTATAGTTTTTGTACTAAAAAACTGGAGCGTAATAATCCAGTAACTAAAAAAACTCCCTTATTCATATACAAATAGAGGAAAAGTAATAAATTAATATTATTATATGAGAAGCAATATCCCGTCGTCACGTCACTGGATTTTCTAATAAATAATTTGTACGCACAGTTATGCGGTCCACAGCTTCCATTATTTGTATTGGTTTATTTGTCCAGCATCTCGCGTGCCGAGATAATTAGAAGACATGTCTCAGTGAGAAAATAAGATAAACAATTACTTTCTTTATTTATTAAGAAAATTACATCTAGGTTATGTTTGATCTAACATTTATTACTTACGTTAGGGTATGTTATAGCTGCTTAAAAACTTGCTAAAAATTCCTTATAAGTAAATATCGGACTACATTTATAAATGCAAGTTGGTATGTCTGTGTGTAAGTTTGTTATTCCTTCATGCTGTAACGGCTGAGTGAATTTTGATGGGATTTAGTGCACAGACGCGTGAATAAGTTGCTAGTATTAGATATGCCATTCATTTGGGGAATATAGCTAGAATTCATGCTAGAATTCTACGCAGACATAACTTGTACTTGTAGGTAAATTAAAATGTATGTTTGTTTTGTAGGATTCAAAATTTTTTAAAGTGAAAACTTGTAGCCGAAACTTATTTGTTCGCGTCACCG
Source organism: Argynnis bischoffii washingtonia (assembly GCA_033884665.1). Classification (NCBI taxonomy): domain Eukaryota; kingdom Metazoa; phylum Arthropoda; class Insecta; order Lepidoptera; family Nymphalidae; genus Argynnis; species Argynnis bischoffii. Next base: position 4,379,836 of record CM066619.1, on the reverse strand, counting down.
ACATGCTACGTGTAACATGTGAAATGTCGACGCAGTCTGGCGCAGACTAGTGACGCGCAGCGTCATATGTTTTGATTAATAAATAAAATATAACAAAATGTAAATAATTATTGTTCGGAGTATCAATGAACGTGAAAACCAGATTAATAATAATTTCAATTTACAAATTATGAAATTTTAATTATTCATACTATAATTAATAATTTAAAAATTTAAAATAAAAAAGGTAGTTTTTCCAAAGTTTTCTGTCCACAGTCTGTATGACTGCCTATTTTAATTTCTTTCTTTAATGTAAATAAAGCAGTGTTTTTGTTTGTCTTAAAAAGCAATAACAACTCCCAAATTCCTGAATACAAATGTTTTATATTAACAAATAAAAACACAGCAGGAATTGACTTCAAACTTCAAAGTAAAAACAAAACTCACAAAGAGGTAAAGATCAACACAATCCTTTCACAACTACTGAAATCCTTTAATACGTAACAAGAAAAAGGACTCGGAATCAAATGAGTGCAAACAAGAGTTGATCTGGGGCCGATCTCGGTCGGCATCGCAATAGGTACATAGCCTGCGAGTCACGTACTACAAAATATAAGGTTACAACTTTATCGTCCTATAGTACAATGCACTCTTAGATCCTAGTTTATTTAATAGATGATCTAATTGGTATTAAATAGTTATCAAGCTATTATTTATTCATATACATCTATATATATACTAATCTGCTGCTATCACACTTTGCTATTATAAGTTCGAAAGTTTGTACTGTACGTTTGTGTGTTTATCTTTCACACTGAAATGGCTGGACGGATTGGATTTAATTTAATACACAGATAGAATATGGCCTAGATAATATAAAGGCTACTGTTAGTAACACAATTTTTCAAAAGATAGCAGTACCTGTATATAAATATACATATTAATATTATAAATTTGAAAGTGTATGTTTATTTGTTTGTTTGTCCTTCTTTCACGTCGAATCAGAGTGACGGATTGGCGTGATTTTTTGTGTGTAGATAGGTGGAAGGCTGGGGAATGACATAGGCTAGCTTATACCGCAGAATATTATCTCATTACCACGAGAAAACACGTTATAATACAACCCAAAACAATATTTATGCTCTTCAATACAATTAAATAAATACCTTTCAAAATTTATCCCATAAGAGGCAAAAGAGGGGATGAAAGTTTGAATAAAACCTTACTCTACCTACCTGAAATAAAAAAATAAAAATCTCAAGTACAGCCATCAAATTATTACTAATACTATAAAGCCAAAGATATTTTTTTTGTAGTTTTAGCGCGGGCGAAGCCGCGGGTTTTACTAGTAATACTATAAATATAAAACGTCAACAATCAGTAGGTACTCTATAAATTAAAAAAAAAATATGAAGTAAAAATATCAAAGAAAACATATAGGTATAAGTCGATATGAATATATAGTAATATTGAAATTGTGAACTACTTCAAACCTTTTGTAACTGCTTTACTTGAAGTAAACGTAAGTCGGTACGTTACTGTGTTTGAGAGTCAGGTCACGAAAACAGGGAAGAGTTCGTACAGTCAACTTTGCACATTTACAAAAAAGGATGTTTCTCGAAAATATTATTATGCGAATAAAAAGCGACAGGTATTTACTTGCGGGAAACAATAGCTTTTTCTGTGAAATAACAAGAAGTACATACTTATTAGTTTCTTAGATTTACGTGAATATTGGACATTTTAAATAAAACTATCTTTTCGGATTAATTTTTTTGAAAAAAAACCGAAAATGGGTTATATTAATTAATATTATAAAATCTAATAATAAAATTAAACATAACAGACAGTTAGATGTAGTAAGTTCTTACTGTGTGGATCAAAATAACAGTATTTCAAATTAATATTTTACATTTGTAAATGTAATTCTTAATCAATTTTAATTTTCTAAAGTAGATATAGAAGAATAATGTGGCTTAAATAATTAATATTTTATTTTTCTTTATGATTATAAATATAATAATGGTAACACTAAAAATATAGATTATTAAACAATAATAAGTTTTCTAAAAAATTGAAATAATTATAATGATAATAGCTAAAATTATATAAATAACATTCCATATTTCAAGTATAAAATTAAAATTATAAAAATGTTTAAAATTAAACTTAACAAATATTGTAAGGTACTTTGATGGTAATTTTCAAAAATTTTGAATTCATTTTTGTTAATTGTGGGTAGGCTGTCTGTAACAACTATATAATGCTTTTGAGACATCTAACACCTTAGTCGCTCCCGTGACCATGATTGCTGTAAAGCAATCGAAACGTCGCGTCGTCGGGAAACAAAAATCAAAATAAATCCGCGAGAAAAAAATCCGAAAAGATAGTTTTATTTTATTTAAATGTCTAATATTCGCGTAAATCTAAGAAAGTATTAAGAAAACCGAAAAGATAGTTTTATTTAAAAATAAGTTTAGTGAAAAAAAAATATTTAAACTGAAATGAAATATGGAGTGTACTTTAAATGTTAAAAAAAGTTATTTATAACTTGTAGATGATATAATCATTTTTTTGATATTACTATATGGGATAGCAAAATCATATTCTACAAGCGCCATCGTTAATAGAAAACTAAAGAATACATAGAAATAGCATGTCTAAGCGCTATGTCACGTGGTCAGTATATGCCATTCCCGTACTTTCATATTTTTTTAGTTCTCTGTTCGCTATATCGACTGTAGAAATAAGCAACTTGTATAAGAGGGCTTCTTATATAATTTTTATAGTTGTTTTTTGCTAAGTTTAGTTTTATAGTTTTTTTTGCTAAGTTTTTTAGCAGTTTTTAAATAAACCTCTAACGTTACCTTATATTGTACCAACCTCAACTGGACGAATTTAATATTTTCATATAATAATATATATTTTTTATTTTGACAATTTATTGTAATTGCTTAGATCTGAAGGGCTAAAAAAATTACCAAGTAAATTTTATAAAAAACGAAAAAAGAAGTGTCCATATATTCTGTCTATATACACAATTGCTCCCATGATTTTCGCATTTATAAAAAGATACATATCATATAATAGAGCTTACTTTGCTTTACTTTACAAATTAAGTTTCTGAACAAAGAAACCTAAATGGCAACCGATCGAACCACAACTACTACAAATTTGTATTTTTGGTGTTCTAACATTAATTGATGCAAAAAAAAATATTATAAAAAGAGCAGTTTATATAACCAGTGCATATAATAAAGTCTAACAGCGATTTATTCCTGACAGAGTTTAGCGCTTTGCACTTTCAAACGTCTTTATTAAAAAAAAACATAACACACTATACATACATATACTATACATATATATACAATATACTAGATACCATACTAACTGAAAAGATATTTGGTGACTCTATAAAAAGCAGTAAAGTAACTAACATAACGCAAAAAATAGTGTGTGGAGAATATTCGGAATAAATAGAAATAAGTTTCATCTTAGAAATAATTTTATAATATGTATGTGTTTAAAGTTATAATGTGTAGTGTATCAATTATATGGTATCCATATCACAAGCCTTGTAGTTTACCATGGAACTAAATGGTGCTGTATGTTAATGTCCCAACATTTAAATAAAATGCCTATGGCATGCGTACGTAGAAATCAAAAAGGTTTCATTTATTAATTTTCCTAATTAAATAAGTATGTGTTATTAATATATAGTTTTATCTTTTAAGTTGAATATCTACTACTATTCTCTTCTACTGTTTAAGAATTATCATAAGTAATTTATGTATTACGCAAACACCAAGTTTGCAAGATATCAATGCAAGAACTCGTTTATAAATATTAATAACATTACTATATATAATATAGAAGATATGCATATAAAAATTTCAAGAACACATTAAAATTAAATTACAATATTAATGTAAATATTATTCAGAATTTAGCAAAATATACATGTTTGCTTTAATATTATACCATTAGAAGACTAAAATACATCGAAAAAACTCTCTCATGTAACAAGTAGTGAAATTAAGTGTGCAGTCAGCGAAAAATATTAATCATCAATTTATAAAACTTTCTTAAAAAATGTTAATCAAATTTCTAGCACCTGTATTTATTTAACAATATTGTGCTTACAAAATTTTAGGAACTAATAGTTTTGTACAATAATCTAGCTAAATTAAGTTCTTTGTTGAAAATTAAATATTACTGCTAGTATTTGCCTAGTTGTCGATGTTCAACCATAATCATTATATATAGAATGTTTGAAGAAAACATATATAGAATATAACATATTTAATATTTATCTATATAAAAAATATTTCCAATTTTTTTTTTCGATACCACTTTAGTGGTTATCAATAAGTACCTAATAAGCAAAAAAGTTATATATTTATCGTCTTGCGTATATTACAATATTAATTTTATGCATAGGTAATTTTTTTTAAATATTAGCATTCTGCACTCCTCTATATAAACTATAAGCGTGGGAAATTTCATACTCCTCCGTCCGCGCAATTTTCGTAAAAAGGGGCACAAAGTTTTTGCTTCACGTATTAATATATAGATTCTACATAAACTTGAATGTGATAGAATAGCTTAACAAATGAAAGTCATGAAAAAAATACTAGAAATAAATTAAAAACGCTCTGAGAATCATATCACAAAAAGTAGAATTACCATAACAATAAATAGAAATCAAAAACATCGATGTCGAAAACTGACCATCTGGCTGGTCGATTGTTACTAGAATCGATTGGACATCGCTTGAATTGATTCAATACCATCAAGCTTGTGAAATTAAGTCACGTTTCAAGTGTTATGCTTCCTTTACACATTCTGGTCATGCTGAAATTTAACGTATAGAAGTGACATTCTAATTGAATTTTTGACAAAACATTAGTAGATAAAGTAGCGAAACCATTTGTAGATCATGAATTACTTTATTGCTTAGGTATTTAGTAGAGTATTTCAATTCCTACGTGGCAATATAGTTTTATGTCAAGTTTTCTTTAGTAGACTAGTGTTAGACATATGTACGTATGTACTCGTAGATTACGTATCTATTGTTCTACGTATAGGTATAATTATTGTTTAAAATCTTGACCTAAGAGGGCTGTTTTGATAGTCTAATTCCTATAAGAGCATGGAAAAAAAATGGTCTAAAATATGTATTGTACAATGAGTGGAAGAGGTGTACAAGTAATTTCTGAATTCTGATCCTTAAAGAGAGTCTGGTAAAACTTCGTGAGGACACCCCGACTAGCGTGTGTGAAGAAAATTATAACCGACGAAGAAGAAAAAGAGATACATATTTTGATTGTAACGGTTGATAATATATTTACTCTGCCGACCCTGCAAGGGATAAAACGTAACGTATATGTATGAGGGGGTGGCAAATTTATTATGGTAAACAATAAACGGAAGCCAAATTAGAAAAAACAATTCCCTCAAGCAGTAGCAGGTTCTTAGCCTATATAAGCTTTTCCTTGTAATAAAGAAAACATACTTGTATATTAAATATAAAAAGCTTAAAATTATAAGGTGATTGTAGAAAAATAATTAGGTACCTATTTAACATTTGAATACAACAAATAATAAAGTCTTTATATCCCATACTAATACATTTAAATGTAACATACTGCAATTACATTATTTCCTTTGAATTCCTACGAACACTGTAGCTGTTTAGTAGCAACCCCATTTTCGTAACTTGCTACCCTTGTGACATTTTATAATGGAAACGTGATAGAAATCTTGAACGTCTATGGCATTATATACAAGCACTTCGTTGAATCCGTTTATTGTAGGTCACCTATTATTCCAAATAATGTGAGGTGAATACCTAATGCCTATAATGTTGGTGATATAGTAAACAAACACTGTGTAACGTTTGTGGTCACTAGATAACGGCGGTTTGACCTGAAGTGAATTATCAGTCAAATTTTAGACTATCTACATATTATGCAAAAGTTTAAGCCATGTATACAATTTTACTGGCTTTAATCTAAGCGAATTTTGAATGAAGATTAAAATTTTCATCGAATATATAAAATTTATTATTATAAAACTAAAGTTTTTCAAATCTCTTATAAATAAGCCTACAATTTTATCAAATTATTTATTCGAAAGTAATACATATAGTAAATAATACAACTCATATCAACAAATAAATTACTTGATTTTTCTAACTTAATGTCTTACATTTCCTTTTAAAAGCAAACCCGTGTTTTTTGCATTCCATTTTAGCACATTTCCGCCCCTCACTCGCCACGCCGTATGCTATGGAAATACTCAGACGATCTTACGTCTGGTGGCGCAGTTTAAGTCATTATTGAAGTAGTATTATTTTTTTATGAAACCTGTGTTCGTAATATCCGTAACTCTGTTGCGTAAATTCAATCTGTCCCTTTATAAATATCCGCTGAATTATTATATGTTGTGATATACTAGTTTTACTTACAACATCTCTTGTGTTATGGTATATGGTAATAATATAGTATTTAGTATGACTTCGAATTAAAAGTATTACGTTATGTAACATTCAAAAAAGTTCAGTAACAGTAATATAACACCTATATACAGACAAACAGACACATGATTAAAATGTACGAGTATGATCGCGGTAAGTGGTGGAGGCTGGCTTTCTCTACATGACAGAAAACACCATAAATGAAAATGTTTGGTCTAATTTGATTCTAAATCGTCCCGAATGTTTAAAACGTTAACGAAATTTCATTCTCAAACATTTATTTATCCAATATTTGAAAGAAATGCGCTATTCAAATCACACAGAGAGTTATTTTCATCATGCATATTTTCAACTAGCGTCTTTCCGTAACCATTTCTATAGCCTAATAGCTATTCATGCACACATTTATATAAACTTTCCCTTTTATGTAGTATTGTAATAGTTCGGAAAAGGAATATTTTAAATGTAAATATACCTAAAAAACAAACCAATTAAAGTAAAATATTTTGTCTAATGTAAATATAAAAACACGTTTTACTTAGGGCCTATGTACACGACGACTTTTTAACGCGCCGTCGATGTGCATTAAACGAACGCACGTCGCTTGCGCTTATTCTGCACTTATAATCTTAAAAGGGCATATTATGCACACCACGTTTCATATTATATGTACATCATAAAAATATATGTCTTCTGCGAATATTCGTGATGTTAAATTTAAAAAAGTTTAGATTGATTCGTATCAATAATAACGTGAAACAAGCGCACGTCGACTGCGCGTTCACTTAGCGTTGGATGAGCGTCGAACGTGAGTCAACGGCACATCGAAAAGACGTCGTGTGTATAGGCCCTTAGCAATACGAATATCAATAAAAACTAGGGCGCGTACAAAGTCTACATTTGATAATAACCTATTGTTAATAATAAATGTCGTATCCAATACTTTATTCCTAATCCATCATGTGATTAATAAAGAATAAAGTATCAATTTACGAACAGCTTTTCCTGAGATAACGAGAGACAATTAACATAAAAACACCTTTTAGAGTGCATTGTCCTACACTCGACAGTAATTAAGATAAGTAGAATTAATTTTTGATTATCAAAAACGTACCAAGTAGATATGATAAAAATTATGGAAGTGGCTTAAATAAATATTAGGTGCTAGCGATGCTCCCTCGCTTCGGTCGGGTTCGTCCCTAGGTTGCTTTTTCATACAAATTTTCATCCCCATTTTCACCCCTTTAAGGTATGATTTCCGGAATAAAAACTATTCTATGTCCTTCTCAGGGTCTCAAAGGAGCCTATTTGGTACAAACAAAGTAATTTTTTCTCTTTATAGTATTAGTATAGATAATATAAAAGTGTATATTGTTAAAACTATTTTTGCATTCAAAATTATAGTTATTTATTGTTCTTTCTTCCAATACATTTTTGGTAACGTTAGATACTTTTTATTGCCTCTATCTTAGAGTAAAATGTGTACTCCTTTAAGAACTAACACGACTAAACTTAGGAAATAAACATGAATCAGGTCTTGTTCTATTGGCGAAAATTTTCAAAGTGGATTTGTGACCAGACGCAAGCTGGAAAATGTACAACTAGTAGTTTTTTCTTGCTTCCACTTTTTCCCCATGGCTATTCTTACATGGAAAACGAGAAAGAAAAAAGGATGAAAAGTAGCCTATTTCCATTCATTCCATGTTGTTCCATCGAAATTAGTTTAGTGTGAAAGGTAACAAACAGACAGACAGTGTCACTTTTACGTTTTATAATATTAGGATGGGTAATACTAATATACTATATAATTATATGTATGTATGTACTTTTAGATATAAAATATATTGAAACGATTGTATGTTGATCATCCTTTATTATCTAGGGTGTGTTTCTAACCTAAATCCTTCATCCAATTACGATGAAACTTTAGTAAGTCTTCGAAAAACAATTTTGACATAACTCTATCCACAGTCGTAGATTTCAAAATTGTCAGTAAAAATAATGTTGGTAAAGGCTAAAGGTCAACCCATACTTAATATTATAAATGTGAAAGTGTGTTTGTTTGTCCTTCTTTCACTTCGAAACAGAGTGACGAATTGGAGTGATTTTTGTGTGGAGATAGTTGGAGGGCTCAATACGTGTTTCAGTATTTTGCGAAATTCACCCCATAAGAGGGTAAAGTAGGGGATGAAAATTTGTATGAAACCTACCTTTTTAGATTTTTTTTTGTAGTTTTAGCGCGAGCGAAGCCGCGAGTTCTGCTAGTTATAAAATATATATAAATATGTCACGTTATCGGAAGAAGCCGGAGCGAATTTTTGTTTTGCGAAATTTTTGTTTTGTGAATTTGCGAAAGTTTGAATTAAAACAAATTAATTAGAATAACGTATTTCCTTTTGCACTACAGCATTACTTGAGAATATTAGGTCAATTAGACTACACTATTTAACAGATGTTAAGCAACGGCTGATATTGCTTTATTTATGGGCAATGACTAAATATTTTGCACAGACTTCGCATATTAAATTCGCATACACGTGTACGTAGAAGGCGATAGGATATACATTTAAGGTATAAACTCAAATAATTGAAATAGTAACGTGAAAATAAGTACTAGTAAATAATAATATATTATACTGTATTATATATATATAATATATAAGATACATTTGATTATGTATGTACGATATATTTGAATAATTATATTCTTCCCTACAGTATAATATATTATTATTTACTAGTACTTATTTTCACGTTACTATTTCAATTATTTGAGTTTATGTATGTATATGATAAAATCATCGCCTCAAAATTAGAAACAAAATAAGTACTGATATGGTAAACTAAATTATATTTTATACATTTTTTGTAACATAATGAAAACTAATAATAAAATAAAAGGGGGCTTAACATTGCGTATATAAAATGTACACATAATATTAAATCCTTTGTACCCTTATACTATAGTGTAGGGGTGAAATGTTGTTTTAATTAAATGACCCTAACGCCGAGGTTCAGAATAAGAATATTAAATTCATAATAGGCAAATTTGTTGCATAACGTCACGCAAAAAAGGAAATAATACTGATAGAGGTACACCTTTATCTCAAACTCGGTTTCAAATCATAAATCATTCATCATCCACTAGTGAAACTTATTCAATAAAAAAAAAAAAAACAAGTACAACTAAACAAATAAACATTGAAGTACTATACGAGTATAAGCCTCGACACTTGATTCTCTACTATCATTTCTTACGATAACAATGCACTAATAATAGTGCGGTTAGTATTCTATTGCGTCAAAGATAAACAAAGGCACGTTCTTCATATCAGTCATTATCGTGCAAATGGATGATGAGTGTAGGAAGACAAAGGATCACCTAAATATTTATTTATACACTAGCGACTTACATTCGCGCCGATCGAGTTCGTCCCTAGTTACTTTTTTAATGTTTAGTATAGATTTCTCAAAGATGAGATATTTTCCCGCAGTAAAGAGTATCCTATATCGATTATCAAATATCCTATATTGATCGAGACAACCCGCTAGTATCATACCAAATTTCATCAAAATCTGTTCTGTAGTTTTCTCGTAATACGGTCACAGACAGGCAAACAGACAGACAGAAAAAATTCTAAAAACTTTAGATTCGGCTTCTGTATCGATAATAATGACTACTTTAATAAGATTTTCCAAAAAATATTTAATGTACAGATTCGACATAGTTAGAATTTTATTATATGTATAGAAAATGGACGTTACCAGATTGTCAATTTTGTAACAGTTTAATTTGAAACTCTTAATGTTTATCGCTGCCCTTTAATTATCCTTGAGGCAAAGGAAAACAGTGTTAAAAATAAGTAAATACAAAAAATAAAAAAGACCTTTTAAAAAAATAAAAACCGTCTTCAAAAATTATATAAGCAACGAGCCCCTAAAAATACATAAGTCCGTATTTACGCCGTGTAAATTTAGACTTTTTTTGGGACCATCTTTAACTATTAAACAGATTTTCTACCAAAGAAAAAATGTCAAGTACCCAACTTAGAAGTATGTATCGTAAATAAAACATGTGGTTTATCCTTTTTAAGTTTATTTTGGTAGGATAGCGTGAGTAAGTCAAAGGTAAATATGCCATAAAAACACCACATATTTGTTAGATCTTTTTCTATATACAAAGTTGTTATACATAATGTTATCCTACACCATCATCATGGCCACTATATGAAAACATAATTGTTTATCACTGGCCTTGGACGTGAAGCATGTCTGAATTAAAAACAAAGTGTAACTGAAACATTATGCATAGTTTAAATAATAACGCACTGAAGGTCGGGTTGTTAAAAACGCATGTGAATGACTATAAAATATAAAATGGTAGTTATATTTTTTTTAAACTACTATAGGGTAATTTAAGTAATACTTGTAAAAACATATAAATAAAGACATCTTTCAAAACCTATATAAAATAATGATCTGTTATATATTTTTTTTACTAATAACAGTAAATTACGGTTTAAGTTAACGGTAAAGAGTCTAATGCTTGTAATAAAAGTGTTTAGAAATTAATTTAATCCTACATACATCTGGTAAGATTTGAAACTGCACACTGATTTCAGAATTCAGAATACCAAAAATGTTAAAAGTGTAAGAAAGAAAATTCATTTAAACATTTATTTATATAAAATCGGTAATTAAAATGGGTTTAATTCTCATACACTTACTTATTTTCTATTTATAAAAGCTACGGATAATACGAAGAGTTTTTACCTACTTCGATATTTTCCATAAACGTACATTTTAAAGTACATTACAGGCCAAAGGATAATTTAATCGAAATATTCCATTAGGAAAATATTCAGAATATTTCCGATACAATCCCATTAACCTGAAATGTTGGAATGCCGAGAGGACTACAGCATCGGAAAATTGAATCTGCGATTTGAATGCACTTGTGTCGCCAACTCGTTAGTGCGTTTTGTTTGGAAAATCTATACTTGTGCAAAAAAGGATCATTACTAGAACGAGTTATTTCAATAATACTTTCTTAGATTTACGCGAATATTTGACATTTAAATAAAACTATCTTTTCGGATTTTTTCGCGGATTTATTTTGATTTTTGTTTCCCGACGTTTCGATTGCTTTACAGCAATCATGGTCACGGGAGAGACTAAGGTGTTAGATGTCTCAATGGCATTATACAGTTGTTACAGACAGCCTACCTACTATTTTACAAAAATGATTTTAAAAATTCAAAAATGGCATCAAAGTACCTTACAATATTGGTTGATTTTAATTCTAAACATTTTAAAGTTTAAGTTTTTAATAAGTATTATAATTAAATATAGCAATATTATTTACTTAATTTTTGCTAGTATAATAAATATTACAATTTTCTTTATTAATTACTAATCTTATTTAGTGTTGCTATTATTATATTATCTGTAACCATAAAGATTATTAAACATTTTTTAAAATATCAATTATTTATTTAAGCAATATAATTGTTTTATATGTAGTTTAAAAAGAAGTTTAATATTAATTTAGATTGTTATTATTTAAAGTTAAAATATTAAGCAACACTATTGTTAACTTTATAGATAAAAAATGTTAATTAGAATTACTACTATTATTGCGATCCACACAGTATGAACTAACTACATCTACTGGTCTGTTATATTTGTTTTTGTTGTTTGTTTTTATTATGTTTATTACAGGATCCCATGATGATGGTAGTACCCAGCCATCTTCCCTATTGAAGTTTGGATATTTTTTAATTTCAATAGCTTCGCGAATCATCCTGGGGCGATAACGGTTTTCTTTCGCTAGTATTTGTGGATTATCAAAGCGAATGTAGTGGCTTGGGCGATCCTGGCTATGTTTACAGACTGCAGATGTTGTATTGCGACGGTGCTTCACATCAGCTATGTGTTCTTTGACCCGAGTTCTAATGGATCTCTTTGTTTGTCCAATGTAGATCCATTAGAACTCGGGTCAAAGAACACATAGCTGATGTGAAGCACCGTCGCAATACAACATCTGCAGTCTGTAAACATAGCCAGGATCGCCCAAGCCACTACATTCGCTTTGATAATCCACAAATACTAGCGAAAGAAAACCGTTATCGCCCCAGGATGATTCGCGAAGCTATTGAAATTAAAAAATATCCAAACTTCAATAGGGAAGATGGCTGGGTACTACCATCATCATGGGATCCTGTAATAAACATAATAAAAACAAACAACAAAAACAAATATAACAGACCAGTAGATGTAGTTAGTTCATACTGTGTGGATCGCAATAATAGTAGTAATTCTAATTAACATTTTTTATCTATAAAGTTAACAATAGTGTTGCTTAATATTTTAACTTTAAATAATAACAATCTAAATTAATATTAAACTTCTTTTTAAACTACATATAAAACAATTATATTGCTTAAATAAATAATTGATATTTTAAAAAATGTTTAATAATCTTTATGGTTACAGATAATATAATAATAGCAACACTAAATAAGATTAGTAATTAATAAAGAAAATTGTAATATTTATTATACTAGCAAAAATTAAGTAAATAATATTGCTATATTTAATTATAATACTTATTAAAAACTTAAACTTTAAAATGTTTAGAATTAAAATCAACCAATATTGTAAGGTACTTTGATGCCATTTTTGAATTTTTAAAATCATTTTTGTAAAATAGTAGGTAGGCTGTCTGTAACAACTGTATAATGCCATTGAGACATCTAACACCTTAGTCTCTCCCGTGACCATGATTGCTGTAAAGCAATCGAAACGTCGGGAGACAAAAATCAAAATAAATCCGCGAAAAAATCCGAAAAGATAGTTTTATTTAAGAGTTATTTCAAATTTGGTTATTTTATTTATGCATACTATATTGTTTAAGAATCATATGAATTATTGCTATTATTATACTTACGGTGACGGAAAACATCGTGAGGAAACCTGCATGTCTGAGAGAACCTAGCAAGTTTTCGAAAGACATGTGAAGTCCGCCAATCCGCACTTGGCCAGCGTGGTGGACTATGGCCTGATACCCCTCGAATTGAAGGGAGGCTCGTGCCTAGCAGTGGGACGTTAAAAAAGGGCTGAATACATTATTCTAGCAACTTATTCTTGCTTCGCTCTGGTACGTCTCAATGTGTGACTCTGTGTCTATCTTTGTACTAACCTTTCTTAACTTTCATACAAATCCGACAATCCATTACAGTGTGAAAAAGTAATAAACATACACATATTTTATTTATTTTAATAACATTATTATTTAATTTGAAATTAAACACAAAAGGCCTTGAGCGCAATATTAGTTATTTCGTTATTTATTCAAGAAAATTTGAAAGCAATGAGGCAGAAAAACAATAATAATAATTTACACTAAAAAATACTTAAGCGTTATCAAGCTAAATCTCGGTCTGATATGAAAAGAACAGTTTGATGTAAGAGAAATATATTTGCATTTGAAAACTTTGTAAAAAAATATCTTAATTGTTTTCTTGCGTTATCATAGTTTATATGAGAAATATAGTAAATTTTGAGGCCGAACGTATGACACCGAAAAAATTTTCGAACGTATCTTTTTTAAAATATATTTCGTAGGTATTTTATAGGGTTTGTTGGCTCAATTTTTTCCACAATATTTAGCATTATATGAACTACACACCCCTAAAAATACATAAGTCCGTATCTACATCGTGTAAATTTAGACATTTGGTTTGGGACCATCTTTAACTATTGAACAAATTTTCTATCAAAGAAAAATGTCAAGTACCCAACTTAGAAGTATGTGTCGTAAATAAAACATGTAGTTTATCCTTTTTAAGTTTATTTTGGTAGGATAACGTATGTAAGTAAAAGGTAAATATTTAATGAAAATACCAAAAAAAACAAATATATATAAAAAAAAGCACTTAATAATTGTACGGAAATGAACACCTTTACATAATATCACATGGATTGAGTATTTTAGTAAAGGAAATTTTAAAAAGAATACTTTTAAATTATGCTATTAGCAATACCGAACGTAAAAAGTCAACTTATCCCAGGGGGCTATTCAGTCTGCCGCATCGTCTCTAGGTATTTTTCGCTAGGGCGTGTCTCAAGGCACTTTTTGCTACAAAATAATTTCCCACGGTAATCATTTGAGTACCCGAGGTAAAATGTGATGTACTAAATATAAGAAAAACTAACTAAATTTGTAGAACTCAAGGAGTATTACCGTCTACTCACTTGAATTGCCTTTGAATATCGAACTATTATATATACTATAAATGTGAAAGTTTGTATATCTGTATGTGTATATTTGTTATAGAATCAGGCTGAACGGATTTTAATGTAATTTACTGACCTAAAATAATAATAGGCTACTGAAATCACCATTGCATTAAATATTAAATATATTGCTATTTTAATTTTGCAAGCGAAAAACAGTACTTTTTCAGCGTGTTTTAATTACTTCTAATCTATTGTTTTCTTGCCGCTTGGCAAAAACAGAGGTTTGGCGGTTGTTAACCTCATCCTTTAGTTTTAATATCGATGACGACTCGTTTGGATTAGTTTCTAGTGCTACTTGCTGTGTTTAGCGGTCGCGTGTTCGAGTTCCGCTGGGGCATTCATTTGTGTGAATGTTTGTACTCCAGTTATGGGTGTTTATATTTATAATAAGTGTGTATTTAAAAATAATAAGTGTGTATAGTGTATCAACTATCTGGTATCCATAGCACAGGCCTCGTAGCTTAACATAGAACTAGATGGTGATGTGTTCGAACATATTTTTTTATTTCATAACATCTGCTATAATAACTGCTAAAATGCATACCTTACTAGGTACCATAATAATATTACAAATGTCAAAGTTTGTGAATGATTGAGTGAACGAGAATGTTTGTTATGTGATCACGTTTTAATAATGCCCAACGAAAAAAAATTTATTGAACCTTACTAAAAAGATACTGAACCTTATATATAAATACTTTAGTGACTAGCTGCAACAAATTGAAAAAAGACACATAAAAATTGTAAAATTTAAAAAAAACAGCCAAGTGCGGATCGGACTCGCGCACGAAGGGTACCAGTATCAGTACCATTATCTATAAAAACGGCAAAAAAAATCATGTCTGTTGTATGGGAGCCCCCTTTAAATATTTGTTTTATTTTAATTTAATTATTTATTTTTAAAGTGAATCTTGCATCTACCTGTTGCCGTTATCAATATCGAGCAAAAACGAGCAAAAAAAAATCACGTTTGTTGTATGTGGGCCCCCTTAAATATTTTATTTGCTTTTTAGTATTTGTTGTTATAGCGGCAAAAGAAATATATCTTGTGTGAAAATTTCAACTGTCTAATTATCACAGTTCATGAGATACAGCCTGGGGACAGACGGACCGACAGACGGACGGACAGCAAAGTCTTAGTAATAGGGTCCTATTTTACCCTTTGGGTAGGTACGGAACCCTAAAAAAGAATCGTTCAAATCAGACTGGTACTTGCAGCGTAAAGGTAGGTACTTATAGGTAAACCAACCGTAAACGATAAATCGGATTCGGTTATGGGAAAATAAAATAATAATATATAGTTAAAGGAATGCCAATTATAAGTATTTTAAATAATGCTTAAATAAGTTTTCTATTAGCGTTATCGCTTATAGAATGTTATCTTTTTTTCGAAAGCCATTTGACCAAGACCAGAAAGTGACATATTGCCTATATGTAGCTTAATATGTATATCATTATCAAGCCTATTAATTATTATCTATATCTATGCTCGTTATCATTCGATCGCTCGATTGTTATGTATAAAGTGTATTATAAGGACAAATAAACAAACTCTCGTACATATTAATAGTTTCACTATCGTAAAAACTTGTTTTATCAATTTTACTATAAATCCTTTATAGGCCAATGACACAACATCTGGTCCATGACATTGAGGTATCAACGCGGCGTGACAAATGCGATTTTCTTATATAGAGTTAACTACCTAACAAAGCACGATCTATTCGTGTCGGGAAACCCCATATATGTATATAATAAATATGAGCTCGAACACTTCAAAGATATATTACGTCATTGGTATTATGATAGAAGCAAAAAATATAGTTTCTTGTTGAACTCACATGTGTCGAGTCTTTTTGCTATTGTTATGATCATAATAGGTATATAATGTCTAATGTTACTTCTTATATAATGATTTAAGTATCGAAAAGTAATGTTTAAGTACCTAATTAAATCATAACGATCCGGTGGGACGATTATTACACATGTCTGGTATTAGGGATGTATTTCGGGGCCGCTTATGTAAATTTCTGGACAGAAAACTCCAATATCTATATTTTGCCAGACCTGGAATTTGACCCCAGAACCTCCAGATCTGCAGCCTTTATTGGCATTAGCCAATTGACTAACAAAACATTTATGTACGGTAAATGCTTACCTGCTAATAGTTTAGATGTTCTAGTCCATGCCCAAAATAAAGTGTAGAGAAAATGTAATATACACATCATTTAGTCATCTAACGTAACATAAAACGATCTTATAATAATACGTTGCGCTGTATTACAACAATTCTTTATTATGGAAAGGAAATTACTTTGCGATACCAATAACCAAAGATTTGTACAAACATTTTAGATCAACATAAATACATTACTTAGATTGAACAGACTGACTGACAGAATTACTTAGTACCTATTAGTTGGTATCTCTCACGAGAATTGGATAATGCATATCTAAAGTGCCTACTTTAGTAAATTTTAAGTATTATTTTTATATTAAATGATGTTCACTCACAATAACAGACGTACAATTCAAAATTTAAGGCTTGTAAGTTTTGTAATTTTAATATATCTTTAATATTTAAATAAAATAACTAACCAAAAATATTAAATTTTTAGTTTCCGAAACCATTTTAAAAGCAAGGTTTATTTTATTATTTTAATAATTTATTAAATCAAAAAGTTTTAAAAGTCTGTGTGTTAATCTCTATATTTTATAGTATATTATAAAGAGGCAAAGTTTGTGAGTTTGGGTGGTTGTAGGGAGTAATCTCTGGATCTACAGAACCAATTTAGATGAAATTTAGTAAGAAGATATTTTGCGACCCTGGCAAAGACATAGAATACTTTTTATTCCGGAAATCATCCCTTAAGAGGGTGAATATGGGGATAAAAGTTTGTATTGGGAATTAAGCTAGGAACGAACCCGAGCGAAGCGAAGGTGAGTCGCTAGACTAATATAAGCTATCTCCGTTCCGAATCTCAATTCCGAAATTCACTCAATATTAGTGTGGTAATTATTACTTAAAACTAAAACTAAATTAAACAGTTTTAAATCACTTAAACAGAACCCTACAATACTTACTAAAATTTCTTTAAATAGGTTTTTTTTTTCTTTCACTTTTCGTGTAAACACTTGCCATATGTACGTACCTGAAACAAAAAAATAATAATGTAATTAGGTATATGTATATATAAATACTATTTCGTTGTGATCTAGCAATAAATATAATCTTAATGAAATATATATATATCAAAGTTTTGTAAGTAAATATTTCACAGAATAAAATATATTGTAGATAAAACATATACGATTAGGTACATATTATTTTCTTCGAGCAGTCAAATCAAACACGCAACATTGCTTTCAACATACATACATAGTATGTCTGTACTGAGATAGATACATAATATAAATTAAGTAGTCTTGACTGTTGTTTTTAATACTATTTAATATCTATGACTTTTCAATCATATTTTCTTATTTTGAAATAATGATTAAACTAGTTACTGTTAGCGGTTTCGTACTTTTATTAGTTTTCATTCAGCTGAAAACTGCAAAACATGAAAATTTTGTAAATGAATTGGAATGCGTAGTATGGAAAGCTGTTTCATGATTTACATGTTTGGAATATGACAACTAAATTTAGTTGTATTTTAATTTAGAGCAACACTTCAAAAAACCGTATTAACATATGTATGTAATTCACCAATGTATATTTAATTACGCAATATGCATTTCTACAGACAGGCCAGAAATATGAAGATATAGGATAATAAAATGGTATAATATTATTAATTGCTAATACTGCATCAAAATTAAGTCAGGAAATCTTTTAATTAATTATATATCAATTCTCTCAAGACGTTTTTGCAATTCCGATGCGAGTACAATAAAACTTGAAAAAGAGAACAAAGATCGATTATTTAAACTTAAAAGACTAAAGAAAACCAATAAAGGAAATTCAAACACGCGGTTAAGAATAAAAAGGGGTATCCCTAAAAGGGAAGCAAAACCCATTGATTCATGTGGGAAAGTGACCCCTGTCCCTTTCTACAAGCGGACCGGTTGTCGACATCGGTGCGTAAGTAGCGTAAACGTTCCATTACGAACGATGTAAAAGGCAATTTACCGTCCCAATACCGGGAAACGAACGCAAGTAATGCGAAACTTTTATATACGATTGAAAAATGTCACGAAAAAATACGTTTTGGTATATGTATCGTGTAACGAAATGCTTTAAATAATTAACAATGTAATTTTAAACATACCGGATCCGGAAATCCGGATGACAATATGATAATTATCTGATTTTGAAGCCAAGAGTATCAGTGGAACTCTTCAATAGCTACAGTAAAACTGTCTTGGACTCATTTGGTTCATTTTTAAAAGTCCAATACGAGTACACTAGCACATAGTTGGCTTTTTTTTTAAACTATAGTTAATATAATACTACTTATAATATTCTTCGGTAATTTCGACTTCTATTTTTATTATTTTACAAGTACTTTACATAGCGCGAGAAACTTAAATCGCATAATTTTATTTAAATTCATCATTACTACATCACCAATTGGTACTTAGTACCAAAAAATGTATGAGAAAATAACAAGATAACGAAGAAAGAATTGGCTATTTGACAGTTTTCGGAAAGATATTTTAAAACATACGTAGGTTCATTTTATACCTCTTACAATTATTTTTTTCTGAAAAAAGCGTTATTTATTCGGAAAAAAATATATTAATCTTTCAGTAATTTGAAAGTCGCGCGAAAACAGCACATCACGTGACATTCCTGGCTGTGACGTCATATCTCAATAAACTAAGTAAAGCTAACTACGATGCATGGAGAATATAACATGTTATATATTTTCCATGCTACGATGCTCCAACTCTTAAACATATTTTAAGCTAAAAGTTTGCAGCTTTTTCATTGGCAAGCTCATATAAGTTAATATGTATATATATATATATATATATATATATATATATATATATATATATATATATATATATTTAGAATATAAATATTTTTTATGAAAATGACAAGCTACAAGACGTGTGCCGTACCTATGTGTAAAAGTTCTACAATTAAATATCCTGACAAATTGTTTATACACGTCCCTAAATGTCCTAAACGTCGAAAGCAGTGGTTACAATTAGCACGCTGAGAGTTGAATTTTACATCTGATAAATCTGCAATTTTTTTTTGTGAAGATCACTTCGATGTAAGTATTTAAAAGCAATCAATTTAGCCTCTGATTTACTGAAAATAAATTAAACTTAATCCAGTATTTTGTACATAAAACATGTCATAAAAACAGTTCTTTTTATGACATTATTTTTATTAATTTTAAAAGTATTATTTTTATTATTCACCATACGACTGTCGCGAAGATCTAAAATTATCAACATAACCTTTAAGTAATTTAAAATTATTTTATAAAATTTTTACTACTTGACTTAAGAACTATACACATTAACTTTTACCAATAAATTATACATAATTACTTTGTTCATTTCGGTACTTACACGGAAGTTTTTACATTCCGAAACTCGGCTGAGCAAAAGTTAGGATTACATGCAAAAAAATTTGCAACCATAAATGAATCTATTTTTGGTAAATTTGCACTATCAGCTTTTGTGTAACCCGGCTCCATTTCGTTAAACTTCTCACAAGCACTAATTAAAATATTTTAGAGTGATCTTCTCAGCAAAGTGCAAACGATAAAACACACGATGTTTTGTTATGTGAAAGGTGACGTCACACGCTGCACAAACATGGCCGCCAGCGTTTCAGTATTTGTAATCCACAGATAAAAAAACTCAAATTTATTTTTCAAAAATGAAATATTTACAATTTATTTTAATGCAAAAAACATATTGTATAATTATTGTGGACCCATAAGCTACTGTCTCCAACAGATTAAATATTTTATCGTTAGAATTGTCAAATAGCCAATTAGCAATAAATTGAAAGCAAACGCTTCTTCTCGATCAAGAGGATTTTTTTTGAATCGATTCAGCATCCCCACATAATCTCACTCCGCAACGTGATGTGAATAATATTCGCTAAGAATTATGGTGTGTCGTTTTTCAAAACGTAATTTTAATATTTGACTCAGTTTAGATAGCATATTGGAACACTTTCAGAATAAGGAAAATGTCGGCTGGTAATTTATGACAGCATTGATTAACTGTTTGGTGCAGTCTTCTGGGTGAATCATTGAAAATTCGTAAAATTAAAGAATCGCTTGATAGTGTTACTGATATTTTTTTGTTTCGTTCGAACAAGCTTATCTTTGAAGTTGTTCGTTTTAGTGTAGTTTTAATATCTTTTTTTTTTGTTTATAGCCAATTTACTATATTGGCATGGTTGTAGCCAAAGGGCTAAAACAAATTAATTAGTCAGATTATAAAACATTAATCTTACATAAAAGTAAGTACCTGGGCCACCGAGCTTCGCTCGGAGTTCTCTTTTGTTGTATCGTATTTTTTAGACAAAAAAAACAAGAGTAAAAACTTTGTATCCTACCGAGATTCGAACCCGGACACCTATGATTGTCAATCTTACACCTTGGTTGCTTGACCACGATGCTTATACCCGAGCGTAAGAAATTATCGACCATATTTTCGTGGAATAATGCGATAGAAAACCGCACGAAAACTCGAAAACACGCGCTTTCCCACACACGCACATACAAAATTTCAGCGAAATCGTTAGACCCGTTTCTAAGATCGCTGGTAAAAATAAAAAAAATAAATAGACAAGAATTGCTCGTTTAAATATATTAGACTAGCGACTCACGCTCGCTTCGCTCGCGTTCGTCCCTAGGTACGTTTTTCACGGTTAGCTATGTTTATACATAAATAGTAGCTTGCTACTTTTAAGATATTCATTTAAATTATATAGCGATTTACGTTACGAATGTACGTTATTGCGTACGTCGTACGTTTTCCTTTTTTTTTGCCGAACCCTGATTCTTTTTCTAAAATAAAAGTAGCCTAAGTTACTCCTTATAACAGCAGCTATCGGCCAGTGAAAGTCCCGTCAAAATCGGTCAGCCGTTTCGGAGATTAGCCGGAACAAACGGACAGACAGACAGACAGACAGACAAAAATTGTAAAAAATGTTGTTTTGGTATATGTACCGTGTACACATCCATATGCATTTAGTAAAAAGCGGTTATTTTAATATTACAAACAGACACTCCAATTTTATTTATCTGTATAGATTAGATATAATCATTCAGGCATATATAAATGTCATCAAAACAATTTCAATATAAAACTAAAGGCACTAAAGGTTACAAGAATGAAATGTCAGTTCACTACTTGAAATTAAATTCCAAGATGAAACCGCAATAAACTGTACGAGGTACATCAAAACATCTCGCACTCGTAGCATACATATATAAAGAGAATCGTCTTCAGAAATGCTACAAATTTAACCTGAATAGTGAATAGTAAACTAATGCACACAAGTACGTACGTACTATGTACTAGCAAGTATTATATATAGTTATGTACGTATATGTAAATCTGTGTAAAATGTAAATTGTCACCTTATACAGTGAGTATAGTGAGTTTCAAGAAGGAAATTCTTACTAATATTATAATTACAAATGTAAATGTGTATGCTGATTCTATATCCTCCTTATTTACTCTCTTGCTTACTTAACTGTAACTTTCAGTGTGTACCAATTGAATAAAGATTTTCTTTTATAAACTTACAACACGAGATGATTTACTTAGCTGAGCCAACAAAGTAGTCGTTTCAATTTTGTTTGTGATCTTTTAGTTCTTCCGAATCTCCGAAATTCCCGGACCACTTTCAATAACTTTGTACTCCCTAAAAGCTTTTTCGGACTATTATGAATATTTAAAAAACACGCCAAATCGATCCAACAGTGGTCAAGTGATGCGCTACCCAACAAAGCATTATTTGCATAACGTTGGAGTGGATGTGCCCGTGGGATATTTGGAAAAGTCACAAGGGACACATGTCACTGTATATTCTGTTATAAATGCGAGTGAAGTGACAGGGATGTGAATAATGTTAGACGTTCACTGAGTTAGGAGTCCTATTCTATGAATACGGGATATATCCCGTGTACTATAGTACATCTACGAAAACGGTAAAATGTAAGGATAAAATGTAAACAAAGTACGATATAAATTGGACAGAACTATTTTAGTTGAAAGTAGTTTTTCGATGTTTTAATAGTTATTCTGTTATTCGGGGTGAAGACAAAACCAAGAAAACAAAGATCATAAAAATCAGTCTAGCCGTTCTCCAGTTATAGTGTTGTAGCAAACCCGACTTTGTTTTATAATATTATATAATAGATGTTCAAAATATAAATTAGAAGTAAAAAAATGTTTTTAGCAGCTTTGATATATGTAAGTAAATTCTAAAACCGTATAATAAAGTTATGTGTATTGGTCCGTATAGAATCGTATTTTAATGTACCGCATTAATTCTTAAAACAAAAGCCATAAAGATCAAAATTTAACATAGATTTGAAAAGTTTCATTGATATGTAAAAGGATAGCCGTGACCCCATAGCACGGTATGAAGACAATGACTAGAATTTGAATAGAATACACGATTAGATTACATTTTAATAAAGATACCCTTATCGAATCAGCTGAATAAAGAGAAAGGGTTCTAGGTATTTCTTGGAATAATATAACTAAAAATAAACATTTCTTACAAATTAAACGTACAAGATGATGTTAACTTATAACCATAAAAATTTGGAGAAGAACGTTCATTAAAAAGTTGGAAAAATTTCAAAATCCTTGATAATTATTATAGTATTTTTTGAAAATTACACATTTTTTTAAAAATGCCTCTCAAAAGTACAAGTACATTTGCAGGAAAGTAAATATCTAATAAATCATACATTCGCTATTTATATTTACAAACAACCGTTCATTCTGAAGTAGATTAACAATTATTCCTTCGTGTGAACTCTGCAATACAATACTGAAGTATTAAGTTACAGCTGTTCATGATTCAGGACTGCGTCTAACCTAAACGATTTAATATAACTTGATATAATATTGTGTCACAGTGTGATATACTATTATGGGGGTAGCCAGTAGAAAAATCAGACAAGTACGAGTCTGACTACCGAGAGTTCCGTAGCATAAAACATTAGGATAAAATTGAGCATACTTCATCTATTCTAATATTATAAAAAGGAAATTTTTTTTTTTTTTTGTTAGAACCGATTTAGATAGAAATTGATAAGAAGATAGTTTAAGGAAGGACCCTGGGAAGGACATAGAATAGTTTTAATTTTGGAAATCATCCCTTAAGGGGGTGAAAATTTGTATGGGGAAGCCACCTTGTGACGAACCCAAGCGAAGCCAGGGTGAGTCGCTAGTTTGTTATATTGACGTTACAACAAATAAATATTAAGCCATATGTAGGTTTTTATGTATATATGTTACAGTCAAAACTATTATTTAGTCAAAACTACTTTTGACTAAAGAGGTTGGTCAAAAGTAATTTTGACTGCAGTCAAATTACTTTTGACTGTTTTTGTCAGTTAAAAGTAGTTTTGACTACGAAAGAGTTCTGACTGTAACATATTAATAATTGTGCTGTCTTTTGATATAGATAATGTTAAAAGTTACTACTCCCTTTTTTATACTTTTTAATTAACATACATAGTTTAATACTCTCATTTTACCGAACAATCTCCTTCGTGTCTTCTCCATTCTACGTGACATTGGCGAAGTAATCTGCGCTCAACTGACACGCTTTTTAGCCATTTACAAGAGAATTGAATTGAATTCAACCCATAGGCAATATTAATTTTATCCACTGCAAAAATAAAATTGTATTTACTTCATGGTATTTTTTTGAAGAAACAAAGTAATTTGTGCGGCCGAAAATGCAGTATCGAAATTATTTCATATTTCAAAAGCTATTTATAGTATTTAAATAAAATTACTGTGACATAGACAAGCATGACTAAATTATAAGCGTTAATTTTTGCATCTAGGCTACGGAACCCTAAAAACAAGTGACATGGGCTATATACGAAAAATCCCATAAAGCCCCATTATGGGGATACTAATGGGCTTAGCACAAAACGATTATTTACAAGCGTCGACAACTCTCCAAATGGTCCGCAGAGCAGTTTTCAAGATAGATCGCTACAAAACAAGTTGAATATGATACAAAAATATGTCAGCAATGTTTGTATGTGGAGTTTATTTGAGACAGCATGTTTATATCAAGTATGAATAAGCTTTTTCATCTTGGCTTAATTTTAGCAAGTGTACTTACACTTGCTTAAGTGTAACTTTACTAGGAGTGAATATTAAAAGAAATAATCACAATATTTTATATAAGAATGTACTTATTCTTAGTTGAATCTTTCGAAACAACTTGTTTAAAAAATTCTAAAAAAACAAAAAGTTTAAATATCAACATAGGTTGGTTAATAATACTTTCTTAGATTTACGCGAATATTTGACATTTCAAAATAAAACTATCTTTTCGGATTATTCCCGGTCTCGGTCTCTCCCGTGACCATGATTGCTGTAAAACAATCGAAACGTCGGGAACCAAAAATCATAATAAATTCGGGAAATAATCCGAAAAGATAGTTTTAGGTTGGTTATTTTAATATACCTATATGCTGGCGGAGCCGCGAGCGACAAGTAGTATACAAAATAATGCTTATCCAATAGCAAACGAAGGTGGCCATGATATATCATAGCAATTTGAATAGCCGAGGGATCAAATAAAGGAATGTGGTGTCGATTGCATAAACGAACATTCGTGCATCGATGATTCCGTGCAATTTGAGAGAGATATGAATCTCAGTACATATGTATTGTATATATATCGATAAAATTTGTCATGTTAATTGTATTTTTTTAATAACTTTTACGAAAAAATCGGAAATATTTTATAAATTAACGATGAATAGTTTGAAAAGTGGGTTTCAGACTCAATAAAAATATAATTCATCGCAAAAACTTCTCTTCTGCAATACTCACTTCCAATATTTGTATTTTTAATCGAACAAAAACAGTCATATTTTTTACAATAAAGTTACGTTTTTATACATTCTGCAAAATTGATAAAACACAAAAAACATCTATTTCAAAATATGTAGTGGCTTTGTTGATTTTCTTATTAACATCAAACTGTATCTATCGTTCGAAATTATGCTAATTTAATATTGTCACTAAAAAATCATTGACTTTCAATCTAGTCAATAGTCCTTTTTATTAATGTAAAAAATAAAAAAAAAACTAATAAGTAATCAGTTAAAGTATGAAAGAGCAAATACTAGAACAAATTAAATTTTAAGTTTTGTTATTTATCACTTTGTTAACTGTTAACATTTATTTCTTGTTGAAAGAAAGCATAAATCGTTAACAAACGCACATTTTATATTCGTATATTCTATTCTGTTTTGCTCTGCTCTTCTCTTCCCTTCTCTTCTGTTCTGTCCTGTCCTGTCATGTTCCTTTCCTTTCTATTCTATTTATTTTATTCTTAATAAACTATTAGGGAAAGAGCTTTAATATCTTCTCTACATCCACTACAATAGTAGCGGTACAGTAGCAATAACCACTACAGCGCTGTTTCAACCAGACTGAGGTAAAGACATTAGGTACATCCAATAAAAGCATTTAGGTAGGCAATTGAAAAGAACTAAGCTAGACCCGACGGTCGTGACAAATACAAAATGAAAGCTGAAAAGTGTACAAAACCTTTTGCTCAACGATAACAAACCTATTTAAAAACATATACATATAATACGTTCCTTCGTTCTTTAACAAGCTTATCCCGCACATTTTATTTTCGTTCACCTTAACTCCCATTCAAGAATATCAAAATTTACCTAAGCGTACCTTTTTATAAATTTTGTGTATTATCTATACATACAGATAAATAAAGTCGAAATGTCTGTTTGTAATGTCGAAATATTTTTTTTTACTAAATGCATATGAAATAATGAACGCTACTTAGAAGATAAAACACAATTTTTAATTTTTTTGTCTGTCTGTTTGTTTCGGCTAATCCCCGAAAGGGACTGGACTAATTTTAGCGGGACTTTCACTGACAAACACCTGATATAATTACGAGTAACTTAGGCTTTATTTTAGAAAAAGAATTAGTATTCCACTCAAAATTTTAACGTACGTGCGTAAGTTGATAGTACAATATACAATTATAAAAATTAGTGTTTGTGTCTTTACATCATTTGTCTAATTAAGACGTGGTAAATTGTGTTACATTGGCTTTAAATCTTTCACAAGAGACTAACGATCAAAATATTACCGGTACAATCAGTAGAAAATTCCCAGATATAAAAATTGCAAGAATGTATGTATCTTGTCACTTTACACCCAGACGAAGTCGTGTTGGGTTACTAGAGAAGTAATAGTACATTAATATTATAAATTCACAAGCTTTTGAGTAAGTCTTTGTTACGTATTCACTCTGTAACAGTTAACAGGGTGAAGTGAAATTTGAATTGAAAGCCTATATCACATATGTAGGATTAACACAATCTTATCGACGTATACGCGAACGGACCCGCAGGCATAAACCAGTAGTACATAAAGAGTATGTACATACCGACAAAATCAAAATATGATACGAAACACCAACGATGCACCATAAAGTTAACATAACGGCCATTCATAAAACTGCCCATGAATGAGTTAACAGATACTGGAAAAGGGAACGGGGGAATTACCGCATAAAGCAGGGGATGCAAATCAGTATGAAATACGAACCAAGAATTGTCTTGGGACTTTATTTCTTATTTCTATCGCATTCGCATATTAGATTAGATACGCAGGAAGGCGTGCTAGTTAATATTTTATTTTGTTTCGAGTGGAGCGGGAAAGTGTTTCGTTTAATGTTTACAAAAATTACGCCCCAGGGACAAAGAATCGGGCTTAATGCCTATGAAAGAAAACTGCTCGAACTAAAAAAAAAAAAACTTTCGTATGATAAAAATAAAATCTTCTATTTGGTAAGGACTCGATATTTACATATATCAAGAATTAAATTATAAACATGAATAATTACCTTATACCTATACCTTTGCTAACTAATTGTATTGTTTTTTAATTTCTGTAATTTACATATAAGTGCAATAAAGAATAGTAATAATTACATTAAGTATTACCTACTGAATGTCTACTTATTTTTGACCGTAGCTTTAGCTTTCAAGCTTTAGATTAGCTCATAATTAACAAAGTAGTATAGAGAGAATGACTATGAAGATTCTTAATAGACTAAAGAGGAATTTTGCCAATAAATAAACCTAAGATCAAACGGTACTAAATGAAAAAAATATGATCAAAACATTTGAAGTTAAAATCGCAAATAGAAATTTAATATTTGAGTGAAAATGCCTCGCCCAAAACTATATCTGCTTTCAACACTTGATTAAATACCATTTATCTCGTAACGTATCATGTCCTTATCAAAATAGGCGGTGAAAACGAATGCTGGTTCAAGAAACTCGGTAAACCACTTTCGCTTACTTCAATTGCATGCAATTGGGATGATTATAGATGAGTTAAGTCCCTTTATTATAAGAGTAAATCGAGTTGTTCCTTAAACCTTTTTGATGTGACTTGCATTAACATTATCATAACCTTAATTCATATTGGAATTGGCCTATCCATGAATGAGTTAGCAGATACTAGAAAAGGGAACGGGGGAATTACCGCATAAAGCAGGGGATGTAAATCAGTATGAAATACGAACCAAGAATTGTCTTGGGACTTATTTGCAGTTATTTTTTTTTTGTTATTATTATTTTTATTATGTTTTGTTAGAGTTTAAGTTTTACTTTTTTTTTCTTGTTTTTTGATTTTATAATTTGATATTTTGATTTTTTTATTTTTATAATTTTCACTTGTAATTTTTTTTGTTATCCTTTTCATAGTGTTTTTATTTTGCAGTAATTTTTTGTTAAAATTTTAATTTCGTTTTTAAAGTTTAAACTAGGTATATGATAATTAATTATGTTTACTCTCCCTGTGACATATTTATAGGTGGAAACTTTGTTGGTGTGTCAATGTTTTAGTTTGTAATTATTTATAAGGATTATTTCACTGTTTGTTTTCCAAAAATAAATAAATTAATTAATTAAGATAGTTCAGAAACCAGCGCTGTTCATCTAATGGTCTCCAAAGGATAATAGGTATATATTGCAAAAACTCACTAGTAAATAATAGTAATAATATCTGTATCTACCAATGTCTTTTGATCGAATAGGTAGGATCAAATAGAAGTCGAATAGGTACATTTATTAATTAAGACATAGCCATTTCTCTTTTATGAGTAGCAAGGAGTTGAGTCTTAGTTTTCATATTACCATTAACCTAAAAAAGGACACAAATACGTCGACATAGAATGAAAAGTCCGAATGCTGACATCCAAAACAACTCGCAGGTGAACTCTACTCAGTCGGTAATAAAATGAGGAAAATACGTCCATGTTTTCAAGAACATTCGGAAAAATTTAAGATTCTTACCTAAATTACACCCACATGAGTGGCTTTTTATGACGCAAAGTGGAAATGCGTAGCCTTTGAAGGAATATTTGAATAACGCCCCTTTGTTTTCCTTTGTATAATTTTGTCAACCTTTTCTGTTAACTTATTGGATATAGCGCAGATGTCATCGCTTACATCCTTGCAGTCTTAAATATGGGCAAAACTATACTTTCAGGATTCTGTATCCGAAAGGTCGGGTCGGAACCCAATGGCATTCCACAACAAGGAAGGTCGGGTCGGGATTCTGTTATTAGGTCTACAACACGTTCTATCACATAAAAGTATGAAAAGTTCGCATTCGCGTTTTTACAGAATATTATTATTCTTATTCTTATATTACAATTAGTTTTTGCCCGCGGAATTCATTTAGATTCTTGGCAAGGCAGAGCAAGCGGTGTGGGGTTAAAACATAGCTTATGATTTTCCCCATGGTGTAATGTTCCACATATTGACCTACATATGTCCTTGCCAAATCTCATTGTAATCCGTTCAGCGGTTTCGGTGTCAAAGGGTAACAAACAGTCAGTTATTTTGATCTTTATAATATTAGTATGGTTTTTATTACTAACTAAATAATCCTTGACCCAATAAAGGTGAACGATTAGTTGCGGTTTGTAATTTTCTGCGGTTCATATTATAAAAAACATTACAATATAAGATAGATAGTTGACCGTTATAGGGTCGCTAGTAGAAAAACAAAAATTTTAATACAGTTAACTGTCGTAATTTTCAATAGTAAGTTGTAATTTTCTACGGTTCATACCATAAGAAACATTGAAAAACATTGATTAAATATCGGCAGCTATCATAGTAATGATAATATTTTATTATCAATTATACAAAGTCTTACCTATAATATTGATCTATGAGTAACTTCAAGTGCTGACTGTATACTTTAAGTACTGCGTGTTAGATAAATACGTATTCAGCCCTTTTTAATGTGCAACTGCTGGGCACAGCTTCCGCTTCAGCTTCAATACCAAATCTTACCATAGTGGTGAAATGGCCAAGTGCGGGTTGGCGGACTTCACATATCTTTCGAAAACTTGCTAGGTTCTCTGAGACATACAGGTTTTCTCACAATGTTTTTCTTCACTGTAAGACAAGTACATATTGGAAATTATTCATTTATGAAAATATCAGAGGTGCAGGACTCGTGATTTGAAACGTTCACTCGGTTTTTCAAGCGAGCGCGCTACCACTGAGCTACCATTCCCTTGATATTTATGATTGACCTTAATGGCATATAAAATTGGTATAACATTACCATTATAGTTTTACCTCACCATTAAATTATAATAACAATAATTTAGTAATAATAGCAAATTTTTATTTTAAATTCCATTCGCACGAGCAGAACACTAGTGTATCGACTATAATCAAGATGCGTATAACCTGTTGCCACCGTGAAAGTAACCGTAACTTGTTTGATAAAGTAACAACCATAGCGATGGTTTGAGGAATGACTTACATGTTTTCCATTAAGGTATGGCGTCAAAGAAAATCAATCATGTCACGGATATCAAGTATTAACGTATGTTCGAAAAAAGTTGTGTCAGTGCAAAATGAGGAGAAAGTACAATAATAATTAATTTCTTAGCTTAGAAAACTGGAGCTCTAAAATAGATAGCTTGTTTTTTTCGGTCACAGTCTGCTTTTATAAATATAGTGGACGGAAATTTTCGGTATAAGGTTAGGTATTCACGAAAATGAAGTAAAAGTAATATTTGTTTATATCAATTAGACTAGCCATTATAAAATTACAATTTCCATTGTATACACCTGTTGTTTCTCATAAAACATGAATTTGCGATGATGTTTCGTGATATCATTTAAGTGTATTAATTTAATATATATATATATATACATATATATATATACATATATATATATACTCTCTCACATAACAGATAAGCATAATGCAAACAAATTATTAATATTGCACATATAAAATCCCAAATGGTTATTAGTTTATGGTAATCAGTCTGATTGAAATGCGAATGGCGGTGCATACCTCCGGAACGCTTTCTTCGCCTTTCATCTTTCTGCACGTATTAGCATTGAAAAGAAAATTTATTGTGATATTTATGCAAGAAACTTACATCAATCACTTGAAAATAAGACTAAGGTATCAGTTGTAATTTTTTTGTAATTATATTATGTACGTATATAGTTTATTCACGTGTGGTGAAATCTATATAAATAAAAACATGTAATATGCCCGTTTGTGCAAAACCTCAAATCTCTGAAAATTGAGTTTTGATTGAAATATTTTAAACTTCTAAATGTTTTTATATACATTAAAAGGTATTAACAATATCCATTTTATTGTAATTCGCCACTATTCCGCGCGCTAAAGCGAAGCGAACTTTTACGCAATGCGTTTGAGTTCATGAGCAATTTTTTGACTTTTAAAAGGAGTTACTCTATTCATAGCTTAGACCAGACGGCATTCTATTCGTTGAATAATATGAATCTAAAAAATGTATGGGTATAACATTAAAATTCTATTACATAACGATTAATTTTTGTCATTTCAATACAATTTTTAAAACATCTGTTTGTAGCGATTGTAGAATACCATCAATGTGTATAATATTATCGCGATGTCTTAGCTTTTATTTGAGTTCTAAAAATTCAGCAGTTCTGAAGTAAGTGAACCTTGCAAGGTGATACGGCGTTTTAGATTACAAGACCGTCATTATGGAGTGTAAATTCGGACGTTAGTATGGAAATGGTTGGTTGCAGACATTAGGCCTTCCTCAGGGAGCAATGATATTGGAAACTTGTAAGAACGTCTGTCTTTATTAGCCAATTCTGAGGTTAGTTCCACTTAAAGTTTTCTTTTTTTATTCTGCAAAGAGTTTTAAATTTATTTCTTCATTGAAAATTATTAGTGAAAATGATTAAAATGTAATTTTTTATGTTTGTTCAAATATGAAAGTGTGTTTGTTTGTTTGCTTGCTTGTATTTCTTTCAGCGAGTGATGGGTTGGTGTGATTTCTGGAGATAGCTTGAGGGCTGGAGAGTGGCATAGTTAACTTTTTATCGCGGAAGATGATCTCATTCCTACGGGAAAACACGTTATGATACAACCCACAACAACTTATCATACTTATGTGTATACTCGTATATAATATATACTATTCCATACTAATCGTCAAATCGTACCTAAATAAATAAAAAATAAATTAATAAATATGTCACTTCTAAATTGAAACTAGTCCCAAACAGTGGCTTCGCCCGCATCAAAATGCTTTTTTTATTTTATTTCAACTCTCATTGTAAGCGCCATCTATTGTTAATTTCAAAACTGAACCGTTAATTAGATAGCATTAAAGTTGAAGTATTATCTTACGGAAATACACTACTGCAATAGAAAGTATCCTAGTTCAGGACATGGCGAGTTCGCTGCTTTACGCATGATTGAGTTACAAAATTCTAAGCTTATAAATTTAAAAAAAACTTTCACATTTATATTACTAGCAACATAACCTCACTTCACTTGGATGCATCATAGGTGTATTTTCAACCGAGTTCCAAAAAGGAGGATTATTTGAGGGCAGCGTAGTCTATTCTTTATGTATTCGAGGTACTCGAGGTCGCTGTCTATCTTTATACAAAATTGCATCAAAATCCGTCCAGCTCAAGCATACACATATGTAGGTGTCCATACAAACTTTCACATTTAAAATAATAATGATTAATAAGATTTTATACACTTACATATTTCGAAATTAGATTTCGTTAAAAAGTGACAAACACTTTAAAATTGTAACGCAAGTTTTTGTGAATTAGTGACCGAGAAATTCATAATTATGTACAAGATTAAACTTTTATAGCTGTTTCTAGTAATACTGTATATTAAATACTTTCGCTTGTAAGTAGTATAAGGCCATTTACCTGTTTGCTATAAAACAGTCGACCGTTGTAGAGTCACTAGTAGAAAAACAAAAATTTTAATACAGTTAACGTAATTGATCCTCATAGCTAATTAACATCGTAGTACGTATGTAAATGTTAAATATTCCATGGCTTTACGGCGTACATTTTTTAACCTACATATTTCCCTCCTAATGTTTTCAAACGATGAAACTATTTTAATAATGATAATTTAATCGATCAAATGATTTTTCGTCGGTTTGTCCAAAAAATTAAAAGTGTAATTTTTAATGTTTTATAAAATTTATATGTATTCGCAAAAAAATGATTTTTTGATCAACTTCAAAAAGAAGGTAGGTTTCACTCACTTTCATTGTATGTTTTGTTATGTCTATGTTACGCGATATCTTTGCCAATTGTGAATCATACAGCATACTTCATAATTCCTTTTTTAATGAATAAGTTAGGTATATCTCAAAGGTCCCATATACATAAATAACAGAACAGAACACAGACGGTGTATGTCTGGTTAGTGGTGGTATAAAAAAATTGGAGGGTGCCTAAAGGTGGAATTGTTACTTTCAAGTGATTTTAAAGTCGGTACCTACCATTCTTAGTAAAAAAAAGTTCACATAATACTTTCTTAGATTATAGAATACATTGAACTTTTAAAACACTGCCTAACATCCGGCTATCTATTGTGGAATGATGAATTCTATAAGCAAGTGGATGGAGTGGCCATGGGTTCGCCAGTCTCTCCCGTTGTGGCCGACATCTTCATGGAGGACTTCGAGGAGACTGCTCTGAACACATCACTTGTGACCCCTCGTTTCTACAAGCGGTACGTAGATGACACTTTCACAATATTACCATCTGATAAAATAAATGTATTCTTAGAACATCTTAATTCTATAAATCCTAAAATACAATTTACTATGGAATTAGAATCTGACAATGCCTTAGCTTTCTTAGATGTCTTAGTAAAACGCAACCCAGATAACACCTTGAGTCATACTGTGTATAGAAAGAAGACCCATACTGATAGGTACCTGAACGGTGAATCTCACCACCATCCTTCACAGTTAGCTACCGAGGGAAAATCTTTGTTTCAGAGAGCACAAGGGATCTGTGACGAGCAACATCTGGCCGGAGAACTGCAGCATGTTAAGCAAGTCCTGCGAGACAACAAGCTGCAAGTGCCGCGCCTGCGTCACAGTGATCGAGTGAAACCAGCCACAGTTGAGCGAGTCCCTGCTGTCCTGCCATACATGAGAGGAGTCACTGACAAGATTGGCTACATCTTAAAGCGTGCTTCAATCAAAACTTACTTCAAGCCGCCAAAGAAAATTAGTCAGTTTTTACCACCAGTCAAGTGCAACATCCCTCTTCAAGATGCAGGGGTATACAAACTTGATTGTGATTGTGGGCTCTCTTACATTGGACAAACAAAGAGATCCATTAGAACTCGGGTCAAAGAACATATAGCTGATGTGAAGCACCGTCGCAATACAACATCTGCAGTCTGTAAACATAGCCAGGATCGCCCAAGCCACTACATTCGCTTTGATAATCCACAAATACTAGCGAAAGAAAACCGTTATCGCCCCAGGATGATTCGCGAAGCTATTGAAATTAAAAAATATCCAAACTTCAATAGGGAAGATGGCTGGGTACTACCATCATCATGGGATCCTGTAATAAACATAATAAAAACAAACAACAAAAACAAATATAACAGACCAGTAGATGTAGTTAGTTCATACTGTGTGGATCGCAATAATAGTAGTAATTCTAATTAACATTTTTTATCTATAAAGTTAACAATAGTGTTGCTTAATATTTTAACTTTAAATAATAACAATCTAAATTAATATTAAACTTCTTTTTTAAACTACATATAAAACAATTATATTGCTTAAATAAATAATTGATATTTTAAAAAATGTTTAATAATCTTTATGGTTACAGATAATATAATAATAGCAACACTAAATAAGATTAGTAATTAATAAAGAAAATTGTAATATTTATTATAATAGCAAAAATTAAGTAAATAATATTGCTATATTTAATTATAATACTTATTAAAAACTTAAAATTTTAAAATGTTTAGAATTAAAATCAACCAATATTGTAAGGTACTTTGATGCCATTTTTGAATTTTTAAAATCATTTTTGTAAAATAGTAGGTAGGCTGTCTGTAACAACTGTATAATGCCATTGAGACATCTAACACCTTAGTCTCTCCCGTGACCATGATTGCTGTAAAGCAATCGAAACGTCGGGAAACAAAAAATCAAAATAAATCCGCGAAAAAATCCGAAAAGATAGTTTTATTTAAATTATTTAAAAATAAAAAAAAGTTACTAATTTATGGGGAAAAATAACTTTTATAGTTTTTATTTTGGATGCTAATTACCAAAATATACTTTTATTCTTTAATTTACAATAAAAAATACTAAAGACGTTACTTAATTACTCTGATCCATTAATCGATAGCATATAGAAACGTTTTTTCCATACATTATAAATACGATGAACTATTACGGGTATTGAAGGGTCATTATTATGCTGGTCATTTAAGCGCCCAGTGAGGTCTACATTAAATTGTGATTGATTGTAAACGCAAGGCCATAATAATTGACCCTTAATAAACAGCAACTAGTTGTATTAGAAAAATAAAGCAGGATCTTTACAATCCAAAGAGAATTTTCATACAAATACGTCACAACTACTCACTATAGAACATTACATTACAGTCGTTAGACTCACCCTCGTTTCGCTTGGGTTCGTCCCAAGGTTGATTTCCCATACAAACTTTCATTCCCATTTTCATCCCTCTTAAGGGATAATTTCTGGAATAAAAACTATCCTATGTTATTCCCAGTGTATCAAACTATCTTTTTACCAAATTTCATCTAAATCGGTTCAGTAGTCCTAGAAATAACTTCCTACAAACAAATTCACAAACTTACAAACACCTCTTTATAATATTAGCATGACAGAGTGACATAATGTCGTAATAATATTTTTTTACTACAAAATAAAAAAAAATAACCATGACTCGAATTGTATGAAGCGATTCAGCTGAACTCTCTATCCGTTAAAATCGATAAATGGTGGTTCTCAATAACCTATCCACCTAAAATTATCTTTACTAGGTATAGAAATTTAACATAGGCCTCATTAAAATTAAATGAAATTCATATCGTAAGGAAAACCGTAGGTAGGTTATTAGTAAATTCAGAGATTAACAAAAACAAACTGACAATTATTTTTTTGTTAATTATATCTGATCGAGAATATCAGTATATAATATGTATGTATTTCTTCTACTTGGCAAACGAAAATGACTTAGAATCACACTTTAACAATTACCTCGTCCTTGACCCATATCATTTAAAAAACTGGAGCTACATTTATAATCATACACCATAAAGTTATACAATATTACGTAACAATGTACATATATCTTCCTAACAAAACTAAATACCGTGAAAGCATCGCAAGTGTTTTTCCCTTGCCGTTATTTAGATATATGTGCTCGTAATGTGACACTAATGGCGATGCCGCAATGCGATTTCAATTTTATTTTATACGCCTTACGGACGTGTCGCTTGCAGATACCCATTGAGCATCCAAAAATTAAAAGATTTTTTTTAACAATCTTTATAGTCGTGGTAATGAGTCCCTGGTATGTAATAAAGACGACACGCGACATGTTTGGTGTAAATGTACGAGTAGAGTCGATTTTTTGAAATAAACTAAGCATGAAAACCTTCTTTACTCTACACGCGCTATCTAATGAGATGGGCGAAAAGTTTGAATTGGCGACTTTTTATTTATAATAATAATATGTTGGGACATTAACACACAGCACCATCTAGTTCCATGGTAAGCTACGAGGCTTGTGTTATGGATACCGGATAGTTAATACAATACACATATATAACTTTAAATAACTGCAAGTGCCGCGCCTGCGTCACAGTGATCGAGTGAAACCAGCCACAGTTGAGCGAGTCCCTGCTGTCCTGCCATACATGAGAGGAGTCACTGACAAGATTGGCTACATCTTAAAGCGTGCTTCAATCAAAACTTACTTCAAGCCGCCAAAGAAAATTAGTCAGTTTTTACCACCAGTCAAGTGCAACATCCCTCTTCAAGATGCAGGGGTATACAAACTTGATTGTGATTGTGGGCTCTCTTACATTGGACAAACAAAGAGATCCATTAGAACTCGGGTCAAAGAACATATAGCTGATGTGAAGCACCGTCGCAATACAACATCTGCAGTCTGTAAACATAGCCAGGATCGCCCAAGCCACTACATTCGCTTTGATAATCCACAAATACTAGCGAAAGAAAACCGTTATCGCCCCAGGATGATTCGCGAAGCTATTGAAATTAAAAAATATCCAAACTTCAATAGGGAAGATGGCTGGGTACTACCATCATCATGGGATCCTGTAATAAACATAATAAAAACAAACAACAAAAACAAATATAACAGACCAGTAGATGTAGTTAGTTCATACTGTGTGGATCGCAATAATAGTAGTAATTCTAATTAACATTTTTTATCTATAAAGTTAACAATAGTGTTGCTTAATATTTTAACTTTAAATAATAACAATCTAAATTAATATTAAACTTCTTTTTTAAACTACATATAAAACAATTATATTGCTTAAATAAATAATTGATATTTTAAAAAATGTTTAATAATCTTTATGGTTACAGATAATATAATAATAGCAACACTAAATAAGATTAGTAATTAATAAAGAAAATTGTAATATTTATTATAATAGCAAAAATTAAGTAAATAATATTGCTATATTTAATTATAATACTTATTAAAAACTTAAAATTTTAAAATGTTTAGAATTAAAATCAACCAATATTGTAAGGTACTTTGATGCCATTTTTGAATTTTTAAAATCATTTTTGTAAAATAGTAGGTAGGCTGTCTGTAACAACTGTATAATGCCATTGAGACATCTAACACCTTAGTCTCTCCCGTGACCATGATTGCTGTAAAGCAATCGAAACGTCGGGAAACAAAAAATCAAAATAAATCCGCGAAAAAATCCGAAAAGATAGTTTTATTTAAATTATTTAAAAATAAAAAAAAGTTACTAATTTATGGGGAAAAATAACTTTTATAGTTTTTATTTTGGATGCTAATTACCAAAATATACTTTTATTCTTTAATTTACAATAAAAAATACTAAAGACGTTACTTAATTACTCTGATCCATTAATCGATAGCATATAGAAACGTTTTTTCCATACATTATAAATACGATGAACTATTACGGGTATTGAAGGGTCATTATTATGCTGGTCATTTAAGCGCCCAGTGAGGTCTACATTAAATTGTGATTGATTGTAAACGCAAGGCCATAATAATTGACCCTTAATAAACAGCAACTAGTTGTATTAGAAAAATAAAGCAGGATCTTTACAATCCAAAGAGAATTTTCATACAAATACGTCACAACTACTCACTATAGAACATTACATTACAGTCGTTAGACTCACCCTCGTTTCGCTTGGGTTCGTCCCAAGGTTGATTTCCCATACAAACTTTCATTCCCATTTTCATCCCTCTTAAGGGATAATTTCTGGAATAAAAACTATCCTATGTTATTCCCAGTGTATCAAACTATCTTTTTACCAAATTTCATCTAAATCGGTTCAGTAGTCCTAGAAATAACTTCCTACAAACAAATTCACAAACTTACAAACACCTCTTTATAATATTAGCATGACAGAGTGACATAATGTCGTAATAATATTTTTTTACTACAAAATAAAAAAAAATAACCATGACTCGAATTGTATGAAGCGATTCAGCTGAACTCTCTATCCGTTAAAATCGATAAATGGTGGTTCTCAATAACCTATCCACCTAAAATTATCTTTACTAGGTATAGAAATTTAACATAGGCCTCATTAAAATTAAATGAAATTCATATCGTAAGGAAAACCGTAGGTAGGTTATTAGTAAATTCAGAGATTAACAAAAACAAACTGACAATTATTTTTTTGTTAATTATATCTGATCGAGAATATCAGTATATAATATGTATGTATTTCTTCTACTTGGCAAACGAAAATGACTTAGAATCACACTTTAACAATTACCTCGTCCTTGACCCATATCATTTAAAAAACTGGAGCTACATTTATAATCATACACCATAAAGTTATACAATATTACGTAACAATGTACATATATCTTCCTAACAAAACTAAATACCGTGAAAGCATCGCAAGTGTTTTTCCCTTGCCGTTATTTAGATATATGTGCTCGTAATGTGACACTAATGGCGATGCCGCAATGCGATTTCAATTTTATTTTATACGCCTTACGGACGTGTCGCTTGCAGATACCCATTGAGCATCCAAAAATTAAAAGATTTTTTTTAACAATCTTTATAGTCGTGGTAATGAGTCCCTGGTATGTAATAAAGACGACACGCGACATGTTTGGTGTAAATGTACGAGTAGAGTCGATTTTTTGAAATAAACTAAGCATGAAAACCTTCTTTACTCTACACGCGCTATCTAATGAGATGGGCGAAAAGTTTGAATTGGCGACTTTTTATTTATAATAATAATATGTTGGGACATTAACACACAGCACCATCTAGTTCCATGGTAAGCTACGAGGCTTGTGTTATGGATACCGGATAGTTAATACAATACACATATATAACTTTAAATACATACATATTATAAATATAAACACCCATGACTGGAGTACAAACATTCGTGCTCACACAAATGAATGCCCCCAGCGGGACTCGAACCCGCGACCGCTGGCACAACAAGTAAGTAGTAGTAGTTTTTTTTTCATACAATTCAACATTTTAGCATATTATTTATGTAATAGTAGCGACTCACCCTCGCTTCGCTCGGGTTCGTCCCTAACTTGCTTCTCCATACAAACTTTCATGCCCATTCTCACCCACCATTTTCTGGGATAAAAACTATTTCACTCGCTCACTTTTCATGAGATTTGAAAAAATATTATTTTAATAAATTTTTTCTTTAATTTTCTTCTTTACAAAACTTTCCTGACAATAACAAACACAAAAAAATATTATCCAATTTTGTGCAGTCGATCGGTAATTATATGCGTAAACACATTTCGATGATTCATTTTTATTTAAACAGATTATATATAATAATAATTAATTTTGTTTATTGCTTTTCTTACACTCATAT
Organism: Argynnis bischoffii washingtonia; assembly: GCA_033884665.1. Taxonomy (NCBI): domain Eukaryota; kingdom Metazoa; phylum Arthropoda; class Insecta; order Lepidoptera; family Nymphalidae; genus Argynnis; species Argynnis bischoffii. Next base: position 4,339,402 of record CM066619.1, on the reverse strand, counting down.
ACGTATTTATTATATAGTGTGTATCTAATTCACAAGTAATATTTGTTAAGTTTTAACTTTTTTTTTCAGTGTGGACCTAAATTCGTAGTAAACAGTACTAATTAAAAATACTAGACTTATAAAAATTGGCAACTTTTTAATATTATATATTTGAACTTTTATAGGATTTCAGCAAAGAAATGTGTCATTTTATTATATAATCAAACCCAGAAATTACAAATCTGATTGTGATTACCAACAGTTAAGTAAGCGAAGTAATAAAGTAAATAAACAACGGTAATTATCTTAGTAATCTACAAATCTAAGGTGTGTCGGGCGTGGTGCCCTACTTTTTGCTATCTCGCGAAACGTTGGTTATTAATGTGCCCACAAAATTGAAGATAAAATCGAAAATGTGATGTCATTGTTTACAAAATTTTGAAAGATTAGTAATGTAATAAAGACCTAACTTGGGAAATATTCATGGGAACTGAGATAATTTTTTTCTTTAGTTTTAATTTATAAAATATCAGAAAATATGAAACAATTAATAATCACAAAATAATTAGTAGGCTTATAGGCATATTTACATATCTTCATGTCAACTTTTGATTTTTTTAGATGATGCTTCTATATAAATTTCAAGAAAAACTTCACCCCTACCCTATATAGATGAAATAAAATCGGTGTACCTTTTTAGTTAAAAGTAATCTATATCTTAATTTATATTTATTACTTATATCTAAGGCACTAATATTACGTTTTGAACAGAAAAAAAATGTAACAAAAAGTGAGAGAGTAAAATATTTTGTTTTTTTTTTTAAAAGAGAATAGAATAATAATTCTCCTATATTATTTACTCAATATTATAGGCTCAATTTACGTGTCAATAATAATTTAAAAATTATAAACGAATAAGTTTTTAATATAATCCTTTAAATAAAAAGAAAGTACAATTTATATTTTTATAATATACTAATGACTTACCCTCGTTTCGTTCGGATGTGTCGTGATTTTGTTTGCAAGTTGTTGCAATGTGTTTTAATTTTTTCGCGCGGTATCCTAATTTTCCCTAAAATTCTTTTTTTAATTAAAAGTATATAGGTACTCCTTATAACATTAGCCATCTACTAGTCCAGCCGTTTCGGAGATTAGCCGAAAGAAGCAGACAGACACATAATTTTTTTTAATTATAAGTAGGTACCGTATATATTTTTATAATATACAATGTAAGATTAATGATTTGATATGACATCATTAACTTCACCACAATTTTCAAATTCAAATAAAAACAGTTAAAACAAGTTATTAAAAATAATTACATCCGATATAAATATTGTATATCACTTTCACTTAACCTACATCGATCGTGTCAAAGCTGTCAGTAGGCCGGTTGATATGAAAGTGTTCCCAAAAGTTTGTCACAACATCTAGATAAATTAACGTCGTAGATAAGGTAATTATAAGCATGAATGAGTTATATTTTTAAGTTATAGTATTTTTTCTAGGTACTAAAGCTTTTAATTAATTAAATTATATATGAACGAGTACTTTATTGTATGGAGTTAAAGAGTCTGTTTGCTTGAACGTGATTGTCTTTGGAACTAGTAGTCCGATTTGGAAAATTCGTTTTATTTTTAAAGCCTTTTTATTGTGTTATTTCTATTAAGCATCACGTTATGACCTTAAGGAGCAGAGCAATTACACATAAATAAACGATCTTGCATGTTAATAAAACTCAACCCCTGCGTGCTTTGACAGCATAATATTATACACAAGAATTATTGTACAACGACGAAGGAAAGCACTAAGATTTTATTAATTAAATTGATGTACACTTTAAAGTTATGAAATACTAGCGATTCACTTTCGTTCCGCTCGGGTTTGTATCTAGTTACGTTTTAACGTTTAGTATAGATTTCTCAGAGATGAGAAATTTTCCCGCAGTAAAAAGTATCCTATATGTTAACCTGGATAACTAGCTATCATCATACCAAATTTCATCAAAATCTGTCCACTGGTTTTCTCGTGATGCGTTCCCAGAAAAACGATTATAAACGATTATGATTATATATTAAAATATTAACAATAAAGAACAGGAGAAAAGAGTAATAAATAGAATAAAAGTGTAGTACAAAAATAATAAACAAAAAAGGCCTTTTTGTAGTATTTTGAATTAAGAACAATGATATTTTTTTTATAATGAATTAAAAAATTATGTGTTAATTAGAAGAACCTGTTTTGGTAAACAAATGCAATTAAATGAAATCTCCAGGAACGTAGTATTTGCAAAACACAAGCGTAGAGCGGGTCTATTTGCTGCGGTTAATGACCCTTATCGTCACTATCAGGTAAATATTTACCCCAAAATAGACGCTCCCTTGATATTTTCCGGTACAACGTTCAGGGAAACTTTGGATTTTCAACGTAGAGTTTTTAATAATAGTATAATAAACAAAGTAAACTGTAATAATCCGTTAATTTAGTGTTTATAGGGGAGATTAATCTTTGCTCTTTGATATTTTACGCTGATTAATTATTATTTGAAGTAATGATTTATCATGAAACAATACTTCTGGCAAATAATTTCGTTGAATAAGTAATTATATTCTTAAGATCATTAGAATAATATAAGAGAAATAAATCTATAGGTACATATAATAAAATTATAACTAAGCCGAATCTGTACATTAAATATTGTTTAGAAAATCTTATTGAAATAGACTTTATTATCGATACAGAAGAAAAAATATATAGTTTTGAGAATTTTTGTTTGTCTGTTTATCTGTCTGTCTGTTACACATCACGGGAAAATCACTGGACAGATTTTGATGAAATTTGGTATGATGATAACTGGTTATCTGGGTCAACATATAGGATACTTTTTACTGCAGGAAAAATATCTCATCTCTGAGCTAAATGTTGAAACGTAATTAGGGACGAACCGGAGCGGAGCGAGGGTGAGTTGCTAGTATTTATATAAAAAAACCAACAGTCATCAATAGCTACGTCGATACGCCATTATTTTCTGCACTATCCTTTTTAATTCCGATTCCGATATGAAAAAATCAGATAATCTTGAAGTAAAGTTATTTCTTTTACAGATCTATTAGTATTTAAAAGAACGGCAGAACCTAATCAAATCACTGTAAATAGTTACGTCAAATATAAATATTCGATGTCACTCATATTTAATTACTAGCAAAATCCGCGGCTTCGCTCGCGTTAAAACTACAACAAAAGAACTTTAAAAAGGTAGGTTTCATACAAATTTTCATCCCTTATTTTATCTCCTTATGGGATGAATTTCAAAAAACGCTTAAACACATATTTATTTAATTGTATTGAAGAGCATTAATACCAAGTTTCAAGAAATTCTGATCATAAATATTTTTTGGGTTGTGTTATAACGTGTATTCCCGTGGGAATGAGATAATCTCCCGCGGTAAAAAGTATCCTATATGTTGACCCGAATATCCAGCTATCATCATACCAAATTTCATCAAAATCCCTCCAGTGGTTTTTCTGTGATGAGGTAACAGACAGACAGACAAAAATTCTAAAAACTATAGATTCGGTCTCTGTATCGATAATAAAGTCTATTTCAATAAGATTTTCCAAAAAATATTTAAGGTACAAATTCGACTCAGTTAGAATTTTATTATATGTTATAGACTAGCGTCTAGCGAGTCACACTCTTTCCGCGCGAATTATTTCCTTATTACGTTTTAACGTTTAATACAGATTTCTCAAAGATGAGATATTTTCCCGCAGTAAAAAGTATCCTATAAGTACATGTTGATTCGGATAACCAGATATCATTAGGTATACCAAATTGTATCAAAATATGTTCAGTAGTTTTCTCGTGATGGGTTCCCAGACAGACAGACAAAAATTCTAAAAACTATAGATTCAGCCTCTGTATCGATAATAATGACTATTTCAATAAGATTTTCTAAAAAATATTTAATGTACAGATTCGATTCAATTAGAATTTTATTATATGTATAGATAAATATTGTATGCGTTATTTATATTTAATTAGTAGGTACACCCTCGTATTACTAAGGAAAACTTTGCAATAGTCTGACTCACAATTTATAATATACACACACTATAAGTTGTCTTTATAAAAAAAAATACTGCACTACTATGTAAAACATTTTTGTCAACCTTTCTTATTATCTCTAAAATTAATTTCTATTATTATTCTTAAATTTTGATATGACAAATGACTATTATCTTTCGAACATCGCGGCGTCTATTTTGATCGCTTTTCATACCTCGCTAAATTGTATCACCGCCATAAGACGTAAACGTTATACGTAATAGTTCAACTGAATTCATTAGGCAAAGCTATTAATAGTTTATATATAGGATTAGAGAGATGCAGATGTGAATTTATCTTATCGTCTGTCTATTTGTCCTAATACTTGCTATATGTATAATATTAAACTAGTTATATTTATAATATTAACTAGCAGCTGTCCCTTCGCTTGGCTCGGGTACGGTACATTACTGCTTCACTCCCTTGGGTAGTAAGTAACATGATGATATATAGCTTATTTCTTTCCTCAATAAAAAAGCTATCTACTAATGCAAAAAGAATTTTTCAAATCGGATTAGTAGTTCCTGAGATTAGAGCGTTCAAATAAACAAATACAGAAAGAAAGATTAACAAACAAACTACCTCTTTATAAACATTAATGTGAAAGTTTATATGTATCTACATGTTTATCACGGCTGGGCAGTTTTGGTTGTTTTATACAGATTCATAGCCTATTGTTAGGTACCCAAGAACACACCTGCGAAGGGAGGATGTTGTTAGTAGTACTAAATATTTATATAATTATACTAGTTTGAAAACAGACAGTGGTAGCCCAGTGGTAACGCGCTCGCTTGGGAAACCGAGTGAAGCGGGTTTAAATCCCGGGTCTCGCACCTCTGATATTTTCATGTGCGAATCATTTCCAACATGATTACCATTTGTCTTAACGGTGAAGGAAGACATCGTGAGAAAACCTGCATGTCTAAGAGAACCTAACAAGTTTTCAAACGACATGTGAAATCCGCCAACCCGCACTTGGGCAGCGTGGTGGACTATGACCTGATCCCCCTCGTACTGAAGGGAGGAACTTGCCCACCATTGGGACGTTAAAAAGGGCTGAATACAATACTAGTTTGAAAGAAACAATACATAGATAAAATCTAAAATAAATTCATTTTTTTATTAGTACCTTGGTTAAAATAAAATTAAGAGTACGATAGACTGAACTCTAAAAGCAGATTACAAGGGTCGCTCTTATCTACAATTTCAGGGCTTCGATTCGGCAAGGGTTATAAAATCTAAATGAGGGTGGGCGCATATTTTTGTTAAGCAATTAGGAATAGTTTTGATATTATAAATAGTTGTGTCCTATTAAGGTCGTTGAAGAGCCCTTCCTAATTACCAATAAATGTGTCAAAATATATCTTCTACACTAGTTATTGTCACATTAAAAATAGTAAGAGACAAACTTATCTATAGGTACATATAATAAAATTGTAACTAAACCGAATCTGTACATTTAATATTTTTGGAAAATCTTATTGAAATAGACTTTATTATCGATACAGAAGATTTTTAGAATTTCTGTCTGTCTGTCTGTCAGTTACCGCATCACGGGAAAATTTTTATTTAACAAATCCAAAACAGCTTATATATTAGTATTACACCGCTGTTTTACCTGTGCTTTAGTTAAAACAAAAACTGATTTTCATTCAAACTTCCAACCCGTATTACCCCTTTAGGGGTTGAATTCCACGAATCCTTTCTTAGCGGATACCTACTCCTTATGAATAACTAAATATTACTATACCTAATACTTTCTGATATTTAGTGATTAACCAGGCTTTTATATGTATATATATATAAATGAACCGTTGAGCGGAAATCGAACATACATATGAGTGTCCTTCTAGGACCTTTCTCGTTACATATATAAGTAATCATGACCTAATACCATATACATACATGTATTAAACTACATATCAGTTAATTATATGAATAATTAAATGCATTCTTACTCTAATTCCAATCAAGATTTACCATTTTCGTTAACGTAGCATTGACATAAGTCCTAATTTGTATATTACATGTTTTAATAGAATTTATTAAGTACAGGGGTCATCATGATGCTAACAACCAGTAGCGAGCAGGAAACGACCGCATTTCGCACTCAACGACTTCGACTATTAGACTGACCATTTGTCACAAAGATATAGTAACAGCTTCTATTTGCATCACGTCATTTACATTTAGTATCGTAACGTTTCATGTTTATTATGTTTTAGAGGAATATGTACCTAATCGAACACCTTTGCAATATACTAATAATAAATAGGAAAAATTAGATGTAATTTGATAAAATATCTCTAAGCCACATTCCAGCTCAAAAAATACATCTATATCAGAAATTTAATGTCACATTATTTCATTGCTGACTTAATGAAGGACAAATAAACAAACAATCCAATTTATATACATTGTATATAATATTAGTCAAGGATAGCAGTTAAAATTAAACGATGATCTTCTTGGTAGCATTTTGCTTAGTTATTAAGAGGTTACTTTTTTTTTTAAATAGAAAGATAAAAAAGGTATTATAGAGGCATAAGGGACTGTCTCAAAGCCAACATAACCGTAAAAATAAATGATATGACCGCGTCGTTTCTGTCATCTGAAGTTCTGATATAGGATGAAAACTCTGATAAAGTTGCCTTATTCATTGAATGTTTATAATTTTTTTGAATTATATTAAATGCTACTATAGAATTTTTATAAATGGGTGACGTTCCGCGAAGATAACACCTTTTACCCCACAAGATATTGCGGGGTGGACTAAATATGAGAAAAATACATGCAAGCAAAACAAAGTTGCTGTATGTTGCTATAAAATATTCAAAAGTTGAGTAAAAGATAATCATTAACAGTCTTAGAAAAAAATTGCGTGATTTATAGAAGGCAAGTACGTAATTAATTTGCCATGTTGAAATCTATTTAAAAAGAGGTTTTCCTTAACGATGCAGGAATTTCCCACAAACTTGTTGCAATTTCTCTGCTAGGTATTCAATACTATGTTTATTATGAACACGCATCCTTATCGGGTAATTATAAAGCCCTTTTTGTGTACATTACTCCAACTTGTTTTAGATATGATAAGAAAACTAACGAGCGTACATTTGAACTAAAAATATGTTTCTATGTATATTTAAATATATGTGTATATGTTTGTTACTCTTTAAGGTTGTAACAGCTGGACTTATTTAGATGAAATTTAGTACGCAGATAGTCTACTACCTGGAATAACGCATAGACTACTTGTTAGGTACCTAAGGACGTATCTGACCAAAGTGAGGATAAATCGCTAATTACAACAATGAGTCGACAATACTATTTAAAAATAAAGTGACACCAAAAATTTGAATCTTGGCCCACTTTACGTATAAAAATAACTGGTGTTCAAAAAACGAATCTTAGATAACCTTCTTCTACAGTAAAAATAAATTTCTGTTTATTTACATCTCTGTGATACTCAGGTTTCTTTGCCAAAACCTTGAAAGCTTTATTCTTTCTGCAACAAACAATCGTTAAAAACATTTAAACAACGGAGAAAGATAATAAGAACTTGTGCTTTATCTACTTTTTGAGCTTTCGTATTTCCATTTAATTTTTGAAAGTCTCTTGAGATGAGATTTGACCAAGATATACATATACATATAAAGTAAACCCATTTAAAGTAACTTAATTATATTGCTCTCATCGGCATCCCTAAGTAAATCTTTCCAGCTCTACAATATCTCTCATCTATACATATAATAAAACTATAGAGTTTTAATGTCTGTACATAGAAAAAAAAGCTAAAATTTGAGTCAGGGGGAAGTAAGAGAAATAGAACAAATCCAAATTTTTGCAATTTTTCTTGTTTTTCTGTCTGTTTGTACAGGCTAATCTCCGAAACTGTTGGATCGATTTAAATAAAAGTTGATAAAATAATATAATTAAACACTCCCTTAACTATTCATTTTTTCTTTTACTCAAATAAGTAATATTACAGTAACACACATAGGTAGATAAATAAAATTTCAACATAGATTTAATTGATTAGTCTTGCAATGAAGCTATTGGTCTATTGCTAAACAACACTATAAATAACAGGTTTTACTTACTTCACTAACTAAATGTAAAGTAACTTGTACTGTTTTATATAGTTTTTACTTAATGTAACTCTATGTAGAGCTACTTTTATAAATATTCTCTAAATGGTTATAACGAGCAATTGCAAAGTAAGTACCTTTTTTATCACTAAACCTAGATTGATAGATAAATGCATGGGTGTCTTGGTATAGCCATATGGTAACGCGCTCTGTACGAGATTTGTGAAATTGTTAAACATAATTACCATATACAAATACGTTACAACACTGTACGCCTAAAATCTACGTAGTTTTTAAAAAATATGTTAAATCCGCTAACTCGCATTTGGTCAACTCGGAAGACTATGGCCACTATTGAAAGAAAACTCGTGTCCTGCAGTGAGACGTAGAACGCTGAATTATTATTGTTACTATATTTTAAGTCTTTTGTTTACTGAGAAAATATGAAAAACTAGATATTAAAATGATGATCTGAAATTAAAATATTATTTTCTTAGAATTTTCTACCCAACCGCTTTTCTAGGAGAAAAATTGCTTATGCTCGTCTATAGAAATATCTTGATTTGTTTATTACCCTTAAATGATACATATTGTATTATCAACATAAGCTCTAAATCTTAATGATTAAGTACAAAATATCAAAGTTACACAAACAGACAGAAATAGTTATTAAGAGATAGAAAAATAAATGCACGATATCTCATTTTAATCCCCGACGTAAAAAGAGAGGTGTTATAAATTTGATCGCTATGTGTGTGTCTGTCTGTGTAGCTCTTAAGCAGGTGAACCAAATTGGATGTGGTGTTTTTTATTTAAAAACAGATTTTCTAGCGGTGGTTCTTAGACATGTTTTAAAATCGGTTCAGCCGTTTTTGGGTCGAGGGTTTTTTATATTTAAAAAAAATGATTATTCTTTATTGCAAAAAAAATTATTGAGATTATTGTATTGTTGTAAAGTAAAGTTTTCTAAGCTTTAGAGATTTTCTTTTAACTTCAACTAAAAACGACTGTTCCGATAATTCCGGCAATAAAATTTATCATTAAAAGGAGTTCGTAATTCGCGAACTTCATAATTACGCACGAAGTATTTTAAAAGGTACTGTGTTTTTTTTAAAAATCAACTATAATTGGTCAAATTAAACCGAAAAGGGTATGAGCTCTTTAATTATAAAGCAACGACGTACTCTAAAAATAACTTGTCGTATGGGTTGGTACTTTAAACTGCCTCCAGTAAACATGTTATATTTACGTGTTACATCATATAAAAAACTGGTTACTTTTAAATGCATTTGCGCTTCTTTAAATTTTCGAAGAACCTTTATTATGCTGTATTTAAATAAAACTATCTTTTAGGTTTTTTCGAGGCAGTCTCTCCAGTGAACATATTGCTGTAAAGGATTCGAAACGTCAAGAAACAAAAATCAAAACAAATCCGAGAAAAAGTCCAAAAAATAGTTTTATTTAAAATTTGCATAAATCTAAGAAAGTATTATGCTATATTTATTTCAACTGTTACAATAGTAAATACTTTATAAAACGTTTGTCACAGGTTCGATTACTGTCACTTAATACCTATGTTAAAACATTATTCTATAAAAACATCGTTATGCCAGTAAGATCTTTCTGCCGTCACCGCCACAGGAAAACTAAATTCAAAATAAATAAAAATATAAAATTCTCATTAAGCGTCATTTTTAACGTCTCACTGTTTGACACAAGCCTCTCTTGTATTAAATAATAATGCGAAGGGCATCAAGCTACAGTCGACCACACTGGCCAAGTGCGAGTTGGCGGACTTCACATATCCTTCGATTACCAGTGAAGTTCGGAAGAACCATCTGGAAAGATATGCCGGTTTTCCTCTCGCTTCATCATAAGGCACATAATCATGTTGAAAAGGATTCGCACATAAAAATATCAGAGATGAGAGACCCGGGATTTGGACCTGCTTCACTTGGTTTTCCAAACGAGCACGTTACTACTGGGCTACCACCGCCTGAACTAACGTAGTTACAATCTATACAGATAAATAAAATTGGAGCGTCTGTTTGTAATATTAAAATAACAGCTTTTTACTAAATGCATATGGATATATACACGGTACATATACCAAATCAACATTTTTTACAATTTTTGTCTGTCCGTCTATCCGTCTGTCTGTCTGCCTGTTTGTACCGGCTAATCTCCGAAACAGCTGGACCGATTTTGACGGGACTTTCATTGGCAGATAGCTGATGTTATTAGGAGTAACTAGCTACTTTTATTTTAAAAAAAAAACAGGATTCCGCGAAAAAAAATTAAAACCCATGAAATTGTGAACAAAATCCGCGTACGGCGTACGCACCCGAGTGAAGCGGGGGTAAATCGCTATATAATTTAAATGAATATCTTAAGTGTAGCAAGTTACTATTTATGTATACCTAAACATAGCTAGGCGTGAAAACGTATCTAGGGACGAACGCAAGCGAAGCGAGCGTGAGTCGCTAATTTTCTTATATTTTATAAATTAATGTTTTTTTTTTGTATAAATTATTGAAGATTTTAAATAAGGTTAAACGTTTTTAGCATTCCGCTTAGCTTCCGCAAAGCAGCAGGAAATTCTTAATGTAGACATAATTTAATTACCTACCTACTGAGAATACTTAATGAAATGCTTCTGATTGGCGTCAATTAAGACGATGTGTTAGAGACACTTTGGAATTTAAAATGCTTTATTATGTTTATTTAAACAACTTAATATATGTACACTGTATACCTGTGTAATTATAAAATTATAACATTTTTTATTTGACTGATTGTGAGTGTGAGTAAACATGCTAAACTGTGAGTAGGATTTGAAACATTGACTCTGATGTTCCAACAACATATTTATTGAAGAAGGATATAAGCTATCCTAATCCTAAATTAATTACACTATGACCCTTTGGAGCAAAGCACTTACATACGCATAAGCGAAGTCGCGGAAAAAAAATTGACAAAAAATTGGACTTTCCGATAGGTATAATACAATTTTCTTTCATACTAGTTTGCTTCCCAATACAAACTTTCATCCGCATTTTCACCCCCTTGAGGGTTGATTTCGGAGATAAAAAATATCCTATGTCCTCCCCAGGGTCTCAAACTATCTTCTTACCAAATTTCATCTAAATCGGTTCAGTAGATCCAGAGATTACCACCTACAACCTCACAAACAAACTTTACTTTTTTATAATATTAGTATCGATAAAAAGACAAACTATTGCGGACTTAAAATATTTAAATTTCTGACTATATAATAAGTGTATATAATATACAATGTACATACATGTATGAAATTCATAAGCTCTTACCTTTTCGATAATCAGAGTTTCTACAATCGATTTCGTTAATAGAAAACTAACTAATACATGGAAATGACACATAAAGCCTACCTTATATTATGCGCATTAGAAGACTAAAACATGTTATTTCTAAACATTTCTCAGTATTCTCTTATCGATATTGACAGTAATTTTGTCTAAGCCCGCTGTTATGCGTGTTATCCAGACGCAGTGAAATCAAATGCTATTTATTCTGTTAAAGTGAAATGACTCGTCCATCCGAGCGTAAGTTGTTAATCTAGGGATGCCGATGCAATGCAATTTACATTGAATACAATATGATTATAAATCATACATTAACATTGTAAATGTGAAAGTTTATGAACAAGCGTGTTTATTATTTCTTTACAGTGTATTCCGATGTAGGTATGAAAATCAGTTACTTGACGATATTGGTGTATTGCGATATAGCTATCGATATAGCTAATAGAAAACTAAATAAAAAATGGAAATGGCACATCCTGTCCACGTTATGTAATGTTATAATGTGTGATTTCTGTAGGTACATTTTTATTTTCTTTTACAGAGACTCTAGGATAACACCTAGGCCTACAGTCTAAGTCTGAGCCTAAGGAGCAGAAGAGAGTAAGGATAGGCAGCTGATGCTTGAAAGATTATTAAATCCCATAAATATTATAACCATGTAAATAAATATTATAAATGCGAAAGTTTGGATGCATGGATGTTTGTTTGTTACTCAATAACCCCAGTAGGAATCTGAATAAAATTGGGCACATAGATTATAAACTGGAAAAACGTATCTAGGAACAAACTCGAGCGAAGCGCCGTGATGGTGAGTTGCTAGTAACTATTATTACCGGTTTTTTTTTTTTAAATATACAAATGATTGCAGATAATTTGATGATAAAGGTTGTAACATTGTAAAGCCTCTCTCTTTTAAAATATAATAGACAACTCATTCATCTATTATTTAATATAAAATGCAATGCCATTTACAGCCAGCCATAAAAGGATAAGGTCACAATTAATTATCTTGGCTGATTGTTACTAATTACAATATATGGCTAGCACTCATGTGCACATTACATAGAAATTTTATCTTAAAAAAGTTTATATTTTTGCTAGTTATTTTTCGTTACAAAATATCAAATACCTTATACCTTTTAAAAGTTTAATTTGAGATTCATTCAATTTCAAAGTAACATTTAACTACTTTTTTAAGTAACGCGTATGGTTAAAAATGTTAAAGAAAACTGAATAGAAATTTAAATACTACTATGAAGCTCATTTTAATGAACGATCTCGCATATCTGGAGGCGTGCCAAGACGTCGGTGTTGATTTAAAATCTCTAAACTGGTAATAAATCTTCAAAGCTCGTGTGTCGATCAGAAATATTCATTCGCTTATTTGGATATGCATCATAATTTAGCAATGGGTTATCTTGCCTGATAGTGCGATGTATTTAGCATGTTTCATGACTAAATTTAGTTATTTTTTTTATATAGGTACATATATACAATATTGGTTATTTTTTTATATTGAAGCCATAACGCGGCCGCGTTACTTAGGTAACTCAACCTTAGATAATTGGTGTAGCTTTTAAGATACAAAATTAAAGCATTTACTTCTATCTACATCGCATGAAAAAATAACCTTTCTTTAAAAAAGTGTTGACACTTATAATACAATTAGTAAGGAATCCTTGGTCAGAATCTCTTTAGAAAATTAAATAAATGACATCAATTAAGGAACAAAGACTATATATGAGTACAGGCCGTAAATAAGTTAATTTCATCTAATAAGCGAGTATGAAGGGCGTTGTTTACGTGCTTTTTACACGAGACGCGATAATTATAGACGCGCAGACGCATCCGCCGGCCGCGCTGATTCAACTATGACTTACATATGTATATGTTACGTTATAGGTGGTTTTGTCATTTACCCACGTTAGTATTTAAAAAGAATATGACAAAACGAGAAAAATATTAACTTTGAACAGTAAAACTTACATTTATAACTATGAGTTACATGTAACTTTGCTACGAACTAGGTAATGAGAATGTATTTCGTAATTTTAGTTTGATTATATCAAATTATTTAAAATTTTAACAAACAATAACAAAGGCACTAATATTAATTCAGTTATAAAGTAGATAAATGGTAAAGATTTCTTTATATAACGTTATAAATAAACAGGAAGAAAATTTGACTGTATTTATTTTTCAATAACTCTAGTAGTTATATTAAATCGAACATAATATTAGATAAATAAAAAACGTATTTTTTTGTAATAAACTAATATTGACTTTTTTTATCGACAGGTTCGCTCGCCGTGTCCTTGAACGTCGCCTGCTGATATCTTGGTTTATCTCAAATCTATAACGAAAACCGATACACTCTAATACATAAATAAAAATATTTATACAAAATATCTAACCTTATGTGCATTTACATAGACTTCTTTTTCCCCTGGTGTACTTTAAGTTTAAAACAAATATGAATTTAGATAAGTGACATATCGCAGGAGAGATAAAGCAACTTACATTTGCGTTCATTTCGAAATTTTCTTTTACATTAGTTTATATATTTTAACTTCAATTCAATTTTTCATTATCTCTTTTACTGTCTAATGGGTCATCATTATTTTTAATAGATACCTAGTCTGTGAGCCTACAAACCGCATAGGCTACTTTTTATCAGGTACGCCAAATTCCTCCAATGAGACATTACTTCATTTGTTAATTAATATAGTTTTAAATCATTTTACCCTTTAGACATAGAGTTTCTCTTAAAATTTGTATGGGACCACCACTAAAGTAGATATAACCATTCAATAAAAAAAGAATCCGTTAACAACTGGCGAATAAATGCGTAACAATACACAAAAACACACTGGATTGAGTACCCTTCCTTTTTGAAAACGCTAAAAAGAAAAACGTATTGAAAAATGTTCTTCACTCATATTTTAGTTTACGTAAAATATTGTATTGTTAAATATTTCGTAGTATACTTAATTGTATAGTTACATGGTTTTTTATGTTCATATAATAATTTTGAATAGGACGCCAGCACGAAAGCAAAAGATGCATCAGCGCCCACAATGTGCATACATCAAGCTAAGATAAAAAGCGGTCGTTGCACATTTAATAAAAGTTCTTACATAAGGGCTTACATCACTTAACAAGTTTCAGCATGGACAGAATATAATAAAGTAAATTTGAGAGCGCTGCAAGACTTACTGCATTAAAAATATATTTATAAAAATATTTTAAATGAAATTCTTTTCGTATTTTGTCGCGGCTTCGTTTTGAGTTTTTGTTCCCGACGTCACAGGAGTCTCCCTTGTGGCCATTTTATCTTAAATATTCGCGTAAATGTAAGAAAGTATTATTTCTAATACTTTTTTTCCTTTAGTAGAAGTTGCTAATGTTTCAATCCAGGATATAAGTTATGTCATTGTCGTGGTAGGAGCTTCTTAGTATCCGGCAATCCAGCCGGACGTGTAGCCATGAGCTACATTGAAAGGTGGCCCACTTCGGTGGGGCATAACATAATCACCTGTATGTATACAGGTGGTATGTGTTTCTCACCGTTAAATAAAAAGGATATAAGTTATCTTCATTCAAAACTTGTTCAAAGCCATTCAGACATTACGGGGAAAAAGTAACAAACAAACTTACTTAAAAACTTGCATTTTCGTAATATTAGTTCGACTAAGTTTTACTCGTCGAATACTGCGCGAGTATTTGTCAGCGTATAAGCATTAAAACAGATAGACATAAGATAAAGAATTAATAAGAAGTAACTATTGCATTTATTCACTCTCGCCGACAAAATAATAACTTATTATATAGATAAAAGTAATGACCTAAATTGTATTCTATTAGTGTGAAGGAGGCAAAAGTGATAATGTCACCAAACGTCGTTTCCCACCCAAACTCTTTGTAGTATACATAACACAAATGTATATCAGGTAGACCATTGCATACTATAACTGTATAATTTGTGAAGTAGTAAAGTTCTATTTCATTTGACAGCTTTCTACCTAGAAGTTTTAATTAAGTATGTAACATACAATATATTTCATACCGACTAAAATTAAGCGTATATCATTTGATAGAACTGCCACTTCTCTTACGCCAAATATCACGGGTTCGATACACGCTCGTGACGTATGACGAAACATTTACCACAACACAAAAATATTCCAGCATATACCATATATTCCACATATATGAGTAAAACGAAATATTAGTGATGTTAAAATATGGAATACACTAAAATATGCTTTTAAATTTAAAGAAGCAGACAAGGTGTACAAAATAAATATTTAACATCCTTTATCAACATGGAGATAAGTAATATCTTTCCAGAAGAAAAGATACCATTGAACTTTATTAGGTAAATAATATGTACGTAATGTATTTATTTAAAAATGCAAATAGTATGATGCATTGCCGTATTCGGGTTTCACGGTCGACAATTATATGACGTTAAGGTGAATCAAAACCATCGAGTTTCTTATTTATAATTTAGTTATCCCAATAACTGTAGTTATTTAAGTAAGGTTAGATCCATTACATACATTCAAATTGCCTTTAATATCTACCTATATCTCTTTATATCTATTCTATCTACATATATCGTAGAATTTTAATACAAATGTTTCCAAAGTACTTATCTTGTTTGGAACTATAGTTTGAGTTCTTTTCTACCAACTTATTGTATTAACAGGTTTACTGTTGTTGTTACTATAATAATAAGTACCCTTAAGAACTGGCAGTAACAAGGTAGATAACTTCAAAGCAAGATTCGATAGTTTAGATTTAAAGATAAGTAGTTTGATATGACCAGCCGTCTTAGACAAGGTGGCTTTCTACTATCGATATCGATAATAGAAAATTACGAGTAACTAACATACAGAACACATAGAGACATATTTTGAGTAAGTATATTTTGTTTAAGCGACATCTGCGTGATACCTATAGATTACAAATTTTAAAAGTCATTTTAGTTTAAGCCCTCAGAGATATTAACAAATATATGGATATTTTTAACTTAGAAATGCGAAATTTTCAAACTACATAGTAGTAATATCTAAGTGTTCTCCATAAGTAACTTTATCGATATAAATAAATGTTAAAATGATGACCAAATTACATAGAGCCTTAAAACACGTAGATTAACTCATACCAAAATTATGTGAAGAAAATTTTAAAAGCTCACATTAATACGAACTTTCTCTTCAGATATTTCATTCTTGTATTCGCTGGAAACCAATAATATATGTATGTTAAGCTTTTATAGAGAAAGCTCTGTTATGACGCTAAAGTAGCTATCAAATGTTGAATGGTATCTCCATGTATATTCCTTTGACTGCTGTAATCCTTCGTTACGTTATAAACCCATAGATGTTTTGGGGCACGTACGATATAAGCATCGCTAAGCCTCTTGATCTTTAACACACAAAGCATTTCATTTGAATTAATATCCGCATGAAAATTACTCAAAAATAATGATTTCTTTTCAAGAAAATTGTGTTATTAAAAGGGATTAAGCTTTCAAGTGGTTCAAATATACATTTTTACATATAAAATTATTATATAACTAGTAAAATCAGTCCTGCCTTTTCGGAGATTAGCCGGAACAAACAGACAGGCATACAAAAATTTTGAAAATTGAGTTTTTTTATGAGTACCGTATATTTTTACTAAAAAGCATATTAATATGCATTTAGTAAAAAGCTGTTATTTTGACATTACAAACAGAAACTTCTTTATTTATCTGTATAGATCACTGCTTATGTAATTATTACACCCTTGACAGTAGAAATTAAATCACTACCTTGAATTGTTAACCTTAACATGAAGTGTACAATGATCTCGAGCAAAATATTGAACACGTGCTTTGTTTTGAGATTTCGATTAACGTATTTGGTTTTAATGTCAAGTTTATTAATAAGCAACAACCTTTAGCTCGCAGCTCCGTTCGCATAGTTTATTTATGTTATGTAGGTATATTTACTAAGCCTCTAAGAGCTATAGCGTTATTTTATATATATATATATATATATATATATATATATATATATATATATATAAAAATTGAACATACAATAACCCTTCCTCAATAAATAGTCTATAAAAGACTTTTTAAGTCCGACTAGTTGTACTAATGATAAGCGCAAACAGCAAACAGGCAAAAAATACCTCTTCAGATTTATAGTGATAAACATTAATTGCAACGAGTATTTCAATTTAGATATAGGTACCTATATGCATAGCTAATAGCTATCAACATTTTAAATAGTAATATTATATTATAAATTTCTTAAAAATAACCTTGAAATCATTCGAATATTGTTCTAACCTTATAATTCACACAATTTATAAATGCTTATTTATAAAAACCCGAAATATTGCATTTTGACATTTGATAAAAGTTATCAAACGAGCTTGTGCATTTCTCAGTAATATTGATTACTGTCACTTCAGTATATAATCTGCCTGACGCGATAATCTGCAGATCGTAAGGCCTAATACCACAGATTATATACTTCGTAATTAATACCTTTATTTAATCAAGCAATTTTGCTTTCACTAACGCTATTGTCTTGTTGATATTGAGTGTTGTTTTTCTTTTAGTTATTGAATACATATCTTTACTAGTGGCTCACTCTCGCATGTCTCGCTCTCAGGTTCGCCTCTAGAAAAACAAAAACAAATCTATCCTACGGGACCCTTATATTTTCCGGGATAAAAAGTAGCCTATGTGCTATTCCAGACTATAATCTATCTCTGTGCCAGATTTCATCCGGATCCGTTCAGCTGTTCTGGCGTGATTATTAACATCCAAACATCCAAAAAACATCTAAACGCCTAACCTTTCATATTTATAATATTAGTAAGATTTATATTAAAAATGAAATACTGTGAGGTACAGATATAAAAAAATATTTTTTACATATTATATTTTCTATATCTAAAAATATATGTATATTTTTATACATATTTTCTTATATCTTTACCTCATCTTCTTTTGCAGCAAAACTTTCCGAGTCGGTGGTAATTTCCTTACGGACTAAGACTCTGTTTATATCAAACTGACGAATCAAAAGTACTTCTAACAGATAAAAATATATATTGAGTTGTGTAGTCAAATATTATTTATAATATGTATGTATTTAAAGTTATATAATATGTGTAGTGTATCAACTATCTGGTATCCATAACCAAGCCTCGTAGCTTATCATGGAACTAGATGGTGCTGAGTGTTAATGTCCCAAGTTCCAACATATTTATTTTATTTATTTATTTAAATATTTTAGGGGATACTCCTAATGTAATGAGATTTAACAATATTTTTATCTTTGAGTATTCTATGGAGAATGAACCGACTGCTTTTATTTCATGTCCATTTAAATATAAGCAACTACGGATCAATAGACGACTAGATCAACACAGTGATATTGTATGAGACAATAGGGATATCACTCTCTAAACTAAAGTACCGGGGGAGTCCCCTGGTAAAAGTGGCTACTTTAGTATTTTGGTCTGATGCAACTAAACTGGAAATTATTTTTTCTATAATTAATCCAGAATTCTTAATTAAATCATTATTTAGGTACAAGACAAGTAACTTAGGTGTAGATTACACCTAAGTTAAATATCTCTACTATGCAGATTAAAACCGTAATAGGTACCTATAATGATATCCTTCGCGGTAGAAAAGAGTTCTTTTAGTGTCATCATTCTCTTCAGACACGCTCGTCAGGCACTTTAATCTTTTAACCTGCTCCTTTGTAATTCATAAACCCGTAAGTATTATATGCCAGCTAAAATCTTTATAGGCAAAATTGATTTTGTGTAGAGCGATCAATTTTTTAGACACACTAGAGACTTACCCTCGCTTTGCTCGTATGGGTTTTTACGTGCCTGATTATAGGCATATAGGCTATATATTACTCCAGGTCAAATGTCTATATATGTACGAGTATATACTAAACTAGCAGAAACCGTGGCTTTGGCCGAGTTCAAATTCAAAAAAACAAACTCTTCTTTCCATTTCCCTTTCCTTTACAATTTAATGTATGGAAGTCTGCCCGATTTGTTAACATTTATGAATATTGCTCCGCTCCCTTGAGTAGTAAGTAGCATGATAATATATAGCCTATAGCCTTCCTCAATAAACGGACTATCTAATGCAAAAAGAATTTTTCAAATCAGATTAGTGATTCCTGAGATTAGAGCGTTCAAACAAAGAAACAATCAAATAAACAACAAACTGTCTCTTTATAATATTAGTATAATAGGTATAGGTATTTTATATAATTGGTCCAGTTCTTCCACAACGTGAATGAGTGACAAACATACACGCATATACAAATGTTAGCATTTACAGTAGTAGTCCTATGTTAAATTGCAATTTATTAAATGGTTCGTGTGAAAAAAGTCAAAGGTAAAATCTAGAAAAAACATATCGAGGGAAAAACCGGTTAGATATGTATTATGTAGCAACTCAAGCATAGCGCCACTGCTCTATCTGTTACTACTTACTTATATGCTTATATTATACTAGCGACTCACCCTCGCTTCGCTTCGGGTTCGTTTCTAGAAAAAAACAATTCTATCCCACGGGATCCGTACATTTTCCCGGGATGATTTATAGCCTATAGCCTTCCTCAGTTAATGGGCCATATAATGCAAAAACAATTTTTCAAATCGGATTAGTAGTTCCTGAGATTAGCGCGTTCAACCAAACAAACAAACAAACAAACTCTTCAGCTTTATAATATTAGTATAGATTAGTCATTTATTTTATCTATACTAATATTATAAAGAGGAAAGATTTGTTTTTTTGTTTGTTGTACCAAACAGACAGAACCGATTTAGATGAAATTTGGTTAGAAGATAGTTTGAGACCCTGGGAAGGACATAGGATAGTTTTTATCCAGGAAATCGTCCCTTAAGGGGATGAAAATGGGGTTGAAAGTTTGTATGAGGACGCAACCTAAGGACAAACCCGAGCAAAGCGAGGGTGAGTCGCTACAATTACTATAAGAATCAAACATCATACAAAGTATACAAGTATATATATATACATATATGTATGTTTCAAGTTATATTTACAATCTGTATAAGTAATACTATAATAAATTAAAAACCATAATTTTAAATGTATGTTTTTTGAATTGTCCGCTTATTTAAAATATTGTTACATTATTCGCTTATCATTAAAGGCGTCGATCGAAATCGATTTTGATCGTTTTTGCAATAGCCTAGTATGTAATTCTAAGAACGACGTTTTACTTCACTGTAATTATAGTGAATACACGTGTAATTATTACTAGTCTATTTTAAATTCCAATAACTAGAAAAATACATAAAATTAGAATATTACTATTACATAGACATCATTTACGATAACAGTATTACAGATATGTAAAAAGCAGTACTACAAGCAAAAAAGATTGTAAAGTAAAAAGTCTGTTGACCTAAAAAATAATAACACGAATCGGAAATCGATTAAGATTTTTAATAAAATGACGTCATTATTTATATTTTGACTAAGCAGCATAATATACTGTAATAAAAACGCATAACAATAGTAATATACTCGTACCATAACAAGTAACTTGTTATCATGAACAAAAGAATTACTTTAACGGTACTAAAAAGACCTTGAAACTGGTTTTAACTTTTAACTATCAGTAATGTGGGTCTTTTTAATGATAAGTTAGGCACAAGTTTAATGTAAGTACGATATACTTCAACTACATATTAGGATATGCATAATGAATAGGAACCCATGAATTAGAGCCTTTAATTCAGCAGTCTATGTTATTGACCGACATCAAAAAAAGGGGCTATGCTCACTATGCACTTTTTTGTATACATGTCATGCGATGTGTTCGCCAATTATTAATTTTCACAATCCCTTTAATGGGTACAAAGGGAAAGGGCTGTTTTGTTCCTACATATTAGTAAAAGATTTTTTGTATCGATTCGATATTTCGAAGATATTCCTAATAAAAAAAAACAAACAAATATTACGTACTGTATAGATGATATTGTATTTGTGTACCGACAATATTATTTTATGATTGTATGGTGCAATGCTAAATTTTCAAATTACCTTTAATAAATAAATATCTATTATCTATAAAAATCTTTCTGAAACTAATGTGCACACTTCACATATTTATATTTATTCTGTCATAATTAGTTATTATACTAAAATATTTAGTACATTCTCTTTTAAAATGATTAAAACAATAAACGTAACTTCGTCTGGACGGTTTTAATGCTTATACAGTCCTCGCAAGCATTGTATGTGCCAAAGGTCATATTGCATTCTTGTCATGTTTATGGGTTGACATGGTTTAGAAGATTTACAACTAAAACTTTAATATCTTTTCATATAAAGTAAGATGCAATGCACCTTAAAATCTCTCTAAGAAAGTACTTATTTTTTATATATATTTTTTAGAATTTCAAAGGTTTGAAGTAAATTTTATACTAAAATTGAGGATTTCTTACAAATAAACTAAGATTTTGAGAGAAATCAGCAATATGTAAATCTTTCGCCTTTTATTTAAATAAAATAATGAAGCACTTAACTAATCCTATTACTTTAAATATTATGTACAATTGAAATTGTAAATTCATAAAAGTTCTTTTAACTGAACGTATGAACAATGTAACAAATATTACAAATCGAAAAATCGTAAGTGGGTTTGTTGCTTATGCACATTTTATCGGCTTAACAGATATGAGTGATATTCGGGATTTAGATAGTTTTATTGCGAAATAATGCATAGGCTTTTTATTATCGATGTTCCTATCATACAACCGAAACCGCGGGCACAAACTAGTAAAAAATACATTCCCTAAAAACATAGAATTTCACGTCCACTTTCATTTTTAGCACTTTCTCGCTGATATTAAACGTAAGTTACAACAATATTGTAGAATACATATAAACAATAAAGAATAGAGACGTTGACTATAGGAAGTGCAAGTACTCCTGAATTACTCCATCACATTACTCCTGAATTACTCCATCACATTACTCCTGAATTATTATACAAATATAAGGCCGCATTACACCTGCTAACAATGCGTAATTTCCTTCTAATTATGCTATGATGTTTATGTCTTGACGGTACTGTGTCGTTATCGTAAATTATAATAATACCTTTTCCAGCTTCAGGTGGCTCTAAAGGATACTTAATGGAGACTTACATGAATATAATGGTTAGGAGCAAAAATTATTCTATTTTTTTACGGAGGGATGTTATGGGGTTATTTTTACAATATTTAATGTCGAATTTTCGAAAAACTTCAACGAGATACACCAGGCTTATCTATGTTGTTCTACGGAGTTTTTAACGTTTTATATTAAGAGATAAGTACTGTAATTTTCTATAAGTCAAAGAAAAATCAACAGTAAGATTTTCTAACGGCCATTAAAGCGTAAGAAAACAAATCCTTACTCCTGCAACATTGAATATAGCACATGGCCCACGGCTTCCTTGTTTACAAAAGTTATTATTTATAGTTAACCGTCAAATTATGATGTAAACCATGATATGTATATTGCTTTAGTTCAAAGAAAATTAATAAATCCAGTATCAAACACACCGATCAGCTGGTTAGCAATATGATGAGAAACTTGTTTTGAAAATTATAAACTATATTTTGATTTTCAAGTTGATGATAGAATACTATATTTCTTAAGCGTCCACAATTGTACAATTTAAATTCTACGTTAGATAATAACTTAATCTTTTCATATTCATCTTCGTAAATTACATGTGTATTTTCATAGAGAATTGTAATAATTTTAATTATCTGTATAAACTTACCATCATCATTGAAGTATGCATTATGTCAGATCTCTCCCATCCCACGGGAACCAAACCTTAGACCTGACGGTTACATCATAACCGCCAAAATAACTCCGAATAACAAACACAAGGACGCACAAGTTTAACACAAATTAAACTAAGTAATAAAAAAGTCTCAATTTTCCAGCTATTTAAAAGTTAAAAAGTGTCAGTAAAAAAAAACAATTCCATAAAGTTTGTAAATACGACCGGTTACTGAGCTAACGAGCGACACAACCTCCCTCTATTACCACACTGCACTGACTGACGAATGACGATTGCGATGAAACGATGTACGAACCCTGTTAACGCTACCTGATGTATCTCTCACTCGCTCTATCTATTCACCTGACTTAAGGATAGAAAGAGAGAGGTATACTTGCTATAATTAAAACTGCAATCCGTTGCACTCAAAGCCAATACGATAAAGTTTTACAAGTTCGGGTAACTCTATTACTGAATAAGAGATTTATGTCAGTACTTTTGCATTGGAAGCTATGTATATCGAAGTAGATATTTTTGGATGAAATTGATGTGAAGTTATTAGCGACTAGCGACTCATTCTCGCTTCGCTCGGGTTCGCCACTAGGTAAGTTTAACAGTTAGTATGGAATAGATTGGTATGATAAGTATGCATAGTATGCAAGTAAGCATACATAGGTATTAGGTATGATAAGTTTTATATCCATTACTTCAGAAATAATTGATTCCCCATACAAACTTTTATTCCCCTTTTCAGCCCATTAAAGAATGATTTCCTGGATAAAAACTATCCTATGTCTTTCCCAGGACCTCAAACTATATTCATACCAAATTTCATCTAAATCGGTTCAGCGGATTGTCCATTATAAACAAAAATACAAACGTACAAAAAAAATTTTTTTTTTCTTTTAAATAGTAGTATAATATGTAGATTGTTTGGACTTATTTAATGTAGATACTTTACATTAATTAAATTAAAGAAGGTATGTATATATCTAAAGGGAAAATATTTTTATATCTTAAAACTGTTATACTTTTAAAGAAAACAGTCGGACAGTCGGTGAACTTAGCCCTGATGTGATGGGTGTTATTCAAATTATCAATATAATATAAATAGGCAAAGACAAAACAGCTCAGTGCCTTATCAAGCAATTTCCTTTTTTGTAGCCATTGACGAGCTTAAGAGTTTTAAGTAAAAAAAAAATTAAGTTCTTTTTTTAAAAAGTCTATTGATATATACGTTTACCTCAAATTTTATATAATAATTATGGTCGAATATGAGGCGAAAATTTAAGAAAGTATAATGTTACCTGAAATCATATTATTTTAGTTATTGAATTGCATTAAAGCTAAAATAAATTGATAGTTGCCGAAATAAAAAAATATATGCAAATTTTAAGAATTTAATGCAAGTAGGTGTATAAAGGACTGGAAAAAAATACATTACGCTTTATGGATTTTTAACTACAGAAATTTAAAAGGAACGCCAGTTACATGCACGCATAATAAAGTTTTCCAGTAGATTCCTTTTTTTAAGCATTCAAAGGCAAAGTAACAACAAAACAACTTATTTTCAAGCTATTTTCTTTACAATGAATACAAAAAAATGCTTGTAAAAAGCTTAAACGATGTAGGTAAGTAATAAAAAAAATTCCAACTCTAAATTGTATGAATATGTATTTTCTTCATCTTTATAAAACTACTAGTTTGACCCGCCAGACCCCATTCTATCATATCAAGTGTGAAGATTAGAAAAATTGTATTTTTACGTTTTTCCGGGCCTTTTTTTCAATTTTCCTTTTCATAAAAACCGTTTTCCGACTTTAACGAATATTTGAAAACAAAAATAGACCAATTAGTCCAGCCGTTCTCGAATTTTGCGCTTAGTAACACATTTAGCCATTCATTTTTATTTATATATAGATATAGATATGCATACTAACTGATTCAACACCTACACCAAACCCCTCAAACTAACGTGATCTTGAGAGTTAAATTTTTACTTCATATATGTAATTCAATATACTGTATTGACTGGTACTGCTTAAATCGTAAGAAGAAAAATAAGAGTAATCTAATTTTTACTGAAAACTTTACATTACGTTTTGACGTTTAGCTCAGGGATGAGATATTTTCCTTCAGTAAAAACTATCCTACTTGTTGACCCGGATAACCAGCTATCATCATACCAAATTCCATCAAAATCTATCCAGTAGTTTTTTTAGTAACAAACAGAAAGACAGAAATTCTAAAAACTATAGATTCGGCCTCTGTATCGATAATAAAGTCTATTTCAATAAGATTATCCAAAAAATATTTAATGTACAGATTCGACTCAGTTAGAATTTTATTATATGTATAGATAATTATTTTCTAACCTTTACTTAAATCTTTAAAAAGGGTAATAACTCTTTGACACAATTTTAGTATGTACAATGTTTGTCAAATAAAAAAAAACCCAAAGCGTTAATTGTCAAATAAAAAAAGCTTAATGACAAATTAATCTGCAACCTTCACCTTAGCACATAAAGTTCAAAATGACCTCTGTATATTTTTAAATATTATAACTTATATATATACTTATAATTTATAAGTATAAAATTATATTGCAACAATAAACGTAGATCATTGAATAAATTAGTTAAAAAAATAACAGTGCATGTTATTTTTATAAAAAAATACCGTTTACAGTAAATATAATAACATTTATATTAATTATTAGCACACGCTCAGTCAATACTTACGTTCTCGTTTGTTTAACTTTGTGAAGGCACCAAAGAAAAGAGTTTCCCGGAAACTTGTGAAGTAAATACCTATTCGGATTTGTTTACGCGAGAGTTGCTCTTTTTGTAATAAATTTTCAAACGTTAATATGTATAAAGTTAATATTAGGTAATATTTTTTATAGGAAAGTAAAGATACTGATGAACGACCCAACTCTTTTAAGGTCCGCCATTTTTCTCTATCCTGGGTTCTATCCATCCAGTGCCAGCAATCATTTCAATATCGTCTGTACATCTATCTGGTTGCGATTATATTTTTTTTACATAAACAATAAAAAATAAATAAGCACCTATCTTTTACGGCAACTTTATTATTTATTTTTTATTTTTTAAGAAACAAAAACTATTCTTACTTACTCCTATATAAGAGTAGGTATTTGTCGTTGTAAATCTTCTGACATTACAATACGATGTCATGAGTATCTAAAGTTAAGGAACAAAGTTATTACCATCAAAAAGTTATGCCTTTACTATGTATTTCTATTGTGAAAGCTCAGTTACTACGAACTAAACTAATCTAAGTAAGTGGAGGGTTAAATGAATGTCACAAATAGCGAGATTGTGTCAAACTTGTACACGATGTTAGGACTCAGGTACATATTTTATATCATTACTAGCGACTTATCCTCACTTCGCTCGGGTGCGTCTCTAGGTACGTTTTAATTTTTTTGAATGAAACCCTAATTCTTTTTCTAAAATAAAAGTAGCTCTAAGTTACTCCTTATCAGCTAACTGCCACTGAAAGTCCTGTTATCCGTATCGAAATAAACAGACAGACAGACAGACAAAAAAGTTAAATATTGTGTTTTTCTTATAAGTGCCGTATATAATTCCATATGCATTTAGTATAAAGATATTATTTTGACATTACAAACAGACACTTCAGTTGTTAAAACAAAATGTTTCCTTTTCTTAATACCAAAACAACATAACCGGACTACTATTATAATAGTGAGTTTGTATGTATGTTTGTTTCTCCTTTACTCTAAAACGGCTGGACGGATTTGGATGAAATTTATTACCTACAAGGATAGACTGTGACCCGGACAGGACATATAAGAGAAAGGAGTAAATGATGAGGTGACGATTAATAGAAGAGAATGGAAGAGGAAGTCTTACTGCGCCAACCCCAAGTAATTTACATAACACATAGGCTTTAAGAAACTCATCCAAACGAAACGAGGGAAAGTTAGTAAATATTAATTCAGCCCTTTTAACGTTTCATTGCTGGTTAGTGCAAGCTCTTAATGCTAGGTTATAGTCCACCATGCTAGACGAATGTAAATTTTCGAACGCCACATGTCTTTTGAAAAGTTGTAAGGTTATCTCACAGGTGAAGGTTTCCTTCTTAACAAGTGTTTGATTTACACATGAAAATCACAAAATGCGAGGTCCGAGTTTGAACCTGCTTCAATTGATTTTCCAGGCATTACCAATGAGCTACGAGTTATTTTATGCTTGTTCGTTAAAAGTTTTGTTAATGAAAAAAGAAATAAATTTTATATAGTTATAAGAATAAAAAAGAATATTAATACCAGATTTTGTAAGTTAATAAAAGAGTGGGTGTGTTACAGGAATGCAATACTTACCATATGTACGATCCGCAGGCAAAATCAAGTTATCTAAATTCTCGAAACGGCGGTTAGTGAGTGTCAGCGTAAAGATACCAAATCAAGTTCTAAATATACTTTTTGATAACAATATGAAATAATCTAGACTTTTTTACTTTTGTCTTAGTTCAAATTGAGCTGAAAGAATATTGTTTTTACGAAAACGGTCCAGACAAAAGGTTGCAGGTATTCTTGTTGTACGCAGCGTGAGATAACGTTTGTATTAAATATTCACATTTTAATCCAACTTCGCGTGCCATTTAGTTTCAACTTTCAGGTTTAGACCCTCTTTAGAGAAAATTAAATTTAATGCAATATTTGACCTTTCGTTGATGCTTTGTTGATGTTAACACGTATTTATTTAAATTTATTACGTACACGGTAATATACAGTAGGTACTGTATTAACAATATGGATTTGAAAATACTTCTACCTTTACATAGTACCTATTTGAAAATCTTATTGAAATAGACATTATTATTGATACAGGGGCCGAATCTATAGTTTTTAGAATTTTTTTCTGTCTGTCTGGGAACGAATCACGGGAACACCACTGGACAGATTTTGATGAAATTTGGTATGATGACAGCTAACCACCTGTCGGTCAACATATTGAATACGTTTTACTGCGGGAAAATATTGCATATATTTTTTCTTTATATGTTTTTTGTGACTTTAAATTCTAAATCTTGAAATATATCTGAATTCCAATAATACACGCGATTACGATTCGCACTTGACTATTTTACCCTAATAATGAATTATAAACAAAATGAAATTTAAATATGAAAAATATTAATGGAATCCTATATTCCTACAAGGAATTAGTAAATTTCTTCTTAGAAAATTGTATGAATGTAATATTATATTTTTATAGAACTCGTTCTTAAAGTATTTCAAGTAGAAATACTTAAACCTAAAAATCAACCATAGATACAGACATCCCCTCTAAATAAATTCTATTAATGCTGATTATTTTCTTATATTTAACTAATATCTATTCATATCAATTTTTTTATTCTTTTTAACACACATTACCGATTTGTGATAATTAGTTAGAGAAATCTGTAAGACCAATATAATTATCTCGATTGCCGCGGAAGCGGACGAGGTCGTCCGAAATAACCGTAGGAAGGCCGTATGCACGTAAATATTTAAAATTTTCACGCTCACACTGTGTGGTTACCTGGGGAACTGAAATGGTACTTGTAACCAGAGCTCTCTAGTGTCTTATAGACATTTAATTTTTGCGTTTTTCGTTATAAAGTTTATTATATAGAGTTATATTTAATTTAATTATATAGTTTAAAGTTTATCCTACTTACACAATATATCTGCAAACTGTAATATTTTACTGTAATTTGGGATGTAAGAACATTGATTTTTTTATTTAAAATTTTGTTTGTGTATTTAAATGCGTATCGATAACAGATCGAAGGATTTCACTTTTAATTATTTTTTTTTTATTTTTATTGGATTTTAAAGTTCAACTACTTATGTAACAGTATACTTATAGAGTAGTATAATATTGTGAGAAGTTAGTATAATAGAAAGATGTAAAATATAACAAGATGTCACTTTCAATTTGGACGAGAATTGCCGATTTTAAGCCTATGAATAATATTTTCTAAAAATATATGTACATAGTAGCGATTACACCCTCGCTTCGCTCGGGTTCGTCCCTAGGTGATTTTTAAATTGAGATAACTTTTTTATTTATAAACCGATTGAAATAAAACTAATTCTAAATATTAAGTGAAGCTTACCACAATACATTAGTAAAAACCGCACCCAAATCGGTTAAGTCGTTTCTAAGATTAGCACGCACAAACGCACACACAAACAGACAAAAATAATTGTTTTGGGTTCTATTACGTTAACAAAGACTCCCAATAAAAGTTGTTCTCAAATATCTTCCATGTACAGACAGCGATCAGTTACACATTTATTATTATGTATAGATAGAGAGATTATCAAGTTCTTGCGCGATTTGTTCGGTAGATGTCATTCACCTCTTTAATTATGTTGTCATTAAATACAGCTTAGCTCAGATAAAGTGCACTTTGTACAAGTGCACACCGGGAAGTAAATTGAGAGTGAAAGTGTTGGAAGCGATGAGTTATCTGCCTATCACAAAATGTAAATGCATATTTAATATACTTACTTAAGATAATTTATTCACAATACAGTATAGTGTATGTGTGTAAATATAATTATAGTATCGTAATGAGCAAAGCTTGCTAGAAACATAGTCTATACATATAATAAAATTGTAACTAAGCCGAATCTGTACTTTAAATATTTTTTGGAAAATCTTATTGAAATAAACATTATTATCGATACAGAGGCCGATTCTACTTATAATTTTTAGAATTTTTGTCTGTCTGTCTGTTACCGCATCACAGAAAAACCACTGGAGGGATTTTGATTAAATATGGTATAGTGACAGCTCGTTATCCGGGTCAACATATAGGATATTTTTTACCGCGGGAAAATATCTCATTTCTGAGAAAAAATAAAAAAACTACAATGTAAGAGTGTACTATATATGTAAAACCTAAGAATTTGGTTTTTGGTCACCTGAAAGCGGGCGGAGCCGCTGGTAATGCTAGTACTTTATAAAAATAAATTGTGTTTTAAGACGAGGAGAAGACAAAATCTATATCAAATCAAAGAAATATCTATACATATATTAAAATTCTATTCAAGTAGAATCTGTACATAAATTTTTTTGGAAAATCTTACTGAAATAGATATTATTATTGATACAAAAGCCGAATTTATAATTTTTGGAGTTTTTAACTGTCTGTATGTCTGTCTGTCTATTTGTCTGGGAATGCATTACCAGAAAACCACTATACTGATTTTGATGAAATTTAGTATGATAATAACTGGTTGTCCGGTTCAACATGTAGGATACTTTTTACAACGGGAAAATATGTCATCTCTGAGAAATTTATATTAAGCGTTAAAACATAACTAGTGTATAATAAATTTAGAAAATCTGTAATTTTCAAAAGTTACAAAATATCTATGCTGTTGGCTAAATCCATACTAATATAATATATACTTAATATTATAAATGTGAAAGGTTGTGAGGATGGATGAATGTTTGTTACTCTTTTACGCCAGAACGGCTGAACGGATCTGGATAAAATTTAGCAAAGAAATAGATTATAGTATAGAATAGCACATATATTACTTTTTATCTCGGAAAAATGCACAGTTCCCGTGGGATAGATTTGTTTTTGTCTAGAGACGAACTCGAAGCGAAGCGAGGCTGAGTCGCTAGTGTAATCTATGTGACTCGTCAAAAGGAATACAAATTGAGTCTAAACTCGAAAATGTTTAGTAGCTTCAATAAATATATTATATTCCATTCAAGAGTTCTGCTGTTCAGTTCCTAGACATCATACATGCTTGATATGAAATTATCATTCGGATTAGACACACAACGTTTCGCACTTAAAAACGTTAATTATTATTTTTTTATTCTTTGCTAGACGTTATATTACATACAAAGCCATTTTAATTTAAATCAATGCAATAATGATGAACACAAAAATATTAATTGTGATTAAATCAAATATGCATTAAGTTAATGTATACTCTTAATATGTTGGATTTAATATCATATGTTTCCGAGAAAAACTTAGTTTTCACCTTTTTTTAACAAAGACATTTTATTTCAGGCATTTTCCTTTGAAAGCAGTAAAACGCAGTTTGACACGTGCGTAACGAAAATCTTTTAACAAAAAGTTCCTCAATAAATTGCACGATAACAAAGAAAACAAATTCGCATTCGATACCTGTAACATGGTAACGGAATAAAATGTAAATAACATATATTTTTGCTGTATATATACTCTACGTAGGGAAATTGAATCGGCAAAAGCATTGCTCCTTTAAATTCTGCAGGCGCAAGTAAGTTATGACGTTTTTTTCACTTGAACTTTACGTACAAATCGTTCCTTTTGGATTTCCTTAATAAACTATACAATGGCAAAAACGGCGCAGTAAAATAAAATTAAATAAGGGTTGTTTTGAAAAATCTTTGCTTTACTTGATAAGTTAAAGCATATTAAGCTCTGCAATGATAAAAATTTATAATTATTTATAATTAACTAATAGATAAATTATTGAGTTAAAAATAAAATTTCTTTACAGAGAAAAATAGAATTTAGTCTAAGTAAATATCAATAGAAGTCGCAATATTATGTAAACTTGAGACCTTAACCATCGGGCGTGTCCCCGGGTGCCTAATGGTCACTTTATTTTCCGCCATGAAAGAAAAAAATAAAGATTTTTAAAATCAGTCTAATTAAGTATCTTTTAAAAAAAAATTTAATTTATTTTCACTAGCGGCTCACCCTCGCTAGCAAATCTATCCCACGGCACCCGTTCAGTTTTCCGGGATTAAAAGTAGCTTATGTGCTATTCCAGACTACAATACGTGCGTGTATGTGTGTTACTCATATCTACACTGAACTAGCTTTCCATAAAGATGTAAAGAAAGATAGACTGACTTGGAATAACACATAAGCTACTGTGAGTAGTAGTATACCTAGCCAAAAGATAGTGCTACCTTTCTAGTACCTATCTGTATAACCGTACTTAATATTATAAATGTGAATGTGTGTTTGTTTGTTTGTTTATTTATCTTTCGTTCACGTCGAAACAGACTAACGGATTGGCGTGATTTTTACAAAAGACATCTAGTAAGCTAGTATTAATATTTAAGATATATTTTGTAATTGGGTCGTTCTTCTTTTCTAGCGACAATTATCTTTCACCCATCTCATTTTGTGTCATATTATAGATTATTATATATTCATTGTTTGAATCTACATCCTCATCGCTTTATACCTTTTAATACTATATAATCTTTAACTTTCTGTAGCCAATATTTTTTTTGCATATGTTTATTCTTCATTAAATACCGTGACAGAGTAGTAATTCATAATGATGTCCTACCGAAAAGAAACCACTCTGTCACAGTGTTTTCTCGAAAATAGCCGCAAAACAAAACAACATCACGGGCATGAAAACAAACATTTGCAAAAAAAAATCTAACACTGAAATAAAATTATTGTTACTTGAAAAATTCGAAAAACTGAGAAACACCAATTCATTGTCACGAGAAAAGAAGAACGACCCAATTATAAATAAAAAAAGTTGATATGCAGTTGTGTTTTATGTTATCCATTTTCAAATTATTCCTAATATGTACTTTAAAATTACTCAAAATCTACCAATTTTTTACTGTACCTACTAAAGTTCGTGTCGTTGGGCCGAAGTTTGGATATAAAATAACGTGGTGTAGAGAAGGGATTTACTCATTTCATATTCATGAATCCTAGCAACTACTTTCAGGATCCACACACATTATCGTTATTACGTTTTTCTTTTAAATTAGTTAGTTTTTATATTGTAGGTACAGGCAAACCTAAATTATTCAAACATTCGTTCACAATTTCTTAGCCAGCCTTGATCAGTCACATTTTTTTTCTGTATCTACATCACCTTGTATATATGTATAATATCATACCTAATATTAAAATGTGAAGAGTTTGTTTGTTTAAACATACTAATCTCTGGAACTACGAATTCGATATAAAAATTATCTTTGTAATTTATAGTCTTTTAACCTTTACACAATTAAATAAAATTCGCGGGCGAAGCCGCGTGCACATGCTTTAATACATACTCGTATATGACACTGTAAATAACTATATCAAATAAATCATGAATATATAGTTATCATTATATTCTAGTATTTTTAGAGCTCAACACGTTTGATTTAATTAAGCTCTGAGGGAAACGAGGGCGGGTCAAACAAAATCCGTAACCATTATATTATAATAAAAACATAAAAAAATAAAATAGTATTCGTCCCTAGTTATGACCCACAAATAGAAGCCCCTATTTCGTTAAAAGGGAGCTAAACAAGTGCCACTGATACAATAATGGTCGCTTAATCCATTTACCCCGTCACACCCTCCTTGTGAAATAGTCTGTTGGTTCTCACGTTAATGTTAGTGAAAACAGATAAAATTTAATATCCCGACTACAAAGAAGTTAGTACGTATATATTAGATTGGCAATGCCCAATATGTCATTCGTTGCTCGTGACGAAACAAAATATAACTAAATATTCGTGCTAATTTACTACATAATGATACTTCCTGCAATCATACATTGTTCTTTTGATGAATACTAGAAGTTACTGATTAGTAGAGAATCTTAATGCTTAAGCCCTTATTAATTACGAGAACTTAGTGTACCTACTACCTACCTATCTAATCAACAGTTCGAATTACTTACTAAAAATTATATTCGACATTATGATGTTATATGAAAGCTAAATTAGACATGTGCAATACTTTATACCTATAGCACTATACTGGCTACTACAGCAATTTTAAATGTAGCAAACTGCAAAGTATATTAAAATATCGCAATATCATAAATCATTTTAGAATTGATAAATCTTCAACAGTTGCAAATAGCCATTTCGAATATGAACAGATGCACTTTGTATGAATTTAGGGTACTAACAATAAAACTCACTCCATTCTTCATCTAGAAAGTCCGCATTATAACACATGTTGCAATCATATCAATTTCTACAACAATGAGTCTTTTATATCAATAAAAACAGCCATAGTTATAGCTTATACATATATATATATATATATATATATATATATATATATATATATATATATATATATATATATATATATATATATATATATAATTAAAAGTATCTTATGTGCTATTCCAGACTACAATACATTTCTATGAAAAATTTCATCCAGATCTGTTTAGCCGTTCTGGCGTGATTGAGTAACAAACATCCATCCATACAAACTTTCTAACTATAAGCTACTGTAAGTACTGTGAGTATACCTATCCAAAAGATGGCGCTACCTGACTAGTATCTGTACGTATGTATGTATGTATGTATGTATTCAGCCCTTTTTAACGAGGGGAATCAGGCCATAGTCCACCACGCTGTCCAAGTGCGGATTGGCGGACTTCACATGTCTTTTGAAAACTTGCTAGGCTCTCTCAGACATGCAGGTTTCCTCACGATGTTTTCCTTCACCGTAAGACAAGTGGTAATGATATGATTCACACATGAAA
Organism: Argynnis bischoffii washingtonia; assembly: GCA_033884665.1. Classification (NCBI taxonomy): domain Eukaryota; kingdom Metazoa; phylum Arthropoda; class Insecta; order Lepidoptera; family Nymphalidae; genus Argynnis; species Argynnis bischoffii. Next base: position 4,304,495 of record CM066619.1, on the reverse strand, counting down.
ATATCAGAGGTGCAAGACCCGGGATTTGAACCCGCTTCACTCGGATACCGAAGCGAGCGAGTTACCATTGGGCTACCACTGCCTCATATATATATATATATATATATATATATATATATATATATATATATATGTATGTATATATAATATAATCTGTAAATTAAATATTTTTTGGAAAACTTATTTAAATAAACATTATTATTGATACAGAGGCCAACTCTATAGTTTTTAGAATTTTTGTCTGCCTGTCTGTGACCGCATCACGAGAAAACCACAGAAAAATTTTGATGAAATTTAGTATGATCATAGCTCGTTATCCGAGTCAACATATAGGATACTTTTTACTGCGGGAAAACATCTACATAATCTCAGAAATCTATACTAAACTTTAAAACATAAGCAGGGACGAACCCTAGCGAAGCGAGGATAAGTCGCTAGTAGAACGTAATACATATAACCATGGAGTTGGGGGAATAAAGAAAATATTGAAATAAATGTCAATAGATGGCTAAAACTGTTAAATTCACTGAAAGTTTAATCAAATTCCAGATGAATTTTTCATATTTATATATTTGTCATATTTTAGTGTACTCAAATTAATATAATAAAATAGTTCAAATGTTCGCGGATTGAAGGCATCTATATCACAGATGACAAAGTATATCTGTACTATAGTATAATATTTAATTACTGTACTATGTCACTAGAGCTTATGATCTAGTGCTACTAGTATAGTATTATGTAATAAGTGATCTGTAATATTATTGTCTAACAGAAGCAGTGCACGTCTTCAATAAAAAATGTATACTTTTTTTAATCATTAATTAATTTATTGTCATGTTCAAGATATATTTTATTTTCAATATAGTGTTGCATGATTTTTTTGTTTCAATAAAATTAGCGCCATCTAGTTACATTAGTGAAACTAAATATAAAAACTCATGTTACCAGTATGGTAGTTTCAAATTTTTTCCATAGATGGCGTTAATTGTCAATAATTTATATACATAATTACGAGTTTTTTCGAATTTCTAAAAACAATAAAATCACTACCTACATTCAAGTGTTTATTTATTTTATTACAATCAAAATATTCTTTTGAAAATGCGAATTTCCAGACTTCAAACGTCTTCTTTTGTAAATCAATGAATATTTAGTAAAGTAGTCTAACAATAATAATAATTAATCTTTCTAGGTATAACTTATCTGAAATTAATGTGCATTTTTATGCACTCAATTACTCAATAAAAAATACTGTTGTATTTACATAATAATTGAATACCTACCTACAATCTTCACAATATTGCTTACTATATATTATGCTTATTTTTAACCGACTTCAAAAGAGGACGAGGTTTTTATCAATTCGGATTTTTATATATTTTTTATGTATGTTTGAGCATAACTCCGTCATATATGTTTAACATATCTATATTCTATACTTGTATTAATGTATTAATACTTATATAATATGTATATAATTAATATATTTTGTATATATTATATAAATACATTTATTTAAGTTTTATTTATGTTTTAAGTTTTACTCTTATATACTTTACAATTCTTCTCTGCACTTTCTCTTTCTGACCCGCTATTAAACATTATTTCCCATTATTTCCCACATACATGGGTTGGCTGGAAGAGATCTTTTATAGAGATAAGTCCAGCTTTGTCCATGTCACTTTCTATGTATGACTATCTATCTATCTTTGTATGACTACTTTTTTGTGCAATAAAGAATATATATATATATATATATATATATATATATATATATATATATATATATATATAGACGGATTTGCAAAATTCTTTTTTTTGTTTGAAAGAGGTTTATTTCGAAATGGTCCCATTTTAATTTGAAAAAAGTGTAGAAAATAGGGTGATTGATTTATCATCTACTAAATTTAAAAAATACTTTCTTCTTATTTTGCTACTACTATGTTTACACTAGAAATAGACAAATAAAAAAATAAAATAAAAACCGACTTCAAAAAAAAAAACTAATTAGATATTTATAGTACCTACTAAACAGAAAGTACCAATCAAATATATTTTTTTAATTTTAAGTGTGTTTTTGAAGTCGGTTTTTCTTTTAATTATTATATTTTAAATAAAAAGCGCCGATATAGTTGTGGTATGTGTAACGGATTTATAAAAAAAGGCTGAATAATTGATGAAAATGACCCGAAATTACCCGAATCAACCGTCTCCTTTACAATCAGTCAAATATGCATAATATGCATATGCAAAATGCACATGTATGCATGATTTCATATAGAAACATTTTGTTACGAATGTGATTACAAATTTGGAGACCTAAACTGATAGCTCATAAGAGTAAGACAGATACAATATCTAGATTCTAGGACAATAAATAAAGCTAAACGAAATTATCAAACGTAGAAAACAAACAAATACGTATAGGTAAATGTAACATTGTTTTTCATGTTCATTGATTATGTTATAATTATATTTACAATGCAATGCAATACGGCATAATTACTTTGTATATGATTGTATGTATGTATTCAGCCCTTTTTAACGTCCCACTGCTGGGCACGGGCCTCCCTTCAATGCGAGGGGAATCAGGCCATAGTCCACCACGCTGGCCAAATGCGGATTGGCGGACTGCACATGTCTTTCGAAAACTTGCTAGGTTTTCTCAGACATGCAGGTTTCCTCACGATGTTTTCCTTCACCGTAAGGCAAATGGTAATCGTGTTAAAAATGATTCGCACATGAAAATATCAGAGGTGCGAGACCCGGGATTTGAACCCGCTTCACTCGGTTTCCCAAGCGAGCGCGTTACCACTGGGCTACCACTGCCTTTGTATATGATTTTATTATAATAATTCTATATATGCTTCCGATTGCAGACCCTGAATACTGACAGAAACAGTGGAGGGAAAGGTATTATAATCAGCATAATTTCAATACCTTTATATTGCTACAACGGTCAACCACCTTGCTCTATATAGTATATCATCTATCATATTTAGTTAAGACTGGGCATCGTATCTATACTAATATTATAAAGTTGAAGAGTTTGTTTGTTTGTTTGTTTGGTTGAACGCGCTTATCTCAGGAACTACTGATCCGATTTGAAAAATTCTTTTTGCATTTGATAGCCTGTTAACTGAGGAAGGCTATATATCATCCCGGAAAAGTGTACGGGTCCCGTGGGATAGTTTTGTTTTTGTCTAGGGACGAACCTGAAGCGAAGCGAGGGTGAGTCGCTAGTTTTTTATATAATAATACGTAATATTCTCTTTATAAATATCGTTTATATTTAGTTTCGCAATAGCTTTTAGTCAAAGATGATATTTTCATCACAATTGGCACAGTAACAACAATAACGTAGTATTATGCAACAATACAATAATATAATCACTTACTTTGTAAGTATTACAGCTTACAAATTATCTGAATAACGTATGAATGACCTTCCTTATAGATACAGTATGAGTAGTTAGTGTTGAGAAAGATAAATGAATTAAAACAATATACAGACTAATAAATACAAATTTTGCATTGATATTAATATACGCGGTAAAAGTCCATAATTACCACTTTTAAAAACTTTTTGCTTGCGAATCAAGATACTTTTCTTAGTAGCAGAGGCTGATCGTATTCCTATAATCGTCTATCTTTAAATATGAAGAAGTAAAAACATTTTAAGATCGAATTTAATTTCAATTGTACGGGATTTATTGATTTTTAATATAATTTTCAAGCTACTTTCTCTTAGTAAATACAGTAGTTACTAGTTCTAGTTGCTAAGGGACATTTTAGTGGGTAGTAGGTACTGGCTTTGCTGGTGAGTCCCACACTCTGTGCCTAAATGCATTTACCAACGTTAAAAAAAAAGGCTAATTTATCCAACTATGACTGAGTGTGAAAACTTGACTATGACATGGAAAAAGGGCAAATCGCTTGTACAATAAACCAAATTATTCTATTAATTTTCAGAAACAATAAAAACAAAATGATAACATCTCGTAGTAGGTACCTACCTATAGACATTCTCTTTCGAGGAAGTTAATTTTCAGGAAATCGGGATACCGGATTTCCGGCTTCAATTAACAATATGCTAGCAACATTAATGTGTTTAACAGTTCTGAATATAAAATATGTTAAATGGACTTTACGCTTCATATCCTGGTGTCAATATATATGTATGTATATAAAAAATACGCTTACGGCGCACTTAATACCAGTTTTGTTACGTTATGATTTATGTATAGTATTCTGTAACTACAAATTGTTTAATATATAGCTTATACACTGAATATGTAACTTAAAAGTAGTTAATAAAAAAAATAACCATCGTTATACCTAGTTTAATTAGTTTAAAAAGAGGCAAAATCTATTTGTTTAATTACTATACTCGTAAGTCGCAATATACTTTATTCTTATGATACGTCTAGTTTAGGTGCTATCTGAAAATATCTATGAGTATGAGTGGATCGTCTACACTCAAGGGGCGGCAGCAAAATTATTTCCATGGGGCTGCTTCTTGATTCATCACATTAAACTACAAAATAATCTGTAAGTTGTGTTAACTTTATTATATGCACATCAAATTTAATTATATTTATTATAATTTTCGAGATTATAATTTTTATTTATAAATGCAATATTATATCGCAGATACCTAAATTTAAAAAGGGATTTTAATAATATGTAATTTTTTCTATACATTTAACTGTAAAACAAGGTGGTGCAAGTGCACCTTCTTGCACCCTCCTCCCGTCACCCATACAGCTCATTTACCATTTTTTAAAAACAAACTAAATAGTAAGTTATAATTTTATGATAATTTTTAAATCTTACTAGTGCCTATGATATACCCTTATTCCACAACAAATGTACAGTAGACATGACCTCCCTACCTCTGAACCTATTGAGTTATATATTATTGAGTTTAGACTCACTTGATTCGTTTTGTCGAATACATTGCATTTGATCAAAAGTATTATTTTTTTAAGGTTATTTTCGGGCAATGCAATGGGGCAAGAATAGCTAAAATGACTGGCCTGAAAGAAATATGTTCTTTCATATGATCTTTACAATATTTTTACTGTCGGTTATATTTATTTTTATGTTATAAAAATTCAAATATCGGTTAGTGATTACTTTTTCATATCTCACGATAGCTTAAACAATTTCAGAATTTTTTTAGGCGTGTGGAAGATTCGAGTGATGGCGTATTTCTTGTACCTATTTGCTGAAATTAATTAATTAGGTGCAAAACATATCCAGCACACTTTTATTATGTAACAAGCTTAAATAAAAACAATATAATCTGAAGGTTATTAATTGTAAAGTAACATATTTTTTTGCATTACTGTTTCTTAACTTCTCCAATCTTTGCGGAACGGATATTAAAACATAGTAATTATTTATATTTTTTATTTCATTTTACAACTTCCTGACAATGGCGTACATTAATTAGTCTGCTTTTACTAAGTTTTAATCTATTTACATTGTACATAATAACATATTATAAAAATGATTGATGCCTACGAAAATTTCGCAGTGGTCTATATGCAAAAATAAAATCCGATAAAATCTAACCAAGAAGTAGCTTAGAACTTAAACCTTGAAGAAAATATTATCAACCTACCTTTAAAAGAAGGTGCTATATTTATTTATTTCCTTTATTTATAGGTAAATTGAAGTGGATACCTTCTTAGTAAAGTTATGATTATTTTTCTAAAAATAAATTAATATAGTTCAAAATTCCCGTATTCTGAAGTAATAATGAATATAATAAAAACTCTACAGTCTAAACTCTTATACACCACCCATACTCTAAAGCAGCTGTCCAATTTCCACACATATTTAGTAGGTACTAGAGTATAATATTATATTATCTGTGGTACTAGAGACTCACGCTCGCTCGGGCTCGTCCATAGGTGATTCTTTAAATTGACATAACTTTTTTAATTTATGAACCGATTGAAATAGAGCAAATACTAAATGTTGAGTGAAGCTTAAAACAATATATTACTGAAAACCGCACTCAAATTGGTTAAGCGGTTTAAGATTAGCGCTACAAACGCTCAGACAGACAAAAGTTGTTGTTGGACAAATCATTGTTTTGGGTTCTATTGCATTAATAAAGACCCCCAATAAAAGGTTACACTTTTGTATAGATAAAATATGTCTACTTACATAATTTTTATTTTGATAATTTATTTTGTTATAGTATGCTATCCTTAAGAGACAGACATAATATGGGCCATCGCGGACCTTTCTATATACCTATATAATATACACAAATCCACCATACATAATTTTGTTATATCTCTAAGGGTTTAAGCAGCGTTTTCGTTGAAGCTCCCAGACAGTTTATATTTTCCGACACCTCCAACAAATATCCTTATATTTTAGTCAATATATAGAAAAACTTAACAAATTATATATTAAAACCTTCCTCGAGAACCATTCTATCCATTGATATAAACACCATGAAAATCGGTGCAGTAGTATTTGAGTTTATCGCGAACAGACAGACAGACGCGGCGGAGGACTTTGTTTTACAATATGTAGTAATTAGCGGCTCACTCTCATTTCGCTCGGGTTCGCCTCTAGAAAAACAAACACACATCTATCAAACGAAGAGCGTACATTTTTCCGGGCTAAAATATATATCTCTCTACAATCTATCTCTGTGCCAAATTTCATCTAGATCCGTTCAGCTGTGTGGCATGATTCAATAACAAAAATCCAAACATCTAAACTTTCATATATATAATATTAGTAAGATAAATCGACATACATGATATATTAGTATCTTTTGATTACAATAATTGCGAACGAAGATGAGAGCCGCGCAATTTCGGAATCTTTTAAGTCTAGTGATAAGATATCATTTCGCGTCGCGCCCCACGAGCATGCGCGGAGTGGCTTCAATGAACCTATTTTGTGTTTCTCTTCGCGGCAAAACGGCCATTCGTGAATTTAGTTTCGGTCTAACGCGCGGTCGGTGCGGTGCGGTTGTGCGCCCTCTGTCTCACATTGACTGAAACTCGACTAATATCCGATCCGATGTGCATTTAATATTAAATTATCCAAATTTTATGAGACAAAATGTGCAAAACCAAGTGTTTGCTAGCGATCCTCGCTATCTCCGTCAACCTAGTTTATTCATGGGGTAAGTATCGCAAAAATCAGCTGATGCATTACTTTTTAACACGTGCGTTTTCGAGAAGTTACGCAACGTTATATTAGGTCGTATGTGAAAAATATTGTAAGTGAATGATTTGGATTAAGTCCGATAAAGTGCAGTTAAAAATGTCGATAAGGCAGTAATTCGTTTGGCGCCACGACACCACGCCGATGGGGCCTCGAGTCACGTAGGCCACTTCGAGCAGGCCGATTGGTAATCCGACCGAATTGAGAAGGCGGAGAAATTTTATCTACCGTAAACATACACAGTGCTATTTGACACGATCGGGTTATGTTCCTGAATAGTGGAAAAATCTAAATTTCAGCGCTTTGCGGTATTTTTACATACTAAAAATTCAGTACTTTGTTATCTTTTGAATAATTATAAATATTTATATATACAAAAGTCACGAGCCAACAAACACATTGATAAATTAGTTTTTATTCAGTGACGGTTGTAATTAACTTTTATAACCCTATTTCTGCGTGTTTTATGTAACCAAGTAGCAAACAATATGATCACAGCACAATTATTTTGCTCGCTTCAAGTTTAGGTTGACATTGGGTGGTTATTTTAATCGGAAGAGTCAAAAAAATAATAAAGATAATTAAAGATTTTATTAAAGCGAAACTGCTTAACGCCAAAGTATGCCAAGGCAAATTAAATTTTAACAAATACTTGTTTTTCTTATTAAATTATATCCGCATTTTAATATGTAATTTTTCAACATGTTTTTACTTCAAAATCAGAATAAACGAAAAAATATACTTATTAATTTACTTACTGTAAATACTTTTATTAATTTAAATACATGTTAAATTTTAAGTTTTTAATTTTAATACAGAATTCAAAAATATACAAGTAATACGCACCAACACTTTTTGTTGGATTATAAATTATTATCAAGATTATAATTGTGGGCATAAACGTTATATCTATAGAATTTAATAAATATTATTAAACGTAAATCGAGGTATAAATTGTAACAATTATTATCGTTTCGTTACTGCTGATACATGCGTCTTTACCTGCAATAACTTATTATCATAATTACATATATTTTTATATTAATTTCTTATTTTTATTTACATTATGATGATGATCTTGTCTTTTTTTTAAATAGTTAATTTATATATAGTCTATGTTGTTCATGTGACTGCGTAGAATTGAGCACAATGTGTGTGAATTGTATTTTAAGAATAACACGCAACGAAACAGTTTTTATTTTGCACTTTTTACTTTTGACATAAACAAACACTATTATATTTATTTACTTATATTATTGGTATTATTGATATTTTTATTTACTTAGAAAGTTTGAGGATAGATAACACTCGTTATAATTTTCGATCTTCTATTGAATGGGCAGTAATTTGTTTTAAAATTAATATTTATGTAAAATAGCTTTCTAAAGTAAACCGAAAAGCTCCTTAGAATAATAAGTTTAGTCTACCTTAATAAGAATTTTAAATTCTTGTACCTGGGGGCTTAGACAAGATGACGTTCTACAATCGCCATCGCAAATAGAAAGAAAAGGAATGTATGGAAATGACTTGGTTAGATTATATCATTTTAGATATATTTTTTAGTTTGAAATCAAAAGATTTTCTTAAAATATATAAAACTGCGCAAATGGTATTACAAAACAGCATACTTATTTATAGAACAAAAAATGATCTTAATTGCTTTAAAAATATAGTTAGTATTAATTTTGATAGTTTAAAAACTGATTAATTGAAAATGCATATATTTATAACACTGTCAGGTTAATACATTGTTATTTGTTAGTACAATCTCAACCTTATTAGTATTACATTTATTATCTGTGGTTCACTTTGCAGGTTCAAGGAAACAGATAAAAACTTTTTAAATCATGTTTGTATAAATAAATATTCACTGATTACCTATACGGTATTTCTTGTGAGATTTCCACTTGGTTATATTATTTTGTCCCAGTCACTTCTTATGACTATGCTTTATAGGCTCTGCATCATATGAGAAGCTTTTACTGTACCTATCCTAAGAGACCCTTTTAAAATCAATCAAACAACACGATGTTTTTAAAGTTAAATTAAACAAAAAACTTGCTTGGAAAACTTATATGTATATTGCGCGCTCAACATAAAGCAGATATCTATATAGTATATACATAATACATAATCTAGTCTCTACAAATAAATAAAATTGAAGTGTCTTTATTAAAAGGATTATTTAAATTATTATACACGGTACTTATAAGAAAAACACATTTTTTTTTTAATTTTTCTCCGTCTGCCTGTCTGTCCGTTCGTCTGTCTTTCTGTCTGTCTCTTTGTTTGTTCCGGTTAATCTCCGAAACGGCTGGACTGATTTTGACGGAATTTTCTCTGGCAGATAGCTGACGTTATAAGGAGTAACTTAGGCTAATTTTATTGTCAACCGACTTCCAAAAAGAATTAGGGTTCCGGTTAAAAAAAATTAAAACGTACCTGTACGTAATGGACCCTGTTATTATTTTATTAATCGAATAATAACATGTAATTTAAACGAGATTTCAAAGCGGAAGAATTTTGGAAAAACATAATGTGTATGTAATATGGCTTAAATTATGATTATTATTTATTAGTTGGTTGTATGACAATAAAAAGTTAAATGTCTAATTGAAATTTTGTTCTCAAATAAAGGCAATAATACATAATAACCTTCCTCAATAAACAGACTTAAACAAAGACTTCCTCTTTATAATATTATATAGTATAGATTACTTCGAGTAATTTCTGTTACGTAATAAAATATGAGGTTAATGACTTTTTTATTTATTTATTATTACTATACTATATTATCGTCATTTATATAGAAATCAGTAGTGGAATGTTTGAAATAACAAATCAATACTGACGAGTGACGACACTGGAATAATTGAATCTTATAATATGATAATTTAGCTTTCCGGAAGTTTCCTGAAGATTATATTTTGATATCTTCTAACTTATTTATTTAAATAAGTTGGAAGATATCAAAATTACAATCCCATTTAGAGCAGAATATAAATAGCTACACATGCGAAGGAAAGTATTAAATTTTTTTTTATTTTTTTTATTAGATAAAAAATAATACTGTTATAATTTATTACTGTCCTTTCAATTTACTATAAATAAAAAATATATTACATCCTACCCAGGGTCTCAAACTATCTTCTTACCAAACACCTAAATCGGTTCGGTAGTTTTTGAGTTTATTCGTTACAAATATAGAAAAATAAAACACAAATCTTTCCTCTTTATAATATTAATGTAGATAATAAATAAATATTTTGGGACATTAACACACAGCACCATCTAGTTCCATGGTAAGCTACGAGGCTTGTGTTATGGATACCAGATAGTTAAATATACACTACACATATATAACTGTAAATACATACATATTTAAAAAAATATAAACACCCATGACTGGAGTACAAACGTTTATGCTCATCACACAAATAAATGCCCCCAGCGGGACTCGAACCCGCGATCGCTGGCACAGCAAGTAGGGTCACTACAAACTAAGCCAAACGTATCAAGACAAAACTAAATAGCGAACCCTCCACATTACTTATTAGTGATTAAATAAAGTAGTATATTTTTTGTGTATATTTACTAATAAATAATAGTGCTATGAATATAAAAAATATTACTACCCCGATGTATGTTAACGTTATCGTTTTAGTGAGGCTCATTAGCATCCGGCAATGCAGCCGGACGTGAAGCGGCCCACTTCACTGGGCGGTGTACTATGTGGGTTGCTCCTGGTACCTTCTCTGATAGCAGAATGGACTATGGGAACAACTCCTTGGTCGTTGTGGTCTGCTTCGGTAGGCCTGCTGTCGGGGTGTCGTGGTTGAGTGCTTAAGCGATCCTGCGGCGTCACATTAAGACGGGGGAGGTTTCGTTGGGTTATAGTGGGTAATACTGGCTTTTGTAGCCGGTGAGTCACACATAACCACCTGTTTGTATGCAGGTGGTATGGGTAAATTTCTGACCGTTAAAAAAGCTAGTCTTAACAATTAATTTTTACCTTCTGGGGACTATCGTATATGAAATTTAAGTTATAATTACATGATTCCATTTTTTTATCTCCCTTCGTACGTCAGTAAACAGACTATATTTATATTTTATCAATAATAATAAATGATATTTCCATTGTAAGGTTATCTATGTGCTGATTGTATTTATAAACTATTTTTTCATCTCATCTGAGATAATTATAAACAGGTTTTATTTGTATACGGTAGCTCTAGAACTGCTAAAACGATTGCAGTTTTTTTTTCATTTGAATTCATTATAATATATTTATATTTCAGTTTTAAAATTATTCCCAAAGAGGGTTGATGTCAGGCAGACGGCCGGTCGTAAAACTTTTACCAAATCCTATCAGCAGAACGGAAGACGTACTGCGCCGCCCCCAAGTGATTGGGAAATGGGCAGGGAGATGTTGAGTTGATTTCAGTTTTAAAATTCTTACTTTAGATTTAAATTTAAGTAATAGCGATTGATCACATTTGACATAAAGATTTTTCAAGACACCATTTTTTTTAAGTTTTAGATTTCAGAAAAATAAAATCTTACCCTTAAATTAAACATTAATAGCGACATCTGAAATATTCCAATCTATTAAATATCTGGAGAATGAACCAAAAAATGCATACCAACCATCATACAAACCATACAAACCATCTGAAATACAAAAAAAGATAATACTTATACATAGCCTGTAGTTAACTTTCAGCATCCTGAACGGTTTTTTTATATGTTTTACATGAATTGTAATCAAATCATGGAAGTCCATTTTAACCTAATTCTAATTGGTTTATCGCTTTGAAACTTTGTTGGTTCCTCTAATCCTTGTAAAAGTACATGGTGTGGTAGGTTTGTGATGCTGGAGTGACATGACCTGGAGCTAGAATGTAGATTGTTTTATTTAATAGCTTAATAATTATTTTAATACTAAACAAATATTTACACATAGCAATGAGTGTAATTTTATAAACAAACATACAAACTATATTTATAAATCACATCTTATGTTTATTGACTGCATATTTTCTACCAAACAATATAATATTGTTCAGAATGATGTTTTAAAATAGGTTAATTAAAAGTAGATCTGAATTATAAGAATTCTCTAGATTCAAGCCGCGAAATGGAACCCGATGACATTAATTGCCTAATTGCAACCTTTCATTGTTGTGAGTGTTCAATCAATGTAAAACTGGGACGGGGTCGGCTTCACTGATTTTTAGTTACAGGTGGTAAATAAAGATTTAGAGCGATTGGCAGTTACTTTAAATAAAATACCAATTAACATGCATGTTACAATTTAGTATGGCGAATGAGTAAGGCTGGTAAATTGTTTTTGACTGCAAACTAGAAGGTTACAGGTTCAATGCTCAGTGGAGGTAAACGTTTCCATTTATTTTGACTATTACTTGCCTAGGCTTGGTTTAGGTCCTAACTGAATTCAATGCATCTTTTAGTATTTTTGTACTTTACAGTTTCCCACAGTGCTACCTTTGTACAGATAAAAATGGCTTAGGTTACATCACTCACTGGCTCTATATGTATGGATGTATATTTATTTACTTATTAGGTTTATTTACAATCACTTACAATAATACACACAAATATAAAAAGTAGAACCAAGAACTAGGAACTAAATGTAGTGATTACTTAAAAATAAACACAGCATACACAGAAATAAGGTTTTTAAAACATTATACAAAATATATTTTAGAAGTAAGCTGTGTCTTTTTTTTTTATTACTGTTCTATTATTTGTAGGTACACAGTAACATTAATCAATATTATCCCCCGTGGCTACGAATAATAAATAAAAAAATGAAAAAAATAATAAATAAATTTTCAAATGTATTAATATTAAGTAACTAGTCGGTAGTTACTGATGTCACCATAAAGTATAAACTGTTGCTTTCTTTTGATCCAACTTCATCCCCCAAGCGGTTAGAAGTTCGTACTGGGCCGCAAATTTTATTTCGACATGATCTAGGTTAGAAAATAACATATATGTATGTATATATAGGTTTTGTATTGTTTTTAATAATGTATTTTTCCTAAAACTGAAAAAAATAATTGCTTGGTTGACTAAATCCATGATTAATTATCTTTTTTGATATGGTGATTATTATGATAATACATTCTTTATGTCATCTTTGAGATTAAGATTTCTTATCGTATAACTAATACATTTTACGGAAATGTTCCGCTAAAGATTAATTAATTTTACATAATAAATAATTATTGGTAGTTACTAGTTAACCTATATTATAATAAACACCTGGGCGACCGAGATTCGGTGGGTGTACTTTTTTGTTATTTCGTATTTTTAGATAATAAAAACAAAAAACTTGAATAAATACAAAAAAAAAAAACAAAAGTAAAAACTTTGTATCGTCCGCGATTCGAACCCGGACACCTGTCATTGTCAATCTTGCGCCTGGCCGCGTGACTTCGATGCTTATAGCCCTGTGTAAGAAATTAGCGACCATATTTTGCGTGGAATAATGCGGAAGAAAACCGCATGAAAACTCGAAACCGAACTCGAACCCGTTTCCGAAATCGCCGATATAAATAAATAAATGAATAAATATACAAGAATTTTAAATATATTAGATCTATATGAATATTAAAAAGATGAAGGGACTGCTTGTTTTATTTTTGTTTTTTTTTAAACGCGCTTATCTCTGCTATCGCTTATAACATATAATTTTTGAAACATTATTTTTGTATATTTATTTCGAAAGGTAAGGTAATATAATTCTGTGTTTCAATTACATATTTCTAATATCTATGTACATAATATGTAAAGTTATACATATTGTATATGTGTAGTGTATCAACTATCTGGTATCCATAACACAAGCCTCGTAGCTTACCATGGAACTAGTCCCAACATATTTAACATAAGACACCCGATTTATAAGACGTACGAATATGTTTTATATTGTTTATTGTATTATATGTAATTATTATAACATTTTATGTAAAAAATAATAATCATCATCAAACATCGTCTTAAAGTTTTATATGTATATATAAGGTTTCATTCATTTATTTATCATTTATTTATTATTAAGCATACTTACAATAGGTACATATTTCAGTACAATAATTAAAGTAAAAAAAAGAAAGAAACAGATATGTATATCAATTTCAACTGTACATGGCATTCATAATATAATGATTTTCAAATAAATTATATTATTTTTGTTGCAGAAGTAATTGTTATGAAAATATTTTTTTATTTATGAATCTATACCAAAAGTACTGTAATATGAAATACGTAGGTATATACTTCCTATAGTTTATATTTCATAAAGATTTTTTGATTACTGTTAATCTTTATCTTTATTTTATCTAAGGTAACAATTTAAACTCATCTCGCGTCAGGAAAGGTCGTTCAAAATTGTCACTGGCCATCGTCATTAATCAGAAATGAAAATAATTACTTCATTTTTTATTCATATTAAAAATAGAAAAGTAATTAAAATAGATGTTATAGACTATAGGCAACGAAACTCTTATTGTGATATTACAATACTCGAACTAACATTTGTAAACAAATGAGATAGCATTCAGTCATATTAGTTCTCATCTATCGATGTTTGTTGATAATATACTGTCACTATTATAAGTACCTGGGCGACCGAGCTTCGCTCGGAGTTCTTTTTTGTTATATCGTATTTTTTAGATAAAAAAACTAAAAACTTGAATAAATACAAAAACAAAACAAAAGTAAAAACTTTGTATACCGAACGGGACTCGATCCCGGGCATAAGTGTTGTCTAACTTGCGCCTTGACCGCTTGACCACGATGCTTACATCCGAGTGTAAGAAATTATCGACAATATTCTGCGTAGAATAATGCAAAAGAAAACCGTATGAAAACTTGAAAACACGCGTTTTCCCAGACATGAGACTAATCTAGATCAATTTCTCGCCCCCGAAAGCCCCCATATACCAAATTTCAGCGAAATCGTTAGAGCCGTTTCCGAGATCGCTGGTATAAATAAATAAAGAAATAAAGATATAAAGACATAAATATACATGAATTGCTCGTTTAAATATTATTACTTTAATACATTATTAAAGGTAGAACCTCTGTAAGACGAACTTGAAGAGAGAAGCCAAAAAGTTAGAGTTATAGAGTTTTCGACTTATGAAGGACTTCGAGTTAAGCGAATTTTGTCAGGAAATTTTCGACTTGTATAGGTTAAGATTTATTCCAACTAATTAGAAAGAAAGTAAAAAACAATTGTACATTGTCGGCATATTCTTAATTTTATTTTTCTTATATTTTTTTTGTTGTAAATTTTGTAATATCAAACATTGCTATGTTCTAGATGCAGAGGTTAAATTTATTTTTTCGAGTCATAGAGTGTATGTACTGTTAATATGTACTGAATTTACTTGTAGAGACTCACTAATTATTTCGATTTATAGAGGGGTCAGACTTCGAGCAATGGAGGTTTTGGGGCTTGAAGGGAAGGGAACACAACATTTTTTTGAGTTTGGGAGGTTTTCGACTTATCGAGGTTCGATTTAAAAAGGTTCTACATATACATATTTATTAACAACTAGCGACTCACCCTCGTTTTGTTTGTTTGTCGCCTGTATTTAAAAACAAAAACAACTATCTCATGGAACCGTAAACTTTTCAGATATAAAAAGTAACCTATGTGCTATTCTAGACTACAATTTATCTCTGTGACAAAATTTATCCAGGTCTTTTCTTCCATGTCCTGTGCGTTTGTTCCACGATGTTAAGAGTCGATATGTATAATTTGTAAGATTTCATCGTTTTCTTCAATTCTAAGACGATTCAATTCAATGTTTGTTCGAGAGATTTTACCCTTCCCATATACATTTTTTGCATTTTTATTTGGTTCGATTCCCGGTTTAGGTAAGCCTTTAAAAAAAAAAATGCAGTTATTATTAATATAAAAATAAAAATGTTCCCTTTGAGTAAATCTCGATAACTTCAATATTTAAGGTACTTTTCTACCATGTCCCATCGATTTGTCCCACCCTGTGTATAGACTAGTGTAAAACTATCAGTTTTAATAATTTTGATTTTCAACTTAAGAAACAAAAAAAAACCAAGTTGTATTCGTCTACCACCCGTAGACGAGTTTGGCGCAATGAAATTGATAAAAAACTTAAAATCCAAAAGCTCTACATACAGCTATTTCTAAAAACATTTAATGTATTAAATCTGTTTTATATGTTTATATTTTTTTGATTTCTTTTTAATTTTATTATTTAAGCCTGAACTTCATTAACAAATTTTAGGTACTTAATATCTATAATGTTAGGATTTAATCATTTCACATGTAATAATCGCAATATTTCTGAACGATAATTCATAATTAGTTTTGTGTTCCAAGAGATAAAAGTACATACTTTAATGCAGTTTACAGTGGGTATAAATAAGACAGATTACGGCAGGTCGGAGGTTATGCCGTAGACGTAGTAAGTACTCAATACAATCCCATGTAGAGATGAATAGATATAGAAATAAACTTTGCTCTTCACAATCACTTAAAGCAAAGTATATATAATCGTAGAAGCCGCTTTAATGAATATTTTTTTTTTTTAATTATCTGTACTTTCACATTGTTGAAATAATTTATCTAAGTACTGCTTAACAAGTAATACAGGAACTAGTAGTTCTGCGAACAGTAAAGCTCGCGAGCACAAAATGCACTTTTAGGAATTATTCAGCTGCTCATCACGCTGAAGATCCTCGTCAGATGTTCACTAAATTTTAATGAGATCAACTTAAAATTCAAAACCTTCCAAATAGAAAAAGAACCATCGAAATTGGATCTCATAAGGAAAAAATATCTAGTATCCCCTTTTTTGCCCCTTTTTGGATGAAGTACCTATCCAATCTAAAATCCCCGAGGACATAAAAAAACTATAAAGACGTAAAACCTGTATACCAAGTTTCGTTCAGATCGGTTGTAAAATACGAGTTGTTGAGGAGAACTTACAAACTGATAGAGGAAAGTAAACTTTGCAAGACTTGAAGCAGAACCGCTTCGCTCGCTCTGTCAATAAATAAGTTTATTAAAAATAGTTAATATATAAAAAAAATATAAAGAACTGATATTATTTTCTTTGTATTAATTTTTTTTAATAAATAAAAACTAGTTAGCCCGGATAACCCATAAAGGCCACCACACTATTGGAAACTCAACACAAGTAATTTCTGATAAGATATTAAAAACATCTTTATGAGTACGTACAATGTAAGACTTCTGTTAAAAAATAAACATATTCCATCATATCTTCCTTGCATGTTTATTTATATTAAAGTAGCGTCTCACACTCGCTTCGCTAGTTTGATTCCCTATACAAACTTTTATCCCCATTTTCAACCCCTTAAGGGATAATTTTTGGAATAAAAATGTATCCTATGCCCTTCCCAGGGTCTCAAACTATCTTATTACGAAATTTCATCTAAATCTGTTAAGTAGATCCAGAGATAACCGTCTACAACGTCTCAAACTCACACACTTTACCTGTTTATAATATTAGTAGTTTATAATATTAGTATAGATAAGAGTTAAGACTTGTATAGAAGTACCCTTTCCGTATACGGAATTGGACAAAACAAATCACATAAGCTTACACTTATAATTAAAGTTGTACTCATTGAAGAGTACCACTATGTAACTTCTAGCGGAAAATAGTAACGATCGATCGTGTCAAATCATTGTATTATCATCCGAATATCACAACGATTCAAATATGGGCAATTAAAAGTAGCTTATAATTAACTTCCCTGAAGTAGATACTCAATTTAGCAACATAAGTTTTTTTGTGTCTGTTGCACGATATGGTAGTAAATAGTAAACTAATTTCCATACCTAGTTCATGTTTTAATGCATTGGTTTTACCTGAAAATATATAAAATTTTAAGAGGAAATTCCAAACGTTAAGGTATGTAATAGTAAATAATAGATCACTAACGACTCACCCTCGTTTCGCTCGGATTCGTCCCTAGATAATCATACAAACTTTCATCCCCATTTTCACCCCCTTAAGGGATGATTTCTGGGATAAAAAATATCCTATGTACTTCCCTGGGTCTCAAACTATCTTCTTAGCAAATTTCATCTAAATGGTAGTAGTTTTTGAGTTTATTCGTTACAAACACACAAAAATACAAATCTTTCCTCTTTATAACAGTAGTGTAGATATAGATATACGTCAATTGCACACATCTAGTAAATTCATACAGAATAATTAACTAAAACTTTTAGACTTTCTATAGAACCATGACTTTTGAAAAGTTTTACGAATTTATTTTGCAGCTTTATTTTCTAACACGGTTTGTATTATAATTATTTAACAAAGTTTCATAATACTTTAAACAAATGATATTATTTAAAATTAAATGTTCTAACTTCTAGCCATTACGTTACTGCTATAACGTACTCGCTCAATCATAATACGTCTTTTTTTTCAACTCATTAACACTGCATATTTACAGACGTCTTATATTGATATATGAACTAGAAGCCTTTGAAATATGAAGCCAGTGTATTTACACGAACCTTCTTGAGTCACGTACGCCACTTTCAAATGGGTTATAGATTTAGATGCTATGAAATGAAAAAAGTACCTATGCCAAAACTTATTGAAGAAATATGGGAGTCGTTTAAAGTTATGAGTAGTGTAAAAATAATAATAATTTGTATTTATCTTTCTACCTACTGTTCTGTTCAATTCAGTGGTATATTGTATTTTTAAATGACAAAAAACGCGATGGACACGCTTTCGCTTCTCGATATGCCGACGCTCATATTATGTATGGGTAGTAAAAATAAAAAAAAAGCTCACTCAAAAGCTTTAATGTTAATTTCAATGAGTGAACGCCTAAAATATCGAATTTTATTTGTCTTTATAGCAGAATAATTCTGTGATTTCTCTTAGACTATAGAGATTTACAACACATGGTAAATATCCCATTTTGCTTTATAGTAATATTGTCAGTCATCATGAAAGTTTAAAGACTTATATAGAATAGGTAATTGTTAATAGATGTATGGGGCTTGCGTAGACGTTCTTAATGATCCGAAAATTAAACTTATATTACGAATGGCGCCTCTAATTTCTTACTTATTTTATAATTAATCTGTATGATCAATCTAAACAGTATGAAGTGATGTGTTATCAAATTTTGTTTCTATCCCATAAGTCTCATGGACCTATGGAAAACTTTAGATACCGTACACTAACCATGTATGTAAGTAGTATCTCTTCATATTCTTCATTCTTCGCACAATACCTACACATTTCTATTCTAGAGACACTAATACCCAAATGTTTATTTTCACACTAGCTTTCGACTGCAGATCCGTTCGCACTGTTAATTTATGTATCATTGCTCCTCTTAAAATTGCTCCTAAAGGTCGCGATAAGATGTGAAATGGCCTATAATAATTTTCCTCAACGTATAATGAAACAAGAAGTTTTCAAATCTGACTAGTGATACATATTAATGGAGCATTTAAAGTAATTGTGCAATCCTTCAATAATATTCAATATTCATTCAATGATATCTATTAACTGTTGCAGTTTTCACTTTTTCCGTATTAGTATTAAACTTACAACATACCAGAAATACTTTTTCGATTTCATTTCTTCTAGTTATCTTAAATTAACCATGGGTTAGGGTAACCATTTATGTCATCTGTTTATCAGTATGTGCGCAAGCGATCCTGCAACGTCGACTGCGGTGAATGGCGATAGGGTTCCGTTTTGTTCCATGGGTTTTAGAGTGTAGGAGTCTCACGGTATCCTAAGGTAGGATGAGATAGGTTTCCTCGGCGAAAACAAAAAAAAAAATAATGTTTTTCTAAACATAGATCACGGGCTATGGTTAGTGCTTATCGGCAAGACTGAAGACATACACTTACATATTTGCCAAATAAAATAATACCAAGTTTGTCGATTTGTTTGGATATTAGCTTAATAAGTACTGACAATTACCGGCATTTTCCTCAGGCTAGATTGATAAAGTAATTGCCGACCGGAAAATCTATAGAGAAACCGTGTTTTGAATTATGCATTTGAATATTTAATTTTCTTTGGAAAATCTAGTTTAACTTCCCTATCAAAATGATTATCATAAATAATTTCTTACAGATAATAAAAAAAAAAATAATTTATTATACTAATGAAATAACCTAAATACAATAATGGTTTCAAATTTCATGGTTTTTAGATATACAGTCAAACAGCCATTTGAGTGATATAAGATAACATACAACTATAAACGTGTTCAAAATGCCTTTACTTATTAAATGTATTTATTCCCTCATTATTAAGTTTTATTTTTATAGTTTTTATAAATATAGGTCAAACTTTGACGCTAACGTATTAGTTAATACTAGATATACTTGAAATTTTTTACAAGATAATCTAAACCTTTTTTATCATGTTTTCTTATCGCATATTAAAAAATTGCAAGTAAGATCGTCCTTAACCCAGATGGATTACAGGATAGAAAGTATTTTGTATTACACTTTGAAAGGCTGTACTTGTATCTGAGCAAACTTTACATTTTTTTCATATAAATGAAGCATGAAAACCCACATCGGGTTTGGAATTGTTATTTAAGAAGATGGTTTTCATTTTGGCAAAGTGCGGGAGCGGCGACGATAACCAATACTTGTGCCTACATGCCATACGAGTACCTTGTATCTACATGAAATGTAGAGTGACTGAGAGAGACATCTTATACGTTTCCTTAACGTATGGGCACTGTTATAAATATAATAATCAATTAAATCCATAATGCAATCGCAGTGAAGAATTAACCCCTCGAGGACCGCATACACGCTGGCGTTTACGATAACAATTGAATTCTCGGAAATTCGCACGGATTTCTTAGAAATTATCCTGGAAATACTAAACATATTTTTCTTATTATATATAATATTGTATCGTTTATTGCGCCTACTTGTAACATAATTGCTCTGATAAGAAGTTAAGCACTTTCAATTAAATTAACAACACTCAAATGTAAATAAAATTGTTAATTTCAAGATCTTTGTTTGAACGTCAAAATTAATTCAATAATTAATTATCATTCTTAGCAATAAGATTAGCCTCCTTCTGATATATTAAGGAGCGTTTTATTGACAAAAATCAACAGATTCAACATTTTTACACTTTCTAATTATATTTGAAATCGGTACATTCGTATTACGAAATTTTAATTAAAATAATTTTATAACTATTAACAAAATAAAAGCAATTATTCTGCATCAAATTTTTATAAGGACATTTCCGATTAAAGGGTCAGTGTCCCATTGCTTATTATTTATTAATCATAATTATGTGATTATACAAGATCCATAGAAACTTGTTCTTAGAATAAATCATTTGCTCACAAACGTTATTAAAATTGTGTCTAAATCTTAAAAGCGAATGGCTTGACCATAAGGTTTTTGCTCTGAAAAAAAAGCAACATGATTATTTGAATGGTTATTTTCTTTTTAACGAGTTCTTGCAAATACCTAATTATAAAAGAGATAATGGTTTTATTTATTTTCTTATTAAGTATTATTGAAAGCTGTAGACTCTGATTTACGACATCAGCCGTGGCAATCTTCATGTTTATTTATAAATAATACAATGTATACAATTATTATTTGTAAATGTATACCTATTTAAAAACTAGCTTTAGACCTTATAAGGGCAATTAGAATTTAAAATTATAGTTTTACATAGATATTACGTCAAAAATACATGTATAACTGATCACTAGATAGTGACATAGTATTATAATCTATGCAAATCTTCTATGGCTTATTAAATCGGATTGTAGTATTATAGAGAATCGACGCACGCGCATATACATACGTCACGTCAACGTAAACAACGCTTCGGTATTTGCCGTTAAATTACGTATTCATTTGGAGTATTTCCAGTTTGTGCATGCCTTGCGACATAACAAGAATAAGTTTTTATACGAATTATTATTAATTACTTCATAACATTTTTTAGCATATATTCGAATGTATTGTTCGATGCAAGCAATTACTTATAAGACTTGTAACGTTTTAAATGCAAAGAAATATTCAACATTCTTGTTGTTCTTCGAAACATATCTTCGGTTTTAAATTAAAAAATAAATAAAAAGTTTAATTCGAATTTTGAGTGACTGCTATATCTCGCAAAAAGTACAAATAAAAATGCAACTTACTAAGAAATCAGCAAGCATGAGTTCGATTAATTTTAATATAAATATTTAAGTCCATCTCTTCAACCATTGATTTGTGGCTTTGAATACATTGAAATATTTGACCTCCGTTAGGATGTGACCCTTATGATGAGTGAACGATATGACGTCTGCTCGTTGCTACGCCGTACGAATAGTTACTAACGATAAATCTAGATCCACATTACGCGACGTTTGTTTGTTGAAAGAGTTCTTTGATAATGTTGTTATCATTATTAAAAAAATAATTTCTTAAATTACTTTTCGTTATAATCGCTTTGCTAATAAAAAAAAAGAGGTTTTTAAGTGATTAGGACAAAGCAGTAATATTTAAGAATTTAGTGCTAAGACCAGGAATACTTTGTAGCAACGTTATAGATCATTTATCGCCACTTGTTACATAACTATGACTAACAACAACTAGCAAATTACTTGTACGATGATCACGAGACTACACCTCTATGCACCGTTGCCAAAAATGTATCAATGACTGAAATATTTATATGTTTGATGGGGTTATGTAACTTGCTTATTAATAACTTGTACTCGAAAAGTCTGGTCAGCTGTCTATAAAATACCTTTGTTTATAAACAATCTTAGCGAACAAACCGCCATTATTTAATACGTGATATTATTTATATACTGAGTCAATTTTTGTTACATATTGTGTTACATCAAAATTCTTTTTAGCAGAAATACTCATAGATCTAAAAATTGTAACGAAAATAATTCTTGTTACAGATATCGCAATCACCACTGGGGACCAATTAGAATTTTATACAAATCAAACGAAAACAAGCAATGAAGGGATCAGGTTTAGAGATCTCACTGCACTCGCTTATGACGCAGTACACAATATGCTGTTGTTCGTCGACAAACAGAACGACAATGCTTCGATATTTAGCTACAATTTGCTAACTAGAAAATATCAACCTCTAGTTGGTAGAAAATCTTATGAGAATATTCAAGGTTTAGCTTTTGATCCCGTAAAGGGTAAGATGTTCTGGACAGATACTAATGAAAGAAGCATATACTGGATATCTTTGTGGCCAAGATCTAAAAACAACATTTATGGAAACCTTTTAATGAAGATGGATGATGAGATCCCCAGGGACATAGCCGTTGATAGCTGTAGAGGGTAAGTTTACCAAGATTAATACACTTCTTTTAAAACAAATAAGCTTATGAGCTTATTGTTTACCGAGTATATTTAGATGAGTACCGGATTTTTTTTAAACTGGCGGAGTATCAAATTCACAGCAAATTTCTCTATCACGATTTTTAGCTGTTATTTTTAGGTTAAGTGCATTCATTCTATGTTTAATTATTTTACAGTTATATTTATTGGACTAATACTAACATTACAAAACCAACGATTGAAAGAGCACGCTTTGACGGCAGTGAAAGGAAAATAATTGTTGACACTGATATCCACATGCCGGTCAGCATTGCGATAGATCAACGTACAAGGCGACTGTACTGGGCCGATGACAAAGAAGGCATACACTACTCAATCGAATCGTCAGATTTAGAGGGGAAAGATAGAAAGAAACTATTACTTGGAACATATCATCAACCTAATGCCTTAACTGTATCAAAAGATAATATTTATTGGGTAGACTGGGGGTTCAAATCAGTATGGAAGTTATCTAAAAATGATCCTCCTAATACAGAGCCAGAAGAACTTATCGCTTTCTCTAATGAAGTTCCTTTCGGAATTGTGGCAAATTACCAGATAGCCGAGCAAACGACTGGTGTGCCCGAATGTAAATCTTTAGCAGAACTGTCTGACAATAAAACTTTAATTAATGATGCGATAAACATACCTAAAGATGTCGGTCTGTTTTGCTTACATGGCGTGAAAACAGGAATTTCAGCGTGCAAATGTTCGCCGGGCTACGTTGGCGACCGGTGCGAAATATCGGTATGCCAAAATTATTGTTTGAATGGCGACTGTATTGCCACCAATGAAGGTCAACCTAAATGCAAGTGAGTAACAGATATAATGTATAACGCTATTATACTTTTATACAGGATTTAACTTTTTTGATTATTTAAATATATGATAGCAATTATATGTACGTGTAACTAATAAGAACTCTTCATTTTTTCCGCATTTTAGATAGGGAAAAAATACAGCAGATATTGATGTTAACTTATAAAATGCTATATATAGTCGAACCTGGATAAGCGAGACTTCAAGTGATCGCGATCTCTTTTCAGTTTTCTCACTAACCCAAGTTTCTAGCTTATAAAGGTATTTGGAGTGGCCTTTCTCATTTATAGAGGTTAAATAAAAGCGAATGTGTAGTGATAAACATGTATGTCTTGTATTGGCATTATTTATCAGAATTTGACCAGGAACTAACATTAGTTCCTCGAAATTTAAGGAAATAAAAACAATGTTAGTTCCACGAAATTTAAGCTATTAACTAGCGGCTCACCCTCGCTTCGCTCGGGTTCGCCTCTAGACAAACAAAAACAAATCTATCCCACGGGAGCCGTACATCTTTCCGGGATAAAAAGCAGCCTTTTGTTTATCCTAATGTATGAACTATATTACTGTAAAGTTTCATTAATATCCAATCAGTAGGTCTTGTGAACTAAGCTGTATAAGTTACTACAGTTTTTTAACTATCCCACGGGAACTCTTTAACTTTTCAGTATTTAAGATGTTGCCCGGGGATAAAAGGTACCACCATGCAAAATTTCATTTAAATCGCTTTAACAGATTCGTAGATTAGCCCGTACAAACAGACAAACAGACAGAGTAACAAAAAATTTGAAAAAAATCTGGATTTGTTCTATTGCCCTCCTTACCCCCTACCTGACTTGGTTTTTAGCATTTTATTTCTATGTACAGACATTTGACCTCTATAGTTTGGTGTGCCCTTTTGAACGAAAGTCATAGTTAGGTACACTCATTTTCTTCATATCTCAAGTTCAAAGCGGAATACGACAGTGAAACTCATATCAATCGCTTTTCTACATCAATCCCTTATTGACACATAAGTTTCGATATAGGTTGTCATTACGGAGCTGGTTCGCTGTACTTATCCTAAACCCTCTCATCTAAATCGGTCCAGTAGTTTCGGAGGTTATTCAGTACAAACAGATAAACAAACAAAAAAGTCTTTCCTTTTTATAATATTAAAGCGGCTCACCCTCGCTACGCTCGGGTCCACCTCTAATCAAACCAATCTAATCTAATCTAATCCACCCAAACTACGCACGTTACCCGCCCTACGCACTTTAACCGCCCTATGCTCTATGACCGCCCTACGTCCTTTAACCTCGCTACACACTTTGACTGCCCCACGCACTTGACCCCCCCCCCCCCCCTCCTCCCTTACGCACTTCAACCGCCCTACCCACGTAGCCCGCACTATGCACTAAACCGCCCTACACGCATTATCTGCCCTACGCACATTACCTGTCCTGCGCACAATACCCGCACTACGCACATACCCAGGAGTATATTATATAATCTCACCGGCTCACCCTCGCTTCGCTCGGGTTGCCTCTAAACAAAAACAAATCTATCCCACGCGAATCGTTCATTTTTCCGGAATAAAAAGACGCTTATTTGTTATTCTGATGTATGATATATAAAAACTATATTATTGTAGAGTTTTATTAAAATCCAATCAGTAATTTTTGTGTACTAAGCTGTATAAGTTACTATAGTTTTTTAACTATCTCATGGGAACCCTTTAGTTTTCCGGAATGAAAAGTATCAAAAATGTTATTATTTAAAAAAATCAAAAAAAAATATAATCTGCTTTCAAAGGTTACCTAAAACTTCGCTTTAGTTTTAAGTTTCTAGCTTTGAAGGTTTTCGAGATATACGTTTTTGAACGGAAGTTATAGTTACGCTCATTTTCTTTATATTCCAAGGTCAAAGAGGCGTACGACAATTAAACTCTTATGAATCGCTTTTCTACATCAAGCCCTTATTGGCGCATAAGTTTCAATATAGGTTGCCATTTAAGGGGCCAGTTCGCTATACTTATCCCGCTAAACCCTCTCATCTAAATCGGTCCAGTAGTTTCAGAGCTTATTCGGTACAAACAAATAAACCAACAAAAAAGTCTTTCCGTTTTATAATATTATAGCGGCTCCGCTCGCTTCGCTCGGGTTCACCTTTAGTCAAACAAAAACAAATCTATCCCACGGGAACCGTACATTTTTCCGGGATAAAAAGTAGCCTATTTGTTATTGTGATGTATGAACTATATTATTGTAAAGTTTCATTAAAATCCAATCGTTAATTTTTGTGTACTAAGCTGTATAAGTTACTACAGTTTTTTAACTATCCCACGGGAATTCTTTTATTTTCCGGGATAAAAAGTATCCTAAATGTTAACCGGGGATATAAGGTACCACCATGCAAAATTTCATTTAAATCGGTCCAGCAGCTTCAGAGATTAGCCCGTACAAACAGACAAACAGACAAACAGACAAACAGACAAACAGACAAACAGACAGAGAAACAAAAAAATTGAAAAATATCAGGATTTGTTCTATTGCTCTTCTTACACCCCCCTGACTCGGTTTTAAGCATTTTTTTTCTATGTACAGACATTCGACCTCTACAGTTTTATTATAGTATAGATAACAGGTGTTAAATTCATTCGACTGTCGCTTATAGAAATACAGGCAAGTAGCAGTCTCAGTTATAGAAGTCCACAAATGAATGAAAAACGACTTTCTCTTATAGAGGTTTCTGTTTCTCTGTTATAAAGATTTTAAAGGGGTAAAATGACAAGACCTGGCAATTACTCTCGCTTACAATGTTTTCTCGCTTTAACCCAGTTCTCACTCACTCAGGTTTGACTATATTATGGTTTTTATCTCCTATCACGTATGATTTGTGCCTTAATTCTAAAAAAATTAGGAGAAAGTAATTAACTATCTAACTATATCTAGTCTCATCGAGATTGTTTGTCCGTAAAAATACTTATACATATATTTTTGGCATTTATTATTAAGGAATGTTGATATAATATCAAAAGTTCATATTTATTGTAGATGTAAGCAAGGTTTTACCGGCACAAGATGTGAAGCGAATATTTGCTACGGCCGTTGTCTGAACGATGGCGAGTGTTCGATAAAAGATGACAAGCCCGTGTGTAAATGTACTAACAACTTTGAAGGCGAGCGATGTGAGAATAGGAAAGTGGAAGAAGTTTTGCCAGTACCAGCTATCGAACAATGCAAGTGGGTATATATTTACTAGTTACTTATGGAATAGATTCTGATGTGTTTTTTAGGAAAAGATATGTAAATTGCGATATTTCAGAAAATACACCTTTATAGAACTTCAAAAGCAAATTCTTATCGAAATACAAAATTTGATCCAAATCGTTAGAGCCGTTTTCAAGATACAAGAAATAAATTTATAAATAGACTTGTATATAGGTATAAGTATAATTCATTTTTTATGTATATTTCAAAAAAGAGGAGGTTAAATACTTCAAGTTTTACATTAAAGAACAGAGAGAGATTACGTGGGAGAGATTTTCGTTCCATTATGGGAATTGAAGCTTGAATCAATTCACTTAAGTACTCGACTGTCCCACTCGAAGAAACAGAAACTAGGTTATTTCATCGTATCTATGAAATCCTAAATATAGTTTAAAAAGGCTTAAAAAACATGCTATTGACGAAAGACATATAAGTTCAAACTTGAGGGCGTATTGCTGTCACTGAGTTCCACTATCCACCTCCTGTCTTCATTATCAGGTCACCTCCAAGATACCAAATTATAGCATAATCAATGTTAGTTACAAACAAAGCTAATAAAAGCGAGTTAAAAAGAATATAATTAATGTATTCCTTTTTTTCAGTTGCACCAAAGAAAATACATCGAGAAGTTTATTACAAGACACTAGTGATGTAACATACGTAGATGCCAATTGCTACACAGGATGGGATTCAGTTAGGGATCCCATTTTAATGTTTTTGGGTGTTCTATGTGGAATACTTTGCCTTATCTGTGCTATGCTCATCACTAAAATATTATATTTGAAGAGAAGGCCAAGGTCAGTTTATATTTTTAATCTGTTTCATAATTATGCATGTGTGTATGTGTGAGAGTGTAATACGTTTGCGTGTGTGCTGTATGTGTTTGTGTTATTAAAACAATTATGATTTTTATAACAATAAAAACAATCGTATTAAATCAGTATACAGAATATAGTAGAATTAATTATTATAGAATATTTTAAACATGTAATAATGCAAACTAGCGGATGATTACTATTTGTTTAATTATTTTTAATTTCCACGTTCGTTTGCTTTAATAATGATAACCTATATAACTATATAAGTTTTCCTAAAAAAAGATTGAAAAATAATTTTGCCCTATTAACACTCCACTGCTGGGCACGTACCTCCTTTCAATTCGAGGGGGATCAGGCCATAGTCCACCACACTGGCCCAATGAGTAGAGCATGTCTTTTGAAAACTTACTAGGTACTCACGATGTTATCCTTCACTATATAACAAGGTAATCATTTCGAAAATGATTCCGACATGAAAATGACGTGCGAGACCCGGGATTTGAACCCGCTTCACTTGATTTTGAGCGAGCACCTTACCACTGAGTTTGAGAGGAAAGGTGCTAAAAGAATATCAATCAATACGAAATATACAATTATAACTTTTTACAGTTAATTAATTAGAAATTATGAAACTATTACCATTCAATTAAAGCTTGGGAAAAAACTACTGTTTCATGGCACAGTTAATTTACTTTAGAATTGGAGAGGTCACAATTCGTTAACAAGGGAAATATTTTAATTTTCCTTTTTGGTTGTGCACACATTTAATTTTTAAATGAACAATAAGAAATTTTAAAGTTTTTGTTATGTATTTCCTTAGTATAAATTAATATAATTTTTATGCAAATACAAGGTTTTACATGACGTCTGAAACAATAATAATATAATGTAAGCGTTAACTTTTTTAGGATTCTTAATTATTTATGTATCTAAAGTTATTCCACTAAATGGTACTTCCAACTGAAATCGACCTCCCATCGCTAAAACCTGCTGTTAATAACCGCGTACATTACCTACAATTTATTCTATACTGATATGGTAACGCTGAAGAGATTTTTTTAAAAACGCGCTTAACTTTAAGTTTACTTTAGTCCGATATAAAAAATCTTTAAACGTAATAACACTTTATGGACTATTTATCTAGTATTATATATAATTATATTTTTATTTAGTAAGTAGTACACGCTATGTATTATCTCACTATGACACATAAAAACCATACGAGTGGAGTCGCGGGCAAAAGTTAGTGTTAATTATAAAATATTTTAGGTTTTTGGGGCTACTTATCCCAATTTTGTTTAGGAATGACGTTTAACTTTTGTTTTAAAGGATAAAGAAGAGGATAATAGTGAACAAGAATGTCACACCGCTAACGGCTCGACCGGACCAATGCGAGATCACGATAGAGAACTGCTGTAACATGAACATCTGTGAGACTGTAAGTTATGTTTCTTATTTAATATGTAAAATAAATGCATTAGTGTACGATTAACTTTATCTATTGAGTTTTTTTTTTCTTTTGTAATATACTAACATATTATTAATATTTTTGTGTTATTTTGCTGTTTGATTCGGGCTTTATTGCAATTTAAAGATTACATTGTCTTAATAGTTTAGAAAACGTAAATTCGTACAGATATTTGCTAAACAAGAAATTTAACTGAATTTTTGTGCAAGTCACTTAGTACTACTTAGGGACTTGCTTATTAATATTGCTAATTATATTAATGATATATACATATAAATATATAATTAAGTAAAAATATGTAAAATGTATTAGCACCATTGATTTTGAGTATCGTATGGTAATTTTAAATACAATTTTGATATATTAAACGTCTCAAACTACAATCATCACTATAAAATTAAATATTTTTATCTATTTATTATTATCTATTACGAAATCTAGGTGAATAAGGTAACTGATAACAACTAACCTTGTTATTTTCAATTGCACGTTTTTCTATATCATTACTTCGGGCGTGGTTTAATTTAAATGAGTTCTAATTAAAAATAAAATGTCTTTCACAAGTAAACAATGAATATTCACGTAAATCAGATCAACAGGTCAAGTGCAATTGTCATAATATCGACGTCGGTCTCGAAAACGAGACCGTTTTCTTTTCCAATTAACTGACCTTAACGAATAGTTATTATCTTTATACATATTTTTTCAATTATGAAGTTAGTTTATAGGTTAGAAAATAATGACCTGTAACGTCCTCATACTAAGAGTATTTCGTTGCAATAACATAGAAACTTGTAATGTATAAAATATACCTTATATTACTCCACGACCCACAAATAAACGTGTTTTCAATAGAAAAGTAAAAACTTAAAAAAATAACCTGTTTCTTGACACTAGGACGTAAAAAATAACTTAACGGTTGTTTTCATTCAGTATAGACCTAATTAGATATTTTCAAAATATTTACATAATTCGATTACTTCGTTGCTAAATAAAAGGAGGACAAAGTGACAAATACACTTTCATTTAAGCTATTATGATTAATATTATTATAAATATTTTGGATGGAGTTAAAGTCGAAATACCAGTTTTTTGTATATCGTATACGTATTTTCGTCTGTATACGTGTGACGTAAAAACCACTAAATATTTTTTGATGGGATTTCCCTGTTACACATTTTATTAATGTCCATAAAATATAAGCATTATTAAAATCGATTTTACTTCTGCTACTACACCACTTTTATAACATTTTTATAATGTTTATCTCTATCGTTTATCAACTGTTGATCAGGATTAGATTTAAACGAAGCATTTGTACCATAATATATAACCTCTTTAATTTTTTTGTTTAAGGCTTTTGGGAGATAATCAATTTTTATGACGCCATTATTTAACCATGGGTAGAAATGACTGACCATTGACTGACCATAAGTTATAATAGTCTGACAATAAAAAAAAATCATACATTAAATAACAACTAACTGTATAGATACAATATTTTAAGATATTCAATAAAGCTCTTCATTTACCTGTTACATATAAACGTACTTCAAATCCATTTTGATAGCCTTATTTTGTGTTTATAGGGTTTTTTGTTTATTTTATGTTCACACGTATTCAATAAGAGATCGATTCATGATTGGCGATACAGCTTTTTTGAAGTATGTTAATAAAGAAGTAAGAACATTTAACATTTAAAATTTTTTTTAAATGTTAAATTTAATTATTTTTTGATGCACTTTTGCCATCATACAATCTTTTGCACAAATAAAACTTAAGTACATTACACTACAATCGTGTACGTGATAAAGAGAATCTTATTTTTTTTTTATATTAAATTCAATTTAATTTTTTGACATTGAGAAAGTGTTATTACCTGTATGAAGGTCAAAAACGTAATTTCATAATCTTTTACGTGATTATGCTATCATATTTTAGTGCTTAACGTTCACAAGTACCAGTAAAGTACTGCGAATAGCTCTCATACATGTACCTATGTATTTTACGTTATATTCAAAATCTTTAATAATAATGCTAAAGTAAGTTTGTTGGTTTGTTTTTACATAGAAACAGAGTTATGGATCGACATGATTTTTTGACTGACTTCAAAAAGGAGGTACTAAGTGTAGACGTTAGATTTATTTGTAGATATATACTATAGATGTATGTTACGCGAATTAAGCGAATATACTCGATACCTTAATAGGTACCAAGAAAAAATCCTGTCCTAAAGGTACCTACAGGAATAATTAAATTTATGGCCCGTTAAATAAATTTTATGGCCCGAGGCATACGAAAAGCAGTCAATATTTATAACTCAGTATTTATGAAATGAAAATATAAGAATCGTGGTTCTACTTATAGCAAGAAATTATATTTAACTTATATATTAGATAACTATAGGTATAATAAAGAATACAAAAAAAAAACTTTAGAACAGAATAAACATTAACCAAAAACTGTATTAATTATTCTGTCTAGAAAATAATTTCGACAAATAGAGAAATATACACAACTAAAGCATAACATTCCATTTTTACATGGTTATAGAACCTTATAAGTAGTTTTCGACCGAAACTGGATTTTCAACCGAAAACGAAAAAGAAGCCGAAAATGAAATTGATTTAGACATTAAAAATATTAATATTTCGCATAATAAAGGTAACCTAACGTATAATATAGGACCCCAGGGCACAAAATTTCCTGTTTAGTGTTTACCGTACAGTCTAGAATAATTAGTGAACTTCACGATTAAAGGTCAACAGTTCAACAGTTTCATAACAAATGTAGCTAATCTAATTACAATATTTTCCGTTTATTTCCTGTGAATGGAATTCCCGGATTCAAAAATAGCTATGATATTAAGTAAATAACGAAAGATACGCTTTAAAAAAATCGGTGTCAACATTTTTATTGTACCTACTACCTAATATAAATAAATTTTAATTGGACTTAAATTATATAGTAAAAGTGATACACTTATTAATGTACGAGTATGTTCTATTTTATCCTGTGAATAAATATTATCTTATTATTCAAACACCAGCCATAAATTAAGTATCTGAGTAAACTACTGTCTGTATGTACCTACCTACCTACTTACTTCCTTACAAACAAACAAACACAAACAAATTTTATTTACAACAATCACGAGGGCCCAGTGATAGATGATAGCTTATTTAGTTATTGTTCAGGATTATCACAAAAAATACTTGTGGCACGACTTATCGACCACAATATTATATTTTTATATACCTATATAACACAATATATAGGAACGATATTTCACGAACTGTCATTCTACTAACGTTTTATATTTTTAGCTAGAATTTTAGTTTTAAATAAAACGCATCTTTTCGGATTTTTTCGCGTATTTATTTTGATTTCTGGTTTGAGATTTGGTTGGGGAACCAAAAATCAAAACAAATACGCGAAAAATCCGAAAAGGTAAAATTTAAAATGTCAAACATTCGCGTAAATCTAAAAAAGTATTATAGAATTTGATTCATTATGATATATTATTTTTATATGAAACGACAATTTTTAGTACGTGGTACTTACTGCATTCACTTTAGAAAAGTATAAGTAAACATGCACGTGAAAGTATGTCACTCTATCTTGCCTGGTTTGAAATACATACATATGTATCTATACAGATGAATAAAATTGGGGTGTCTGTTTGTAATATTAAAATAACCGCTTTTTACTAAATACATATGGATGTATACACGGTACATATACCAAAACAACATTTTTTACAATTTTTGTCTGTCTGTCTGTTTTTTCCGGCTAATCTCCGAAACGGCTGGACCGATTTTGACGGGACTTTCACTGGCAGATAGCTGATGTTATATGGAGTAACTTAGGCTACTTTTATTTTAGAAAAAGAATCAGGGTTCCGCGAAAAAAAATTAAACCCATGAAATTGTGAACAAAGTCCGCGTACGGTATATGCACCCGAGTAAAACGAGGGTAAATCGCTATATAATTCAAATGAATGTCTTAGGAGTAGCAAGCTACTATTTATGTACATATACCTAAACATAGCTAACCGTGAAAACGTACCTAGGGACGAACGCGAGAGAAGCGAGCGTGAGTCGCTAGTATATGAATAAAAACACCTTGTCCGGTGACAACTTGTACATGACGTATGTAAGCCGGTGCTTAACATACGTACCTATAAGTTATTACCTTGCTAGTTATAGTAGCCTAGTAAATAACTTCACGAGCTTGAAAATTACCGACAGTAAAATAAAAAAAAAAAACATCAAAAATCTTCTAATAAAAATATTTTTTTATATTAATATTCAGTCTCAGACGCATAGTTTATATTAGTTTTACTCTTTGAGATATTATTAATACAATTTTATTATGTTGAAATACATTAATAAATAATATGAATATTATTTGACCAACAATTTTATAAGGTTATTATATTTTTAATTTACAAATATTTACTAAGAGAGATAACTGTAAAATTTAAGAAGTTTTGATTTTAGACCCTTCTTGCTTTCGTGAAAATATTATAAAGCTGAGATTATATAATTATCTGTTCTATTAATGTCATGTTATTTAAAGAACGATAAGTGTGGTTTTATTATATTACAAAAATAAAGCAAATGCGATGCAAATAACACCTCTATTATATATTTTTTAAACCAAAAAATTACCTTGATCGTATGCACTCAATTCTGGGTAATAAAAAAGTAACATGCAATTCGCACATGAAATTGTAATAGGTTTAAACTCCTATACACGTTTTTATGGAGGTTATATTATTATTAATTTAATATCTACAGGTAAATAGGCTTGAGAGAGCTGTCAACGAAGATTGCAACTTACTCGAGCATTAATCACAAGGTTTTACTTTAAGAGAATACGGCTTACAGCATGAATGTCACGCTTCCGCAGTACAATCAGCTACCGGAAACATAATCATAGACAAATTACAATGTATAGGGCATAGTTACACGATGACTTTTTAACGCGCTGTCGACGCGTGATGGATATATTGTTGACGCACGTTTGTATCGATACCAATGCAGGCAATCTGTATTTTTTTTTGCAATTAAATGTGCGGACACGACGTTTTCATAATATGTGCATCGTCAGCGAGTTTAAAAAACGTGTACATACGCTTTTAAGTTTATCAGTGCAGAAGAGGCGCGTTAAAAAGTCACCGTGTGCACGGGTCCTTATTCAATTTCAAGAGAAACATCCCAGATTTCCTAGAATGTTCTAGAACATCTTTTTCTAGAACAAATTTTAAATAAGACAGGTAGCTGAATGTAATTCGCACTATCTAACATGGTGGCATAATGGTAACAAAAGTAGATTAGTAAATACTTTAACGTGCTAATAATCTAATCTAGAAATGTATCTGTAATTAGGTATTTTTATTCTTAATCGCTATATTTTATATGAATGTATAAAATGTTAAAGATATATAATTTAAGAGCTTTAAAACTTTTCAAACGTTAAGAAATTTGATTATTTATGTTATATTTTTGCTTGTTACAGCCTTGCTTTGAACCTAGAAACGCGATACGACCTACTCTAATGGACTCCAAGCCTGGAAAAGAAGAGAAGAGGAACTTAATAGCTAATATGGAACAAGATGATATATATTAAAAATTAATTCGTACGTACGTACTTATATGGTGATGAGTCCAAAGGTCATTGTGATATTCGATGTAGGGTGACAACCTTTTTGGTTTTTCACGTTATTTGGTTTTGTAGGTTATGAAAGAGGGTTTATATTTTTCGATACAACAACACAGTCAAAATTGTTTTTTGTAACCATCTAAGGCTAAATGAAGTCCAGTTAAATAGGTTTAAGACTACCCTAAGGTTGTACAAATATTTCAGACATTTGCTTTTTATGACACCATTTATAACACACGGTGCCTTTTCGCGTAGCATTGTTTTGGCGATTGCTGTATATTTTCATAAGTCGTCTGCTTCGAACAAAAATGTGTGGAATATATCTATTATTTCCAATTTTACGTTTTGTGCTCAAATAACGTATTTAGTACATTTCGTGTATAATACTGCCATTTTGAGAATTCCTTTTCCCATCTGTGTTTTGGTCGTATTTTCTGCCAAATAATTTTGTTGGCGTCATTCTCGATAAAGGTTGTTTTGAAAGTATCATTAGCATTTATATTTAAATAATTTATGAAAATAAATGTAAAATATATTCAGTGACTTAAATTATTTTCAAATTATTTATTATTCGACAAAACATATATATATTTTTTACTTTATGTAACGTCATAATTGTTTGTACAATTAAAAACATTACCTACTAATTAGTAGTACAGTTTTTAAAATAAGAGTCGATTTACATCATTAAAACATTTATTAGGAGAATGATTCGATCATTTTTCTAATAATGCTGTCAGTTTCTATAACACCAAATAACAAGTGAAGCGTAAACTGTGCCCCTTAGCATTCAAAATAATATATCTTTGATACCATCTTATATACAATTCGTACTCGTATTTTATTTGTGTATATATATATGAATTTATATATAAATATATATATTTCTTCAAAATGCCTAAATAAGCCAAATATTGATTACATAATTAACTTTTTTCTTATTTAGTTCAGATTATTTTTCATTTTTTTAGTACTTAACCATTATTTTCTTAATTGTGAAAAACTTATATAAAACGTGAGAAAAATAATAGTACATTTACTTAACTGTTCCTTTATTGTTGATTTAATTTTATATTATGTAATGCATCTAACAATTGTTTTAAGACTAGACTGAATTGATAGGCTTACTATAGCTTTATACTGGTACTGAGGATATAAATATTTGTCATTTTAAATAAAACTATCTTTTCTATTTTATTCGCGGATTTATTTTGATTTTTGGTTCCCGACGTATCGAATGGTGTGTCGAAAATCAAAAAATCCGCCAAAAAAATTCCGAAAAGATATTTTAATTTGATATATCAAATATTCGCCTAAATTTAAGTAAGTATAATACTTTGTCAGTTTCGAAAAATGATTTTACATGAAACAATAATATTAATATTTATAATAAGTAAAAATATAAAATCACAGTGCCACTACAATATGCACAATGCATTTCTAAAGCAAGGTTCAAAGCGATAGTTGTATTTTATAACTTTATTGCAAATTTTTCCATACGCTTTAAACATTAGTATATATGAATGTATTTATTTCTCACCTGTTAAAAGTTCTATGGAACTTATCTTTTTATATGTATTCATTTCATTCAATATTTATTTATATATATTCATATAAAAGGGCAACGATTCATATCTTCTTAAGTTGTCAGAATAGTATATATTAGGATATTATTAATATATAACTATATAATTTTTGCAAGTAAAAGAATTTGCCATTTTGGTTTTCCTAAGTACTTATTGAAATGAAATAAACTTTATTCAATTAAACTTATTACAAGTGCTTTTGAATCGTCAATTTAATGTAAGCGTCAGTGAAGTCAGTCCATGAGGAAGCTACCACCGGCTCGGAAAGCAGTTCTGCTGAGAAGAGCCGGCGAGAAACTCAACAGTTGCTCTTTTAAATATCGAAATTACATTTATTTTATTAACAT
This sequence comes from Argynnis bischoffii washingtonia, assembly GCA_033884665.1. Lineage (NCBI taxonomy): Eukaryota > Metazoa > Arthropoda > Insecta > Lepidoptera > Nymphalidae > Argynnis > Argynnis bischoffii. Next base: position 4,266,907 of record CM066619.1, on the reverse strand, counting down.
AACAATATAGATAGCCCGCACATGAGTCAATAATACTCAATTCCACACATTTTCATCAACAAGAAACTTGAACAGTGTAATATGCTTTGCACAATAAAACATTTTTAACTTTATCTTTAAATTTTTGATACATTAGTACTTGTGACAATTTTTATGACCTAATATATGAGTCAAGGGCAGATAGATAAGGACACCACACCTCACGACTTTTTTATTTTAATCTGAAATCTTGACTGGGCATATAAATTTTATTCATTTAAATGTTTCTAACTAATTAAATAGCACAATAATAAAATATACAATTCTAAGGTTAGATATTGTCCTTTATTATACAGTGATTCCGATCTAATAAATTATTAAAATATTAATATTATTGTTGCAAATCATTTCATTGTAATTTCAATAACACCAGTAATTGAAAGTTTTAATATAATGTAATAATAATTGAAATAAAATAAAGTAAATAAATTACTTTAGAATTAGATTTTCAAGTTTTTACAATGTTTTTTAAAAGCTGCGTGCATTTGATAATAAATTAAAAATTATCAATATAAAGCTGCTTTATAAATATAATGATTTTAAGTATAATGTTTTATCCAAAGGTTTTTTCTAAAAAGTTTTAAAAATCAACTTTTATAAGCATAGTAAGCCTACATTTTTATTTCATTCATATGATAATAATATAATTTTGATTTTGTGGAGACATTAGGTGTTTAGAATAAGAGTTTACGTTCCTATTGTGTGTAAGTACCTCGTAGGACTCTCGCTTGGCTCACAAAGTGATCAAATGCAGCTTTTACTTAATCCAGTGTATAAAAGCTGTTTGACATGTTGATTTAAGGCGCCATACATAATTTTTTGCTATACAGTGACGAAACGTCTTTGCTCTGTGTTAGATGTTAGTTAATTCTACAAGATAAAGCGCTTTTTTCTGTTTTGAATTTAAAAGAAGTTATAAATATTTAAAAATGAAGAGGTCGAAAGCTAGCGTATCAATGGCGCCTTAAATTGTTGATTTTTTACAGTAGATAACTTGCCTTATACTAAAAATGTTTATGTACAATAAATAATATGCGTATCACATGTAATATTATTATTATTATATATGTACTTAATATCGAAGTACGACATTTCGTTTGTAATCTGTTATAAGTGTATTTGATAATTTGACAAACGGCTATATTGACTTTTAAAACAAAAAATTGCAGAATCTCACAGATCAAAAAAATTAAAAAAATATGTATTTATTTTGGAAATTTTATATAAACACTGTTAACCGTGAGAGGCACTTCGCTTGAACACTTATTCTTGGTACTTAGTAGTTAGATAATTTAGATTTAGTTTAGTACCTTAGTTCGTGGATTGATAATATCCACATCAGAAATGTGATATTATTGAGTCTTTGTATAAGCCTCCGTTAGTGAAAGTTTTTATAAATAAAATAAACTGCTTTGCAAAATCTGTTTTCTTTTTATCCTTTAGTGTAAGATCCTAAGACGAGAAAACATCTTGTTTTTCTTAACACTGTAATGACTCAACAGATTTGAGTAAAATCGAAAACGGTATGGAAATTATAGATATATAGAATATAGCAAAATACCAAAAAAAAAATAATCGCTTTTATTAAGTGGAAAAATCTCATACAATCTAAGCAGCGCCATCTATAATTATAAATAACAAATTCATATCCTAAAGGCTCTTTTTTTCAATCACCAGAAAAATACGATAATTAAATGATTTAAGAACGTATTATTTTATTTTCCTTTAATTCTTAAAATGGAAGTATGCCTTTTTGGTATCTATACGTTACTTTAATCTATACATATAATAAAGTTGTAACTAAGCCGAATCTATACATTAAATATATATTGGAAAATCTAATTAAAATAGACATTATTATCGATACAGAGGCCGAATCTATAGTTTTTAGAATTTTTGTCTGTCTGTCTGTTACCGTATCACGGAAAAACCACTGGAGGGATTTTGATAAAATTTAGTATGATTATAGCTGATTATCCGGGTCAACATATAGGCTACTTTTTATTGCGGGAAAATATCTCATCTCTGCGAAATCTATATTAAACGTTAATACTTTCTATATAAACAACAATGGAACACATAACGCCATCTATTGACATATAACTGAACTAATTTTTCATTGTTAAACTTTATGATGTATCTGAATAAATGGGAATGAAGGTGGTCGAAATCGAGTACACATTTTTGCACGAGATTTCTCGGCATATCTTAACTTAGGAGTGTGCAGCTCCAACAAGAATAATCCTTTGCCTGCAGTCGGCATTGAGTAAGACTGTGTCCTGATGACGGCGCCCGCGCAGGCGGAATGAACGGCCCATTAAACAAATATTCGGCACGTTTGTACCTGTCCGGAGTGCGAGCGGGCGCGCATAGCGTATGCACTCATCAATATCCGTATTTTGATTTTTACTCGCGGCTAGTGAAGTAAAATGTCACAATTTGAATGAAGACTTTCCTGCTGAAGATTTTATCACAGTAGTGATGGAAAAGCTTTTCATTTCGTTGTCCAGGCACCCTAACCATTGGAAAGGTGGTATGCGTAAATGCATTCCCCAACTATATAAAAAAAAAAAAAAAAAAAAAAAAGGCACCCTGACCATAACAATAAAATGCTCGTAAAGCTGACATGGAACATGAATATAATGGCTGTAAAAATTTTAGAAAAATTTATCCGGGTACTTCACATAGTCTAACGTATTCACCGCTTCTTTTTGCTGTAGATAGAATTTGGTGCTTTCTTTTTTTCATAAAAAATATATCATCGGTAAAGAGACTGTTTCTTTCTAAATATTGTAAAAGTTTAAGTCTTAATGTCGACATTATTAAAACCATAGTAAAATAAACGCCACACTAAACATGCGTGTACGCATCAACTTTCCCGCATGCACTACGGACAGGTATCGGGCATGTAAATTTGCTCCGCAATCCGCCGTCGCGGTGCGCCGTGATTCAGAACACAGCTTAATTCCTGTGAGAGCGTAAAAAGGCGCCACTTTTTATATTAAAAATAAAATACCCAAAGTATATATAGAAAGACTTAGAATATAATTGTATGATTTTAAACATAATTCAAACAACTTAAACCATTTAAATTTAAACCTGTATAATAATTAAATACTTTAAGGCGAAACATCATCCCATCCCATTAATCATACTAATATTATAAATGTGAAAGTTGAAATGGATGTTTGTAACTTAATTACGCTAGAACGGTTGAACGGATCTGGATGAAATTTGGCACAGATATAGATTATAGTCTGGAATAGTACATAGGTTACTTTTTATTCCGAAAAAATGTATGATTCCCGTGGGATAGATTTGTTTCTGTTTTTCAAGTCTCGATAATATTGAAGGAAATGAATTAAAATGAAAGTAATATTATTTTATTCCATTTATTACATGTTTAATATACCACGATCAGTCAAGAACACATTTCATGAAGACTTTTCAGTTACAATTTTACACTAGAAATAGATACTCAGAATAAAGAAATAAGATAGCCGCAGCGCGCAGAAGACAAAAGTCAAAGTCTAAAATAGTAATATAATTAGCTATTTATAACATTATTTACCGCAGTATTTGAGGGCTCAAACAAGAGCGTATCTAAACAGATAAATATAAAATTGAACTATTTGTTTGTAATTTCAAAATAACAACTTTTTACTAAATGCATATGAAAATTGTTTTTTTACTAATAAGAAAAAAAAAACAATTTTTAAATGTTTTGTCTATCTGTTCAGCTAATCTCCGAAACGGCTGGACCGATTATGACGGGAATTTCATTGGAAGGTAGCTGATGTTATAAGGAGTAACTTAGGCTAATTTTAGAAAAACAATCAGGGATCCGCGCAATAAAAAACCATGAAATTGTGAATAAAATTCGCTAGTATACAATAATTGTAATGAAAATATATATTTAAAGCTTTATTTTATTTTACTAATAAACCATTATCTATGTAAATTTAAGAACACACCACACACAAATTCAAGGGGTTTGTTACATTGTATCACAATTATTACTAGAAAAGCGCTTTTGTTACTTCACGCTGTAAAAATCAATGAATTTAAATCAAATAAAACTTTGGAATGAAGATATACTATATATTATTCTATATCAATTTACCCTAGTAGTATTTATTCCAGTTATTCTTTCTATACGCTCCGTCTATCTTATTCTTTTAGTCTAAGATCACATATTATGCACTATTTTTAGATGTATAACAAAATAGAAAGTTAACAAAAAACATTGTATAAACAAACATTTTCTTTTAAACATTGGTCATAACATGTTCGTGCCTAGTTTTTGACTAAATAAATAATAATTATGCTATAATATCAATATGTAAATACCTTTTATATGTTAATAATTTCATTGGCTATAAGCGTCTAGAGCTGTTCCGTTTGGTGCAGAATGGAAAATTGGGCGAGGTCTTTAATAAGTAATTTGACTGCACTAGTTATTAGATTATAATATGTCTAAACCAAAAATATGTCATATCTCCAAATTATTGAGATCGCCGTTAAACTTAAGAGATAATTATTATAAAATCATTGGTAACATATATAACTATTTATTCTATACATTCATAGCGAAATTATATTTCCCACCATACCTAAGCCTTATAAGCCAAATTTTCAATAAAGCTATCTTTATTATAACGAAATGAAATGTAAACTCAGGTACAGTCACAGTAAATAATTCTCAAACAACGAAAAAAAAATTGTACCTCATTTATACTAAATAAATTAAAAAACATTTCCCATCACTAATACTAGTAATATTTGGTATAAACACAATATAACATATATGTATGTATAAATGTCTTAATTTACCATCATAGGACGCCTAAACACGGGGGCCGATCTATATTCATGCTTTTCGGGTTCCATCCAGGGCCCTTAATAACAGGCCTCCTGTTGAAACCAATGGATAATATCATATATGAAAATTTATCTAAAATAAACAAAATTAACGCCATGAAAGATTAGTCTAATAACCTATCATTATGTGTAGATTAAAAAAGACAAAACGACATTTTTTTTGTAATAATTAATTAAACTAATTGTAATTTTTAAATACACACACCCCACGAAGTGTTAGCCTAGGACCAACCAAATCCCCCCCCCCCCCCCCCCCACAAACACATCTACCTCTACTACGCAACATGCAGACATATATATGGAATTGAATCCGCTACCCTATCATTATAACTCGTGCCACGAAAGAAGAGACTTGACAAACCACGTGGTTTAACTTGCGCACAACACGATTTATAGGTATCTTTAGCGGTACGAGGGCTGAGGCGGAGGGATGATCGGGCGTCATCGGGGCGTCGGAAGTGGCGCGGGAGGGGCGGCACGGTGCTGCGCATGCGTATTAGTTGCCTACCGTTCTCCTCACCCCGTGCACGCCCCGCTTGCCTCCGCAGTACAGACGAGTGCAACTTGTGTTTATAAATTTCTACTTTGTTTATATTTGTGTTGTATACGAGTGCAATTTTGTAAAATTTTCATTATGCCTCGAGGTAAAACGTTAAGTAGACAAAATAGGAAGATGATTTACGACGTGTACACTTATATATTAAAAGAAGCAAAAGATTATGCCATTTTGTATCTTAAACTTTATCATTTTGTAATAAATATTGTTAATAATTTTAATATAATATATTATATAATAAATTTTAATATAATATAATATATATTATATAATATTATTAATATAATATAAAATTTATTATATAATATATTATATTAAAATTATTAACAATATTTATTACGAAATGATAAAGTTTAAGATACAAAATGGCATAATCTTTTGCTTCTTTTAACATATAAGTGTATACATAGCTATATACTTTATTCCGATGTCATCAAAAAATCCCTAAATAAATATAAAAATAAAATATTATAGATAACTATTTCGTACGCGACTGTACCTGCGCAAGCTCCCCATTACAGACGCTCGTCAAGTCTCTTCTTTCGTGGCACGAGTTATACAGACATTAAATAATCTTTGCCACCATCACGTAAAAACTACTGAACGTATCTGTATGAGATTGTGATCAATCTACGCAAGATCGTCTGTAGATAGTGTTAAGCTATGCATATTTTTAATTATATTCACCATTGTTTTTACTTTTATAAAAAAAAATCAACAAAATAACAGAAGAAGTTACACTTTTTTAATACATTTGTTTCCTAAATATTTAATTTATAAGCGTAAAACCTAAATATACATTAAGGTCTCTGAAGCAAACATCAACACAAAACCACAACAAACATTTACGTACACCCAGCAAAGGGCGAGGGACAGCTGACGTTAATAAAGCTACAGTAAAACTAGATACGCTTAAAGCTGCGACGATTACTTTATTGTGCTAGTTGCTTATTTGTTGTTAGCATCTGAAACAAAATACAATAAAGTTTTATTATTCATACTAATCTTATATATTTAAACGAGCAATTCTTGTATATTTATATCTTTATTTATTTATACCAGCGATCTCGGAAGCGGCTCTAACGATTTCGCTGAAATTTGGTATATGGGGGCTTTCGGGGGCGAGAAATTGATCTAGATTAGTCTCATGTCTGAGAAAACGCGTGTTTTCGAGTTTTCATTCGATTTTCTTTTGCATTATTCTACGCAGAATCTGGTCGATAATTTCTTACACTCGGATGTAAGCATCGTGGTCAAGCGGTCAAGGTGCAAGTTAGACAACACATATGCCCGGGGTCGAGTTCCGGTCGGAATACAAAGTTTTTACTTTTTGTTTTTTTTTTTTTGTATTTATTCAACTTTTTAATTTTTTTTATCTCAAAAATACGATATAACAAAAAAGAACTCTGAGCGAAGCTCGGTCGCCCAGGTACTATTATAAATGTGAAAGTTTGTAAGGATGGATGTTTGTTACTCAATCACGACAGAACGGCTGAAGGGATTCAGATGTAATTTAGCAAAGAGATAGATTATAGTCTGGGATAGCACATAGGCCCGAAAAAATGTACGGTTCCCATGGGATGGATTTGTTTTTATCTAGGGATGAACCCGAAGCGAAGCGATGGTTAGTCACTAGTTTTACATACGACAGAGAGACAATATTGATTAGTTATGCCTTGGGATCTCATCAGGAACAAAGAAAAATTAGTTTGAATAAATGTCAGTAGATGGCGATACTGGGTAGATATAGAATAGAATAAGTGCATTAGTAAAATTAATAAAAAAAATTACCAAAATGCTTTCTTAAACTACTTGTAATATTATATATATATATATATATATATATATATATATATATATATATATATATATATATTACAAGTAATGTAATATAATATATATATATATATATTATATTACAAGTAGTTTAAGAAATTTAAGCCTGTTTTTTCATTATTATATATATATATATATATATATATATATATATATATATATATATAATAATGAAAAAACAGGCATTGGGCAATGTGTTTATACTGCGTATTCACAGATGGCGTTGTCAATATTTTAAAAGTTACTTAATATGTTATATTTAAATGGTTTTATTGAAATAGCAATTGAGGAATAGCATAAATGAACGACAATAATAATATGTAAGGTAGTTTATAGAAGGCGCTAAAACAGGACAAGGAGATATAGCTTTAATTTGCCACGAGTTGGTGCTATGGCGCTGTTACGGTTTATAAAGGTTTTGAAGTTAACCTGAAAATCGTTGGCGATGTAAACCGGTATTGACAATTCCGTTTAAATTAATGGATTAATCGATAGTTAACTGTATAGATTTTTATACTGTGTTATTAGTATAGTATTGTAATTGTCATTTTGTGTCAAATCAGACCGCCCGTCGTATAGCTTTTTCTACTGTGGTACTAGCATAGCATCTTGTCACCTATTTATTACTTAGCATATAGCTTTGTCAGTTACCTAATCCCTGGTATTGTGTAACCTATCATTAAGTACAAAGTGTGTGTTAGTTACCATAGTTACCTAATCTCTCAGGATGGCGTTTGGCTCAAGCGGGTCAACTGTCATTAATTAGTAGTATAACTAAGAGTTACCATAGTAACCTAATCCCTTAATATGGCGGCCAGCTCGATCATATTATGTCATTTAATAGTGTAACAAGCAGTTACCATGGTAACCTAATCCCTCAAGATGGCGGCCAGTTCGATCTTGTCATCTGTCATTTAGTAGTGCGGCTGACAGTTACCATGGTAACTTAATCTCCAAGATGGCGGGTAGTCCGACACGTCACCTGTCACGCAGCACGCAGCCCGCAGACGGCAGCTAGTCGCGCAGCACGGCGGCGAGGTCGAGCACGCGGTCGCGCGCGGCGCGCATGTGCGCGTGCGCCTCCCACAGCATGCGCACGAGGCGGTCGTCGGCGCGCTCGTCCATGGCCACGTCGTGCGACATCTGCGGCGAGAAGCGGTAGTAGGGCGCGCCCAGCGCCGCGCACCACGCGCGCGCGCGCTCCACCACGCGCCCGTCCGCCTGGCTCGCCTGCCACATACTCATAACGATTAACCATACACAACAAAAAAAGCATTTATGCAAAGAATGTAATCCAATCCACACATATTATAAATATGAAAATTGTCTTTGTTTGCTTGTCTTTCTTTCATGTCGAAACAGAGTGACCAATAAATTTTTTATGTAGAAATATTTCAACGGCTGAAGAGTGAAGTAGGCTGCTTTTAACGGGGGAGATTACCTCATTCCTATGAGAAAACACATTATAATACAACCTTCAATAATTCATCATACCTATATATATACTACAATATATAGTATCTATTCCATACTAATCGTTAAAACATACCGTACGTCGCTAGTTCTATATATTTAATTGATGATACGTCTATTTGAAATAGACATAATTTGTATTACACCCTTTTTTTAACGGCCCATTGCTGAGCACGGACCTCCCATCAACGAGAGGGGACTCAGGTCATAGTCCACCATGCTAGCCAAGTGTGAGTTCTTTAGTAAGTACACAGATAAACTTTGACCTAAACTACGAACAATCTAAGAACGCACCTGAGCGAAGCGAGAGTGATAAATAATAATTAAATGTCTCGGTGATCTGTGCCAGCATGTACAACTGCAGTCCTAGGTTCGAGCCCCAGTTTGAGTCAACTTTAATAACTGAGTTTTTTTGTTAAAAAAATGTCACTTACAGGCGGTAAGAGATTCACAAGGCATAGAAAAGAGAAACGCGGAAAGGTTTACTAGCATCAACAAATATATTCACCTGATCGACCAGTAAGCCCCCAATGGCTGTAAGTCCAAAAGCAAGCCTCGCTGTATCCCACAATCCCTCGGGCTTAAACACGTCTATATCTTTGAGCATTGTCACTGGGATTAAACCTGAAGTAACAGAAAAAAAACAATTATTAGTGTATGCTTGCCATTTCTTTTAAATAATATAAGGAAAAATATTTGTGGAATATCCACAGTATAGGCAGGCGTAGTTCATCAGGACGAAAGAGCTTTAATATTGTATAGTTAAGATATAAGTACATATTTTTATCAAAAGCATTTTATCGTATACTATCTTTTCCTATTCACCCAAATCCTTTGTTGATGAATGAATGCTCATCTAGAAAAAGGAAACTAAACTTTATTAAAAGTGTCGTAAAATTGAATTTTTACTTTACGCTACGGAGCAAAACTTACACTACATTCATTCAGTACTTAATCCTGAAACTTTCATTTTCAACTTTTTTTTTCTACACGTTAAGATTTGACATAACAGTTAAAACTGTACGTTTGTAGGTGTGCAAAGTACCTCAACGTAGTTACGACTTTAACCGTTAACGGAAAACTGATAGTTTGTGAGTATGGATGTATGTTTGTTACTCTTTCACGCCAGAACGGCTGAACGGATCTAGATGAAATTTGGCACAGAGATAGATTTTAGTCTGGAATAATACATACTGCTACTTTTTATCCCGGAAATGTGTACGGTTCCTGTGGAATAGGTTTGTTTTTGTTTTCCTAGAGGCAAACTCGAGCGAAGCGAGTGTGAGCCGCTAGTGTATAATATGATGTATTTAGCCAATTTTTTTTGTAGAGATCTCTCACAGCGGGAGCTATCGATAAATTTGTCTTTGTTCGAGACGAGAAAAATAGTTTTACACATGAGCATGTTACCACTGAGGTACCAACCATATCATACTTTAGTATAAAGATGGTTTAATTTAAATGTCATAGAGAATTACCTGTTCCACAAGACACGACAACTTTAAGGCGAGTCTTTTTAGCCTTTTCGTGTTGTCCCGTAGCTTCTAAAGCTAGGCCGAGCTCCGCCAATTCGGTGAGAGCGTCCAGCGTGGGGTTGTTGCCCATGAGGCCTCCGTCCAGATATCTGGAAATTATAAAAAAAAAAACAGCTTAGTAAATTTTTTTACATAACTTAAACTTTTTGTATAGCAGGTTTAAGTAGAAAATTTCAACACGTTTTAATGAGCTTTTTTCTTACTTAATTCTCGTACTATATATTCTATCATATTAATAACTGCTATTACTGCTAATGCTATATAAGCATTAGCAGTAATTGAAAAAAGTTAAGAAAATAAAATAAATGTTTCAAAAAAACACTGATATGTAAATGTTAGTTTTTGTTAAACCGATGAAACCTGCATACCATCCCTATAATAATAATAAAAAAATAAAGAGTGCGTATATGAATGTGTACACGCGCAAGAAGTAAAACTTCTTTAGGTTATCGGTACTCTTTATAAAACTCAATTTATGTTTTACATATTAAGCATATTACAATCATATATTTATATAATATCATTTAAAGAAAGTATATAATATTATATATAATTTGTCAGACAATAACAACGGTTACCATGGCAACAAACGTGCGTACATGTTGTCGTAACGCATTCACCAGCTTACTCCCCAAGTCAAGCGTGCGTAAAGGAGCATACCTGCCCGAAGCCCTAAAGTAGGAGGGCGCAGCGCCGGTGGCGCGCGCCGCCTGCCACACCAGCTGCTCGGCCGGCGGCGGCGGCGCCGGCAGCGACACCACCCTGTCGCGGAGCCCCGCCTCCGCCTGCGGGCCTGCGGGGAGTGCCACAGTATAAACAGGGTAGTGCCATCACAATTTACAGTTCACTTTCTTTTGGAAACAAACAGAAATCACATCGACCAATCGAGTTTCCACAATTAAATAATTCATATAAAATAATGCGAGTAAATGAAATAATAAGTGCAAATGATAATTAACAAGAATAAATTATTAACAAAATAATAAATATGTTATTATAATAAAAAAATACATTAAATAAAAATGTTTAACTATATTATAAGACAATAATTATTTTAGTGAAGAACAACAATAATATATAGTATAATAAGTTATACCCGTCAACCCTAATAATGTCTCTACTGTTATTCAGTCGGATGCGCCTCACCCACGTCTCCCTTCGTATCTGCAATTGCTCTAGATACCTACCTTCGTTAGACGACTGTACGGATTAGTTAACTGCTACTATTAATAAGGTATATCTTTGTGTATGTTTGTACTTCTTTACACTAAAACGGGTGAATGGTTTTAAATGTAGTAAATACACCGGTGGTAGGGCTCTGTCAAGCCTGAGGAGTCCGACTGGATGGGTACCACCCCTTATCTATTTCTGCCGCCAAGCAACAATGATTGCATTGTTGTGTTCCGGTATGAAGGATAAGGTAGCCAGCGCAATTACAGGCAAGAGGCATAACATCTTAGTCCTCGCAGTGACAACGCACCTGTGGTTCTGCATTTTTGTTACTTAAAACTTAAGTGCATGAAACGTAGGTGTTATGGGCGACAGGTATCGCTTTCCATCAGGTGGACTGTCTGCTCGTTTATCACTGAGTACCATAAAAAAAAAAATGAAATTTAATACATACATATATAGACACTGACATCTGTACAACAGGTGTTTATGTGGAAACTCACCGGCTAGAAAAGCCAGTTTCGCGCACTGAAACCCAACGGAACCTTCTCCATCTTAATGGAACGTTACAGGCTTACCAACCCTTCTCCAAGAAACAAAAGGAAGTTCAGAGAAGTACCAGGAACAACCCACCAAGTGATGAGCTCTCCCGAAAATGATACTTAATAAAAGTACAATAGTAAAATAAAGGCATACTCACTAAATGTACCATTATATTCATTCAATATATCCTGCGCGGACTGGTAGTTTCTGAATATGTGTAAGTCCACTGGCTTCCTATCCGCGAGGACGGCCAGTATCATTAACTTCGGATAATCTATATCTGCCATTACGGTCTCGGTACCTGTGAACAAACATAATATATTTTAAATAAAACTATCTTCTCGGATTATTTCACGGATTTATTTTGATTATAAGTTAATAATTTTTAAAATTATTTTGTAAAATTGTGGGTAGGCTCTGTCTGTAACAAGTATATAAGACCTTCGAGACGCCTAAAACCTTAGTCTCTCCCGTGACCATGATTGCTTTAAAGCAATCGAAACGTCGGGAACCAAAAATCAAAATAAATCCGCGAAAAAATCCGAAAAGATAGTTTTATTTTAAATGGCAAATATTCTCGTAAATCTAAGAAAGTATTATAATATAATAATTTCATTGTTTTGACTAAAATGGCACATTGAATTCAAAATCACTAACCTACTTGTTATTATTCCAGCCTTAGAGGTGGAATTTATTTTCAAAATTAATATTTAAGCCAATTATTGCGATATCGTTAAATTTAAAAAAAAAACACAATTTTTTTAATGATTTATTCCTTAAAAAAAATTGAAAATCAATTCACAATTGCCGAAGATGTCGCGTAACCAAAAAAAAAAAAAAACAGCCGATTGAGACCTCCTCCATTTTGAAGTTGGTCAAATATTCCATATATAATATAAAAAGACAATGGTAGCCCAGTGGTAACGCGCTCGCTTGGAAAAGCAAGTGAAGCGGGTTCAAATCCCGAGTCTCGTACCCCTGATATGTTCATGAGCGGATCATTTCTAACATGATTACCAATTGTCTTACGGTGAAGGAAAAACATCGGGAGAAAATATGCATGTCTGAGAGAACCTAGCAAGTTTTTAAAAGACATGTGAAGTCCACCAACCCACACTTGGCCAGCGTGGTGGACTATGACCTGATCCACTTCTTATTAAAGGGAGGCCCGTGCCCAGCAGTGGGTCGTTAAAAAGGGCTGCATACAAATATCCCATGGATTACTCGGAACTTCATTCAATATAAATAGAAGTCAATAAAACCACTGCAATGTAGTAATTATTTTTAACTTATTTGCAATCTTATTTGTAATTTTATAATAATATTCGGTGTTTGTGTTTAATTATCGGTTCTCAATTCGACTGTATTTTTTTCTTTTCATAAAAGATTACTATGTATAAAATATAGTATAAAAAATGATTATTAGGGGATAGACATAAAAACAGCTTAATAAAAAAAACCATACAATTTAAAACCAATGCAAGAAAACTTAAAACTTACCCAAACTTTCCTTAAGTATCGCCTCCAACGTTTCAGACGAATACGGCCTCATACCCACAAAGGCATGCTCTTTCATTCTGAAGTATAATCTCTGGCATTCTCTTAGGCTTTTGCCACTTGCCAATGCCAGTGCTAATATGCCACCAGTACTGGTACCAGCGACCCAGTCGAAACAGTGTATGATTGGCTTGCCGACTGCCGCTTCGAGGTTTAGAAGTATTTGTATAAGGACGAGGCCTCTAATACCCCCGCCGTCGAGGCAGAGTAGACTGAAATGTGTTTGAATAACATATTAGACATATTAGGCATATTTTCTTTGTTAATAAATAATGGAATATATTCGAGGTAGAAATGCTAAAATTATTTGTCTACAGTTATATGTTATACATACATACAAACCTTAGCAATTATAATGATAACCCCACTAAATTTTCTGAACAACTTACCGCCCCTGCTTTTCACTAGGATTTATAGTGGCCGCTTTAGCCATAGTGGCCGCATTGAGCATGTCGTTGATCTCCTGCCTCGTGGTAGCCCTGGCGACCGTCTGTGGCGGGACACCGTTATATTCGCCCTTAGCAGAACAACCGGGGCCACAGCCTGGCATGTCGGATGAACATCTTTAAAAGAATTGAATCATAAAATATTGGAAGCTGGCTGTACCAGCCGCTATTTTAATTTTATTTCAAAGTGACGGTGAAACTACTATGTATGGATAGAAGACATTTATACAAACAATTAATATTAGCGATATGGTGTTCTAAGTTGTCACGTTCTCGAGATATTTATATAAGATACATTTTACTGCGGGAAAATATCTCATCTCTGAAAAATCTATACTAAACCTTAAAACGTAACTAGGGATGTAACCGAGCAGAGCGAGGATGAGCCGCTAGTAAGTTATAGGAACATTTTTAACTACTATTATCATTGTTTTCATGTGACGATCTTTACCTTCAAATATCATGAAAACTTGATACATTAGGGCATTAAAGCAATGCCAATACTTTTATATTCCTTTAAGTGTCTTATATCGCCATAAGACTTTCATAGCTCACTGTAATTTTAGAAAAAACAAATGGCAGGATATTGGCAATAGTTTAGTTTCCCTTTTAATAATATTGTATTTACAAATAAATTTATAATAAAGAATCTATACATATAATAAAAACGTAGCGGTCGAATGTTTGTACATAGAAAGATAATGCTAAAAACCGATTCAGGGGGATGTAAGAAGAGAAATAGAACAAATCCAGATTTTTTAATTTTTTTTTGTTTCTATGTCTGTTTGTCTGTTTGTACGGGCTAATCTCCGAAACTGTTGGACTGATTTAAATGAAATTTTGCATGGTGGTACCTTATCTTCCCTGTCAACATCTTAGATACTTTTCATCCCGGAAAATTAAATAGTTCCCGTGGGATAGTTAAAAAAAACTTTAGTAACTTATAAAGCATAGTACACAAAAACTACTGATTGGACTTTAATCAAACTTAACAATAATATAGTTCATACATCAGAATGGCAAATAGGCTACTTTTTATCCCGAAAAAATGTACGGTTTTCGTGGGATAGATTTGCTTTTGTTTGTCTAGAGGCGAACCCGAGCAAAGCGAGGGTGAGCTACTAGTTTACAAATAAAATTATAATAACGAATAAAGCAAAAGAGGCCAGATTTATCGCCAAAACAACCAGGCAACGCTGCGGTGTACAATATGGCAAATGGTATCAGAGGTAAGTAAGGTGTGTGAACGATTATCATAGTAAGAATAAGAAGAATATGAGAGAAAAATACAATATTACTTACTACAGAATACAGATAACGTATTGACGTAATAAGTAAACTGTAAATCCAGTTTTTGTATACTTTAGTTTTTCTAAACTTCTGTATCGATTAAGTTTTTATTGTGATGTTACGTGGACTTGTATAAATATACATAAAAAAAATCCGAAAAAGATGTAGTGTTTTTAATCTACTTACCTATAACATTTATTACTCTTGAGATTGAGTAATACGCTATTAAATCAAAAATATTCAATGTACGTATATCTTAGATCCGATTTTGTAATTTAAATATTACTTTCTACTTGCGACTCACGCTCGCTTCGCTCGCGTTCGTCTCTAGGTACGTTTTCACGATTACTATAGAATAAACTACCTATATATATGTATTATGTACGTACATAGGTATCGAAAAGTAAGTACCTACTTTAAAAATTAAAAAAAATGTATATATCCCTTACTTGAGAAATGATTCCCCATACAAACTTTCATCGCCCTTTTCACCCCCTTAAGGGTTGATTTCCGGGATAAAAACTATCCTATGTCCTTCCCAGGGTCTCAAACTATCTCCATACCAAATACATCTAAATCGGTTCAGCGAAATAAGCATGAAAAGGTAACAGAAAGACAGACAGACAGACAGAGTTACTTTCGCATTTATAATAATAGTATAGATTGTATAAACCTGTATGAAGCAAATATTATAAATATAGAGACGTCATAAATTACAAGCTTACCTCTGTGCGCCGACCGCATGCAATACATACAAAATCCTATCAAAATCGTTATTCTTCATTGCGTTGGGCAACACGTGCCTCGGCGTGCAACCAGAATTGTCCTTCGCTTCTAAATCAGCTCCAAATACTATTAACGCTTGAACTATCGATATATTCGTTTGTTTCACGGCCAAATGCAATGGGGTATTCCCCTCATTATCTTTTATCGAATGCTCTGCGCCTATAGATAGCAAAGCCACTACACATTCTAGTCTTCCCCTTAAAACCATTATATGTAAGGCTGTTCGTCCATCAAAGTTTAGAGCGTTTATATCGCAGTTTTTATCCGCTAAAGCCTCTATCACCTCGCGAGATATAGACCAATGCAATGGAGTACCACCTCGTTTCATATCTTGTTGGAATAATTTAGGTTGGTTGTCTTGCAAGACGTCACCGACGATACCTTTAAAGATTACAATTTATGATATTTTTATTAAGTCTTAATAGCAAAAACACAAGATATTGTTTTTAGTACTAGTAACATCGAATGTTTATAATAACGTTTATAAATTAACAAATTTAGTGAACGATCACCATACAATTATCATAGTTCTCACAGGATTTGAGTCATGTTTGTTGCGACCACTTTGTTGACTAACTGTCGTTAAATCACGACGTAAAGAACCCTTATTTAATGTAAATTGCCTACAAAGGCCGAATACGGAACTAAATCTGAAGCAAGAGAGGGAAATTCCGTATTTCTATCTATCTAAAATTTGTTTTTTTTTTTTTGCCTAAAAACAAGTATTGTATTCAGCCCTTTTTAAAATCAGACTGCTGGGTACGGGCTTCCTTTCAATACGAGGGGGATCAGGTAGTACTCCACCACGCTGGCCAATTGCGGGTTGGCAATGCTTAAAAAGATATCAAGACTTAATAAGAAGATATCTTATAAATATTAACAAAAATTAATTCTACGGAATTAATCAATCATAATATTAAAACAAACTATTCTTTGTCTAATTTTATAAGAAATTTTGAATAAAATACTTAAATAATATAAAATTTCAATATCAAACATTTTAAAATTTCTCTAACAGAAATAAAACAAAATTAATTATAAATAAATACTTGTCAAGTCCGGCAGAATATCGGCCAAAAAACATTTGGATTCCATCGTCACTACACTTATGATGTATCGATTCAGACTGAAGCCTAAGAAATGGCATCACGTCCTATTAGAATACTAGGTAGTGTACGTACCTATACGTTGCATGTTTAAGAGTTCGTTAAATCAAATTTAATTACACCATTTTTATTTATGTGCTATTGTTTCATTTGATTTGGCGTCCAGTAATAGGTTTGATGCAATTTTGGTAGGACGCCAAATTTTGAGTCATAATAGGATTTAAAACATTGGGATTTCCGTTTATGTTATCGGGATTCTCCTATGAGGTAAACGTTGCAAATCTACAAGAAATCTTTAAAGTACATCTGTACTCGAGTACGTGTGGACCATAGACCATAAGCAAAAGGATGAATATATAATATATCAGTTTACTGATTATTACTTCACTAGCTGCCGAAATCGGCATAAAGTGAAAATTGTTTTTTTTTTTATTTAAACCAGACCCGATGAAACTTATCTGTAATCCCAAAATATCTGTCTGTATTATTCCAGCGAATTTATGATATATCGACACATGAATAAAAAAACATTAACATAGTTTAAATTTAAAATAGAAATTATTTGGTCATAAATATACAATATTGGATTATTACTCTCTCTTGTAAACAATGTAAAATACTAATGTATTAGGTATATTCAAGCTCAATGTGACACTTGCTATATAAGCAGGGCCGGATCTACCTAAGGGCTGCTTGGGCTGCAGCCCAGGGCCCCGAGGTTACAAGGGCCCCCAGACCCCGCTAAAAACAATAGGCGATAATTTGAATTTAAAAAATGGTTGTCTGTAAAGTCAGTTTACGGACGATATTTTTACGTAATAATGTCATAAAAAACATTGATGAAAAATTGCATACTTCTATGAATTGAGTTAAGGGGGTAAATACGTGTAAAAGGATGTTTTCATGCTGATTTTCATTAATTTTTTTAAGGTATAAAAAATGAATATTATTTATTGAAACTATTAGGTTATTTTATACATATATTCATGAGTTTTTTTCATATTTTACAAAAATATAACTTAGAAAGTAGCGGAGATATCAGCTGATACACATCGTAGGTTGTCATCCGACTTAGCAGTTGGTGTACACGATGGAAGCCACAATTTTTATCCGAAATCAATGGCACAGAAAAATTACTTTCTTTTATATGTGTGTCTTCTATATAAACCTCAATTTATATAATTATAGCAAAAAATTCAAATTTTTAATGGATTTGCAAGACAAAAATATCGAAAACATAGATTTGGAAAGTGCACGTCATATTATTGATAACTATCCAGATGACATAGACGAGCATTTAGTGAATGAGTGCATTCAATTAAAATCGTACTTGCTCCAATCCTCCAGCCATCTCAGCCATGCCAGAGTCTTACACCTCTTGCAGTGACACTTTTATGCATGAGCATAAATGATACATGAGTATGAAAATAAACTTATTGACGTGTTCCCTAACTCCTATACCATTTTAAAGATTTTTTTAACTTTGCCAATCACTAGCTGTGAAGCAGAACGCTCCTTCTCCAAGATGTCCTATGTAGAAAATAAATATAGGACAACAATGTCGAACCATCGCCTAAATAATTTATCACTTCTTTCCATAAATTGTGATCTAACAAAAGACTTGCAATGTGATGACCAAATAAAAGAATTTGCAGCACAAAAATGCAGAAAGGTTGATTTACAAATTATAATTTATATAACATAACTGTCACACACATAACCTGTCAATTTCTTTTCCTAATTCATAATAAATAAATAAAATTATTTTATTGTTTTTTTTATATTCTTATATATATATCACTATTTCGGTTTCTCTCTCACCCAAAGGTTGCCTGGAAGAGATTGCTACCACAGCAATAAGGTCGCCTTTTGTACAACTAATACTTGCGTAGATTTAATTAATATTTATGTTTTTTTGTGCAATAAAGAATATATAACAATAATATATTATTATAGAAACAGTTTTTTGACATGGCTATTAGTTGAGTACTTAGATAGGCCCCTAAGTAGTTTCAGCCCAGGGCCCCACAAATTCTAGATCCTGCCCTGTATATAAGTATATAGCAAAAAAGTTGATTAAAGACGCGAGGGATGTAGATGCCTTGGCGAGGTAAGGGTGGGTATTTATATGAAAAATGTCATAATGCAGTGTCTTGTCTGACCGCAAACCACTTGTACTATGTACACGAGACATAATCAATATCAGGCCAACACGCGTCTCTGTACTGGCGGAAAATGAGCGTAGAAACAGCTGCCAATATATTTTTTATACTTAAAGAAAAAGTAGATCAAGATTAAAAAAAGAAAAACGTCCAACCATCATAATAATGTGTTACAGGTGTTAAAAACGGTATCATATTGAAGCATGATAATAAAATTGAAGTCTGTTTGTAATGTCAAAATGCTTTTTACTAAATGCATATAAAATTATATACGGTACATAAAAGAAAAACACAAATTTTAAATTTTTGTCTGTCTGTTTGTTCGGACTAATCTCCAAAACGGCTGAACTGATTTTGACAGGACTTTCATTGGCCGATAGCAGATGTTATAAGGAGTAACTTAGGCTACTTTTATTTTTGAAAAAGAATTAGGATTCCGCTCAAAAAAATTAAAACGACGCACCCGAGCGAAGATAGGTTAAGTCGCTAGTATATTACTAAGTACATCAGGCCGGAAAATCATTACATAAGGAAAATTATCTACAACAAAAATAAGTATGATATTTATTTAGCTTAAGAATAGGTATATTATGTAGAACTAGAATGACGACTGCAAAATCTGTATTTATGCGTAAAGACTAAACTCTAATTTATGGTCGTAAGGTTATTGGTAAAAAATTTTTTTATTACCTACACATAATTGTTGGAATTATTTATCTAAGTTAAATGAAGCTCAAATCAGTAGAAGCTGTTGTCCACTTTGTTGATCATTTTTATAAAACAAGATAAAGGAAAAGCTCTGACACTATGAGTTTCATAAATATCTAATCATTGTACGTACCCGGAGGGTACACATCTAAATCCGGCATGGCCCATTTTATATGTGAACTCTTATTTTAGTCAACGATAACAGGTACTGAGTCGAATCTGTACCTTAAATATTTTTTGGAAAATCTTATTGAAATAGACTTTATTATCGATAGAGACCGAATCTATAGTTTTTCGAATTTTTGTCTGTCTGTCTGTCTGTCTGTTACCGCATCACAGAAAAACCACTAGAGGGATTTTGATGAAATTTGGTATAATAATGATAGCTGGATATCCGGGTCAATATATAGGGTACTTTTTACCGCGGGAGACTATCTCATTCCCACGGGAGTACAAGTTTTAACACGACTCAAAAAATATTTATGATCAGAATTTCTTGAAACTTGGTATTAATGCTCTTCAATACAATTAAATAAATACGTGTTTTAGCGTTTTTTGAAATTCATCCCATAAGGAGATAAAATAAGGGATAAAAATTTGTATAAAACCTATCTTTTTTAAGTTTTTTTGTTGCAGTTTTAGCACGAGGGAAGCCGCGGGTTTTGCTAGTCTTCTATATAATCGCATCCATACTGATATTATAAATGTGAAAGTTTGTAAGGGAGGATGGATGGATGTTTGTTAATTTTTCACTTAGAGATTATAATCTTGAATAGCACATAGGTTACTTTTTATCCCGGAAAAATGTACGATTCCCGTGGGATAGATTTGTTTATTTCTAGGGACGAACTCGAAGCAAAGTGAAGAGAGTTACTACTTCATTTTGAAATGGCTAGATGGACCAACCGACTTGGAGTAACATAAGCTATTGTTAGTTAGGGATCCGAGCGAAACTAGGGTAACCAGCTAGTATACTATAAAACAATTTGTTTTTATATGAAAAGCAATATTTTTGGGATTAACATGAAAAAAACAAAATTGAAAATACTAATGAAGATATTTAGTATTATTTGTAAGATCGGTTGTCCAATTCTTTTTTCATATAGTCAAATAAAAAATAAACAAAAATAGAAAATATATATACAAAAAAATTATCTATACATATACATACATACCAGGAATTGTATTAGATGTCGATGCAATAGATTTGATCGAGGCTGGAAGGTTAACATCTGCCCCGGCTAATAGCAAGGCTCTCACACAATCTGGGGCATTTGCGAGGCAGGCCACGTGTAGGGGAGTGTAGCCTTGTTTGTTGTATTTGTTGAGGGATGGTGATACTTTACTTGCTAACACCTGAGAAAAGATATTAAATAACTATAATTAACTTTGTACATGTATATTGCCCACTAGCGACTCACCCTCGCCTCGCTCGGGTTCGTCCTTAGATTGCTTCCCTATACAAACTTTCATTCTCATTTTCATCCCCTTAAGGGATGATTTTCGGGATAAAAACTATCCTATATCCTTTACAGGGTATCAAACTAGGTTCAGTAGATCCAGAAATTACCCCCTACAACCTCACAAACTTTACCTCTTTATAATATTAGTATAGATTATTATCAAACATTTATTAAGATCCTTAATTGATATGAAATTAAATAGTATGAAAAAATGTTTTTTTTGACTAAATTTAAATAATCGAATTTTTTTTATAAGTATCTAATATTTACCTAGGTCTAGTCATTTTCACCTTATGTTTGACTACTTTGGCCGATTGAAAGAAAGAAAGAATCAATAAATATATTGTTTAAAAATATTTTTTCTTGTATTCAGTTCTTTCTAACTTCCCACTGCACAAGCCTCCTTTCAATGGAAGGGGGATCAGGCTATAGTCCGGATTGCCAAGTGCGGGTTGGCAGATTTCACATCTTTCAAAAACATGCTAGGTTCTCTCAGACATGCAGGTTTTACGATATTTTCCTTCACCGTAAAAAAAGTTGGTAATCATGTTGGAAATAATTCGCACATGAAAATATCAAAAGTGTAAGACATTAGATTTGAACCCGATTCACTTCGTTTCCCAAGTGAGCATGTTATCACTGGGCTAAAATCATGTAATCACATGAAATTTCTTTCTCAAATTAGCACATTCCTATAGTAATAAAAAATTACTTACATTAATAATTTCTTTATTACTGGCTGCGGCATAATGTAGTACATTGTTGCCCTCCAAGTCAATTGTATCAAGAGTACAGTTTTGCATGACTAGACTCTGAACCAAGCGCAAGTTACATGCTCTTATTGCTATCTAAAAAGTAAAAAATCATATTACTTTAGCTATAAACATTTTAACTTTCATCAAGAACTGTTGTATTTGTATAATAGATAAGAGGTTAACAAGATTAAATAGAAAAAAAATCTTTATCAGTAATTTTGGTTTTACTTAACAAAACATTCAAATAACTCAAGTTTTATTATAATGTAATCATGTATATTTATGTACTAATAATTAAGAGAAAGCTTGCTATAATATTTATTTATATGAAAAATTGTTTTGGCAATTTTTTACTCTTCCCTTATGAGCATTCAACATGTAAATTTTACATGATTGAGTTATATATAACAGTAAGGAAACATACCATTATTGGAGTCATTCCTGTTGCGGAATCTACATCATTTATGAGTTTCTGCAGTTCTGGATCATTAAATAGCTCAGACTGGCCAAAATGTGCAATCAGATGAGCTAAAGACCATGACTGGTGTTCTGTTAGTACATCACAGATCCTTTGCAAACTTGGTACGGTGCACTGTACAAATAATATTTACTTTAATTTGTAATGTATTATATTTACTATTAACAAAAGGATTTTGAAATGGTATTATTTAATTAATTTTTTGACAATTATTTTAGTATAATTATAATAATCGTGAAAATTAAATCTTTTTAAACATATAATAACCATAATTTTTATATATTACAGAAAATAAGTAGCTAAGAAAGAATTCTAACATAAACATTTTTATATCTAACCATGTCATATAGGTCAAAGATAATATTTACAAGAATAGTAATTAATGAATTAGTTACATAACTACTATTACTGGGATTAACATATTTTGTTTTATCATTAAGTGATAATTCGAAAATTTATTGCAGAATTACATTTTTCTGTCATATTTATACTTACTTCTTTAGTTATTTTAATATATAGTGGTATTCTTTCTTTGTACACAATAAATCTTTCCTCACATATTTCGCGATTTTCGGATCGAAACAAGCTGATGACAATAAAAACAATTAAAATATCATTATGGTCAAAGTTTACTTAGACATTACCTATATCATTATAGTGAATAAGTAATGACGCACCTGTACATCTGATGTAAGCTTTCTGTAAAAGGTTTGTGTAGAACAATTTCAAAATATTTATCTTTAGCATTTCGACCTTCGGGTGGTAACTTCGGTCCATAAAGCAACATAGCATCATCCCTGTAATGTATAGGCCTTGATATATAATTGTCTGACTGTACTTCAAGTACCTTATTTGGAGGATTTTCAATATTTAGGAAACTGCGAATAACTGCAAATGAAAAATATATGAAAACACAAAAAATATAATAATGTGTATGTAAGTTTGTAAATATTTATGTAATAATTGAAAAAAAAACACTTACATGAATTTAACATTTTTGTAAGATTAAGAAGTAACTTGTAGAAATAATATAATCAATACTAAATCTTGTTCATATACAAATTTCGATTGTGCACCAGAATATCATCTCACAAGGAACTTTTGTTTCACTGTCGTCAAAAATCGAAACGAAACTGACGACTGCGGACTGACGAAGTACGCCTATAGTGATTAGCTATCTAATTCTGATTATTGACAAACACTTAACACACACATGACACAAGTTTTTATTTGTCATCCATGACACAAGTCGCAACTGAAGCCTGTTGTCTGACACATGAAATTTGAAAAATTAAAATTAATAAATGGCAACATAAACGCTAACTGGCAAGTTTGCCTTTGCTATTATGGGGAAGATTTCTCGAAAGGCTACATGTATGGCCTATTTACATTCAGTCTGAGATTAAGCAATTTATTGTGATATGATATCTCTTTCATACCCGGTGTTTTGCTTCTATTGTTCTCGCATCTTAACTGTGCAATATATTGTACCTGGAAGTTAAACCAACTGAAGGAAGAATTGAGAAGGAGAGATGCAGCCTGCGGTAGTCCTGAATCCTGACTGACTGATGGATTAACACACAGCCTAAACCACTGGTTGTAGAAGCGTGAAATTTGGAGAACGAATTCCTTATATGATGTAGGCATTTGAAATAAAACGAAGAAATAAATTTATTTGTTTTTTTTTTTCAAAATTCATCTCTTAAAGGGGTAAAAAGGGTAATAAAGTTTACATGGGCAAAGAATTATTTATGATCAGAATTACTCGAAACTTGATATTAATGCTCTTCAATACAATTAAATAAATACGTGTTTTAGCATTTTTAAATTCAATTCCATAAGGGGGTAAAATGGAAGTTGAAAGTTTGTATGAAACTCTGTAATTAATATGCAAAAAAGCACAGAAAAAAAAATCACCTAGAGACGCTTTAAGAGTTTTAAAATCACTTTCCATAAAATTATGTCCACATAGCCTTAAATATAAAGATTGTAATTTCCTCAAATTTAGTCGTCTTATTGCTTTAGCTGACAATTTCTTCAGGTTTTACTTTTTGGGAACAAATTTCGGAATATCCATTTTATTTGCATCCTGGCACTGCAAAATTTGTCATTTTATTTTAATTTTAACGTGTTGAGAGGCGCGTACACACCCGTGTGTATTTTAACAATTAACTTCCCGGAAATTGGCACGGAGGCGTTAAATAATATGAAAACAATTCCTTCCACGCTATTAGAGCTTTACGATATACTGAGGGCCATAGTGATCGTGACATCTGGCGAGATCAAAAGACAAAATTTTTCCCCCAGGAAATCGATTTTATAGGTAGGTAGGTACCTAAATAAACAAAATCTTTTTGATTAATTAATATACTTCCTGTATATTATTTACGAGGTACACAGTTAATATAATCATAATAGAATAATAGAAGGCAGTGGTAGCCCAGTGGTAACGCGCTCACTTGGGAAACCGAGTAAAGCGGGTTCAAATCGAATCATTTCATTAATTAATTCGAATCAATATCAAAGTGCGAATCATTTCTAACATGATTACCACTTGCCTTACGGTGAAGGAAAACATCGTGAGGAAACCTGCATGTCTGAGAAAATCTAGCAAGTTTTCGAAAGACATGTGAAGTCTGCCAATCCGCACTTGGCCAGCGTGGTGGACTATAGCCCGATTCCCCTCGTATTAAAGGGAGGCCCGTGCCCAGCAGTGGGACGTGGGACGTGAAAAAGGGCTGAATTCTACTACAGTTAATATGCCTTGTATAGATGTCGGCAACTTACAAAAAATCAAAAGCCATTTAAAGACACAAATTTTTATTTTATAGATTAAAATATAAGATTACATGTGGAATGTAATTAAAACGTAAACACTAAAGAGGACAACATGTACGATAACTTAAATCTTTGGCGTATAATAATAAATTTTAACAGATTCACATGACTAGGTTTTATACTAACAATAAGAAATAATATAATTATATTATTTTTACAGGCAGTACATAATTTCGGCGTGCAGCATATAAAAGAATATATTCCTACAAGAAAAACGACAAAATATTTAAGAAATAAACTATATTTTATCTGCAATAATATGATCCAATTTTTAAATGTTTCTTAATAGTTATTTGCTTATCCTTTCACTTTCATAGTGTGTTAGTTCAATGTAAAATTTTCCAAATCAAATGTATTAGTATTTTTTTTAGTAATATTTCATATTGTTCAGTTCATATTATTGCAAAATTTAATTTAAATGTTATTAACAGTTACTTCAGTTATTTCCACAATTCATTTATATGACATAGATACAATTTAAATTTAAAAATTATAAATATTTTATGTATTAAAAACAATAATTGTACTATTTAATGGTGACATTCAAAGTAATTATAATTGGCGAACAACATTTTATGCAACTGCAGTGAACATTAAATAATGTTCGAATAATAAAAACGAAAATAATACTTGGTCATTGCTTTAGCTATATACTTTTCAAAATTAAAATGTTATTCTAAAAAATTACATAAATAGGTAACCCTGTTTAACTTTAAAAGTGCATCGAAATATTTGTACATATTAAATAACATCGAATTTGCAAAAAGATGATTCAAAGAAATCAACTTTATCACTAATGTTACAGTCATACATTATATTTTTAAGTGACACTGCAAGCACTTATATTGTAGCATTTATTTAAACTATGTGGAAGTAGGCCTTACATTCAAATGTTCCAAGCAATAAATGCTTTTGTGGCAATATAATATACAATTGTTAGCACATCATGGGAGATCACAAGATCCCATCAAATCTTTATTTTTTTATTCATTTACATATCTCCCTTGCAGTGAGGACTAGGATTATGTTTGAATGTTTACAAAGAGTACACAGGGGCCACTCATTTTGTTTGCTTCTTTAAGCTTACTATACATGTAGACACTATGTCGGGTGAAATCAATAACTAACATATCTTATTTGAACATCGAAATTCGTTGTCCACGAAAATTCAATTCAAATAAACGCGATAGATCGACCATTACAAAGTCAAATATATATATAATATATGTATAATTGAAACAAATCTAAATACCACACTATATGCAATGCAAATCAGTCACGTTCGCTTAACATTATGTTCATTCATCTTCCAAATTAATACTATAAAACATAATGGCCAAAGTTAAGAAACAATAGGTAAAATATAGTCACATATAAGGTAAGACTTTTAATCATTCTCAATCAAAGCTAATAATAATGGCTTCGTTTCATTCAATTACTATATTTTAACACTATAATACGACTAAAACTAAATTTTACCTCCATCAATACTTCAATTATATTTGTATAAACATGTGTAATGCCAACCCGCACTTGGCCAGCATTGTGGACTATAGCTTGATCCCCCTTGTATTGAAGGGAGGCCCGTGCCCAGCAGTGGGACATTACAAAGGGCTGAATACATAACATACAAACATGTGTAAAGTAATATTATATGCTATATAATATAGTACTGGGTACAGAAACATTAAAGCATAATATATTTGTAAGTATGTAGGACACAACAATGTTTGTAGCGTCATAGCTAATAAATCATCATAATATTCTGAAAAAAATAATTAAGAATTTAATATTACAAAACAGATTTCTATGTAACATTAAAGTTTCTTCATTTGGTGTCCTTTACCACGACGGTCATTTTCAGTATTACAAACTGATTTTGTTACAAACTGTTGTTTATTTTAAATCATTAAATATAAAATTATATAACTCACAGTGGCCTTCAATGCATTGATCATAATTTAAATTAAAAATCGAGGACTAGCTTTATGAAGTTTAAGCTGCATGACTTTGATTGTTATTAGAACCCAGTAAGCTATCAGGATTTGCAAGAGGATCTAACTCAGCAAATAGTTTGAACCAGGCAGCCTTATCGTCTTTCTTTGGAACAGATTTAGTAGGTTGTGGTTGCATTGAAATCGGCTGGTTTGGTTTGGCACTGGAATGTATTGGTGGCAATGATGCCTCGAGTAAGCTTGTATTTAAGTTCTGAAACATAAATTGTATAGAATTTTTATAATACTTTTTTAGATTTACGCGAATATTAGACGTTTAAATAAAACTATCTTTTCGCATTTTTTCGCGGATTTATTTTGATTTTTGTTTCCCGATGTTTGAAAATTGGCATCAAAGTAGATGCCAATTTTCAAAATTTTGAATTCATTTTTGTTAATTGTGGGTAGGCTGCTGTAACAACTATATAATGCTTTTGAGACATCTAACACCTTAGTCTCTCCCATGACCATGATTGCTGTAAAGCAATCGAAACGTCGGGAAACAAAAATCAAAATAAATCCATGAAAAAATCCGAAAAGATAGTTTTATTTAAATTTTTATAATGTTTTTTGACACATATCAACTTCTTAACTAAAAATGTCACACTAACTTTATTTAATTTTGAAATATATTTGTGACTGTCTATAATCTTATTAAAAAAAATATCGAAATATGTATCATGAATTGTAAAAAAATATGAAATAAGATATTACTGAATTAGCCTTCCCTTTTAATAATCAAATTTTATTATTTAAAATTCTTTTTATAGTAAATTAAACATATTTTTATGTGTTTAATTTTGGTACAGTCAAAGCTAACCACATGCCAATTAGAAGTATTTACACTTATACACGTATAGACGTATAAGCTTTTGCCTGCAGTTTTGCTCAAATAATTAAGCTATAACAAGTCAAGAAGCGACAAATACATACACTCGCACACTTTCACATACATTACACAAACTTTTAAGAATAAATTAATATAAGACAGACCTGTAATAGCTGTGAAGGCATAAAGGATCCAAAATTAGCAGGCATATCACTATCCAATAGCAATCCTGCCAAATCTTCATTGACATTGGTTTCTGACACAGGTTCATCAGTAGCAGTGTCAATTAAATTAGTTGATGTTGATGGCTCTTCCATATTATTTTCTTTGGACGGTTGTTTTTCTGTTTCAACTTTACCTTCTATTTCTGTTTGAGGCTTATCCTGTTTTTCATCTTTATAATCATCCTGTAATTATAAAATGTTTTGATATCAATTAATATACTTAAAACAAATAAAATAAATATAAAAAACTACATTTAGTTGTACTAGACATAGTACAAATAGTTTTATTCTTATTTAAAATAATAATAATCAATTAATATTTACTTGGAAGAATAACATCTGGTCTTTGTCTGGGACAGCCTCTTCCTCTTGATTAGGATCTATTTCTCCTAAACTCTTTAAAATGCAAAATTCATATTGTGGTGTTTCAGCCATAGTGTCCACAGTAGCTTGTAATGTTTGGGCTGTTTTTATTGTAAAGTTCATAAATGAGCTTTGATAGTTTGTTAACACATGTGAGAACATGTTGCATCTTGCTGCTGCTAATAGATCAATCTGTGGAGGAGTGTCAATCATTCTTTTATGAAAAATGAAATATTATATTAATGATACAATTTAAAGTAAATTTTTATACCTTCTGAAGTACATCAAGAGTCAATTTGTCAAAAACTTTCTTACTCTCTCGAACTTGCCGTTGCGCTTTACGAAAATTATCTAAACCACGTCCAGTATCAGGGTCCAGCTGTGCACTACTTGATTTCATCCAGCTAAGTGCTGCGCGATATTCGATGCGAGCTTTTTCCATCGCAGATACTGTTGTTCGCATATCTTTAACGGCCCGGCATCTAAACGTTTCTACTTCGTGATAAAGTCTCAACAGCGGCGGTCTTACAGATAAACGCTGCTGCCCTGAATAGGAAATTGCCTTACCAGCTGATACCATGTGTTTTCCTGCTGCATCACCATTTTTACCAGCGTCTCTTAAAAACTTACCTAAGGCGTTCTCTTCTTGGGCTAAAATACAAAGTCGCTCCTGGTACTGATCTAAAACACGCTGTAATTGCAAACAGCTATCTGATATTGATCGAAACAACTCCAATTTCGCATCAAGTTCGGCATCGGAAGCGACTATACATTCATCTTCTTTGGTTCCTAATCTCTTTAACACAGTTTTCTTAGTCACCCAATATTGATGTTGCATCATTTTTACTATACTGTCTTAAACAATATTGTCAAATTAAAATAAATTCACTGATATAATATCTTAATCATTGTTGCCGAAAACACTGAAAATTGAAAAATACGTGACCATAGACAATTTTCATTGACAATTGACATTAGGTTCAGAGATGACTGAAACAAACTTTTACAGAATGAAAGATTTATAATTGAATTTATAATACCTACACATCTACCGAATCAAACTTACAATATTTCATAGTTTTATAATAAGTAAACTCCGTAAGTAACTTAAATATAGGATTTATCCGTATATATGCTGATTGTAATCTTCTATTTCTAATAAAAAAATATAATAACACCTTAATCTGTGTATAATAATGTGAATGTGGCCTTATACGTCTATTGTCTATGACGCCATATTTACAATCGGAATGTGGAATGGCCGACGCGTTTCGCATTATATGCGAATGTATTGTGTTATCATATTGATTGTAAGATAATAATATGCTACATTGTACAAGACTAAATAAATTTAATTAATATAATTTTTGTGGAGACTTATACGATGTACTGTGCGAGTGATAAAACAATACCCGGAGTGTCATCCTCACAGTCTTCGAAGAATGTCAAAGATGGTAAGTTTGTAGTTGTCAATTCATAATTATTTACTAACGTTTTTGGTTATGTAGGTACGTTAAAGTATTTAGATATTAAAAAGGTAAACAATGGAATGTAGCTTATGAAGTACTGACAACTACTTTATAATAATCTTACCAAATATCAGGATATTTACGTAAAGTAGATATAAAAAACGTTAATTTTTGATAATGAGAGATAGCGGTCTAATTTAACGGACTATCCCTATAATTTTTGGTCAATTACTTTTATATTGACGCAATTTACATTTACCTTTGTAAAAGTTAACTTGAAAATATTTTTCCGACTGTTTGCTACAGAAATATCAACTTACATAACTAATTTTATGTATTTACGAATAGATATCTCGCGATAAAGAGGAACTTGACAAAGATGAATATGTAGGTATTATTTTAAACTAAATTATTTTATTATATATCAAAATTCATAATAATTCATATTATTTAAGTCATTTTTCTAAAAATAATAAAATGTGTTAACAGAGTATAACAGAGTAGAGCAAAAATTAAATTATAAACAATATGATTATATTTCAACATATTACACTTCTTATTATTAAATATTAATGATGAGGGAGCTTCTGTAAAATGTATACATAATATTTAATATAATACTTAAAGTATTTTTATATATATTATTTATGTGATTGGAGAATATTCAACTATTTGAGGAAAAGATAGTTATCAGCAAAGTGTTTATTTTGGTTGATTTATAATGTATAAAATAGAAACTTCTATAATATTTTTGTGAAGTTCATATCTCTAAAGACTCGTTTCTTACTTCTTTAAATGAATTAGTATTAATATAAAATTTGTACATAATGTGACAAGTATCAACTTAATATTGGCAATAGTTAGAATTCAATATTTTACACAAAGTTATGTGACTGCACTGAACTATTTTTTCAGCAAAGCAGCATTTTGCAATTCAATTCACATTGCTTTCTTAAGGAAGTACAGCCATATTAACAGACAAATCGTATAAAAAAAATAGTTGCAAAGAAAAATTAGTGTTAAATAATTGTTCACAGTGGATACCATTTACATCAAACACTGCACTCTGTTGGATGTTTCAGTTCGTAGGTCAAGGTTCTATGAATTCACGAACGGCGCTTCTATTTCGGACAAGATAGATCGATATCTTCATTTTCGAGACTCTTAAGCGAGAGTGATATTAAAATGGAACAGTTGAAAATGTATTTTTGTTTATATTATTAATAAAAAATCATATCTAAAAAGCGATTAAAATAATGAAGCAAATAAGCAAATAATAATAGCTTAAGTGTCGATACGTTGCGGTAAATGAATACGTTTACATTTAAAATCGCGAGTTTATGAACTGGCACGCAACAATTTGTTTACGAGACTATTTCTGTGCACGCAGATTCACTGTCTTGAAATGCTACTCAGCTGTTCCTTATAAATATTTAACTGTAAAATCGATAGATACTGTTGTATTAATGTTTTGTCTTTCAAAACTTAACAATGAAAACCTCATATATTATGTACTCACTATGTTATGTATCAGTTAACACTTTGCTAAAACTTGTTTTATAAAATAGACAACTGTTAAAGCAACCTCACGATTGACAACAATAAATCTAATTCTGAACAATATGACCAAACGAAATATAATATTAACTTTAAAAAATTACGAACTTCTTAGTTTGAAATATTTTATAACATAAATGTACAATGTATTCTATTTTCATATGCAAATGCACTCTTTACATACATACGTTGATACTTACACCACAAGCTAAAGTACCTCAAGAAGAGTAAATACGACCGCAATAACGTCTTACGTTCGGTGTTATGAAACCGTTATGCTATATCGTTATAAAATCATTATGAAACAGGGTTGTTAAAACAGCTTTACAGCATTTTCTGTGTTTTAGTCCTTGTTAGGCTCTGACTACGACTCAGTTCGCATGGTCGGCGGTGCATTTGACAGTTAACAATTTTTTTTGTTACTCGTCCACCTGAAACGATCGCGTTGAACCCAAAACTCGTGTGTTTGAATTTTATAAACCTATTAGTCGTGTGATCATACAAATTTTCATCCCCTGATAAACTTATGTAACATACATCGCATATTTGACACATAGAATTACGTTTCAATAAATGACGATACAACTTTTACTTTGACGCTTTTTTTAAAACTGACGAACTTCATACAAACTTTCATTTCTTGATATAACCCCATTTAGAGGTTTTTAGTGCTCAACTTTGTTATATTAATGTACATGAATAATGTACATATTAAGTATTATAAATACGTCCTACTATAATTTTCATGGATACGTTATATTATATAATAGATACTAGCGACTCACGCTCGCTTCGCTCGCGTTCGTCCCTAGGTACGTTTTCGCGGTTAGCTATGTTTATACATAAATAGTAGCTTGCTACTCCTTAAATTATATAGCGATTTACCTTCGCTTCGCTCGGGTGCGTACGCCGTACGCGGATTTTGTTCACAATTTAATGGGTTTTAATTTTTTTTGCGGAACCCTAATCCTTTTTCTAAAATAAAAGTAGTCTAAGTTACTCCTTAGAACATCAGCTGTCTGCCAGTGACAGTCCCGTCAAAATCGGTCCAGCCGTTTCGGAGGTTAGCCGGAACAAACAGACAGACAGACAGACAAAAATTTAAAAAAATGTTGTTTTGGTATATGTACCGTGAATACATTCATATGCATTTAGCAAAAAGTGATTATTTTAATATTACAGACACTCCAATTTTATTTATCTGTATAGATTTTCATATATATGTAGATACTTTGAATTACGAAATATCCTCAGACGTTTACTTTCATATTTATAATGATCATAAAATACATTGTTGTTACTACGATTTACTTATTTCATAGAAGTTGTAAACAAAATAAAATAGATACCAGTATTTCCTTTGTATACAATACATAAGTATAACGAAATATCACAGAGTAAATATATTGAAATATACAAGTTTATTTTATATCATTGTGACCGAACAGCTCTCGTAACAGGAAGCGAGGGTGGACCCTTAGACGTCTAGCTTTAACAGACGCTACGTAAGCACGGGTTTGTCCTACTTAGAAACATCCCAGGTTGCTGGCCTGTAATGCTCTCCTAAATGTCAGAGGTCGATGGAACTCGATAAAGCTTACCTTCTATCCCGGTTTCCTTTTATAATACAAATGAAATTAATAACATATACATATATGAAGTATCGACTACCATTATGTAAATATAAGCATATTTCTATTTATTTTTTCATCAATTGTCATATTTATTTCGGAGTGAGTATAGGGATTTTCAGTAAAGCAACGCCTTATTTATAAATGTCTAGTGAAGGAATTCGATTCCTATATATAAATTTCTTTAAGCAAAAATAGTCATAAAGATCTATATTTAGAAATAGTTTTGGAACTCGATCTGTGATCTTCCCACGCGACTATTTTACTGATAATGTTGTGCAATTTTGTTTACGGTGTTTTTTTGAATCATAATCATGTGTCACATTCATTCATCAGATTTCATAGCAATGTTAATCGAAAGAATCGTAATAAAAATGGGATTTCTACAATATTTTTTGTCAATTCTGAAGTTCTACAAAAACAATAATATGTCTAAAAACAACAATGGTTATACAATTAAAAACAAAAAAGTAAATGATTTAAAAAAATTATATACTCAAACCACATATTAAAACGAACCATGAATATAATTGGTAAATTATATATGTACATAAAGACCCCATAAACAATAATTTAGAACATTTTTCTTAAATTACATACCAAGTTATTTTACTAATAAGTATGTATTTATCAATAGGTATTATGAAGCTAAGTTTACAAATAAACAAAGGTCTCTTTAATATTTGTAGTGCATTGGTAGTGCCTGCGCGGAATAAAGTGCTTTGCAAATCACAATTGTTCGATTTAATTGTGCACCTGGCGTTGGACGGTGAATTAATTGAGTTAGTTCAATCCGTGAAATTGCAATGATTTATTTGCATATATCAACTCGAAAAATGTTTCTGTATCCCTATTTTTTACTGTTTCCATTGTCTTTTTAATAATAAGTACCTGGGCGACCGAGCTTCGCTCGGAGTTCTTGAAAGATTGTATATTTTACATTAAGTGACTAAGTGTTACTGAGACAGTTGTATAGATGTCGCGATAAGCATAATTTTCTTTTTAATTTGGCTTAAAAATAATTTTACATTGACTAAGTGTTACTGAGAGAGTTGTATAGATGTCGCGATTAAATTTTGCGTAGAATAATGCATAAGAAAAACGCATGAAAACTCGAAAACACGCGTTTTCCCAGACATGTGACTAATCTAGATCAATTTTTCGCCCCGGGAAGCCCCCATATACCAAATTTCAGCAAAATCGTTAGAGCCGTTTCCGAGATCGCCGGTATAAATAAATAAATAAATAAATATACAAGAATTGCTCGTTTAAATATATAAGATTAATAACAACATACTTTTTTTATAGTGTTATACTTTAATTATTTGAATTGGAATAAATAATGTACAGCAACCTTTGTCATCCAAGAAAAAGCGTAAGCAGCAATTACGCTTGCATACAGTAACGAATGTATTGATGCGTCAGGCTCGTAGCGAGGTGTATTCATGAAAAGCCGGGGTGCTCCGTCTGACACAATTCCAGGCGCCGGCGCGGCGAGTCGGGAGACTGAACCCGGCCAGACGACACGCGGTCATCCAACAGCGCTCCCGCCTCACTAACTAAATATCGCGCGCCTTAAAATTCCTACTCGAAACGAAACGTATCTCGACCAAATCCATTGTTCGGATACACAATGCTAACCGCGTAACATCGCTTCCGATTATTGAATTGTCTACGATCGTGACGACAATAACGTACGTTCAATTTGTTTATTTAAGAACTGTTGCGAAATATCTAACGTTCGTCTATCGAAGTTACGCGTGTCGTTAGAGTTTTAACGTTTTTTCGAGTGAGAAGCGATCGGAAAGCCGTCAAACTGTATTCATTCGACAGTTTTAAGGGGTACGAGTACGATGAAGACAGAACGTACAACGGCCATGAGGACACCTTTGGGACCCATAAGAAAAGTAAGTCCTTGTTAATTGAATTTATATAGTTCCACATAGAGCTGTAGTTGTAGTTGAATAATATATACAATCTAATTTATAGTCGTTGCATCGGTCATGGGAGCGAGCCTGACCTCGTCGTATAATGTGTTTGTTAAGGTAAAACGAGAGGTTTATATTTACGTTTGTATGTTTATTTGTATAACGTAAAATTAATATATATTATGACAGGTCTGTCATTTTTTTTATTGAAAACTTTAGGTTTTGATGATCTTGTTTAGTTTGGGTTTTAAAGAAAGTTATGATACGAGGTAAAATAAATTAAAAGTGAAAAACTCTAAATTCGCACATAAGCCAACTAATTAATACGTAACTGGCTCAACTAGCAAATGACACATTCAAAGGGCTCTAATCTAGTTTGTAAATAGACTCAGGGCGCTTGCATGCCTGTAGCAAGTGTGCACTTCTGGTAACTAGCCCTCATGCACACATTCACAGAATGTAAAAGAAACTAAGTGTAAAAATGCCTGAGGATAAGAATCTTGGCATTAATATTTAAACCAGATTTTACATTCATATAAATAACTAGTGGTGTCACTTCGACTATAAAAAAGGTAAGTTAAGAAGATAAGTTTAACAAGTTACAGTGTACCACAAAAATAGTACAGTTTGTCTTTGATAAACAAGTTATCTTTCTATAATTTTCGTAGAGGGCTTAGAAGCAGCATTTAGAAGTAGAAAATAAAAACTAAAAAAAGATAGATACAAACCGATTAAAATAACAAAACATTAAAAAATAAAAAAATAAACTAATTAGTAGTTTTCATTCATATATATAATCAGATATTTTTGAAGTCGGTGTGCTTTAATTTGTATCGACTGGCACCGACTTCGTAAATATCTGATTAGGTATCTATAGTAAATGAAAACTACCAATCAGTTATTTTTTACTTTTAAGTGTTTTTTTGAAGTCGGTTTTTATTTCTTTTCTTTTTAAGTTTTTATTTTTCCATTTTAAGTGTAGATATATATTACATATATACAACCTAACAAATAAAAAAATAATAATCGAAATCGGACTACTCTGTAGAAACTAAAAAGTTATGCGTCCAACATAAAAAAATACGTGTTGAATTGAGAACATCTCCCTTTTTTTCGTCGGTTAATAAAATACCAAAAGCAACTTATGACACGGAAATTATTAACTAACCACTTTCTTCACACACCATGGTAGTTTTTTTTTACTATATATACTATTTAAATTTAAATTATATTGATGGCTGTAAAGCTATACCTTTAAAATTTTTATCTTTCATACTGTAAAAAACCAGTGGAATATTATCATTGAATCACTTATTTCACAAAGACGTTGTATATAAACCAGTCGTGCTTACAAGTTTCCTCATGAAATTTAATGATAACATGAAATGTATGAAG
Source organism: Argynnis bischoffii washingtonia (assembly GCA_033884665.1). NCBI lineage: Eukaryota > Metazoa > Arthropoda > Insecta > Lepidoptera > Nymphalidae > Argynnis > Argynnis bischoffii. The sequence goes on along the minus strand of CM066619.1, from coordinate 4,229,895 downwards.
TATTCAATCGATAAATACGCGGTCGTGATGTTTCCATGCGATATTGTAGCTGACACACATTTGTAAGGATATGGACTAACAAATATTTCATTGTCCTGCCATATATCTTCACATAGGAGAATAATTAACGCTTTGTATGCAAACGTGCACGAATACATACGTCATATTTTCATGTAGTTAAACTTTGAAATAAATTACGGAGCTCTATTACAACTAAAAGGTATTCATTCTGATATCCGATTATGGAATGGTTAACGACTTGTGTAGTTATAAAATTATTGTATCTCTAACTTTATTTTACACATCATTTCAGTTGATGAAAAAACACAATATTTACTTATGGTATAAAAAATAAAAATACACCTTCACGATTTTACTTTATTTTTAGAAGAAATTATTCCTCATATACCTACTTACAAATCGTGACTAAGATTTGTATATTTAAATAAACTTGTCTTTTTTTAGATATGTAAGTCGTTACGTTCATAATAACGTGTTAATGGTCAAAGAGTTACCGTGACATGTAGAATTGCTATTTAAATAAATAATTATAATTACTTGCCGCCATTACATAAGTTATGGAAAAGTGTTTTCCTCTTATTTTGTTTCTATTATTTACTGTAAATTATAAAAGATTTAATGTTTATTATTATGTCAGTATATTATTATAGATATTTCCTTATAATATAAAATTAGCTCTCGTGTATATATAGTAACTTTAACCTCAACATACGATAACGACTCGATTGGGTCTGTAGAGTGAAGTATTATTTAATGTGCGTGTTACATGTTTATTAAAATATTTTCCTACACACAAAGGAACAAATGAAAAAGACATAGGCTTTTTCTTCCTACGCTATAGCGTAACAATAAGAAATATTAAATATATTACATAATTTACTATTTATTACCTATATGTAATAGTAGGTAATCTATACATATAATAAAATTCGGAGTCGATTCTGAATAAATATTGTTTGGAAAATCCTTTTTAGAGTTTTTGTCTGTCTGTCTGTCCCTCCGTCTGCCCGTCTGTCCGGTCAACATTTATGATACTTTTTACTGCGGAAAAATGTCTCATCTGTGAAATCTATATAATAATGTAATATATTTATATTTTTTATTTTATTTGCTTAACAAATATATTTTAAATATTTATAGTGGTTTCAAGATAAAATAAGGGTTTTAAATACAATGACTAAATCGATGTAACAGTTTCATTTGATTGGATTCTAGAGACTATTGGCAGGCATATGTTTGGTTGGCGGAAAATCATAGTAATTCTTCAATTCATAAATTTTTCATGTATATACAGTTATTGTACATATTTGATATCGTAATAGTTTCCAATTAAATTAGGTTACTGTTTCCAAACGCATCGTATTTGCATTTATTTACAAAATCGATCGAATTAGATATTCACTACAATTTATCAGTCGGCCAAATTGATCGATTCCCATGTCAATTATTTATAACGTTGATAGCGTTTTCATTTTAAATAAAATGATGAATGGCACATTAAAACACTAAGGTACGCACTCTCTTTTGTAATTATACAACACTAGTGCCTCACTCTCGCTTCGCTCGCGTTCGCCTCTAGAAAAACCAAAACAAATCTATCCCTAGCGAACCGTATATTTTTCCCGGATAATAAGTAGCCTATGTGTTATCCCAGACTATAGTCTATCTCTGTGCCAAATTTCATCAAGATCCGTTCAGCCGTTCTGGCGTGAATGAGTAACAAACATCCATGCTCACAAACTTTCACATTTATAATATTTATACAGATATACATATTTATTGTAACCGCAGTTACTTTGCGAAAGGCCATGTGCCTTACGATCATAATTTCCAGAACTTCCAAAATGACATCACGAAAAACATATAAAGCGTTTTATAATTAATCAGCTTTTGGATACCAAATGTATAGGTTGTTAATATCTATATTTATTCATTTCTGTTTTAGAGCCATTTTTTTAGCCCCTTACATTTTTATAGCACTTAGGTATGTGAAAGTAAAACACGATTATTTAAGTGCTGGTTATTATTTAATAAAAATATTTATCGTATATAAAAATTATGCACTTTCTAAATAAAATAATGTGACTCTACCATTTGAATTGATATTGACGGATACTCATAGTTCTTTAGAAACAATAAGACTATATTATGACATAACGTTTAAGGCTATTTATTAATCTTTAACATCGTTGAAATTTACACTATCAAGTATAGGATATAAAAATGTACGTAGGTACAATTATGTACAAGATGAGCCTATTAATTGTGTAAACTGGCTGGCAGCGATTGGATGCGTAGAGCTGAAGATCGAGCTCAGTGGTGTGCCATAGGAGAGGCCTATCTCCAGCAGTGGACGGAAGCAGGCTGAATATAATGATGATGAGCCTATGTTTGTTATTTTCTCATAGAACTGTCGTTATGCCCATGTTTAATTAATATTGGTCATAAACCAAAAGTGTCGAGCCTAAGTTAACCTTTGGCATTTCAGGTTAAAGGAGAAACTTTTCTATAATAGGTTTTCCTTTCATCAGAATGCCAAAGACAGAAATAAAATTGATCTATATGTATATTTATTGACGAAACGTTTGTCTCAGTTTGTAGTGACCCTATTTGATGTGCGTCGCGGGTTCGGGTCCTGCTGGGAGCATTCATTTGCGTGGTTACGAATATTTGTACTCCAGTCTTGGGTGTTTATATTTATAATATGTATTTATTTAAAGTTATATATGTGTAGTGTATGAACTATCTGTGATATCCATAACAAGCGTTGTAGCTTACCATGGAACTAGATAGTGGTGTGTGTTAATGTCCCAGGATATTTATTTATTGTAAAACTCAAGGAGGAGTAAACATCAGGTGTCTACACCACAAGTTAGGAAAGAAAAAAGCCTCAGCCTTACAAGAGCTGGCGGATAGAAAACTCAGTGGCACTAAAATAATAATTATTTTTTGTATAAATAAAATTATAAATTTAAATAATCCTACTTTGAAATAGCTCGGAGCGATCACAATACTCCCAAGGTGTATAAAACATTTATTTGCAAAACCTTTAAGTACACAATAGTTTAGCATATATTTTGAAGTAGGTACTTATTAATGGATTAAATTAAAACTAGTTTTCATTTTGAGAGTACCAGGTTTATAGAGTACATAACTGGCCTTCAAGAGAGCAGATATGTGTTTTTTTGTGTATGTTTGTATATTGTATACTAATATTATAAAACTAAAGAATATGTTTATTTGTTTCTTTAATGCACTAATCTCTGAAACCACCAGACAGGTTTCAAAAAATCTCTTGTATTTTGTAACTTATTTATTACTAGCGACTCACCCTCGCTCCGCTCGGGTTCGTCCCTACTTATGTTTTAACGTTTAGTATAGATCTCTCAAAGATGAGATATTTTCCCGCAGTAAAAAGTATCTTATATGTTGACCTGGATATCCACCTATCATCAAACCAAGTTTTATTAAAATCTATCCAGCGGTTTTCCCGTGATGCGGTGACAGATAGACAGACAGACAGACAAAAATTCTTAAAACTATAGATTCGGACTCTGTATAGATAATAATGTCTATTTCAATAAGATATTTCAAAAAATATTTAGTGTACAGATTCGGCTTAGTTACAATTTTATTATATGTACAGGTTATTAATATAAAACTTCGACCTTTAGGAGCCTAGCAAAAATTGTATATTAATAATAATCTAAGCAAACAGAGTTACAGACAACAAGTGTTTGTAACAAAACATCAAAACAGAATTCAATTCTTTGTTTAATGCCTGAAAAATTGAGCACAGTTTACTTTGCCAATGTCACGTAGAGTGGAGTGAGTCAAAGTAAAAACAAAAAGTAAAAACATGAATATGACGTGAAAATTAATTCTTAAAACAAAAATACGTACATTTGTGACAAGGCACTCACAAATGATACCTATTATTGTAATATTTTGTAAACACAATGTATATTTTTCGGAACTTGACGTAAACTGGATTAATAATCATAATATTTAGTATTTGTACCGTATATTGATTGCGTATAATCTTGTTTTCATATGAAAGTGACTTGATTAATAATTAAAAATTTGAGTTATCTTATATAATGACAATAAACTTGTCAAGTATTGAATTTTAACAAGCAGCAATAATAATAATTAATTATTTATTTTAATAATATACATACTAAAATCTAATATATAAATATCTCGTGTCACGGAGTTTGTGGTTGCACTCCTCCGAAACGGCTCGACCGATTTTAATGATTTTTTTTGTATATTTGGTAGGTATGAGAATAGGTCATAAAGTATTTTTCACCCTCCTACCCCCTCCCCCATTTTTTAATCACGATTTTTGTATGAATAATATTATATAAAGATATATAGCGACGAACCCGAGGGTGAATTAGTAGTAGTAGATTGAACTCGGGCTTAGCTGCGGGTTCTGCTAGTAATTAATAATTATATAAAAATAAAGAAACCGATGTCGGAATTTTATTTTGAGTAATAATGAAACGATAATACACTATTGTTAAAAAACGAAAGTTTATATGTGTGTGTGTATGTGTTTGTTGCTCCTTCATGCTCAAACGGCTGGACAGATTAGGATGAAAGAATATGATCATAGCTACTATTATTAATAAAATCTATACCTGAGCGAAGCGAGGGTAAGTCGCTAATAGTTTTATATTTTCTTTTGTAATTATAATATGATAGTAGGCATAAAATTGTTTTTTAGCATTTGTACGTTTGTTTTGTCTTTTAGTAACAAAAACATATATTGAATTTATTTGATAGTCTCTGTTTATTTATTATCTCTTCTACAGTTATTATTGCTACTTTTATAACTTTACAAACTTATTGAAAGTGGTGCTTTTACTCAAATTAAGCTTAAATAATAAAGCTTCTAACTCAGTTATAATTTGTTATTTAAGGCAAGACTCATTAAGTTGTAACTAAATACTTTAAGAATTATAATGTTTAAAATGAACTCTGTTTGTTCTGTACATTGAAATTTATAAACTTATGATCTTATTCATAAACCTATTTAGTATCTGTAACTTTAGTGTTTACATTTGGAAAATGGAGAGCTTTTTTTCAAAGCTTAGGGAAGCTTTTACTTCCTTCGATTTTCGATAACAGTAGCTTTATCGTGCACTCTTAGTTTTTTCTCTTGTAGTTGGATGAGACGGCAAGTCGACACGACTTTAAAGAGATCAGCAGCAGGACCAACGGCTTTACGTGCTCTACGAGGCACTGCGGCTTAACGATCGCGTACTTCCCAACTTCGGGCTGCTACTTAGGATTTTTTGAGATAATTTCAATCATTTGCCGAGCCTTTAAAGAAAAAAATATATAATAAACGATGGAATGTTCAAATGCTCGTAAATGTTGTTTAATATTAACATTTTAAAATCAAAAGAAAAATTTGCTCAAAAAATTAATACAGAAAATCCAAGTTAATTTCAATGTTTATTTACTTTTATCGTTTTACTAGGTTGTTATTTAGTGATCGAAACAAAAGATAATGTGAAAAAACGAACAAGTATTTTTTACACACGCACAGATCTGTCATTCCATTTTTTCCTCAAATGTTTTAAAAATAAATTTTAAATATACGTACGTTCTAGGGTGTCTATATTTTTATATGGTAGTTGCAGTATGTAGGGAACCAGTTGAGTAAGTACAGTGTCGAGTAACCAGGCGAACACTGTCATCGAGAGATAAGAGTAGGTAAACTAGCGAACGGGCGTTTGCCGACTCGTTTGTCCAGTACTCACTCTACTCAATAGTCAGTAGGCCCCTGCGCTTCATTGCGAGAGGACGGCGCGCGCGCATCTTTTATATAAATAATCTAGGTCGCACTCATGTGATAGTTCACATTTCTCTTGCTTATGAGAAAAAGTGCTCAGTGACCGCACCACGTTTTTATTGTAACGGTTTCACGTCTCGCAGTTCTCTTGATACGCATGTGTGATAGTATAAGTCTAAAGTGTCAAAAAATGGCGGGTTTATCTATGTGGGCTATGTGATATTGAAGTGCTACCGCTATTGAGGCTTTTGTTGTATTCATAGCGGATACAGTCCGCAGACGTTTCTTAGAAGTGCTGAATTGATTTTGTGAATGAGTCAGCTAACAGGCGTCGGGATTGTTAACTTCGTCAACGTGCTGCCCACGATCTCTGAAGGTAATATAAGCAATATGTCTTTCACTATTCTTTGTGTAATTTATACTTGGAATTTTATCTTATTTATGTTCAATACATGCAACTTTGTTATTTTATACATTATTTTACAAAATACTTCTTTGTTTTCTAAAATAATACTACTTTAAAGAGTTTTTTTTTCATGATACACCTATAACGTAGAGTATAATCAATGAACTTGACATCATGTTGAGGGTTCGTATTTCTTAATTAAAATGCGAGTTTTTCGTACACTTCGACGCAGAAAACTGCACTTAAGGTGTTTCTAACCCTCTGCGCGTGTTCTATCTTGTTAGTTACATAAACTCGATACTACACATCAAGTGCAACCGAAGGTTTGCTTAGGTAACTTATTACAATCATGCAATAATGTATGTTGAAATTTAACTGATATAATACTTTGAAATTGATAATTTTAAATATTAGAAAGCAATAATATATTTTCTGATAGCATAAAGTCATTTGAAGTGATAATGAAATTTCAAAAAGAAACTTTCATACCTACTTATTAAGTAGTGAAATCAGATGACTACTTGCTATATTGGTATTTATGTTTAGCGGCTTTAAGCAGCCTTGTAAAGGCCTATTTAATTTATAATTGTATATAGTTGAAACCGCCCCTTATGACCTCTTAAGACCGGTACATGCTATTGATAATATTTTATACTTAACAAGTTATGTTAAACACTTGTAAATAAATCTTACATTTTAAACTTTATTTTATAACAAAAGATGAATAAAAGGAAGGTCAGAAATAAGGAACTGACTCATGAATTTATACAGCGCCTGGTCGTCTGTAGCGTTAGTAATGTGCAATTATCGCGAATTTTGTATATCGTGTTGCACACTGCTTATTTTATGTGAGATTGGTTATAACTTATATTTTGCTGGTTTTTTTGACATTTTATCTAAACTGTAACACTTTAATACTTTTATAAATCCATTTTTGTTATTCCTCTTTTGTATGAATACAACGTACTACCTACTATTAGGCACTAAGTGCCAGGTGCTAAGCTCGTCTTTCTTGTCGGAAATCACAGGACAGTAATTGATTGAAACTCGACAACCCAACCTTGACAACGCATCCGCTAGGCGTCAGATGTTAATCGAAGGAGCAGGTGCCTCTTCGATCAGGTCATCGACTCTACCGGATGTAAATAGATTGGATATGAAAAATTAGTACTTGCTTTACTCCCAATTTTAGACACTAATAGGTTTTTAAATTTTGGCATTATCGCAAAATTCTAGAGATACTATAGTTGACATCCATCTTTTCTGCCAATTTGTATTTGGCATTTACGATTAATTATTACAGTACTACTAAGTAAATTATTGTTTATATGGCATTTTTTGACCTACGTTTCAATACTGATCAGTCAAATTTTGCTAGTGTTTAATTAACTAAAACCCTTTAGTTATTTTTTTATTTTAGTTTATGTTGCTTGCATTGCTCTGTTTTGAAATACACTTTATTGACAATTGCAACTTTCTGAAATGTCTTATCATTAGGTTTTTGTATATTCCTTTTGTAACGTTTTCCATTTAAGAAGATGCAAATTATTATTTCTTAAAACTTAGTGTCATTTAAGAAACTATTAGCATTGACTAACGAATAATATGTTATGGTCAAAGGAAGGCCTTGTCTAGCCAATCGATTCTATTATTAGAATTGCTTGTTTTGTGCCTTTTTAGTCGATTTGTAATAAAATTAAAACTTCGTTATAAAATTTACATGATCGTTAGTCGTATTAGAAAACTGTTTGTCTACTTTTTGGTAGGTATCTCTGTATTTTACTGGTTTTCTACTTCCCATTTTGAAGATTTCTTCATATTTTACACTTTTCTATACAACTATGTTCTTAAAGACACTTCTGTACAATATTTCTTAACATGTTATGCTGTTTTATATAGATAGTAACTACTGTATAATTTGTAGAGAATAATTGCTACTTAGTCGGCTGACTTAAATCGTTTCGGAGAAGATTACAGTGTTGTTTCTATGTTATGAATATTGCTATTTTTACATACATACTTTATAATTAGCAAACTTGTGACTTTTTGCGCGAAAGTATTATGAAAATATGTTATAATTTCAATAAGAAAACGAGAAGTTTAGTACTATGTTCATTCTTTGTCTTCAAATTACTTAAGACAAAAATATTATTTGTTCTATTGTTTATCGCTTCTAAACGATGTGAATAAAAACGCCCGTCCGTGAGCTTGAATTTCTAAAGAGTACAGTGAAATTTCTTAGCGGTAATTAACACGGACTTTAATTTCTAATTTTGAGATGACGTTCTTTACCTGGAAACGCTGACAGGACATAATGTATGGGTGGACAGTATTCAGATTTGATCGCATCGTATAAATTAATCTGTTCGGCCGACAGCATTATACTTTATAACGCTGTAAAAACCGTCTTCCACTTTTTCAAAGTCTTAATGGATCCAAAATGAACGCGAAAAGTAAATATTTTACTTGCTATCTCGGTTTTTATTTACTGCCGAAATCTCCCAAGATAATTTTGGGAAAGTCTTGTCTACCAAATAAAGTATTTTAGTCTTCATCTTATGCGTTGGATCCCTTTTCATTTGGTGTCTTCCTTTGTCGTGCAATATATTTCGAGTATATACATATGTAGTCTATTACATATATTTATTTATTATAATATTATAATATTGTAACATGATTATTGAATTATTAAGAATTAAAAACTTGTACTTACATCATATATTTAATGATAAATGAATTTTTATATAATCGGATTTTGGAAGAGATCTCCTTAAAGAGTTACGCCGTCTTAACTCTTAAGTTATCAATTTTCTTAGCTTATTTACTACTTTGTATATGGTACATAAATAAATAAATGAAAAACATTGGGCATAGACACTTCTAACATTGATGATAAAATTAAATTTACGCTATCATTGTTGTTTCTCACCAAGTGGAGAGGAACAATTGGTTGACCGCGTCGTTAGGTCAGGGCCCCACTTGCCGACTTATAAATCTCAGATCATATGCAGCTTAGCATATAATACCTATAGCTCGACTTGTTAATACTTAAGTCATTAAGAGACTACGTATTTGTTTGGATGAAGAATATAAATCTCGTGATCTTTACATATGAATAACATATTTAGCGATCTACTTAACGTTTAAGTATTATCTAATTTAAAAAGAAAATATTTGACTTTGGTAACGTGATTGTCATGTAAACATTAACAAGTGTTTGTATATGTACATATATTTAGATAATATAGTGGCTTAAAACTTTGCACTCTGCCTTTTTAGGGTTCCGTAGTTAACTAGGAACCCTTATAGTTTCGCCTTGTCTGTCCATCCGTTTGTCTGTGCACAGCTTAGCTCAAAGGCAAGTACTAGAAAGCTGTAACTTGGCATGGATATGTCACCGTAAAATTGTAAGTGCCGCTAGATTGTAATCTATCTCGCGGGATTGTAAACTGTCGACAGTTTACAATTTCGCTGGACAGATTGCAATCTAGCAGTGTTTATAATTTTACGGTGATAGATATACATATTAGTCACGCCGTCAAAGTGATGAAATAAAATTTAGAAAACAAAATTGGGGTATCCGTTTGTTAAATATTAAACTTTATAGTGCTAATTTTTGTTAGAGTCAAGTGTCGTCTCCAGTACAAGTTTACAAATAGTCGACCAACTTATAAAATATACTTGTCACTATGAGCCGCCAAAACCGTTATCGTTAAATGTTCATAAAACGAAACAACAAAAGCCCTCTTCTTAGTCCGCATTATTGTGATGGGCAACTACGGAACCCTATTGTGTGAATATTATATGGCGAAATGTACTATTTATAAATCATTTTATGTGATATTCAGAACATCATTACATAGGTACCTATTATTTATATCAAAGATGATATGAACTATAAAAGGAAATTAAATGTAGTTTAGAATTTAGAATTTTTGCCGGAAATTCTTTGATATTTCTAGACATATGTTCATCACAAGCAAGGAAAAAAGTAATTCACCTAATTGACGTTTCCCTGTTAAGTGCAATATTTAACAGAATAGAGTACAATAAATTTTATCAAGTAGGTGGCTTTTGCATCTATTCCATTGATGTATTTTATAAATGGAACACAAATATGTACCTGCACAACACAATTCATATACTTACTTAACAATAGGTTGTATTGTGACTAGGGTCACAGGTTCGAGGTCGTGTGCCGTGTGTTTCACGCAGTTCTTTTGTATGCACACTTATTACTTTTCTTATCTTCTGTATGTTTATTGTTTACGGTCTAAAAATTAAGAATTTATTAAGTAAAACTTTAAAGTTTAATATTTTTTTGTTTGGTCTTTTATAATTTATAGCGACTTACTCTCGCTTCGCTCGGGTGCGTCCCTTGAGACATTAAACGGAATCCTAATTCTTTTTTAAAATAAAATTAGCCTAAGTTACTCCTTATAACATCAGCTATCTGTCAATGAAAATCCTGTGAAAATCAGTCCAGCTTTTTCGGAAATTAGCCTGAACAAACAGACAGACAGACAAAAAATTCTAAAATTGTGTTTTTCTTATAAGTACCGTATATAATTTCATATACATTTAGAAAAAGCTGTAATTTTGACATTACAAACAGACACTTCAATTTTATTTATCTGTATAGATAATAAGCGTCTGTAACTAAAATTAAGAGAGAAAGCTATTGTCCCTCAAAATACAAGTTGAATGATGTTACAACATCGGGGTTTCATTACAATTTCGGGAACAGACCGCATCATAAACACCTGCTACTGCTATGCACAAAAAAGTTTACGTTTAATATTCCAAGCGGGTTTCTTACGAGGCGAGGGTCTCATTTCAGTTATGGTTGAATAGATTTTCATCGCGTTCTTTACATTATAGATTTTGTGGCCCATCTATTGTTCTTAACCTTGTGCTCATTGGCCTGTATCTTATACATGTGAATGACAATATAACTATTAAAGTGGCTTATTTCATACTGCTGTTATTGAATTACTTAAATCTTTATAAGTGTAATCAATCTATACCTACATATAATAAAATTGTAACTGAGTGGAATCTGTACATTGAAACATTTTTGGAAAATATTATCGAATCATTCATATCGAATCAGTCATTTTTATCGATACAGAGGCCGAATGTATAGTTTTTAGAATTTTTGTCTGTCTGAGAACACATCACGAGAAAACCACTGGACAGATTTTGATCAAATTTGGTATGATGGTAGCTAGTTATCCGGGTCAACATATTATAGTATAATTTTTACTGTGGGAAAATATTTCATCTCTGAGAAATCTGTAATAACTCTTCTATGTTTATATTGCAAACGATTTTACCTTGTATTTTATTTAGTTTTAAACAATTTTAATTCTGCCGAAAGTACTTTAGTTTAATATAACTGTTAACAAAATACAACAATTGTATTCTTGTTATTTTATTATTGAAAACTACATGATAATTATACATGACATAAGAAATATTTTTTTACATTTTAAAATGTAATCATGGTTTATCCTTTGTTAGTAGTTTAAGACTTTCGAATTAGATACAGTAAATAAATACGAGATAATTGAACTCCATTGTAAACAGAGTTTGTTTGTAGACGACTACAGCGAGCCTTGGTTTGATAATTATATCATATGACTGTAACATTCTAAAGCATATTAACTGTGCAAACAATTACATATTTAGTTAAAAGTTAATTTATTTTCATATACATATATAAATAAATGTTTCAATGACTGTAAAAGTAACAATCGATTTAACATCACAAAAGTATATTTTTCACCTTAGTAGTAAATACAAAAAAATAGTATTTAATATTCAAGACAAGGCGGTATAGCAACAAATTTTAATGACCACAATTCAAGGCGTGTTGCATGGCGTCATGTACGGAAGAAGAGGCGCCGTAGGTTTTCGTCTCGTAGACTCCAATTTAAATTACAAAACTTGTTCTTTATGCATACATATAATATTCTTTTAGGAGTTTCAAATTTTCTTTCCAAAGCCAACCATTTGAATTTGAAAGATGAAATAATTTGAATTTCACGCTATACTAAGTTAGAACATCATGATCAGTTACTATAAAAATCATATATTAATGTTTATATATGATTTTTATAGTTAATTGTATCTACAATAATTACATACATATATTATTACTTATCTAACGTACTCATATCACTTTATGTAGTTGAGGATTCATAGAAATCACGTAACAGGAATTCATAATAAATTTGTGATGCATTTGTTGTTTCCACAAATTATGTTTTTTTTTGAATTAGTCATTTAAGCTGAATAAATATTATGCGAATTATTGCTTACTTATCTTTAAATGACGACAACATGTGTAAGTAATTGGAATGGAAGAATTCAGATTTATTATAGAGGAAAACGTTAATTTAGAACACGGTATAGGCGGGACTGGACTAGCTATTCCTGCAAATATGAAATTGCAGGGATACTAATAAGATCTTTTATAAAATGAAAGTGATTCTAAACACGTAAATCATCGTTAAAATCTGATCGTGTGAATTGCTCTAAATTGTTTGTGAGTGCTGACGCAATTGCCGTATCTGTGCAATGTGTATAGATTTGTTGTAGAGGAAAACACTCGTTTGGAAGTTAGAACACGAGAGAGTTGAGACTAGACTAATGACACTCACTATGTTGTTGTTGAAGTTAAATTGACATAACTTTTTTAATTAATATATTTTAAAGTTACCACCAAATAGAAGCTTTGTAAAAATTGAAAAGTAAGTCTTATAATAACGATAATTTATTAATGTACAATGTACATATATATAGTGTGTAGTAAGAGGCAGTGGTAGCCCAGTGGTAAAGCGCTTGCTTGGGAAACCGAGTGAAGCGGGTTCAAATCCCGGGTCTCGCACCTCTGATATTTTCATGTGCGAATCATTTCTAACATGATTACCACTTGCCTTACGGTGAAGGAAAACATCGTGAGGAAACCTGCATGTCTGAGAGAACCTTGCAAGTTTTCGAAAGACATGTGAAGTCCGCCAATCCGCACTTGGCCAGCGTGGTGGACTATGGCCTGATTCCCCTCGTCTTGAAGGGAGGCCCGTGCCCAGCAGTGGGACGTTAAAAAGGGCTGAATACATACATACATTACATATATAGTGTACTAGCGACTCACCCTCACCCTAGATACATTTTAAGTTTAACGGATAGTGTAGATTTCTCAGAGATGAGATATTTTCCCGCAACAAAATTATCCTATATGTTGACCCGGATAACCAGCTATCATCATACCAAATTTCATCAAAATTTGTCCAGTGGTTTTCTCGTAATGCGTTCCCAAGCAGACAGACACAGAAATTCAAAAAACTAAATTCGGCTTCTGTATTGATAATAATGACTATTTCAATAAGATTTTACAAAAAATATTTAATGTACAGATTCCATTCAGAACTTTTTTATATTTATATGTATAGATGGTACAATAAAAGTTATTTTGCCAATATTTACTTATTTTTTATAGACATTTCTAAATTGTCCACTAGTTTCTATCTTTCAAATTGGTAGTAGCAAACACTCTAATCAAGTCCATCACCGCCTACGCACTTGTTAGTGGTTGTTTCAACAATACCACTCATTACCGACTGACTCATCTAAAACTGGTATGATTCTGTTTCTTGTAACACTAAAACATAAATAAAAATATGCATAATGCATTAGAATACACTATATAGGGAATTTGAATGCGACATACACTCGTTAACCAGATAGCACAACAAAATTAGGCCCTCTATTTGAAACAGATTATTTTTAAACGGTAACCTATAATTTTATTACAAATATTTCTATGTCACTCGCTGTGTGAAATTCCTTGTATGAACGGTAATTTTTGTCTTGCCATAATAACTATACATACCTGTCCAAGCAAGCTTTAGATGTGTTTCAGTGAGTTTTTAAATATTGTCTTAGTAAATAAGTTCAATACAAACGGACTTTATTATTGTGGTATGCGCTTCACTTTACTCAGTTTGTGTTATTCGTGAAACTTTACAAATAACACTAGGAAATACACCCAAACTATAGTATTCGTAAATATTTTGAATATAGTAAAGTAAGAAATATTCTTCAGGTGGGATATTCCAATTTATAAGCATGAAAATTAGAACATATGAAAACATTTTGGCTGGCGCGCGTTCAAATATGTTATGACTATGAGACTCGTAGTAGTAAGGCGCCGGTCATGTCATCATTTATTGATTTCTTTTTTTTCATTTATATAATATTTTTGTCAACACTATATATAAAATCTAACATTTTTTTATACATTTTATGTTTATTATTCTGGACTGGCATTATTAATTATTACATATGACATATATACATTTTTTGATAAAATTTGTCTATTATTAGGTCTTCTAAAACATCTGTTCTAAATAGTTTTTATAACATCATGATCAACGTGTTTGTGATCACGTCGTGTATGCACCAGCCAGTTTAACTGCAGCGACGCGGGCGCAACAGTGGGTGGAATGGCACGCGGGCCGCGCAAGGTCGACGAACGACTTTCGCACGTTCAAAACACGCTAGCAAGTAGCAACTGCTGGTTACACTGCTTACTTTGCTTAGACGTGCATTTGCCATACAATGATTATTAGTACTATATTTCAGAGTATTCGTTTCAGTTTTTATTAATATATTGTTGTCCCCGAGTAGTGGCAGATAGCATAATGTGATTTTGTTTTCGCTTTTTGTCAATATGTGACAGAGACTGTATGTGTCGAGGAGTGAGTGACTGATAGATGCAGTAGTTTGTACTAATTAGATTGGTATTAAGTCTAATATTTGTTATTATAGAGATTTATGATAGCAAAATTTTGACTTTTATTGTAATCCAATTTCGAAAAAAATTTGTTTATTAAGTCACGGTCTAAAAATTGCTCTGAAACAAAGGGAAGACCTTGATGTTTCTATTCAAAATATTCAGCTGTAATTTCGGCATGTTGTTAATTGCATTTAAAATGCATATACAGAATGCAATGTTAATTCAACTGCACAATAATTGTGGAATTCAGTACTCTCGCTTTGAAACAACATTATTTGCACAAGTGAAACAAAAGAACTTAAGTAATTTTTCATTTTAATCTCCATAGAAAAATTTTGCGGTTATATATGTATTTAATTTTTAAGTTGATTTGTTTATCTAAGTTTAAATTAAAGGAAATCTTTAATACCTTACAATTAATATTAATATTCATTTACATATTAGTTTTAAAGACAAAGTATTTTAAAAACTTAATATTTAGTTTTATAATAAAGAAATTACATAATTATTTCAATTTTTTTAATATTTTTGTTAATAAACAAAAATAATAATAATTTTGTAATATTTTGCTAAAATTAAGAAAAATATATAAAGAGCGATCCACAATGGGAGAAGATATCACTTAACATACACGAATAAAAAAATACAGCTAAATGAGTATCTCCTTTATTTTAGTATTGGTCAAAAAATTGTGTAGATGTGAAGGCGTCTAAACCTGATATCAAGGACTGCATGTGGGAGATACGCGCGGCACCCACAAGTATAAATTGCCCAATTTCATATGTTATGAAATAACTGTTTACTATTACCGAGACAAGTTAGTTTGCTCAACTTATTCTATTTTCGAACACATGCAGATGTTTAATATCTTCTTAAGAACTACAGCGAAAGTCCGGTGCCGTAATTTAATTCTGTAGTCGATCTTCTTTATAGCTCCTCGAGTAGTACGTACGGATTAGATGAGGCAATAAAACAGTTGATGAGTTTCTACCTCATATTTTCAAGATGGAGTAGATAAAACTTATTGGATTATTATAATATTACTTTCAAGTATGCCTGCGTGGTACTCTTGATGAAAGCTTACCTAGGTAGCTTTACTACAGGTATAATAAACTTAATCTAAAATACTAACCTATGAAAGTAGAAGTAGAAGGCTTTTGAGTTATGTTTTGACTGCGTTTATTTCTTCATAAATATAGCCGTTTATGGGCATTCTAAATTTATAATTTGTATGCACTCGCTCGGATCATCGCCTTTGTTCGTTACGGCATGCCATGTAATTTAACCGCTTTTACTTTATTTTTTCTATTATAATTTTAATTAAAACACCTTTCCGTGCAAATTATCTAAAATACATTTCGTTTACAATCATTTCTAATCCTATATTGTGACGTACTATTACTCTCTTATAACGTAATTAATTAAATAACGCCTTATACGCAGTGATGTGTATTTCATTTCATGCTTATCACTTACTAGCCGACTCACCTTCGCTTCACTCTGGTTCATCCCTAGGTACATTTTAACAGTGAGTATGAAATAAATAGTCTACAGAGATATGATAAGTTGTTGTGGGTTGTATTTAACGTGTTTTCCCGTGGAAATGAGATAATCTCCCGTTGTAAAAAGTAGCTTATGAGCCTCCAGCCCTCCAACTATCTTCACAAAAAAATGCGCCAATCCGTTGCTCGGTTTCGACGTGAAAAAAGGACAAACAAACAAACGAACACACTTTCACATTTATAATATTAAGTATGGATTATTATTCTTCTTGTTTTTCACGGCTAAGATTCGAAAAAAGAATATCGAATTCAGTATATTAATTTGGCACAAAGAGCACTTACATTTAGCTGGATTAATGTCGAGTGGATGCTCGGCGTGGGCGAGACGTGAACATTGGGTTCAACGGACAATCCCGGTATGCGGAACTGGGTATCTGGCTCGTCTGTTCTCCGATTTATTGTCACCACTGTACTTGATTGTAAGTGGGGCGAATAATCCTGGTGATATTTATTATAAATATTACTTATTTTTATTATTGTCGGACTACTAATATAAAAGCGAAATATTTGTTTGTATGTTTGTTACTCGTTTACGGCTAGATTTGGATGAAATTTAGTGTATACATAGATATAACTGAAGTATGAATATGATCTGGAGTATCATATAGATTAGGTACTTTTAGAGTCGACCGAAGCTAAAATAATTCGCTCAAGGTAAATAATTTGTTTATAGCTTATCCGACTATTAAGTTACTTTAAGGTGGTTGTAAATTTTCAACATCCATTTGTGGTTCTATATAAAATTTAGTTTGCCAATAATTCCAAACAAGTTTGTAACAAATGCGGTGAAATCCATTAAAACTTTTGGGCTTGGATATCTACGAACAAGCATTCCGTACATCTTTATTCTACTTACCTTTTCCGTACTGTAATGTGTTTTTATAAAAAAAGTTTTGAAATATCAAACAAAATTTGAATGTATTCAGCCCTTTTTAGCGTCTCACTGCTGGGTACGAGGGACTTCACATGTCTTTCGAAAACTTGCTAAGTTCTCTCAGACATGCAGGTTTCCTCACGATGTTTTCCTTCACCGTAAGACAAGTGGTAATGATATGATTCACACATGAAAATATCAGAGGTGCGAGACTCGGGATTTGAACTTGTTTCACTCGGTTTCCCAAGCGAGCGCGTTACCACTGGGCTATCATTGCCCAGTGGTAACGATTGACAAAATTTGAATAAATGTTGATTATTCTATAACTGTGTATGTAAAAAATATAGTGTGTACTGTGTTCTGTGAGTGTGTAGTGTGTACGCTGTATGAAGTTTTAGGAGATAGTTTTTATGTGTGAGATTAGCTTAATTAACCTTTACATTACTGGCAAGTAACGTAGATTTTTTCCAAACAAAATATGTCCTTGCAATAAATATTACATTTAAAAAGACATTCTATAATGACATGAAAACGTGTGTTGCCAGACGTTCAAAAAAAATCTAAACCTTAACTAATTTTAAATAAGTTTGCGGTATGAGAATCATAAAGCTATCTAACTAACCTAAATAAGACCGTTTCATGTTTTACATCATTAATCATGAATAACGGTCTTAAATTGGCAGTTAAATCGTTTCCCCGGGGATGCGGAGAGAGGATAAGTTTACGACCACATTTATTACCTGTGTAAAGAGAAAACACGAGGAAGCTTATTTGCATAAAAACCTCATGTCTGAAGCTTTTCGGAATTGTGCAGATCAAAATATAATCATTATATTTAAATTCGTGGTTTTTTTTTACCAATTTCACACATTTTTTATTAGAGATTAGATTTGGCTTTATAATTACTTTATTATCCCTGCATATTTCACTTACAAGATAAGTGATTTTCATTATACTTTCTTAGATTTACGCAAATATTTAATATTTTAAATAAAACTATCTTTTCGGTTTTTTTCGCGGATTTACTATTCTGATTTTTGGTTTCGAATTCTTTACAGCATGTTCACGGAAGAGACTAAGATTTTAGACGTCTCCAAGAAATTATATAGATTTTACAGACACCCTACCCACAAATAATATGACTTGAATAATTAGTATTTTATTTTCCTTATGCGTATAAATATAATAATAGCATCACTAAATAAGATTATAATTAGTTAATAAAGTTTTTTTTTTAAATATGTTATAATTATAATAATGACAGCTAAAATTAAATAATGATACCATATTCAATTATAAAACTTATTAAAATTATAAAATTAATGTTTCAAATTAAAATTAACAAATATTGTAAGGTACTTTGGTGCCATTTTTATATTTTTGAATTCATTTTGTAAATTTGTGGGTAGGCATATTCGTAGGCACATTCGCGAAAACTAAGAAAATATTAACTAAATAAGATTAGGAATTTGGTAATAATATGCAAGTCGATGTCATTATAATATTTTCTCTACATAAATTATTCATAGTAATTTTATTACATCACTATATAACTTATCCGGAAGAAGTATGACTAAATAGCTAATACAACTGATACGGAAACGCATTCTTATGATAGATATCCTTTTATCATTAACATTTTTAAGTGATTGTGAATGTTGCATGATAAGGCTAAATATGGCACATAATGTATTACCTTATTATTTCAATTACAATACACGTAGGCGTAATTAATCACGTTTGAAACAATGTGATTTAAAAAAAAAAAAAACAATTTAGTTCTCTACGTACAATTAATTATAGTCATTTTTCTCTTATACATATATTTATTAAATAATGAGTTATTTTAATTTACATGATAAAATGAAATTAATATTACGTAAAAGTTTCATTTTCGACTTATTCTTAGGTATACATACAGCAAAGTTATTTTTATATGTTCGTATACTAAAACGAATATTGTTCCTGTCGCTTTTCAGATTAGATAGCGTTGACATCGTGATTGTTTGTCAATGGTGGCCGTGTTTATACAAGCCCTAGGCGTGTTGACAGACGCACCATATCGAAGCAGAATTTGGAGCGTATTCAATATTGAACCTAGTAATTTGGTGCTATGAACTTTATGGTGTATCGATATATCGATGTCGTTTCTCTTTGTGATTTTATCGACCGGTCCAAGATGTAAAATATGATAAACATATATTTATATTTTTTTTAAATAAATAAACTATCGTTATTAAAATAAATATTTACTATATTATTTTATGTCGTAAGTTTTACTAGAGTAGAATAAAACATTTATATCGAGTAAACTTAAATCAGATGAGACACGAGAAAAGGTAATTTTAAACGGTAATTCGCTTTCTGGGTCACTGCAAACGAATTCAATGCAGTTCGTGATAAGCGGCCTCAATGGCTGCAGGCCGCAGTCTCGTCTTCGATGCGTGCCAAACTTTAAGAGAACCAGTCGATGTGAAACCGTTTTATCGTTTAATTGGCGTATTCCTAATTTTTTCTCGAGAGTTGTTTATTTATGAGTTTATTATTGCTGCCAACTGCGTCAACTCGGAAGTATTTAGGTCACGTCGCAGGCCTTTTGAGGATTTGTTAGGGCGTCAATTTAATCTATAAAAAAATCACAGACCTTTATCAAAAGATATTGCTGCGATATTAAAAAACGAAATGTTCTATCAGTAATAATAATAAACAAATATTACTATATTTAAAAAAGTAGGTACCTATACGTATTAAAAGTACATGGTTTTTACCAACTGTAATGAATGGGACTCATCAAAATGAACGAAATCAGTTCTCGAAGGTTTTACTAGAAGCCATTACAGAATTCCACTATCCATTTCCATTCTGATTCGATGTTGTCATATTTTTATATTCTAGATTTCGCATACTTGGAAGCTTCAATCGATAATATGATTAAAAGAAGTTAAAATCAACGTCCAAGATTTCTTACGAGTGAAGCTAAAAAAGCGAGTAAAATATAAAATGTCTCTTGATTGTGCGTCACGCAAGAAGTTTAATGATAAACAGAGATGAAATTGACAGTATCTGTCGCATTTGCTGAGTGTCTGGTAAACATTACATTGTGTTATGAGACAATATTAATTTATTTTAGTAAAATATCGTGCAAATTATACTGAATTAAAATTAAATTGAATTTTTTTCGTGCATCAATAGTAGTAGGTAGGTACCTATTATAAATGCCTAAAATTATTATCTATGCTTTAAATTGTCAAAAATTAATAGAAATTGATTTTTGACGATTAAAGCTCAAACATTTTTGATTTTTGGTCGTTAGCAAGAACGCATCATGGGCACGGATAATAGGGTACTTTTTATCAATGCCCCGATTGCCATGCGAGCAGAGTTATGGGCAAAACTTAGTATCATCATAAAAGGTTTAGTTACGACGCTTACGCCCTACATAATAATAATTTTATTTTATTAATATTTTTATTCTTATTCTAAAATGACAAACGATTAAAAAAATTCTTAAACCGGAAAAAATATTTCAGAAAATTCAATTCATGTTTATTATAACAAATCTCATTTTAGAAATGACCTACTTAAGAGATTTTTAAATGAAATAGAAAATTTGCTTGCTACTTTCAAATTGCCTTACGCCTGTAATTGGTCTTTTAATTCACGTTTACTAACGAGTTGTTAGCGGGACGTTGTTTTGAATCTTGTTCCATTAGCGAATTGAATGTCGGTCACCTACTTTGCTTTCGGAGATAAATTAATTACCAGTCTCCCGAACTGCTTATCTTAAAATAAAAGATACGCATGTAAATATGAATAATATTAGATGGGAAAAATAAAATGAGTTAATGTTAGTAGTTCCTTGTAATTACGCCTTAGAAATTTGTTATTATAATCCTAAGAATTCATGCACTATATCATACGCGTTAAGAGAAAAAGTATAGTCTAATGAGTACGTGGAAATTTCACACGCAAGCATACATCGCCGAGATTACCTTGTAACTCACAGCTCTATCAACGTAAAAACTTTTATAACACTTATATTACTGCAAACTAGGAAGACACATTTAATTACGTTACAGAGTAGAAAAAAGCAGTTTTATTATTTACTTTTTTTATTATATTCTTTAATATTAAGTTATTATTATATCTAATACTAGTTTTGTAAGTTGTTCAACAGTAATTAGTTTAAGGTCTGGTTTCCGAGGAGTCCCACGATTGACTTTATGAACATTATGGACAGACAGTTAAATCAAAGAAGTTTTGTACGACGAATGTGTTTATTAATTAGACGAAGATTTGTTTTACATTAGTACTACGTTCTCGCATCTATCATGTGCATCCCTAGTTTATTTGTTACAGACTAGATAGAGTACCTCAGGATTCAAACAAAAATTATTTTATGTCACCTTCTGTTTCCAAATAGCTATGAACGACCGGCCAACACTGCACTTTAATAAGATAAGCACAAATATCTGTATCGTCAATATCTCGATACTACCAGTATCATCAATATGGACACAAATATTTGTTTTTTTTTATGGTATTCAGTGATAAACGAGCAGACAGTCCACCTGATGGAAAGCGATACCTGTCGCCCATAACACCTACGGTTCATGCACTTAAGTTTTATGTAACAAAACTGCAGAACCGCCGGTACGTTATCACTGTGAGGACTAAGATGTTATGCCTCTTGCATGTAATTGCGCTGGCTACCTTATCCTTCAAACCGGAACACAACAATGCAATCCAGTCGGACTCATTAGGCTTGACAGAGTCCTACCACCGGTATAATCGAACTCGCGGCCTTGGTAGTACTAGTCAGATAGATTAAAGACAAAGATGTACAATATATTTTAAGATATTTTACCATTAATCAAAATGTATAACTGTTAGAAATTCTTGCGTGTGTAGCGCTTAATATATCATTGGATTAACGTGTGCATTGATGACCTCAAGGTTAGTGGAAATACATCAGTGGTGAGAGTTAATAACTGTTACAAGGCTTTGCTAGTTACGTATTTATCTAATTGCAAAGTAAATTAAAATTGTTTATACTATGTTACACCTTTGTAAGCTTAATTTTAATATTAAAATGCCGTAGTTCCGTCTAAGATAACTAGTATAAACAAAGTATGTTTAGAATATTCGATTTTTTCTGAATAGATAGCAATTACTTTATCCGTTCTTTTTCTTTGTCCACAGGCGTGACAATGAGAGAAAAAAGGGGAGGTGCTATGAGTAAAATGCAAAAGCTCAGGAAGCGCCTGTCCCTTAGCTTCGGTAGATTATGTAAGTATTTAAATTTTTAAGATTTAATAAAGATTTTTATTTACTGGTTTTATTGCATTGAAGTCAATAAAAGCATTTATAACTAAAACATACTTTTTATTTGAACATAAAGTCACAAATGTCATAAATTTTGCTATAAAAATTTCCTTTCTAATAGATAAATGTATTAAGGTGTGTAATATCAAGTGGTGCGGGTGTCCGTTATAAAATAATCCACGTTCATTATAAAATAGTTTTACCTATAGGTTATTTTTGGATTTAAAGTGGAGAAATTATGCTGTTTATAAATAATCATAGCATAATTGGATCGACCCACGCAAGTTTATGAATCATGAACATTGTACATAGCTATATTTTTATATGTATCTACTAGATTAAAAAAAACCAAGATTTTGTTTGCAATAATGAAGGATTTTAATACATTGAAATCTATGTAATCCATGTCCACATTTTAAAAGTAAAACGTAAATATTATTAAAAATTTTAAATACTGGTGCGAGATGCAGTATAAGAAATATATACCCTCATCTGTTATTTCATGATAATAAATAATATATGCTAGATAGTGTATACAAAATAATAATATAAAATCAAGGATAATGTATATAAAATCAAGGTCCTGAGTCAACACTATAAGAAGATATCGGCACATTTTCGCGAAAACTTGTAAGAACCATAATTTACCTTAATTTTCTACTTTTTTTATTTTTCGGAATTTTCCCTTTACTTGTGCTGTAAGACCGTGCTTTTAACCAAAAATGACAATTCTAGGTCAACCGGAAGTACCCTATAGGTTTTGAGTCGAAAACCTATATGGTAGTTCCCGTTGACCTAGAATCATAAAATTTGGCAAAAAGAAAGGTTTTACAGTACAAATTAAGGAAAAATTCCAAAAAGTAAAAAAAACTTGAAAATTAAAGATTGAAGACAGATTTCCTACAAATTTGTACGGATCCCTCGGTAGGTGAGTCCGACTCGCACTTGTTTTGATCAACTTCCCTGATTAGAGACCATATGAAAGTGTGCTTTAGGCGTTAAAATGTCACAAAGTGATAAAGTTTTTGCACGATATTTTTAAAGAAGGATGAGTTCCTTTTTAAATCATTCTAATTTTCAGCAAGATTGATTTTATTATAGTTTTTGTAAAACGACGGTTAATTACTGCTTTAATAAAGAAACTTAGGCACCTAAGAAATTAAGTACACCACATTTGTAAGACTTAACGATGCGAACTTGTATCATTTAATTAAGTACACGAGGAGATATAACTTCAAATAACTAAGGCCGAATTTGTATAAAGTTACCCACTGCAACTCTAACAATGTAAATACCGACCCGCATCAGACGGCGTGGTAACAAACTCAATTAACATTGCATTGGGTGCACGTCCATCTCATCAGTAATCATTACCTCGCTACAGTCATATGATAACGCCTGATAGTGCACGCCAAAAGACTACTGACGCACGAACAACAATCTAAATTTTGGCAATGATTTCATTTAAGGACATTTTTCTATACTATCTATATCTATGTTTCTATACTTATACAAATACATGTATGTATATACTATAATAATTATGTATATAAATTCTTTGTATGCATGTTTGTTCTGTGTTAACTAAAAATCTATCTAACAGATATCAATGAACCTTTTTTTTTAAATATTCCTTACGATTCCAGAAGTGCTATAGGCTATATTATATTTGATTTTTTAAATAAAATTTGGAAGTAGGAGCAATAGAACTATGTTTGTAATGCTGCCGGTCGCGCGAGCAAACACGCGCGAACGGGTATTATTTTACATTATTTTTAACTAAATTTATAACTAACTCTAGTCTAGTATATGTAATCTATACCTACATCTTTACAGATAA
Organism: Argynnis bischoffii washingtonia; assembly: GCA_033884665.1. Lineage (NCBI taxonomy): Eukaryota > Metazoa > Arthropoda > Insecta > Lepidoptera > Nymphalidae > Argynnis > Argynnis bischoffii. Next base: position 4,205,258 of record CM066619.1, on the reverse strand, counting down.
ATAAAATTGAAGTGTTTGTTTGTAATGTCAAAATAATAGCTTTACACTAAATGCATATGGAATTACATACGGTACTTATAAGAAAAATACAAAGTCTGTCTGTCTATTTGTTCCGGCTATTCTCCGAAATGGCTGAACCAATTTTAACGGGACTTTCATTGGCAGATAGCTGATGTTATAAGGAGTAACTTAGGCTACTTTTATTTTAGAAAAAGAATTAGGGTTTCGTTCGAAAAAATTAAAACCTACCTAGGACGCACCCGAACGAAGCGAGGGTATGTCGCTAGTATGTATATAAAAATCGATGTGTTTATGTGTGTTCCTTATGGACTCTAAAACGGCTGGAGCGATTTTGATGAAATTTCCAGGCAAACTTCAGATCCTTCAGATCAGCGGGTTATTCCCTGAAGTTTGGTAGCGGTCGGAGGTTTGAACCAGGGCGAAGCGGCGGGTACTGCTAGTTTTATATAAGATCTATTTTATACGATTCTTTTTTACGTTAGGAATAGAAATTCTTTAGTATGATGTTCATAGATTGAGATTAGATTCGAGATTGGATCGACCATATAAATTGATCAATTTCTGAAAAGGCATAACTCGCTCTTATATTGTACAATTTCCGACGTATATAATGTGAATTGAATTTTCTATTATTGAGGTAATAGGTTTTTTTTAGCTTGCTACAAACTTTATCATGGTATTAAATTTCAGGTTTGAGTACATAGTAAGTTTATATTTACATATATATTTATCGTCACCTCTGTAGACTATACTTTGAATTTACAATGCTCTCTTGGGACTCAGTATCAAATAAAATTCTCTTTTTATGACTGTGCTGGGTATGCGCAGTCTGCAGTCAACCCTTGTTACAGAACACGTGCGTTATATATTTAGAACCTACGTATTATCATTGGATACAGCGTACCATTTAAAGGTAAAATGTTTATTTTTATAACACACGCCATGTCTTTTAAGACCAATCACGTGAAGAGGTTTTTTGAGATCTGCCCGTCTTATTCTAACACGCTCCATCTATTAACTTAAGTATGTATGTTTATGTCCTACTTACATATTTGTTATAGTAATACTTTTCATTATTTTCGGATTTCTTGCTGTATTAAAAACTAGCGGCTCACCCTCGCTTTGCTCGGGTTCGCCTCTAGACAAACAAAGACAAATTTATTCCACGGGAACTGTACATCATTCCGGGATAAAAGTAGCATATAAATTGTAATTCTGATGTATGACATATATTATTGTAAAGTTTCATTAAAATTTAATCAGTAGTTTTTGTGTTCTAAGCTGTAAACGTTACTATAGTTTTTTAACTACCCCACGGGAACTCTTTAATTTTCCGGGATGAAAAGTATCTAAAATGTTGACTGGGGATATAAGGTACTACCATGTAAAATTTTATTTAAATCGGTCCAACAGTTTCGGAGATTAGCCCGTACCAACAGTCAAACAGACAAGCAGACAGAGAAACGAAAAATTTGAAAAAATCTGGATTTGTTCTATTTCTCTTCTTACATCCCCCTGACTCAGTCTTTAGCATTTTTTTTCTACATCGCAGCGCGCATCATGAGAGAGTATCCACGACAATTATATACATATTACATATTATATATATATATATATATATATATATATATATATATATATATATATATATATAAAAGTAGACGATTTGAATACAGTTGGTTGATTCATAACAACAAATTGTATAGATTATTTCTTCAAAATGTATGTAACTTGACCGTAATATGTGCTTATATGTATAACTTAACGTACTCGAGATCCGCTTCACATCTTCAAACCTGAAAAAAAAAAAATTGCGCTGTGTAAGAGATATTTAAAAAAGAATCATAGTAAGAAATCAGAATAATAAAAAGAATTTTATTTTATCGTATATAGCAATGCTTGAAGAACAGCAGTACCTAATACAACGATTTGATGAGATTTTATCGACCGAAGGACCAATTAACAGTTATTGACTCATTTGCCTTACTGTTGGAATGGTACTTACTGTTTAGTTCTTCCCATAATCCCTGATGCTTTGCTCCCCTCGATTGAGCCATTTTCCTCAAAAGGAGGGACGTTTGTCTCGTAACAGATTTAAACACGTCTTCATCGTATCTCAGTGCAACTTTCTATTTCGACGTTTTATATTCAAGGTAAGTGATATAAAAAGTAAATTTGAATAGAAATTGATTCATAACATTGGAAAAGGGAAAGGAGTAGTGGGTAAATAAACTGTATATATAAATACAATATACATACCATATACATACATAGTATTACAATACTAATATATCAAAAAATGATAAAATGTTTAAATATTTTGATTTTATAGGTAATATCTAAATTTATTGACAGGATATGATTCTAAAGTCTATTATTTTCAGTTGAGAGTAAACCATTATGATTGTGTAGAGGTATAAGAGTTAGTTGTAGTATGTGAAGTCCTAGTAAAATGTGCTTTGACATACATAATAATGTTATTTAAATCCTTAGTTTAGTAACGAGCAAGAGATACGTGTCATAAATCATGACATGTTTACACATCTAGCAATACCAGGCTACGTAGTTTGTATAAAAATTACGAGTACTATCGTAAAATGTGGGTTGAGCGATTAAGGTTGTAGAGATAATAATTATGTTTATTTTTCATAATATGTTCTCAATTTTTTCGGTACAAGTTTTTTTATGATTTTATTAGCTGCTCTTATATTTTTTTTAATATACCAAGTAAATATACAATATAAAATGTTCTACGTCAGGTAATATTAATTTTGAAACAAATACTGGTTTTACTAAAACCCTATGCGAATTCAATACACTCATTCGTTGCTTCGATGTTAAATAGGAAGTGATTTATCGATTTAACGCTGCCCTCTTTGATTGGTTCTTATCAGTCAGTGACTACGGCGCTGTTAACGGCTAGACGGATGGCACAATATTCGTTAAATACAATAATACAATTGTTTATCTAACGTAGAGATAAAAAAGAGGGACCGTTCTTAATTCAACTTTTATTTGGGCGTAAGAGCAATAAATATAAAAGTGCACTTAACGACAATTTTTATTAATTGATTAAATTGTAGGTACAAACTACAAAGTTATGTCTAGAGTATATTATTTTGAATTTACTCTTAGATGTTGCCTTGCTATGACGATTTTACGAGTACTTGGAAGAAGTGATCATTGAACTATGTGAATAGATTTATGTCTTTATACATTCCAATTTAAATTAATGCACACTTTCTTTTTACTTTCTTTTAAATTTAAATATGACAGCTATGATAGTTAACTAAGATATATTATATACATATTTAACCGACTTCATTTTATTTTCGATTATTATCATAGCATCTTACTATAATTATGATGCTGCAAAGTGCCTCTGTGATTAAGCTATTAAAAGAAAAGTTTTGATAATACAGTTCCGTTTAATCTTTACAATGATCGGTTAATTTCTCTCATTTTGTTTTTTATTTACGTGTTCCATTTAAACTTATTTAAAACATTTGTTTATAAATCGTCTAGGCTTAATTACAGTAGCCGCTTCATGCGTTGATAAATATTTTGATGTTTTCACAACATTCCTGGTTAAATACAACGGTATAAATGGTTGTTGTGTTAGATATCGCGAAATTCGTAATAATGTACTTCATACTGAGTACTGACATACTTAGATAAATATTTTAAGATAAATAAGATAGATAAAATATAATTATAGAGCTAAGTAAATATGTAATGTGTATATATTCAAGTATACACCTATTATGTTATAATATACACTATTCTGCGATTACAATAGAAACTTGACCACGGCTACCTACGAGTCGAAATTTGGTGGCTTTCTCATTTAGTATTAAATCAACATACGAGTATATTGTAAATGTAACCCATTGCGATGAATAATTATACAGAATTTAATATAAATGGACTATTAATAATAATAAGACTATGCCCCATAATTGTCGCATTTGAGATAGATACCTATCACCAAAAAAAAAAATACTGTGTAAATATGACCTCACTCGGTCAAGATTTAGATATAACAACGATTCAATGCATTAAAATAAAAGCTATCACCAAAAAAAAAAAATACTGTGTAAATATGACCTCACTCGGTCAAGATTTAGATATAACAACGATTCAATGCATTAAAATAAAAGCTATGTTAAGAATCAGTACATACATATTTAAATTTATTACTAGAAAAAAAAACAAATCTATCCCACGGGAACCATGGATTTTTCTGGGGTAAAAAGTAGCTTATGTGCTATTCTAATGTATCAGCTATATTATTGAAAAGTTTCATTAAAATCTATTCAGTAGTTTTTGCGTGAAAGAGTAATAAACATCCATATCTCTAGATCGAGATATGTAGACATCCAGACATCCATACATCCTCACAAACTTTCGCATTTATAATATTAGTAGGATTTTCGTGTGTACGCTCTTACTCTAAAATAGGAAAACTATGAAGTGAAGTAGTTTATGATATCGAAAACAATGAGTAAGTACTACGAGGAACCTTGATTGCATCAGTGTTTACATCGTTTAACAACTTGTTACGCTATTTGTTTGTTCATTGAAGAGATTCGTCTAATATTGTTTTTAAAGAGCCGTAAAACTTACTTTATAATCAATTGTATTTATTATTCGTACCAGTCTCTACATTTTTGTCATATATTTTTTGTGCTTTACATCTTTGTTATATAATGGAGAGACGCTAATAGCTAAAATGCTTAATGTTCTAAAAACAAAGGCTTGTTACAAAATATTGTATGTTAAAGTAAAGTAAATAAATAAAGAGTTATTTATTTTTCATATAAAAATTTTAAATTTTTTAAAAGCATTTTGTCAACGGATATGTTAATATCGTTGTGTGATGTTAGTATCGTTTTCTATAGAAATTATGTCATATAATATGGAGAACTGAGAATTTTATAATCGAATATAGAATGTAGGTATAAAATAGGCACATAGATACATTTATTTATATTTTTCTTTTTCTCTCTTAACCAAAAACGTACTTTTTATCACTAGTGGCGTATTTATTTTTATGTATACTACTGTTTTAAAATAAAAATTGATAATGTTGATGTTTTGTAGTTGTTGTTTCTTATCACTTTGTACATTTTTTGCCGTGACTTGTAATCAAAACACAATGATTCATAGTACGTATTGAAATAATAACATCGTAATGGCATCACGGTCATCTTAGCATAATATAACAATATATACATAATGATGACAATGTGACAATATTTATTAAATTATAATAGATATAATATTCAAAGCAAACTTGTTTGAACCCCTTAAATTGGTCTTAGGGGGCATCCATTAATTACGTGTTTAGGGGGCTTTGTTCACTGTCGGCTGGTTCGTGCATGTTTCCGCCGTGCACTTCTCACAAATGACAGTGCGGTCCAAGCCCGCTTTTCGGCACCCACATGCTCTTCCACAGCCAGTTCGGCATAGAAAACACCGTTGGGCTGCCGCTTCACCTGCCGAGCGTCGGCATTTCTACATTGAACGTCCTATAGCTCAAAAAGTATGGACATAAGAAAAAAAAGTTTTAAACAAAAGTCCTAGAGAATAAATGGATCTCTAAAAAAGAATAGATGCATATTATTGGTTAAACCATTATTTTAAGAGTTATCGGCCGAGATAGCATAACGGGTTCATGAAATGGGTCATAAATCGTAAACGGTAAGTATTGCAAAAAAAATCTGTAGGCAACCAAAAGATGCGAAATTTTATTTTCTACAAAAATAGTCCCAATAACTTTTGCCCTAAAGTGCATAGTTTCTGAGATATCAGCCAAAAACCTTTTTTTAAGATGGCGCCTGAAGCTCCACCTGAATCTGTCAGCATTTTGTGATTTTACACTCAGTAAGTGATCTTAAACTTTATAAAAATAAAAAATTGGATCGGAAATTTAGTGCACAGTTAAATTCTGTTTTTACTACAAATCAGTTTCATATAATACGGAAGCTCTTAGTTTTAATTGATGTACATGTCTAGACGTAGGTGTAGCCTTCGAAGCATGAATCAGCTAATTAATATAATGACTAATGTGGACCTTATACGGAGGTTTCTTTACAGAGTACTGATGATGTATATACAGTTGTATGTATGTATGTAACCATTGACATTACTTGATTTACTTCCTATAACGATTTGAAATATTACTTCTAAGACATAAGTCTTTACCGTTTTTATAAAGTTTAGAAATTAATTTATATATTGAGTAATCTCATTTCCGAAAACTCTAAATTCGCTTACTCTACCTAATTTTGGGCATATTAATACGCACATATAAGATGAAACCTAAATCTAAATTTTAAGTAATTGTTTTTCAATAAACATGAAACGAACATAAAGTCCTTGACACGTTTGTAGAATCGGTGTCTTCCGGCACGCGTCATGGGGGGTTCAACATCTCCATTATCTAGCTGTTGATTGATAACAGACTTCCGTGTGCTCCATGGGTGTGCGTCCCACTTGCAATACCCATCGAAAAAAAGTTCCAATCGCCTAAATACTTCCAAGAATATGTTATATCGAATTTCTAACATTCTTCAAATCTAACAACATGTTATAGTTAAAATCATTCAGACACTATATTAAGTTTCTATTTAATAAACGCCCCAAGCGGGTATGTTGAGTCACTCGGCCGCACAGAAACGCTGTATTGTTTCCCTCCATCACAGCCGTGAAACCTGGACGGCCTTTTGTCGACTTCCCATTGTTTAACCTACACAAACAAAGACAAGCTTTTTCACCATTAAACAAATTCCAGACGTTTTAACTTGCTTGTTGATTTTGTTTTACAAGAATACTCGCATCCTCAGATGTCGTACTAGTGATGCCCCTAATGCTGTTTTAATAGATTCTCATGTTCAGCCGGCGTAGCTTCAATTATAATTTGTTACCCACCGGCTGTTGCGCAAGTCTTGTTGTGACGTTCAAAGTTCGGTGCACTTGTACTGTTTTGTTTATTGATATCGTACGCACGGCCTTTTGTTATTTCCTCCTAATTTACTTACTGCGGTCGCCGTCGGTATAACAAAAAGCAATGCGTGAGGTACATACAAATACATATTATTTAAAAGATGAAGGAAGTTGTTTTATTTTATTAAGTTAATTCACGTGAGGTAGACGAATATCTAAATTTGTTTTTTTTTGTTTTTTATAATAATCTCATCAGGTCTTTATATTAGAATAAATTATATTAAATAATAATTCTTTGCATCTAGATTCGATACTATCATAAATTTGCACATATTTATGAAAAAAAGTTACACTTACATCTTTGTTTCACAATAACTAGGAATCAGTAAAGAACTGAATTATTTGCAATCGTAATAATACTCTCGGTATGTGCATGATAGCTGCAGGCTATTACGATTATTATCACCGCTTATTGGCGTCATAACTTACACTTCGCACTTGAATTATATGGCTTTGAATAATTTATTGGCGGTTTGCAATGAATTATTTATCCTATTCTATTAATACTAGTTTTGCTCGCGACTGGCTGATAAAACCAGTGGTTCAACGAACTTATGTTACGCTTTAATCGTGACATGCGTTCGGCAAATCAGCCACTCTCATATATTTTGAAATTTAATGTGCACTGCCAAGAATAATGTCAAATATTTTATGTTTAGCGATTATTAATTTACGAGCTTTTCTTTTTAATGTCACAATCGTTTATTTGATATTTGTTGTTCACATAAATTTTATAAAGAATATTTTATGTGCTAACTACGTTCTCGACTCGATTCGACTAAATTATATGACAAAAATAATGACACAAAACAAGCTTTCATTCAGAATTAATGTATCATATTCCAAAGCCAAATAATCACTCACGATTACGAGTGTTGTCAACAGTTACACAATAAGGCCAAAGTTCTTTAAACCACTTAAAGTTCAGTTAAACATGGTGATGACGTGTACCTTAACACACTGTATAATGAGTCACGCGTCTGCTTCTGACGTATCGTCAGTTCGTTTGTTTAAGCGAGTGTGACCTGGATTGTTAACGGGTTAACGACTGGCCCTGACTCCCCCAGCCTCCTGGGAAAGGTTGTAAGCACGATTCCCTAAGTTATTACGCTACTAGCGTCCCCAGTCTGCTCTAGCTTTTGAAATGAATTAATATTGAATATATGAAATAACTAGCGATTCGCCCTCGCTTCGCTCAGGTTCGTTCCTAGGTACGTTTTGACGCTTAGTACGGAATAGATATTAATTTCAATTTTTTTTTTCGTGAATTTTATTCGATATTTTAATAGATATTCTGATATTCGGGGCGGAGAAAAATCTAACAAATTTTTGACTTTATTTTATATATTAATTTTTATTTTACCGAGACGCCTAAATATCAGACCATATACAGTGAAAATTTTACACAAGTTCAAATAGGTCTCAATTATTTCATCTAATTTTACTACTTTGCTCTAGTAAAAACGTCAGTTTCTAAATTAATAAAGCGATCAACTAATATCATAAAAATATAAAGGTTGAAATAAGGCACTGTTGTCTACCTGCTAACAACTGGGAATCTAACTTGACCTTTTGAAAAATCGATACTTATCGGTCTGGCTATTAAATAAAAGCTACTTATAATCAGTCAAATCAACTATGTTACATTGAACATTATTACGATTTTTATTTTTATCGGCTGTGGATAGAACACGCACTTATAAAGGCGAAATAATCGGATAATGGTTACTCATTTATATGAGATTTTCTTAAACAAACTTATGCAAAACAAGTTTATACAAATATAACAAAAGACGATTTTCTGACTTGTTGGTCTAATGGTTAGCATGTGCAGCTGAAGATCTGGAGGTCTTGGGTTTGAGTCCCAAATCGGGTCAAATAATGGCATTTGTAATGGGATTTTTGGTCAAAAAAATGTCAGTGGCGTAAAGTTGACGATGTTCCATCTTTATGCCTCGAAGAGCACGTGAATATGTCAGTTTAAGTCAGCTCAAGAGGACGTTATTGTCAAAAACAAATACATCGTATTTAAAAATTAAATCTCAAATAACAGTTAATTTCTTACCTAACTTAAATACCATTCATCAGATCAACGGTCGTTAAGATTATCTCTATTACACAAACCGCGAGTATAATCCCAAAACTTGGACCAGTGAAATTATCACGGGATATCGTCGACCTATTTCTGCGGAGACAGGCCACGACCGAAATCATGGTGAAAAGGTAAAACTTTACGCAGTCCTACTTACTCGAAAATACTTGTGCAAACGATTTTATCATGCTGAATGTCTTTATTTTGTTACGCGATGTTTATATACATTTTTGTCAACTGGGACAAACTTAAGTTATGCTTAAACTAATAAATAATATCGATTTAATGAAGCGTGGGCTCTGCTATGCGTATTTAAAAAAAAAAACATTTGTTTTCTATTACCTATATAAAAATATACATAAAATGAATAAAATTTATTTTCTAATTGAAAAGTTTGATTGGAAACAGCTAATACTAAACTCCATCTATTTCCTGAAGCAATTATAGAACTCCGTGAACTTCGGAGACAAAAATAATTTTTGGCCGTGACCTATATTAAACATAGCAGGGAAAGTATCGCAAAACGGGTGCCCATTTATATCAAAGCCATGATGCGACAAAAAATTAAGAACGAAATATTAACTTTATTAGTGTTTTTCGTGCTTGTACTTTTTCGTTATAATGTAATGTTAAATCTCGCATGTATGTGGATACACGGAAGCTGCTTCGTATGGTTTATACAATATAATGATGTGTCAAATATACAAGACATATTATATTTTTTATTTCGTTAGTCGTTGAGTTTAATTAAAAGGTCTCATTTTGTCACATATTTATATACGTAAAATAATAAAACTAATGAAATCAAAATATACTTTATTCAAATATACTTTTACAAGCGCTTTTGATCCGTCATTTTTACATTTTAAATTTAAATTAAATGTCAGTGTAGTCAGTCCGTGAGGAATCTACCACCGATAGTATTATAATGCTAATATCTATTTTACACGTGCCAATTGAGTGGAATCTAATAGTTTACATTATAAAACAGAAGAGATATAACACTCATCTATGCATATAATAAAATTGTAAATGAATCGAATCTGTACATTAAATATTTTTTGCAAAATCTTATTGAAATAGTCATTATTATCGATACAGAGGTCGAGTCCATAGTTTTTTTAGAATTTTTGTCTGTCTGTCTGTCTTTTACCGCATCGCGCAAAAACCACTTTAGAGATTTTGATGAAATTTGGTATGATGATAGCTGGTTATCCGGGTCAACATAAAGGATCCTTTTTACTGCGAGAAGAAATCTCATCTCTGAGAATTCTATAGTAAACGTTAAAACGTAAGTAGGGACGAATCCGAGAGGAGCGAGGGTGAGTGGCTAGTATAATAATAATACACTTTCTTATCTGTTAAAAATCAATGACGCCGACGTAATCAAACATTATCATTTCGGTATCGTTAAAACCCTGATTACAAGCTACAACCCTTTTCAACTTGGACAGAATGTCGTCGTCCCTTTGAACTTGATATTGGTTATTAAAATGTCCACAATTTTGTATGTGATTAAAATATTTACCTTTAGCTCTCTTTTGTGACAAGTAAAACGTATTTTTAAAATTCATATTTTATTACTAAATAATAGATTTTTTTGTCGTAAAAATTATATTTCATACAATTTCTAAAAAAATATACATATATGATTATTGTAATATTTTCCAACATTCACTAATTAGTCATATGAATTTAAACCCATATACTAGTGTTTGTATATAATTAAACATATTCATGCGATTTCTGTTCTGAAACACTGTAAGTGGTCTTATGAAATGCAATTGCTCTTGCCTCTATAACCTCGCAAGAGGAAAAGTTAGATACCTATGTAAGTAAAATACACCGCAGAGAATTTTCCACCCTTTTTATACCTTCATCATTCATTCATTTATGTTTCCGTGCTTTGCACTTTTTCTTTAACTCGACGCTAATGAGTTGCGGAACAGTTCTCTACTTTTATATTTTTTTCTGAAGTGTTAACGGCTAAAGTTTCACCTGTTAAAAGCAAGCAAAGGTAAATTGTTTGAATTATGATTGATTTGTGTAAATAATTGAAGTCATTTGACAATTTTTTAAAGGTTGCAAAATTATTCGACACTAATGTATTTATGTAATATAAAGTATAAATTTCCGCTGCAATATTCCATTTAAACGCTTGTGTAGAACTATATAACTCATTTCCTAGTATCAGTGGATGAACATTGGTTTAGAAGATAATTCAACACCGCTTTGTTTTCACAAATAGGACATAATTACTAAGTATGTATGATACCCCAGCGGGCTTAACCGCAGATTGTAATGTAAACGTCTATTGCAGAGAGCTTTAACCTAGTTTTCCATAGAAAATATAGCGCTACTAAATACGTAATATTAATTAAAGTATTCGCTATGTCTCTATACTATCAATTTTATAGCAACAACATTTTAAATTTTTGTTCATGCTTTCTTGTATCTGCTGTATTGTTAAGATTAAAAAATAATAATAATATGTTAAATATAATATGTTAGAACTAGCTATGATTGATTGATTGTGCGTATTTGTATGTAGTAAGTTAAGGATATTAGTGTTTGAATGAGCAGCTTTACGCCCAATATTCGTTGGACTAGTATTCTAAGTTAAATCATCATTATTTGCACGTCAGTTTACTTGTGACAGATTACGAAATATGCAAACACTACAGACAATTTCAGTTACCCTAATAACTTGAGGTCGAGTGTATTAGAGAGTTAAATGGATGATAGATATTATCTTAATGGATTAGGTTTAATATAGATCTAGATATGTATATGAAATAAATCATTTTACTTATTGTGTTACGTATGTATATCTATCTTTTCGAGATTATGTAACCATTACACGTATTAACAGTGTACAATACATATTGTGTAGTGATTGACGCAAAAGCTGAAATTTAATATTTATGTGAGTTATACGATCACATCGTTGCAAGTGTAGCTAATTTTAATATTAATATATCAGCTAACTATTATAATCATATTGATTAAGGGATAACTATTTTATATATTTAATATTTTTCAATAATTTTGGATATTGTAAAGTTTTTTACCAATACAATGTAACCGACATCCGGTATCGTGAAAATCACACCACTTTCTAGATGAGGTCAAAAGCAAGGATTGCTTCTTACTATTTCGAAGTGCAGACTTGTCGATGCATTACTGCATAGGTTTTTGCACTGTTCAATTGTTTCATGAAAGTTTGTAAGTAGGTACCTATTGGGTTTTTAGATACAAAGCTAAATGCAGGTCACCATGTTGGATTACTGATATCGCTACCAAAATCCATACTTCCATACTAATATTATAAATGTGAAAGTGTATTTGTTTGTTTGTCTTTCTTTTACGTCGAAACAGTGACGAATTGGCGTTCGTGTGGAAATAGTTGGAGGGCTGGAGAGTGACATAGGCTACTTTTTACCGCGGGAGATTATCTCATTCCCACGGGAAAACACGTTATAATATAATCCAAAAAAAAAAACATTATGATCAGAATTACTTGAAATTAAGTATTAATGCTTTTCAATTAAATTTAATAATTACGTGTTTTAGCATTTTTTGAAATTCACTCAAACTTTCATCCCCTATTTTACCCCCTGGTAAAATAGGGGATGAAAGTTTGTATGAAACCTATCTTTTTAGAGTTTTTTTTTATAGTTTTAGCGCGAGCTAAGCCGCGGGTTCTATTAGCACTTAATAAATACAATCAAAACAATAAATTTCACTGAAACTGAAATGTACTAGGCACATTAAAAATATAAAATTATAATTCCCATATTCGATAAAGATGTATGTACGCGAGCCCCTAGAATGATTGTTCGATTGATAAATTGGTGAGAAATATGATGTTAAATTCTTCTCAAGTGTACGTCATTTACATGTTTGATGAATCACGATGTTTATGGCCGTACGTCATTATTATGCCAAATAACTTGAATGGATGTATGAATGAATTAATTCATATTTCAGCATCAATAAATAATTTCTACGCAGTAGATACTAATATATAAATTTAACAAATAGAAATCCGTATTGTTAAATGTTATAGTTATGTTGAAACATAATCTTCCCAATTAACTTATTATAACTTTAGATAAAGGTACGAAAACATTTTGTAAATAAATACCTATGTAAAGTATATCTTAGATGTAGTATATCTTAAAAAAAATCGGGTGGGGGTGTGTCGAGGCACACCGCTATAGTTTTAACGTGAAACGTCTTTTTCAGTCAGTCTTTTAGTGTTAAGTATTGTGAATAGGTAGTGTATATAAAGTTCATTCAATTAATATTGGACAACAATTTAGTAAAAATACTATAGTACCTACTCAATCTTTGAAGATAGCAATGTAAAGAATATCATATTTATCACTAGCGACTCACCCTGGCTTCGCTCGGGTTAGTCCCTAGGTACATTTAATGGTTAGTATGAAATACAAATCTTTGAATTTCTCAGCTTTTCTGTACTAAATTATACATGTATTATACATACATATATACCTTCCTCTTGAATCACTCTATCTATTAAAAACCCGCATCAAAATCCGTTGCGTAGTTTTAAAGATCTAAGCATACATAGGGACAGACAGAGAGCGGGAAGCGACTTTGTTTTATACTGTGTAGTGATTTTTCATACAATAACAATAACCTAATGCAACCTATTTCGTTACGGCCCGCTTTTCTGACCTGATACCCGTATGTTTTGGTGGATTTTATATACGTTTTACGTCAAAAAAACATACTAGAACTTAGACAGCTTCATTGTAACTCACAGGTAAACTTCGATTACTTGGATTAATTAAAAGTAGCGTATTGAATTACAGTAAAGTATACAACATAACGGATTGTATTTTGATATTTACGAGCGAAACCATCGTCGTTGCAAGGTCGTTGGTCATGCGATTCATTTCCGCAACCAGACACCTTATGCACAACGCTGTATTTCTTACACATTTTATATTATCAGACTGCTATTGGTCGATCTTGACTCTCTATATTGCCTTTCTAATATGAGACTAGACTGTTGTTTCTAATTTATTGGATTATAAATTTATGTCCGCAAAGGGTCTTGGATTAGTTTCACTCGTAATGATTTTTTTTACTAACGCAATAAAATGGCTTTTTAGTTCACAATACGAGACGTCATGAACTAAATATAATTCTTTTCTTCTAATCATTTATCTAGAAATATTATTAAAATAATATAACTTTTTACAGAACCAAAAAATCTCAAAGGACTTAGATAACTAAAAAAAAAAATTATCAAAGTGATGAGCAATTTAAGTATATCTAAAGGCTTACTTTATGTTTTGTACATAGATATTTCAATTTTCATTGTGGTAGTTAGAATTTATAAACAACCCTTAATGTTTATAAAAAGTAATAAAGTGTGTGAAATACTTGCAGCAATAAAACATTAACGTTATGTGTTTTGACCTTAGATCAAATAGTTTCCGAGTTTATGAGTCACGTATTGCCACAACACGATAGAGTGAGTCAATATTAGAATATTTTTCATTGAGAAATAGTGCTTTAGCGTAAGCGTATTACGATACAATTATTTTGAACAAAAGAATACTAATTTTAATAATTATTAAATATTATTCTTATATTAGTACTTAAAGTAACAAGCTCTAAATACATGTATGTATAGATACTGAATAGTTAACAAGATAAATACATCATTAAGCTGTGTGTTGTATTTAATGAATATAGTCTATAACATAAGGGTGTTGATTTTTAGTTTGATAGTGAGAAATTATCAATAAGTATATTATACACTAACGAGTAACGACTCACCCTTGATTTGCTCGGATTCGTCCCTAGGTACGTTTGAACGGTTAGTATGGAACAGATAAGCTATACAGCCTATATATATATATATATATATATATATATATATATATATATATATATATATATATATATATATTGTTGGGAGTGAGCGGGAAGGAGCGATAGCCTAGTCGCATTGCGCCTATAAAAGAAGCGACAAACAGATGACAGGCCTCTTTTTCACGTCAAACGTCGGAGCGTTCACACGTTTAAGCTGTGTTGTATTTGTTAGATTTGCATTGAAGTGTTCTTATAATTATTTGTGATTGCATTAAAATAGTTCTTAGTTGTTAGTTCTTATTTTTTTTAATAAAATCCACTTCTGGTTTCTAAAATCAGAAGTGGGATAACACGCAGCCTGACCGTTTGGACTATCCATTTTGTAAATTTATTTAAGGCGCGACTCGTTAAATTTGTAACTCTTGTACCGCGCGTAATTTTGTTAAAGTAATGGGTAGATCGCGGCGTCTTCGTTCTCGTAGTCGATCACGTGATATTCGTGGACAGGAAAGACATTCCAGTGATAGTGATAGGCGTCGTTCACGGACTAGATCACGGTCGCCTTCACGCGTTATTCATAGGTCGCGTGATAGGGATAGTACTAACCGTAAACGTTCTAAGGATCAAAAGTTACAACGATCGTTAGATGCAATTCTGGCGCGACTTAATGTATTAGAACAAAATAAGGGACATGCAGATGTCGTCAATACAGATTCGGTAAATGCTCAACCTTTAGTATTAGAAAGTGAATTAAATTGTGATCAATTGAATAATAATTCTCAGTCTCGTATTGAGGAGCCTTCCGCCCTTATGTCGACACCTGTACGTGTAACTAGTGAGAACCGCGAATTATTGCAAAAGTCTATACCTAGTACTAGCAGTATACATAAAAGTAATGATTGCCATTCCACGAGCGATACTCACACGAATTGTACCTTAGTGTTAGCTGAAGCATTAAAGTCTGTAATCCCATCGCGATCTCAGTATTACGTATCTAACTTCGACCCCAGTATTCACAACATAAATTCGTGGTGCGAAGAGGTCGATCTAGCCCGGGATTCGAATGGCTGGAGCGACCGAGAATGTTTGTCACGTGTGGCTCAGTGTCTAAAAGGTGACGCTAAGGTTTGGCTAAATGAGTGGGTGACTAATGATCGGTCTTGGACAAATTTTAAGCGGGAGTTTAAACCTCTTTGCCCAAGTAAACTCGACTTTGCTAATATACTTGCCGATGTCATAAATAGCACGTCAGATAAGTTCAGCACGTATGCCGAATACGCCCGTCGATCGTTATTACGGCTTCGCATAGTCAAGGGTTTGAGCGAAGAGTTGATGACAGATATAGTAATTCGAGGTATAGCGGACGCGCAGGTTAGGGCAGCAGCGGCGAATGCCAAATTAACTGCTGATAGTTTAGTTTCGTTTTTGTCGATATATACCAAACCTAATCGCGGTAAACAAGATAATCGCGTACCGATTTTAAAACGGCGTGAGGATGCGAGTCAATCTAAGGTCAAATGTTTTAACTGCGGGCAAACTGGACATAAAAGTTATCGCTGTCAAAAAAAAACCGCGTGTTGGACAAACCGGAGGAAAAACCGCGTTTAATTTCAAATACACCAGTCTCATGTACTTATTGTAAAAAACCCGGACATGATGAAAGTAATTGTTTTGCTAAAGAACGATCGGGAAATCGTAACACACGTAATATCAATCTTTGTAATGAAGTTGATCAGTCTTTAGAAAATTCTCATAAAAATAATGACATTACTACGGCAGTAGTCCAAGGCATCCCGGTTGACGTACTAATAGATAGCGGCGCAATGAATACTTCTTTGATTTCTGATAACGTTTTAAAATACTTGTCATGCCAACCAAAGACTAGACGTTGCATACTTAAGGGCATTAGCGAAAAAGAAATAGTTTCAACTTCTTACGTTACTTTAACCATTGAGTTCCCTGAGATATCCATTGAAGCTGATTTTGTAGTTGTACCTTCCTCATGTATGTCTACACCTATCATAATTGGAACCGACATACTTAACCGCGATGGCATAACCTATGTACGTACGAAAGATAGGCAGTACCTTACATTACCTTGTACAACTAAGACGTCATTACGTCAAGTGAACGCCATTATTACAGACGACAATGTTATTACGCCTCTTAAAGGTAAACATAAAGAATTACTCATGTCTATCATTAATGACTTTTCTAACTACCTAATTTCTGGAACTGCGAGTTCTACTGTAACCACTGGTGAAATGTACATTAATTTAACAAGCCAAACACCAATAGTCTACCGCCCATATAGATTGTCTTACCAAGAAAAACTAAAGGTACGAGAAATAATTAAAGATCTTATTAGTAAAGGGATAGTGAGAGAGTCACAGTCAGAGTATTCTAGTCCTATAATTCTAGTAAAGAAAAAAGACGGCACGGATAGAATGTGTGTTGACTTTCGGGCATTAAATCAGTTCACAATTAAAGATCGCTATCCGATGCCATTGATCGACGACCATATTGATAGGTTGGGTAGTTTTAAATATTTTAGCTCATTAGACATGGCAACCGGCTTTCACCAAATAAGAATTCATGAGGCCTCAATACACAAGACTGGTTTTGTCACTCCCGAAGGCCATTATGAATTCGTTAAGATGCCATATGGTCTGACGAACTCTCCCATTGTTTACCAGCGGATAATTAATAAAACTCTAAATAGCTTTATAGAGGCGGGTAATGTCCTAATTTACGTAGATGACGTTTTGTTGATGAGCCATACTGTGGAGGAAGGCCTTAAACTCCTTAGGAAAGTGCTTCACACGCTCACAACTTCAGGTTTTTCTATTAATTTACGTAAGTGCACGTTCGTTACAACTGAAGTGGAGTATTTAGGCCGGGTGGTGAGTCAGGGTCAGGTAAGGCCAAGCCCTCGCAAAGTAGAAGCATTGGTATACAGTCGTTCGCCACAAAACGTCAAGCAAGTCCGGCAGTTCTTAGGACTCGCTGGATATTTCAGGCGGTATATAGAAGGCTTTGCAGTCAAAACCGCTTGTATAGCCAAACTCACCAAAAAAGATGAAAAGTTCGAATGGGGACCAGAACAAGAGAAGGCTCGCCAGGAGATCATCGAATGCCTGACGAGTGAACCTATCTTAGTAATATTCGATCCTAGTCTAGCCACGGAAGTACACACTGACGCGAGCAGTGCGGGGTACGGTGCTGTCCTAATGCAGTCTTCTATAAATGGTAAGAAAAGAGTCGTTGAATACTTCAGCAAGGTGACACAGCCTGCAGAGTGTAAGTATCACTCTTACGAACTGGAGACGCTGGCGGTAGTTAAGGCGCTTCAACACTTCCGACACTATTTGATTGGGTTGCAATTCAAAATATTCACAGATTGCAATGCTCTAAAGGCTACCGAGCGCAAAAAGGACCTACTACCCCGCGTGGCTCGTTGGTGGGTATACTTACAGGATTTCACCTTCTCTATCGAGTACCGAAAGGGCATAAATATGTCTCATGCTGATTATTTAAGCCGCAACCCAGCTCAAGCTCATGTATGTAATATCACAAAGCCCCGTAACTGGGCTCAGATAGCTCAAGCTGCCGATGGTGAGACTCGTGAACTGATTCAACAACTGGAATGTGGGAGCTTGGACTCTAATCGGTATGTACAACAAAATGGTCTTTTATATTATCGCTACAGTCCTGTTGGTGAGACATCTCGCCTTCTGTGCTACATACCGAAGGGGCACAGGCTAAGCCTATTAAGAGTGTTTCATGACGAGCACGAACATATAAGTGCAGAGAAGACGCTAGATCTCATTTTGAAGCATTTTTGGTTCCCCGGCTTACGAAAATTTGTGAATAAGTATATCTCTCACTGTCTCATATGTATCTCGAAGAAAAGAGTACCCCGAGCACCACATCAAAACATCACATCGTGGGAAAAACCTGAAGTACCATTCGACACAGTGCACGTAGATGCTCTGGGCCCACTACCGGAATCCAGAGGCTACAAATTCATCCTCATTATGGTAGACAGCTTTACCAAGTACTGTCTTCTTTACCCGATCTATCGTCAGGATACTAGCGAGCTTAAGCGGGCCATGACAAACGCGATCTCCTTGTTTGGTGTGCCCAGACTATTGGTGACGGACCGTGGGCGTATGTTTGAATCTGGTGAGTTTGTCAATTGGATTCAAGGATTAGGGTCAGAGCTGCACCACATCACACCTGGGATGCATCAGTCTAATGGGCAAGTAGAGCGCTATATGAGAACTGTCCTTAACATGGTAAGGATTGAAGTCAATCATAGGAGTGCTGAATGGTCTGAAACTGTGTGGAAGCTACAACTCGTGCTGAATGTTACAAGACAGAAGACTACACAGTTCTCCGCTTTAAATCTTTTAATTGGTACTGATGCAACAACGCCCGTTATCCGCTCTCTAATCCGCGATATAGCAGTCAACGGATCACCACCAAACCATGAAGCTTGGCGCGAGATTTGTAGAAGCAGAGCTACCGAGTTGCTGAAACAAAATCAAGTTCAGCAAAATCTGCGTGTCAATCAGAATAGACATCATCCTCGTGTGTTTAAGGTCGATGACCTTGTCTTTGTCATTAAATATTCTCAGTCCGTAGGAAAGCTAGACCCAGGAATGCGCGGTCCATACCGAGTTATTAAGGTCCTGCCAAGCGGACGCTACGAACTCAAGTTACTCAGTGGAGCCTATGGAAAAACGAGCCAGGCTGCGGCTCAGTATATGGTACCCTGGCGAGGGGAGTGGTGTCCTGAAACATGTACAGCGTTCTTTGAAAGTGAGTGTTTGCACATATTTATGTTGTGTAGCTGGTTAAGTCTGATGTTTATCTACTTGACTGTGTTACTCGTGTTGGCCTGATGTAGTTGTTACTGTGTCCGTGTCGATAAACGATCCGATGTAGTTGTTACTGGATCTGTGCTGATAGATGATCCGATGTAGATGTTACTGGATCAATATCATTAGAGACCCGATGTAGTTGTTACTGGGTTAGTGTTGTGTAATGATCCGATGTAGATGTTACTGGATCAATATCATTAGAGACCCGATGTAGTTGTTACTGGGTTAGTGTTGTGTAATGGTCCGATGTAGATGCTACTGGATCACTTAACTGAGACATTGAGGCAAGTTAATTCTATAAGGCCTGTGGCAGTGCGTACAGGAACTTGTCCTCGCAGTAAAAGGTTCCTGAAACGCACACAACGGTGATTCCGACCCTGTATGGTTGTTTGTAAGCAAGACGTTTCTGTAGATGGTGATCTATAGTTGAGGATGGATGAATTGTCGAATTGCCGTTTTTGTGAGATAGAAATGAATGGGACGTGTGAATTAGGTGATTGAGAGATGAATGCTTGAGTTGTCTATAAAAGTTGACTTTCAAGTGTTATATTTGTGTTATCGCTTCCAGATGAATCTGATGACGAAGTAGACGGTGAACGTGTTGCGCTACCTATACCAGGGTCCAGCAACAGACCAGATGCGGTCGAGGACGACGCCCAGTCAGGAGAGGCCGTGTTGGGAGTGAGCGGGAAGGAGCGATAGCCTAGTCGCATTGCGCCTATAAAAGAAGCGACAAACAGATGACAGGCCTCTTTTTCACGTCAAACGTCGGAGCGTTCACACGTTTAAGCTGTGTTGTATTTGTTAGATTTGCATTGAAGTGTTCTTATAATTATTTGTGATTGCATTAAAATAGTTCTTAGTTGTTAGTTCTTATTTTTTTTAATAAAATCCACTTCTGGTTTCTAAAAATATATATATTCTTCCGCAATAAACAAGTTATCTAATGCAAAAAGAACTTTTCAAATTAGATTAGTAGTTCCTGAGATTAGTGCGTTCAAACAAACTTTGACTCTTTATGATATTAAGTATAGACTAGCGGCTTACCCTCGCTTCGCTCGACTTCGTCCCTAGCAAGTTTTAATGGTTAGTATGGAATAGGTAGATTATATTTTATATGACTACTCCGCTCCTTTGGATAGTAGCATGATGATATAAATAAACTTATAGCCTTCCTCAATAAACGGGCTATCATGCAAAAAGAATTTTTCAAATCGGGTTAGTAGTTCTTGGGATTAGTGCATTCAAACAAACAAACTCTGCCTCTTTGTAATATTAGTATAGAATATAGATAGAGAATATATATTAGTATAGACCTATAAATTATTTCTGATCCAAAAGAAAATAATAAATTTTGTATAATAGTATTTTTTTTGTATATTAGTACACTAAACAAGTTTTAAGTAAATTTGTAGCCTTCGATGTTGGGAATGCGACTATACTGAAGTAGTCAAAATATATTTTTAAAATAAATCATTACTTTTAGCATGTTTTTGATCCTTATTAATAAACTAGCAGCTCACTCCTGCTTCGCTCGGGTTCGTCCCTAGGTATGTTTTAAGGATTAGTATGGAATAGATAAACTATAATATTTATTAATATAACCGCTCTGCTCCTTTGCCTTCCTCAATAAACGGGATATCTAATGCAAAAAAAAAATCTCATCGGATTAGTAGTTCTTGAAATTAGCGCGTTTAAATAAATAAACTCTGTCTCTTTATAATATTAGAAGAATAGATTTAAAAGAAATCCTCCGAAGTAACAGCTGGTTTTACTGGCGATTGAAATTAATTCGTTAAATATGACACGGGGAAGCTAATATTCATCAGTTGCAATGATAAAATCTTTTCCGGGATTGGAAGCGGCTTGAATATAAGGAAACAATGCAATCTATCTAATTGCATCTCGATTCTCGACAGAACGGAACTGGTATTATTGGCACGCATACATACACACCCATTGTTCTCCCACACCGTAAGATCGTCTTATCGCGTCCACTGTGCACGTGTCTCGGCACGATTCGACTGTAATCTCATAATCCCACCCGGAAAATATCCATGAGCTATTGTTTTTTAACCATATTTACTCGAAAAATGTTTGCACAAATTATCGCTTGTGTTGACACTGTGATATTTTAATAAAGCAATCTGATTCCCACTAGTCCATTGGGAGCGGCAGATTACTCGTGTTCGCGATACCTAATTAACGTGATGCGGAGAGAGAATTATATCAGGTAAATAAGACCTCTTTTCAATCGGGTTACGAATTACGATTGCAGCTGGCAGCGTCAGTTGTGTTCATGATATCCGTTGTGCTCCAGAAAATCGGTTGTCCAACGGCAAACGTGTGACACTTGGGGACAAAAGATAAGCTGCGCAATTTGTCTCGAATTGTGTTTTGAAATTCGTAGACAGCCTGAATTCACTTGAATTTACTTTGAGGTTTTCATTTGTTTCTCTTTGCCAAAAGTGTATCTGACTTTGATTAAAAATGTGCATTTAGATATAGGTATAAGTTTAACATTTAGTATAGATTTCTCAAAGATGAGATATTTACCCGCAGTAAAAATTATCATATATGTTGACCCGGATAACTAGCTATCATCGTACCAAATTTCATCAAAATCTGTTTAGTGGTTTTCTCGTGATGCGTTCCCAGACAGACAGACAAAAAATCCAAAAACTATAGATTCGGCCTCTGTATCGATATTCGATAGTAATGACTATTTCAATAAAATTTTCCAAAAAATATTTAATGTACAGATTCGACTCAGTCAGAATTTTATTATATGTATAGATGAGTATTATTTCTCTTTTGTTTTATAATGTAAACTATTTTATTAAAATATGGCAGTAGTTTAGATATTTAAATAAGTAGTAGAAATATTTTTATATCTATGACAGAACAATGGACGTTGATGATAGTACGCCATTCAAATAGATCTATGCCCACAACGATATGCATTTGATGGGTTTTATTGTCAGAGATATGTCTGGATTTTATAGGTGCTTCCTCTAACTTTGTGCACAATGGAAAGGTCTATTATTCCTTAAGTGCTTTGTGCCATCTTAAATCTTAAAATAACTTGGATCATTTCATAAAAACGAAAACTAAAATATAATTAACATTCATAACTAATATCTAAATTAAAAGGTACATTGACTTCAATATACTTTTAAAAGTAAATATTTCGCCCTTATTCATGGAAGGTTTGTTTTTTATCTTGAATCCAAACTTAAAATCGGTAGAAAAGTAAAAAGTAAATGTGTAAAAATTATATTATGTATAGATAAAAAGTTCGCATGATATAAAAATAACTAAAAATATTTGTTACAGCAACAAAAGACGAATCAGAAGTTGAAGGGGAGTGTCGAGGTCGGCAAAACGGTGGCGGTGGCGCGCGCGGCAAACTACCCTACAACGGATACTCTGAAGAGTGTCTCGACCGACTAGAGCCCAACGGCAACATACCTAACGATAAGGAATCCCATTATGGTGAGAGCACTTATAACTGCTGAAGTTCTTATGGGAAGTGGAAATAAAAGTTTGCAATCATACATTAAACTGCCCAACTTTTTGTTTCCGCTTTGTCGGGATAAAATATATTTCTACATAACTATTGTTTTGCTATATAGTGAGTGTATTTGTATTTCTTTACCGGTTAGTATTTATAAAGTTAAATACAAGAAACAAGATCAAAAGTTTGCCACTAGATAACAAAGAATTATCCGCGTCACGCGGAAAATTTCCATTGTTTGGAGTTTAGTTGATTTTAGTGTTCAAAAATTAACAATATATGTATAATATCATTAAAACCTACATGAGTTTTAAGATATTTTTTTAACATTATAAATGCATGTTTGTTTGTAGTCCTTCCAACAACAACAGATTGACATGATTTTTTTCCTAAGGTCGCGGCGCTACCACTTTGCATCTCATTACATTAAGTGATATCCGTAAAATGTAAATGTTAGTCAATTGAAAAAAATACCTTTCGTACTATAAGGTCGGCATAACGAGTTTAAGTACTTTGTCATGCATAACTCTAACAAGCGAACTGTCTACCACAACATGTGTGATATTAAACACCCCGACCTTCGTACTTACTAACCGCAGAACGTTGATAAACTTAGTTATGATGTATCGCAGGCTCCACACATAATTCCTTAAATAACTCTGTGTTGCAATCTAAACCTTTTGCCAGGAAAATTGCAAAGGAGAATCCCACAAGTATTCGAAACGGTAGTGTCATTAAGATAGACTCGCTGAGAGCTGTATCGAGAATGTACAATTATTATTTCTAGGAAACGTCGTTCAATAAGTAAAATATATTGTTTCTCTTTTATATAATTACGACAATAATGACTGAATATTTATTTATATATAACTTCCTCGTATTTGTTAGAAAGCTTCCTGTTTTTCTATTGACTCTGTTTATTGACCAATATTGTATCAAAGTATTTACGTAAATTTAAAATTTAACATTAAATTTCTAACGTTTAATTTGAAATCTTTAACAACAATTTTTAATCTATGTTCATAAAATTCCTTACAAATAGCATTGGGTTCTGTAAGATTTAATTCGATAGCAATACGGTACTCGTAAACTTGGTGCTCCATTATATTGATGATTTTAACTGAGCTTGTTATTGCAAAGCATAATAATTGCCCATCAATAAAGTAATTGTTATTGGCTAACCAGTAAAATACGTTCGTAGCATCAAGTATTGTATTGTAATGTATTATATTATTTAGTATTAACACCTTTGCTTATTTATGTAACATCTTTTTATGGGATTAGTGGATCTAAAAACTAGCTTAAATAGCTTATTAGAAAGATGTTATTGTATTTTGTGTATACCTACTCATGAAATATTAAAAAGAAAATCAAAGACTACCCAGCCATATCAACATGATACTCCCGCAACAAGACAAGCAAAAAACTATATATAACGGGGACAATTGTCACTTAATTATACATGAAAATATAATAAAGTCCTCCCGACCGACCCACGGTGACCAATATCACTTAGACTAGCCAGCCAGATGTACAGCAGATATTATAGTGCACTAGTAGGTATGCGCGTAAACACAAGTGCACTCAGTTTTCCTGTCGCTCTCTTGTTCTGAAGGGATGATAATTCAACACGAGCGGTGAGGAGCAGGACCGAGGGCTTTACATGCACTATCCGAGGCACAGGGATGAGATATCTCCAAATTCCTAACTTTGGGCTGGTACTGAGAATTTATTGAGAGAAAAACCTCAATAGCTAGACTTGACTCGAACCTAGGACCTCCGGATCTGCAGCCGTACATGCTAGCCACTAGGTCGACGAGGCAGAAATATACAATATAATATATGTGTAATTAGTTAACTTTTCCATGGTTAGAGTAGTTTCTCATAGCCAATTAATCCTATATAGTAGTAGGTAGTATTTTATCCTGGAACGCAAACGTAATGCAGCACTGTAAGCTCTTGCCTAACTAATTAGAAGGCTTCAGTGAAATCCATTACGTAGTGCAGAAAGTCTGTCAATGGTGGCGTAATCAGTTCCTTTGCTATCTTATCTTCTAGATTTAGAGCGTACTAATATTACAAGTATTATGATTGGTCGTTATATCTTTGAGAGATACAGGCAAAGGAAACAATGTTATATTAATATTATGCAATATAGTTAAGCGATGTCAATACTTAGTCAATAGTGTTTAGTTAATTGCTTCAATTGTTATCAAATGTGAGCAAACATACTGCTAGATCGAGATTTGCATGTTGGATGATCGTTATCGACGTAACAGGCATAAATGTATCTGACACTCCAATATTAAACTATTAATATATTGATAATTATATTATCACGGCGTAAGTTTATCATGACGTAATATTTTACCATTAGATGGAAGATAAAACTTATAACGTATACTGACTTTTAGGTAAAAGAACAAAAAAAATTAATTAAATTACACCAAAAGAAGGAATAAACCACGATATGGGAGGACCAGGATGTGAGAACAAAATGAAAAATATGTACAGACAATAGTTATATGATATTCACACAATATATTTTTACTAGTGATCGCCGTGTGGTTAAAAAATAAACTATAATTTATTAAGTTATATATTTATTATCTTGGGTATATTGCAACATTAATCTATTCACAATTTGACCACAGACTTTAACAATAATCAAAAGAATATATACATACATATGCGTGTGTTTGTGTCAAATACATGATAGTGTGTGTAATGTTTATTTTTTATTGATTTAATGTATTTTTTATGCATATTTTAAAAAAATATTAGCATTCTGCACTCCTCTATGTAAACTATAAGTGTGGGAAATTTTACTCCGTCCGCGCAATTTTTGTAAAAAAGGGTTCAAAGTTTTCTCTTCACGTATTAATATATTTATAGATAACTTACTAAACTAGTCACTGTATAGTGGAAGAATTGTGCGAATCGGATAGTCAATCCACTGCAGGTGTATTAAAATACTATTTGGGTAAATAAGTCCCACAGCTGATATTCAATTCAATTTGTTTGTTTTGTCAGCTGATATTCAGTCACATCCAATTATGACGCTAGTGACTTGTAATAACATGATGATTACATTAAATTATAAAAACAAAATAACGATATACCATTTAAATGGGATTTAAAATGGAAATGTTAGACAAGATATTTAATTGTTTATATGAACTTGTGTATACAAACAATGCAGCGACCACGCTGTCTTTGCTTACACCAGCTATGGGCTTGACACATGTAAATAAACCGTCTATATAAATATTTATACACCATCGTAAAGCTCGGCGAGAGTTGAATTTTAAAACTACTTCAGTTTTTAATCGGATTGTCGGTTCTTAGCAGTTGGCGGTAACAGCTCTTAGTTCTTCTGAGTTCTTTTTTGTTCGTTAACAAAGGAGTTGAAAGTAAAGCTTTGATGAAATCCACACTTCATAAAGATGTTTGTCATATATGTATGATTATGCTTATATTTTTTGCGATAAATGAAGTCAAAATAAGAGTTCAGAGAAAAGTAGAAAGGGTAGTTGTATATAAAATAGAAATATGCTTATATTCAACAACTAGCGGCTCACCCTCGCTTCGCTTGGATTTGCTTCTAGACAACAAAAACAAATCTATCCCATATTTCCGGGACTGGAACCGTACAATTTTCTGGGATAAAAAGTAGCCTACTTGTTATTCTGATGTATGAACTATATTATTGTAAAGTTTCATTAAAATCCAATCAGTAGTTTTTGTGTACTAAGCTGTATAAGTTACTACAGTTTTTTAGCTATCCCACGCGAACTCTTTATTTTCCGGGATCAAAAGTATCTAAGATACCGGGAATATAAGGTACCATCATACAAAATTTCATTTAAATCGGTCCAACAGTTTCGGAGATTAGCCCGTACAAACAGATAAATAGACAAAGGAACATAAACATTGACAAAAATCTGTATTTGTTCTATTTCTCTTCTTACATCCTCCTGACTAGGTTTTTAGTTTTTTTTTTCTATGTACAGACATTCGACCTCTACAATTTTATTATATGTATATAGATTAATACAATGCCCGATTTTATCTACTGATCAAGATTTAAAAAAGAAGAATTATTGTAGTTAAATTTGTTTATTTTAAATATACTTATAGAAAATATCTAAGTCCGATTAAAAACATACAACACTCTAATAGTCTAATATTATATTATCATTTAAATAGTCTTATAATTTAAACCTTGTTCAACGCTTCTGAGATAAACATTTCACTAAGTGTCTTAGATCTGTTACGTAGGAACTACTAAGTTAATCAATACAAGTAAAATTGTGGGCCATTGCGAAATGCATAGCATAAACACTCTCCATATTCAAAGAGTAATTATGATATTACTTGCGATGTATTTGATCAGTACATTTATCAAGGCTTATTTGATAATACTGTATAAAGAATAACTAAAATAATCTTTCTATCCGATGCCGGATTACGCCCAACGGACTCTTCACGGTTTTGATTCCAAATTTCGATTTTGGTATAAAATACATATATGTAATATAATTTACGGTATTAAAATATAAAAACCATAATCTCATTGTATTCGTTACTATAAATAGCTTTTTTTTCTCCAATCAATATTTTATTTTCCTTGCCATTGTGCATATTATAAACTATATCTTAATTTTAGCGGGACCCTTGCAAGTTGAAGTCCATATATAATGATTATTTGTATAATATAACCATATATAATTGCTCATCCGAAACTGATTCTATTTCAATTGAAACTGTCACAGTTTGTGTATCATTAACCAAATTAACTATTTTGATATCTATTGTCTCTTCATATTTACGATGAGTAAATATCATTTGTAACGGAAAGGGAGTCTCAAAGTACTATGAATAAACAAGAGATATGGAAGTGTATTTATGTTTCGGACAGAACTCTACATGTCACCACCCTTGGCTACGAACTCAGTTTATCTTTTGTCTGCGTTTGAGACAATGTTTGCTTTAAAAGAGGGAAGAATGTTATGAAATTAAACCACCCTTAATAATTTTAGTATTCATTTTTATGATTTTATTAGTTTTATGAATGAATTATGAAAATTCTAATTAAAGGAAAACTCTTTTTAAGAACAAATAATTTAATTATAATCAGCAAACTGATAATGTAGCGCTCAAATTTACTCGAGTAGTTTCAGGAAGTAAGTCTCACGAGTAATTCGGTTTCTACTCAGAGGTAATTGGGCACTTAATTAAATTACGTAAGGTGCGAACCTCGGGATATCGAATTACGAAATTGAACGATAACTAAACGTACAGCTATGTATCTACTATTTAATACTAATTGCGATCTTGTTATGCTAATATACCTAATCTGTTTCTATAAACTGCATTGAAATATGTATGTAATACGCTTGTGATATAGATTATAGTGTAAGAATACTAAGATGGATTTATTTACATATTAGCTGCTTTGCTTATCTTGCTTTGGGATCACGTACATATGTGTGTTATGTGAAATTTTTAGACTTTGATAGAAATACAACAGGTACAAATAAAAGTATTTAGCCTCGTGGACAATTAGTTTAGAAATTTTCTTTTTTCTAAAAATGTATCTTATAATACCTCAAAAATAAAACTCTAATTTTTAATTTAGTTTGTTAATTATTATGGTTATTCAATGGCAAAATAGCTTCGAACCCTCAATACGTGAATTGACAAATGACACCTGTCCCGGCGTCCATTTTAATTACGGAAACATCAAAAACGAATGGGGCAGTAAAATTGACGGGGACTTTAGGGCTCAATAAACATTTTTATTCCCTGTTATGAATTATGATATACTTACCACCGAACTCGCAAGTCAGTATGATATGCGCATCAAAACGAATGCCAAAGACCGTGGTCATAAAACATATGTACTTCTATACAAGACATGCTCGTATGAATGGCACTAAATGAGCCTTATACATTTTATGATAGCTTTTCTTGGTACAAAAGCTACATATTTAAAACTCGCAACTTTTATGAACGTATGATGGTTTCATCCGTCTCTAATATACTGCATCTAAAGATAGCTTTTCTAAGTTATGTAACTGTAAAGTATAATTAAAATCCGTTCGGTATTTCTTGTAAGACGCCGTTATGTTGGTGATGTATGCGGCGTGATTCATTTACAAATCTGACTAATTATTTTAAATTAATAAGTAGTTATTTCACTGCCAAGTGTACTTACTTAACTGTTCCACATACTTAATAGGTATTTAGAAAATCTCTTTGATCGTACGTACATTATTTAGTTTAAGCGTAAAATTGCTGTGAAATTTTTCAAGTAAAGGCGATCTAAGACAAAAAAAAATTTTGTAAAAGAGCATAATTGAATGTACGCACTTTATCACCTCCTGGTTAATTTCTAAGAAATCAATTGTTAACTGGCACACCGGTGTGCCCGCGACTCTCGACAGATTAAACTTCATTAAAAAAATTATAGGTACATATTTATTATAAATCCTTTATGAAAATATTATATTTCCGGGAACATATTCCAATTTGCCACTTCAACATAACAATAACAGCTGTTAATCACTTTGTGCGCTATATATAACCCGTATTAATAGTAAGTAATAGCACTTTATGATGAGTCGGCATTACAAATTATATCCTTTGAAAAGGTGTGGAATTCTCACATCCCTCCTATTGGTTGTCAGCCACACCCGTACTATATTCCTGTGACCTACTTATATTATGACATAGATTATTGCGTGTTCTAGGTTGTAAATAAAGGCAGCTTTAATTGAGATGCTTTTATTTAAATACATTTTTGATTCTGAAGTTTATTGCAGAAGAAGCTTTTAGAAATACTAGTCCTGTTTCTACTGCAATGACCTCCATACATTTTGTATAATGCATTGCGAAAGCTTTACGCCCAGAATAAGTTTGAACTAACTAATTACAAATTATTATTCATAATATGCAAATCGTTATTAATAATATGTATATCTGTGTATATAGTACGGAGTATTATATTTTATTTTAGAACATTTATTTACAGTTGGTTAACTTTATAATTGTACAATTAAAACAGCTTTTATCTACATTATTAGTAAAGTGTAAATGAAAATATTTTGCTACAAACGATTTTGTTATATTATTGTTTTGTTATTTACAAATTAAATAATTAATATTATTAACTAGCGACTAATCCTCGTTTCGTCGAGTCCGACCCTAGGTACGTTTTAACGGTAAGTATAGAATAGACTATATATACATATATGTACAATGTACATACATAGGTGTATAGAAAAGTACGTAAGTATTATAAAAAATAAAAAAAATATATATATACCTTACTTGAGAAATGATTGATTTCGCTAAATTACTGCTTTATTATAGTATAGATAATCAGAAATATGTCTTACAAAAATGTAAATATTTATATTTTATTTATTAAATTAATTTTATTTATTATACTATTGAAAATTGTATGTTTTAAATAAATGAACAATACATAACGTGAACGTTTTTTTGTAATGAATAAATTATAATATGAAAAATATACGTACATGCATAAAGCCTGAATGATTCTTTCTTTTTGGAATATTAACGCAATTTCCCTGGACGTGGCAAAAAATTACTACCTATAAATCAAAACATTTCTCCGACTAGATCCCCCTTTTTTATCCGACTTGATCGATTGTCTTCATAATCGATTTGTATGATACAACCGATTTCTATGATTTATACACTCCGTGCTTACAACGAGTGATAGCGCCTTTGTGACGTTAACGGGAGCTTTCAAAATATTAACGACGCTGAGAAAATAAGTTCGACTATAATCGCTCAGCTACTCTTTTTTTACTGTTGATTTAGGTATCCATAAAAGAGATTTAAAACGTAAGCTTCGATGGAAGCTTTCAAAGTTATTACATGAGATTTCTCGTCATTCGATAACTTTTAACTTGAAACATAACTGCGAATAAATCGAATAGTCAATAATAGTTCTTATTTAATGTGTTTTTAAATGTTAGTTGGGATACTATAATGAAATAATTAATTAATCCATTTTAAACATGAACTGCCACATCATAAAATTTTCATTAAATAACCAAAACCTACTAAATAAAAATACAGGAATTAAAAACTTTAATATCCCTAAGTGCTCGCGCGCCTTGGGAATGCTATTACAGAATATATTTAAGTACGGTAGATCATATCCAATATTGTTTTAGAGTGGAGTGGCGGTGCCGGTAACGGGGAGTACCGTGTCAGGAGACAGCTATCAGTGTCTTCAGATTCGAAGCTTTTAGACGAAGGAGCGAGGGAGGAAGCGAGGGTGGTGATGAGGCCGAAACGACCTCCCAGGCCCAAATCCGAGGCATTCCTTGGACCACACGACCATTCTAGCAGACGCACCAAGCGGTTTAGTGCCTTTGGGGTGAGTTTTACTATCTTATTTATTTATACTTAACTTGAATTAATGTTAGACAAACTATTTATCGATTATGCTTAAATTAAAAAATACACCTCTGTCTTGGTTCTACATACATATATATTATATTTCACTTGTAAACAGACACATTTTACTGAGACTACTAATTATATATACAGAGCAATTGTTTTTTGTATTGATCATATTATAGTAATATATATTAATTACTAAATCATTTTAATTTAACGTTACTCACATTGTCTAATAATTAAGAAAAGAATATAATAAAGTGAAGCAACATGTTCTCTGGTATTTCACATAAAAGGACACCTAAAATAAAAAATATCATTTTCTTAGTATGCTTTTCTTTACTGTCGTATAAAACCACATAGCTGCCGAGATGTTCGTGGATCATTTAGCAAGGCATGTGCCAGCGCGGTCACTCGTAAAGGTCCCGTGAGATGTATAAGAATAATGACGCCTCTATTCGCTCGATGAAGCCATGAGGATGAATACAAAAAAAACAAAAACTGACTTTGATAGATGCCGAGCGATATTTAAGATTATAAAGATGCACTGTCTAATCATATTTATAATGTTAAGTTTTATTTACTTGTGCGTTTCGGTAATATAAAAATTACAAAAATGCCAAAGGTTTGAAGTATGAATAAAACCTGAATCTCTCTAATCTGAACGTTCGAGCAGCAAACGCGTCGGTCATTTAAAGGCATTCAAAAAAATTTGCACATAAAGAGACCCCGTGACATTGCTTTAGCATACAAAACCCTTATAAGGTGCGAACTGTCTTATTAAAATAGCATAAACAGTATGTACACAATGAAATCTCTGATATCACTGCGCTTGGGACGTCGGGAAGTGAAACATACGAATGTGACCATTATGCATTGTGTGCTAATGTTTAAAATACCTGCTCTGTGTACATTTTTGCAATTTTATACTGAATGCAAATTCTTAATCGTGGGAAGTGCTCATCTACTCCAATATGCTTTTGTGTATTATGTGTAATGTGTATGTATCTTGATAGTTTAGATACTTACAAGCAAATTCGATGTAAGTCTATATTTTCTAAAAATAATGACTTCTATCTATATCATATAATAAAAAACTGTGTCGAATCTGCACATTAAATGTTTTTTTGGAAAATAATAAGAAATAGTTATTGTAATCGGTACAGAGGCCGAATTTATAGATTTTGATAATGTTTATCATCTCTTTGTTTTGCTTCTGTGTCTAAAGTATAGTCTTTTTTATTTATTTATGTAGGTTGAATGTTAACTATCGAAAATAATTAAAAATAATATCAATTTATGATAAAATTTAAAAATCATGCTTTCCAATTGGTCTAAGTTGAATTAAAATATACTTAATAGTATGTAGATTGACATTCTCTCAGTAGCGCGAAAATATTTTAATATTTAAAGATCGTATGGTTTAATTTTTATAAAGAAAGTAAATGAATTCGCTTCTTTCCACCGAGTTTCAGTGACAATAGCAAACATTTTGATATTTTCAATCTCCGTTCACAAAGTATTTCCAAAATAAAAAGAAGCTTATGCTGCCCCTTAAAAAGCTTTCGATAAAATCGATTTAGCCGTAGTCATTCTTGTTGAAGCTAGCCCGAATGAATTATAAAATGGTGGTTTTTCAAGTGATGAGAGCAGCATATTTAATTTTTAATTATAGAATGCTTTCATTTTGACACTAACTTTTACCGCAGCTTTACTCGTGTAGTATATATATGTATAGTATTTTGACGGGAAAAATAGCGCGTTTAAACAAAGAAGCTCTACATAGATGTATTCTCAAATCACTGCTCGTCATAGTATAATTATTTACTAAGAGAAAGGTATAGAACAGCTATTTCTTCATAGCGCCTGAGCCCGCATGCCAACTGCCGTAACAAACCGTATCACATTAGTTAAGTTAAATATTTAGACAGGCGCTGGAAGAAAGCGAAACGATGTAAGCGGGAGTTAAATAATCGTTGAAGATAACGCTAAGCACGCACAAGTATATTCTGTCATGAATTTAATTTTATTTTTAAATGAACTTCCAGAAATTTTGTATCCTTGAGCAGTTGTTTTAATATTCATCTACTATTTTATATAAGAAATCTTAGGATTGATTAAGTGGGTTAAAAGTGACTTATCTCATTTTAAAGCGCTTATCCTATATTTATTATTTGTTTGAACAGATACTTTTTATGCGACCAGTTAGATATTTTTATTCCAACCTCTTTAAAAAAACAAATAAGACATATACCAATTTTCTACTTTGTCGGTGTGATAAAGATAGTATGTACCTACTACGTATTTGATATCAATACAGGCTTATTGGTAGCATAATGGTATTGTTGGGTTGTCGTAACCGCACATGGTGCCACCAAGTGCCCCTTTTAAATTTAGGGAAAATATGTATAATCTAATTCATTTTCGTACCGCAGGACCAATATGACTCAAAAGCTTTTTATAAATTTTCTTTGTCTTTTACAGTGTTAATCTCTAAGAGTCCTCCACATAGTCGCTACTTGTTACAAAAAGCTATCGATAGTAAAATTTTATGAGTTATGCTAAAATATAATGACTTTATTATATTTAAAACATTTGCGAAACGAATCGATTTTTTATGACATATTTTTTAATATCTATAGTTTAATATTTAATACTTTCTTAGGCGAATATTTTAAATGAAACTATCTTTTCGGATTTTTTCGCGGATTTATTTTGATTTTTGTTCCCGAAGTTTCTAAAACTAAAAAGGCTATGATGAGCAGCATTAAAAAGGAAATATAGTTTAATTTAAAATTTATAGTTTTCTTATTACTGTCATATTGAAATATTCTATTTTAAATAAAATAATCTGTTAATTTTGTAGATTCGATACATTTTTTTTATAAATACATTCATGCGTACACAATGGTCCGGTATTGTAGAGTGCTCCACGATAGACGCTAATCGTTATAAACAACTGCTGTGGATACACCACGCGATAATAAAGTGCCGCTACGTTCCGCACGGACTCTGCGCCTTTATATTTTCTCTCTTTGTGCTCTCGAAATATACGACCTATTGATTGATATTTATTGTTCTTTGAAGGACGAATAAGAAACTAAAACAGATGGAGTAAATCCTGGATAAGAAAATATATATAACTAGCGACTCACCCTCGCTCCGCTCGGGTTCGTCCCTACTTACGTTTTAACGTTTAGTATAGATTTCTCAGAGATAAGACATTTTTCCGCAATAAAAAATATCCTATATGTTGACCCGGATACCCAGCTATCATTATACCAAATTTCATCAAAATCTGTCCAGTGGTTTTCTCGTGATACGGTAACAGACAGACAGGCAAAAATTCTAAAAACTATAGATTCGGCCTCTGTGTTGATAATAAAGTCTATTTCAATAAGATTTTCCAAAAAATATTTAATGTACGATTCGGCTTGGTTACAATTTTATTATATGTATAGATTTAACTTAATGTATATGAAATCTATGCCAATCGTTTCATATAACGGAATAGCATAAAAATACGTTTTTACTGAGAAAGACAGAACAAAGTGAGTCATTAGTACATTTTCAACGTTTCACTCGTACTACCATTTACCCGTTCGATAATCGAACCTGTGACTCGTGTTAGTGGACCCGTGGTTAAATAGCACATAGTAAACGTTATTTCTAAGTCTTAATATCTTTCGTTTTTTTTTTATTATTACTCATACGATGGTAAAATAAACTTATGAAAAATATTTTCACGTGAAAGGTTGATAAAACTACAAAATTTATAATGTTTTAATATAAAATCAGTGAACTGAGTGATTAAAAAGAACGTTTCTTGTTGAAGCTATTTATAAACTTTAGCGACTTGAGAGCAAACCGCTGACTACTTTAAAACAAACAATGCAGCAGGATAATGTGGCGTAAAAACCTGAACAGCGTTTTTTAAAATATCTATACGAAAATTTAGACATCTTTTAACTATCAATTTGTGCACTTCTCTAGATAGTTTTTATTCTATTTAATAGTAAGAAGATAGATTTTTTTATCTATTACTTCAATTTAAAATTTAACATGGTAATATTTTGTACGCTATTTTATATGCTAAAAAATAACCACCGTTTAAATCGATTATTTAGGTAAACGCAAAAATAGTGCGCTAAACGTAAATGTTAAATATTTCATACAATTAAATAGATTTGTAGGTATCCTATCGCATTATAACAATTTTCATCTGAGCTAAATTTGTCCATTTGTTTGGGAACTAATTACTGTTGTTTGTTTGGGGAATAGTCTATTTAAACAAAATATGATCATATTAAGCTTTAGCACATAGATACTCTTGAAAGATAAAACCTGAATAACATATGAAGAAACCATTCTATACTGTACACAAGAGGACCTGTTTAATATTATTTTTTGTACTATCTAAATGTACTTAGGATCAGAATTAATAAAAAAAAATTTTTTTCAAATTATAATGCCTAATATGTTAGTAATAATAAATTCTAAAGAAGTTATATGCAACTTTTAAAAATATAATATACCGGCAACAGCCTGCAGTGTATAAATTCAATATTTTCTTTAAAACCACTAAAATAATCCTTGCTTCTGAAGAAAGTTAAAATATCCGCATTGGAAATTATTCAGCCAAACAAGTTATAAACAGTGAAACAATTTGGTTTCTGTCACATCCTTAACATATTTTATGTAATACTTTGATTACAATCTTAATATTATAATATACATATTATATAGAGTATCAATACAAAACTAATTTTATAATCGTTTCAATGCACACAACGGAGTAACGAACTGACGTTGCTTTTGTACGATTTTTACTTTATATTTTTATCACAGAAGTACGTCATCTTCAAATAAAACAATAGACACTTGCATTTTGCATCTGAAATAAAAAAGAAATAATACAGTTTGCTGTAGCAGTTAAGTGTGGTCTTAAGTGGTTCTTTTCTTTTATACGAGTAGCTAATTATGTATATGTTTTATTATTAATATGTATTTATTGTTATTGGCAGGGTGATTCCCCGTTCGGCAAGTCCGAAGCGTACATAAAGCTGGAGCAACTCGGCGAGGGCTCCTATGCTACAGTATATAAGGGATATAGCAAGTAAGTTATTAGTTTTATAAAAAACATATATGTATGTACAATATTTAAATCTTAATGTGCATTATTTGTACTGAAAAATATTATTTACACTTGATATACTAATAAGTAGTAATTTTCTGTTAAAATTCACTCGTTTTATTTGTTGTTGTTGTCAGCCCTTGCTAACGTCCCACTGCTGGGCACGGGCCTCCCTTCAATATTAGGGGAATCAGGCCATAGTCCACCACGCTGGCCAAGTGCGGGTTGGCAGACTTCAAATGCCTTTCAAAAACTTGCTATGTTCTCTCAGGCATGCAGGTTTCCTTACGATGTTTTACTTCACCGTAAGACAAGTAGTAATCACGTTGGAAATGATTCGCACATGAAAATATCAGAGGTGCGAGACCCGGGATTTGAACCCGCATCACTTGATTTCCCAAGCTTCGGTTTTTTATTTAAACAATAATACATAGTTAATAAATAATAGTATGAATATGTTTGCCATGCGCATAGGAATATTTCCTCCTATTTTGAAGTCGGTCAAAGAGTATCAGGGTTTTTGTACATGTATTAGTAATTATAATTCAGTCTCGTCTGTCCCTTTTTGTAATAATGTGAAATAGATGCTTATTTTATCTTAGTCGGACTTTATGAAATACTAAATTTCATTTGTATTTTCTAAGTAGGTATCTTATATCTTTATCTAACGACGTACATCATCCTTGAGTACTGTAATTTCATACCAAGTGGCAAACACACGCAATGGGACCAGAAGTTAATTTCTAAAAAACTCTGAATTATGTCTATTTAGTGCCTTAATTACTTATTATTTTTTCTAAAACCACAGCTTTTCGTTCTTACGTCGCTGATTTAAGCGCAAACAGTTCCTAGCTGTATGAAACGATTTCAATGCAGATTCAAATATTTAAGTTTAAATTCAGTTCTAGATAGATAAACTTTCATGAAACTTCCTTTCCTTCTGAAACTTTGCTACATTTAACTTCTGGACAATTGCGTGGAGGATTTCATTAGTTAGATATTGAAAATCTCAGAATTTTTGTTCGCAAGTACTAATATTAAACTTCGTTCGTAACTTATTTCATTATAAATATTATTCGATATTGGATGATGAAGATTAACTTTTATAATAATGCCAACAAATGTATAAATGTTCATTAGTTTTATATATAGTTCCTAATTTTGTCAAGAGCTTTATTAAATTTAAATGTAGAATTGATAAATCGCTAGGAATAACGTAAAATATGCGCTAACATATGTTTTAATACGCCGCGCACGTAGATATTATATAATATTCCTGATTGTAATTTCAGGTCGACCCACGCGTTACGTGGATGTACGTTAAATTAGGATGCACAGAAATGTTCGCACCGTAATTTAATCATTCACTTTATATATTTTACGTTAAACATAACATAGGGTATGTTATTTTAAACGTTTTGGGTGATTGTTACATTTCTATTAATTAGCATGTTATAGGAGACATGGAAAAGACTCTTTTACTTGACTGTCTCAAAAGGAGGGTAGTGTTTTTTTGTGACGACAGGTTTGGCTCAGTTTGTAGTGACCCTAGTTGCTGTGTCAGCAGTCGCGGGTTCGGGTCCCGCTGGGGGCATTCATTTGTGTGATGAGCACGAATGTTCGGACTCCAGTTATGGGTGTTTATATTTATAATATGTATGTATTTAAAGCTATATATGTGTAATGTATCAACAATCTGGTATCCATAACGCAAGCCTCGTAGCTTACTTACCATGGAATTATGATGTTGTTAATGGAATGGTGCTGTGTGTTAATGTCCCAACAAATTTATATATAGTGATTTTTTTTGTGTGTATGTTTATGTATTGTCTATACATATTTTTATAACTTTGGCAAGTTCTACAGCTTTCACGTTCTATAAATTTTATCTTTCTATAGGAATTAGAGTATACATTTAAATAAAACTATCTTTTCGGATTTTTTCGCGGATTTATTTTGATTTTTGTTTCCCGACGTTTCGATTGCTTTACAGCAATCATGGTCACGGGAGAGACTAAGTTGTCAGATGTCTCAAAATCCGAAAAGATAGTTTTATTTAAATGTCTAATATTCGCGTAAACCTAAGAAAGTATTAGAGTATACATTTTAAATTTGCATAATTTTTAAATATTTTTATACTTATTTAAATTTTTTACACGAGTACATTTAGTAAAACTTTTACTTTGGTGAATATGTAAAACAAGTGCTTTTAGTCTACTTCATTTCGTATCTGAACTTTATACAGACCTCTCACTTCTCTGAGATCTGAAATATTCAAATGAATATAGTTGCTTTGTTGAATGTTTCGTGAAATTGTTGACGCCGGCTTGCATAATTCGCGTAACGCTGTGCGGTATGCATTTGTAGTGCTTCCGAGTTATCGATACGGTATCTGCTGAAATATGAGAAATATTCACAATTGGTTGGTATATCAAATTTTAAAGATATTGTGAATTAAACATCTACTATTTTCTTTACTACTACTAACCTAAACTCAAAAAATATTTTATTTAAGCTTTTTAACGGTCAATTAAAAACATAATATTAATCAATTAGTGTCATTTTAATATGATACTAGCGACTTACCCTCGCTTCGTTCGGGTGCATGATGCTTGAATGGTTTAGGAACGCATAAAAGACCAATCCAAAGGAAAAATTCTTTTTTGTGCCAGGAACCTTCGTAAGCGTATACAAGATAACCCACAAGAGTTTCATCACAATTGAAATAATGGTTTAAGAACGCATAGACGACAAACATACAAATATTCATTTTTATTTATATATACATGTATAATAGTCAATATAATACAAATGTTACAAGTCAGCTCAATTGTTACAAATAGTAATATATGTAAGTTAGTAGTATCTGCCTACAGTCTGTATATAATCGATTCACGATTGTGACCTTTTAATTACCGCACTTATGTATGC
Organism: Argynnis bischoffii washingtonia; assembly: GCA_033884665.1. NCBI lineage: Eukaryota > Metazoa > Arthropoda > Insecta > Lepidoptera > Nymphalidae > Argynnis > Argynnis bischoffii. The sequence continues at coordinate 4,165,374 of CM066619.1, read as the reverse complement.
TCACTGAATTTCTGGACCGTAATTAGAAATGTTTGGGTAACTCCAATTAATGTATAAGTTCTCGTTAGCATTAGCTAGTTGGTAAGGCGAATTCGAAGAGAACTAATACTAGATAAACTAGAAACCAGCACTTTTGTACGTGGAATAGGTTTTCTTGCAAAATCAATGAAAGGTTTACTCTCGTAGATTTTGCACGTATTGTTTGTTAAAAGACCGCAGTTACTATTATTGTTTAAATAAAAAAACACAATTTATATTCGGTTAAATGAAAGTATTGATTGCAACCGATGCATATATTATGTACTTATTTCGTAAGATTGGCTTGCAAAAATTAATCCTAAATACATTAGATTTAGAGTATTAAATATATAAATAAATATATTGGGACATTATATTAAGCTACAAGGCGTGTACTATGGATACCAGATGGTTCGTACACTATATATACACCCGTGACTGCAGTACAAGCGTTTGTGCTCATCACGCGAATTAATGCCTTCAGCGGGATTCGAACCCGCAATCGCTGGCACAGCAAATATATTGTATATATATAGATGAGGATATAGATATTAGATTTTTATTTCGTGTGAAAGCATCAAGCTAATTGATAGAGAACTTTTGAAATTTAAAGTAGCCTTGGAACTAAGAGCAACCTGTAGGTGTCTCTCACCCTCGACAAATTACATAGTTTACGAATACTTGAGATTGAATAATTAACTCCCCATTACAAGGTGGCGTTAAAGGAACTTGGCACTCACGTACGTGAGTTACGATGTCGTATCCTGTGTTGACATTGTTTAGTTTTATACAATAGAAAGTCGTTTGCATTGAGTTTACTGAGGGTAGTTGGAATTCAATGACCTTTCGTTAATTATTATTGAAAGTTTAAACTTAGTGTAGGTTAGTATGCTCAAGCTCTACTGTAACAACAGAAAGGAGTACTAAGTTATGCAATTTAGTCTATAAACTGTCAAAAATATTAGGTTTTTGGCTTCTAATTATCTTACTAAATATTAAATAAACAACAATATTCTTAATTAAGATAACTTCTTATAGGTTTTAAAATAAAAAAAAAATAGCATTGGTTATGAAATCAAAAAAGCTAGATAAAAAGAGCTTCTTGTTACAGTTTAACACAACAAGTGGTGGCTTTAAAAGAGATAAGACTACAAGAGGAAGAAGGCGCACCTTTCACAGCAATACGTGAGGCGTCACTCCTCAAAGAATTGAAGCACGCTAACATCGTCACGTTACACGACATTGTGCACACGAGGGAAACTCTGACATTTGTTTTTGAGTTCGTGGTGAGTATTATAATAGAAGCTTTGGTAGCCTATACTTATTTTTACATGTAAAATGTTATTATTTCATTTTGTAAACACTAGAAATTACGTTAAGCTATTTTGGTAATATTATTATTATAAAATATTTTAAACGAAGTGTTTATGGATATAATTTATAAAGATGCCCACCAACCACACCAGCTTTACACAGTTACCTTTTTAATTTTTAATCAGACGCGTCGTGTGTAGCCACTAATTAAACACGAATCTTTTATCTTATACAACTGTAATGACTAAATACTAAGACCACTAAATTAACACTAAAAAGTGTGACTAATTTTAACAATATCCTTATTAAGACTATTCAACATAAATATTCTGATACATTATCAGATATTTATGAGACATTCAATAAATTCAAGAAGGCTTTTTGAATCACACCACACGAAATATTTTATTATTTGTTATATAAACTTCTGTCTTTTTTTAAACTTAGTTGTTACTGTATTGTTAGAGTTTTTTGTACTTATAAATTAAAAAATATGCTCTGAAAATATATAATAAACTCTCTAGATATCTTTTTATAAGCTTTTATTGAACTGGGTTTGTCACATGTGTGTTCTATCTGTGTTGAACTAATCATTTTTTACTGCTTATGTCCTTGAGCTGTGACCATGACTTTCGTGATAAAATATAATATTGTGTACCTTGGACCTGGTGTGTTGTTATTACTAAAGTAGTCTGTAAATAGAAACTGGTTTTATGTCTTTCTACGTGAATTACTTCTAAAAATAAAACATTTACTTCATAGTGTTACAGACTATATATCAATTTCGAATTTACGCAGGATACGGACCTATCACAATACATGGAAATGCACCCTGGCGGCCTCAACCGACACAACGTCAGGCTATTCATGTTTCAGCTTCTACGGGGGCTCGCTTACTGCCATCGGAGAAGAGTTTTACACAGGTACATATGTATTGTAAAAGTACATTAAGGGCTGATTTTTTTATCAATAAAAAATATCAAAGGATTTTATACAACACAAACGAATAAATTATATTTCTATAAATAAAATACTTCGATTATTTTAATTTTATATTCGGTCGAATGTTCGCTAGTCGAAGGATAATTTTACATCTCCTTATACTAATATTATAAATGTGAAAGTTTGTGAGTATGGATGTATGGATGTTTGTTACTCTTTCACGCCAGAACGGCTGATCTGGAAGAAAGGCACAGAGATATAGTCTGGAATAAAACATAGGCTACTTTTTTCCCGGAAAAATGTACGGTTCCCGTGGGATAGGTTTATTTTTGTTTTCGAAGCGAGGATGAGCCGCTAGTTATATAATATTTCTGATGGTAGAAAAGTTTTTCCTCTCAATTACTTATAATTCATATTCAATTTTTATTAAGCATTAATTTAAGTAACGTAATAAGTTTATTAGAGTAATGTTAATTGATATATTATTTTATATTTCATAAATAAGAATTATATTATTATTACACGTGTACCTACAGCACAAGGTCAAATGTCAATATAGCATGTAAAAGGTCACATCGACTACAAGGTAATACCGGAGGTCTGCCTATAATATTTATATCTTATATAATATATTTTTTTTATTTTTTTTACTGGACATGTAAAATGTGAAAGTACAAAATTTAATACTCACTATTATAGTTTAATACAATGTATATTAAATTTCTCTTTTCTTTCAATAGGGATGTGAAACCACAGAATTTATTAATAAGCTCTCACGGTGAGCTTAAACTAGCAGATTTCGGTCTCGCCCGTGCGAAGTCCGTCCCCAGTCACACGTATTCACACGAAGTGGTCACACTTTGGTACAGGCCGCCAGGTAAATGTTATTTTGTTTATAATCAGGTTAAAAACGATAATAATACGACATTTTAATATATTTGCATGTTAATTCTGAAATAATACACGATTTCTTATATAATTGATTATTTGTTAGGTTTTAAAAGAAAAACAAATATTTATATTAAACAGAACCATACTATTAGCACAAAATACATACATACATATAATTATATAGATTCGTCTTTATAAATTACGTTATATATAACGATATCTATAAAAATGTTAATTTCGAAAAAAACCTTTTAATACTTATTTTTATTAAAGAAAATAATTATTAAATAAATAAAAATATCACCGATATCTGTCTGATCTTATTTAAAATAACATTGCTTAACTTTATGAGATATAACGAAGTGTATTTCTATGTTAAGTGGTCCACTCATTAATAATGCAGGTTTATTATCTTCCAATCAGTTGACTATCAAAATATCGATTTTTTAAGAGTGTTTGCGATAGCTATTCAAATCTTTTGCCTAATTTATTTCAAGTACTGAAATCTTATCTCTGAGTTAAATAGTTGAGTCGTTATTTTAATATAATGTACATATAAATAAGATAGATTTTTTATGTATATTTAAAAGAAAATAATGCAATAATTTCAAAAAAAAGTGTTGTCTACACTAATATTATAAAGAGGAAGGATTTGTTTGTTTGTTTGTTTGTTTGTTTGTTTGTTTGTTTGTTTGTTTGCACCGAATAGGCTCCGAAACTACTGAACCGATTAAGATGAAATTTGGTAAGAAAATAGTTTGAGACCCTGGGAAAGATATATAGTTTTTATCCCGGAAATCATCCCTTAAGGGAGTGAAAATGAGGATGTAAGTTTCTATGGAGAATCAACTTAGGGACGAACCCAAGCGAATCGAGGGTGAGTCGCTAGTTTCACTATAACTATGCAAATTATAATATTTACCGTAATTTTTCAGTATATTTTGTATTATTTTTGTATTTTATGAATAAACTATAAAAATTATAAATATATGTTATATTCCTTTTGCCCAATCACTTATACTATAATCACACTAATAATATCAAAGAAGTGGTTTTTACTTCTTTACGCTGTAACGGGTCAACGGATTTGTTATGTACTCTATTCTATAGGCAATTTTTATACACATAGCTACCGCATGAACGGAATCGCGGGCAAAAACTAGTTTTGTTATATATTTAAAAATTCGATAATTTACTACATAATAATGAAATAAACAGAGAAAATAATCAGTCGTTCCAAGGTAAAGTGTTAAGTTATATAAGAAATACAAAACCTTTCTCACTAATCTAATCACTTTCAAGTTTTAAATTGTTCAAGCATTTATTTTTATGGAAATTCAGGACTTCTAGATGTAAAGTTTTAATTTGCTTTCATTGAATTCTAAGTTGGTAGCAGAGTTAAAAGTTAAACTAGGTTAAAACTATAATTAATGTTGAAGAGAATTTTAATATCAAGTAAAATAACTAGGAATGTCAAAGAAAAAAATCTATACCGGATAATTAAATTATGTCGAGTTTCCAACGTTGATGCGATACATCTATACCTATCTATATACCTACATAATATAATAAAAGTGCAACTGATCGTTGTCTGTACATGGAAGATATTTGAGAAAAACTATTATTGGGGGTCTTTATTAACGTAATAGAACCCAAAACAATGATTTTTAGAATTTTTGTCTGTTTGTCTGTGCGTTTGTGCGCGCTAATTTTAGAAACAACTACAACCGATTTGGGTGCGGTTTTCACGAATGTATTGTGGTAAGCTTCACTTAACATTTAGTGTTTTATTTCAATCGGTTCATAAATAAAAAAAAGTTATGTCAATTTAAAGAATCACCTAGGGACGAGCCCGAGCGAAGTGCGGGTGAGCCCCTAGTACATAATATACGAGTATGTATAATTTTTACATAATATAATAAAATGAAAGGAAACCTGCATGTCTGAGAGAACCTAGCAAGTTTTCGAAAGATATGTGAAGTCCGCCAATCCGCACTTGTCCAGCGTGGTGGACTATGGCCTGATTCCCCTCGTATTGAAGGGAGGCCCGTGCCCAGCAGTGGGACGTTAAAAAGAGCTGAATACATACATACATAATAAAATATTTTTTGTTAACAATAGTACAAATTGTTATTAAAAGACAAATTATTTCCCATCTAGATGTTTTACTAGGCAGTACAGAGTATTCAACGTCGTTGGACATGTGGGGTGTTGGGTGCATATTCGTCGAGATGTTGTGCGGAGTGCCCACCTTCCCCGGCGTCAGGGACACGAATGACCAGCTCGATAAAATATTTAAGGTAATTATATTAAATATTAAATAATATAATAAAATATATTTAATCGTCATAATTATCGTGTTATAGTTAACGTTTTACTTTTTTTTAAATCGATCTCTTGTGTAATATTTTTTTACGTACGAAAACTTTACTTTTTAAAGTTACTACCATGTGGCAATTTTAAATAAATGGACATGGGAGACGCGTCATGATACGCTATAATTGCTGTAAAGCATTCAAAACGTCGCGTCGGGAACCAAAAATCAAAATATATCCGACTCCGAAATCGAACCGATATCCGAAAAAATTCGGGTAGTTTTATTTAACAACGTGTGATAAATTATTTCTTAGTATATTTTTTTATGTTTTTCTTACATTCTAATTTAGACATGAGGAGAAATTCACTAATTCACTCTTTTATTAATCAATTTTGCTACAAAAATATTTCAAATACCTTTCGGTATCGTAATTTAATTCATTAAACGGTAATGTAGCAATTGACCTTTCAGTCCTCACGCAAAGTGGCGCCAGTGAAACATTCGTAACGTAGTTATGAAGGATTTCAGTGCTGAGTTTTGTGGATTAATATCTGACTTTTGTACTTAACGATGAAATTTGTAATAAAACACTCCAGTATTAAGCCTTGAAACCATTTTTGATAATAATAATATACTCGTAGTTCGTTTTTAGAACCAAGAAAAATGTAAATGTCAAGATATGTATTTTAATTTTATATACATATAATAACTGGATTAAAATCATGGTTATAGCATATTTAGTTGTTAACAATTGATTATAAATCATGATATGTTCTTTTTCTCTATCTATAATAATCTTAAAATAGTTTTTCACTGCGTTATTATTGTTTTGGTTTTAATTAATCTAGTATAATTGGTTTTGCGGACTCATAAACCTTAAGAATATGTAAAATTTTATACTATATGTAATAATTTATGGAAATAAGTTTATTTTTTTATTTTTATTTACGTATTAATTAATGTATACGGAAGCTTTCGATTTGAATTTTTTATAATATTCGTGTCGCTTGCTTATATGAGTTTGAATATATAGATGGAGAGGTTAGAAGTGTATAATAATTATATTATTTCATTTAGTTTAACATAATATTAATATTTGTATTAACTATTATGAATTTATTAAAAAAAAACTTTCAAAATTTGTTCCAACATATAAAATGACAATTCACAGTCTCAGATAGCCACAGTACTAGGTATTCAGAAGTTAGGAGAAGTTTTAATTCCACTTTGCATTGCAACTCATACCCCGAGGTGAGAAATGTAGCCGGAGCATCGTGTCAATTTAGTCATTAAGCAAGGATATAAGGAGATTTGCCATTTTGTGCAGGAATATTACAATTAATTGTACGTTAATTAAAATTACGCAAATTTTGAAGATGGAGTACATATATTTTTATCGTAATATACTTATTACACCGATAAACAAATATAATTTAATTATATTAGTGAAAAAAGATTACTGTCACAAAATGTCAATTTATATATTAATTTGGAATAATTTTAATTAATTAAGTTTTTTTTTTTAATTAAAAATTCCTACTAGTATTAGCATAGTAAATATAAATAAATACAAATATGTTGGGACATTAACACACAGCACCATCTAGTTCCATGGTAAGTTACGAAGGCTTGTGCTATGGATACCAGATAGTTGATAAACTACATATATATATATAACTTTAAATAGATACATATTATAAATATAAACACTCATGACTGGAGTACAAACATTCTTTCTTATCACACAAATAAATGACCCCAGCGGGAATCGAACCCGCGACCGCTGGCACAGCAAGTAAGATCATTACAAACTGAGCCAAACGTGTTGTCGGTAGTATAAAACATTATACAAAAATCCATACAAAAGACGACGGTTTATTGATTTTAACGGAAATGCAAAGATTGCCAGAAATACCAATTTTCACGGTGAACCGTTTTTAAGTTAAACAATGTAATGTCATTTCATAGCTGTACCCGTCAACCCCAAAGCCGTTTCCCAACTGTTATATAAAATAGTACCTATGACAGTTGGGGGAACTTCATTTGTCTAGACGTCTTCATTAAACGACTGTATTAGTAGACTATGATATTAGGTATTCATATCAAAGGAAAACATTTAATTCGCCTATGAACTTTTTTAAACAAAAGTACTAGGTACACATGAGTTACGAGGAGTTCTAATCCCACACAAACCACCACAGGTGGTAGGCACGCCAACAGAAGAGAGCTGGTGCGGCGTGTCCCGGCTTCCGGGACTCAGAGCGCACGTGTCCCGCTGGGGCGCGTGTCCCGCGCGCCCGCTGGCGGCCGCCTTCCCCCGCCTGCGGGACGCCGGCCGGGACGCGCAGCGACTGGCCGCGTCCCTGCTGCAGCCGGACCCCACGCGGAGGCTGGCCGCGCCCAGGGCCTTGGCGCATGAATACTTCGCGCCTTTACCGCCCCGCCTCCAGCACTTGCCTGACGGTGAGTTGTGATTAACTGTATTTTTTTGTTTTTGGACTATGGTCTGGATCTTTAGTATTAAAAGGAAACCCGAGCACAGCGGTGAGACGTTACAAATGGCTGAATAGATTTTACATTGTATTTGTATTTGTTGATATTCTTTTTTGATCATGACGGACATTAATATATTTCAGAGTTGAAGATTATTTGTATGATTGTTTTGACAGAAAAGGTATCATTGCCCAACCCGAGATTTGAACCCAGCTCCTCATTATCTGTAATCCACAAACCGACTAACGAGATAGTTTATGTTATGAATAACGAGAGAGATTTTTTTATTGTAAGTTATATGCAAATTAAAAAAATGTTGCGGTCGGTACATTTTATCATTCCAAACTTAGTTGGTGATGCTGTAACATTGCGTCTAATAGAAGTTAACGCATTACTATAATTATAATAACTAATGATATTTTTGATTGTTGCAGAGGTGTCGATCTTCACGGTAGAAGGCGTGAGTTTACATCCAGAAGACTAGACCCACGTAGAATCTGTTCTCGTTCCTACCCATCGGGACATTATTAGTTAGTACCTTTCAATTCCTATAGTTTTAATGTACGGTCGAAATACGGTTCTTTCGTTTCGACGGACCAAATTTTCGTGATAGTCCAAACTTCTCTCCCCTCCTAGGAAAAATTAAGGCAAATGCCCAATGTCGAAAGGGTTGCCAATTCGCTCGATTTAATGTTGAATATTGTTACTATGTTTTTATTACTCATTCATTTAATGTATGTATAAGCAGATTTGCTAACTCAGAACATTTTTTTTCCTTATTTCAATAAGGTCATTATATGGATAATTAATAATAATAAATATTTTATTTGATATACTTAATTAGTAATTTTGAAATAAAAGCCATTTGAAAGCCAGTTATTGTTTGCTTATGAATTAAATGTAATTATTTCATTAGGGATCACATGTGATTTTTTATTTATCCGAAAAATCATTTAAAATCAAATAGTGCGAATCGGCAACCCTAGTGTCCCTCAATCCGTCGATCGCTTCGACTTTATTGTTACATTAGCGCTTGTTAAGCTTCTAATATATCCATCCATGTAATTCAATTATTGTATGGTGACAAGGTATACTGATAGGTGTCGCGTGTACCGGGTTTATATAAATATAACAGAGCAGTGTGCCATTTATCTATAAATGAGAGTACGACGTTATTTTAAAAGAAAAAGATTTTCACGCTAAATGCTCATAATTTTGGTAAAAATTTTGAAGATATTTATTTATATTATAAGGGATATATCTTATTAACACCCTGTATAAATCACGTATGGTTTGATGCGAACAAAGATTTAATAAATGCTATAATTTTGTATTCGAGCTTTATTTTTATTTGGCGTCTTAATGCACATTCCTGCGGTGCTATATGAACTTTATATCGAAATATCTGTCGAGATAGAGATGTCGTGGTGAGCTTTAATCGGAATCGATAACTTCGCGGTTACAACTCGCGATCGGAAACGTATGTCGTTATCGGATATATTGAACATTATCGATAATGATTATTATAATTTTCTCGATTAAGGATTTTCGATTTCGATTGCGAGCTGTAATAGTATAGATAAATGTAGGTTGTTAAATGTCTCTATCTTAACGTGTTATTTGAACTGTTTCTCTCTTCACTATGCTTCTTGTGAAGCGAGCGATGGAATACTTTCAGTGTTAAATAAAGGGTGTTTGAATAAACTTAAACAGTCAAATGCCCTAAAAATAGAGACGTCAACTAAATTAAATTTAAAATATCATGACAGATCTCAAGTTTTATTAAGTGTGGGACCGTCCTTTTGTAAAATAACGTGATAGGTTCGATTATTAAAATTATACTAATTAATCTGTACGACAATGTAGGTGAGGCTAGGTTTCTAGCTGATTAGTGAATTTACCAGTATAGTGAAATTTTAGTGGTCCCTCACATGTAAGGTTAGGGGTGCAATGTACGTAGACACCGGCACATTGGCAACTTGAGAGTATTATAATACTTTATCTTACTTAAAAGATTAGGACCGGTTTTTTATATGGATTGAAATTTAAACTGAAAATCTACATACCCGAGACAATAAACATAGACAAACGAAGTCAAGGGCACAAGTTAGTCGATTAAAATATGATTTTAAATAAAAATTGAATAGATTGTGAGCAAATTAAAATTTATGCCAAGAAATTATACTTGACGACGCAATAATCATAAAAGATACACTTAAAGTCATATTCTCAACCCAACAGTTTCATATTCTCAACGAATGTTAGAAATGTTCGAAGTCAGCGTCGTCTTTTAAAGATTTATTATAGTTTTCAATCTCGGGAACATCTCGCAAAGACAATGTAAGTCTGCGACTAGATTTTCCCATTTCATTCGCTCAGAATATAAATCGACGAGGCAATAACATGGTTATTTGAAGGAGTTGATAGCTTTTAAAACTTGTACTACTTGGTCTGTTGAGTTGTTTTCATTAAATATTTATGTGTTATAGTAATTTAAAAAGTTGGTAAATTTTGTTCGCTTGAAAAAATATGTTGGATAGTAAAGAATATTATGTAAAGCGAAGAATGTGAACATTTTCATTTATTTCATGAAGCTTGGAAAAGGATACGATTAAATAAAGGTCCGTGTGGACTTAGCCTTACATGTCGTATTTTCACTGCCACTTTACAGATATCATCTAGATAGGAAATAGTAATGTCGAGTTGTCAGTGTGCGCGGATAGTGCGTGTAATTAGTGTAGTGTAGTGAATACAGAGCTTTATACCCGTATTCATAGACGTCCCTCGAGTTAATACAAAATACACGAGACTATAGCTATTGATGAAAAGAGGTTTTTCAATGATGATTTACCCGAGCTTTCGATAAAATGAAATAAGTTCTAGTTTGACTTTGAGGTGTCAAAAAGCTTTTGATTATTTTATATATTTTTTCATTCCATTCATAATCTTAAGGGACGTATAAGAGTACGGATCTTAGAATCGTAACATTGAGTGGGGAACGTCAATCGATCGAGCACAAAATTTTAGACTGTTGTATTTAGAATGTTAGAGTAGTAATTTGGAAATTCGAATCGAGTTGAGTATTCGTTTACGAAAATTATTTATATTTTTTAAATCATAAATTTTTTGACAGAAACAAAAAATTATTCACATCGAACCCTTTTTATTTGAGTTTATTTTGCTGCGTATTGTAAAGTTACGCTCCAACAAAACGTTTATTCAAACCCGCTCTTTATAAAGTTTAATGAGGATAGCATAGAATTGTAACATTCGACGTGAATGAATACCAACTTTGTACGTTATAAGTCGGATGCCGTTTCCCATTCTCTCGGCTTAGTTAACCCTAATTCGGCTCCAAACACCAAATTAGTGTGTAAATTGTATAGAAACGCAATACTTTTCAGTGTACATGATTTGTTGAGTTTTTCTACATGATAAGTGGAGGTCACCCGTTGAGTGAGGCACCGGCATCTTTGCGATGTGATGTAACATAAGTGTATATTGTTCGATTGCTGAGCATTTAACCGTGTGGCGAGTATGTTGTGGCGTTACACACGTTTCGTATCGATATCACAACTCCAATTAGTATAGTATGGCAGAAAAAAAAAATTAATGTGAAAATAAATTTTAATGTATCAATAACTTATGAAGATGCAATTTCACACACATGTTTGGTTAATAAACGTTGTGATTTATGAATAATTTTAGAATGTATAGAAATTATTTATGTTTGTGACGGCGCTACGAAACGAGTGTAATATAGCGAATGGCGATATTGTCGCGTAATGCATTTGTAAAATGAAGAAATGATGTTACAATTCTGATGAAAAGGCGAAAGTTGTGTAAATAGTCGAATTAGTTTATACTTTAGTTCTCTCCAGTCCTATACATGTTGCCATTGCTGTTTGTTTATAGTGCGGGTACTTCATGAAACGATGTAATGGTTATGAAAGTCGGTAAATAATAACCCACATTTTCTTGTTTCACAAGGTCTTAAGGACAGTTGTCTTTGTTATTTTTATAGCTTATGAAGATTTTTAGATTTATTTTCTAATCTTCAACGATATATATCAATATAAATTGCATCGTTTTATTGGAATCATTTTATATCTGTCAAAATCTTTGTTATGTATTTTTTTGCTGACGGCCGATTGAGGTTTCCATGAATTTAAAAAGAATTGAATATTATGTGTCTACTGAAGTTTATTTTTATTCTATGTTGTTTAAGAAAAGAACACTTTAATATGTTTTATATTCTTCTTTACTTACATGAAATTATACAAAACTAAATGTTCTCTATAGTAAAAATCTATGTAATTTTTATACTGATCGGAATAATTCTTATGAATTAATATTTATTTTATTTGAATACATACCTTGAGGTACATAGCACGTACGTACCTAATACCTATAGTTAAATAAAAAGATATTGACAGGTATAAATAGTCGCACATCCATGGGAATTATATGAGATTTATTTTAGTTATAATTATGTAGTATTTACGATTTTATTAACTTGATTTATACTGTTGCAATTTGACGAGCCGGTTTTATTTCATTTATTATACATAATTGTGTGAACAATGTGCTTCTAATCATTTGAAAGAATGTAAATACGATATTTGAACTGATAATAATAAAAAAATTTATTTCTTAATGATGACTTGTGTTTTCTCTTTAATGTATCCTAATCCCAATTATTATTAATAATATATTTTTTATTGTACATGTACATTTGGATTTTATGAAAAATATATTTCATACACACTATAAAAAAAATTGATAAGTTCATTTTTACCCGATTAAGGGATGATTTCCGGTATAAAAACTATAATTTATCTTTCCTAGACAATCTTCTTACTAAATTTCATCTAAATCGATTCAATGTTTCCAGACTCCAGGGATTACTTCCTGCAAACAAAATCACAAACTTACAATTTTTACCTCCTTAATAATATAGTATTAGTATGATTATATTAATATAGATCTCTATACATAAATAATATGTATATAAATCTATTTATTTTATTTCTTCTAAACCTATAAATAAAACTTCAAAGAAAGGGCTTAACTTATAATATACATAGAATATAGTAAAAGAAATTATAAAGATATATTGAATTTTACATGACCTTTGATAAAATATCTAATTTTGTCGACTTCAAAGGTATATTTATACGAAAATTTAATAAACTCCATCGAATCTATTTCTAGGTTTTAAAGGTAAGTGTAAATTCAATTTAATTATTATTAATATAAAGAGTTTTATTTTACCAAATAAAAATGTCGAAATGCGAATGATATATGTAAATAATATACTAATAATTATTAATTATATTTTAATTATAAAGATCCATCCCTTAAATCTGCCTCGTAATATATCATGATATCCAAGGTTCGAGTCCCAGGTCAAGCCACAATTACAACTGGGTTTTTCAGACACGAAATAGGATCCTGAGTTAAGAAGTTGTCGATGTTACACCCTCGTGCCTTGGAGACTTCGGCACATTTAGCTGTCTATCATCGATAATGTCGAGATGACGTCCCACTGGACTAAGTCTGGCTAGTCTTAGTCTGATTGCTCCATGTCCGAAATCGGTAAGAAGGATATTAAAAAACCATTCACGGAAATCTTTTCACAATTGGTTAAAATATCACTTAACATCAATACACACAAAAATATATCCGAATTGAAAATCATTATTCTGAAGTCGCTAAAAACGTATTAATGCATAAAATTCAACATGAAATTTACCATTAAATCTAGTTTAGTAGTGTATGCGGAGACGGCTAAATAATCAAACACTTGATGCCGGAAGCTCCGCAATATTGTAGCGAAAAATGAAAATTACATGAGATGGAGTCGGCTAAGAAGGAAAACCGTGAAATTTCCAGCGATTCTTGGCTTCACTCCAAATGCACAAAATGAGAATCTAAACTAAGTTCAATATTGCTAATCGAATTTGTGAAAAATACGTGACTTACATAAGCTGACTATCTTCAATGTTGCATAAATTGTAATTAAAAAAATTAGGGGTTATGGACCCCCGGTCGGAACGAAGTTCCTTTCGCTTTTTGGTAGACGTTCGCTATACAGTCATTATAATTTATATTATAAAATATCAAGTTGATAGAGTTTAATTGAAAAATTTACAATAAAATATATTTATTATGTATCAAATAAATAATGATAAATTAAACACTGAATGATCTGTGATAATTAAGTAAATAACAAATAAAAACTTAAGAACTGTATAAATGGTGGTGGGTGAGTAGCTAGTGCTTTAATAATAGTAGTCCGACCTCGTATTTGAACTACATATTTTAAACTTGTAAATGCCTCAAGAAGATTACACAACGAACAAGTCATTATTTTCATAAAAATATGGGAACTTTACCCTTTAAAAATGTATACATACATAGAGTATAACTTCTCAAAACGTTGCATGTAAACGTAACAATATGTTGCAAAATTAATTAGTTTGGTACGAGTCTCGATGAGAGAATTGAAAGGAAAAGCTGACAAAGGATGTAAATTCGTCGCCACGTTCATTCTAAAGCGAAGTTGGCATCCGTCAAAAGTCAAGCTTGAATTGATATGCCGGCTAATTATCTCCCCTCAGGAAACAAAGGCTGACTGCGATTAAAGAAAATTTGTGAATTATTTATACTAAATGATAAAGAAATTCACTAAAAAGGCCCATTATCTAGGAACCTTTGAAATAATTTTTGGTTCACATAATCTGTTTTAATTAAAAGTTTTTAAACAAACACCGGAGAGGGTCGGTTTTTTCTTTACCGGTTTTGTTGAAAGTTCATAATATTATACGTATCACGTAATATTAAACTCTAATAAAGTACTTATTACTTTTATTAAATTTAATTAGGAAAGTGTATAACTTTTTAGAACTTTTTACTATAGAAATTGTACTTTTTAGGTGTAAATATTTGAAACAAAGTTCCTGTATAATAAAGGTTCCTCTAAAGCTAACAAAGGTTTATTATTAGGCTTGAATAACTCTATATTGTTATTTCGTATCTAAGATCAATATTGAAGCCCAGTTAATTTAGTAGCCGGCTGAAGTTGTAGTAGTTAGGGTTTGAATTACTCAAACACTAATCTCTTAATGAGAACTGCAATTGAAGTGACTGCTTAAGGGAATTGAAGGCTATATTGCTTCTCCACGAACTTGATCAGCGTCGTGTTACAAATAAATAGACTAAAATTATTTCTATCTTCTTAGAGGTAATCTAAAGATCTAATCGGATTTAAATCAGTCGTGTTTTTAACCCAATTTGATCAATAATTGATTTAAATGTGTACTTCAACAAACAATTTAAAAATCTTTGTTTTTATTGTTATAAAAATATTCCAAGAATTGTATGTGGTCGATAAAGAAATTGGAAATACCATAATTTAAAATTATGTAATAAATAAACATACATACATATTTATTATAATTTAATGTATGTTTGTTATTTCACACTATAACGGCTGCTCGGGTTTGGAGGTTTTTTTAACATTGAGAAATGCATTTACGCATACCATATGCATACAAACAGGGAATTACATGTGACTACCGGCTAGAAAGTCAATACTACCCACTAAAACCCAACGGAAACTTCCCCGTCTTAATGAATGCCGCAGGGATACGCACTCAACCACGATGCTCCGACTACAGGCCTGCCGAGGCAGACCATAACAACGATTAGGTTGCTTCTACGGTTCACTCTGCTATCACAGAAGTACCAGATGCAATCCACATGGCACACTCCTTACCGAGGTAGGCCACCTCCCAGTGTGTCTCTTTGCTTCACGTCCAGGTGGGTTGCCATAAGTAGCCGAAAAATATAATACTTACTTTAGCCGAAAAATAGTTTTATTTTATTCTAAGACTAGCTACTCACCCTCGCTTTGCTCGGTTTCGTCCCTAGCTTGATTCCCCACACAAACTTTCATCCCCATTTTCACCCCCCTTAAGGGATAATTTCCGGGATAAAAAGTATTCTACGTCCTTCCCAGGTTCTCAAGCTATTTTTTTTACCAAATTTCATCTAAATGGGCTTAGTAGATCCAGAGATTACCCCCTACAACCTCACAAACTCACAAAATCGTAAACTCACAAACATTACTTCTTTTTAATATTAGTATAGATATACTGTTGGTGCAAATATTGTAACTACTCACAGTTAACTTTTATTTATTTTTTATTGTACCGTGTGTTATTTATTTTTTGTGTCATTCGTAAATACTTATCAAGTTGTCCTGGTACGCGGCTTTATTTTTATCCCGTGCCCTGTTAAGTCCTGTACATAATATACTATAAACATATAGATACCTAGCTTGGAAGCAAAAATTCCTTTCATCCTCAATAAACGATAAGTTTTAAAGAGCTTTTTAACTGTACCTATCAAGTCGGAGAGCGTCATAAACAGTTTAACCTTTTCCAGGATAAAGGTAGTTTTTAATGATTTTAGTAATGGGATATGCGTTTGCAAATTTTATATACACAATAGTTAAATGTTAAATATTATACAAGCGTTTTAAATTACTTTTTTGCATACTATATAATACATATACTATATAATATTATTACATGTATGTACTAATCTATTATTCTGTCTTTATTATCTAATTCACTGAAAAAACTCGCTGTTGCTTAAAATTTAGGTATATTAATAGTTAGTATAAGTGTTGTTCCCGGGTTAGTTAAATCAAAGAGTTGATTACTGCTTACGCTAGCTAATATTACGAGTAGTCTATGGTAACTGCAGCTACATTAATTCAATAAGGAGAGGCGAAGTGAAATAGGTATCACTGTCAAGTATAAATAGGTGACGATGTTGTAAAATTAACTTGTTTTTTATATTATTATGCTTTTTTCTACAAATTTTCAATTTGTCCACTGGTTTTTTCGTAATGCGTTCCCAGACAGACAGACAGATTCACTTTCAGACACTGTATGGTTAATAATGACTATTTCAATAAGATTTTCCCAAAAATATTCGACTCAGAATTTTATTATATGTATAGATATTGTTAAAAGTTAAATATTTGTTACTTCTCATCCTCATCTCTAACCGAAAACTATAGAATAAGAGAAAATAGGGACGCTAAAACCTAATTGCTTGTTCACACGCAAACTATATATTAAGCTGGCGACCGCGCGCCCAAGGCGTAAATAACCTTAGTTTATAGTTATTATAACTGATATTGCCTATCGCTAATAACTAATGTACGAATGTGCACTTTAGGCCAATTATTATTATAAATTATACTATACGTTATATAAAAGACGTATCAATTATATCAAGATAAAATAAAAATATATAAATTACAAGGAAAAAGAAAAATCTAGTCAGATTTTTCTTCGAAAAAACTTAATTAAATAGTCTATGTCACTTTCTAGCACATAAGCTATTAGTCTACAGTACACTATGGTTTTTCTCAATAAGAAATAATAAGCTAAAACTTTACGAGTATCTCTGTTTTGACGAGATGCCCAACTTTTCTTTCTAGGAAAATTTGATAGTGGTAGATACAATTATGGATTCATACCGAACATGTCGAAACGGTGATTATCTAAAAGTTATTACTTACAGGTTGTTTTACAATTTAATATTGGGATAATCCAACATAAAACAAGAAAAAAATATTGTCCTAAAAAGAATGGTTTTGGATCAAATCATCTCGTAAGTACTAAGGCAAAACTTCAAATATCTCGAAATCCACTTTGACAAAGTTGCGCCCTTCTTTTTTATGACGGCAGAAATTGTCCATGATCGCCTGCGCCGTCAACAATTGCTGAAAATACCAGAGTTTGCACTAATCTATAATCGTACAATAGGCACTTTACTAGACTGCCAAACCCTTTTCAATTTTACCATTGCTGATTCATGAGTAACATACAAAGTAAAAGATTAAAGCAGAACTTTATTATTATATTCTATATGTTGGTTGCATGTGTGTTCTGTAAATAAAGTTTTCCTATATTATTACCTACCTCAAAATATAAAGATTCAGTTGTATTCAGCCCTTTTTAACGTCCCACTGCTGGGCACGGGCCTCCCTTCAATACGAGGGGGATCAGGCCATAATCCACCACGCTGGCCAAGTGCGGATTGGCGGACTTCACATGTCTTTCGAAAACTTGCAAGGTTCTCTCAGACATGCAGGTTTCCTCACGATGTTTTCCTTCACCGTAAGGCAAGTGGTAATCATGTTAGAAATGATTCGCACATGAAAATATCAGAGGTGCGAGACCCGGGATTTGAACCCGCTTCACTCGGTTTCCCAAGCGAGCGCGTTACCACTGGGCTACCACTGCCTCAGATTCAGTTACTTAGTGCAATATTGATTTTCTCTTTCTAATTAAATATAAGAATTCAGGAAGATGAATTTAAATACATTTCAAAGTAAAAGTCGAAGAAAAACTTTTTAATTGCGTTCTTTTATTATTTTCTTCAACATCGATGGCTTTAAGAGTAGACAAGAGGAATCATGACATTGCAAAAACCTTTTTAATTGATCTTTTGTTATTTGTAAAGGAAATTAAAATCCTAAGAGGCAAAAACAGTCAAAAGGTTTAAGATTTCTAAGAAATTCTCGTTAAGTATTTGTACAAAATTATTATAAAAGAGGTTTATTGCTATTTTATTTTTAGATATATCTTCTTTACAAGTATAGTAAGTGTAATAATTCAATTTCTTTTTAAAACGTAACAAAAAGATTTCTTCTGTAACGTAAGCCTGTAATTAAAGAAATATTTGCCGGATCGGGGCGTCCCTAAGGGCGGGCGTCGATGAGGAGCGTTAAAGATACCGTTTGTGGAAAATCGTGCAAATTCGCCATTGCTTTTAATATTCTTATTTAAAGAGTAATTTATGCCAGATTCTAAAATTACTTTCATAATACATGTAATTTTGTATTTATCGCCTAATTCTTGAATACAGTCGTAGGTTGGAATTCCGCAATAGGGAAATAATATAATTTGTTTTGAATTAAATAAACTCATGCTGATGAAGTTTCTGTAAAATAGCATGTGACATAATATCTAGCCCACATTTGTCATCATAAAGACGTAATAAAATGTGTCTACTTGTTTCGTAAGTAGAGTCATAAATGTATATATTATGACTTATTATTATATTAGGTTATTTTAATACTATTACTTCATTTAGATATCTAATGTAAATGAAATTAAAACTGAATTGAAACTAAAATTAAATTGAAATTTATTTATTTAGTAACAATTCTAATATGTATACAGTAAAACAATGGCTACGATGATACAGCAAAAGTATAAACTGCGTTGCAGATATCAACGCCCGCCTCCATACAATGGATGAAGAAAAAATTGCTATATGTCAAAGAAAAATGGAAAGGAGCATGCTGGGAATAAAATTATCGGACAAAATTCGCAACAGTGACATCAGAAACAAAACAAAAATAATAGATGTAAGAAAAAGAATTAGATTACTAAAATGGCACTGGGCAGGGCATATTTGCAGGATGAATAATAGATGGACAAAACGCTTAACAGAGTGGATACCAAGGGACAGGAAAAGGAGAAAAAGGGAGACCTGGTAAAAGATGGAGAGACGTTTACAGTCACAGGTGTGGTAATCATTAGATGCAAAAGGCTCGGGAACGAGAAGTTTGGAAAGGTTAAGGAGAGGCCTACGCCGCAGAGGCGACTACTACTAGCATATACTAATTATTATTAATTTATGTTAGGTACTAATTATTATTTTATGCTACATACACATATAGAGAAATATAGATTTACTAAAATTAGTACACATATAGATAGTCATATAGATTTATATAGATAAGTAAACACATTTATAAATACATAGAGAAAGTTTCAAAGATTTGTATAAGTTGTGTTCAAAGAAAGAAAATGTTAACGATAGTAGTAAGTTAATAAAGGCTATTCTTATTTTTATTTTTATTTATTTTATTTTATCATTAGTGTATACACCAAATTACAGAAAATAATACAGGCTAAAAGAATGATTTCTACTACTACCTACAAAAACCCAACGTTTTCAAAAATTCTAAAAATTCCATACGATGCTACTGACCCAAAACGATTGTTAAACAAATTCATCCTCTTTTATTTAATTGGAAGGCTTTTGACCATTTTTAGGTCACTTTGTTCAATTAAGCCGGAAATGAATGGGCAGTGCTTGTCAAATATCTCTGGTCTTTATGCCGTTTTATAAAAGTAGCTATAAAAAGAATGGTCTTAAAAACTGCTTAAATAATTAACATAATTTCAAATAATTGAAATTATATTATAAAAATATTGTGTGTAGTTAACTTTATTAACAGTTTATATTATTATTATACCACAACATTCGTTCGAATGGGTCCTTAGGTACCCGGATTTTGTTTTCAATTTCATGGGTTTTAATTTTTTTGCGCGAAACCCTATTACATTTTCTTAAATAAAAGTAACCCAAGTTACTCGTTATAACATCAGCTATCTGTCAGTGAAAGTCCCGTCAAAATCGGTCCAGCCTTTAAGGCAACTAGTCAGAACAAAAACAGACAGCCTGACAAACAGACATTTTTTTTTTAATTTTTAAAGTTATACTTCTTTTGGCACGTTTGGAAAAAAATATGAGAGTAAAATTTTTAAGATGCGCGTGCACAGACAGCCTAAAAGCGACATGATGAAGTGAGCTAATAACCGTCGCTCCGTTTCCAGAAAACTGATAACTATTTCAAAGTAGTTTCTCGAATATTCATAAATCTATAACACGTATTTTATATCAACGGAGATAAAAAATATATATTTATTTTTATTAATTTATTATTTCTTTTACAAACAGAGAGTTGTGACATACGGGATGAAATCTTTAGGTATTTTTGTTCTGTTATGCCAAAGAAGTACAACTTCTTACGTGCGTACATAAATACACACACACGTTTTTCTTTTATTATAAGTACGGTATATACTTTCATATTTATTTAGTAAAAAGCTGTTATTTTGACATTACAAACAGACACTTCAATGTACCTACCTACTGTGTAACCTAACCCGCTTTTAAGTTACCCTTATCCGTAACTGAAATAGATCTTTTAATAGATTTACTTCGTAGGTATATCGACAAGTAATCTTTAGACATATTTAAGCGGGAGCGTAATCTCATTTATTAAATAATATCTTAATGTTTCTTCTATACATACCTATAATAAAATACTAACCGAGTCGAATCTGTACCTTAAATATTTTTTAAAAAATCTTATTGAAATAGACTTTATTATCGATACAGAGACGGAATCTATAGTTTTAAGAATTTTTGTCTGTCTGTCTGTTACCGCATCACAGAAAAACCACTGGAGGGATTTTGTTGAAATTTGGTATGATGATAGCTGGATATCCGGTTCAACATATAAGATCCTTTTCACCACGGAAGATTATCTCATTCCCACGGGAATGCACGTTACAACACAACCCAAAAATATTTATGATCAGAATTTCTTGAAACTTGGTATTAATGCTCTTCAATACAATTAAATAAATACGTGTTTTAGCGTTTTTTGAAATTCATCCTGTAAGGAGATAAAATAAAGGATGAAAATTTGTATGGAACCTACCTTTTTAAAGTTTTTTTGTTGTAGTTTTAGCGCGAGCGAAGCCGCGGGTTTTGCTAGTAAAGCAATAAAATGTTTGTCAAAAAGACGCCTAGGTGTATCGCTAGTCAGTTTTTATAATTATATATTATTATTAAACAAATCTATCCTACGCAAATCGTATATTTTTCCTGGATAAAAAGTAGCCTATTTGTTATACTGATGTATGAAATATATTATTGTAAAGTTTCATTAACATCCAATTAGTATTTACCAAGCTGTATAAGTTACAATAGTTTTTTTAACTATCCCACGGCAACTCTTTAATTTTTCGGAATGAAAAGTATCTAAGATGTTGACCGGGAATACGTAACCGGGACCGGGAATATGCAAAATTTCATTTAAATTGGGCCATCAGTTTCTCTTCTTACATCTCCCGGACTCGGTTTTTGGCATTTTTTTTTCTGTGTACAGGCATTCGAACTCTACTATTTTATTATATGTATAGATTCTAAAGAGATTTTACATTAACAGTTATTCTTATGTTTCTGCCTTCGGTAATATTGTGCTATTGTAGGTGTTTACAACGTCTATTCGTCTTTATTTAAAATATATTCGACGACAATTGAGTACAAGAAAATTTTATCAAAAAGACTTATTCTATCTAAACTCCTTCATATGTTTGCGCATACATCTAAAACTAGTTAACATGATACATTATCAGATCAAAGATGAGATCAATCATGTGTAAACGTTCAGACAGACGTACAGTCCGTGTCTCTAACGTGCGTCCCTTACAGAACTATCGGTGTGTGAAAATCAGCTTGACGGCTCGAGCAGAGTATGCGCATGCATTAAAATTTATTATAAAGTTCATTTCGTAAGCATTTAAATATTAATAGAATATATATGTGTATATGAAATTAATTACTTCTACTTTTTAGGGTTCCGTACCCAAAGAATGCCAACGAAACCCTATTACTAAGCCTACGCTGTTCGTCCGTCTGTCAGAGGGCTGTATCTCATAAAACGTGATAGGTAGAGAGTTGAAATTTTCAGAGTACGTATTTTTATTGCCGCTATAACCACAAATATTAAAAATAAATAAAAATACAAGAAACATACATAGAGTAAAGTCATATTAAGTAGAGTCATATTAATAAAAAGTACATGTACTATGGTACGGAACCCTTCATGTGCGAATTCGACTCGTACTTGGCCGCTTTTTATTGCTTATTTCTATTTTATTGTAAACAAAAACAACAATACCTTATAATATTTAGACATTATTTTTTGCTTAACACATAGTTTGTTCGTATAAAATTATTTATTAACGTACATATTGTGTATTAACCCATTTGGAATCATTATTCTATAAATAATAATAATTATTAATTAGCGCAACTACAAGTGAATCTACCTAAGTAAAGTAAAACATTATAGGCGATGCTGGTAAAATATGAATCTACGAGTATAGGGAATAATACAATATTAATAAAAACATTCAGAGTATTTTTCAAGCCATAGGTATATTTTGTATACATTTTCTACATATTTACACTTACATATTGGCGCAAATTGGTAATAACTGATAAAACTATTTTGGAATTTAGTTCTAAGAAGTGGTCTTTAAAGCATATAAATATAATCTTTCTTACAGTTTGTCTACTGTATGCGTTCACCTTTAAATTACATCTGCTATATGTGTGCATATCTCAATTAATCATGGAAACGGTCAACAGCAGGAAATAGATATTTACTAACAACATTTCAAACCCTACGTTTAAATATATGTTTCAATAGATTTTAAGCCCTGCTCATACCAGCTCAGATTTATGTCAGATTATTTTGTTGGTTTAGTTTTTTTGCAGTCCGATATTTTGATATTTTAAATATATTCTGTAAATCCTATTTCACACATTTGTTTATTTTTATAGGATTTTTAAAAAGTTTTAATGAAAACAATTGTTTTCTTGCTCCAAATCTTCTTTATTGCTTAATAAGTTTAAGAATTATAAGTTGAAATTATGAAGGAGCGGGAGTTAAAGAGTGTTTTCAAAATATTTTAAGTCCACTAAGTTTTCAATTTGAAAAGTGTTTTTCTACATACATTCGTTAGGCAGAATTATATACAACTTTTATATTAACTTTTTAATATGTAAAGCGCCTTATAAATTTGAGATAGCAAAATTACTATAAGGGGTTTGTAAAACTAATAATTCTTCAGTAAAATATTTATGCACATTGTATAAACTAAATGGAGTATACAGTATACTATAAAAATAGAATTTTATGAATAATAAAAGAATAATATGCAGCTGTCATATTTTTTTTTGAAAAGAAAATTACTTAAAACTGTCTGTACAGACGTTGTACTGTCCATTTTTTTATATATACATTATTTTTGAGCTAATACAAAAATTGTTTAAAAAAGCACGTTCAGTCTAAAGAATTGTTACAAACATTTAAAAAAATGCTCAATCGGTGTAACCATTCATAATTTATGCACTTCCCAACGGCATTTTATATTTATTATATAGATATATTTTTTATCTAGATAGATATATAGATATTTTGCTAAACTGCGTTCTTTAGTAAAATTTGATATAATTTATGACGAAAAATATGAGTGTTTCTATTTTCGACAACTATTCCCATGTCAAGATAGTCATACATCTTAATCTATCGTAGCGACAAAATTTGGGACTCCAATCATTCAATACACAATAAACGGAAGTTGCCGGAAACGTCGATATTAAATATATTTATACCTAAAGTAGTATAGATAGTAGTAAAAAATATCTACATCCTACAATTAGAAAACTCGGCTAGAACGTGAGCAATTTACTTATATGAAAGTATGTTGAAAGAGAACAAGTTAAATTGAAGACAATTAGAGTTGCTAATTTAAGCTTTACAAACAAAGCTTAATATAATTTTCACATAACTTTATGAATTGAATCACAATAACAAGATAAATTTAGTTATTTCTTTCTACAGAAAATCAATGAAGTGTTGAGCAGAAAACTCCCTGTTTGATGACGCTGCGGGATATCGTTAGCAGCAATTATCTCATCTCAAGTATACTTACATATTTATTATATTTTTGAAGATAAAAGACGATATTGTTTTCAGTTCTTGGAAATTCAACATCGAAGAGGCTAAAGATAGTTTGAAGTAAGTTACAAGGAAAATATTCTCACCAATACTAGTAAAGTATCGGAAAACTTTTGGGTTACTTAAGTACATATATATGCTTATTCATTTTTGGGTAAATGTGTAGGATCGCTCAAAGAGATGAAAAGTTAAGAGCAAATAACAAACTTTCTCTCTGGTTCGACATAAAATATTACGATGTTACTATTAAATCGAGTATATCGAAAACTAATTATAACTCAAATCATTTTTTTCATATGATCATTGTGATACAATTTGGTACATAACTGTGTAATTGGAGCGGAGAATGTTTATGCATGCGATTATAATTTAATTGGATATACATTTTAACCATATGAAATTCAAATGAACCGGAGGTTCTGAGTTTAATTTTAATACAACGATTTCGATCTTCAAAATTAATTCGATTTCCAAAAGTATCGAGTGTTTACATACAGGTATTTTTACATTACATTTTCATTAAGAAGTAACAGATGTTACATCTGTAGGGATAAATAGGCAGATGGCACAAAATGGTGTGAAAAATTAGAAACAATCTGTCTGCTTTTGATCTATTGAATAGAAATTGTACACATATATGAATCTAGCAGATGGCTTCGCTCGCGCTAAAACTACATAAAGAAACTCTAAAAAGATAGGTTTCAAACAAACTTTCATCCTCTGTTTTACCCGCTTATGGGATAAATATCGAAAAATGCTATAACATGTATTTATTTAATTGTATTGAAGAGCATTAATACTAAGTTTCAAGTAATTCTGATCATACATATTTTTTTGGGTAGTATTATAACTTGTTTTCCCATGGGAATAAGGTAATCTTCCGCGATAAAAAAGTAGCTTATGTCACTCTTCAGCCCTCCAACTATCTCCACACAAAAAAATCACACCCATCCATAATTCTGTATTTGACGTGAAAGAAGGACAAATAAACAAACACACTTTTACATTTATAATATTGGTATGGATATACATACACACCCAAATTAAGCACTTCCTTTTTTAGCGAAGCGAAGAGCTTTTGTTTGTTTTCAACTTAACCTTAACAATTATTATTTTTATAACTAATGTTACTATTTTTCGAAAATTTTCATTTTAATTTTTAAAAACCAAATTTATAAAATAACTTATTTCTTAGTAACTAACTAACGCTTAACGGCACTAATGTGCGATATAATATATTAGGCTAATAAATATAATTTAAAAGGTATAAATAAAACAAAAATTAAAACAACTATTGCTTTTTATTCGCACGTCTTTTTCTGCTATTTAATCTAAATTTGGTTCAATCATTTACCACCCGTGGGCGAGACCGTGGGCGGCGTATGTCAAGGGAGCGTGGACGAGGGGGGCGGGGTGGGTTTGAGACAGGCTTTGGTAAGCGACTGATCTGGAAGCAGCGAGGCCAGCGACCACGGGGGCAGAGTAGGCTGAGATGGCGGGAATACCATAGGCCGAGTTGTAGGCTGAGAGAGCGGGGGCGGCCACTACTGGGGCAGAGTAAGCAGCGAGGGCGGGAGCGACCACGGCGTGGCCAGCCAGCTGGCGTGCGGCCACGGGGGCGATGCTGGCGGTGGCTCCGTCCACTTGGGCGGCGGCGACTTGAGCGGAGTTTACTGCCTGCCAGGCGTGGTCCTCCGCGGCATTGATGGCTCTGCCTTGTATTTCACGTGCTTGGTCGTTGAGCTGTTGGACGGCGTCGACAGAGGCGCGCGCGTGGTCCGACGCTTGCACGTGGGCGTCGATGGCGGCGCCCTGGATGTCACCGGAGGGGATGGTGGCTAAAGCCGCGGGGGCGGCGTAGGCGAGGGGAGCTCCGTGCGAGAGCAGCCCGCTGGAGTAGGATGTGGCCAGCAGAGTGCCCGAGGGCGCTGCTGCGGCGCAGGCGAAGACGGCGGCTACAATCTGTAAAGGCACACGTTATTATTACTCGTATATTTAAGATTGTTTTAATGAATTACCATGTATTTAGATTTAAATACTTATGTTTCCCTTTATGTTCTATCTTAGTGGGCATAACATGTTATGTTTCTCTGACATAACAATGATATTATATTCTTAGATTTTGTCGTAAACGATTGTATTTCCGAAATTACATATTAAAACAACCCACCAGAAATCTCATCGTGCACTTCTGTTAGACTGCTCGAAAGCTACTGATTGATTTGGTTACGTTACAGCCAGCCTTTATAGTCGATCTATAATGACGTGAAACGGAACTTGATACTATAACCAGCTTTTATATTTTTTGATGTAGAGTGTAATTATCATTATTATTTATATAGCGCGATGCACCTTAAGGCCAAAAGTACCTATTGAATTTATATGTTTTCTACAAATTAAGTAATGTAACTTTAGCCACAATATAGAGCAAATGTTACTTTTTCTACTTTGCTTTATTCGTCGAAATACGAATTAAGTTGACCTTTTAAAATATGAACCAACGCTTTCTTAACTATTACATTAACTGACATTATATTAGAATGTTTTATTTGCTACATACTCTAACAATAATATTAATAAATACTAGCTACTCACGCTCGCTTCGCTCGCGTTTGTCCCTAGGTACGTTTTCACGTTAGCTATGTATATATGTATTATACATAAATAGTAGCTTGTTACTCCTAAGATATTCATTTAAATTATATAGCGATTTACCCTCGCTTCGCTCGGGAGCGTACGCCGTACGCGAATTTTGTTCACAATTTCATAGGTTTTATTATTTTTTTCGCGGAATCCTGATTCTTTTTCAAAAATAAAAGTAGGCTGAATTACTCTTTATAACATCAGCTATCCGCCAGTGAAAGTCCCTTCAAAATTCGTTTAGCCGTTTCGGAGATTAGCCGGAACAAACAGACACACAGACAAACAGACAGACAGACAGACAGATAGACAGACAGACAGACAGACAGACCAAATTGTAAAAAAATGTTGTTTTGGTATATGTACTGTCATACATATGCATTTAGTAAAAAGCGGTTATTTTAATATTACAAACAGACACTCCAATTTTATTTATCTGTATAGATTTGCTACCTTTGAAAGTAAAACATGACCTCCGGGTGTAGAAAGGTGTAAAGCAGACCGGTACGTAAAAAATCCTAGCCTGATATAAAGTGATAAATCAATGTAGTCGCTGGAAATTACAGTTGACACTTAATTCTATTATTTAAAAATATCTCCATATTTCTCTCTTCTCCTTGCAAAGTAGTAAAAACAAATGTCTTAAACATTGAAAATATCAAGTTTCACCCAAAAGAAATATTATTTTATTTTTTAAATAAAGATTAACTGTATTTAATTTTTTGAAAAGAGGTGATCTGAACCGGTAATCGAACCAACTGAAAATGCAAAAAGGTACACCTTCACTATTTTATCGAATTAATGGATAGAGTCTATGGTAAGGATGAAATGTCTCGAACGAAAAATGTATGTTAAAATTAATAAATGGAAGAAAAGTTCTTCCATGTTCCATCCATTTGTTCCAACCTGCATATAAATATTCGTCCGACTATTTGAAGTTGAAGTATCATTATTAACTATGCCTTTTTAGATGCCTGATTTTGTATGCGCAATAAAAAAAAAAGAAAAAATCTGTAGGATATTAGGCTAATAACATTTAATAACACTTAATGTTTTTGTTAATATTGAATTTGTACTACCTATTGAAAGGGGAAGAATGAGCCATGTCGTAAAAGTGCCTTTGGCTTTGCCTTTAGCTATGCCCAACTGTATTTGCGGATGTTACAGAGACTTCCCGCAGTACCAACACGACAAGGTGAACCTTCCTTCGGGGAATATCTGCTGCTTAATACATAAATTCTGGTTTAATATATAGGCCATTTTATAATACTCCTGCCACATGAGCGGGGCCAGGGTAAAAGCCTTAAAATTTTATGAGTGATAATGATGCCCTGATCATTTCGGCCAAGACAGCCTCTCTGAGATCTCCCAACTGAGAAGATATTATAGAGTACAAGTGTACGTGCAGGCACAAGTGCTCTCTCTATTCCTATTATACTCATACTCCGGTGGAACGACAAATTGACACGAGCAATGACAGATTAAGCGCAGAAGCAACACCCTTACGTGCTTTCCGAGGCACAGGGGTGAAACACCGTCAACTTCCCAACTCCTTGCTGCTACTGGGACTTCCTTAACAGAAAGACTTTGTTGCGCTCCATTATACGCAATGGTAGACGCCGCCGGGGCCGATGGCGCAGTCCCACCATCGAGAGCCAGGGCGAGCGGCCATTGCGTGACGGAGGGCCCACTTGCATCTCGGAGCCGTGGCCGACAGGACGAACCTAATAATTAAATTGCTATATATATATATATATATATATATATATATAAAAGGAAAACGGAAAGCAGTTCTGCTGAGAAGAGCCGGCGAGAAACTCAACAGTTGCTCTTTTAAATATCGAAATTACATATTATTAACATAACATATTATATTTTATTAACATAACAATATAGATAGCCCGCATATGAGTCAATAATACTCAATTCCACACATTTTCATCAAAAAGAAACTCTTGAACCGTGTAATATGCTTTGCCCAATAAAAAATTTTTAATTTTATCTTTAAATTTTTGAAAAGTAAGTCTAGGACATTTTGTGGAATCTTATTATATATGCGTATACTCAGGCCCACGAAGAATTTATTTACTTTTTGGAGCCGAAATCTGGATGTAACAAGCTTATTTCTATTCCTAGTGTTTATTGTGTGTCTATCACTGTTTTTTTTCATAATTATTTAGATTTTTGCGAAGAAATAATATATTACACAGTATATATTGTGACGCAACCGTAAGAATACGATTTTTTTTGAAAACATCTCGCAGGGAATCACGAGTTCTTAGATCATAAATAGCCCGTACTGCTCTTTTTTGAACAATAAATATCGAATTAATTTCCACGGCACTGCCCCATAGAAGTATTCCGTACGATAAAACACTATGAAAATAACTAAAATATACAAGTCGGACAGTGTTAATATCCGTTAAGTTTTTAATTTTCCTAACTGAATAGGCGGCGGAGCTGAGTTTACCTGCAAGTGTTGAGAGATGGGGATTCCACTGGAGTTTAGAGTCTAGTGTTATACCTAAAAATACTGCTGATTCAGTTATTTCCAGTGTTTCATTATTCATAATCAGGCTAAAATTTTGCTTTTTTACATTAGGCAATGTAAATTCGACACATTTTGTTTTTTTTTGCATTTAAAACTAGGTTATTTAATTCAAACCAGCGAAATATATGCGACAATGCACTGTTTACTTCGTCATAATTAGGTTTGCTACTCTCAACTTCAAAAATTAAGGAGGTATCATCAGCAAAGAGTACAATATCGCATAATTTATAGAAATGTAAATCATTAATATATATTAAGTGTAAATAATAAAGGGCCAAGAATAGATCCTTGTGGAACACCCATTTTTAGTAGAGATCCAGAAGATTTTACATTATTTACATCAACCCTCTGGATTCTCTGATTGAGGTATGAAGCAACAAGATCAAGCGCAGCCCCCTGAATCCCATAATGATTTAGTTTAAGCAAAAGTGTTTGAGGTTCTACACAATCAAAAGCTTTAGGCAAATCGCAAAATACACCAATAGCATTCTGCGATTTCTCCCATGCATCATAAATGTGCCTAAGAAGCGCAGCACCCGCATCAGTTGTAGATTTACCTTTGGTGAAGCCATACTGTTCACTGTGCATAACATTGTTACAATAAAAAAAATTACTTAATTGGTTTAAAATTATTTTTTCAAATATTTTGCTTAATGCTGGTAGTATTGAAATAGGCCTATAATTTCCAGGTTGAAACCTATCCCCACTTTTAAACAAAGGTATTACTTTAATATGTTTCATTAAATCGAGGAATGAACCGCTATCTACACATTTATTAAAAATAGAAGCTAAATAAGGAGCGATATTTATTATAATATGACTTAGCAATTTTACTGACATACCCCATAAATCTCCGGTCTTTTTTGAATTTAAGGTTTTAAATATTTTTACTATGTCCTCTGATGAAACATGTTTGAACTTGAAGAAATTATTATTATTTAATGGAACATTAGATTTTATTATTTATATAAAAGGATATATATAAAAGTATTATCAAAATCGGTTCATAAATGACGAAAAAATCCGCGAACAAACATAAAAAAAATTATATACGGTCGAATTGAGAACCTCCTCCTTTTTTTGGAAGTCGGTTAAAAAGAGTCATTAGATTATTTAAACTAGGGTAAATTTGATGATTAGGGGAAATTTGAGCACATTCTTTATGAAAAACCTAACATTCAACAGGATTCACCTATGTTATATAGATTATATAAAAAATGTATAAGCAACTCATTTCTTAAATTAATTTTTCAGTAAACAAACGTTTAAATATCTACGATCTACTTTCTTGGACATAGCGCTGTTTGTATGAATTTTGTGATCAATCTATTACGATAATAACAAAAAGATATAAATGCGATCAGCTGAACATGGAAATGGATGGCGCAAATTGTAGGAGGCCTACACCTAGCTGTGGGTAGATAAGGTCTAAAAAAGATGGCGTAGAGAATAGAAATATTAAAATAACATAATTTAGGTTCGAAAATAGCAATCTGTTCATTAATTAGCTAATAACCATTTTTAAGAAATGTGGAAGTCCAAAATAAAACATAAACAAGTTTGTTATTATAAGAGGTCATTATTGTTTGGTAATTGATTCGTGCCTGCCTATGTGTGTGAACATACTTGCGTGTATACTTTTATATATTTTTATCATCTCAGTGCTAGGCACGGATAAAGCCATATTCCACTATGCTGGCCAACTACTGGTTGCTGGGCCAAATACCTGCTAAGCTCTCTCTGAAGACAGAAAAACACTATTCTCACTTTCGGGTTCGTCACAACGCACTCCATAGAGACAGATAGATATACATTAAATTGTGGTTCATTAAAATAGTATGTTTGTGGTGTGCCAAAGTAAGCCACAATATTTTTAATAAAGTACAGATGTATCTATAATATAATAAGACTTAAAATTTTGATCTGCCGTGAGGAACAGTGTGGCGAAATAAAGGAATTTGACTTGGAATATTATCTAGACTATTTTAGGTACAAACTTATAATTTAGGAGTAGAGTTAGGTAAGAGCTCTTGGTAGCGTAATCAATAATCGAGGCGACTCATCTACAAAGTGTTCTAAGTTGCTTCGAAAAAAGAATAGTACTGTGCCCGTTTTGTATATGTTCAACTTAGCGGGAGCACTGCCGTGCCCTTAGATCCCAGATTAATAAAATTATGTAAGCTGTAGTACTGGCAATATGATGTTATAAATAAAAGAAAATTTTAAACAATTATTTTTTTATTTACACGTCTTTACCTGCTATTTAATCTAATTTTGGTTTGAGTGTTTACCACGCGTGGGGGAAGCCGTATTAATAAGCCACGCGTGGTCTGCGAAGGTAATATTTACCACGCGTGGGCAGCGTAGGCTACGGGAGCGTGGACGAGGGGACCGGGGTGGGTCTGAGATAAGCTTTGGTAAGCGACGGATTTGGAAGCAGCGATGCCAGCAACCACGGGGGCAGAGTAAGCTGAAATGGCGGGAACACCATAGGCCGAGGCATAGGCTGAGAGAGCGGGGGCGGCCACTACTGGGGCAGAGTAGGCAGCGAGGGCGGGAGCGACCACGGCGTGGCCGGACAGCTGGCGGGCGGCCAGGGGGGCGATGTTGGCGGTGGCACCGTCCACTTGGGCAGCGGCAACTTGAGCGGAGTTTACTGCTTGCCAGGCGTGGTCCTCCGCCGCGTTGATGGCTCTGCCTTGTTGTTCACGTACTTGATCGTTGAGCTGTTGGACGGCGTCGACGGAGGCGCGCGCATGGTCCGACGCTTGCACGTGGGCGTCGATGGCGGCGGCCTGAATGTCACCGGAGGGGATGGTGGGTACGGCCAGGGCGGCGTGTGCGACGGCCACGGGGGCGGCATAGGTGAGGGGAGCTCCGTGGGAGAGCAGCCCACCGGAGTAGGATGAGGACAGCAGAGTGCCCGAGGGCGTTGCTGCGGCGCAGGCGAAGACGGCGGCTACAATCTGTAAAGCACGAATTTACTGTAATTGAATGTTTATGTTTATCGCCATTCATTTTTTTTATTATTTCAATATATCTATTCGCATATCATAACTGTCAGCAAAAGCTAATGATACAATCGCAATGAATATATTTATAAATCGCAATTTACAATTTTTTTACAATTTGAATTTACAAGAGCACATTAAATTGCACCACATTAAAGATCTATAACATTCAATTAGGAAAAACAAAATGTAAAAATGATAAAAAGATCGTAATCCACGACACAAGTACAACTCTCTGTTCTTAACTAATGGAGCACATAATACGAATGACACTTGAATTTCCGAAAGTACACAACAAAACAACCCACCAGAAATCTCATCGTGCACTTCTGTTAGACTGCTCGAAAGCTACTGATTGATCTCAATACGTTTCAGCCAGCTTTTATAGTCGATCTATATGACGTGAAACGGAAGTTAATTTAAAAACCAGTAGCAAAATTTAATTTTCCTTAGTATATTTTTTTAAGTATGAGGAGATCTTCGGAAGTATTAGGTTTCTTTTTTTTTATTTTAAATTACTAAACTCACAATATATTGTGTTTTTCTCTCTGTTTCAATCGGTTTTGTGCAATACAAATTAAGCGTTTCCTTAAAAGTGTAAAACTTTGCTTAGACACTGCATATGTAGGGTAACATTATTTTTAAGTAGTTGATTCAAAAAGTAATATTAATATCAAAAACTAATATCAATGTTTTCAAATCTTTGATTTTTGTAAAAATAGAGCATGTGACCTTGGGATTTACAGAAAGGTAAAGGCAGACCACTACGTCAGCCAGTTTTAACATGAAATGCCATATGAATGGACAAAATTGCCGTAGGTCGTTGCCGTTCATTGAACTTCAAAACTTGCTTAGTAAGCCCATCAGTACCTTATTTTTGTCTCTTTTACAAACTAGCAAGCTAAATCTAAGATATATAGCCAGATTTTTTCTACCTTTTTAACCGACTTCAAAAAGGAATGTGGTTATTAATTCGACACGTTTGTGTGTATTATTGTTGGAACTGCAAAATATTCACATATGATAATCTATTAGGGCTTCTAAACGAATATACTAAATTTTATAGGTGTATGTTTGTTTGTGTGTATGTTTGTCTACGCATTTCTCTGAAACTAGTAATCGGATTGTGATCATTCTTTATTTATTTGCTTACATTTATTTCAACTTAGGGAATAATAAAAATTTCATCATAATCGGTTTAGTAGTTTTTATGATATGGACTTAAACGCATAACTAAACCTGAAATAGTTTTAGTTATTACTACTTATTACAAAAACTGTTTTAATTTTAACCTAAAAATAATAAACTCTTTTTTTAAATTACTTCGACTTCAATAAAAATACTAAAAATAAAAAAATAACTGAACGGGGGGTGTTAATTTACTATAGATACCTAATCGATAAAAGATATTTTCGAAGTCGGTGCCAGTCGAAAATGCTTTAAGATATCAATATTTAATAAGTAAATATGACAATGAACTCTTATAATTATAATTAAAATATTATACATCAATTTGTGATGAATTGATACATATTGAAATAGATTTGTTTTGTTTTGCATTGGCAAATATATTATCCTATAATAATTATGCTCTAATAAATAATAACCATTTATTATCATTAAATTAAATCCATTCAATACACTCGTGTGTATGAATATTCCTTCCATTACAACGTTTAATTTCTAAAAGGCTTCAGCCAACTTCACTACATGTTTAATATTTAGGATGACATGCAGACGTCTATACGGTGTCATTCACATCCACAATCTGGGAGTCCCTGTACACTAATATGCTTCACACTGGAAGCTTGTCTTTTAAATGGTTGTCACATCGTAATCTTGTTATACATATATTCTTGAAAATTATTTATCGTATGCGTACTACCAAAAAAAGCTGTGTGATCTTTAAATGTTTTTTTTATTTTTTTTATAACTATATATGTATATATATATATCCTTATATATACTTGATATTTAATAATAATAATAACTTTTTATATTTATATATTATGTTAACGTTAGCCAAAAGTTTGAAATATTATACTTTATGTTGGTTCAGAAATTATATTGTTATTGAGAGGTAGTAAAAATAATATACATATTATAATAACTTTTTAAAAAAAAATATCGGTGTGCTTTGATTTGTATTGGCTGGCACCGACTTCGAAAAAATCTGATTAAGTATCTATTCTAAATGAAAACCCCCGTTTAGTTATTTTTTACTTTTCAGTGCCTGGAAGTCGGTTTTTATTTTTTTTTTTAAAAGTTATTATTTTTCCATTTTTAGTGTAGACGTATCATCAATACAAATTAATCAAGCCCAAACACCAGGTAATTGCTGTAAATCGTTGAGGAGTTCCCTCGACTACCTCTCGGGTCCATCATCAGATCGACTCCAGACCTTCATTAAATAGTAGTGCTTTAAAGTACCTAATGAAAATGTTATCAAACGCACTAGTCGCCGCTACAATTTTCGAAAGTTCCCCTCGATTTCTCTGGGATCCCATCATCAGATCCTGGTTTCCTTATCATGGTACCACTCTTGGGATATCTTCTTTCCAACAAAAAAAGAATTATCAAAATCGGTTCATAAACGACGAAAAAATGCCCGAACAAACATAAAAAAAAAAACATATATACGGTCGAATTGAGAACCTCCTCCTTTTTTTGGAAGTCGGTTAATAAAAAAAAAATAATGACCAAATATTTTCTACAAATAACGATAGAAAACCCCATTTTCAGGCTCTTCCATGCACGGTGGACTGTTTTTATATACACTACACTACGTACGATATGACTTTTCAACTTGAATAGCATGCCAGTCAAACATGTGACCCTCTTTGCCATGACGACTGTGTATAAATAAAAAACAAAATTTAAAAGAAATTCATACTTGTGTTTGTTAGTTGTCTTTTTTCATACAACTACGAAGCAGTGACTTGCATTAAATTATGGAGGCCGACATAGGAATCTTTTTACTCAAAAAAACTTTTTATTTTCTTTTATATTATAATTTGGTATAACTAAAATGAATCGTTCCCTTTTTACATAGTACATACTACTAACTTGTAAATTTTATATTTTCTTACAGTCAATCTATACCTACAACAGTCTTGTCCTAAATGGACGACACGACATTGTCTTTTTAATGTTATTGAAATTATACCTATCATAAATTCCTAAAAGCCATAAAAAAGGTGAAATATAATATAATTTATTACAATTCCATCCCAGTATTCTTATGTTATCAGTATTATAACCAGCTTAGATTATATAAAATACACGACGACATTCACACGTAGCTATCAAGTCTTTCTGTAGACCGAGACTTGAAACTTAGCAAGTTTCTGAAACACTTGAGTGGTCATGTACCAGACAATTTACACATACTTAACTTCCAAGTTTAATTAATAGTGTTTATTTAGGTACGTGCCTTTCACGTTATTTAGTAAGAACTAAATATGACTCTATGTTATTACATGTTGAGATAATGCTTATTGCTTACAGTATAATTTACTTATAAATAAAATTACTGTAAAAAAACATTTTTAAAAACAAGCTTTTATAAAAAACATTATTTTTTAACATGTGTTTCTTGTATATCTTCAAAGGTAAATCTCACGATAAGCTTTTATATCATATAAATTGTAATAAATTGATGGGTTTGATTTAATTTAGTGTTTTTTTTCTTCTTTTTAGAGCATTGAAATAAAAGCTTGTATTTTTTTATTATTATAAAATTATTTCATTTTTTAATTATTTGTAATTTTCTCAGCAAACCCTCACATTTGCCCATATCGTCGGGGCGCATAAAAAAACATAGTCTGACATCTTTGAGAGTCTCCATATTGGATTTACAATAACGTCACTTTACTTATTGTGTATCTTTCATCAAGCCCTTTCATTTGATGACCATATCATAAGGGTATGGTAATAAAATAATAAATCGCCATTTTGTAAAGTCCGCCATATTGGATTAAAAATGGCGACATTTGATAATCATGCATTATCACAAAAATTAAACGTGTGTGCCAAGTTTCAACTCAATCGGACACTGGAAAGTGGTTAAAATTGCAAGATTTAATTACAGAGACCGGGACAGGTAAAATTACACAAAAGCTTGTAAAATGGTCTTATTCTATACACCTTTTTAATCATTTTTGTTAGCTTAATATATCTTATTATCATCCCGATTTATTCTACTTACACAGTTTCTTACGATAATACAATAATTAAAAATACATAACAGGTTTGCTAGCTAGAAGCTAACAAAAAGCGTGAATTTATAAAGTCTCAACAGTATTAGACGAGTACGAGCCTATAATTCCTAAGAAAAAAATTAAAATCGATTACTTTGTTCTCCAGTCTATTTATATAAATAATACAATACAACTTTTCAAAATTCCAAAGTGAAAGTTGAACAATTTAATTATACCGGAGCTGAATCCACTCCTGCTCTATGCCAAGGAACTTCCTGACAAGGAAATTATGCTTGCAATGCTTGAAGTATTTCTCAATTACTCATTTATATTACCTTTTATCTGTTTATATGAGAGTACCTGGGCGACCGAGCTTCGCTCGGAGTTCTTTTTTGTTATATCGTATTTTTTATATAAAAAAACTAAAAACTTGAATAAATACAAAAACAAAAGTAAAAAAACTTTGTATTCCAACTGGGATTCGATCCCGGACATATGTATGTGTTGTTTAGCTTACGCGTTGACCGCTTGGCCACACCATGATGCTTACAACCGAGTGTTAGAAATTATCGACCATATTCTGCGTGGAATAATGCAAAAAGAATACTGCATGAAAACTTGAAAACACGCGTTTTCCCAAACATGAAACTAATCTAGATCGATTTTTCCCACCCGAAAGCCCCCACATACCAAAATTTCAGCAAAATCATTAGAGCCGTTTCCGAGATCGCTGGTATAAATAAATAAAGAAATAAAGATATAAATATACAAGAATTGCTCGTTTAAATATATAAGATTATTATTTTATTCATGTACAGTCAGGAGCATAAATATATGACCGTAGACGGTTTGGCAATAATATCTGATTGGCGGCCCTAATATGGTGTCCTATATTTTTGCATCGCGGGTCTGGTGACATATGTAGTTTTGTTATACCTTCGATGTTACTTATTTTTGCTGAAAGCGTGTGCATAGATATTAATGAATGAATCAGACAAACATATATTATTGCAGAACTATTCATCGTCATATATTTATGCTCGTGACTGTACATATTGATGTTGAAGTTTTCTATTCTATTTTTTAATGATAAAAGAGGCAAGAGAATATTACGACGGAGTCGTTAACCTCCCTTGTACATTTTAAATTAAAAATGTTATTTTTTTTAATTTATAATATTCCTTAAGCAATTGATATAATAACTTTTAAAGTTTTATTAATAATTTAACTAATACAGCAGTCAGCTAATAAGTAATAAAGTTGGTAAATGCGTTACGAAAAAATGTACGTACGTTTGTTGCCATGGTAACCGTTGTTATTATTTGATAAATCTATACATATAATAAAATTCTGTGTCGAAACTGTATAATAAATATTTTTTGGAAAATCTTATTGAAATAGACTTTATTATCGATACAGAGACCGAATTTATAGTTTTTAGATTTTTTGTCTGTCTGTCTGTCTGTCTGTTACCGCATCACGGAAAAACCACTGGAGGGATTTTGATGAAATTTGGTATAATGATAGCTTTAGGTTAGGAGGTTATTCGAGTCAACATATAGGATAATTTTTATTTCTGGAAAATTTCTCACCACTGAGAAATTTACTTCTTGCGCGTGTACACATTCATACACGCACTCTTTAAATTTTTTCCAATAGGATATATTATTTCAATATGAAGTTGTCATTAGTTACTTAAACCTTTCTATAACCAAAAATTATGTGCCTAAGTACCTAGACTTCTTTAAAAAATTACGATGTTATCCAGTACTTAATTATTTTACTTAAAACTGAATAATCTTATTTTAAAATGCTTACAAAACATTAATCACACGGGTGAAGTAGTAAGCAGCTGTACCAAAATGCGTTAGTTAAAAAGTTATTAAATGTTGCTAGCATTTCATATCTTTAAAACTAGGTACTCTCTTAATTACTTTATTTAAAAAAAATCTCTGTAGTTTTTTGTAACTAGTACCTAAATATTTGAATTCACATTTTTACGTCGTTATGAATATATTTATTTAGCTTCATGTTATTTTCCTTGCAGAGTAAATTTAGAGTAAATCATTCCTCAAGGATATTCCTCTCCCGGTCCATATTATTTATACATTACTATGTATACTATATATACTATGTATACTATATGTATATGTGATACTATATGTATATAGTATTATGTGATCTGTGTGCATAGTAACCGTGCAATAGATCGACATGATTTTTTTAATATAAACATAACTTATGGGCCAAAAGATTTTTTTCGGTAATAAGTTCCCGTGGTACATTAGCCTTCTGTAGAAATTCAGCTGGTTCACTAGCTTTTGATAAATAGGATAGGTTTCTCTACATTACGTTCCATTGAAGCAGTCCCATTTTAATTATTATTTAGGATAATTAATTGTAGTTTTTATTGATGCGCTCGCGCCTTTTATTATCTACTGAATCCCTAAAGGCCACTCCTTAGATTTTTTTACTAAAAATCACTCTTTTAATAGTAAAGACCATAGAGCATTAAAATCACTTAAATTACTAAATTTATATAAAACCTAAAATTAGCAATTTAAGAGCGCTTGTAAAAGTGAAAAGTGTAGTTGTGGTTTGATTGATAAACGAGTGATTATAAAACATTTTACCTTTATTATTCTTGGGGTAATTATGTGTATTATAATAGGAAATATGCGTGTGATTTAAATAAAGGTGACATTTTTTTATAATCTTTATTGTTTTCGAATTAAGCCTATATCAATATTGCTTAATGTAATTTCTGTTTGATTAAGAAAATAAATATTATAAAGTGCAAATAAATATAAGTGAGAAATTCAAAGTACTCGAAACGCACGCCATTGGTCAGACCGAATACCTATGACGTTAAAGTATTATCAGAACAGAGTGATTAGCGATTTTGTCGCTACAGGCTCAAGCCTTCATTTTTCTATGTATGATATTTTGACGTCAGGCCAAGCCCGCGACAAAAGTATTAAAGTATTCATATATATCGATAGGATAATTTTAATTATTTTTTTATACTAAATTTTAGTTTTTTGGAGCTGCATATATTTTTACACTTATAAAACGATGTTAGCAAGTGTATAAAAAAATTAAAAAAAAACACGTAAATTCCCTATTGTATTTTTTTTATAAATAAAAAATTTACCCTACACGAAAATTGAACTTACAACTATTTCTTAATCATCTTCTGTACAAGAATAACAGAATAAAACTATTTATAGATAAACATTAAGTTTTGAAGATCAATTAGGCATACATTTATACAATATTGTATTGATTTAACATTTTATATTAACGCTGGCTGACGTAGTGGTCTACCTTACACCTTTCTATAAAGACCGAGGCCACATGTTCTTATTTTTGCATGCAGAAAAGATTTTTGACATGTTAATGATACTTTGTATGTTAACTGATAATAAACAAGGATACAGATGAAACTTTTTATCGCTTGATTTTTTTGTAAAATTTGTATTGAACAATAAATTCATTTCTTTTAGAAATATGACGCCACGTAGGTATATTTAAAAAAATAAGTTTGTAAGAAATAAGATATTTATTTTAATCCTTATTAGGATAACTTTACTTTATTATCCTATTCATTATTATAATATTCATGAACATTTAGAACGAAAATGTGAAAACCTAGTTATTTAGAACTAGAATAGTAAAAAAGGAGACAATTATCATATATATTATTATAGTACGACTCCTTATCAGTAAAGCATTTAAAAAAACTATCTTTTCTGATTTTATCACGAATTTATTTTGATTTTTTAGTTCCTGACGTTTCGACACTTGAGTAATGAATGCATGAGTTTCAGTCACGCTTTATCGATTTTTCCTACTAATACTCGATGGAGATTATAAGATGAAGAGCGACACCCTTAACAGTACCTATGTATTACTTCAAATCACTATCTGTATACTAAATTTCATCCATCCAGCATTTCACTGTGAAATAATAACAAACACACACATATAAATACATCTAGATTCTTAACAAATTATTGTTTTTTTTTAAACAGATGCAAATTTAATTGCTCAAAATAAAATTCCTATAAATAAATAAACGTAATTTACTAAAATCTATAGGTATTTCCTGCAAAGAGCAGTAGGAAAAATCCAAGGAACATCAAATTTCCGTATTTCAGAGATAAGTGGGTTAATTTTTCGTGTCCGTGTGAGTGTGGCGTGACCTAGTTCAAGGGTTACGCGCTGCCCCTGACTTCCCTTTGTCGACGAACAGGGGTCGCATTGTTATAATGTCCGATTATAAAACATCTCTTTGTTCTACCCTTGGTGGTTTTAGGGTTTATACCATTAATATTTGTTGGGCAATGAACAAACAAAATATGTAAAATAACAAAGCTGTGCAAAACTGTCATTATTTTATAATGTAACTGTCTTATATCTAATACTTTTAAACGAGCAATTCTTGTATATTTATTTATTTAGAAACGGCTCTAACGATTTCGCTAGATAAGGGTTCGGGGGCGAAAAATCGATCTAGATTAGTCTTACGTCCGGGAAAACGAGTGTTTTCGAGTTTTCATGCGATTTTCTAACACACGCACGCAAAATATGGTCCGGGTTCGAACCCCGGTCGGATACCAAGTTTTATTCATTATGTTATACTTATTCATAATGTTATACTTATTAACACTCTTTATTATTATTAGCTTCACTTTTAATTAAAAATGTAATG
Source organism: Argynnis bischoffii washingtonia (assembly GCA_033884665.1). Classification (NCBI taxonomy): domain Eukaryota; kingdom Metazoa; phylum Arthropoda; class Insecta; order Lepidoptera; family Nymphalidae; genus Argynnis; species Argynnis bischoffii. Next base: position 4,123,582 of record CM066619.1, on the reverse strand, counting down.
AAATCTTGGAATTAAATTTTAACCTACTAATTGTCTTATCGAAATAAAACTTTGTATGTATGTTTATATGTAGTTCGCATGACAATATTATAATTTGGTATCTTAGAACTGATCTGATGATGGAACCAGAGCGTGGACAATGGACCACTTCGATGGCTTCTGGAAAACTCCTCGTGAGCTCATTTCGTTTAGTTTTTTATATAGTACAAATTTTGACAATCCGACATTATGAGAAAATCGAAATTATTCTTCAAATTTCAAAATTAAAAATTAGGTGATTTGTTGATCATGGTTGTTTTACACACGAATTTTATTAACATAAAATTCGTGTGTAAAACAACCATGATCAACAAATCACAAAAAATTGCGTAACCGCAAGTTTTTGTTTTATGGAGTGGAGAGATGGCGGTTTGAAAGTTTGTAATCATTTATTGAAGGCTGTATTCATTTTAAAAATTGGAATAGATATAAATGTATAAAAAATAATGTATATATGTCTTCCAACTGTGATCCAATTTATTTTTATCAAAACCTAGACATCCGTATCATCAATACAAATAAGTGTCTTTGCGGGTATACAATGTTCGGCCTTAAATTTTAATCAGACAACTTTGTAAAGCTTTCAACCCATAACTTCGATCAAGATCCGGATCGAACGTTTGTTGCCATAAAGAATGTCAAAAGAAAGAAAATACAATAGCCTTGAATGTCAGTATGCGAATGTAAGGAATTTCAAGAGTGTTTTATATAAGTATAGGTATTTGATTTAGTAGTGCCTATTTTTATTATAACAAGAATATAAAATAAGTTAGTGAGTAGGTTTTATAATAGGTAATACATAGTCCAAACTATTAAGATTTTAAATAAAAGCAGAAATCTCTCCCGCGACTGAGATTACTGTAAAGCTTTCGAAACGTCGGGAAACAAAAATCAAAATAAATCCGGGAAAAAATCCGAAAAATTAGTTTTATTTAAAATGTCAATTTTATTTTATGAGATTCAGTGACAAACGAGCAGACAGACCACCTGATGGAAAGCAGTACCTGTCGCCCATAACACCTACGGTTCATGCACTTAGGTTTTAAGTAACAAAAATGCAGAACCACAGGTGCGTTGTCACTGTGAGGACTAAGATGATATGCCTCTCGCCTGTAATTGCGCTGGCTACCTTATCCTTCAAACCGGAACACAACAATGCAATCATTGTTGCTTGGTGGCAGAAATAGATAAGGGGGTGGTACCCATCCAGTCGGACTCCTCAGGCTTGACAGAGTCCTACCACCGGTAAGTCCTACCACCGGTAAAAATGTTCGCCTAAATCTAAGAAAGTATTATTAAATTTTGTTAAAATTTTAATACTTTAACCTATAAAGATAAATAAAATTGAAGTGTCTGTTTGTAATGTCAAAATAACAGATTTTTACTAAATGCATATGAAATTATTTATATGCGGTACTTATAAGAAAAACACAATTTTTAAAATTTATGTCTGTCTGTCTGTTTGTTCCGGCTAATCTCCAAAATGGCTGGACTGATTTTGACGGGACTTTTACTGGCATATAGCTCATGTTATAAGGAGTAACATAGGCTACTTTTATTTTAGCAAAAGAATTAGGGTTCCGCCCAAAAAAATAAAACGTAGCTAGAGACGCACCTAAGGGAAGCGAGGGTAAGTCGTAAGTTCTAACTAAAGTAACATTCGAATATTCACAGCATTTCTAATTAATGCAAACTACTATCTACAATCTAAATTATCCGTTCAAAAGGTGAAACTGCATAATTATAATACAACAAATCGATTGAATGCTAACAGTTAACACATTATAAAACGTAACAAAACAAAAACAAAACCGGATTATGATAAAGTTAAGTAATATTTAACAATACAAGATAGTGAAAGTAGTAACGAGCTTTTTTAATATGCGCAATAGAACATTCAAGAGCTTAATACTTGTAATGTGATACAATGAGTAGGTACGGATAGAGAATAGGATTGTAAATTCAATCATCTATAATCCATTTCTCGAATTTAAAAACCGTCGCCATGTAAAAACAAAAAAGGACTTCAACAAAACATGACATTTATTATAATACTAGCGACTAATACTAGCGCTAGTATTATTCGCTAGTATTAAATTAAAATTTTAATTTTTTTAAGCGGAACCCTAATGCTTTTTCTAAAATAAATGTAGCCAAGTCACTCCTTATAACATCAGCTAGCTACCAGTGAAAGTCCCGTCAAAACTAGTTCAGCCGTTTCGGAGATTAGCTGCAACAAACAGACAAAAATTTAAAAAATTGTGTTTTTCTTCTAAATACCGTATATAATTTTCTTATGCATTTAGTAAAAAATTATTATTTTGACATTTCAAAAAGACAATTCAATTTTTTATATACCTGTATGTATATATACTTATTTTAAAGTTTGTGTTATAATATGTCCTAAGAGATTAATTATATTATTGCATTTTAAAAATTCAATGAAACTAAACCTACAGTTAGTAAATTTATTTTTATTATAATAACGTATCTCTTACAGTTATATTCAAAAATACATTTTAAGTAAAATAAATTTTGATATCGTTATCACAAAGAAAATCCAGCCCTTCCAGCCATTTAGCCCATTTTTTAAATCCATATCTTATTTAGTTATATTATACCAAATTTCTTATTATTGTAAATACATTATTATAATTGTTTTAATGTCTGTGAATATAATATGAGAAGTGTTGAACTTAAAACTAACAAAATTAGGTAAATAAGAAGTAATTATTTTTAATTTAGTACAATAGTAATGTACATAACTGTATGGCTATACAGTTTGTGGCTAGTGGACATGGACAAAGGAATTCGTGTTTTACATTAATTATTCTACGACCTCAAATATTACGTAATAGGTACAGACAATCGATATACTTTAGCAATGTTAATAGCAGAAACTTTAATTATTTACAATTGAAGTGCGTTTAACTTCTACACAAAAAGTTGTACGACTAAATTAAAAAGTTAACGACATTGGCCGCATTCTTGGGAACTAAATCGATCATACGTCGAATTTGCCGATCTGTCATACTTCCTGCACCCTACGCCCTTGAGAGCTGGTTATTATATCAAGTTCCGTTTCACGTCATTAGAGATTGAGTATAAAAGCTGGCTGAAACGTAATGAGGTCAATCAGTAGCTTTCGAGCAGTCTAACAGAAGTGCACGATGAGATTTCTGGTGGGTTATTTTGTTGTGTACTTTCGGAAATTCAAGTGTCATTCGTATTATGTGCTCCATTAGCTAACAACAAAGAGTTGTACTTGTGTCGTGGATTGTGATTTCGATTGATTACGATTTTTTTATCATTTTTACATTTTATTTTTCCTAATCGAATATTATAGAGCTTTAATTTGGTGCAATTTAATGTGCTCTTGCAAATGTTTAATATTCATTGCGATTTTATCATTAGATTTTGCTGACAGTTATAATATGCGAATAGATATATTGAAATAATAAAAAAATGCATGGCGATAAACATAAATATTCAATAACAATAAATTCGTGTCTTTACAGATTGTAGCCGCCGTCTTCGCCTGCGCCGCAGCAACGCCTTCGGGCACTCTGCTGGCCACATCCTACTCCAGCGGGCTGCTCTCCCACGGAGCACCCCTCGCCTACGGCGCCCCCGCGGCCTTGGCCACCATCCCCTCCGGTGACATCCAGGGCGCCGTCATCGACGCCCACGTGCAAGCGTCGGACCACGCGCGCGCCTCCGTCGACGCCGTCCAACAGCTCAACGACCAAGCACGTGAAATACAAGGCAGAGCCATCAACGCCGCGGAGGACCATGCCTGGCAGGCAGTGAACTCCGCTCAAGTCGCCGCCGCCCAAGTGGACGGAGCCACCGCCAGCATCGCCCCCGTGGCCGCACGCCAGCTGGCTGGCCACGCCGTGGTTGCTCCCGCCCTCGCTGCCTACTCTGCTCCAGTAGTGGCCGGCCCCGCTCTCTCAGCCTACACCTCGGCCTATGGTATTCCCGCCATCTCAGCCTACTCTGCCCCCGTGGTCGCTGGCCTCGCTGCTTCCAGATCAGTCGCTTACCAAAGCCTGTCTCAAACCCACCCCGCCCCCCTTGTCCACGCTCCTTTGACCTACGCCGCCCACGGTCTCGCCCACGGGTGGTAAATGATTGAACCAAATTTAGTTTAAATAGCAGAAAAAGACGTGCGAATAAAAGATATTAATCTTTAAATATTTTCTATTATTTACACCTTTCAGTTGCCTTGATATATTCGTTAAACTAGTTATTATACCCTGTGAATACAAATTAAAATATTTGTATAGAAAACTTTTGCATAAAGCAGTCATATCGGTGTCATACTTCGTTCGAACATAGCCTTAATAACTTAACGGATTAACACAGCCTGTAACGCGGTTACATAGGAAACATTAACTTCTAAATTAAATGGTTTGGATAATTCGTGTCGCATCGTCAGGATTTTACGACGTCGAGGAATGCGTCTAAAGTTTCGCAGATAACTTTATGTTTATATAGACATTGATGCCAGATTTACAAATTGATTTGAAGTATATTTTGTTTCTCTATCAAAAATATATATTTAACAAATTATTTAATAACAAAATTCAATTTTATTTATTGCTTTCATTAGACGTTAAATAATGAACGAATCATGATGTGAAAAATATGTTGTTGAACGAACGAACAAATACAAAAGAAAAACTACGTTGTATTAAAATTTGATAATTTTTCTAATAATTTCTTGTAAAGTATTAACCATTCCATTTAATTGTAAAATAATTATATTAAATCTTTTTTCCAAAAAAGCCAATTGACCATAATGTATTTGGAGAACGATTCAAAATAATCTATTCACATTTAAATATTGTTACGTACAATAAGTGTAACTAACATAACGTGTGCATACGATTGTTAGGTATTTATATCGTATACCCATCACCCATCATTTATTAACCAAAGGGTACTTTAGGTACTTGTACTGTACAGATATTCAAATTGATGAATAGCAGGAAAAAATTAAAACAATAATAAATGGCTGAAAAACTGTTACTTTAACTTTTAGCTTGGAAATCAACCAAATACATAAAATACTTATACAATTATATAACCAAACAAATTGAACAACTACTCTTTTGATCTCAATCCTCATTGCTATTTTATTATATGTTGCAAGTAGTTAGCTAGACAAAATTAAATTTATCTAGATTTTCATCTAAATTGCGCTCAGTGGGGCTCCGTCACATCCTGCTTCCGGGCGTTTCCTGTTGGCTCTTTGATGCCAGAAGAGGAATGAAAGCTTAATATTCTACGAGATAGTTCCGACCGTTATCCTGCGCTTGTTAACTTTTATAAATATTTTGTTTTTGTAGCGCTAGAGAAGTTTTTAAGTTCATCAGCGCTATTAACTCTAGTCTCCACAAGCCCTGGTATTTTAACTAACAGTTAATTAATTTGGCTAAATAATAAATTTCCGATAGAAAGATAGAAACTTTATTGTATAAATAATAAACAGGAGTAAAAAAAAATATGTAATGAAGAGAAAAATAAAATAAAACAGGCATTCAAAGGAGGTTGGATAATCCTTGGGGAGAGGATTTATCAAGAAAATATAATAATAATATATACAATATAGGTACATAAATTATTTCTGGCCCTAATATTTATTATTAATCCTGGGTTTTATTTATCTTCATTAATTAGTGTTTCGTGGAATTTGTCAGCTATTTAGATATCAAAAATAATCTAGACAGAGGCAAGCAGGAGAAAATAAACAACATGAACGAAATCGGGTAATTTTTAATCTAATTTTGTTATTTATTCTGGTTACAAAGAATTAGTTACAGATATAAGTATCTGTAACTAATTCTTTGTAACCAGAATAATATGTTTGTCAAATAAAAGAATTTATGCGCTATCAGGTCGTTATCTATTCAAGCAAAACATAATAGTCTGAATTGAGGCTGTCTAATAACATTATATGCAATATATTCTGTACTAGTAATGTTTTTTCAGTCATCTGGCGTACTTCAAAGTGCCTCAGTAACAATAAGTCTTTATATTTTGTATTTATCGTATCGTACAACGTATTAAAGATATTTGTTCTATCACTATAATATTTTAAAAATATAATACTTTTGTGTTTCATCATGAAAAAGAAATTCAATATATTGTGTCTTTAAAGCAATCAGCACAAGTTGCACATTTTGCGCCCCTCTGATTCGGATAAAGACTGTCTCGACAGTAACGCCAATAGGATTGGGCCCTAAAGGGATTTGTTCATTTGCATCTATATTTCGCTCTTGACGTCTCCAGGCCGGAAAATGTGTCGATATTTTCTTTACTTGTAAACAGGAAAGTTTTATATTTTATTATTATCTACTAGCGGGTCACCCTCGCTTCGCTCGGGATCGTCTTTGCAAAAACAAAACAAATCTATCCCACGGGAACTATACATTTTTCCAGAATAAAAAATGATCTATGTACTATTCCAAATTATAATCTATATCTGTGCCAAATTTCATCCAGATCCGTTCCGCTGTTCTGGCGTGATTGAATAACAAACATCCATCCAAACATGCAAACATCTAAATATTTATAACATTAGTAAGATAATTTATATTTTTTGAAAAAATAATGATTAAATAATAATGAATTCAGTCATTTCTTACATAGATTATGAATAAATATGTTCGACTAATTAAAGCTAAAATATAAAGAGTTCAAAGACAAGGTCGATGGTAAAAAATAAAATGAATTAATTGCTTATTAATCGCTTTTAAGTTACAATATAAGATAAATATAAGAGTTACATAAAAATCTATGACTTTATTATTGACCAGAGTTGAAGTTCTAAGTGGATGTTCTTAAGAACATATAGGGGATATAATATATATGTATGTATATGTAGTCAATGTTACATAAAAAGCAAAAAGTGTTGAATGCAAATAGTAACTAATACATAGAGTTTGTCTCTTGAATCATTTCCTTTGTTTTAACGTGTTTTATCAAAACAAATAAAGTTTATAACATTCTTATCTCGTAATTTTTTATAAATTATAGAAATAAGTTTAAAAGAGTGGGCTGAGGGCTTTATATTTGTATTTTTTCAATAATAACTTGTTATAAAATAGAATTTTAAGTTTTTTTCAAAGATTATAGTAATAGTACCTGTTATATTCATATTTAAAATATGTTATATTTTATGTTTTAACCTTCATTACTTTAAATACAAACTGACCTCAAAAAACTCACGCTAACTTAAAATTTTTAGCTACTCAAAAACAGTCTTATATACATTATTCATCAAAATTTATATAAAATGTTTTGTATTCATCATTTTAACGGAAAAAAATCAATAAATACATACTTTAAAAATTGCATTACTTCATGTACAAACTGGCCCTAATCCAACTAAGTATGTAGCTTAATATATTCAGAATTACATATTATGTAAATTATATATTAAGGTATTTATATTTGTATTAACTGTTTGTATTGATAACTCTTGTTAAAATTTCCCTAGATAAGACGTAAAATTGCATATAAAATTATTTATCATCCTAGCGACTCACCCTCGCTCCGCTCGGGTTCGTCCCTTCTTACATTTTAACGTTTAGTATAGATTTCTCAGAGATGAGATATTTTCCCACGGTAAAAAGTATCTTATATGTTGACCCGGATGACCAGCAATCATCATACCAAATTTCATCAGTGGTTTTTCCGTGATGCGGTAACAGACAGACAGACAGACAAACAGATAGACAGACAAAAATTCTATAAACTATAGATTCGGCCTCTGTATCGGTAATAATGTCTATTTCAAAAAGATTTTTCAAAAAAATATTCAATGTACAGATTCGGCTTAGTTACAGGCTTTATTATATGTATAGATTTCAATTTTACCTTTCGGTACGGTTTGCACTGACCTCCGGAAGCTCATGCAATTTGTTTAATAATTTACATCATTCAGATATTGTTTTACATAAAAAGTTTTCAAGGTAAAGTAAGGTATTTATTTAAATGTTTAAGAATTTATGATTTTTTTTTTCAGAAAGATACGCATTTATTACATTTAAAATGATTTATGTCATGTCTTTTATTAAATTTTCGGTTTTAAATAGGCAAAGGCTATAAACAGTTTAGTACCTACCTGTTTCTCCTCTGTTTGTCAAACGATTTTCTTATCCGATCAATAAAAAATTTTAATATTTTAAATTTAATAAAATTAAGCTTTAGAACTAATACCTCTCTAAGTTAAACTACTAACATTTTATTTATACATAGTATAATTTAAATAATTTTTTGTGTTGTTTTTTCTATTTTTAGGTGGTTAGGTTAATCCTTCTATTTAATACTGTTAATCTAGTCTTTTAGTGGATTAATTCAAAATATCACCGGCCAATCTGAACTGTGACTCATAAATTAAACGTGACATTGGCGAAATAATTTGTGCTCAACTGACACGCATAAAGGCCATTAAATAAAGAACTGAATTGAAAAAAAAATAGGAATAATTGCTTTTTATATAGATAAGTAATTTCTATTCATACGTATATGTTTTCCTTAAATTTTGTTTAATGATTATGATCGAATTTCGAACTTGTGATTTATTGCGTAAAAGCCTTTGCAAATTATTTTACTATGTCACATTGATAGGACTAGACACGATGGAAATTGGTATTTAAGATAAATGTGAAGAGTGTGTGAGAATGAATGGATAATAATAATAATAAATATTTTGGGACGTTAACACACAGCACCATCTAGTTCCACGGTAAGCTACGAAGGCTTGTGTTATGGATACTAGATAGTTGATACACTACATATATATAACTTTAAATACATACATATTATAAATATAAACACCCATGACTGGAGTACAAACATTGCGCTCACACAAATGAATGCCCCCAGCGGGACTCGAACCCGCGACCGCTGGCACAGCAAGTAGGGTCACTACACACTGAGCCAAACATGTCGTCGAACCTATTAATTATAATACAATTTTTTACCACATGCGATCTTTATCTTTTTTATATATTATGTATAGTTTATCGTATTATAATAATTTATTAATAATATTCCAAAATTTGAATGTTTTTTATGGATTTATTGAAATGAGCAAAAAAAAAAATGTTCGTGCAAACTAGTTGCAAATGGATGAAAAGGATTGGTCGCGGAACGGGAGGGACGTCTCCTGTCATAAAGTGAGACGATTGAGTGAACAACGAGTCGCAGGAATAATGACTTATTTTTGCACTAACTTCTGCTTAAGGATTTGTATGCATTTGTAATAATATTTTTGTCTTAAATAATATTATTAAAAAAATTTAAGACTAACATAAACTATCAAAAATATTGCCCGTATAATAAACTCATAATAAAATCCGTCCATCCGTCCACGAGTAAGCAGAGGCAGACAAATGTTATCTTATTATTATATTCATTCTAAATTTCCCTCAAGCACTTTTTTATTTTTAAAAATCCAAATAGTTGTCTGTAATAGTAAAATAAAATATACAAGTACTAAACAACAAAGCAGTTTGTCATAAAAATATATAAATAAGTTATTATTTTGCCATCTGAATATAACTTTCGCAATAAAAAATGTCATTGAAAAATATATATAGATCTTATATTCGTTATTGTTAAAAACACTTTCTAAAAATTCAATATTCTATTCTAATATTTAGTTATTTTAATACAATGTATTTGATTTGATCAAAATTTTTTACAGACCTATCGGAAATAAAATGGAGGACTCTACATAACGTCAACCACTTGAAAATAATGATGCTAAAATAGAATTTTCATCCCGACTCGCCTTTTCGTGCATCGATGCACTGACGAAATATGAAATGCTTGTGGCTCGCTGTCTAAAGGCACTGCTGTACGCTCACAATCACGAGATGTAGAGCCCGTAACATGTATGTCTGAGGAAATTCGGTCCTTTGAGACAAGACACTCGCAACTATATCAATTTAAATCTGAAAGTTTTATATTTTTAGCATTGAATTAAGTTTTATAATATGAAATATAGAATCATATTATCCATACTAATATTATAAAGAGACAGAGTTTCTTTGTTTAAACGCGTTAATCTCAGGAACTACTAATCCAATTTGAAAAATTCTTTTTGCATTGCAGCCCGTTTATTGAAGAAAGGCTATACGCAATATATCATATAATATATAAGTTATTTATTCTATAATAACCGTTAAAACGTACCTAGGGACGAACCCGAGCGAAACGAGGGTGAGTCGCTAGTCTTCAATATACATAGTAGGTTATTAAATTATATTTTTTGGTAAATTCGTCATTGGCCAGACTAAACCATTGAACCTAAAGCTCAGAAATTTTAACGCCATACAACTATTTTCATTAGGTTTATATTATTACAAGGTTAGTCATGAAAATTTAAAGTATAATATAAAAGTTATATTTTTCTGTCTAAGTTTACTGTCCATTTGTGATAAGAGCTATTGGTTTATTGAAGTCCAAAACACATATTTTCGGGAAATTCAAATGTCAAATTAATTTAATAGTATTTGCACACGGATGAAATCGAGACATTTGTTAAACATAATATAAACATTAAAAGAATTAAAATATATCAGAACAATAAAGACAAATATTTATATGTATAAATTTTGAGATATGCGTTTTGAATTTAGATTATTACATTGAAAATGATATCATCAAATGTTCCAGCACTAAATCAACGAGGAATGAAGATTAAAGAAACTTACTTTTTCCTTTACATTTTTTCTAAAATCTCATCTTAAATTACAAAGTAAGAGACGTAAATGTATGTTAAAATTTAAAGAAAAGCGGAATAATTAAAGGCTTCATATATGTTGAGTGCGTGTTAAGTCTTGATGCTGAGTTTGAGCGCCTCTCCAAGACGCCGGCTTACGCGAAAATACGAGAAAACTGATTAATGTAAACAGAATAAAGTTGGCTTTTTTGATGTATAAAGAGATTACAGGGAATGTAACTACTATAGCTATTGCCTGTGGCTCCGCTCGTGTGTTTCCACAAATTTTACGTTTTACCTGAATTACTGATTTAATAAATTTTTCATTCAAAATCCGTTAACTGTATTTAGATTTTTCACTATTAAATGAGGACATTTTCCTGGATACAAAATAAACAGGTTAATATGTACTTGTTGTGTACTTCAAGTAATATTTCTTTTTCCGTCAAAGTTCTGTTGAAATTAGTTCAGCCGTTATAGTAATGCTATACATAATTTTATTACGCTGTTTAGGCTTTGTTGCTGCGTATATAACCATATGAGCTATATTATAGTTAGTTAGCTATATTATAGTTAGTCACAAAAAGACACTGAATGATTTAATAGTAAATGGAGAAAATTTATAATGAAAAATCAATTGAAATGTATATTTATCTATTAATATTTTTTACTCTATCTAATACAAATATACGACCTCTATTCAAGCGAGTAATATCAAACACAAAATTCTTACATACAATATAGAGAAAAATAAATGCTAAAGTTACGTCATTCCAAACCCATAAGTGTTTTGTTGAAGTGAAATAAATTCATATCAGAAGCGAGGACAGCGACAATTCAAACCTCGGGTTATGAGATATGTACTCATAAGAGTGGAAAAACTGCACTAAATCGTTTTTATTGCGTATTACGTGTGTGCACCCTCCCGAATTAATGGCGCGAAAGAATTTGCATATGAAAAATTCACGTCAAATATTTTGTAATAACATGGTTAAAATTAAGTAGATTTAACAAATTCTGTTCTGTCTCTACGACAAAATTGTAAGGGATGTGATTCAGATGAAATATTTGTTTGTTTTTTTTTTTTTTTTTTGGTTTAATATGTTCCCATTCATCATACATTTGGCTTAGTTGGTACTGTTTTCCTTTAGTATAAATATTGGAGGTGTTCTTTTTATTTTTTAAATATTTTTAGAAGTGGATACTTACACTACGCACAATAGTTTGTGATATAAAAAATGACTAATAGGGATAGGCGCCAGCAGAATTATTTTCCGGCAGATACAGATTACTACACAATAAGTTATTTATAAACCATATATTTTTACAGTTTTAACCATCATTTTGGGATTTCTGTATGTCCTTGCGATTACTAAAACACGTATTTAATTGCTTAAGGAACCCTATTTTACCTAGAGATATGCGAACGGAGCGTCATCTAGCATTGTATGATTGTATCAACATCGTTAGTAAAAGAATTGATTTATGTGTAATTTTCTTAAATTATCTCGCAAGAAAAATAGCGGATACTATATACATATACGAAGAATAAAACAAAAGTTTGTGTATGTTTACGTGGTGTTTGAGATCAACTTGTGTGTTTAACTTTCAAATTTTCCATTAAAGATTCCGAAGTATACTGAAAAGAATCTATTACGAAGTTCATGTTTACATCTGAAAAGACAGAATTTCATTAGAAGAGAACGTGCTCAGCATCCTAATTTAAATTATTACATCTACAAACTTATCGAAAATACGTGAATCACATTACAAAAAAACATACCTACATTTGAAAAATTAAATTACATCTACGGTTTTCCATGTTCCATTCCCATTTATATGTATATTATATATACATATTGAAACAAATATTTTAATTAAATATTAATCTGTATAGTAAATTTTTGTTCATACATCTCCATACAAATATTGTTATCATTTCATTTTTGATATTTTTAAATATTTTAATTTTCTTTACTATGCACATGTTCTGAAAAACGTCATGTATACATTCCAACATTTTTGTTATTGGAGTGCTAGACAAATCGATTTTATTCTGAATTGGTGAAACCAGGTCAGTTAAAAAAATATATTTTCAAATAATAATTCATCGGAGGCATTGAGTCAAATGGTGTTTTTCACTATTAGCTTTACTTAACGGAAATCCTTTCGTCTTCTTGTATCTGTTCTGTAAAGGTAAAAAATTTATATCAGATTCAATAATTTTTTACCTTTACAGTTAAGACATTCCTCAATTCCTATTATATATTTACTCCTATAATAATATTATATAAAATTTTATAATTCGTGTATCTTAGTATTAATTTAATCGTAATGAATAGGTTATCTAGATTGTAATATTTAATAAAACTAAAAAACTACTTTAAAAAACTTTTAGACAAGACAAAAATTTGGAGTATATAATATGTATAATATATAGTAATATATCTTTTCCAAAATAATCAACATATAGAATGTAAATTACATAAATAAAATTTTACCGTCTTACTTAGGACAATACTCCGCTAATGCTCGTGGGGATTTTAAAATCGTTTAAAGGTTCCATTTAATACAACTTAGTCGGTCGTTCCAAACTTTAATAGAATACAGAGCAAATGAGTGCTTATGGAATTTGTTTGTATATGCACAAATAATCTGAGTATTAAGTTTTTCAAGAATCTTAACCCCTCTTTATGTAGTGAGTACTTGTATTTGTTAATTCAGAAAATAAGCTATTTCCTTTTCGAACTACAAAAATCATTTCACATTATTGCTTGAAGAAGTAACAAACACTTGAAAGTTCATATCCAAGCTTTTGCATTTATACTTGTGAAGTCGGATATATGTATATGTATGCTATCTTCATTTATTTAACATATAATATTAGAACTGAGTGAATAAACTAGACTGTGAAAGGTCAGTGAAGGGGTGAGAAGCGGACGCTCTCCGGATGCAAATAATATTTTATGAGCTATCGGAAAATGCTCAAGCCGCTAAAATTTCACGTTGGGACTTAAAGCTTTACGATAATAGATACTACAGTATATGTATATCGATATAGACTTTTATGTACAAGCAATAGTAATAAATTTTAATAGGTTACAATATACAAATTGTTATATGCTGTTATTTTACTTTTTATGAGCCATTATTATATTCCTCCACTACGACATGGTGAATACAGATCGGGAGGGACGTTTCTAGCTAACCTAAGACTTGGCTCCCATGGAATTATACCAAATTCCATCCACACCACCTCGATGTCCAGCGTTCCACAACAGTGCGATTTCTTAGACATTTTCTGCCCCGCACAACCACTCTGTGGAACCAGCTATCACCAGCGGTCTTTCCGAACCATTATGACCTAGCAACCTTCAAAAAGAGAACGTATACATTCTTGAAAGGCCTGCAACGCATTTGCAAGCCTTGCGGTATTGCAGATGTCCATGGGCGGCGGTGATCACTTTTCATCAGGTGAGCCTCCTGCTTGTTTGCCCCCTTGATCACATAAAAAAAATATTTACAGTATTTGATTATAAACATAGAAACTTTTACGAGACATTTTCATTCATATAAAAACCAAACCGTCGCAGTTTCCTTATTGATATCACCCTTACCACCCTAATAGTATTTAAGTTTATACGATTTACCTGACAAGAGTGATGAATACATTTTATACGTTGCTGTACCTTTTTATTTGCAGTTCAAAAGATGTGTACTAAATACAATGTATGGCGCCACTACTTATTTGATATAATATACGAGTATACTGCAAAAACCATTCAGGACAATGTCATGTGAACCCAGTCTTAGAGCTAACTCTATAACAGAATTTAAGCAATGAAAAATTCAAGTAACGACGTATAACCATTCACCTTGTTTTTATTTTACATTTAACAATTTTCCACTGTACAACAATATAAAGTTCGCCGTGAAACGTTTATTGGATTTATATACCCAGAACAATAAGATCACAGAGTAAAAATATACTGAGAACAATTTTTACTCGCTAACTTAATTATTTTATGTAAATACGAATACTTTTACTCTGCGACTTTTGTAAAAGCTCTGTATGTAGCGAGTTTATTTTTTTACGAGTTGCGTTGCGCCGCTCCTTTACGTGTAATCCTGACTTCAGTAATAGCAGTTAGGGGCACACAATTGTAAAAAGGAAAGAGTTGTTCTCGGTTTCCAATTATTTTATGCGATGTCGGTAAAAATTTTATCTCATTCCTGGTCCTTACCAGTACGTATGCTGTAAAACCTGAAGTCTTTATAAGGAAGATATTTAATGTTAAGATTATTTCTACATACATGTGTATATTGAACTGAATAAATGATTAACATACATATATAGCAGAGAAGAATAGAAGCATATTTTGCCTATTTTAATTTTTAGTTTTGCTTTTACTATTAGTGATGATGTTTAAATATTAGCTATACCTATTAGCGACTTACCATTGCTACATACACATCTAAAAATTACTGCTCTTAATGTTTTAATGTTATTTATTTTGAAAATTTGTCTTTTACTTGCGTATTTAAAGCGATTTTCGTGAATATTTTGACACTTTATATTTCATTTAAAATTTATACGTATTTATCCATTCTCTAATGAATAAGATACTCGTATGTCAAAGCGGTCCTTTAAACTTTTATACATTGCTCGAATTTTCTATTTCACGACCGACGCCTTTATTTGTTCACTTAACACCCCATTTGATAGTGGTCTAGACACGCATACAACGCGCATTCATTCTTCTTAGTGGTTTTTGTATGGAAATAGAGAATTATCCATACAATTTTTAGTTTAGTAAGTAAACAACTACGTCGTTATGAGATTTTGCTACATTTTTTGTGTTTATGTGTAACATTACTGTCATGAGTAACATTTATCATAATATGTTAATTTTGTTTTTCTTATTTTATTACCATTGCTTGTATTTAGTTTTTAACGTGATTAAAAGTAAAGTTTTAAATAACTTTATTTATTTAGTTGGTATACAAAGACTCTATTATTTAAGACCATTAAAAAATAATGTTTTTTTATTCTAGAAATATGAAATACATCTATAAGTAACTTTACGTGTAGTTCGCTTTTCTAGAAACCCCAAAAAATAAAAATCTCACAGCATGCAAATGTCCCAGAGAGCGGAAATAG
Source organism: Argynnis bischoffii washingtonia (assembly GCA_033884665.1). NCBI lineage: Eukaryota > Metazoa > Arthropoda > Insecta > Lepidoptera > Nymphalidae > Argynnis > Argynnis bischoffii. The sequence continues at coordinate 4,107,641 of CM066619.1, read as the reverse complement.
AGCGAAATTGGATGTCGCGTCCTGCCGTTACTGCACACCCCGAGGTTGAATCACTCTACTGAAAAGCCACTGTACTTCACTGATTTGTTCTAAGTTATACATTTACTATATGCTATCTGTATATTATATTGTTACGTTCTGTGAGTTCTGGGATCAGAAATTAATGTAAGTCTTCTGTACTAGAGATGTTTTATTACTTTTGATTCCCAAGAATCACTTATAGTGGTTCAGAAATATACATAGTGCGAGCGCAGTTCTGGCTTAACTCAGTCTCTGAGCACTGTTTTTCAATACTAGTTACACTTGCACTATAAATTTACTATATTTTTCCTTACTTTTCACTATTTCATATCTTTTCTATCTTCTTTTAGCTTCGAAGTTCAACTATACTCTCGATACACTGCCACCCTTTATATATGCATAAACAAAGAAAATTCTAGTATTCGAAATTTCGGATCTTTTGTATTAATTTCAATTCATTTCTAAAAAATGTTTTGTTCCTCTCTTGCACACGGCAATTTACAATTAACTTTTCTTATCCGTTGATTGTCATGTGTTGACAACTGTCTTAGAATATATAAAGCATGCTTCAGGCGCTAAAAGAAGCTAAAGAATAGATAATCAGGTAGGTCCTAGGTACCAGTCATCACCCCACTGTCCTTATCAATCTAGTGCATTGATCAGACTGAAAAAATAAAATCGTGTGGCATAGCATAACCTGAGTAAATATGAAATGAATTTAAAAAAAAAGGATTAGTAGCTTATGAGATTAGAGTGTTCAAACAATCAAACACACTCTGCCTCTTTATAATATTAGTATCGATTAACTTGTATAAAGTTATACTATATTGAAATCGCCTGTAAAAAACTACCTAGGACTAACTGAAAAAACTACAAAAACAAATGAATTATCTACTTTTTATGATTTTTATGACTTCGTCAATATAGAGAAATTTAATCTTAAAAAATACAATAAAGCTAACTCTACTTAAGTTAGTTTAAGTTACACTTAGTATAACTTTCAATAAAATATCATAATGGTATTTTATTTAGTAATTATTTTCATTATAAATATAAAAGATGTATTAAACAATATGAATTTTCCCGTACATATTATACAGTACATATTATAGAGAGAATCTTCATAAAAGCCTCTCAATCTTCTTATATGTATTATCCTTATGAGCTATCCCAGACGTTGCTCGAATTGTCAACAACATTACGTCGATAAACTACTTTGCCGTTCATAACAGTGTACCGTATGAAGGTACTCACTCGTATGTATGTATGTATCAAGTCAAGCTCTTGCATTTATGCTTCCTCGGTAAAAGTCACGGTACGAAATTTTTTCTGTAGCTTTTTTAAAATATCTAAAATTTCATTTAATTGTTTTAAGCTATATATCATACGACTCAGGTTTTGTATAAATATTTGTATGTAGTTAAAATAAGAGTTATAAATAACTAGCGACTCACCCTCGCTTCGCTCGGGTCGTCCCTACATAAATTTTAACCTTTAGATTTCTCAGAGATGAGATATTTTTTCGCAGTAAAAAGTATCCTATATGTTGATCCGGATAACCAGCTATCATCATACCAAATTTTATCAAAATCTATTTAGTGGTTTTCACGCGATGCGGTAACAGACAGACAGTCAAACAGGCAAAAATTCTAAAAACTCTACATTCGGCCTCTGTATCTATAATAAAGTCTATTTCAATAAGATTTTTCAAAAAATATTTAAGGTACATATTCGACTCAGTTAGAATTTTATTATATGTATAGATTATTAAAATGTGTTAATAACTTATATTTAAAATATATATTATTAAATCTATTATAAAAATATTCAAATACTATACAATTTTTAAAAGTCTATTTTTTCCTAGAGGAAGGATTTGCGGATGAAAGTACGAATACAAAAACCGCGCCGCATAACTTTTTCATAAAGGACCCAAAGTCCAGAACTGACCCTGCAGAGGATTCCTGAAATGCTTCCCTATTTGGAGTGTTCTAAATTCATTTGGTTAGTTAAACTTTTCAACTTCTTATGTTTGAAATTTATTTATATATATACTCGGGTTCGTCCCTAGGTGATTATTTGTGAATTGATATATATATTTTTATTTATGAACCGATTGAAATAAAACAAATACTAAATGTTAAGTGAAGCTTACCACCAATACATTTATGAAAACCGCAAAGACAAAGAGACAAAAATTCTAAAAATAATTGTTTTGGGTTCTACTTGGGTTATATCTTTAAAGACCCCCAATAATATTTTTTATCAAATATCTTCAATGAACATACAGCGATCATTTACACTTTTATTATAGATTTAGTCCACTTAGGTCTGATTTTCAATGCCCAGAGATATCCATAAAAAATTAACAGCAGTAAAGAGCAATAAATAGGTAACTTAACTCAGTAGGTAATGTAGAAATTGACGACACGTTTGGCTCAGTTTGTAGTGACCCTACTTGCTGTGCCAGCGGTCGCGGATTCGAGTCCCGTTGGGAGTATTCATTTGTGTGATGAGCACGAATGTTTGTACTCCTGTCATGGGTGTTTATATTTATACTATGTATGTATTTAAAGTTATATATGTGTAGTGTATCAACAATGCAGTATCCATAACACAAGCCTCGTAACTTACCATGGAACTAGATGGTGCTGTATGTTAATGTCCCAACATATTTATATTTATTTATTTATATTTAAATTTTGGACTTTAGGTATATATTCAAATGAAAGTCAATCCACCCTCCGAAATAATGTTTATATGACGTAATTACTTAAAAAAAAACTTTACATATTATTCAGTAATATATGTATGTATATGGTTTGCTACGGATGATACGGATCTATTTCTATTCTTAAAAAAACTTAGTAAAACAGATACATATATTTCGACAAGAGATTTAGATGTTATATTACATCAAAATTAGGTAGCTACTTACCTAGGCAGATAGGCTTTCTTTATAAGATAGATAATGAGCCTAATTTTCTTTTTTTTCTATGATTAACTTTTTCGTTAATTAATAATATATAGTTTCTATAAAAGTTTTAATAAATAAAAATCGCAGTTTAAAAACATACTTAGAATCTCATGATTTCTTTCTAAAAACAATTATCAAAGACCATAAAACTTTCACAACAATCCACTTACTTTCCCCTCAATCAAACTGCTAAAACTGGAACTCGCAAAGAAGTTTTTAAAAACAGGCCGTGGATAAGATTTACCTTGTTATAAGCATTTGAATTTCAAAGTTCTGACAAGTGAAGTGAATTCGTTTGAGTTAATGCGAAGGACGCGACTTTGTAACAATGTCCTGATTCGAATCTAGGAAGTTTCTTGGTGACACAGTTTTATTAATGTTTCATCTAATTTTATCAACCGACTAGCAACCTCTTCCGGAATTCACCGGGAAAATTTTTCATATTAACTCTACCACCACTAGTCATCTAGGGGTTGAATTTAAAAAATCTTGTCTTAGTCTTTACTTATGTATGTATATGAAGGACAAGATCAGGGAATGTCACAATCTTTCTTTCTTTTTTTATTGTACTAGTAGCAAATCTATGTCTATGGTAATTGCATTCTCAACTACTGGTTTTTACAAATATCCAACGGAAGTCGCTAAAAATACGTTTTTATCTATGCTCAAAGTAAAAAGAAATGGGAATGTCTGTGACATACCGGTAAAGGAGGATTGTCCAAAAATTTGATCTCAATTATAATATTATAAATTATAAACTTTAAATTTCATTTTTCTCGTAATCTATTCATAAGGTCATTCCCTGTTCTTTGCCTGTACCCTTCATTAAAGTAGTAGGCTTTCAAACATTTTAGCTCTTAAATCCGATGATTTGATCTGAGGCTTCATACATTAGTCAGCAAAAGCAAATTTATACATACTCAGAAGATTAAATATATTATCTTTTTTAGATTTCTATTACATATATATTATATATTATATATGATTCATGTTCAAAATAAAATGTAATTGCAATGCTTTATTGTAAGAAGGTGAAAAGCTTTATAGTATTAAGAAAGTATAGATCTACTTGCTCAAATTAACAAACTAACAAAAAAGGATCAATTGTGTTCTAACATTGCTTCGATTAAATTAAAATCTATATAATACGTTTCATAAATTCACGTTTAAAATTTCTTTATAATCCAATAGTATACCGTTGGAGAAGTTGAGACTGACATTCTATCTTCAATACCAAAGTTTTGGCAGAAGCGAGACTGTGAAGTAATAAAATACAAACTTGGCAACATCGCGGAACTTTTGACTATCAGACTAGTCATAACAACTGTTTATGTTCTTTAGAGCCCTTTGGCAAGTGGGAAGGAGTGAAACTGTAATAATTCGTCATGGTTCTTTAATAAGCGACTCTATTTCTAATTATTTAAAGTGTAGTTTACTGTGATTAGCTCAACAAAAGCAAAGGAGCGGAAAGGAAGTTATCTTAGACTTGTCGTTAATTGATTGTATCTAAATAAACGTAGCTTTATATTTCACTAGCTTTTGCCCGCGACTTCGTCCGCGTGGAATAGTGACTTTGCTCGCAGAGCTACCGGCGCGGCGGCCAGCGCCCTCCCCCCTCACGACCGCCCTGCCCTCGCCTTGTATCGGGCTGAGAGCGCGCTCACCCATAGACCGCGTAAAGTTAAATATGTATATTTTAAAACTATGATATCTCCTAAGATATTCATTGAAATCAAATGATGTCAAGGGCAAATTTGTTCAAAATTAAATACTTGTGATGAATAACGTATTTATTTGGATAAGGATTAATATCATGTTTATAAAAACACCTTCGGAAGTAATGCATTATTTTAGAACAAATTTGATTGCCATAAAAAGGGTTATTTTGAGTCAACCTTAAAAGATAGACATATGCTGTCGCGGATTTTTTTTTAGAACTTTTAAAGGAGAACAATTCCGTCATACACGATTTTTGCGTAACTTCAACCGCTTACGCAGCGCACGCAACGGAAGCTCTCAAAAGGAATGATTTTTTCCCGTTTTTGCAACATTTTTCATTTATGCTCCGCTCCTATTGGTCGTAGCGTGATGTTCTATAGCCTAAAGCCTTCCTCGATAAATGGACTATCCAACACAAAAAGAATTTTTCAATTCCAACCAGTAGTTCCTGAGATTAGCGCGTTCAATCAAACAAACAAACAAACAAACAAACAAACAAACAAACAAACAAACAAACAAACAAACAAACTCTTCAGCTTTATAATATTAGTATAGATTTCGCTATCACTTTAATTGAAGATTCAATTTCGTTGTCTATTGCTTGTATTTTAAATAAAGTTGGTATTTTTTTACATTCAACAAGACTATTTTGTATCACAATTATATTCTACAAAGAAAAATAGCTAACCATCTGATTGCGGTTTATTTAATATTTCACATTAATTACAACGTTGCTGCGAAAAGCGTAACTGATGCTTTTAAAGTTTAAAGCCTCTTTGCTATGGTTAAAAGCAAACATCATTCGATTTTTTCCTTTCGGAGTCCACATAAAGAAGCAATGTAAGTACTGGTTCGATGCAAATAAACTGAAAGCTTTTTACGAAACCCTTTACACTCCAGCTAATTTTAGTTTAGTGTTTGTATTCGTTTTGGACACTGAAACTTTGTCAGAGATATTAAGATTAATATTTATAAATAGAAATATCATTTTTTTAAATCTATATATAATGTTACTGTAGAGGTCCAATGTATGTAGAAAAAAATGCTAAAAATCAGAGTCAGGGGAATATAAGAAGAGAAATAGAACAAATCCAGATTTTTTAAATTTTTTTGTTTCTCTGTCTGTTTCTCTGTTTATACGGGCTAACCTCCGAAACTGTTGTACCTTAAATCTCTGGTCAATATCTTAGATACTTTCATCCCGGAAAATTAAAGAGTTCCCGTGGGATAGTTAAAAAACTATAGTAACTTATACAGCTTAGTACACGAAAAATACTTAAATGAAACTTTACAATAATATAGTTCATAGATCAGAATATTAAATAGGCTATATTTTATGCCAAAAAAATGTACGGTTTCCGTGGGATAGATTTGTTTTTGTTTGTCTAGAGGCGAACCCGAGCGAAGCAAGGGTAAACCGCTAGTTTTCCATAAAAAGGCTAATACATAATATTTTTTTCAATATAAAACTTATTTATTTAAATACATAGTTTAAAAATATAGAAGTACTAGCGACTCACAGGTTTCCGTGGGATAGATTTGTTTTTGTTTGTCTAGAGGCGAACCCGAGCGAAGCAAGGGTAAACCGCTAGTTTTCCATAAAAAGGCTAATACATAATATTTTTTTCAATATAAAACTTATTTATTTAAATACATAGTTTAAAAATATAGAAGTACTAGCGACTCACCCTCGCTTCGCTCGGGTTCATCCCTACTTACGTTTTAACGTTTAGTATAGATTTCTCAGAAATGAGATATTTTCCCACGGTAAAAAGTATCCTATATGTTGACTCGGGTAACCAGCTATCATCATACCGAATTTCATCAAAATCGCTCCAGTAGTTTTTTCGTGATGCGGTGACAGACAGACAGGCAGACAAAAATTCTAAAAACTATAGATTCGGCCTCTGTATCTACAATAATGTCTATTTTAATAAAATTTTCCAAAAAATATTTAATGTACAGATTCGGCTTAGTTAGAATTTTATTATATGTATAGAAATATGTTACTAATGTTTTTTTTATAATAAAAGTATTCCAAGGAGCATAAAACCACTTAATATACCTATGTACATGAGTTTAACCTTCAGTATTCTATTACCAGTACCATAACGCATGCATATATAAATTATTCAATGCCATTTAGATGGTAAAAATCGATTTTATATATTGCACTTCAACCAATAATGTCTTCACAATTACAGTGACAAAGGTTTTCTTTGTTCTGGCTGACACGCCGACTCAGAATAAAATATACATTTACTAGATAACTGTTGACTTCATAAATATGTTTATTTAATTTATTTTAATGAGGCAACCTCTTTAAAGGCACATCATTTATCATTTAATACCGGAGAAAATCATTTAATATATTTTTTCTACTTCATCATATAAAATACTAGAGAAAAACAGATCTATCCCACGGGAACCGTACATTTTTCTGGGATGATATATAGCCTATAGCCTTCCTCAGTTAACGGGCTATCTAATGCAAAAAGAATTTTTCAAATCGGATTAGTAGTTCCTGAGATTAGCGCGTTCAACCAAACAAACAAACAAACAAACTAACAAACAAACAAACTCTTCAGCTTTATAATATTAGTATAGATATTAAGCAAATATTTAATCATATTCGCTCAAGAGCTTTCTTGTGATGATTAAACCAGTGTATGTAACTGTTTACCGCTTGAGTCTCGACACTCTTAAAGGTAATACGCCAATTTCATGAGGCTCTAGTGAGAGTCGAGTTTACGGCGAATGACTGCTAATGTATAATATACATTTATATTATATATTAGTCGTCATTTTGGCAATTCACTAAAGATTACTTAATATGAATCCCGGCCCATGCGTCACATTAAGCAAAAATTTGTCCTTTCAGGGACGTTTCTGCGTATGCGATACGAAGGTCTATTAAATGACCATGCTCTTTTGAGGTCGTGTACTATATTATTATATTTGTGTGTTACACTTGACAAGTATAACTTATTAATATTTACAATATAGTTAGTCTCATTTGTCCTAATTTAAATGTCAGTATCTGGGCGACCGCGCTGCGCTCGGAGTTTTTGGACAAAAGTACAATTTTCTTTTTAATTTGGCTTAAAAACAAAAAAAAAAACTAAAAACTTGAATAAATATATAAGATATTTTTTAGCACCTGAATATTAGTGACAGTTATGTCAAAAATAATATTATGTAAATATATAAATTGTCGGTTGTAATTCTTTAACATAGTAATAGAAAATTAAACTGACTTGATTTTTTGCATGAAGATAGTATTATCGGCTCATTAATATTCCACACAACGTAATAAAGGATACCAATCGCAGAATATTAGTTAGTTTATTATAAAAGTCAGAAACATACAATGACTAAATAAATAAAATTTATTTTCATACAAAGTCGGTGTAACGAAGTCTCATTAAGTCGAAAACATATATACATATAACTAAAGGATATAGCAAGCAATGACCACAAGCCTGAATGCATTAGAGACTATACGAAGGTATCATTGGATGTCTATACTCGGCACTTAACTTGATTGCTACATTAAGCTCTTAAGCTTTCGGAAAATACAATAATATTAAAGTGGTATCTAATCTTTTAATGTACTTTATATAAAATTTACAAGACTAAATGTCTTGTATTTTATAACAAACTAGTGACTCACCCTCGCTTCGCTTCGGGTTCGTCCCTAGACAAAAATAAACCTACCCCCACGGGAACCGAATATTTTTCCGGGATAATATATAGCATGTGGCCTGCCTCAGTCAACGGGTAATACAAAAAGGATTTTTCAAATTGGTTGAGTAGTTCCTGAAATTAGCGCATTCAATCATACAAACAAATAAACTCTTCAGCTTTATAATATTAGTGTAGATTGGTCAAGTGTAAGTTCGAATACACATGAGAAAGGATCCCTTGCATTATAGGGGTTCTATTAATAAGATTTATGATCTCCAAAAGCAATTCATGCAATTTATAAGCTTGGCCTTATTATATACACCTTTAAAATCAAAATTATTCAGTTACTTCTGCTGTACACCTTTCAATAGGTAATCTACCTAACTTTTTATATTTATATTATATAATGTACTAAATGTTAACTTTTTTTATTTTACAATGAGCTGTGACAGATACGAGTGATATTAAGTTTCTGAGTTTTATCATATGCACGAAGTCCTAAAATTTAAATAATAGTAATCATAAAATATTGCCAGTTTTCTTTAAACTCATAATTTCAAAATAATATTTATGAATATAAATGGTGATACTAAAAGTGTATAAAGAGAACGTTTTAAATATACCATTGATCAGACTTTTGAACAAAATATAAATAAAATCATAATTGCACATTTTAATTTTACTTTATGTTTATTTCATAACATATGAAAAAATTAAATAATGCCGAAGTATGGCCCTATATTAATGCTTTACGTAAAAGCTTCTAACATTATTGGCGCTATCTTCCAGAGCACTTAGTCTGATTGCCACTTGTAACACCGAAATTGGGATTTGATATATAGAAATGGGCTGGAAACATATTCGAAGCACATTCAAAAATTACTACTTAAAATAATATAGGTATGTAATGCAGAAATAATACTTTAAATTTTAATTTAAAGCAAGTAAAGGTACGCGACGAATGTGGAAAGAGAAAAAGTGAACATATACCATTAGTATTTGCATTTAACGTAAAAAATTACTTCGTTGCAAATGCTAAGATATTTTTTGAAGTACTTAACTTATTATATAATTTTCAAATAAATAGAAAGTTTAATTTGTACAGCTAACACATATGTATGTACATATGAAAATCTTTTTTAAAAGTAACTATAGGTTTTTGTGTCTGTTCAAATGAGATTGTATAGATCAAGGGGTATTGACTATGTCTTAATAAATATTGATAATACTTGATGAATCAAACAAAATTTGCAATTTAGATTAAAATATGTATATAGTTTTAGGTTATATTTAAGTGCATTTTTTTACAAGTATCCTAACAATAACATTAAAAAATCCACTTAAGTCAGTTCAACTCTTATAATGTTAATATAAAGTGTCTTGCTAAGAGGTAAATAAAGATGAAATCGTGGTTATTTAGGATGCAACTTTACATAAAAGTATTCTATGATGTACATTTAATATACATATTCTAATAAGGAAACGTACATTTTTCCGGGATAAAAACTATAAGCTATCTCTATGCCAAATTTCATCCAGATCCGTTTAGCCGTTCTGGCGTGATTGAGTAACAAACATTCATCCAAACATCTAAACTTTCACATTTATATTATTAGTATTAGTATAGAGGCTATAAGGGTCAACATCCTCCTACGGACCTAGCCGATTTTAGGTCAAGGTAAACAATCTAACAGAGAGTCTAGGCACAAAAAACTTTATAGGACACAAGTAAGCCACGTACAGGCGATATCTGTTACTCTACTAAATAGATAAGAAAAAATCAGATCTTTAAGTGCTCCTCGAGGTACGGGGCCTTAACTTCCAATACCTCGCCTTCGTATTTTTGCTGGAGATTTCTTAACAAAATAACTAATAACATTAGATTAGCGACTCGAACCCAGGATTTCACCATCTAAACGCGTACTAAAAAGCCGCTAGACCGACGAGGCAGTTAAAATGTAACTATACATACGCCTAAGTTACATACGATGATAACTATTCCAAAAAATCCATGCATGCTATAACGTTATAAACGAATGACGTCGCCAAATAGAATAAAAAATATCAGTGGTACTATTACGTTAGTCAAAAAGCGTTTTTTCCCGCGCTATGCTCATATTTACTTTACTTTCGCTATCAGCGAACAAATTATTTTACTATAACAATTTAATTCCTAACTGTTTAAAGTCAATATTTATTTAGGGGTGATATGATGGCTTTCTTTTTAAGGGTTGCATTATAAAGTAGCGCATGCTTTGTTATTATTTACATCATTTAAAAATGTGGAATATGGATTTTATTATGTAATTTTAATTAACTAGCGACTCACCCTCGCTCCGCTCGGGTTCATCCCTGGTAGTACGTTTTAATGTTTAGTTTAGATTTCTCAGAAATACGATATTTTCCCGCAGTAAAAAGGATCCTGTATATTGACCCGGATAACCAGCTATCATTATACAAAATTTCATTAAAATCTGTCCAGTGGTTTTCTCGTGATGCGGTCACAGAAAGACAGACAGACAAAAATTCTAAAAACTATAGATTCGGCCTCTGTATCGATAATAATGACTATTTCAATAAGTTATTCTAAAAAAATACTTAATGTATAGAGTCGACTCTGTTAGAATTTTATTATATGTATAGAAGTAGATTTCTTTCTATAATCGTTTAATGTATATAATAAATAACATATTTATTTTTTAATAATGCTTTGGTGCTGTATGTTAATCAAATTGTACTCAAATATCGACAGATTTATCATAGCATTCGATGCATTGACATACGTCAAACATATGGCAGCCAATATGTCATTGTCGATCGATTTACAACGTTGGCTTTGAGTATAAATTCTGAATATTTATCATTTAAAAAAAAACAATTAATATGTTATATTAATAACTATATTATCATGTTAATAATATATTATATTAATAATATACTATATTAATGTAAATCCATGAATGCAAAGTTACAAGAAAACTAAATGTATTCAATTTACCCTACCTAATGTAAGGAGACAGAATTTTAGTTTGCTTTTAAATAATGAGATTCTTAGAGTATTCTTAGGTATAACATTGGATTCAGGTCTTTCACGGAGCCCCCATCTGTCATCTCTCGCGAGTAGACTGAGCTCCGCTGTGTTCGCTGTTAGGAAAGTCAGGTAGCTAACAGATGTTGATACTACTGGACTTGTTTATTTCTGCTACTTTCACAGCATCTTGACTTACGGAATTTTATTGTGGGTGAGTGCAGCGGATACAAAATCTATATTTATTCTCCAAAAAAGGGCTATTTGGGCAATTTATGACATCGGAACTCGGGATACCCTACGAGATTTTTTTAAGAAAATTGGTGTACGGTTGCATCGCAATATATATAATGTAATATTATGTTTCTCCGAAAAAACATTCATTGTTATTTAAGACACAGTGACAGACACGAAATGAACACTAGAAATAAAAGGATAAATTGGTAACACCTAGCTTTCGCCTTCAGAAAGTGAATAGATCGTTTATGGGGAAATTTTGAGCTTGCCATTTATACAACTTAAGTCTAAGATAAAAAAATAATAATTAATGAATAAACCGTCATGGAATACTTCGTAGATGTCAATGTGTGAAACCGATGTCTGGTTGGGTCTCACGTAGAATAAGTAAATAATTATTGTATTACAATATTGTAAACAATTATTATTTCAAAGAGCAACTGTTGAGTTTTTCGCCAGCTTTTTTCCGCAGAACTGCCTTCCGAGCCGGTGGTAGCTTCCTCACGGACTGACTACACTGACATTTAATTTAAATTTAAAATGAAAAATTGACGATTCAAAAGTGCTTGTAAAAGTCTATTTGAATAAAGTATATTTTGATTTGATTACACGCATAAATAATAATATAAAAATACCATCTAATGTTATAAAAATAAAATAATTTCAACTTACAAGTCAAAAATATATTAGAACATAATTACTCAGAAATTCAATTATTATAACCTAAATTCAATAAAATATTGTTAAGTGGTTTATATAAAAAATATAAAATAGAGCTAAAAGTACCAATTTACTTTCATATGACATTTTAAATTTTTCATAAAATGTCTCAAAGACGTCGTCGAAGCAGAAAATATGAAGCCCGCCCGCTTATTACATTTGCTTTGTGTCTTAAAATTTAGATTTCAATGGTGTATAATTTTAGATGGAATATTACATAGGTACTTCATGTCATGTTTGGATCACTTCTTTCATATTTGTGGAAAAACATTTTTTTTATTATAACCTTATACTTTTTTTAAAAAAAAATTAGATTTCATAACCAGATCTTATCTCGGTTTAAGGTTTAGCTTTTGACTTTAGTCAAGTAAAAATGATTAAAATTTGTTTTTTGAAGTTATACTTCTTTTGGGACGTTTGAAAAATTTAAGAGTGTAAAATTTTTACGATGCGCGCGCAAACCGACAGCCTAAAAGCGACATGATGAAGTTAACTGTTCGTTGGCATGGTAACCGTTGTTATTATTTGACAAATGATATATAATAATATTATATTCTTTCCTAAAACGGTATTCTATAAATATATGATTGAAATATGTCTAATATTCCTTATTTAATTATTTTATAAAATCATTCCTTTTACACAGAGACTTGTGACATACGAGATGAAATCTTTAACTATTTTCGTTCTGTTACGCTAAGAAGTGTACCTTCTTACATGCGTACATAAGTACACACGCACATTTTTTTATTAATATTATTATTATTTTTATTTAGGTGAAAATGATATTTATGATAAGTACCTACATATATTCTCTATGATTTATAGAAGACAAAATGATGTGGTAATAATAAATTTGATCCTTGCACCACCTTTTACATGCTATTTCTACATATTCTTTTACTTTTCTATTTTCAATATCGATTGTAGAAAGTCCACGACAAAAAAGAAAAGTAAAAAAATTAGTTTCTTTAGGACCATTCCTCAGGAACTTTAATGGTAACCTTTTTCATCTGTACCCTAGAAGTTTCATGAATATATAAAAGATCGGAATAGTGGAAACCATGAAGATTACATATAATATTCAGCCACATACGAATAACGAGGAGTATCAATATTTAATAAGGTGGTTTACATTTGTATAGTTTAGGTCAACTTAGTGACCTATATGTACAACATCCAGATTAGATGGTAAAATGTCGAATAGGCTTTGTTATGGTTTAAAAGGGGAATATGTCTCCGTTCTTAAATTATTTCGATCTTAATAATAATACCTTGTGCCATTCGAATAATAAAAGTATCCATATAAATTATAAAAGCTCTTATCATCTATGCGATAAAGTACTGGCTGTTATGCTAATACATGCTTTTAATGTCTTCCTGATCGATTTCGGCTACGGCGGCCAATCTAAGACTATACATATACTACTTAAATACATGACTACCTCGCTGTTCTAGTGGTTAGTATGGCTGGAGGCCCTGAGTTCGAGTTTAGGGTCGGGCAATTGAGGGAATTCGGTGGTGTTTCACCTCCGTGGCTTAGGAAACATCTCCCACAAAATGAAGAAGTCCTGTAGAATTATCGTCCGTAGTATGAGAGTGATAAGAATAGAAAATGCGTTTATTTCTGCTCGGACACTTGTACAATATATAATAACTAATGTCGCTCAGGAGGACTAAATATGCCTGGTAACTTTTAATTTCTTCGTCTGTATCTACATTTAAAAAACTATTATATTTTTCTTATTCTTATTACATTCTTATCCACAATATCATTTTTATACATTTCCTACAATTTCTAAAGGGAATCCATAAGTCACTATGAACATAGTAAAAAGCTCTGACCTTGATCGTCGACTTATATTGCCTCGAACTTTGCTCGCTTTCAATATGTATTTAATCCCGCTTGCTAGTATTCTTTAATAACCCTTTTGCTTCATATTCCTGTGTGTGGAACTACATTTAAATAGTTTGGATTTATTAAAAAGGATGTCTATATCATATGAAAAACATACAGCGACTGGGCTTGTGAATTGTGAATATAATATGAATTATGATTTATATCTATTAATACAAATAAATAAAATTGAAGTATCTGTTTGTAATATAATAATAACAGCTTTTTACTAAATGCATATGAGAATATATGCGGTATTTATAAGAAATCATTTATTTTTTATTTTTTGCTGTTTATCTGTATGTGTGTCTGTCTGTTTGTTCCTGGCTGGACCGATTTAGGCTTTTACGATGCTATAAGGAATAACTTAGGCTACTTTTATTAAAAAAAAAAGAATTAGAGCTTCACGCAAAAAAAACCTATGAAATTGTGAACAAAATCATTCCTAGGGACGCACGTCGCACCAGAGCGAAGCAAGGGTAAGTGGCTAGATGTTAATAGTAATCATACCAATATTAATGCGACCACTTACATACATGTATATGTATGTATGTGACAAAGTAATGCGAACATGTTTGTACTTTGAATAACAAATAACAAATTTGAGTAAACTCTAGAAATAACATAGCTTTTATACTAAAGTAACTTGTAGGCTCTTTGCATGAACATACCAGCAACACGAGCGCCGCGAGTAAAAACTAGCATATACATAAATGTAGTGCCTAACTTTGCACTAGGCGAAGACTAATCATCGATTTTTTAACCGACTTCCAAAAAAAGGAGGAGGTTCTCAATTCGACCGTATATATATATTTTTACATTGAGATAGTAAAAGTGACATGGGACCTCAGTACTTGTGCCATTTTATATCAGTACTTGAAGATTTTGTCTTTTTTGGTAATCGTTATGCAAACAAAAACAAAACAAAACATTTCTCTATATGTGTTTCTATCACAATATCGCTCAATAGCGCTTTATACCAACAGTAATTTGATTTTTATTTCGATTCAATTCTAAGTACCTATACCGATACAAGTAAAAAACAAGTTAGAGCGACTATACGAGTATACGAATATTTAGACTTGAAATTTTATTGTGGCGTCAATATTCTACGTTTTATTAATCTATAGGCTCCACTCAAGCATCTACACCCCAATACATATAAACAGATGAAATCTTCAACTTTTAGCTAATTCAATAATAATAGAAAATCTTTTGAGTTTAAATTATCAAATACGAGGGATATGCTAATCTTATTTTTTGCATATCATTTTTAGTTTCCGAAAATCGCTAGAGAAAAAAATAGGTTTAAAGGTTCAATTATTAATTTTTAAGTTAATTCCTAAATCTATTTTTAAGTATAATATAACTATAGTTTGTAATACATAATTTCAATGTAAGCTTGTTAACTACGATAATAAATAACCATAAGAAACCTTAATATAGTTTAGCATTTTACGGCAACATATTCCAGAACCATGAAGAGGCATGTAATATTTATATGGGAAGGAAATTACGACGGCTGGGTTGCTCCAGCGTGCGTGCCCTAGCTCGTCCCCCGAGACTACCCCGTCACGGTACACTACACTAAAGAAAGTCGTTTTATATATATTTTTATGTAAAAGTACGTAAACATTTCTCTTAGAAGTGCATCTAAAAGAACTCCAGAAATTAATGATTATTTGCTTAGGGTTTGTTTTCTTTTGTATCTTACATTTTTTATTAGCAAATGGATTCTAAGCTTGGGTATTTTGAGAGCATTGTTACTTGGAAGTTAAAATGAATTCTGATGAATACAGGATAGTACTTGATAGTACTTAATTACTCATTTACCTTTAAAAATAAACATTTTCTAGATAAAGTAAGTACCTTATAACTAGGTTTTGATTCCATTACGAGTGTCAAAATATGCAGCAATAAAAATTTAAAATAGCCGAATCGTTTGATTGTGTTGACTTAGAAGTTTAATTTTTTACAGCTTCAAGGGATTGCAGACCTAAGTATTAATATTAATTTCAACTTGATGCCTCCACGTGTTCTTGAGAAAAAGGCTCTTGACAGACAAACAGACAGATAGAGAGACGGACGCACAGACAGACAGACGGATAACGAAATAATCATATAAGGATTTTTTTTCCTTTTCAGGTACAAAACCCTAAAAATTACGTATAATATTAGTTTGTTTTTGGTTTGTCATTCTTTCAATTCAATTTTCTTGTTAATGGCTTCAAAACATGCCAGTAGATTGTAATTCATTAATATAGCAAGAAAATTATAATTAATTGAGGGACATAATATATTCTGGTTCTCTACTATGGTTCTTGTGGGATATTTAGCAAAGCAAGTATAAACCGTTTCAATATAGAAATTTAAAGAAATATTCGACTGTAATTTAAAAGTAAGAGCTGATATAATATATTCAAATCATTTTCTCCGTATTTGATCAAAATAAAATATGTGAAAACTAATATAACAAAGGAATAGATCAACAGAATCATATTTCTACACGATTCTTTTTAGACAAAAGAATTCGTAATGCCTTCACAGAGAATGTGGGACAAACAAATCAAATTGGCTCAGCTCCAAGACTTTACGGCTTTGCACCTACGGGACACATAAAATTTACTTTAACACTCATGGCTCAATATATTTCAATACTAGCTAATTATAAACACATAAATTAAATAATTGCTGATTATTTAATCTCTGTATAGAGGGAGAACGATGAATTTTACATGTTTTTTCATTGAATTTCACTTTTATCATTTTATATTAATCATTATCACACCTGTGCGTACGTATTATTAACTTATTGAACTAGTTTCATTTAAATTCGTCCCATTTATAATATTAGTAAAAAGTGGGATTTTATTCAGTTAAAATTTAATGTTTTTGATATAGTTTAATATTAAAAATGTTTTTTTGTCGCTCCACTTTAGGCCCAATTTTCAGCGAAAGTGCGACTAGTGTCATGGGTGGACTACGTGGCTGATTGGGATATTATAAGACGTGCCTCAATGAGAGCTACAAAATCCAAAAAAAATTGAAAAAAATCAAAAAGTTTTTTTTCAAATCGAAAAATTGTGAAAAATGTGGTCATTTTACGCCCAATTCCGATCAAAAAAAACATATCTCAAAAATGAAATGAGATATCGAAAAATAAAAAATCATTCTAGAGATTCACTGATGGCTTATTCAGAAGTATGATCTTTGTGAGCGCGATAGTGACGATGAATAAATGTTTTGGAGCGTGATTGTTTTTGGAGTAAATGATTCTTTGTAAATAAATAAATATGTATTTAAACTAATAGATAAAATTATTTAAAAATTTTAAAATTTCGACTAGAGTTCATTGTGTCAACAAGTGGTGCTTATTGTTATTCTAAGAATAATGTTTCTTCAACGCGTGTACAACGATTTTGTCTTACTTCATAAAAAATCGTAATAGTTTTAGACTTAGATTAATAATTTTACTATACTACCTATTACCTATTTTGTAATTTTTTTCATATATAAATGTAATTATATGTTAAAAAATTTAATTCAGTTCATTTGGGAGATCCAATTTCAATGTACCCGAACGTCGTTGCAGACACGAGATCTGTGGATTTTTTATTTCAATTTAAGTTAATAAAAACGTATTAAAAATAACGATACAAATCACGTAGGTACATTAAAATAAAATTTTATTTTACTAAATATTATTGATTAAAATGTTCTAAACTCTTTTAAAATGAATTACATATTAGTTTTATTTAAAACATATCTTCGAATTTTGTGTTCCATAATAATATATTAAATATGGCAGGAAGGGGAAGAACAACGAAACTAGTTAAACAGCAATCAACTTGTATGCAGTTCAAAATTAATAAGTCACCTGTGATGTTCCCACGTGCCAAGGTTAAACTCATGCTAGTAGTACCAAGTTCCAAGTAGTCTGACTGTCTGTCTGTCTGTCTGTCTGTTTGTTCCGGCTAATCTCGGAAACGGCTGGACGGATTTTAACGGGACTTTCACTGGCAGATAGCTGCTGTTATAAGGAGTAACTTAGGCTACTTTTATTTGAGAAAAAGAATCAGGGTTCCGCGAAAAAGAATTAAAACCCATGAAATTGTGAACAAAATCCGCGTACGACGTAGGTAGTTACGTAACGTAAATCGCTATATAATTTAAATGAATATCTTAAAAGTAGCAAGCTACTATTAATGTATAAACATAACCGTGAAAACGTATCTAGGGACGAACGCGAGCGAAGCGAGCGTGAGTCGCTAGTATTTATTATAAACCTTGATCTGGTCCTAACTTTCCGTCATAAAATGATGAAAGCATATTGAATGTTAAATTGTAAATTAAAGCACGGTGAGTAGTAATGGTTTCATGTTCAAGAAAGAAAATACCTAAATAGAAATTTGTCATCGAGCTTGGATTTAACATAATACAATGTCGAAAGTGGTTTTGTAAAATAGTTGGCTATATAGCCTTTTATTTATTTTTAAATAATTATAAAAATATTTCGGCAAAATGAATGACACTTGCTTCTCTAGAGAAACGTTATTAATTTGCCTTCGGCATCTCACAAACTAGCGAGCGTTTGCAGACCGACGGTTTGTATAATGATGACTTATAAGCCTACTTACATATATGTCTGCAACCTAATATAAAAAAAATTTAGAAAGTACGACCTCCAGCGAAGAGTCAAACACACAACAAAGTGCCCCGCTGGTTTTCAAAACAATGCGATATTCGAATAAAATACTTTCTAGAATAGTAGTAACACTGAACTACTATATTCAGCATAAAATTTTATAGAAGTGAACGCGTATAATAAAATAAAAGTCAGCAACAATGGAGCTCGCAATCAATTACCCGCGCCGCTTCTACGAGTAATGCCATTTAAAACCACGCTTATAGCATTTATAAGTTACGTTTACTTTTGTACTACAGTATCTATACATATAATAAAATTCTGAGACGAATCTGTACATTAAATAACCTTTGAAAAATCTTACTGAATTATGTAGATATTATTATCGACACAGAAGCAGAATCTATAGTTTTTAGAATTTTTGTATGTCTGTCTGGGAACGCATCACGAGAAAACCACTGGACAGATTTTGATGAAATTTAGTATGATGATAGCTGGTTATCCGAGTCAACATATAGGATATTTTTACTGCGGGAAAATATCTCATCTCTGAAAAATCTATACTAAACGTTAAAATTTCATTAGGGTCGAACCCGAGTGGAGCGAGGGTGAGTCGCTAGTACTCCTATATTGATAACTATATACAACCGGCAAATTAATTTGCGTCTGTCATTCAATACTTAACAAAATAGTACTTAACTTGACCCCAGCATTATATACTACTATGTGCTTAAAATTGTGTCTTTGGCGTATTTAAACCAGTTGAAACTTATTATAGTTACTTGTGCACACATAAAACATTCATACATTTTTAAGCCCTTATTGAAAATCTATATTGCTAAAGTATTCCATAATGCTACGGCCATTAGGCCCTTGCCTGAAATCTAATCCATATCCTTGATCTTAAGGCCAACCAAACACGCAATTGTATTCCTTTTCTTTTCTCTCTTAAGAAATCTGTGCTGATTTATCATTGTTATGTTAGAGATGTATGATGTTCAATTCGCATCTTGAATAAAAAAACCGATGCTACAGATTCTAAATTATTTATTAATTACTAGCGACTCGCTCTCGCTACGCTCAGGTCCCTTGCTCGCTTCCCCATACAAAATTTGATCCCTATTCTCACCCCCTGAAGGGATGATTTCCGAGATAAAAACTATTTCACTCACTCACTTTTCATATAATGAGATTTAAAAAAAAAACTTATTTTAGTAAAAAAATGTTTTCTTTTAATTTTCTTCTATACAAAATTTGTTTTGACAGTAACAAAGACAAAAAAAAGAATTATCCAATTTGGTGCAGTCGATCGGAAGTTATGCGCGTACATACATTTCGGTGATACATTTTTTATTTATATAGATTAATATTCTTCCGGGGGTCATTAGGCAGTTTACTACAAGATTATTGCTTAATCCTACTAATATTATAAACCTATTATAAATGTGAAAGTCTGTGAGGATATCTGGACGTATAGATATATGTTTGTTATTGTTACTCTTTCATGCAAAAACTACTAAATAGATTTTAATAAAACTTTCAAATAATATAGCTTATACATCAGATATATATTGATAGATAGATAGATATATAGGGATAGATTTGCCTCTGTTTTTGTGAACCCGAGCGAAGTGAGGGTAAGCCGATAGTAAATGTATAAAAAAAGTTTCAATGGTGAATTCTGTCGCAATAATACGATGCTATAAAATCACTTGCACGTGTATTAATTAATAGTAAGCTATATTATCCCTGAATAACACAGGCTATTTTAAAGCTAGATTATAGTATAAATTTTGTGTAACATAACGTGCAAATAAGGAAAAGCATCCACCGTTAAATGCAATACAGCTAAAACAAAGGGCCTCTGAGCTTGTTAATTAAACTTGACACCCGGCAGGACAACACGTAGCGTCAGTTTGTCAAATGATAGGGCGTTGTAGAAACACAATATTAGTAATATTTTGTTAAATACATTAAAATTAAATCAAATATTTATCAATGTGCTCATATAATTAAAATAATATTTAATAAGAAAAATGTTGGTACCTAGTATACATATAATAAAATTATCGATTTGTCCTGGTTTCGCAGATTGATTTTAAATAATTTAGCACTTTCGTTCAAAATATTATTTCTCACGCAAGTTTTGTATCCATTCTCCTTTAATGGTTTTAACTTTTTGACTAAGCGTGTTAAGTATCATTAATTATAACTTTTAAGTAAACTTGGCCAGAAAAGAAACATTTTCTCATGAACTTTGCCACCCGTTTTTCATACTCTAAGAAAGTGAATGTCAAAAACGTTTTTAAAGTAGCTATTTATGTTATGTAGATCCAGCGGTCTGGTCAATTTGCAATAAGCTATCAAGGATGTTGTATAAGTCAAAATGTAGATTTAAGATTTTTTCTTAAAATCTATACTAATATTATAAAGCTGAAGAGTTTGTTTGTTTGTTTGTTTGGTTGAACGCGCTAATCTCAGAAATTACTAATCCGATTTGAAAAAATCTTTTTGCATTAGATAGCCCGTTAACTGTGGAAGGCTATATATCATCCCGGAAAAATGGGAAAAATGTACGGTTCCTGTGGGATAGATTTGTTTTTGTCTAGGGACGAACCCGAAGCGAAGCGAGGGTGAGTCGCTATATTAAGAAAATATATATTGAACTCTAGAAGGCAGGTAACCCGGTCAATGGTTACGTGCTCGCTTGGGAAAGCAAGTGAAGGGTTCGAATCCCGGGTGTCGCACCTCGAATATTTTCATACGTGAATCATTTCCATCAGGATTACCACGTCTTTTCTTACGGTTAAGTAGAACATCGTGAAGAAACCTGCATGTCTGAGAGAACCTTGCAAGTTTTCGAAAGACACGTTAACTTCGCCAATGATTTCCCTTGCATTGAAGGGAGGACCGTGCCCAGCAGTGGGACGTTAGAAAAAGGGCTGAATAACATATGTATGTGCATTGAATTCTCACTCTCTCAGTTGTCTCAATTTTTCGGTCTCATAATATTAAAGGAATGAGACGATTAACTTCGTTTTCTTTTAATATTATAAGAAAGCAAATTTAAAAAAAAAAATGAATAAAATTAACACACGAACGTAATACAATTATAGCAGAAACTAGTGTACTACTAATATAAGCCTTAATATAAAATATGTGGAATAAACAAAAAAAAATATAAAATATTTTTTGCTGTGTTATTAGTACACACAAGGTATGTATAAAAGGCAATTGTACTTTTCAATCCTGAAATATATCTATACATATAATAAAATTGTAGAGGTCGAATATATAGAAAAGAAATACTAAAAACCGAGTCAAGGGGATGTAAGAAGAGAAATAGAACAAATTCAGTTTTTTTTTCGATTTTTTTTGTTTCTCTGTCTGTTTGTCTGTTTGTGCGGGCTAATCTCCGAAACTGTTAGACCGATTTAAATGAAATTTTTCATGGTGGTGCTTTTCATCCCGGAAAATTAAAGAGTTCCCATAGGATAGTTAAAAAACTATAGTAATTTATACAGCTTAGTACACAAAAACTACTGATTGGATTTTAATGCAACTTTACAATAATATAGCTCATACATGAGAATAATAGATAGGCTACTTTTAATCCCGGAAAATGTAAGGTTCCCGTGGGATAGATTTGTTATTATAAACATTATAATATTTCGAAAGTCAAGTCACACATTTGGTATGCAAAAGTTATTTATTGAAGTGAAAACTTATATAGGCAGGTTTGGATGGGGAGTAAATTCATGTAAGTCATCATCGACATGGTCGCGTGACGTGTTAACGCTAACACTCAGAATGCCGATAGATGTCAAAACCAGATAAAAGTAAACAATTTCAATTTACAAATTTAAATTTAAAATCAAACAATTAATTTGAATATCCAAAAATAACAACTGTTTATTTATAGTTTTAAGTTTTCACTTCTGTCTGCAGTCCTCATGACTGCTTTTTCTTTGTGTGGCGCTTGTATAAAAATATATGGTAATTTGTAACCGTCACCTGGTATTACAATCTGATATTAGTTCGCTTGACTGATGGACAGCGATACATCACTGTCAATGACCCTCGGGATTAGTTGTAGCGAAATTATTTCCTAATTCGAATATTATTTTATAAATACATTAAACCAAATTAATTGGCAAACGATCAAACAGCTAATAGGATACGTTAGTTAGGCTGTCGGAAATTATCGTAAATGGTTTAATAATTATTATATATCGTTAAAAGTATAGTTTATTTGAAACTTAATGAACTAATAATTTTTAAAATACCGGTAAAAATCGGTTAAGTCTACGCTACAATAGGCAGAATAAAAAGTAGCCTGTAACACCCTCTTCGTACTCCTAGATCCGCTTCTGAAAATCTCTTAAGTTCGGTTTTACATTACTATTACTATTAAGTTCAATTTCCAAAGAATTAAAAAAGTAGGTAAAAAAAATATCGTAAGACCGATTTTTCTACTATTCTGGGAACTCTGTCTAGTTTTCTATTCAAAGTATCGCCTCTAGTGGGACTGAAGTTGCAATCTCTAACGAAAAGAATTTCAGCCGGAATGGTAGCATCCATACTTTAATATTATAAATGTGAAAGTGTGTTTGTTTGTTTATTCTTCTTTCACGTCGAGACAGAGTGTCGGATTAGCGTGATTTTTTGTGTAGATAGTTGGAGGGCTGGAGAGTGACATAAGCTACTTTTAAACGCGGGAGATTATCTCTTCTCACAGGAAATACTAACTACACTCACACGTTGTAATAAAACCCACAACAACTCATCATACCTATGTATAAATATAATATATAGTGTATAGTCCATACTAACCGTTAAAACATACAAGGACGAACAAAAGGGGCGAACTCAAGCAAGGCGAGGGTGAGTCGCTAGTTTTAATATACATACATACAAGTATGTACTCATACCTCAACAAGAAGATGACATTTATTATTTACTTTCGAACATTATTAAATTTTATATCTCTACTTATTGATACTTTGACCTCAATATGTAAAATAAGCGTAAAATTCTTGTAAAAGTGCCATAAAAAGCATAAAGCTCATAAAACGGAATTTATCGAGAACTTATTAAGGATCTGATGTTTGAATTATGTAAAAGGTTTGACTTATACATTTATACCTACATTAATATATATTTTCAATTGACGTATACATATATTCTTCACAAATTTTAACTTTGTTTATTTTAGCGGTTTTACATAATGTAAAGCCACTGAAATAAACGAAGGATAAATCCACCATATCGGATGGGGAGTAAAAGCTATAAATATTTTATTGAAATACAAATAAATATATTTTGGCGTGATAACGAAAATTTATATTTGTAAACAGGTAAAACTTGTAAGTTTTAATGTTACTCTGAAACTACTGATCAATTTCCGAAATTTTTAATAGTTTTTCACTATTAGAAAACTACATTACCGTCGAGTACTATGCGTAAGTCGCTCGTATTAAAAAAGGTGAAATCATAAAATTGTGAAAAATAATACAAAGAATTAGACGCTATAAACCAACTCATTTTTGACTTATAAGATTAAATACAGTTTAAAGTTTGATATAATCAAACATTAAGTCAGCTCTTGCCCCCTGGCTCCAATGTGTAGTTTCCTTAGATACGTAAATTGCTCTGTTATAGCGATCGTATACTTTTCAATTATTACTAATAAATCTAGAAATAAACGCGTTCAAACAAACAAGAAATCATTTATTTATACTTATATATTAATATATATAGATATTAACATTACATATTACCTACAATAGTATAGACACTGGCCAATTTTTTGAATCCCTTTAAATTTTAAATAAAACTATGTTTTCGGTTTTTTTCGAGGATTTATTTTGATTTTTGGTTCCCGACGTTTGATGGATTGATTTGATAACGGGAGAGTTTCTCCCGTGACTATGATTGCTGCAAAGCATTCGAAACGTCGGGAACCAAAAATCTAAATAAATCCGACAAGATAGTTTTATTTAAAACTAGCGACTCACGCTCGCTTCGCTCGCGTTCGTCCCTAGGTACGTTTTCATGTTTAGCTATATATAAATAGTAGCTGGCTCTTCCTAAGATATTCATTTAAATTATATAGCAATTTACCCTCGCTTCGCTCACCGTACGCGGAATTTGTTCACACTTTTATGCGTTTTAATTTTTTTTCGCGGAACCCTAATTCTTTTTTTTTTAAATAAAAATAGCCTAAGTTACTCCTTATAACATCAGCTATCTGCCAGTGAAAATTCCGTCAAAATCGGTCCAGCCGTTTCGGAGATTAGCCGGAACAAACAGACAGACAGAAGACAGGCAGATAGACAGACAGACAGACAGAGAGACAAAAATTGTAAAAAATGTTGTTTTGGTATATGTACCGTGTAAATATCCATATGCATTAAGTAAAAAGCGGTTATTTTAATATTACAAACAGACACTCCAATTTTATTTATCTGTATAGATGTCGAATATTGGCGTAAATCTAAGAAAGTATTATGTGAATCCCTTTAAAATTTTCTATCTGTACGAATATTTAGCTCTAATCCATTATAAATATTCATAAAATTCATTGAATATAAAAAGATAACAAGGTAATACAAGCTTTAAAAAAGGACTTCGGAAAAGTTCTTTTAAATCTACTTAAACTTAAGTAAATTCCTATTTTTTATCCTTCTTTTCGCAAGACACTAAATTTTAAAAAGTTTTAATATAAAATTGAACATTTGATCAGTGATAGTGAAATCGGTCTCTATTTTTCCACTAACAGGTAACCGAAGCTCTGCTGCAGACTGCTTGGGTAAATAACGTCTTGAGATAGCACGGTGACCACACTATAAAAATATAATTCAGTAAAATATTTTTCTTTTTTGTTGTTATCTGAAAGCCAATAAGAAATAGAAAAATGAACTTATTAATCTGCACCAAATAACATTCACCTAAACTATATAGGTTAGCTATATAGTTGTGTATAAAATTATCTATACATAGGTATAATAAAATTCTGAGTCGAATCTGTATATTAAATATTTTTTGGAAAATTTTATTGAAATAGTCATTGTTATCGATACAGAGGCCGAATCTATAGTTTTTAGAATTTTTGTCTGTCTGCCTGTCTGTGATGGCATCACGAGAAAACTACTGGACAGATTTTGATGAAATTTGGTACGATGATAGCTGGTTATCCGGGTCAACATATAGAATATTTTTTACTGCGGGAAATTACGTCTTTTCTGAGAAATCTATATTAAACATTAAATGTAACATTAGTAAAACATACAAGCTTTAAAGACATACATTTTTCATAAATACTTAAGCTATGAAACTTCACTGTAGCTATATATATATATATATATATATATATATATATATATATATATATATATATATATGTTGTACTATATTTTGTATTAATAAAAATGTAACCTACACTTTAAAACAAATATTTTATAAAATTATTTAATTAAAAAAATACTCAGTAAAGAGAATTACATAATTATAAAAAACAATATATTTAATGAAAAACAAAAGCTGCAATTAAGGTTGAAAGGCAAAAAGAATAATGGAGACTTCCTCCATCAATCAGTTTATTGAATTATCTTGTTACGTTCATACTTTTTGTTAATAGAAACACGTTTTAAGTTTAACCTTGTAAATTTAGGCTAAAAAGAAATTATTTTAGGTATACTTTACGAGGCACAACTAATCAATCTTGGCTGGCAGGCTGCCCGTGAAACTTGATCCTTTCATTTAGCTTATATAAGGAGGGGGTAAAGTTTGAGCTGACTATTACATCCAAAACCGGTTACGTTGCAAATGAAAGGATCTGCCCTTAAATCTATGGTTATACCTAAACCATATAAATAACGAAAACCATAGTAAAAGTATCATTTTTAAATTTTACAACAAAATTGAATAACTTCATTAGCTTTCCTTACATTAATTACTCATAAATTATTGCTACTACAATTTCTACAATTTCTAAAATAAACATTTCTACAATAAAGGCTTAAAATATATAAGTATTTAATACATTCTTTACAACTATATAAAAGGAATACATTTAATTAATTTAAACGCGACGTGTTTTTTAATTTGTTTTTTTTTTGTCTTTCTTTTCTTTCTTTTTCAATCCTGATGAAATTTCCATTTAGACGATTAATCTACTCGTAAATATAGAATATGAATATACTTACTAACGCTATATACATATATATTATAATTGACCAACATTAAATAAAAAATAAAAGTGCTATATTAAAATATATTCAGGCCATACCCGGGAATCAAACATGCTTGCAAAAAAAATTGATCATCACGGGACGCCCGACAGATGTGAAACATCTATGTTAATATTAAAATTCATAATTAATAAAAAAAAATTAAAGAGTGCGTGTATGCATGTGTATACGCGCAAGAAGTAAAACTTCTGTAGGTTATCGGTACTCTTTATGAAATTCAATTTATGTTTTAAATAATTAGAATACATGAGATACTAAAAATAACGCATATTAGGCATATTTCTATCATATATTTATAGAATATCATTTAAGGTAAGGATATATTATTATATATCATTTGTCAGACAATAACAGCGGTTACCATGGCAACAAACGTACGTACATTTTTTTCGTAACGCATTCACCAGCTAACCCCCCAAGTCAAGCGCGCGTAAAGAAATTTTACTTCAAAACCTATAACGAAATATGAAGTAAAATAAAAAAATATAGTTTCGTTAGTAAAATCAATTTATTTTTCTTATTATTTTTATTATAATAATAATTACAGATTATATATATATATATATATATATATATAATCTGTAATTATTATATATATATATATATATATATATATATATATATATATAAATATAGAAAATATGTAAGTATTTTTAATAGAGACTCTTGGACATCTCCCTGATAGAAGAGTAAATATTCCCTTAAAATATTACATATTTGTCACCATGCTTAGCATCTAACTGTACTGGAATATCGCCAATATTAACGAGTAATAAGAATGAATATTGTAATTTGATAAACGTCATCTTTAACCTCTATTTAAAAATTTTAAAGTGTTGTCGCCCTAACTTTGTATTAGCTTCTTACTCAAAGCTCGGTTTAGTAAAAAAACTCTACAGGAACTAATCAGAGCGTTTGCTTAAAAAAATCCTTTTATGTACAACTGACTTTTATTTTACGATAAACTTTTTTATCGTTCAATAAATGTGAAGGTTTTTCGTTATATAAAGATGGGTATGACTTGTCTTTTGCACGACCAATGTAAGGTCATAGTTGTACATCTTTCTATCTATCTATATAAATAAAAAAGTATGTTGGTAAGCGCCTAACTCAAGAATGGCTGGCCCAAATCGGCTAATTTATTTTTTTGTATGTTCTTTAAGGTTCACGGAAGATTTTAATACTTAAAAAAAACTATATTCATGTTACTATATCCAAGCTAGGGACGAACCCGAGCGAATTGAGGGTGAATCGCTAGTTGTACATAATTTGTACTTCCTTCAATTCCGTTGTACATTTATATCTTTTAAAATGCAATATAACTTTCTTTTTAATCGACTTAGAAAAAGGTATATATTACATTAGTATTGTGGAGCGATTTTAAGAATTAATTAATTGTTTTTTTTTCTATGAACAGAATATTTTTTTTATTGTACAAATTCAACCCTCACCAAGATTTCCTCACTTCACCAATCCAAAACATTTATGGTTCTCTTTCTTATGAGAAAACATTGCATTTCCTTTTCTGCATTTATTTAATATGCATATTTAATTCGCTATATTAATTAAAGGATTTCATGGCATAATGTTTATAGCTCATTACTAAACTTAATATTCATTTTTCTTTAAAAAATGAGGAACTTCTCTTTCTATGAAATCGCATTTTCTTATCGGTTTGCTTCCAGAAAAACAAAAACAAATCTATCCCACGGGCACCGTACATTTTTCCGGGATAAAAAGTATCCTATATGTTATTTTTATGTATGAGCTATATTATTATAAAGTTTCATTAAAATCCATTCAATAGTTTTTGCGTGAAAGAGTAACAAACATCCATACATACATCTATACATCCAGACATCCATACATCCTCACAAACTTTCGCATTTATAATATTAGTAGGATTCACATAAGTAATTTATATTTAAAAATACGGAAATAATTTAACGGTATTTAAATACTACGGCTTTCAATTAGTCCGTTAAAGTTTAATCAAGTGTTGATGAGTGTTTTAAATTTGGCAATATAATATGTGTTCGAATATTTTATTATAACCTACATTATCAACACAACTTTTTAATTGAATATTTGAACAATATGTGCGAATATCGGATTAATTATTGGTAATTGAATCGTTTTCAGTCATCACGTATGGATGAATATTCTTTTATTATCGTTTGGAGGAAAAAAATTATAAAAAAAACAAACTGCGGTCTATAATTTTTATTAAAATCAAACAAAATGTTAAAAGCAAACACATGAGATTGGAAATTAGCTAAATGAAATTGACATTTTATTTCACAAATATACTTTAAAGCTTATAAAATATTAATATACAAAGGCAAATTGACAACAAAAATCTAATAAAATTTACCATCTACCAATTTATCGTCAATTTGCGTAATCTATGAAAATATCTTCATTCACGTCATCAGATTGCTTTCCGCTACATTACGCTTCTAAACCGACTTCATTTGGAAATAATAAATTCTACATCAATATTCTCTGTAATTTTTTAAAAGGCTGTCATTCCTTTTCAACGTTAATTTTATGAATTACTAGCTAATCGCTACGGCTACACCTAAAGATAACACGATACTTACACACGTACGTACGTCGTACCGCAGATCATATTTTAAGTGTACATATATGTGAAGTACATCTAAATATCTTTACCGCTGAGCCTAATAAATCTCAAACTAACCCATAAGGCTTGACCGACACATAATGTACATTGATGAATCACGATCGCGTATACAACAAGAACAACTCACCAAAGTTTCATCGCGTTTAGTTTATTGCTGTAGACATAGCAAAAAAACAAACATACAAACACATATTTTTTTCTGTTATAACAACCAATTCTAAATCAATATTCTCGATAATATTTTAAAAGGCTGTCGTTTTCAGTCATCGTATATTTAATGTAATAAAAAAGGAACAAGAAAGAGCAGTTGCGAACATAAAACAATTTGTCATTTTGGGTAGCAGTAAATAGATTTAGCTCATCTAAGATTTATCCCCGCACAATCGCGCGGACATAAAATATTTACGATGAAACATACACAACATGTAAAGTTTTATATTAGTTCATAAAACAATGCCGGTTGTTGTAAGAACAATTTTAGAATAATATTTGTCAAGGAGTTTAAGCTATAAACCTTATTTACGAGTGGAATTATGTCATTTTTACACTGTTAAAAATTCTTTTTTCTACTACGCATGCTTTTAGAATATTTACGAACAAAAATCCTAAGAATATACATATTATGGTGTACACAATAATATGTCCTTCAAAATAATATCTGACGGAGGAAATATTATTCAACTTTTATTAGAGAATTTCAAGCCTAGTCATATCTTTTTCAAGAATGGCTGAATGATAAAACATATTATAGAAAAAATTAAAATGCTATATGTAATTTAGGTACATTATTTATTATTTAATCAATTCCTCAAATAAAATTTTGTTTAAGATAGAGATTATAAAAGATAGAGTACAAAACGGGATCATTATACTATAAAAATATACAGCCCCAATTACTAAATACTTGTACTAAATAAAAACATCAAATGAAAATGTAAAAGATTACCCTACATATTTTTGTGAATTTCCTATATATCAGAAGCACATGTCAACTTTCATACGAGAAAACTTTTTTGAGTTTGCGTTTGGTTTAATATTGGTCCCAGTTGTATATCTCGAGAGGGGTAGTATAGTTCTGACGGGTGATCCCGAGGGAATTACTGTGGGATGTTAAGGATTTTTGGCGTATTAGGAAACAGTAGCTGGTTTGGTTAAAACATTAAATATATGTATAGTAGTGTAAATTGCGCTAACGAAATTATATTTTATTAAAAGAAATATATCCGTCGAGAAAACATAGATAGGAGTATCAATTTCTAGTGATTAACGACTTATATTATTCAATTTTTTTTAATCAATCTTGTCTAGAGAAAGTATTTTTTACGCTGTATGCGTACGAGGATAAGAAGTATGTACATACATATTATATATTATGTACATATGTATGAACTTTGCTACGATGGTCTGCTCGACTTTTTTTGAGGATGTATATTGTACGTCATAGAAACACTGATAAAATTAATCTACAGCAAATTTTTAGCCAAAAAAACGAAAATAAGAAATAAAAAAATATCGGAGGACAGAAACATTTTTACTGTATAATATGCTACGGAATAAAGTGACAATATGTTTGTTTAACAAAATATAATAAAACTTATTAATTTTTATATGCTTAACTTTAATATGCTTTTAATAAATATTATTCTAAATTATTCTGAAACCGAAAATTGTTATCTCCAAAAATATGATTCTCTTTTGTATTCAGCCCTTTTTAACGTCCCACTGCTGGGCACGGGCCTCCCTTCAATACGAGGGGAATCAGGCCATAGTCCACCACGCTGGCCGAGTGCGGGTTGGCGGACTTCACATGTCTTTCGAAAACTTGCTACTTAGGTTCTCTCAGACATGCAGGTTTCCTCAGGATGTTTTCCTTCGCCGTAAGGCAAGTGGTAATCATGTTAGAAATGATTCGCACATGAAAATATCAGAGGTGCGAGACCTGGGATTTGAACCCGCTTCACTCGGTTTCCCAAGCGAGCGCGTTACCACTGGGCTACCACTGCCTTTAATTTGATTTGATTCTCTTTTAGTATGAATATATATTATTAAGACAGTCATTTTTAACAAAATTGATAAAATATCTTCATACTTTCTATACAGTTTGTAGATATTTGTGGAAAAAGATAGAGTCTTTAACCGAAGAAAAATTACAAAAAAAGGAAGGGTTTCTAAAGACACGGATTGTAGTCACCGATATACCCTCGGTCAAGGCATCTAAATGTAGCATATTATATGTTACTCCAGGTTAATAGTCAAACTGTATATTAAATTTATATATTATATATTTTAGTATTAAGTTTATAACATTTGATGCTGTACTGTAACTACACCGCTCTAAATTAACTTATTTTCTTACTATTGAAGGGTTGCTGGAAGAAATCTCTTAAAGAGATAAGTTATCCTTTGTCGACATTCTGTTACTCTATTTTGGTAACATATATTTTATGGTACATAGATAAATAAATAAAAATAAATAAAATAAATTTCATCCATTCATCCATCCATCTAAATTCCATCCATCCAATTTATGAAAATATTTAAATTACATTAAAACAATAATGATTATAAAACACTTGTGTACATTTGGATTAATAATATCTACATTTTTATATTATTCCTATGTCAGTACTTTAAACTGGATAAAGCAAATATTTGAATGGCACGAATACCCTAAGAAAATACAAAGTAAAGGGACCATGAATATACAGTAAATTAGTATTTTCTTCAGCACAAGTTAAACATATGTCTATTTTCTATTTTTGCTATGTTGTTTAAAAAAATAGAGATACACGATTCATGTGTATTTTTACCGGACTTCGGCGAAACTCAAAGGAGGGTTATGTGTTCGACCTGTATTTATATGTTCGATGCTATATTCCCTTGTAATTACTAAACGGCTTAACTGATTTTGACGATTCACACTTCGTTAGATTTAACTTAATAACGCGAGCGTTTTGGTGTACATGGATATCATCAAAATAGCGGATCTTAGGGGTCAATCTGTGTTTCCGAAAACAATTTTTTCTCTCATACCCATCGAATCATGCATATCAAAATGAAGGTTTTGGGAAGAAAAATATCTACATCTTATATGTCTAAAAATAATTTAGGGTAAATCGTTAGTTATATATTTAAATATGTCCGACAAGTCTGCATAATAGGTACTACGAGTATGTTCCTTCGTCAACATGTTTTCATCTTTTTAGTCCACCTTTTATGTACGCAGCCGTATTTTATTTTTTACAATTTAATTGTTAGAAGATTTCCATAATACCTTTTTTAAAAATGCGTTATACATATAAAAAAAATGTACATGTGGATACCTTAATAATTGATATTTTTCAAAGAAAACATTACAAAATCTGTGGCATCCTTTACGCCAATTGTGAATAGTTTACTATGGTGCGAGTACATGAAGTCGATTCGATTATTCACGAATAATTGAAATGGTAGAACGGAGTAGTTACTATGTCTCTCTTTTTGAACCGGGGTAAACACTACAAGATAGTTAATTTATTAATCTATTATTATTCTATATTAATATCCTGTTATTGATAGTATTCTGTAGTATTTATTCTACTTGTTGTTTTCATTTTGTAAAGACCAGAAAACATAATATCAATGTTATAACGGAAATTTAAGAGATTTTTAGCTTTTTAGCTTTTAAAGCTTAACATAAACACACATTGGCATAACTTTCGTTAAAGCAACATTATAACAAAAGCATTATTTAAAATATAAATTGAATTTCACAAAGAGTAGGTACCGATAACCTACAGAAGTTTTACTTCTTGCGCATGTACACATTCATACACGCACTCTTTAATTTTTTTTTGTTATGTTCTTTTTATTATAATCCCATAGTATTACTATTGTTATACTATGAGAAATACAAGTTCAAACAAATAATTCCATATAACTAATACAGTGGCGACTACGGAGAATAACCGCACATAGTTTATCGTATAAGGAAAATGTAGGTAGTTAAATTACTTTAAGAAAGTTTCTCTTTGAACGTACTAGAGGAAGCTAAGCATTTAAATACGATACTGCTTCATTAGTTTCTATTTCTCGTTTCTATTGTAATGCAAATAACTACAAAGAACCGCTTATTGAAAGAAATGCTGTATAAACTGTTACCTTGATTATGTTACGGAGCTTCATAAAATTTTATTATTATACATGCGACTCACTTACGCTAGGTTTGCTCGGGTGCTTCCGCGATTTTCATGGATTTTAATTTTTTGCGCGGAACCCTGATTCTTTTTAAAAAATAAAAGTAGCCTAACTACTCCTTATAACATCAGCTATCTGCTTGTGAAAGTCCCGTCGAAATCGGTCCAGCAGTTTCGAGGCTTAGCCGAAACAGACAGACAAAAATTAAAAAAAAAAATTCTTATTGGTACACAGTACCTAGGCGACTGAGCTTCGCTCGGAGTTTTTGGCTAGAAATACAATTTTCTTTTTAATTTGGCTTAAAATCAAAAAAAAACATAAGTTTTTACTTTACATTCGAACATGGACACCTGTGATTGTCAAATTTGCGCCTTGGCCGCTTGACCAAGATGCCATGCCCCAGAGTGCGAAATTAGCGACCATATTTTGTGTGGAATAAAACTCGAAAACACGCGTTTTCCCAGACATGAGACTAATCTAGATCGATTTTTCGCTCCCGAAAACCACCACATACCAAATTTCAGAGAAATCGTTAAAGCCGCCGACGATAAATAAATATACAAGAATTGCTCGTGTAAAGGTATTAGATAGATATGCTTTCATATACATTTAGTATAAAGCTGTATTTTTGACATTACAAATAGGCACTTCAATTAGCGTCCTTGGTTTATTTTATACATATTTTTTTTTTTTGTCGAAAGTCTTTATGGCGGTTTTGCATAAACTAAATTAAAAACCTCCCCTGGTTTGCTTTGGTGCTTTTTGCATTCTAATAAATCTAAAATTATACCATATAAGTTACTCTACTAACCCTTTTCGTGCTTGGATGATACTATATCAATAACCTCTTCGGACGGACATCCAAATATTAACTCTACAAACTTTTATTCATGATCGAATCGAAAATTATCACGGTTTATGTATACATAAAATAAAAATAAACAAAGAAATATACTTGTATATACATTTTTTTGTATATATTCGATTTTTTAAGTAAAATTGTGAAGTCGTGGAGGTATATTATATACTTCCACGACTTCTCAATTTTACTTAAATCTTTGATTTGCATTTATATATACCGTATATATAAATGCAAAATTAAATTATAAACATATCAAGCTGATAGACCGCTTAGATATTTTAAAATAAAACTTAGAATAAAATTAAAGACTACTATTTGAAATGAAATATTTTTTTTCATAATTCCATCGAAAAACGTCCAGTATTTTATAAAATAATTAAGTATACGTTCTCTTTTCTACTGTTGTAAAGTAAATTTTTTATGAAATATTTTAAAAGCAATCCATTTTCAAAGGCCTTCCATACTAAATCATAAATGTGGCTCGTTAATGTTCTTCAATGAACTGCAACTAAGTTAGACCGAGGTAACGTATTCAACATTTGACCCTGCCTATTCATCTTTAATGGAGCAGGTAACTTGTTAGAAGCAAGTAAGTTCAAAAGTTTTAACGTTGCCGAGTATTCGAAATTATGTAGCATTATAATTTGTTGTAATTTTCTCAAATCATTCATTCCAGACTCCGTTTTCGAATGATTACTAGGTTAGGTTTGAGACTAGGTTTTGTCTGAGACTGCGCTGACATATGATGTATTTCCTATATATACTTATTTATTTATTAATAAGTGAAGTTAGCTTTAAATAATATCAAGTAAACACACACCCGAAAGGAGTAAATTCTTTCTAAAGAGCAAAAACATTTATTATTTATTATAATTTCTTTAGCAAGTTATTCTAAGGAGGAAGGAAGGCACTTTCATTCTAAACTGGTGGTCCAGATTTTGACTGTTAAGTTACCTTAAATAACGTTGCTTAAATTTTAAAAGTTCCGACACTAAATAAAAATCTTGACTTTTACATTTCAAATTGTTTCAACGTCCGCCCGCCCTTTTCTTTTTTAAATTACTTAGAATGTAGTCAAAATTATTCAGCTTTTTTATTATACATATGTAAGTTTTTTTTAATAGACCACCGCGCTAGCCAATTGCCGGTTGGAGGAATTCTTTTGAAAACTTCCTAGGTTCTCTCAGACATACAGAAAATGATTCGCACACGAAAATATCGAAGACGTGAGGCCCGGGATTTGAACTCGCTTCACTCAGTGTCCCAAGCAAACGTTACCACTGGGCTACCATTACCTGTTTACACCACATTTTTTAATATTTGCAAGGAAATAATATGTAAACTGAACCTTAGCTAAATATTTATTAATACTTTCAATTTACTTTTAAGCAATCAATCCGTTGCTACTGTGAAGATCTCAATATTTAAGTTCCAATATCGAATTTAGAATTCAAGAAGTTGGCTCGATACATTAAGAGTACTATATATAATCTGTGGTACTAAGTTAAAATATCGGTGACATTTCCTCTTATCCACCCATTCATAAGTTTCAACTTTATTATGCAACAAAATATGTACGAGTAATATTTTAGACAATATGGATACGATATTATTTGCAAAATAAAAAAAAAATGATTTTATAATGTAAAATTGGCTTATGTTCTATAAGACCTTTTTATTAATTCATACATTCTTTTATAAGCTACTAAGAATATTTTTCAGGCCAGACAGAGTTTCCACATAACCCCTTCACTTAAGGCTTTTCTATAAAAAAATAACAAAAAATATAACAGCGGTTGAGTTTAATTAATATGATTCATTAATCATCTGTCCAGCGTTCTTAACTACAAGAAAAATGAACGATGAAAGATTGCTAAAAAGATTTATGATCCAAGATTGAGTCGACGAAAGGAAATGTCCTCGACTACCTTATGAGAAAATACTCTATACTATTTTCAAATTAGAATACTTAAGCAGCATAAGGACTTATTGAAGAGCGTTTTAAAGACTAATGGCAGTTGAAGTATTAAAAAGGTATGTCAGGATATTGTGATCCCTCTCTATACTTTTCCTACAGTAAATTCAAATTTAAAATAGGCAAAATTTTACTTAAATATTTTATACCTTAATCATCCAAAGTAATGTGATCAGTGCGAAAGTAATTCTGTATATCTGTCTGTGTCGTATATATGTTTATTTGTTTGTTTGTTTGTAACGTTGTCGTTTATATATAACTCAAAAAATGTTGGTTGATTTTGATATAGAAATAGATTGGTTCTTGGAGAAAGATATGGGCTACCTTTTATAGCAATTAAAATAAAAATATTTTTGCGATAAAAAGTAGTTTACGTTTTCTCAATGAGGGTGAAATAGGGGACAAAGTCTGCATAAGGTAAATAAAGAGAATTTCAGTATCAGAGAGCTTAAGCGCAACATTTGTACTTCTATTTACTTAGAGATCCACGAAGAGAGCTCGAGCGAAGCGATCGATACGATGCGATACGATGCGATACGTTACTAGTTTTAATAACTATCTCTATACATACTACATTACATGTATCAGTTTACCTTGTTAAGTTTATTTGCTTGTTGGTTATTGCGATGCACCAACAGAGTAATAGATAAACCTATTTTATTTTCATAGACATTGCTTATCGACCTAATAGTGACATAAACTTATTTTATCCCGGTAGTCTTTTATAGTTACCATGAGCTGTTACTTGATGTTAAAGTCAACAATTCAGTTAAAGCCGCGGGTGAAAAATAAATAAAATAAGAATTCAACACAACTAGAAAGATGTGAAGCAAAAAGTAACTCAGATATCTTTGCGAATATTTTATAAGTAGGTTAGGTTATTTGTTTTGTTGAAAAGCTTTATATTCCACGCGCGTAACGCGTACGAATGCTCTCTGTAATATCGCCCGTAAAATTATTTTTACGTATCGATGAGTTGGCTAGGGCAGGGCTATAAATTGATTATAATTCTTCTTCAATTACGTTCATTTTTTAATTTTTATTATCATTTAAGTTATGTTTAGTTATAATTTTTGATAAAGGTAATATATTAATTTATTATCAATATATTTTTTTAATATTTAGTGAATGCGTGACGAGAGTGATACGAAAAGTGTGATCGGCCGAGGCGAACATTTGTTGCCATGGTAACCGTTGTTATTGTCTGACAAATGATATAAATAAATATAATATTTTCCTTAAATAATATTCTATAAATATATAGTATTATGCCTAATATGCGTTATTTTTAGTATCTCACCTATCCTAATTGCTTAAAACATAAATTGAATTTCGTAAAGAGTACCGATAACCTACAGAAGTTTTACTTCTTGCGCGTGTACACATTCATACACGCACTCTTTATTATTATTTTTAATTTAATTTATAATTATCCAGAGAAAACAAATAAGGCATGAATCTGAGTTAGACTACCTATGACGTTTTACCCAGTTATTATTTATTGGTAAACGTATGTGGACTCACCCACTAGAGAAGTACTGACTTCTCTAGCCGGTGAGTCTACACACTAAATCCCAAAGCAACCTTCACAGCTTAGAATGGAGCCCTGCAGAATCACTACGCACTCGAGTCTCAATCACGACGCCCCAATGGCTGGTCTACCGAAGTAGACCACAACCAGAAAACACACATCGGGGTATTGATAACACATGTATTACTTTAAATTTACTGCTAGTTTAGAAAGTAAATGAAAATGTATGTAATATGTTACTTGTCGGGTTTTAATACAACGGAGCAAGAGATACTATTATATAATATAACCTATAACAGTTATTTATGGACAATAACTAAACAATAGCCAGGTAGCACAGATGTAAGTAGATACATAAAGCAAGATAAAAATTTTACTTTCTATACAGAAAGGGAATGTGCATATAACTTTATTTTTCAATTCATCGAATGTAAACAACATTATCTCTACTTGTATTTGTTTTTATCCAAACACAGTTTTTTTTAATAAGATATAAATACAAAATATATTTTTTAATTTTTTTATTGATGGCAACCCTCTACAGTCATTCGTTTAGAGTTAAAAGAAAACATGAGTTTTATGGAGCATACCAAATAACCCTTAAAAAGCACTCATAAAGTTATGAGATTTCATTCTAGTTGTTTTAAAGGAGGCTTAGATTGTTATTATTATATATTTCATTGAAATTAATTTATGTAAATTAATATTTGACTGAAATATTTTAAATACATGTTTGTGATATGTGAAATTAAATATGTGTTATTAGGTGTATTAAATGATCTTTAAAAATGCATTTATAGAGAAAAAATTTTATGCATAAATTTTTGCATTATCAATAGAAAAATTTCGGTACTCTTTTTATATCATCATGGGGATGAGCCATTAGCCACTGTAAAGAAAGGTCCCTCATAAGTTATATTTACAGATCGAAAATAAATAAAATATAAATTCGATGTCACAACAAAGTACAAACATATTTCTAGACGGACAGCAATAACAAATTTTATATGGAGTTTTTATTTGTAAATGTAAAAGTATCTCCTTTTTCCGAATCATCGATTTGCTGCAATAATTCGGGCGTCGCGACGGCGGAGCAATCTGCCAGCCAGCACCAATCACTGCAATCAATTTTCCAATCATACCAAAGGCTCTCAATTCTGTGCCCATTCACTAGTTGACTGCAGTTTAGCGTATATCTGATATATACTAAACTACTACATATATTTATATTATAACTAGCGGCTCACCCTCGCTTCGCTCGGGTTTGCCTCTAGACAAACATAAACAAATCTATCCCACGGAAACCGTACATTTTTCCAGGATAAAAAATAGCCTATTTGTTATTCTAATGTATGAACTATTTTATTGTAAAGTTTCATTAAAATCTAATCAGTAGTTTTTGTGTGCTAAGCTGTATAAGTTACTATAGTTTTTTAACTATCCCACGGGACAAACAGAGAAACAAAAAATTTGAAAAAAAAACTGGATTGGTTCTATTTCTCTTCTTACATCCCCCTGACTCGGTTTTTAGCGTTTTTTTTTCTATGTACAGACATTCGACCTCTACAGTTTTATTATATGTATAGATAAATGTTCTAACTTTTACAGTATTTACAAAATTATTTTCATTTTAATTGACTTTGAAAAAGGTAAGTCATTATTTTAACATAGTTGAATTCGTTTTAATCGGGCGCGAATAAGTGTACTCCTATGCTAAATATTATAATTATTATTTATAATTAAAACCTGTAAGAATGACAAACATACATTCTTTCAAATGTCTGATATTTTAGTAAACATATCCTTACAATTTATATTAAAAAAATGTATTTTATAGTTTTTGAAACAGAATTATTTTTAATTTAAAAAAAAAAACAGAATTTGTTACATTTTATTCTGAAGACGTTGGTCAAATATAGGTAGATAAAGTAAGATTATTATTCTTGAAGAAATTTTATTCATTGCTCTCTACTATATTAAGTTTCTAAAATTGTTTTTAAGATAAAATAAGCTCAATGTCAATACTTGTTATCAATTTTAGGGCGGCTTTTTATGTAATAACCAAAAGTCTAAGAGGAAAATTAATAAATATGGTACACAGGAGAAAGCTGTTGTTTGCTCAAATATAAATTTAACTTATCTCGTCGAAACATCGGTGTGATATAAAATATTTATGAAACAACCATAATATATGAAATAACGAAAGAGTTATAAAACAAAATGCTCTTCCGCTTCCATATTATTTTGAAACGCCCGTTTTATACACATTTATGTACAATAACTATAAATTTAAATAAAAAAGCATGTTTTACATTATTAATTTTACGTAAAAACTATCTGTAGCTTTTTAGACTACAAGTACTATCTAAGAAGTTAAAGAAAACATGTTCTCACTTCATTCAGGGCCTATTCATCTCGCATATACCTACTTTAATAAGTATAGCTTTAAATTGTCTTTTAGCTATAAATTTGGATTAGTAGCTCTTAAATCTTCTCCTACATCCAAACTCACAAATATTAAAGACTAGTGGCTCACCCTCGCTTTGCTCGGGTTCGCCTCTAGGAAAACAGAAACAAACCTATCCCACGGAAACCGTACATTTTTCCGGGATAAAAAGAAGCCTATATGTTATTCCAAGCTATAATCTATCTTTGTGCTAAATTTCATCTAGATCTATTCAACCGTTCTGGCGTGAAAGAGTAACAAACATCCATACTTCCATACTTACAAACTTTCACATTTATAATATCAGTATAGATAATCATTGTGAGGTAAGAACCCGCGTAAAGCACAGTATAGTTAAGTCGCTTTTCACCCCCAGACAAAGGAAATTACCTATTTATTGAAATTAAAACCCATTACATCTTCAGCAGAGAACCTTCTCTGGCCTTAAATTGAATTTTGATTTATGTGCCTATTACAGAACAACAAACAACTTTGGAAGCAATAAATATTAAGTAAAGAAATATATCACAAAAACAGAAATCTCATTAAGGAAAGGAAAAATGTGTATTTTTTCAATAAGCAATAAAGTCCGATACCCACAAATCTTCGATATGGCTATTTGTCAAGTTGTCAAAGATGCACACACCTGGGCAGGTTCGACCTAATTTGTTACGGCAAAATACTACTAGCGGGTTTTGCGAGGCTATCGATAGGCAATAAAGATACAAAAGGTTAACTAAAAAAGAAGAGAAAAAGGATCTTAGTACAATTTATAGGTATAGGAATTAGGCACTGGTAATATTTATCTATACTAATCTATACTAATATTTTAATATAATTATAAAGAGGAATAATTTGATTGTTTGTTTGTTTGCACCGGATGGGCTCCGAAACTACTGAACCGATTAAAATGAAATTTGGTAAGAAGATAGTTTGAGACCCTGGGAAGGATATAGTTTTTTCCCGGAAATCATCCCTTAAAGGAGTGAAAATGAGGATAAAAGTTTGTATGGGGAATCAACCTAGGGACGAACCCGAGCAAAGCGAGCAAAGCTAGTATTACATAAAATATTATAAAGAGGTAGAATTTATTTGCTTGAACGCGCTAATCTCGGGAACTGCTAATTCAATTTGAAAAATTCTTTTTGCATTAGATAGCCCGTTTATTGATGAAGGCTATGGGCTATATATCATATAATATATAGTCAATCTATTCTATACTTACCGTTAAAATGTACCTAGGGACGAACCCGAACGAATCGAAGATGAGCCGCTAGTAGATTATATTTGTGTAACTAGCTAACCCGACAGACTTTGTTCTTAAAACGTTTGAGTGCACACAAAAATTCTATAGAAGAAGCACTTTCAGTTTTTCCCGAATTTTTCAATATTTACAAGCATTTTTTCCAAATTTTCTCCCTTAAAACTTTATTGGGAACACTAGGGAAATTAACGAAATAATAATGTTCTTTATTTAATAAGGAAAATTATTATTTCATTACGACATCAGAGACGCTAATGTGACTAGAGGTTTATAAATTATACTATCACTTATCAACCAGCCCTCACTTTGCTTAGCTTCAAAAATACAGCCTCCGCCTCTGCGTCGCCCCCACACAACTATTTAACTACGGTTCGCTTTACAACTCCGACCCTTCATGTATATATAAAATATCTCTATATAGTTAAAGTGGAAGGAGTATAACTAAAAATAAATCCTAAATTCAGTATTATACTTAGATATTCTAGTTACTTTACAATTTACAATACTGTATAAAATGATGGAATTTGTTTATTTGTAAAGGATTATTTTGTTACTTAAAAAAGAAATGTAAAAGAAATGTCATTGAAATAATTTAAAAAAATCAAATTCAATCAGATCTTTCTTCAATACATACTTATTTTTGCCCTTGTATTGATATATACCTACACATATATGAAGATCTACACACAGGTTCTATAGTAAAGATACAAAGCCCAAACGTTTATTTTTTGTTTCTCTGAACGCGCCAATCACAGGAACTGCAAATTGTGTTTTTTTTTCTATTTAATCTTAGCCTTTAAGAAGGCTACGCCTAATATGATATTATTGTCTTTAAACTATTGACTTAACTCCGCTTATGTGCGCCCCTT
The DNA here is from genome assembly GCA_033884665.1 of Argynnis bischoffii washingtonia. Lineage (NCBI taxonomy): Eukaryota > Metazoa > Arthropoda > Insecta > Lepidoptera > Nymphalidae > Argynnis > Argynnis bischoffii. The sequence goes on along the minus strand of CM066619.1, from coordinate 4,064,688 downwards.
AAAGAAACATTTTTTTTTTATGTCATCAAGGGGGCAAACGAGCAGGAGGCTCACCTGATGGAATGTGATTACCGCCGCCCATGGACATCTGCAACACCGCAAGGCTTGCAAATGCGTTGCCGGCCTTTCAAAAAAGAATACGCTCTCTTCTTGAAGGTTGCCAGGTCGTACCGGTTCGGAAAGACCGCCGGCGACAGCTGGTTCCACAGAGTGGTTGTGCGGGGCAGAAAGTGCCTAAGAAAACGCACTGTTGTGGAACGCTGGACATCGAGGTGGTGTGGATGGAATTTACTGTTTTGGCGCGATGTCCGATGGTGAAATTCTGCAGCCGGGATCAGTCCGAACAATTCCTCAGAACATTCCCCGTGATAAATGCGGTAGAAGATGCAGAGTGATCCAACATCTCTACGCAGAGCTAAAGGATCAAGCCGATCGGAAAGAGCTTGATCGTCGATAACTCGACCTGCCCTACGTTGAATGCGGTCAAATGGAAGCAGCTGGTACTGGGGAGCTCCCGCCCAGAGATGAGAACAGTACTCCATGTGGGGCCGAATTTGCGCCTTATAAAGATTAAGGCGCTGACGCGACGTGAAGTACTGTCTCGCCTTACTGAGCACACCAAGTTTCTTTGAGGCCAATTTGGCCTTACCTTCCAATTGACCACGAAACTGGACGTTGCTCGAAATATCGACGCCAAGTATTCCGATGCTGGCTGTGGTGGACAGGGGAGTGTCCTCAAATTGAGGAGTTACGACAAACTGCGACTTTTTAGCGGTTAACGCGCAGACTTGTGTCTTTTTGGGGTTAAATTGGACTAAATTTAGTCGACCCCAATCCGAGACTTTGGTTAACAAAGATTCGACTTCAGACACAAGTTTGTTCCGGCTCTCGTCGACGTATTCCCGAGAAATATTAGCGCGGCCTGTGTACAAGGCATCCACAGTGCTATCGTCTGCATAGCAATGAATGTTGCTGATTTGCAACATGTCATTAATATGCAGAAAGAACAAAGTAGGAGACAGTACACAGCCTTGGGGAACACCAGCATTGACATATTTAGGATCAGAGCAAGCACCGTCGACAACGACCTTGATGCTCCAATCTGCCAAAAAGCTGGTGATCCAACTGCATAATTTCTCAGGGAGCCCATAGGAAGGTAGCTTCGAAAGAAGCGCTTTGTGCCATACCCGATCAAAGGCCTTCGCTATGTCCAGACTTACTGCAAGCGCCTCCCCCTTGGTCTCAACTGCTTCTGCCCATCTATGTGTCAGGTAAACTAGAAGATCACCGGCTGAGCGACCTCGACGAAAGCCGTACTGGCGGTCGCTGATCAGCTGGTGCTCCTCTAGGTACCGCAGGAGCTGGCAGTTGATAAGGGACTCCATTATTTTAGAGAACAAGGAGGTAATGGCTATAGGCCTGTAATTGGACGGATCCGAGCGGTTGCCCTTTTTTGGGATCGGGTGCACTAAAGCGGCCTTCCAGCATTTCGGGACTACGCCTAATGAATAGGAGTGCCGAAAAAGACGCGTTAAGACCGAAGACGAGACGAAGACTTATGAATGTCCAAGGAAGAAGTGCTTTGCGAACTGCACTTTGCCGGAACTGAACTTCCGGCATCGTAGTATCGCGTTTCCGACTTAATTCACAAATATCCTCATACAAGTAGGTTATTTTGGCAAAATGTTCATAACTTTTTCTTATTTCTATTACCTAGTGATTTATAATATTAGCCCGAAAAAACACAAACTCAACTTTAATTATAATAAAAATTATGCGGGCGGAATCGCGGGAAAACGCTAGTAGATAATTTTTTTGTAATATGTTCACCTAACGTTCTTAAAATCAATCGTGTCCAAGGCTTGGCTCGCTAGCAAGGTTAGAGATAGGCATCGTAACATTTTATGTCTTGACGACAAACCTCGAGAGAGTTTGTTACATGCCAATATTGTTATATCTTAATTTTGTACTTGTATAGACAGGCTGTTGTAAGTCGCAACTCAATAGCACTGGTACAGGTAATCTATATAACGAAAGAGTTTAACTTAGTTGTTGATTGTTCATAAAATACATGAGCTCAATTAATTCGATAAAAAAAAATGTATATTAAAGTTTATTAAAATTCCGATTTTTCCTCGCGTTTCCAATGGCGTACTAGATACGTACATACAAAGTGTGATCCCATATTATGTAAATCCGATCTAAAATCTCTATTTATTTATTCTAAGCACTCAAATCCGTTAAGCCGTTACAGCAGTAAGAAGTAAAAAAACACACGGAATATGATTTTTCGATCTATTGTATGCTTTGAGACAGTTTGATTCGATATTATAATTTGTACTGAGTCAACAAATAAATGAAATATGAAATACCATTGTTATCAACAAGAATCTCAATTAAACATTGAAAAACGATCTGGGTTAAACAAATTATATCCGAGCCCAGATTCAGGATTACCGGCGGATTGTCGATATTATTGCGAATAAATTTCCCTGTTCAAAAGCCATCAATACGGGGATATCACTAAGCCTAGTAATTATATTTATATCCGGCTATTGCTTATAGCTACGCGCTCGTTTCTATCATTAAAATAGATTTTCCATTATATGAAAACGTATAAAATAGAGAGCTAGGTTTTTGGATTTATTAAGTTATTCAGTTTCTAAGTAAGAATTTTACTTAATACTGAGTATGGAACTGATCAAAACTAATCAAATGAGCCCAAACTCGAAAATTTTTGCTAGTAGCCATTGAAAACCGAGTGAAGCGGCTTCAACCCGAGTCCCGCACCTCTGATATTTTTATGTGCGAATCATTTTCAACATGATTACCACTTGTTTTACAATGAAGCAAAACATCGTAAGGAAATCTGCATGCCTGAGAGAACCTAACAAGTTTTCGAAAGACTGTGAAGTCTGGCAACATGCACTTGGCCAGCTTGTAGTAAAGGAAGAACCATGGCCAGCAGTGGGAGTTTGAAAAAGACTGCATATAAACATACATACATTTGAAAAAAATGAAACTTTGTTAATAAAAAGCCTATATAGGTATAAACTAGACTATAATAATAAAACACTAACAACGTAATTAATAATTAACAACTTCTCTACCATTCACATTTAATACATATATGTAAATCAGTAAATCATACCATATAATTAATTTTATTATGAATTACTTAACATCACTAAATGAAAATTATAAATGGAAGCCATAGCGGCAATTCCTCGAACGCGAAAGCAATCATTTTAACTTTGCCTTCTAAAATAATTCTGTGAATTTGTGTTATAACCTCTACATAATTGTCGAAATTATGATTATCTTTATTCTTATAAAAAAGAATTTGTAATGTCTAATTCGTAAGAATAAGTTAATATATCTATACATATGTATGTATATTGTATAAATTAGACTGATTCAAAAAAATTGAGCATTATGTTTTTTTGAAATCCCCTCCAAAATAACCTGAGGGAAGTGTGAAAAAATGCATGTAAAAACCGGAATATACATACATACGTATGTCTTAAAGCTCTTAAATCGTAAAAAGGTATAATCTACCGTCTATAATGTTAATAATTCTATAAAATTATAAGCTATTTGTTAATAGCTTTTAATTGAAGATATAAAAGAAGGTAATTACTGATAACGTTATTTTAATTATAGTTATGTACATACGTCATACATACATATGTATTTTCCTTTGAAGGTCAGTGGCTTATAACGATTGGACTGCTAGGTTGAGCTTTCGTCTTAACTTTTTAGCTTTATCTTACGCTGACATCAAATTCACTGTCTAAAGTATTTTAAGTAATTTTTATATAAATAATAAACACCAATTTGTAGCATTTTTTTTAAAAATGGTTCAAAGCACACCTTACGATATGAGTGTAAAACACAAATGACAAAAATGATAATATTTTATAAATCAAGCGTAGGTATTTTTTTTACCACAATTATTTCTGTAATACAGTGATTAGGGCCTAAATCGATACTTTATTATTTCTTAACGATGTTATTAAATAAACCATTCAAGTACACAATAAATTAAGCCTACAAATATTTGGATCGTTAAAAGTTGTAGAAACTTTCGAGACTGTAATAGAAAATTTTAAATTAACGAGGCAAAATTAAGAGTACCGTTGTATAACGACATTCATAATTATTTAAATAACATACATATTTTCCTACCGTTCAGGCTAGACTGAAAATTTTATTCTTGCGCATGTATTTGGAATTTAAACTCAATTGGGTAAGAAATAAAAGATATTTTCGTGTGTAACCTAGATAGAAAAATATATTCAAGAGTAAAGTACCTTATTGGAAGCCGGACGTCTCCGTGACTTTTGTTAAGTGCGTCGCTCTCTGACGGTTGGCCCTTGATGGCCGACGCCGATGCGAAGACATTTAGCGCCCACAAATGTTTATTTGCATTTATATTACGACATTTTGTAACATTACACCGTTTTATGTCTTTATATTTATGAAAAAAGGCCAATAATATAAAAGACGTAACATAGGTACGTTTTTACGGTTAGCTATGTTTAGGTATATATAAATAGTAGCTTGCTACGCCTAAGATATTTATTTAAATTATATAGCGATTTACCCTTGTTTTGCTCGGGTGCCTACGCCGTACGCGGATTTTGTTCACAATTTTATGAGTATTTTTTTTGCGGAACCCTGATTTTTTTTCTAAAATAAAAATAGCCTAAGTTACTCCTTATAACATCAGCTATCTACCAGTGAAAGTCCCGTCAAAATCGGTCCAGCCGTTTTGGAGATTAGCCGGAACAAACAGACAGACAAAAATTGTAAAAAATGTTGTTTTGGTATATGTACCGTGTATACATCCATATGCATTTAGTAAAAAGCGGATATTTTAATATTACAAACAGACACTCTAATTTTATTTATCTGTATAGATTATACGTTCGTATCTGATATAATATTAGTACTTATACATTAGATACGGAAACTGTAAATAACTGTAAGTATATACAAGATTAGCTAATGAAAATGTTGAGTTGCTTTTAACTTTCAATATGCCGCGTAATTGACGATATTTGTCATAGATGTCTAAATTCGCTGAATAGCTCCCATCTAGTGCATAATTCAAAATCTATGAAGGATATTTTATGAATTTAGGACTTAAGATGATTAGACTTAAGATAATAAATATCTATCACCTTCCGACCCATAAACTATGTCTATATCTATACAGATAAATAAAATTGGAGTGTCTGTTTGTAATATTAAAATAACCGCTTTTTACTAAATGCATGTGGATGTATACACGGTACATATACCAAAACAACATTTTTTACAATTTTTGTCTGTCTGTCTGTTTGTTCCGGCTAATCTCCGAAACGGCTGGACCGATTTTGACGGGACTTTTACTGGCAGATAGCTGATGTTATAGGGAGTAACTAAGGCTACTTTTATTGTAGAAAAAGAATCAGGGTTCTGCGAATAAAAAATTATAACCCATGAAATTGTGAACAAAATCCACGTACGGCGTACGTACCCGAGCAAAACGAGGGTAAATCGTTGTATAATTTAAATGAATTTCTTAGGAGTAGCAAGCTACTATTTATGTAAACCTAAACATAGTTAACCGTGAAAACGTACAAACGTAAAAAATAAAACAAACCAACCGACTTAAACATTTATATAAACATCCAATATAATAAGATAATTATAAAGATAAAATGTAACGCAAAAATAACATATTTTTAAGTGTAGCTACTACACTTTAAAAAAATATTTTTATATTGCTACTAGGTATAATTTATACAAAACTCAACCCTTCCTACGGCGAAACATAAAATTCATCTCATAAACCTTTTTAAAAGCCCATCGAAATGCAGTCAGTCGCTCTTAATGCAAATGCAAGGTTATTATAATACTACGCTGATATAGTTTTAGATAAAGAAATATACGAGTAATATTTGTAAATGTGCTAGTTAAAATGTTTATACGACACACGTCGTCTGATGAAATGCCTGGTTACAATATTTGCATAAGTAAATGCTTCTAACATATCCTGTTTTATTTCTTTAAATTTTTCTGGTTATAGTTTATTACGCGACGACATGTTTGGCTCAGTTTGTAGTGACCCTACTTGCTGTGCCAGCGGTGGCGGGTTCGAGTCCCGCTGGAGGCATTTATTAGTGTGATGGGCACGAATATTTGTGCTTCAGTCATGGGTGTTTATATTTATAGTATGTATGTATTTAAAGTTATATATGTGTAGTGTATCAACTACCTAGTATCCATAACACAGGCCTCGTAGCTTACCATGGAACTAAATGGTGTTGTGTGTTAATGTCCCAACATATTTAATTATTTATTAAATAATAAACTTCGAAAGCCATCGTCAAATGCTTATGTGATTGTTAGTGTGTAGGTATAGTAATTTTTTTTGTTTGTATACATTTCTAGACTTGCCGGAAGGACGCAGACAGATTTTTGTTTTATTTATAAATGTATCTAAAATAGGCTAAAAACAAAGGTGTGGAACAAAAATTATACATAAATAAACTACGCGGGCGTAGCCATGGGCTAAAGCTGTTTATATTTATATTGTGACACTAATTGACTGTGAAAGCATTTTTGAATTTATGAATATTATGTGCCTGGGATAGAGGATTGAAGTTTTATGAGCTTTTTTGGCACAAATTGTACGAATATAAAAGCTGCGTGAATCGCAAGTTTATAATATAATTCATTATTAATAGAGTGCCATTGAATTCAATAGTCGGTTTCAAAGCTCTCCCTTCATTAAAGTTCTACGGTGAACAGCAACTTAATCAAAGTGAGCTTGTGAATTCAAGGTTTGATTATGTTGAAATGTTCAGGCTATTTGATAAATAACTCGACTTCTGTATAGCCAGTGAGATACAAGTTATGTTGTATTTTACGATAAGGATACTCCTCAAATCATTATTTATTTATATTGGTAAAATTTCGACCACTGGGTATACTAATAATAATTTTTTGTCCGACTTCAAAATAAAAATTGATACTCAATTCCTGTGTTTCAAACTTTTTTTTATTAAAGACAAGGGATTTTTATAAAAAGAAAATGTTTCAGGAAAAAAAACCATAACAAAGAAATGAATAAAAAACAAGAAAAAACTTATGTAATTCGTAGACTTCAAGAAGATTAGGAAATTCACAAAAAAAAAATAGATCATAACACATTAATAATATAAAATATGTACTATAAATTTGTAACACTTTTTCTTCACACAGGTCTTGAAAAAAAATCTTAACAGAATATACTGTCGTGTGATCTTAATGTTGTATTTTGGTGAAGAAATGCATGCAATAAACAAGGGGTAATCAAGTATACTGAGATTAAGTTCGTGCCTCACAATATAAAAAGGATCTTTGTCGTAGAGATGCTACGAGCGACCAGTGAGAATTATTGCGTAGCTTTGGTTATTACAATAATATTAAAACTATGGACTCCTTGATAGTTATATTTAATAAAACTTAATTACTTAACTTATAATGTTCTAATAACTAAACGTTATTAATTTTACTATCAATAATTACATTGCAATTAAAAAAATTAAACCCAATTCAAATTAATTTCGAAAAAAAAAATTATTTTACATTTAGAGATAGTTTTCCTTTTTAATATTTGTGCCACTCTCGGAATATACTTCATAAAAAAATATCGATGTAACGCTCAAAAAAACTTAAAACTAAATGAATTTTAGCACCCTTTGAAGTTGATCAAATATGAACTACTAGACACACTCGCTGTCCAAAATAACTATTTGAAATAATAATAACTTATGAGAAGAAAGGAAACGAAACTTCGAAAAAGTAATTAAAGCTTATGCCGTATAAATATAATCTACGTTTACTCGTATCTCCGGCAATGGAAGAAAAATATCGACAATAGACTCCAACGTACGAATTGCGTTCGACAGTTGCAGCTAAATTATTTTATCTTATAGCAAACGATATTCCTGTCGAGTTGGAGTACTATTAGATAAAAATTGAAATACTATCATTCATAAATGTTGAGTAGATAAATATCTTTATTTTTCGTTTACTTGATTTTCGTAGAACTGTTTCTGTATACTTTATTTGAAAATCTCGACATTGTATTTAAAATTATCGTGTTTCTATCAAAGAAACACGATAATTTTTATCTTGAAGAAAATATTTTTGTTAAAAAGCTGTATTTACTTTTCAACGCAATGATTTATCGTAAAATATTAAAATTTCCTTGCTGTCTCAATCTTTTTACTCGTAAACGTACTATATGTTACCTTTATCTTAGCGATACTATAACATAATAACAGCGTGTGGTATAAAGAAGGAAATTAATGGGTTTCGTTCCGCACAGTGCAATGTAATCTCTCGGCTGCCCTCTTGCATTGATTAAAATAAACGATGCATGCCTATTTGCTATGGTGCATTGGATTTTGAACTTAGTTAAGTTCTAAATATCTCAAGTCAAATTATGTAAATGAAGAAAAATAGTGTAGTGAATACACATTTTTTTATACAAACATTATCGGTTTAAAACGAAAAACATTCTATGATTTACGAAAACTTATAAACAGACTGCTGTAATCCATTCTTAGTATATGTATTTCCATTTTTACTTTTTATTTAAAATAGCTGAATCTATTAAAATTGTTCATTATTTCAGGGGAAAAAACTATTCTATTGTTTTTTAAGATATATATGTAAATGCGTACGACCAGTGAAATACAAATATTTGTTTTGCCAAATTAATATTACTTAGTTACTTGCCCTCATTCGGTCCTTTGTCTCAGAGGCTAGTTGCGTCCGGCAACCGGTTTGGGAGCGACCGTGGTACTTCTTTAATATCAAAGTGGACCGTAAGAGCACTAAATAGAATGAAATATAAGTTACAGTCAAAACTATTTTTAGTCAAAACTACTTTTGACTAAAGAGGTTTGTTAAAAGTAATTTTGACTGCAGGCTTTGGTCAATAGCAGTTTCGATTGGCATATCGGTCAAAACTCTTAAAAAGTTAAGGAGGTAAGTAGATTGAATGTTACTCGGAAGAACCCTTTCTTTCTTTCTAGGTTAGGATAGGTTGGAACAGAGACTGTGGTCACTGTTCTAGCGCACGAGCCGAGCGAGCGAAGCGAGCGTGCCGTGGTAGCGGCCGGCGAATGCCATAATTTTAAGAGTTGTGACCGATATGCGAGTAAAAACTGCTATTGACCAAGACCTGCAGTCAAAACTACTTTTAGCTGTTTTTTTTAGTTAAAAGTAGTTTTGACCACGAAAGAGTTCGACTATAACATAAATATGGAAACCCCCAGATACGTTTAAAATAGATTTAAATATGTGGTTATTTTTAAGCGTTAGCCATGTAATTTTTTTTTCCGATGTTTTAATAGTTATCCTGCTATTCGGGGCGAAGACAAATCCAATAAAACAAAGATCATAAAAATCGATGCAGCAGCTCTTGAGTTATAAACGATATAAAGGATTCACTTAAAACTGCACATAAAAAATGAAAGAAATTACTTTAGTAGTCTAGTCAGAGCCGGATTTACCATAGAAGCTGAAAAAGCTGAAGCTTAGGGCGGCAAAATTGGCCCAAAAAAAATTTGGTACAGAAAAAAAGTAAGGCGTGCCGCCTCGGAAGGACCTGTCGCTGTCTTCGTGTTCGTTAGGTACTTAAGGGCAATCCCCTACCAAAGCAGAGCATAATGCGTTTTACGACGATATTTAGAAGCGATTGTTTCAGTATTTAATAAATGTAAAAAGATAAAAAAAAATGGTATCCATCATCAACATTTTGCGGTCATATTACACGATTAATATAGTTTTTTTAGGTCATCACTACTAACGAAATAAAATTCTAAAGTATTGCTGTAATCATGATTTTTTTTCTTATTCTTTGCATCCACACATGAATTCACGACTCATACAAAAGTATGGTTAATACCACAGAATTGATGAAAGATATTAGAATGGTAATCACGCGTAATTTTTATGGGAACCACTGGCGCCACTCATCCCTTCTTGATATTTTTACAACACGCGCAAGTCAAATAAACACAAGCATTCGCACACATACGCAACCTTTAATGCAACCCTGTAATTGGTCAACACATAGATAATTAATTAGTGTTGCGTCTGCGCTGTGCAAAATCAAATAAAATTACTAGTGGTTGAAAATAAAAAATGCTAACGATATTTTTGTCGATAATTTATGTCAGTGTATTAAAATAAATTTTATATAATATTTGTTTTTTTACAGTTATTAAAAACACATTTTATAAACGAATTAGATTAGTTCAATTTAAAAATAAAATAAAACAATGTTTAACTTCTAATAAATTTACTACAGACATATGTACAGTGCTATCTAGTACCTACATTCATATCATCTGACTCTTTTAACAATTTTAGATTTTTTTTATAAAAATAAGTAACTAAAAAGAATATACAATGAAACTTACCAAAGAACTGGTATAAATATGAACAATTTTATCTCTTTGGAGAGCTCCTGGATTTAAATATCTGTTTCCAGATTATTTAATAATAAAATCATTTTAACTAAAATGCTTAGAGCATATAGCACTGGACTTTGTCGGAAACCAGTTTTCCCTGCCCGTCACGTCAATCCATTGTTCTTTTATGGAAGGTTCTTTAGGAAACCTAAAAGTATTTTTTGATATTACCAAATCATGCACGAGATATTTTTAGGTTATATATAAAATTGATTTTTTCTTATTTCTAAAATGAAAAAAAACTTTTTTAAACTTTTTAAACAAACATAACCTAATAAGTACTATTGCATCATTTTATGATTTACGAAGATAAAAAAATATTAAAATAAAATATTTTTATTCATTACCAATATATTTAAAAATTACAAAAAGATGTAATGATATTTATAATTTGTCTCCCATAGTTTCGCTAAGTCTCCCTAATATTAAACTGGCAACACAGGCTGATCAGATTAACCTAACGAATTAAAAAACCGTGTTTTCTTAAAATAAAGTAGTGACCGGTCCGTGACCAGACCGTGACCGTACCGTGACCGGACCGTGACAGGACCGTAACCGGACCGTGACCGGACCGTGACAGGACCGTAACCGGACCGTGACCGGACCGTAACCGGACCGTAACCGGACCGTGACCGAACCGTAACCGGACCGTAACCGGACCGTGACAGGACCGTGACCGGACCGTGACCGGACCATGACCGGACCGTGACAGGACCGTAACCGGACCGTGACCGAATGGAACGTAACCTGAACGGAACCGGTACGGAACGGAACGGACCATACCCGGACAGTAAACCGGAACGTAACTGGACCGTAACCGGACCGGACCGTAACTGTACCGTGACCGTAACCGTACCGTGACCAGACCGTAACCGGACCGTGACAGGACCGTAACCGTACCGTGACCGGACCGTGACCGGACCGTGACCGGACCGTGACCGGACCGTAACCGGACCGTGACAGGACCGTAACCGGACCGTGATCGGACCGTAACCGTACCGTGACCGGACCGTAACCGGACCGTGACCGTACCGTGACCGTACCGTGACCAGACCGTAACCGGACCGTGACCAAACCGTAACCGGAACGTAACCGGACCGTAACCGAATGGAACGTAACCTGAACGGAACCGGTACGGAACGGAACGGACCATACCCGGACAGTAAACCGGAACGTAACTGGACCGTAACCGGACCGGACCGTAACTGTACCGTGACCGTAACCGTACCGTGACCAGACCGTAACCGGACCGTGACAGGACCGTAACCGTACCGTGACCGGACCGTGACCGGACCGTGACCGGACCGTGACCGGACCGTGACCGGACCGTAACCGGACCGTGACAGGACCGTAACCGGACCGTGATCGGACCGTAACCGTACCATGACCGGACCGTAACCGTACCGTGACCGTACCGTGACCGGCCCGTAACCTGACCGTAACCGGACCGTGACCGGACCGTGACCGGACCGCGACAGGACCGTAACCGGACCGTGACCGGACCGTAACCGGACCGTGACCGGACCGTGACAGGACCGTAACCGGACCGTGACCGGACCGTAACCGGACCGTGACCGGACCGTGACCGAACCGTGACCGTACCGTGACCGGACCGTGACCGGACCGAAACCGTACCGTGACCGAACCGTGACCGGCCCGTAACCTGACCGTAACCGGACCGTGACCGTACCGTGACCGGACCGTGATAGGACCGTGACCGGACCGTGACCGGACCGTGACAGGACCGTAACCGGACCGTGACCGGACCGTAACCGGACCGTGACCGAACCGTGACCGTACCGTGACCGGACCGAAACCGTACCGTGACCGGACCGTGACCGGCCCGTAACCTGACCGTAACCGGACCGTGACCGGACCGTGACCGAACCGCGACAGGAGCGTAACCGGACCGTGACCGGACCGTAACCGGACCGTGACCGGACCGTGACAGGACCGTAACCGGACCGTGACCGGACCGTGACAGGACCGTGACCGGACCGTGACCGGACCGTAACCGGACCGTGACCGGACCGTGACAGGACCGTAACCGGACCGTGACAGGACCGTAACCGGACCGTGACAGGACCGTAACCGGGCCGTGACCGTACCGTGACCGGACCGTGACCGGACCGTAACCGTACCGTGACCGGACCGTGACAGGACCGTAACCGGACCGTGACCGGACCGTGACAGGACCGTGACCGGACCGTGACTGGACCGTAACCGGACCGTGACCGGACCGTGACAGGACCGTAACCGGACCGTGACAGGACCGTAACCGGATCGTGACAGGACCGTAACCGGACCGTGACCGGACCGTAACCGGACCGTGACAGGACCGTAACCGGACCGTGACCGGACCGTAACCGGACCGTGACCGGACCGTAACCGGACCGTGACCGGACCGTGACAGGACCGTAACCGGACCGTGACCGGACCGTAACCGGACCGTGACAGGAGCGTAACCGGGCCGTGACCGTACCGTGACCGGACCGTAACCGTACCGTATCCGGACTGTGACCGGAACTGGACCGGAACGGAACGGAAGAAGACAATATTTTTGGTACCTAGGTATTGTATCATTGTACTCCCTCCTAACTTTGAAAAGATGGAGTAGAAAAATGTGCAAAAAGTTTCGATAGTGGAGCTTTATATAATATTAGTTATAACATAAAACCAAAAAATTTTTTTGTAGCCTGAACGCGGATGAAATCGCGGGTTCTTAGAGAAGCTTCAGAATTAAAAATTTAATTCTGTTAATTTAGCAGATTCATTTTTAATGTACTCGAAGTTCGTGGCAGACACGAGATCTGTGATTTTTTACTGTTATTCCATACTTGCCGCTAGTATTTATTACGATCTTTTCTAGAGGTGAGGTGGGGAAGGAAGGAGTCGTTGAAGGTCGTTTGCTCGGGGGATGGCCTTAAAATACATACCTACATACTTCACTGTAAAGTACAAAAAGAATAGCTAAGTAAAAACAAAGCTTTGCTTTTCGTAGCTCTCAAAAAAATTATCTAGAAACTAGAATATTCCCTAAGAAAAAAGGAATTAACTTTATTGTGAGCAGTATATCTAATTTTAGAAGTCAGTAGGAGCGGCAAAAATTTTATAGCTTTGGGGCGGCAAATGTGTAAATCCAGCACTGAGTCTAGTATAAATAAAGATATATACTTGTCTAATCTTCTACTTAAATATGATAGAACATGATATATCTCGACCGGCTTGTAATGAAATGATCTAAGTTATAAATAATAAATGTAGCCAAGAAGAAACTGCGACGTTGTAGCTGTTAACTATTCCTTATCATGAAACAATCAAAAAATATTTTCCTTTTCAGTTTCTCTTTTTTTCTTGTGATACGTAAAACTAGCAAGATATTAATATATTGGTATAAACATTGACTATAACGAAATTATAAGTTTTTAACTAACGGGAATCGAATCTGGAACCTTTGCAGACATCAATAACATTGCGTTATAACTATACGTTTTTAAATTTAATCTAGCTTACCTACATTCCTGCACGTAAATGGAGTTTTATTTTTGTCTAACTTCAAAAAGATGCTTCGTTTTGATGTATGTTTTCGTGTATGCCTGTGTCATATTCACGAGTTTTTTAATAAATAAATTTTACTTTAAAAGCAGTGTTATAAATAAATATAAATTTTAAGAAAATTCGACCCCTTAGGCTACGAACTATTATAGATATTTTAACGTTATTTTACGTCGGTTTGCGGCTTCACACTAAGGAATATCACATAATCACATTTTTATTAATTATATATAATTATATTTTATCATACCAATGTAAATTTATTAATAATAATGTTGGTACAGTATCTAAATAAGGTTTTTCTCGCATAAATTAGTTAGAGCCTCAAATGAAGTAATCAAAAATTTTATTATTATATTCTTTATTGTACATAGTCAATGTTACATGTTATACATATTAAATAGAACAGAGACCAATGTGAATAAAATGTGGGTGAGTGTGGTTTTTATATAAAGTTTACAAATCTTTTTTCGGATTGATAAAAAATGTTGCTCTAGACTGCCACTAGGGTTTGGGATATCTCGTGTGTTGAATTCGCAGAACTTTTAACTGCTGTTTCGTACGCCGGGAAATAAGCTCTTATTTTAGCCGAATTCTAAAGGCTAATATCGATGGTTTTTAATTATATTATTAACAAAAGATCTAAAGCTTGGCAGCTGTATTGCGAACCTCAATATATATTTTCTCTTCGTTTAGTCTCTACAATATTTTTTTGATAATTCTGAATAACTGTCTCTATACCAGAATTGGAGACAAATATTTGCAAAATAAATTATTTAAAATGATTACATATATATAAAGAAAAGAATACACGCTTCCTGATAGTGTATAAAAACATGTTTAAATATGATTTCCTATGAGAGCGTCAAAATCTTATAGCGCTTTAGTTTCCAACAACTTAATAATAGTAAACCTAAGTGTAGAAGAAATTGCCAGTTGCATCTGCTTAGCCACAACTGTCGCTATTACTCAATAATACTACACCACAATTATACTACAATAATAATTTACAAATCAATTTAAGAAAAAATTTAAAATACTTCGAAATTTTATAGTAAGAGCAACAGCTTGTCTTTGTACATTAGAGATATGGCAAACGACAAGAAAACAAAACAAAAAAATGGAGAGCAAAACAGTTTCTAACAAATTGTTTCTATTGTGTCGTCTTTCTATAGTATATTTTTGTCTTAGTGTAATATAGTTAGTTATCCTACTAATATTATAAATGCAAAAGTTTGTGAGGATGTCTGGATGTCTGGGTGTATAGATGTATGTATGTTTGTTACTCTTTCACGCAAAAACTACTGAATGAATTTTAATAAAACTTTACAATCATATAGCTCGTACATCAGAATAACACATAGGTAGTTTTATCCTGAAAAATTGTACGGTTCCCGTAAGATAGATTTGTTTTTGTTTTAATATAATAAATGTAATTTCATTTTATCTGTTTGTAGATGTTTACATCAATTTACAAAATTAGCTGCTAAATATAGATAATAACTAATCCTATTTAAATACAAAACAAGTTGTGTAATATAATTCTAATCTTAGCACTACTTCTAAACGTGATAAGTGTGAATTTGTGTATGTTTGTTACTTCTGAACGTTAAAACGGTTAGGATGGATTTAGATGAAATTAAGTAATAATGATAATAAATTAAATTTTGTACACAGATAAGGACCTGGAGTAACACATAGGCTACATTAGATATCTAGGGACGCGCCCAAGCAAAGCAAGAATAAAGGGCATGTATAAGTGTAAACTAGACCCGGTGTTTCAGTCGATAAATATAAGAATTTTATTGTAACCAGTTATCCGTGCTAGTTATGAATAACTGGTATAGAATTTATAAGCTCTAAGAACGTCGGACACACAACTACCGTAAAATATGTATATAATAAATAAACCTCTACATTAATCACAACGATTACACGGCATTCACCTTCTCTGCAAATTTTAAACTAGAAAATACATAAAATAGTTTTCTGGTGCAATTTTCTTGAAAATACAGCATGCCATGATATTGTATCGCAGCGACTGAACAAAGCTACGATATTTCATATTTGCACTTTTAGCGAGCTGTCTTCTCAGTAATTAAAGCTTATATATTGCTTCAAGAAACTGAAAACAATTCTCAATGAGATTAAAAATATTGACATAATAATTTACTTATAAATAAAATTAGAGTATCTGTCTGTAATATCAAAATAGCTAAAATAGGTACTTCACATACACTATATGATATGTAACATGATACTAAAAATCAAGTAATATTTTTTCTTTTCTTTAAGTGCGTGATCTGCAATCAGTTTTTAGAACTATGAGCAAGTATGTTCGGTGTCAAATATAAAATAAATATCCCTTAGTTTTTTTGTAGGCGTGAACCGCCGGAACAACGATTTTTACATACGACATACATATATCCTACGAAAGAAAAAGGTTTCCGCGGCATAAAGTAAGTAGGTACAGAAGAAGGAAAAGTAATACAGGCTTATGGCAAATACTTATAAAAAAGGCACAAGACATTCTTTTTGACAAAAGAAGGCAGGTCGAAGCAAAGTCAGATATTACTATATAATAATGTCGGACCATTTCGGATAAGGTGATCAATATCACTGAAACTAGCCATCTGCACAGGAGATATAAACAAACACTCAAGTATACATGCAAACACAAGTGCACTCTGTTTTTCTTCTTTCACTTTCAAAGCCCGATGGAATCATACTCCAACACAATCGGTAAAACTTAAGAGGCAGGACCGACAGCTTTACATACTCTCCGAAGCTTCCCAACTCGCTATGTTGCTACTGACAAAGTCTTAACAGAAAGCTCAATAATTAAACTTGATCCGACCAGTGAGCTAGGACCTCCGCATCTGCAGCCGTACATGCTAGCCACTAGACCACCGAGGCAGTTACTCAGTAACTACTAGTAGTGACTATAGTCTGTGACTGAATAATAATAATAATATTAAAAAAATCTATATGAGATATATATTGTTGGAAGACTTATGAAATAGTTTTTACCTTTCTATAGAATTTTCCAGATACTTGCTACGAAATAATGAAGCAACTTTGAAAACGATGTACCTCATTTCTAAGAAAGTTTATTCTGAAACTTTCAATACATAGCTTAATAAACGTCTTCAAGTATAAGCGCTTTAGAAGTTTATGAAAATAAACTCAAATTCGATACATCGCAAAACGACTCCGAACTCTTCGAAAAAGTTATATCTTCTGAACAACTTATTTAAATTATGTCGTAATTGCCCCCTTGTAATGTTTTATATTTACTTACTAGTTGTAACCTATTCATCAGGATTGAATGCCTTCTTGAAAAGAGTAGTATAATTGTAAGAAGTAAGGTGTTTTTATTAGCACCAGAGATCATTCAAATATGAAAATCTACAATATTATAATATGTTTATAAGTACAGTATAATATTAGATTTATATCATGATAGTTACCAAGTATACAATGAATAGTGTCTTTATATACAAAATTTATTAAAACTAATGTAAAATCCATTTTTTTTTCAATGAATATAATATAGTAAATTCTTTATTATTTTCTACAAATGAATACAATAAATGAAATAATATCTGAGTTTAGGAAAATATTCCTGAAAATATATTTTCAAAGGCTATTTATTTCAAATATCCTGCAGTATTTCAGCGTAGACCCGTAACATAAACGCCCTAGAAGGAGTTGTGAATCTCTATAACGGATTATTTATGGAAGCCACGCAAGGCCTTATATTGTTTGTTTCTCCCGCGACAATTCTCTAGGCCAAGTGTTTTATAACCTCATTATCAATGGTTCACCCTTATTCTATTTTTTCCGCTCCGTCCCTACATATTGGTATGGATTTCTTCTATTTTTTACCAAACCCTTTCAGAAAATATGTGTATGAGAATTTATAAAATATTATAATATTAGCTACGGCCTTGTAAGCAGTATTGTTCATGATATATAATTTATAAAGAAAATTATATAAAATAGATTGGAACAAAAAGTTTTCACTCGTAGTTGTAAGCTACTAAAAACAAATTTAAAATAGTTTTATACCAGTTTTTTACAACATAAGATTATCTATACAGATAAACAAAATTGAAGTGTTTGTTTGTAATATCAAAATAACAGCTTTATATTAAATGCATATGGAATTTTATACGGTAGGTAATTATAAGAAAAACACAATTTTTAAAACTTTTATCTGTCTGTCTTTTTGTTCCGGCTCTCCGAAACGGCTGGACCAATTTTAACAGGACTTTCACTGGCAGATAGGTAATATTATGAGGTGTAACTTAGGCTACTTTTATTTTAGAAAAAGAATTAGGGTTTCGCTCAAAAAATTAAAACGTACCTAGGGACACACCCGAACGAAGCGAGGGTAAGTCGCTAGTTTGTTATAAATGGAGATCATTATTATTGCTAATACACTCTCGAAAGTTATTAAATCAAAAAATAACATTCAAAAATATATATTTGATTATCTATTTCTATTTATGTAATTTTCTATCCAATTCTATAAGGTTAAGGAGGTTTCTATTACGTTAGTATATAAGACCTTTTTTTAGGTAGTTAGTACTAATTATTATCTCACTACCTATCTTACTACTAACATTCTCTGACTGAACAAATGACCAACACACAAAACCCTACATTTGTGAAGCTCCAGAAATAAAAAATTATGGCATTGCAAACAAAATATAAGAGCATTGTCCAAGCAAACTTTTTGATATCTATACATGTGTTCACAGTGGGTTCATGTAAAATATTCAAGGTGGGTACGTTTGTTTTATTCATAGGTTTGCTGCTTTGTTACCTTGTAGGCACGTGCGTGCATAAATTGCGATTCCCAAAGCAGAGTGCTGAACATTATTCTGACATGGAAAATCAGCCGGAAATCATTAAATATATTCTATTTTGATTCATACTGTATTTTATACGAGAAAATAATTATTGACAAGGTTTTTTTGGTAATAATACCATGTGTTGAATTATAGATTATTACAACATACATAATATATATATTTACACACATACATTGGCTTTATCCTCTGCTTGATTTTTATCTGTTTTAGAAAATAAAACTCTGTCTACTCGAATCCATAATGAATTTTATATTGAAACTGTATATACACACATAACAAAAGCTACTTTTTAGTTTATAAACACACCTGTCCTTCGCAATAGGAATATTTTTCGGTTGGATTTCTCGTTCTGTTTGAATTACTGTATAAATTATAGGTTACAGTAGCAAGATACTGTATAGTCTATACTAATATGTAATATAAATGTGGAAGTTTGTGACTATGGATGTATGGATGTTTGTTACTTATTCACGTCAGAACAGCTGAACGGATCGGGATGAAAGGCACAGAGATAGATTATAGTCTGGAATAACACATAGGCTACTTTATATCCCGGAAAAATGTACGGTTCCCGTGGGATAGGTTTGTTTTTGTTTGTCCTAGAGACGAACCCGAGTGAAGCAAGGGTAAGCCGCTAGTGCTTTATATTAACAAGTTTAAGACAAATATCAGTACAGTTAACAATACATGTCCAAAGCAAAATTCGAACTTGCATCCCCCAGTATAGTAACTAGTACCTAAGCATCAGCTAAAACAATCCCTACTACGCTATGGCCGAAAAGAAAACAAAGAAAATATCTTCATATCTTGCTTATAATAATTAAATAATATATCCAACTTTGTAGAATTTTATATAATTAAAAACTATTTAAAATAACCAGGAAAAGTAAACGTTTTAAAATTCAGTGCAACTGAGACTCGGTCTACAAAATAACTCAACGCTAAATTTAACAAAACAACGGCTGCATTGCTTTCAAGAAAATGAATTACATCGCGGTTCACTTTGAGCATTCAAATCTGAAAATTATGTATACAGATGAAATACTTGCTGCGTTCAAGGAAATAGGTCGTATTATGCTCCTTTGGACTTATTTATTCGTGGAGCTGTAATAATTGCAAAATTAAAATATAGTTAAATTTGTTAGTATCTCTGTTAACAACTAAGAGTTTTTATTAAGGTTTTGAAATTACTTTATGCCTTTGCAGTTTCGGCCTATTATACGGCCAAAAAACAGCTTATAATCAGGTCAAATCACAAATGACTACTTTTATGTTTTCTAAGAAACTAAAATTTTATACCTTTCTTTCTTTCAAGGATCAAAAAAAACAAATTGTTATCAAAGTCTTTATTAAGAAAATATTCATAAGAAATTCTCGGTAACTTGTATGTCTTTTATCGTTTATATCAGAGTGCATTTCAATCTTAATACTTAATGATGATTAATTTAATGATAATGATCTTCTAAAAATGATGATTCTGATTAATAAAAGACCTCCTCCGATATTCATGTCGGATGCTAATAGATTTATTTTTAGGCTATTATTACATAGGTATGTTTCATTCAATGAAAAAGCAAATTAAATAATAAAATCTAATGGTAAAATATAAGTAATTTTGAGATGTATCTTCTTAGCTAGCCGTTTTGTCAATATTAAAAGAATATTTTATAAAATGGTAACAATAAATTCTTACTTATACCTAAAGCGAATCATTTAAATATATTAACATATATTTTTATACATTCAATTTAATTTTTTTGTTATACAACAACTTTATAAAGCTCAACATAATTTGTTCTTTGATAAAGATCTCATATATTCTATTAGAAAATAAATTCATTATATTAAAACCTTAAAGCTAAACAGAAAATCTCTTAATACTGTTACTACAGGTAGGTATCGTTGGCATCACAATTATTAGCAATTTAACATGTAGGAATGTCGTTTAATTTAGTAATCCATTAAAAATTCGCGTGCCACCAGCTTTTAAATCCACGGCGGGCCGTGTTAGCAAATTGGTTTGAAATATTCAGCGGACAAACGGCGTTGGTAAAGAGTTTCGTTTTAATCCCGTCCCGACTCGCCCCACTCGGGCCCGCTCCAAGGAACTGTTGTATGACTTCATTATGAACGTTTGCGCTGTTCGGATTATCTTTCAGCCATCATTTAGCTTTAGATTTTATAAACCAAATATTAATTGCGTTAATTTATTTTATGTTTTGTTTAAAAAAGTGTGGTTTTTAGAAAATATTTTACTACTGCTTGTTCGTACAGAAATACTGGGCAGATATAGTTTTTATTTTAAGTTTAATGAAAAAAATATTGTGTTTTTGACTACTTCAGTAGTTATTATTGTTAGTACTTAAAACTGACAATAATTTACCACACTGCCTAAAACTTTAATCTTTGGCTAATTGCTTATACCACCGTAACTCGTAAGTACATATTATAATTTAAAAAAACATATCTCGTATGAGAATGTAAAAACTCTTTAGGCGACTCCTAAAAATCAATTATGCACGTTGCGTACTTGCTACATGGTGCTACGAACTGTCTCAAATATTCAAATTGCACTTTAATTTGTTCACACTTTAATTCATTTATTCATTCACTAGCATTAAAAATACTTTTGTATAAAATCATCATGAAATCATGATATTTAAAAAATATCATGATTTCATGATCATAAATCATAATTATTAATAATATTTAGTCAATTTTTGTTATTGTTTATAGTAATAAATTTAATATTGCCGATTCTACTTTACGAATAAAAACAAATCCTCATATGATAGATATAATGGTACAATAATAAGTTCCTCACAAAATAAGATTTCAAAGCCGATTTGAGACGCACAGTATTACTTTATCAGACCCTTGTTTATCCGTAGACACTTGAAATTTGACAGCACACGTAATATAGTCTCCTGTAATCCTTTTAGATACTTTCTGCATGAAAAATAAAATCACGAAATAATTTAACTTTCTAATAACTCATAAAATATAAAAATCCATAAAAATATACGTAAATAAAGAAGAAATTGAAATTGTTTCTTTAGATGCTATTTTAGTTTATCTATTTACCGAACGCGTACCTATATTTCAAGTTTTACAAAGAAAACTTGCCGATCAGAGTTGGAAATTCTACCAAGCCTGTTTCTAACATGTCGTACGAAATCTTACAATTAATATACTAACTTTTTATACTAACAATTTACAGCAGCTAAAGTTTGTATTTTAAAAACTAAATGTTGTCTCATAGCAAATTAAGCTACTTAGACTAAGAGTAGAGAAAGTCGGAGCATTCAGAACAATACATGAAACCAAAAGAAACTTGCAAATGTCGGAAGAAAAAAAGGACAATAGCATAATTTCTTAATTATCTATCTATATAGGTACATATAAGTAAGCAAAAACTTATCAGTTCAATACTTTTTTCCCCTCTGTTTGTAAACAATTTTTTAGTAGCCATTGATGAGCTTCAGTTTTATGTATAATTTTTTTTAAATAATTAAGTTTTTTTCATATGTATAGGTAAATTTTATTGATATATAAATTCACACAATACTTTCTTAGATTTACGCGAATATTTGATACTAGCGACTCAGCCTCGCGTCGCTCAGGTTCGTCCCTAACTTGCTTCCCAATTCAAAATTTAATCCCCCCCTCAAGGGTTTATTTCACCCCCTCAAGGGATAATTTCCGGGAAAAAAGGTATAATATGTCCTTTCCAGAGTCTCAAACTATTTTCGTACCCCCTACAACCTCACAAACTCACAAACTTTACCTCTATAATATTAGTATAGAGTTTAAATAAAACTATCTTTTCAGATTTTTCGTGTATTTATTATGATTTTTGGTACCCGACGTTTCGAATGCTGTGGGTAGTGACTGTCTGTAATAACTATATATTAATATACCTTCGAGACGTCTATAACCTTAGTTTCTCCCGTGACCATGATTGCTGTAAGGCATTCGATGTAATATAATAATATTCTGCACACTTATTCCTTTGTCTGAGAATCATTACGTTCTCTTAGAGATAATGTTAGAAAATGGCTGTAAGCAAATGAGAGTATATATTAAAAATAATTCAAAAGAGAATAGAATACATTACACTCAATACAAAAGATACATGGACAAGTATTTTACAATGAAACAGTCGCATCATGTGTAAAGCGTAACTCGGTCCTGAACATTTTATACGTCACTTCTATTGTGGTTGAATTAGCCAACTATGTACATATCATGTAGTTACTAAGTTACGCTTCACATATTGTACGTATTGAAGTTGTGCGGCTTAGGTCGGTGTAGAATAATATTTTAGTTTCATGATAATATTATTGTAGTTCCAATAAAATTTATAATGTTACATATTCTTAGCAAAGTTTTATAGTCCATTCTATACATACTTAGAAAGCGTTCATGATTTTTTTAAACAATGACTATTACGTATTACGTACAGAATATAGTTTCTAAAGCAATAGATATTGAAATATGATCTGTTTGTCTGTTAATCTGTTTACTTTTAATGCAAAAAGCACTAAAGAGATTTTAACAAAATTTTGTGTATTGGTGATTCAGGTCAACATTTAACATACCTACAGGAAAATCTTGTATACCCACGAGAAAACACAAGAGCTGTTGAGTTCTGTCGAGTTATTTTTAAAAATTAATAAACCTTATGAGACACGTCAATTCACAAGAAAATTGCAAGTCTTAAAAAGGCCTACACAAAAGTCTGCAATGGAATATGTAAGTATAGGTATGAATGTCTACCTCCTAAGTTATCCTCACTATAACTATTTTTATCTATCTAAAACGTACCTGGGGACGCATCCGAGCAAGAGTAAGTCGCAAATAAATCTATACTAATATTATAATGAGACAGAGTTTGTTTGTTTGTGTGTTTGAACGCGCTTATCTCAGGAACTGCTAATCCGATTTGAAAAATTCTTTTTGCATAAGACAGTCTGTTTATTAAGGAAGGTTATAGGCTATATATCATCATGCTTCTACCCAAGGGAGCGGAGCAGTAATCATAAATGTCAACAAATCGGGCAGATTTCCATACATTATTGTAAAACTGATGTTTATATCGGAAGTTTGAACGCGGGCGAAGCGAATACTGCTAGGATATTATAAATGTGAAAGAAACTCTGTCTCTTACCTTTTATCTTTTAAACGAATAAATTTTCTATATATACCTACCTAAAACACTATTTAGATAACAAAAATATTTGCACCAAACGGAAATCAAACTTACATTTTCGAAAGAAAATAATAGGTTTGATGTGCTAAAGCTACATCACGTATGTCTATTATATCTAAAAGCATTTTAAGGGGAGATTGATTGGACCACGTCCATTGCATTAACAATATCCGAACTACCAAATTAATGCGGAACACGATGTAACTTATACTAAACTTGTGGTCTCGTATTAGTTTCATGAGTCAAATTCTAGTCAAACTTGGTATTTTCATTTAATGTAATTAAAATGTACAGCTGTACAACTTTCTTTAATATTTTTAAACAATCCTGTTTTTTTTGCCTAGATATTCCACCCTACAAACAGTATGCGGGCTAAATTTATCTTTAACTAGAGTAGCTACTGACCCTCACTCCGCTCTTGTTCGTCCCTTCTTACTCGTACGTTTTAACATTTAGTATAGATTTCTCAGAGATAAGATATTTTCCTGCAGTAAAAAGTATCCTTAATATTGACACGGAAAACCAGCTATCATCTTACCAAATTTCATTAAAATCCTTCCAGTGGTTTTTTCGTGATGCCGTGATGATCCGTTCACAGACAGACAGAAAGACGTTTGTCTGACAAAAATTCTAAAAACTATAGATTCGGCCTCTGCATCGATAATAATGTCTATTTCAATGAAATTTTCAATGAAAAAGTACACACTGTACAGTTTCGGCTTAGTTACAATTTTATTATGTGTATAGAAGATATTTTACTTATGACGCTGATAAATAGTTTGGAAACTGGAAAATATTCTAAATTTCAGTCATAAAACAGAGCTAAGTCAAGTAAGCGGCCTGAGAGAAATGAATGTTTACATAATATGTCTTAATTTATTGCAAAGTTCTAGTCATCATAATTTATTACTTTCATTTGCTCTTTTATAATTTTCTTTATTATTTCGCTTTTAAAAATTTATCTTTCTTTTTCTATACAAGCAGTCTAACATTAAGGATCCATAGAACTTACAAAAAGATAATAAGGTAATCAATATGGTATCGACAATGGAAAAATATAGGGCGTATTTTAGTCCCAACGGACTAAAATGTCCACCCAGAATTGTATTTTTAGCCGGTGATACGTGTGTCTGACGTAAACTTGACCAATTTTTCGTTATTCCAATGTCAAACAAACCAAGAATTTAATAATAAAGTTTAATATTATAAGGAAATGTGAAATAAGAATGTCTCCCTTATAATATTAGTGAAGGAATATAACATGAGGATATAAAGGAAATTTCAAGAAACATTATTCTTCTTATTCACAAGATAACATCTTCACAAGATCAGCTCGGGTCTTGACAATCCTATTAGTAACATACAATTTTTGTTATTTCTTTAAAATTAAACGTGACATTAATGAAAGAGGAAATTGTCAACTCAATTACAAAAGTGATTATTAGTAAAAATTATATTATTATAAAAGTTTTTTTAAACGTTTATCTCTTGATGTTTTCTTCTTTCCTTCACATCAGCAGGACCTTAGTCTATAATAATCTATAATTATGATTTATAATAATTAATCATTGATCAATCTGTTTACGAAGAGTTACATGATACCTACCAAAAGGTGGTAAACATTGTACCTATGCAAGTATCTTCTATCTATTTATTCTATCTTCATCTTTGAAAAGATGGAGTAGAAAAATGTGCAAAAAGTAGCGATTGTGGAGTTGCTAAATAATTTGAACGAAAATTAATTTACAGAATATACGTTAAATATCTTTTAAGATACATTTACTTTTACTTTTTATTTACTTTTTTATAGGTATTTTGAGTTACGGTCGCTAAAACTAAATTGGTTTTCCATAATATCTTTAAGAAATACTAAAGTATCTATTGTGTAAAAATTTTATTTTAGTGTGTAAATACAACACAATATTTAGCGGTACGGAACTCTCGATGCGCGAGTCAAAATTATACTGTGTAAATGTGTGCATTTGAATATATTACAGCCGTCAAATTAGTTTAGTTATAACATAGACAAGCCAAAGACTTTTTTTTAATAGTCCGAACGCGGGCGAAACCACAGGTTCTGCTAGTAATTAATATGTTAAAAATTTAACTCAGTTCATTTGGCAGATTCATTTTCAATGTACTTGAAGGTCGTGACAGACACGACATCAGTGGATTTTTCTACCTAGTACCACCTACTATGTTAAATATTTCAGCCGCTTTTAGTTGATAAAATCTTTTTATTATAATGCTTTAAGCTGAAATATTACATCGAGTTGTGAATCCACTACAGACATTCGGATAAAATAAATAAAACGTACGTAGATCCAATTAATTCAGGCGTGAATACCATTCAGTGCAACTGATGCACTATAACAATTTTCATACTTTGAATTGCAATGTAACCTTTTATTTGAGTTACATATTTTTATTTTTATGTTTTTTCACTATAAAATCATAGTCGTCAGTCACACATAAATGGTCAAATAGACATATAAGAGAAAAAATGAATTCATAAATCTTAATATATGAGAAGATAGATCTGAAAGATATAAAATATAAATTACATTAATGAAAAATATAAATGAAATAAATTAAAAAAGATCTTTACTTAATTATTATCTACGTACATATATTAAGCTCCTTGACCTGACTGATTCATTATCACCTCGGCCAAACCACTCGACCTAGCCGCCTAAAATATTCGCAACCTATTGTACATAAGTAACTGCTACTTGATAGCTTATTTGAAATTCTACCCCTGACCGCAAATCCCAATAACTCATCTATCTAAGGTTTTCCTTAATAGATACGGGTATTTGTAATAACTTCATAAGCTTCAAACTATGCCAATTAAGGAGAATCCTCCCTCCAATATACGTTCACCATGTCATAGTTGGGGTGCTCATTAGCGCCCGGCAAATACAGCGAGGCGTGAAGCCAAGAAACGCACTGGGAGACGGCTTACTCGGTAGACGGTGTGCCATGCGGGTTGCCCCTGGTACTTCTCTGATAGCAGAGTGGACTGTTGAAGCAACCCCATGGTTGTTGTGGTCTGCTTCGCCAGACCTGCCATCGGGGCGTCGTGGTAGAGTGCGTAAGCGATCCTGCGACGCCCCATTAAAACGGGAGAGGTTTTGTTAGGTTTTAGTAGACAGTACTGGATTTTCTAGCCATATAATTTTTTATATGACTATGCTATATAAAAAAATTTACGCATACCGCCTAAATATGCGTAAATTAATTTCCGAAGATCAAAAAAAAAAGCTTAAACCTTGTCTCGGTGTAGAGGTGGATGTTACTGATAACGTCCAGCAATCTAGCCCAGCGTGAAGTCAAGAAACGCATTTGGAAAGTGTCTCATCTCAGCAGGCGTTAGGATGTTATCATGCAGGGTGAACAATAAAAACTTAAAAATGAAAGAGTTAAAAAAGACAAGACAAAGGCATTAATAATTAACTCCAACGGTACTGGATATTTTACTACTAATAATTTTACGCAATATAATTAAAACATTTAATTTGCATAAATAGATTGAATAATAATAATAATGATATGTTTTCATGGTAATTAAGGATCAGCATTTTATAAATATAACAACTATTAAATGTTCTTAGAAAATAATACACTCACTCATAGATTCAAATGCATATTCAGTTATAAAGTTTTTTTTATAAAGCACTTTATTATAAAAAAGTCTATTTGATTATTTCATTATAGCGACACTAATGTCCCAAATAGTTTTGTTCGCAGTATAAAGCACATGTCACTAAGGGCTCGAATTCAACATGGGGGCAAATTAAACGTCCGTCAAATGATTGGATCAACCGACACTGCGGTCGACCATTGGGTATCGGTAATATATTAAATATTTTAGATGAAACCATTTATATCTATAATAATCATAAGTTTTAAAATATGTATAGGAACTTTAAAAATGCCTCTTGATCTAGTAAGTAGTTTTTATTGCTGCAGATAATAAAAACCGGAGCGAGAATTCCAAGTAGAGCCACAAACTATTTAGGTTTTCTGTCGAATTTCTCTTAGGAAATTGGTGATGTTACACCACCACAGTGGTGGCTCCTTTTAATATATTATACGTCGATAGCACGTATATTTTAACCCCTCGAGGACCGCATACACGCCGGCGTCACGGTAATTATAACATTACCGTGTCGGCGTGTACAATAACAATTGAATTCTCAGAAATTCGCACGGATTTCTTAGAAATTATCCTGGAGAGATTAATAGCATATTTTGTAATAACTTTTAATTTCAAAATCGAGTCTTATGTAGAAATCGATTACATAAAATTCGAAAACATTGAAAAAAGCACTTACCTTATCTAAACAGAAAATCTTTTTTTAATTGGTCTTACTGAGATCTTCTTTATATCTTTTGCAAAAATATTTACTATACATAAATATTTTGTTATTACTCTAACCAACGAGACAAAATAATTATAAACAACCAAATTGCTTTCCAAATATCCACAGAACAAGCTCCTCTGTAATGAAAATGTAATTATTCCCAAACTTCGGATGATTAAATTTAGATCGCGCCTAATTACAGCGCCTCGGAATGAGCTAATTGTAATTATTGTTTACGTCTTGCCTTCACTAACCTTTCTCAATGATGATTAAAATGTTTTATTTAACAAAATTATTATTTGGCGCAATCTAAAGTCGTATTTCTGTTACTGCTGTCGGAGTTCTGTATTTAGAATCTTATTTAGGCAGATCGGTTATCTCAAAACACTAAGTTCAAAGAATTTTTTTAAGGTTTTATATGAACCAAGCGACTTACCCTCGCTGCGTTCGGGTTCGTCCCTAGATATGTTTTAACGGTTAGTATAGATTTCTCAGAGACGAGATATTTTCCCGCAGTAAAAAGAATCCTATATGTTGACCCGGATGACCAGTTTTCATCACACCAAATTTCATTAAAATCTGTCCAGTGGTTTTCTTTTGATGCGTTCCCAGACAGACAGACAAACAAAAATTCTAAAAACTATACATTCGGCCTCTCTATCGATAATAATGACTCTTTTAATAAGATTTTTCAAAAAATATTTAATGTACAGATTCGACTCAGTTAGAATTTTATGATATGTATATAGATGAGCTATAAGTAGGCTGCCCTATGCTGAGTGAAATATTTTAAGTAAATTCTTCAAAATCATTTAAAATTCCATTTTCAACTAACTGCACAAATTATATCTTTTTATCAAATTTGTAACTTGTACTTTTAATCAATCATCATCAATCTTAACCAACTTTGCTTTTGGTTTATTTTTTAAAAGCAGTGGTAAACTATTGAATTAATTTAAAAAGCACTTTCATTTTCTAAATATATACTCCTTTTTCCTTATCTCTATTCTTTAAAGTTAAGTCTAATATTCTAGTCAATGAGACAATTCTTGTTATCACAAAAGATTAAGTAGTCCTAAGCAAAAGTTAGTGTACTCCTTTATATTCCGAATTTGCGACCTTTTTTATCTACTACTATACTATAATAGAAACCTTGCAAATTAGATAAAGATAACAAAAAGAGACTACCACTCCTTCCACTAATGAGTTAATTAGTATTTATCAAGCTGTAAATATTTATTTTCAAATCGGTTAAAATACTGAATATTTTAGCTAAACCTTTAAATACTAATAATAATTCAACAAAGTTAGTATGTGAAAATTACATGAGAATCATAGACATGGAAAGATAAAATGCTATTGCCTTAGTAATATTTTAATTAAGAAGTAGAACCTTACGTTCCGATTTTCGAATATAAGAATGGAAAGTAAGCTTATGAAAAGCTCTTCAAAGAAAAATTAACAAAAAACTTTGTTATTTTATATACCATATAGACTGTAGATAACGAATGATGAAAATTGCCAAATAAGCCTTGCTTTAAATGTAAATTCACATATGATTCACCATTTGAGTGTTGTACTTGTAAATAATGAAATTTTCTGTATATTTTGCTTTTAAAATCGTCTTGTTTGTGTTGTATGTTCAAATATTAAACTATTAAATTTTCACGATCAACAAATTCATTAACTAAGACATAAGTTAGCTCTCTGACACGTAAATAGGCCGTATTTATTACCGCTAATGACGTGGCATTCCTAAAGGGAAGCGGTCGACGAATTATTTAAATTAACTCGTTTCGAAATACATCATGCCCAAAACTCTTGTACGCAGACACTACAAAGCCTTTTCCCCATCTTTGTTAATCTCATTATGGTTATTATGGAAACGCTTAACCTTTTTTACAAGGGTAGCTTTGTAGTTGGTCGTCTCATAGTACAATAAGGCACCAGGCCTTACCTTGGCTCTATCTGAATCTCTAGTTATATTAACGACTAACAGTAACGTGTGTTACTCCAAATTTGTCTGGGTACAAAATTTCATTTAAGCCTATCCAGTATAGGAGTAACAAACACACTCACATACAAACTTTTGCATTTATAATAGTAGTCATATTGATTTTTAAAAGCTCAATGAAATAGTTCCTCAGATTAATTTTCGATGAGATGAGATGAATTGTCTATTGAGATGTTTGTTTAAAATTTTTACTGTCTAATAATGGTTTTAAAGACTAACAATAAGTGTATAAATCTCATAGTAATTTCAATAAATTAACTAAATCACTTCATTATTTTTGTAATCTTCAAGCATCGATCACTTCAAATTTCTAAAAAAAGAATAATGAATAATGTAGTGTACATTCCACGTACACTTAATAAAATAAAAGAGAAATAGAATATCTAGGTTTCGCAATGCGACACGCAATAAATGTAATAATTTTTTATTCTCTTACAGATTTTATAAAAATAAAGATTCTTTTTACAGCTCCTTAGCTTTAAAGCCTTGAAAATTCGGCTAAATTTAGAGTTAAACCTTTGACCGTAGGAAAGTGCTAGGTATAAATGAATGACCTAGTTTCTAGACGCAGGGTCACGCTATAGCGTTACGAAAAACGGTCGCCTTGTTAACTCTGCCATGTTTTGAGAGTAAAATAAACATGATATATTTTAACTCTAAATGATATTTTGTTGACTTGCATTTTGCAGTGTTTAAAATTTATACAAAAGTCAAATATTTTTTTACAAGAGCTCGTTATTCAGGACATCTACTAAATTATGAGTCAAACTTTTACACTCTACATTTAGAGTTAAACTACTCTTTATAAATACTGAATGACTGACTAATCGTGGAGTAACCAAAACTAAAGAAAGTTTATATAAATGTCCGTTAAGAAGTTTTGGAAAATTTACGTTTTATGTGGAAATTAAGCTTTGTATGATTGTTTAAATGAAGGGATTCGCGGGTACAATATAATACCAAAAAAATATTTATTGGTTTATCCTTCTTTTACTCAGCAACTAATTAAGTTGGTTATTTGAATAAATATGCAATAATAGTTTATAGGCCGATCAGTGTTACTGATTGCTTTTTTTCCGGTTTGTGATCCCTTAAGGATTTTGGCTTAATACAAAAGTATGTATAAAAAGTGTGTATTTATACTAATAATATTACTTAAAAAGTAAGTAAATAACGTGTATTATCTTTCAACATGTACTCTATCTAGTTTTTTATTGATATAAAATAAAGCAAGAGAAATAGGTCATCTAGTCCATATTACTACGAGCAGCTGAAAAATTACTGCAGAGATAGTACACTCAGCGTCTCTACACCCATTTACATTTTAGATATTGAATTGGAAATCTAAGATTCGCAGAATATTACGATCGGTATTCAATAGTATAAATTGAAGATGCTGGATGGTTGAGATATTTTCAATATTAAAATATGCTTTTTATTTTTATCTTAATTGTGTATTATTGTTCAAAAATTATAAAACAATTTTCTAAAATGTAACACTTTAAAGAGCTTAGATAAGATAATATTCTTCGATTGCCATCAAAAATAATAGTAAGTTAAAGAATATAGAAATGACATATTATCTAAGCGTTATATCTTATGTAATCACGAAATGTCATCTATATAATAAAATTCTAACTGAGTCGAATCTGTACCTTAAATATTTTTTGGAAAATCTTATTAAAATAGACTTTATTATCGATACAGAGACCGAATCTATAGTTTTTAGAATTTTTGTCTGTCTTTCTGTCTATTACCGCATCATAGAAAAACCACTGGAGGGATTTTGATGAAATTTGGTATGATGATAGCTGGTTATCCGGGTCAACATATAGGATACTTTTTACCGCGGGAGATTATCTCATTCCCACGGGAATACACGTTATAACACAACCCAAAAAATATTTATAATCAGAATTTCTTGAAACTTGGTATTAATGCTCTTCAATACAATTAAATAAATACGTGTTTTAGCGTTTTTTGAAATTCATCCCATAAGGAGATAAAATAAGGGATGAAAATCTGTATGAAACCTACCTTTTTAAAGTTTTTTTGTTGTAGTTTTAGCGCGATCGAAGCCGCGGGTTTTGCTAGTTTTCATATATTTTTTAGTTTTTTTTATTCATTAGCTACATCGTTCATAGAAATTAAGTCTAATAAACCTTAGTCGAAATTATACATCTAGAACATAATACAAATAAATTTGACAAATGATTTCACGAACACTGTTTATCCATCTACGAACTACTTTGTTTAACCGCTTTCAATATTAAAGGTTTGACCGTCTAAACGGCCGTCGTAGAGAAACCTTTCATCCCCATAACTTCGCTTAATTTCGTCGACCGCAGACTTATACGGCTTACAAAATTGGATATACTTTAATAGGAGTCTGTATGAAACGCGGGATATTAGTTTGTCAGACCCTCATCTAGGCGCTCGACATTTGGCACGCTCTATGTTTTATTTAAAGTTCATAATCCGTAAGGTAATTTGATTTTGACTTGGGATACGTGGGTGTCGTGATATGTGAGATCTTCATTTTTGCTCAATATTATAAAAATAAGCGTACTGAAATATTATAATAAATTTAAGATTATTCGAAATAACGATAACGATAATGCAAAATATTTGGAGTACCTACCTACTAATAAATATACTTCTTAATAAATAATGTAATAATCATTTCGTTAGATTACAGAAATAAAACTTATTCTTTGTTAATAAAAAATAATATATATATGATTTACACTTATTATATATTTGACTAAGTATATGAGTCATGGAGGCTTCCCGTGGGAAATAGCGCAACAGTTGTTCATGTACCTATATACAATGAAATCTTTCCGCGATCATGGCTAGAATGCTGTTCGAGCAAGCCCGTATCCTACGCACCAGGGATAGGAATAAAAACAGTCCACTCTAGTCTCGGTGAACATACCTGATGCGCTACAAAAACTAGGCAGTCCGAAATCTCGAAGTCAGAACTCTAAACGTATTGGTTTTTTTTTTAGTTGGGGAATGCATTTACGCATACCACCTGCCCCCCAGGTGGTTATGTGGGGCTCACCGGCTAGAAGAGCCGGTACTACCCACTAAACCCCAACTTTCCCCTCCCCTCCGCCTTAGTGGGACGCCGCGGAATCGCTTACGCATAACTACCGCGACGAAACGTATTGGATACGAAGAGCGTTGTAAAAATTTTTAATATATCTAGCCCACAAGCTGCACGTATAAAATGCGGAGCAGTAGGCTCTAAAGAGGGTGATTTTAACTTCTCTCATACAAAGTGCAAACCTGCTAGCATATTCGCTCTAATTGACAATGCTCTTCGCGCCCTCTCCAAGTCATCATCATCTTCGAGGCTGGGAGTCAAATTATGACCTAGATATTTGAAAGAATATACATGTTTCAATTTAGCTCCATATAGAAAAATAGACGATATTGTGTTTGAACCTTTACCCACCTGAATTCAAACACCATGATCTCGTTTTTCTTAACATTGTACACAAGCCCATGACTTAATGCATACCTGTCATACATGACCATAAGTGTACGCAGACTAAGGTAACGCACTCAACAACGCCATGTCATCTGCATAGTAGATGTTGTTGATGTATATGTCGTCTATATGACATCTGATCCTAGCGCTGCTGAGCTCGACAATCAGTTGATTTTTGTATAGGTTGAAAAGTGGTTAGCGTCAAACCCACCTGTCTCATCCCGCATTCCAACCCATACACTGTTGATCGCACACACTGTTGATCTCGTACCAATTTTTCAAAAGGTTAATGATTGATATTGGCAATTGAGCTTCATACATTTTTTGCCATAAAATATCGTAGGAAACCTGGTCAAAAGTTTTGGGAAGCTTTGGGAAGCAAGAAAGCATCAATTACCGAAGTGCTGCGCGTCGCGTAGTAATTGACAGCCTGCTTAATACACAGTACTGCACTTGCCGTCGATAGTCCCAGACGAAACCCAAATTGATTATCGTATAATTAGGTTTTATATAATATTTACCATTATCACTAATGATTAATAAATATATAATAGAGTGCAAAATGGAGATGCAGTGACATTTTGTTATTCATTTCAATGTTATTAATATCTGTCTACGCTATCCAAAATAAGGCCAAGTATCACATTTATGTAGGTGTAGAAAAATTCGTTACCATCAAACGAAACAGATACTGTTTTTGCATACAATAAAAATTTAATTTAATCTTACCTACTTGTATGAACATAATATCATTAACTACTTACTTAATTCTACCTAGAATTACTAGAATTGTATTTATTTAACAAAAACAAAAACTTTGAAAAATCAAAACATATAAAACTAAGCTTTTGATTTAGGGTTGTTCATATAAAAAATTACGTTAGCAAAAACAACAGCCAGAACACTCGTAATAATAAAACTTGCTATCTCTCTACCTAAGTACGCATTCGCTCATTTACTTTATGCCCTCTATTTTGCTGAAGTACATAGAACAACAATATCTGCTCGTGTCCGTAACAATTTGTCGCCCGAGATTCGTCCTTTATCACAATGATGGCCATTACACTGTCTCTGCGACGCTTTTTGTGCTCTGACTTATCGCCCGAAATGCCAAGGAGAGGCAGATTGTTTGGTAGAATCTTGGACGAGAATAGAACACTTTTACAACATTTTCTATTGCTTTCTTTACTTAAGGAAAATCTTTTGTATATTATATTGCTATGTACTTAGTCATTGTAACATTTTTGTCATTTTTATATCTATTTCTTCCAGGAAACAAGGTTGTTTATTTTTAAAACTAGAAAG
This sequence comes from Argynnis bischoffii washingtonia, assembly GCA_033884665.1. Lineage (NCBI taxonomy): Eukaryota > Metazoa > Arthropoda > Insecta > Lepidoptera > Nymphalidae > Argynnis > Argynnis bischoffii. The sequence goes on along the minus strand of CM066619.1, from coordinate 4,029,336 downwards.
CCTTAAAATATCTTGGAAGCAATAATAATAATCATAACAAAATGTCATTTAATTTTGATAAATGTTTGCTCTCTTTTAACTGCAACAATACACAAAAAATATCACTGATAGTGAGCATTTTATATCCATAGTAAGTATCCAATCGTAAGCCACAATACTCTTTTTTACGGCACTCCATGTGCCCCAAAGGACCGTAAACAGTCAAACGTGAAGCAACCCAACTGAGACAGAATATTAAATAATGTTACGCAAGTAGGTACATTTGTTTAGGGGTTTTTATCTTGGACTGAAGCTATTGCAAGAGTTAATGAAATATGTACTTTTTTTGTACAATGTAGATAGATAAATAGATAGATACTTTAGAGCACACAAGAAAGAAATACATAAAAAAGAGAAATATACATAAACAAAGAGATGTAGGCAGCCTTATCTCTAACCGTGATCTCTTCCATGCAACCTTAGGGTAGAGATTCCTCTACCAGTATACAAATAAAATTAAAAGTGTTATTTTTAATAGTAGTATTATATATTTGTCAGACAATAGCATTATTTCAACGATTACCATGGCAACATGGCAATGTATTCTATGTCATTCTCTCGCCGGCTTAATACTATATATTTATATGTTTGTCTCTTTTTAGTGTCGCATTTTCATTTCATCGATTTTCAAATCACGATTCTAAAGTAGTTTTACCTTAAAAATAGTTTCGAAAGTGTTAATATGATGTCCACATGTAGCACCTGCATAATTATTTCCGCGCACACGCATAAATTGCTACCGGAAAATGCATGTTCATGCACAAGCAACATGCTGCGCTTGCCGCGTCACGTATAACGATGCCACTATCACACGGCCTGCAATTTTGCATAACTAGGTGACATGTTACAATAACTTTACAGTGAGAGCAGTATAAGTTTTTCGCAAATGTTCTAAAATATTTTCCTGATGAAGTTATGGCAACTTTTGGGCACAATGCCTACTTGGGCTAGTTGAGGCAGTGAGATTTTTTTCAAATTGCTTTAGTTTTGCTTTCATAATGTGTGTAATTTCAAAAGTGAATAATTGCTGATTGAAAAAAAAAGATATTTTATCATTTCCCTAAAAACATTTGATATTTTACGTATTACGAATATAATTATTATGAAAATACTTACTTGTAAAAATTGGATGATATGGATTTTTCGGAAGTGCGTCCTAAATGTTAAATATTTTAATTTTGGTTGTAAAAACTATAATATTAATATTGTTACTATAAATACATATCTATGTATAGATATATGTACCTATGTATCGACACTTTTATTCTAAATTATTAAGAAAAACTTTTTTACAAAACTCTCTCAAGTATTACAGCATGTTAATGAAATTCGTTTCGCAACAAGTTACCTTAGATCAAAGAAAATGCTTAACATTCACGAAGCGAAGTTTATTGTGTAAGACCTAAAAGTTTAGGATCGCTGAGCGTTGCGTGTACTAATAATAGAATCCTTCATAAATTCCGGACAAGTTTTCTAAATGATTTTTATTAAATTTTCAAGAAAAGTTTTTTCAAAAATGTCATCATTTTTTTATATTTTTTTATAATATTTTCTTACAGCTAATTCGTTTTAATCTATACAGATAAATAAAATTGGAGTGTCTGTTTGTAATATTAAAATAACTGCTTTTTACTAAATGCATATGGATGTATACACGGTACATATACCAAAACAACATTTTTTATCATTTTTGTCTGTCTGTCTGTCGGTCTGTCTGTCTCCGAAACGGCTGGACCGATTTTAACGGGACCTTCTCTGGCAGATAGCTGGTGTTATAGGGAGTAACTTAGGCTACTTTAATCTTAGAAAAAGAATTAAGGCTCCGCTTAAAAAAATGAAAACGTACCGAGGGACAAACCCGAGCAAAGCGAGGGTGAGTCGCTAGTATAATAATATATTCTTTCCTTAAATGATATCATAGATAGATAGAATCAGGGTTCAGCGAAAAAAAATTAAAACCCATGAAATTGTAAACAAAATCGGCGTACGACTTACGCAATAACGTACGTACTTAACGTAAATCGCTATATAATTTAAATGCATATCTTAGAAGTAGCAAGCTACTATTTATGTATAAACATAGCTAACCGTGAAAACGTACCTAGTAAAAAATATGAATGTACTGAAACAGGTATAAACCTTCTATCAGTTCCTTATACCTTCTCTTTCGTTTCTCTTTCAGTTTCAGTTCTTTATACCTTTTCACAGGTTTTCACTAAAAGGCAATAATATGTTTTGCCATCGGGAGTTGAACGCTGAAAGATAGGCTTATTTGGCTAGGCCTTATTCCTTAAACAAATCAAGATAAAAATATACCTTATTAGAAAGGAAAATATTATACATAATTTCTTAATTATTATTATAAAAATAGATTGTATTAGGTATATTAATTCATACTTCAACAGATAGAATATTAGTAAGAACACGGTTTAAGCTAAATCCCATCCCATAAATATTATAAAAGTGAAAGTTTGGATTGATGGATGTTTGTTACTCAATCACGCCAGAACAGCTGAACGGATCTGAATGAAATTTGATACAGAGATATATAGATATAGTCTGATATAGATAGATACAAAGATATAGTCTGGAACAGCCCAGAGGTTACTTTTTATACCGGAAAGAAGTACGGTTCCCGTGGGATAGATTAGTTTTTTGTTTTTAATTAAGTTTAATATGGGGTGAAAGTTTGTTCTTCTTTTTAAAGTTAAATATGTATATGAAAATTACTGATGGGAAAATTCGATCAGACTCAGTGTTTGTAAACAAATATATTTTATTTGTTAAGTGAATTACGCATCTCTCTTGATAATTAAGATATTCACAACATTACCTACCCTTTGTTCACGGTACAGGTACGTAAATAGAGCACGACATGTAAACAGAAATCCATCAGCCAAATGTGATTATGTTCGTTTGACAGTATCGTTCACGGTTTTAGATGCAGTGATCCGTAGCATCGACAAAAGAGGAATCATAGAAATATAGACGAGAAAGTAGTCCTTATGTACATTGTTATAAAGAATATATTCCATTAATCTCCTATGAAAAGCGTATGTTGCCGTTCGAGTTGTGTAAGCAAAGCGCTAATGGAGTGACACTAGAAACTGCTGGTTAAAACTTCTAACACTAGCTATGTGACTATCTGGCTTTAAAGTGACACTTGCCAACGCTGTAAAAGATCAAAGAAGTGGATAGCAGTATGATAATATAAAAATACAACCTTGTATAACAAAGTTGTAGGTAAAAAACTAGGTTTTTGATTTAGGGTTGTTTATATAAAAAATTACGATAGCAAAAACAACAGCCAGAACACTCGTAATAATAAAACTTGCTTCCTCTCTACCTAAGTACGCATTCGCTCATTTACTTTATGCCCTCTATTTTGCTGAAGTACATAGAACTACAATATCTGCTTGTGTCCGTAACAATTTGTCGCCCGAGATTCGTCCTTTATCTCAATGATGGCCATTACACTGTCTCTGCGACGCTTTTTGTGCTCTGACTTATCGCCCGAAATGCCAAGGAGAGGCAGATTGTTTGGTGGAATCTTGGACGAGAATAGAACGCTTTTACAACGTTTTCTATTGCTTTCTTTACTTGAGGAAAATCTTTTGTATATTATATTGCTATGTACTTAGTCATTGTAACATTTTTGTCATTATTATATCTATTTCTTCGAGGAAACCAGGTTGTTTATTTTGAAAACTAGAAAGCCTTAAAATATCTTGGAAGCAATAATAATAATCATAACAAAATGTCATTTAATTTTGATAAATGTTTGCTCTCTTTTAGCTGCAATGATACACAAAAAATATCACTGATAGTGAGCATTTTATATCCATAGTAAGTATCCAATCGTAAGCCACAATATTCTTTTTTACGGCACTCCATGTGCCCCAAAGGACCGTAAACAGTCAAACGTGAAGCAACCCAACTGAGACAGAATATTAAATAATGTTACGCAAGTAGGTACATTTGTTTAGGGGTTTTTATCTTGGACTGAAGCTATTGCAAGAGTTAATGAAATATGTACTTTTTTTGTACAATGTAGATAGATAAATAGATAGACACTTTAGAGCACACAAGAAAGAAATACATAAAAAAGAGAAATATACATAAACAAAGAGATGTAGGCGGCCTTATCTCTAAACGCGATCTCTTCCATGCAACCTTAGGGTAGAGATTCCTCTACTAGTATACGAATAAAATTAAAAGTGTTATTTTTAAAAGTAGTATTATATATTTGTCAGACAATAGCATTATTTCAACGGTTACCATGGCAACATGGCAATGTATTCTATGTCATTCTCTCGGCGGCTTAATACTATATATTTATGTGTTTGTCTCTTTTTAGTGTCGCATTTTCATTTCATCGAGTTTCAAATCACAACGATTCTAAAGTAGTTTTACCTTAAAAATAGTTTCGAAAGTGTTAATATGATGTCTACATGTAGCACCTGCATAATTATTTCCGCGCACACGCATAAATTGCTACCGGAAAATGCATGTTCATGCACAAGCAACATGCTGCGCTTGCCGCGTCACGTATAACGATGCCACTATCGCACGGCCTGCAATTTTGCATAACTAGGTGACATGTTACAATAACTTTACAGTGAGAGCAGTATAAGTTTTTCGCAAAATGTTCTAAAATATTTCCATGATGAAGTTATGACAACTTTTGGGCACAATGCCTACTTGGGCTAGTTGAGGCAGTGAGTTTTGCTTTCATAATGTGTGTAATTTCAAAAGTGAATAATTGCTGATTGAAAAAAAAAAGATATTTTATCATTTCCCTAAAAACATTTGATATTTTACATTTACATTTGTATTACGAGTATAATTATTATGAAAATACTTACTTGTAAAAATTGGGTGATATGGATTTTTCGGAAGTGCGTCCTATATGTTAAATAATTTAATTTTGGTTGTAAAAACTATAATATTAATATTATTACTATAAATACATATATATATATATATATATATATATATATATATATATATATATATATATATATATATATGTATCTACACTTTTATTCTAAATTATTAAGAAAAACTTTTTTACAAAACTTTCTTAAGTATTACAGCATGTTAATGAAATTCGTTTCGCAACAAGTTACCTTAGATCAAAGAAAATGCTTAACATTCACGAAGCGAAGTTTATTGTGTAAGACCTAAAAGTTTAGGATCGCTGAGCGTTGCGTGTACTAATAATAGAATCCTTCATAAATTCCGGACAAGTTTTCTAAATGATTTTTATTAAATTTTCAAGAAAACTTTTTTCAAAAATGTCATCATTTTTTTATATTGTTTTATAATATTTTCTTATAGTTAATTTTCGTTTTAATAAAAAATATGTATGTACTGAAACAGGTATAAACCTTCTCACAGTTCATTATACCTTTTCTTTCGTTTCTCTTTCAGTTTCAGTTCTTTATACCTTCTCACAGGTTTTTTTTCTAAAAGGCAATAAAGTCATTATTATGTTTTGCCATCGGGAGTTGAACGCTGAACGCCAATGGTTATTCGGCTATGCCTGAAACAAATCAAGATAAAAATATACCTTATTACAAAGGAAAATATTATTCATAAATCCTTAATTATTATTATAAAAATAGATTGTATTGTAGATGTAGTTATACTTATTCCATACTCCAACAGATAGAATATTAGTAAGAACACGGTTTAAGCTAAATCCCATTCCGTTAAATATATTATAAATGTGAAAGTTTGGATGGATAGATGTTTGTTACTTAATCACGCCAGAACGGCTAAACGGATCTGAATAAAATTTGATACAGAGATATATTATAGTCTGGAACAGCCCAAAGGTTACTTTTTATACCGAAATAAGTACTGTTCCTGTGGGATAGATTAGTTTTTTGTTTTTAATTGAGTTTAATATGGGATGAAAGTTTGTTCTTCTTTTTAAAGTTAAATATATGAAAATTACCGATGGGAAAATTCGATCAGACTCAGTATTTGTAAACAAATATATTTTATTTGTTAAGTGAATTAAGAATCTCCATTAAGCATCTCTCTTGATAATTAAGATATTCACTACATTACCTACCCTTTGTTCACGGTACAGGTACGTAAATAGAGCACGACATGTAAACAGAAATCCATCAGCCAAATGTGATTATGTTCGTTTGACAGTATCGTTCACGGTTTTAGATGCAGTGATCCGTAGCATCGACAAAAGAGGAATCATAGAAATATAGACGAGAAAGTAGTCCTTATGTACGTTGTTATAAAGAATATATTCCATTAATCTCCTATGAAAAGCGTATGTTGCCGTTCGAGTTGTGTAAGCAAAGCGCTAATGGAGTGACACTAGAAACTGCTGGTTAAAACTTCTAACACTAGCTATGTGACTATCTGGCTTTAAAGTGACACTTGCCAACGCTGTAAAAGATCAAAGAAGTGGATAGCAGTATGATAATATAAAAATACAACCTTGTATAACAAAGGGCTTACAATATACTGTGAAATCTAGAATTTAATAAGAACTAGTGACATGCCCCAGAGTCGGTCGAGTTATTTTAAATAATAATAATAGTTTTTGATGAGAAATGATAAACCTCATGTTTCTACATGCAAATAGTAGGTACTTTACATACAAATCATTTTCACTCTATTAAATATTAATTATATTAAATAAGGACTACAATCTTTGTTTTGCGTGCCATATATCCATAGTTTTTCCGTTTGTCCATGAAATCAAACAATACCACATACAAGGCTACATACTTTTGTGATTAAATACCAAAATAAGGTTGTATACAAATTGTACATTTAAATGTTTTATGAGTAAGTTCACGCTATTTTTTGTTTAGCGAGATAATGATAATCTTGGCACGTGATGACTGTAAAGTCTAAACTATTAGTAAAGTGCTATGTTTACAAAAATAATAACGATATTTATTAATATTATATTATACGAATTTATGAACTTTTCGGCTTTTTCATCTCGTTAGTAAGATGCAAGCAGCAAGGATCAACATATGTTTACGTACGAATACTTCGACTTTATCACGATCTCCATTTTTACGTTTTATATTATTTTACTTCGCTTAACACGTTGAAATGTTTGCTTACATCTAAAGCCGTTTAAAAGTAGAAAATCCTTTGGACATTTTTGGAAGCTGCAAGCAGTTAATAAGATGAAAAACTCCATATCGAGTGTTGCTCTCGGAATATATTAACCGGATATTGCTGACGGCTTCAGTCCCTACTGCGAAGTTTAAGGTCAAGTTGTCGATCAATATATTGCAAAAACCGTAGGTACTTTTAATGAAAAACGGTACTTAACGCTTTTGATACAAAGACAAGCTTTCTTTTATTTACTTTGAAGTTTAACTTGAAATCAGATGATAAATTTTATAAAGCTTAAATTATTGTAGTACCTATCGTTGGATAGGATAAGATTTACTTTAGAATTAGTATAGATCAAATTAAATAAAAAATCTTAAATCGAAATTATATTAATTCAATTCACGTTTGGCTCAGTTTGTAGTGACCCTACTTTCTGTGCCAGCGGTCGCAGGTTTTAGTCCTACTGGGGGTTTTCATTTGTGTGATAAGCGCAAATGTTTGTACTCCAATCATAGGTATTTAATGTCGATATTTATAATATGTATGTATTTAAAGTTTTATATTAGTGTAGTGTATTAACTATCTGGTACCCATAACACAAGCCTCGTAACTTACCATGGAACTAGATGATGCTGTGTGTTAACGTCCCAACATATTTTTTATTATTAATTCAATGCTATTGTTTCGTAGCTTCTAGGAGTGCTATTTTGGCACAAAAAATATATTAAAGAGATTTTTGCTTCAAATTAGTTGGATATACCTTGACATCTTGGTACATCAAGAAATTCCAATCCGGAATCATTAGGATATTGTTTTTGTATAAAGTTATTTCAACACAGTATTCTCACCTGTGTCTAAAGTCACTATTATAATATGTATAATATAAAATTATAGTATTATTGTTATTATATATATTAGCTCAACTGGCACGCTTTGAATCCATCAACAAGATAATTGTATGAAGGCTATCGTTTCTGGTGACACCAGTTGGCCACTACTACAGTATTAAGGTCTTGTAACCTGTTGCTGAAGTAAAAAAAAATTTTGGTTAGTGCAACAGAGCCTTAAATTTAATATTATAATTATAATTGTTAACGTGGCACCAGTTTATATAAATAAATAGCTAATCTATACTAATATATTACTATAAAGCTAGACTGTTTGTTTGTTTGGTTGAACGCGCTAATCTCAGGAACTACTAAACCGATTTAAAACATTCTTTTTGCATTAGTTAGCCCGTTAACTAGGGAAGTCTATAGATTATACATCATCCCGGAAAAATGTACGGATCCCGTGGAATAGATTTGTTATTTCCTAGGGACAAACCCGAAGCGAAGAGAGGGTGAGTCGCTAGTATAAGTATATTACAAAATAGATCAACTATTGACTTTTGATTTGTTGAACCGTACTGTGTCCGCCATAATTAATCAGGAATGGCACAATCTTTACAATAATCGTGAATAATTGGTAAAATTCCGCGATGTAAACAAAACAGTAAACTCACTTAACACTAGCGCCTCTCGCGGCGAATTTAAGTGCGGTAGACCTCATTGTAAACTATACATTAAGTACATAATATATGAACATAAACTTATTGCCCAATTTGCCATTGTTCCCGAGTGCTCTATTTCGCATCTCCCCTACAATTTTTTTATAGATATTAAGTTATATTAAGTCCTTTAATCACTTAATTTAATCTATCTAATATATTTAAACGAGCAATTTTTGTATATTTATATCTTTATACCAGCAATCTCGCAAACGGCTTTTAACGATTTCGCTGAGGTTATGTGGGGGCTTTCGGGGGTAAAAAATCGATCTAGATTAGTCTTATATCTGGGAAAACGCGTATTTTCGAGTTTTCATGCTATTTTCTTTATCATTATTTTACGCAAAATATTTTAATAGTTTCGCACACTTGTGTAAAAGCATCGTAGTCAAGCGTCCAAGGCGCGAGATTAACTATCACAAGTGTGTTCGAATCCCGATCGGATACAAAGATTTTACTTTAATTTTATTTTTTTGTATTTATTCAAGTTTTTAGTTTTTTTTTAAGCCAAATTAAAAAAAAAGTGCTTTTAACCTAAAACTCCGAACGAAGCTCGGTCGCCCAGGTACTCATTATTTAAATATGAGGTGGGTGGACCATGGAAGGCCACCTTAACAAATAAACAGTTATAATTCTTTTATTTATTGGATAAATAAAATAAACAAACTATTAAGTAACACTTTGTTCTATAATGTAACTAATAAAACATTTTTTTTTTGCAGTGTTAATGCTTATTTATTAAATTTAAGTTTTATTGAACCCTTCCAAAATGGCCTTGCAAGAAACAGAGCTCCATACAAGGCCGATATAATAAATCCGTCGTTTAACTTAAAACTAACGGTGAAACTTTCAAAATATCTGGTTATCCTAAATCTTTATACATAGGTCTTTCATTAAAATGAAACATTAAATACATATCATAATATATTCACTAAGAAAATAGTCAACAAAAATTACTTGAACACTATCGTAAAACTAAGAATGTATTCGTGAAAATGTATTAAAAATAATTTTAATAAGTATTATATTGATATCAAATAACTTGCCAATAATCTTTATAATGGAATAAAAAAAAAATTAAAACAGACTTAAGTGGCCTTCTTGTGGGTATGTTCCTTGCAAGGCCAAATGGAGTTTTAAAATAAAATTATTTAAAGCATGATTATAAGCAATAATTTAATGAAATTATACTTTGTTTTTCCTTTCCCAACAAGATTTACAACTAAAAACTAAGTATTAATATTTTCGTGATTCCTAAATGTTCCTAACAAGGTCCTTGTGCCCTAGCAAGGCCAACTGTCAATTTTTTTGATGATCTTTTTTCGGCCTTACAAGGAACCATTGGCTTTCCTGGGAACACTACCGATATTTTAACAAAAATTGAAATAAAATTATATAGTTTTTCTTTAGTACAATAGCAAATCCTTATTTATGAATTTAGATCAAAAACAATTAAAGAAAATAATAGTTTATTTACTTGAAAATTAGCCTTTTCCTGTGAGCGCGTATTAGAATTTTAACGTCGACGAAAGAAGTCAACAAAGCGAGGGCCCCATTTACAAACCAGCAGCGCTAGCGACTCGCCGCCGCGTCTTTGTTCTTAAGTTCGATAGGTGCTAGTCTGAGTAGAAGGAATTTGTCATCGCATGACAATAACTAGGACTTTTTGATAATCGGCCTTACAAGGAGCATGGCCTTAAATGGTCCACCCACCTTGTATAAGTAGGTATATTTCTGACAAGGAAGAAAATAAAAAAAATGCTTTGATATTCTTAATTTTCCCTCTCCTTGATAGCCTCTGGGGCCTCTAGACCTAAACTATTGTCTCTCAAACCAGAACTTTAAATCATGTTAAGACTAATCCCGTATATCCTTAAAACCAATCTTGCTGGATTTATAGCAGTGACAAGACACCCGAGTAGGTTTTGAGTCAGGGTGACAGGTCTTCAAGCGAAGTCAAATCGCGAAGTTGCGAACGCTGTCTTTAATTATTATTATAATTTGATTGTGTATTTGACATATTGAAACGGACGTTTATTTTTCACAGAAAAGTGGACTCGAAATCCAGTTGCTTTTTTTTTATTAAGGTACGAGTATATAAATAAGATAGAAAAAGGATTTTAATCGAGAATCAATCACAAACCATAAAAAAAACCTTTACGTTATATACAATCCATACTAATGTTATAAATGTGAAAGTGTGTTTATTTGTTTGTCCTTATTTCACGACATAGTGACGGATTGGCGTGATTTTTTACATGGAAATAGTTGCGAGGGCTGGAGAGTGACAGGCTACTTTACCACAGGAGATTATGTTATTTCCACGGGAAAACACGTTATAATACAACCCAAAACAATAATATATAGTCTATATTCCATACTAACCGTTAAAACGTACGTTGGGACGAATGAGTCGCTATTAAAAAATAAAACAACAATATTTTTTCTTTATCCGTTCATATTCAACAGAAAACTTAACTGGTATAAATAAAGTCATTTGACAGAATGAAGAAAAGTAATTAGGCGCAAAAGAACAATCGGTTATATATTGCAATAAAAGTTATACAATTGTAATAAATGTCAGAAACAATCATTTTAATCGTCATCTTGAAACAGTACAATATCATCAACTTTACTCGTGATACATCATACAATATGAATATAAATATTTATTCGAAAAATTTTGCTAATAACATCAAAATCTTACCAATGGCTTTAGCAATTCACAATTATTATTTGGAATTTTTTTTGAAAAAAACCATCGTCCGACAAGATTTCATTGATTCATTTCTACATACCGTATATAATTAATGAAATTTTCAAATCAATTGTATAATTATTTAACATATATTTTTTTTTGAGAACAACACTAATATATGGCATATTTGATCAAATAGACATTAGTTCAACCAGCAAATCGATGGGGTCCATGAAGCCCCACAATGTTTAAGCGTTATGTTAATATATTTTGAATAAATATACCATAATTTATGACTCTACCACCAATTTGCTATTGAACTGTTCAAAAATTAGGCCACAAAAGACGATACATCACAAAGTTTCAATAGTATCTCAATAGGAACAGTTAAACAACACGGATATGACACGAATTGAACACCAATATGAGTATTTTTTTTTTATATTTTAATCTATTCATAATGTACACAAAATATACATCAATTTTAATTATCTTGTATTTATAATAGTTATTGGTTATTGATATTCTGTGTTAACGTGTCTCGCCTTTCTTTCGTCGATGGCGCTATCACAGATGTGTAAGTTGTATTCTGTGATGCGACCTTGTAAATGCCTCAATATTTTTTATCAAATATAGTATACTTTTATACTTTTCAGTCGTTATTTTATTTTTAATTTTCTTCCATTTCAATAACAGGACATGTTAACGCAGAATGTAGACACATAATATCTGAATTTATATGGAATATATATTGGTATTAATGAACATGAAAATACATTTAACGTTATAATAATTATTACGTAATGAAACAAGCATACCAAATTTTATATCTTACATGTGAAAAAGCTTATAAATTCTGCAATTCCATAAGCTATTAGTCACAATGAGATTCTATACCGTCATCATTATAGTATCAATATAGATTAAATACACATATATTGTTAATCTGTGGGACCATAGATAATATTGACATGTGTCATTACCACAGTTTATATTTAATATATATAGTTTGAAATAAAAACATCATGGCAAGATATATATGTAGCTATATATAGAAGACGTATACATTTGTACAAATGAAAAAGAAGTTTATTTTTCCAATCCATCGTAACGGTTTCAACCAACAGTCTTTTCTTCGAGTTACAATATCAAAAGCTACGATCACTTACAATCATTATCACTTCACGTTTCTGCACCGTGCTGTATTCCTTTACATTATATTGTCAATAAGCCGAGAACATTGCTAAAAATTTATACTATAGTAGTCAAACTACATTTAGCTAGCCGATGACACATTTTAAGGTTTCAACCTTTAAATTTAATCGTTTGAACCCATGATATTTCAAAAAATGACAATATTAAAAATATACAGCTAATTCATCATGAAAATGTGTCGATTATATATGTAAATAATTGTCGATAAACCGAAAGAATATGATTAACATGATTTTCGTAATAAAACTGAATAGGAAAAAAACATTGAAGCATGAATGAGACCATATCACTGAAACAACATGCGAATGGTGAATGAATGTAATAGTCAACACGATAACTAAAATAAATAACTTCAATATTATTGAGACAACAAAGTCTTATCTATGTACATTTAAATACTTAGTGTCGTTTAGAATTATCATTAGTTAACTGTTATGACTCGATAAATCACTATCCCTGGACAATATCACAAGCGGAGTACGACGCAGTCACTCTTACGTGTAATCAATCCTTCGCATGCGCTTTATGTGAAGTCGTTGAACTGCGCCAGTGCTGTTTTTACTCTGTATAAAAAAATACGTTTTAAGATTTTAAAAAATCGGTCAAGTGCGAGTCGAATTCGCACACGAATTGTTCCGTAGCATGGTACGTGTACTTTTTAGGGTTCCGTACCCGATGGGTGCCAACGGCACCCTATTACTACCCTCCGCTGTCCGTCCGTCCGTCCGTATGTCAGAGGGCTGTACCTCATGAATTGTAATAGGTAGAGTTGAAATTTTCACAAAGTAGGTATTTCTATTGCCGCTATAACAAGAAATAATAAAAATAAATAAAATATAAGAAATATTTTATTTAAAGTTCGTAATCGATCATCGAAGTTAACATACTGCATACGTAGAGTAAAAGTCATATTATATGTATATAAAAAGTACATGTGATGTTACGGAACCCTTCGTTTGCAAATTCGACTCGTACTTAATCGATTTTTATTTTATTTATCGGACTACTTTTATAAAAGCAAGTTAATACTTTCTTACATTTTGAATAAAACTATCCTTTCGGATTATTTCGCGGATTTATTTAAATTTTTGGTTCCCAACGTTTCGAATGCTTTACAACAATCATCGTCACGGGAGAGACTAAGGTTTTAGAAATAATCCGAATAGTTAGTTTTATTTAAAATACAAATCAGTACATGTGAGTATGTGTACAAATATATGTTTGTTACTTTTTGGCACTGAATTGTCTGCACGAATTTGGATAAAATTTAGTACACAGACAAACTATGATTATAGTAACACCTGGAATACTGTTTATCAAACCTAGGGTAAGTCGCTAGTATGTCAGGACCTATACACATGTGACTTTTAATGCGCGTTTGTATTAATACGAATGCAAGCAATCTGCATTTTTTTTAATTTATCAAGAAATATACGGTGACGGTGTATCATGATAAGTGTTTGGTTGGTGGGTTTAAGACACTTTTTTTTTATAGTACTCAGTGACAAACGAGCAGACAGTCCACCTGATGGAAAGCGGTACCTGTCGCCCATAACACCTACGGTTCATGCACTTAGGCTTTACGTAACAAAACTGCAGAACCGCCTGCAGAACTGCAGAATATGCCTCTTACCTGTAATTGCGAAATGCAATCATTGTTGCTTGGCGGCAGAAATAGATAAGGGCGTGGTACCCATCCAGTCGGACTCCTCAGGCTTGACAGAGTCCTACTACCGGTAAAATTGGTGTGCATAAGCTCGTTTAAGTTTCATAACGAAGGTACCCGCAGAATATGCGCCTTCTTAGCGCATTCGTTAAATGCGTGAAAGTTGAAATGTGCATAGGTCCTTATACTTTAATAATAGACGAATATAATTACAGAAAAAAAAATTACATAATGGATTAAAAAATCTAAAAAAAAATGATTATAAAATCTACATCTTCCTGATCCTCATTTTGGGTTCGAGTCTCGGGTCGGGTCAAGTTTAGTTATTGAGTCTTTCTGTTCAGTAAGTCTCAGTAACAGCCTGGAGTTGGGAAGTTGGCGTCGTGGCCGAAATCGGTCGGAAGGACATTATTATTATATACTAGTAGAACTCGCGGCTAGGCCCGCGTTCAATCTAATATAAAAAAACACTTTGGCTTTATGTTATAAAGCGTATGTATTTCTATAATTTGGTTCTAATAATTTGGAGTGGGGGTGGGGGGTTAAGAAGATGAAAAAAACTTTACCTATTCCCATTCCTACCAAATATACAAAAAAAAACAAATAAAAAATCGATCGAAACGTTTCGGAGGAGTGCGACCACATACACCGTGACACGAGATATTTATATAATAGATATAGTGTACATATTGTGTAACGCAGCGGGCACTGTGGCACTGACTTGTCGTGCAGGTGCGCGACGTCGTGGCGCGCGCGCAGCAGCTTGAGCGCGCGCAGCACGCCGAGGTCGGCGAGGCGCGCCTGCCGCGCCGCCGCGCCCGCCTCGCCGCGCCACACCAGGTTGCCGGCCACGAACAGCGCCGCCTCCTGCAGCTTGCTCTCCGGGTGCGCCTGCCCACACCCACACACACTTGACGACACGTTTGGCGAGGTTTGTAGTGAACCTACTTGCTGTGCCAGCGGTCGCGGGTTCGAGTCCCGCTGGGGGCATTCATTTGTGTGATGAGCACGAATGTTTGTATTCCAGTCATGGGTGTTTATATAAATATATATCATAAATGATATGAATGTATTTCAATGTTTATATATCGCACATCCTCTAAAAACTGTTATAACACGCCAAAAACAAGTTTTGAGAAAAAGCCGATTTAAATTATTTTCAAATAAACTAATGTTAATGTGACTTTCAGGATACAGATATTGAGCTTTTTACTATTTTAATTAACAAAGAATTCATCAAGCTATTACATTATAGGAAAAACAGATTAATGAATAGAATAGTTTTTTTCATTAAAAAAAAACTGAAAAAGTACCTACAATGTGACACTTTTTTACATTATATTGTAACATAATTTATGAAATTAAACACATTGTAAATCGAATACTCTAATTTATTTACGTTTCTTTCTTATTATTAAATAAAAAATTTAAAACTACTTTAGGAACATTCACAATATTATAATCAGTCTTTAGGGCAAAGATAAAAAATACACTTAGAATCACAGACATTATTAAATCAACACACTTACGAGGGAGCGTTTTTATGTTCGCGGAATGTGGGATAAGGGGTGGAAATAAAAAAACCAAATTATTTTTATTTTTCAATATATTGCCTTACCTTACCTGCAAGACGGATACATTTTTCAGATCTTTCAATTAATTTATTTACCCTCAAAAAAAAATGTCTTCTCTTTATCTTCAAAATACGCCGAAACTGCCTCCTTAACTTCGTCATCGGTGGTAAATTTTTTACCCCGTAAGCTCTTTTTTCATTTTTGGAAACAGGTAATAATCCCTCGGGGCCAGGTCTGGGCTGTAGGATGGGTGATTCAAAATATCGACGCCCCCCTTATGCAGGGCAGCCAACGCAACGCGGCTCTTGTGGACGGGCGCGTTGTCTTGCAAAAGCAACACACATTTCATTAATTTTCCCCGTTTTTTCTCTTTAATGGCTTCTTTAAGTCGCTCTAGTATTGAAGCGTAGTATTCTCCGGTTATAGAAACACCTTTATCTTTATAATCGATCAATAATATTCTTTCTGAGTCCCAAAAGACCGTTGCCATGAGTTTCCCAGCTGACTGTGACACTTTAAACTTCTTGGGCTTGCCTTTTTTACGCCCCTGCATGGAGTCTTGTTTCAACTCAGGTTCATAACGATGAACCCAAGTTTCGTCTCCAGTAACAATTCGACTCAACACAGCATCCTTGTCTTCATTACAGAGGTCCAAAAATGCACGTGAACACTCTACGCGCCGTTGTTTTTGCGGCGGCGTAAGCATTCTCTTAAAAATTGCTGTATCGGATACTGCAACCATTTCTGCGAGTTGTTTCTTTAGCCGAGCATCGTCGAGTACAATTTTTTCAACTTTTTCGATAAGTTCTGGCGTGGTCACCTCCATGCTCCTGCCCAGTTTCGGGCCGTCTTTAGGCAAAAATAATATGAAATAGTGCCACAACACATTTTACAATTGTTTACTTTCCAGGTTAAGACTTAAATATATACCAATGTTGAGTGAAATAGTATTATAACCTACTAGTGACTTACCCTCGCTTCGCTTTGGGTTCGCCCCTAGACAAAAACAAATCTATCCCACGGGAACCGTACATTTTTCCGGGATGATATATAGCCTATAGCCTTCCTCAGTTAATGGGCTATCTAATGCAAAAATAATTTTTCAAACCGGATTAGTAGTTCCTGAGATTAGCGCGTTCAACCAAACAAACAAACAAACAAACAAACAAACTCTTCAGCTTTATAATATTAGTATAGATGATATGACACTTTTTTATAGTTAAAAAAAACATCTTTTCAAAAAAGGATCGAAAAACAGTATCATATTATAATACCACAGTATTCACTCCTAAATTAGCAATTAATGCGAAGAAACTTACCTAAAATTCTGTCACAAGACAGTTTATAACTATTTTTTAAATCACTGACACACGATCACTCGACACAAGCTTTGATATCCCACTTTTGTTGAGGAAAGAGCTTGCGTTCTCGCTCCGTAAAAAACTGACACTAGCTTTTAAGTAGCTTTAGCCATTAAGTAGCTTTTTTTCACACTACAATTACGGCGGTTTTTTTGATTGATAGAAAATGAAAAATGTAATATTATCTGTGTTCTTTATTTGGGTATTTATCTGTGTTCTTATTATATTTTTGTGTTATGACAGTTTTTTAGAGGCTGTGCGATATATGTGGTGTGTCAACTATCTGGTATCCATAACACAACCCTCGCTATGTGTTAATATAACAACATATTTATTTATTTATACTTATAAAACAATTATAAGCACAGTGGTAGTCCGTATGCCACAACTGTCTGTTTATAAAAGTAACGCAGCTAACTTCATCATGTCGCTTTTTGGCTGTCGGTGTGCGCGCGCATCGTGAAGAATTTACTATCATAATAATTTCCAAATATGCCAAAAGAAGTATAACCTCAACAACGCTTGTCGGCGACAACGCTGACATTGCGTAATAAAATTTATGGATTTTTGTATAAAAAATAACAACTCAAATAAATCATATACAATATACATTGTACAATGACAATTCTCATACCAAGTAATCGACGAGTTTCCTCAACACGTCCTCATTGGCCATGATCAGGTCTTTCGACTTCTCCCCGTCGCCGATGTTCCCGAGAATGCAAAGAGCTTGCTCCTTCACCTCAGCGGGATATGTGCCTTCCAAAACCACTATAACTGCCTGTAAAGTCAAAAAAATAATTATTAATTATTTCTTAAAAGTCAACGACACGTTTGGCTTAGTTTGTAGTGACCCTACTTGCTGTGCCAGCGGTCCCGGGTTCAAGTCCCGCTGAGGGCATTCATTTGTGTGAAGAGCACGAATGTTTGTTGTATATGTGTAGTGTATCAATTATCTGGTATCCATAACACAAGCCTTGTAGCTTACCATGGAACTAGATGGTGCTGTGTGTTAATCCTAATAAATGTACATATTATGTATGTACATATGTATGTATAATGAAATTAATGATACATATGCATTACATAAATATTATTTTTTTTCATAATATTTCTAATTCATAGCTACTGGGGATAACAGTATAAAAACCACACAATAGTTTCCTAGAGAAGCACAAACTTAACTTTAACACATTATATGTAGTAACACATTATAATATATATTGATTTAATTTCTCAAATGGAAATCGAAAAACATAAAAAATAAATAGCAAATAACATGATCTACTATAAAATGTCAATAACAAAAACATAATTCATTAAAATAAAAACAAACAATAATTTACTTCATGAACATTCCCCATAACAACTAACCTGCATAACTTGTGAGGAATATTCCGCCATGATGGCATCTATGTGTTGCCTTGTGGACAGTAAGTTTCTCAGTAAGCCGAGTGTTTTCATTATAACTCGAGTGTCCCCATCACCCAGCAGCCTGAACATTTGCTCCGTCCCCAAACAGGATAGAATACGTTGTTTTACTTTCTGTTCTGCCTGAAATATTTGTATTAATATTAGATTTTTACGAGCAAAAAATAAAATTTGCCCGGCAGATATGAAACATCTGTGTTAATCTTAGAATTCATAATTAATAAAAACCTTTAACGATATATGTTATAAAATAAAAGTTTTGTTAATAAAATCAATTTATTTTTCTTATTATTTTAATTATAATAACAAATTATACATATTCATAAATAGAATAGAAAATATGTAAGTATTTTTAATAGAGACTGTTTTACAATGGAGAGTGTATAGTATACGCGCGCGCAAACACAAGGAAGTCGAGGGCGGTGGCGAAAAAACAAACGACTTTGTTTTTTTTTTACTATCTTGAAGAAAACACAATACCTTATTTTTTTTAATTTTGGTATTTTTTCCAGAAAGCAATCTATAGAAAATGAAATGTTTTAATAAGTTATGTTTTCTAATTCCTTACATTTTACTAAAATTACAAATCGAATAAAGTATAATGAATCAATTAAATAATAATTTATTCTTCCTATGTGTCAACGTCAATACCACTTTCAGTATCAGTGCCACCTACACTAGTCTTGGTCTTGTCAATGTCGGAATTTTCATATGAAAGCTTAGCACTTTTCAACCAAAAAAGTATGGTAGTTTTAAAAATAAACAGAAAACTCTAATATAAAGGCTTAAATATTTTGTCTTTAACGGAAACTACCTTAATTATTTTGAATCCTGTACTCTTAAAAAAAAACATGCTGCAGAAATAAAATGCGTTTTTGAAGTAAAACTTCTTTACGCACCAAGCGTGCGTAAAGAAGTAAAAACTTGGGGGTAAGCTGGTGAATGTGTTACTAGCACGAGTTTTACTGCTAAGGTATAGTGCGCCTATAGATGTTTAACATCAAAATCTTTTCAAATGACTATTTTATTAGGGGTCATCCATGTAACCCAACAACTATCAAGTAAAATAAAACTTACTTGAAAAGCCATGTTCATGAGCGCCCAAATGCCATTTAATCGCAAAGCTGCCTCTGGCCTTTTCGTTAAATTACACAGCATTTCTACAGCACCTGGATAAATTAAAAAAGAATTTTTCAAGGAACTGAAAAAAATACAACAAAAAAAAACATTCATTTTATACTTTCTTAGATTTACGCGAATATTTGACATTTTAAATAAAACTATCTTTTCGGATTTTTTCGCGGATTTATATACAAATGACTATATTCGTCAATTCTTAAACGTTTTCAAAGATGATCAGGCGAAAAAAAAATCCATTCAAACCAAAAAGTTAAATTAATTATTTTAAAAATCAATATGCTACCTCAAAATGTTGAGTAAACATTTTTTTTTTAATTTCAAAAATTTATTTTTTTTACAAGCTACAAATTCTACTCTTGGGGGTAAGAAAAAAAAAAACAAAATATTTTTTGCTTTTTTTACCTTTGAGACATCTAAAACCTTTGTCTGTCCCGTGACCATAATTACTGTAAATTATTCGATATGTCGGGGATCAAAAATCAAAATAGTTTTATTTAAAAGATCATATTTAATCACACTGGTAATTGTCGCATAGATACTGCATGTACTTTCCTGAATTTTTAAGAATATTTGACATTTTAAAGAACTTTTTAAATTTTTTCGCTGTTTTGTTTCTGTTTTAAACATTTCCAATACTTTACAATAAACAAGTTTATAGGAGACGCTAAGGTTTTATAAAATCTCATAAGTCAAGAAACGTCAAAAATATTAATCTCTTGACTGTCAGATCATGTAATAGTTGTTTTGGAAACGAAAACTAAAAATGTGGATAGATAAGTATATTCAAAATATCTCCAAGCATTGACATAATCGCACGCTTAATAAAAAACTGACTAAACCCAAAAAACTAGATCTTTGATAAATCAAGAAAAATATTTTTAAAATAACGACCTTGTTTGTTTATTCTTAAATAGAATAAAAGTTTACAAAGTAAATTAATATGTTTTAACTTTTTCAGATAGTCTTTAAACGTTCGATTCGTTTTGTGTAATTATTCTAAGTTGGAATTGGTCAGTTTCTCATTATGCGTGCGAATGTGATAGATATTAAATCAAAATATACTTTATTCAAATAGACTTTTACAAGCGCTTTTGAATCGTCATTTTTACATTTTAAATTTAAATTAAATGTCAGTGTAGTCTGTCCGTGAGGAAGCTACCACCGGCTCGGAAAGCGGTTCTGCTAAGAAGAGCCGGCGAGAAACTCAACAGTTGCTCTTTTAAAATAATAGTTGTGTACAATATTGTAATACAATAATTATTATATATTTATCCAGTGGTAGCCTAGTGGTAACGCGCTCGCTTGGAAAACCGAGTGAAGCGGGTTCAAATCCCAGGTCTCGCACCTCTGATTTTTCATGTGCAAATCATTTCTAATCTGATTACCACTTGCCTTACGGTGAAGGCAAACATCGTGAGTAAACCTGCATGTCTGAGAGAACCTAGAAAGTTTTCGAAAGACATGTGAAGTCCGCCAACCCGCACTTGGCTAGCGTGGTGGACTATGGCCTGATCGTACTGAAGGGAGGCCCGTGCCCAGCAGTGGGACGTTAAAAAAAAAGGGCTGAATACATACAATACAATACACATTTATCCTACGTGAATCCTATCGCTAACAAACCATCCAATACAAATCAAACCTTGGTCTAACATGGGCTCTTTGGCCGGCGAGAACTCCAGCAGCAGGTTGCAGAGCGTGGAGGAGGCCACGGTGAGCAGCTCGGCGCCCGGCGCGTCCGTCAGCAGCTCCATCAGCGGCCGCCACACCGCGTGGTCCTGCGGGTTGTTCCTTGTGTACTATACTAGCGACATACCCACGCCCCGCTCGGGTTCGTCCCTAGTCACGTTTAACGTTTAGCTCAGACATGAGATATTTTCTCGCAGTAAAAAGGAATCCTATATGTTGACCCGGATAACCAGCTATCATAATACCTAATTTCATCAAAATCTGTCCAGTGATTTTTTCGTGATGCGGTCACAGACAGACAGACAGAAATTGAAAAAAGCTATAGATTCGGCCTCTGTATCGATAATAATGACTATTTCAATGAAATTTACTAAAAAATATTTAATGTACAGATTCGACTCAAAATTTTATTAAATGTACAGACTAGCGACTTAGCCTCGCTTCGCTCGTGTGCGTCTCGATTTTGGATTTTCATTATTAGAAATTTGATTACACTTCTTCGGCACTCGATATAACGAAAACTCTCTATAAAGACGAAAAATGTTCGATCCCTTGAATTTCATTATAAAGAATTTAAACTGTATTTAAACAAATAACTTTTTATATTCTGACTATCTTCTCTCCTTACAAATTTAAACTTATTAAAGGTAATAAATTATAGATCTTAAAAGGGCCTACAGAAAAACAGCATATACCTATCTCCTAAGATGCACTCGCAATAACTATTTCTATCTGTTTAAAACGTATCAAGTTAATGAAAGGGTGTTAATAAAATTAAACTAAAAATAAAACCGAAAATGAATTAGAATATTTAAAACAAATCCTTGAAATTTTAATTAGTAGCATTGACAAGTTTATATATATATATATATATATATATATATATATATATATATATATATATATATATATATATATATATATATATATATATATATTAGTACAGTCAATAGTTATTCGGTAGAATTACTTAACATTAAATACTTGTTACAAATCGACTTCCAAGATTTGACTACATAGTTACAAGTGATGCTAACAATAAAAGCGTGTCAGAAGGAAACAATACATCCAAATTACCATATCAACAAAGGAATAACAATAGAAATACATATACATAATGTATTACCTGAAACGTCGTCCGCAACTGCTGCACCGACCTTGACAGTGAATGGAGACATCTCACGGCCGCTAACCTCACCTGAAAAATTGTTTAACAATATCTATACATATTAAAAAACAATAACTTAGCGAAATCTGTACATAATTAAAAAAAAAACAATGACTGTAACGTATTGTGTACACAATATAGAAACCAAAACAATAGTTATTGAATGTTTTGTCTGTTAGTCTGTATGTCTGTTGGTTTGTCTATCTTCTAAGGTACACTCGCAATAAGTAATGGTTAAAACATACCCATGGCTGACCCGAGCGAAGCTAGAGTTACTCGCTAGCAATATAATAAATGAAATAAATAATAGTATACATTAAAAGTCTATATATTACTATATATACTCTGAATACTGTCATTGTTTTTCTAAATTTTTGTTAAAAGCGGGAAATGAATATCATGAAAAGTAGTTGAAAAGCACTTACATTATATGTTGTAAAAATCACGTACATATAATTAAAATAGTGCAACTTAGTTTGAATAGATTGTGTTATAATAACGCTAATAATAAATCTGTACCTGAGAAGCATAACACTGTAACTCCATTTTTTACGAGTTTGTGTTTTTTAGAGTATATTATTTTGTGTCCTTTTCTATAATGACAGTTATGTCAACAGTGTTAACTGTTTGTAGCAAAATTAATTATCTATTTAAATTAAATAGATAGTACTCTAAAAAACACAAACTCGTAAAAAATGGAGTTACAGTGTTATGCTTCTCAGGTACAGAAATACAAGAATGTGTAAGTGAACAAGTAATTGCGTTAGTTGCTTCTTCGTTCTATAACAGTTCAACGAATTTGAGAAAAAAAATCTGAATAATGATAGCGTATATTGATTGTTATTTACTAGCCGTCAGCCACCGTCTTCGAAAAATCATTTAGATTTAGAACAATGAAATGATATAGTGAAGCCAAATGTAATCGTAAGCATACTTCTCGAAGTCACCTATTTTAATGGCATACAAATAGAATACTATTTCAGGCATCAATCTTCTGACTAACAGATTGTTCTTTGTCTATGTTATATAAAAGAAACTGCAACATAAACCAAAGGCTTTATCGAGAAAAGTCATATCATTCACCACATACACCATAAATTTCCATATATTATCCTTATCATTGGCTTCGAGTTGTTCGATTTACATGAAATTGCCTTACCACCACAATCTTATACTCTTTAACTTTTCTATCACTGTAAATAAAACTATATTTTCGGATTTTTCAGAGATTTATTTTGATTTTTGATTCCCGACGTTTCAAATCTTTTATTATCATGGTCACAGGAAATACCTATCTATCTAGTGGAATTTTCTACATTTATATTAACGTTTAGCTCAGAGATGAGATATTTTCCCGCAGTAAAAACTATCCTATATGTTGACCAGAATAACCAGCTATCATCATACCAAATTTCATCAAAATCTATCCAGTAGTTTTCCCGTGATGCGGTAACAGACAGACAGACAAAAAATCTAAAAACTATAGATTCGGCCTCTGTATCGATAATAAAGTCTATTTCAATAAGATTTTCAATACATCATAAAACAAATATTTAATGTACAGATTCGATTCAGTTAGAATTTTATTATATGTATAGATGAGGCGCTACAACACGTACCGAAGGCTCCTGGTAAGTCATCCCATTGACCACATGCACCATGAGTCCATGGGTCTCTATGATGCGCTTGCGGATGTCCTCGTCGTTGGCCCCGAGGGACGCGAAGCACTTGAAGGCGCCCTGCTTGGCCGCGGCCGACGGGCAGTTCACTATGTCCGCCAGTGACGTCATCAGGTGGTTGGATATCGCCGCTAGCCTTTGGAGGGATGTGTCCACCTGGTTAGAGAATGGAATTAATACTTTATTCATAGGCATACTAGCGACTCATCCTCGCTCCGCTCGGGTTCGCCCCTACAGTTTAAGAGTTAGTATAGATTTCTCAGAGATGAGATAGTTTCTCGCAGTAAAAAGTATCCTAAATTTTGATTCAGATAATCAGGTATCACCATACCAAATTTCATTAAAATCCGTCTAGTGGTTTTCTCGTGATGCGTTCCCAGACAGACAGCAGACAAGACAAAAATTCTAAAAACTATAGATTCGACCTCTGCATCGATAATAATGACTATTTCAATAAGATTTTCCAAAAAATATTTAATGTACAGATTCGACTCAGTTAGAATTTTATTATATTTATAGATTTTTTGAATTTGATTGATGTTTTGAATTAAACTGTTAATTTAGATTGTTTCGCGGTTTTATTCTCATAGAAAACGGGAGTGGCTGAGTCTTAGTCTGAGTCTTCCCGTGACTATGTGTTAGCATTGGAAAAACAAAAAAAATAATATTTAAAATAGAATAAACATTTATTTTAAGAATAAAAGTCAAGTGCGTGTTGAACATTGGCGGTTGGACCAATCGAAAGTTTCTTACAATTGACAAATGAACAAAATAAATATAACATTATATTGAATTAATTTAAAATCCATGGCCATATCTTTTCACATTTAGCCAGATATTATGAATTGGTATACTATAATCAAATATAATATATATGTAGTTTTATTTCTGCATTTTAATATCCACAGTAAGTATTGAATTATCAAAGATGTTTGAATTATGACCAATATCATATGAATAAATAAGTTATAGTTTAAATTCTTACTTCTGCTAAATACGCTAGGGTTTCGGCGGCTGTTGCTCGAATATCCTCAGGCATATCTTTTGTACACAACCGCGCGAGACATGGTAAAGCTCCAAACACAACTCTGTAACAATGGAATGTTAAAAAATTATTTATTTATCGATATATGAAATGAAATACGGATTGTGCACATCTTTGTGTGGACACTTATGAGACGCTAATTGTGTATCTTGAGTTTTTGTGTATCAATGTGTGTTACCCAACATTTTATTGTATTCAGATCTCTTTACGTCCCTTTCATGGATGGGCTTTCATTTCCCTTTCAATGAGAGGGGGATCAGCCATAGTCCACCACGCTATACAAGTGTTATAAAAACCAGTTAGTTTCTCTCATACAAGTTCTCAGGGTGTTTTTCTTCATCGTAACACAAATGATAATCATGTTGAAAATGATCCGCGCGTAAGAGTATCAGGTGCGAGACCCAGGATTAAAATCTCTTCACTTGGTTTTCGGAGTGAGCATGTTACCACTAAACCTAGAGGTAACCTTTACCAAAAATTTCACAAAAATGTTAGAAAAAATACCCTCAGATAACCATTTCTCTCTGGCTACCAAGAAATTGTAAAAACATTTGACTAACTTCTGATAGGGGCTTTGCAAATTGCTTATTTCATTGACGTTAATTGAATTTAAATAAACTCGAAAACTGTTTTATTTATATACATTCAACGCGACTGGAATGAATATTAAAAAAAGTTTTATTTTTTTATTTTATCAGCCTTTTTACAATGACGCATTTTGATACACGTTTTTCTTGAAAACACGTTCTGAGTTATCAACTTTATCACCAGCTAACGTCACCTCTCTACTCCAGAATTGATATAAAAAAATTAAAAAGAAAAAATTGTAAAACTTACAATTAAACCTTTAACTCAACCAAAAAAAAAATCCAAAATTATGAACACAATAGAAACAGGTATTACTAGAATAGATATTATTAGAATAGATATAGGCTTAAGGATACTTTTAACTTAAGTGCATGAACCGTAGGTGTTATGGGCGACAGGTATCGCTTTCCATCAGGTGGACTGTCTGCTCGTTTATCACTGAGTACCATAAAAAAAAAAAAAAAAAAAAAAGGACAATGGTAGCCCAGTGGTAGCGTGCTCGCTTGGGAAACCGAGTAAAGCGGGTTCAAATCCCGGGTCTCGCACCTCTCATATTTTCATATGCGAATCATTTCCAACATGATTACCACTTGTCTTACGTTGAAGGAAAACATCGTGAGGAAACCTGTCTATCTAAGAGAACCTAGTAAGTTTTCGAAAGACATGTAAAGTCCGCCAGCGTGGTATGGCCTCGTATTTAAAGGGAGGCCCGTGTCCAGCAGCGGAACGTTAAAAAATTATGTGTATTAACTAAATATATAATTACAATATTTAAAACAATTTGTCCATTAAATCCACCAACTTACCTGTTATCATCTGCGGGTAGCGCACCCGCCCGGTGTATGAAGGTGAGACACCTTGCTGCTCCCATTGCGACTGGTAACGGTTTATCCCTTGACACTAACATCGTTAGCAGTTCAGGAATTGTTTTGTCACCATGCCTAAAAGCCCAAAAATTTTGTCACAAAAAATACCCACCCATAGTATAATATTATGTATATAGCCCATAGTATAGTATTTCCCAAAAAAAAAGGAGAATACCTATTCTTTTTCAAAGGCTATTAAATGTATTATGTACTCTATAATTTGTTTCTATTTCAGTAAAATTGGTATTTATTAGGTCAGTACCAAACTAATGTGTTCCAAAGCTATTATTAAAAAGCAATATAAGTTAAAATAAAGACTCTTATGGCAATGAGTTATCACTATAAAAAAAAACGTCTAAGGTAATGAGAGAAAGAAAGACAAACCAAAAAACACACTTTCGTTTTTATAGAATTAGCTTAAACCCGCTTCGGCTACATACAAGAACCAACCGAATAGGGAATATGTATGATATTTTTTTTATTTTTTTTATAAAATAGCTTACATCGTTATATAATTGTAAAAAAACCGCTCCAAAAAACTAAAACTTAGTATATATATTTTTTTTAATATCATACCGTTACGGATACTTTTAACGCTCGCTATTTCGCGCGCTTGGCGTGACGTCACAGTTTGACATATACAGAGAAATGAAGACACAATTTGTAAGCAACAAAATAGCTAATCGCTCTGTTAAGATTATTTTTTTAACCAAAAAGAAATTACATTAAAAAATAATGATTTAAAAGGTATTTCACCTTTATTTAAATCACACGCATATTCCCTATTACATTGTCAGTAACTTAAATTTTAAATTCAAATTCTAAAATCTTTTTTCAATATTAATATCTATACTTAATATTATAAAGCTGAATAGTTTGTTTGGTTGAACGCGCTAATCTCAGGAACTACTAATACGATTTGAATAATTCTTTTTGCTTTAGATAGCCCGTTAACTGAGGAAGGCTATAGGCTATATATCATCCCAGGAAAATGTACGGTTCCAGTGGAATAGATTTGTTTTTGATTAGAAGGGAAGCGAAGGTGTGTCGCTAGTTTTAGAAATAAAACTATTGTTTATCAAAAACAGTTCGGAAGAAAATCTAGCAGGAGTATAGTCCTAATTTTTAACATTTTTTTAAAATAGTAAAAAAAAATCATATCTAAAACATTTCGGTCTTGGAGACGATCACATAATTTACATGTATTCAGTCACTATAAAACACGTTTGATTTCCGTACAAAGCAAAATTCCCATACTTATTTATATCTCAGTAATTACCAACAATAAAAAATAAACATAACTAAAAACACAACCACTCTATATGAGAATTTATAGTTTGAGTAACCCACTTACTTAGTATTAAGGACAATTTCACACACATTTCCATTTTCAAAGCACATAGCTGCCAAGAGATCTAAGGCCGGTAATGCTCTAGCTAGAGGCGGTGAAGAGAACCCCCGACACGCTAAGAGAGCCGCTATAGCTGTACATGCGCCCGCTGCACATAGTGCGTCTTGCTCCACGGGCCCACCACACCATATAGAGAGGATTCGTACTACACACGCTCTAGCTGTCGGTGAACCATCCCGTGCTATCTCTGTTTAAAACGAAGATATTTTATAAAATAAGTTTTCTAACTATATATATATATACAGTGTAAACTCCATGTAACGTCACTCGATTTAACGACAAACTCTCTAAAGCGTCGAAATAAATTGGCTTTGGTTGGTTTAGCTTATCTTCCATACAATGATACACTCTACATAGCATTACATCCACTCTCAATAACGACAACAATTGAGTAATAAAAAGTACCTTTTAAGTTGCTGAAATTAGTAAAAAGCGCAGCTGTGTACGTTTTTTTGTCGCTTTATTATCCTAGCCTGCAATAAACTCGACTGTCGGCATCACGCATACTAAACTTTCTAAGAAATTCGTTCTTTTGTTTACAAATTGGGATTGCCTGCACGTGTAAACTGATCTTGCTTGACCATGATTAATAAGTAGGGGTCATGGATTGTCTATACGTTATCATATTCTAAGTTGCTCACAAACTTTCAAACTGTAAACATGGCTAGTAAAAGAAAATCACTGTGTATTAACGAAAAAGTTAAAGCTATGAAATCAATTGATTGAAAAGCAACTTAAAATGTTTTTTTTTTAATTTTTATATTAACACATAACTATGTTATATAATTAATAATTATTTTTCCATAAGATGAAATAAACTTAAAAACCATAGACTGCACGCTTTGAAGCTATTAACAAGAAAATTGAATTAAATTAAAAACTATAAATCCAACTACTATTATATTAATCACAAACATTCCCAAAAATTTTTTCAAAAAATTTAATAACTTAAACCATTTTAATTTATGAATTATACTTTTAACAATTTGTTTTAAATCAAACCAAGATGGTTCTGCTTAGCTGAGATTTAATACAAGTACCTGGGCGACCGAGCTTCGCTCGGAGTTCTTGACAGATTGTATATTTTACATTAAGTGACTAAGTGTTACTGAGAAAGTTGTATAGATGTCGCGATAAGAATAATTTTCTTTTTAATTTGGCTTAAAAATAATTTTACATTAAGTGACTAAGTGTTACTGAGACAGTTGTATAGATGTCGCGATTAAATTTTGCATAGAATAATACATAAGAAAAACGCATAAAAACTCGAAAACACGCGTTTTCCCAGACATGTGACTAATCTAGATCAATTTTTCGCCCCCGAAAACCCCCATATACCAAATTTCAGCAAAATCGTTAGACCCGTTTCCGAGATCGCCGGTATAAATAAATAAATAAATAAATAAATAAATAAAGATATAAATATACAAGAATTGCTCGTTTAAATATATAAGAATAGTAAAAAAGATATGCTTGAGATTAATTACTGAAACAAAATAAATTAATAAGCACACATAGTTCATCTAGAATTTATCAGAATCAAATATATTTTTTTGAGATTGAGGAACAACTTGTAGAAGCAATATCATATAGCTAACATTTTTAAACATATCAACTGGTATTCAAAAATCACTCGAATTTTCGAAGTATCCATCTTTCTAATCTAAGCTGAATAAAAAAACAACTGAAAGTCGACAATCGAATATTGCACATTTTTAAAAGAACTACATAGGTACCATGTGAAAAAAGTTTCACTCAAAAATCTCAAACAATGAAGGTTCTATGTCAATTCGAAGTACCTATTACAATAAAACGGCAATTTCATACTTTAATCCCTATTATATAAAATAATATAATAAAAGTAATATAGTATAGCTATCATAGTAACTCTTATACTGTTAGGTAAACTGAGAATATAATTAAATAAGCAGCTTCTATACTATTCAATGGATCAAGGGACACAGCGGCTCACTTGGCAATCATGCAGCTGCAGAACTTGCAAACGGGGGATCAAATTTAGACTAAGAATTAGGGGATTAAAATAGAAGTAACTGGCCCATACTCATTTCTTCCCATACCTTTTCACAAATTCGCAACTGGATCCGCCAAAGATCCACGACAATACAAAATAACAGAGAGTCGCAAACGGTAGATTGCAGGCAAGCTAGATCAGCTCTACGTGAAGTAAACCCGCGTCTTACTAAACGACTTCTAAGCTTAAACAGTACTAATCTCAAAATAATGATAGGGACGATAATGGTCCACTGTCACTTAAATAAACGTTTATTCAACATTGGTGCAACGGACAGCCCTCTGTGCATAGGGGGTTTCAGCGGTGTAGAATTAGTCGCTTACGTAGTCCTGGGATGCGTAGCGGTAGTTTCTCAACGCAACGTAATTAAATCCTCGGACCAATGAGGTCGCTCCGCAAAGCATGTGAAGTTTCCAGGAAATCTCTGTGATTTTGGACGGAGTTAGGTTGGCTGAACTAGTCAGGATTCGCAACGTACAAAGGACCAAATGCGAGTTAAAGTGCGGAAAACGAGTCCAATTTACATTACATTACATTTAGCAGCTTCTATAGGTAATAATAATAAACCTGACCACGGCGGCCAATCTTATTGAGGCTAGCTAAATGCACAGGTGATATTATAGTGCAGCGCGTGTACGCGCACTCTCATACTCCGGTGGGACGACTACTCGACGCGACCGGTGAGAATCGAGGCGCAGGACCGACTGCTTTACGTGCTCTCCGAGGCATGGGGGTGAAACAACGTAACTTTCCAACTCCGGGCTGTAACTGAGACTTACTATACAGAAAGACTCAATAACTTAACTTGGCTTAACCCGGGACTCGAACCCAGGACCTCCGGGTATGCAGTCGTACGCTAGCCACTACACCACCGAGGCAGTTAAATAAGATAAATGAAATAGCAAATATTTTTTTTTAATTAACTCTAAAATTAATTACGTGCTCTCCGAGGCATGGGGGTGAAACAACGCAAACTTTCCAACTCCGGGCTGTAACTGAGACTTACTATACAGAAAGACTCAATAACTAAACTTGGCTTAACCCGGGACTCGAACCCAGGACTTCCGGGTATGCAGTCGTACGCTAGCCACTACACCACCGAGGCAGTTAAATAAGATAAATGAAATAGCAAATATTTTTTTTTAATTAACTCTAAAATTAATTACGTGCTCTCCGAGGCATGGGGGTGAAAAAACGCAAACTTTCCAACTCCGGGCTGTAACTGATACTTACTATACAGAAAGACTCAATAACTAAACTTGGCTTAACCCGGGACTCGAACCCAGGACCCCCGGGTATGAAGTCGTACGCTAGCCACTACACCACCGAGGCAGTTAAATAAGATAAATGAAATAGCAAATTTTTTTTTTTAATTAACTCTAAAATTAGCACATCTTGTTAAGTTCTGTTAATAATGCTCATTGCATATAAAATAATAAATTTATTACGTAAACTTACCTAACTAACCAAGTTACCTAACTAAAGCAAATGAATGTTATAAATTAAATCAAATTTTTTATCATATAAAGACCAGTTAAATAATAGTTTTAGTGTATTCAGAGTTCGTGTATTTTTTTTCTTTATTAACTGTAACATCCAAATATAGATTAAGGTTTAAGATATTATTTAAATTCGCATTGCCATTAGTCTATTGCTATGTGAAATTATTGTGTAATCATTTTTGGCAAATAATTATCTTTATTATAATTTAAATAAATCTTATTCTATTCTAAAAAATCTCTATTGTTAATATTATTATCTAAAAAAATTAAAAATTTTCTTAAAAAAAAACAAAAGTGCTTTAAAAAACATTCTCACTAACATTTTCTTATGGATATTTAATTTATATTCATGTTATAATATTATAATTAATTGCTTACGTGTCAATCTGGTCAGAAGACTCATATCAGCAGGCAATGCACCAATGGGAGCTGGAGGATGTTGAAAGATACTTCTTAAAGCACATAAGCATGCCTCTGCTAATCTGGTACCAGTTGGGACCACTTTTAACAATTCTACCAACACTATAGTTGAACCGTGTTCTACTAAAGATGCTACATTTTCTTGTGAGCCCTTTGCTAAAGATCCTAAATGTTATAAACATATGTTAGTTTTTTTTACACACACAATAAATATACATAATTAGTAACAGAAGTACATAGTTTGTTACAATTTATCACTTTGTCAAAGATTAAAGATCTGCTTATCAATTAATATAAATATTTTATATCTTCAAGGTAACATTAAAAATGTATAACGTACAAGTCTTCCTATCAAGTCTGTTAAGAAAAACTAGGATGAATGGATACTGTAAGCAATAAATTTGTCCTACTATGTATACTAAATACCAAAAAAGAGCATAACACTGATGTTTTTATTCTTTAAGTGACTTAAATTCTATGAATAGTATGACATTGATAGCAAAGGGCAAAAAGCTTGTCAATATTATTTGCCAAACACTTTTATAAGTTTCTACATTGTAACCCAAATATAAAACAATTTAATTACAATATCAAATATATACAATTAATTATGAAGCTCTTACCTATTGTGATTGTTGCCTCCAATCGTATGTTTGGATCAAGAGAATCATCGGTCATCAGTTGGAGCAGTCTAGGTACTATGCCTTGTTGTATAACAGAACTCTTCTGCCTATTGCTACCTATGACTGAATTCTTTAATGTTACTAATGCTTCCATAACTTTTTCAGGATTTGACGAATAAAGCTCATCAATATAGGAACGCGAACTCTCTATATCCTTTCGGCAAAAAAATGTAGGTTATAGGTTTTAACTAAAAGTTCAAATTTTACATAAAATCAATTTAAAATAATGAATGTATCTTTACCATAAATATTGTAAGCTGCTGCATATTTAGAAATATCTACGCAGAATTGTTGTTAAAAATATCACCAAAATTATTTTCTGAAACCGATTGGTGAATTTGCTGTCGTTGTCAGTCAAACATCTGTCTATGGAGGGTAGCTGTCTGGCGTCTGCTGTCATAATCACGTCTTTGAACAACTTACAGATTAAAAATATATTTTTATTCTCTAAGTGACGAAACAGAAAACTTAAAATGTTAACATCATCGGAAAATGTATATACTATTCAATGTGTATTTTTATTAAATTAAATCTTAAAATTTTTAATACAGAAAAGGAACTATCACGTACAAAATGCAAAATGAAAAATAATATCATAATAATGTTAAAATTAAGTTTTTTACGTCGTGTTTATTTATATTGTAGAACATAATATGTCAATTGTCATCCATTTCATTACATTATTTATGAGAACATGTTCATTATTTTTTGGAACAATTAATATTTTTATTATTAAACTAAGTATTAGGTACTTGAAGATTTGTATACATCACTATTTACACAATCAAGTTATTAAATATTATGACAATTTACATAATTTGACGTTTGTCAATCTAGAGAAAGTTTTGTTGTTCTTGAAACAGTTGTTTCACAAAAAAAATTGTGTGGTTTTCCGCACCTTTGTAATACCTGGTATGTATTTTATGGTCTAACTCAAAATAGTAGTTATTATGGCTGACTCTGGAGTTGATACAGGCAACGAAAGCAGCGATAATCCTGTTTTCGACCATTCATACTGTGTGTTAGAGTTCAATCCTCCAGCTATACCAATCAATCTAGCAGGGCAACCAATGCCAATAGAGTTTTTAGGAGAACCTCATGACCACATCGGTAAAATAAAATGCTCCACAAGAGCTAGACATTGCAGATTGAAATACCGATACTCGATTTGTTCATCAAGAAATAAAAAACTGCGTTTTGCTGCTTCTACAAATAATACAGATCTTGTGGAAAAGCTGCTTTTATCAGGAGCAGATCCAAATTGTTCAGATGAACACAAAAGAAGTCCTTTACATTTGGCAGCTTGCCGAGGCTATGTTGAAGTAGTTAAAATGTTGATAAGACATGGTGCCAATCCTAACATAAAAGACACATTAGGAAACACACCCCTTCATCTTGCAGCTTGCACAAATCATATTCCCGTTGTTATTGAATTGCTAGATGCTGGAACAGATGTTAGCTCTCATGATAAGAATGGACGTAACCCCATACAACTGGCCCAAAGTAAATTGAAACTGATACAAATGAGACCAAGTGGGGCTGGACATTTTGAAGAAACAAAACAACTTATAAGTGAAATTTGTTTAGTTGTTGAGATGATGCTAAAATATATGAAAATCCAAAAAGCTGATGCAGGGGAATTGGAATCTGTAAGAGAAAGATTGGAAAATGTGAGCACAAGGGAACAAGTTGATTCTGAGGTACAAAATCTACTCGATAGTCTTGATTCCTTAAAGTTGAGATAAAAATTCTTATATTAAAATTCCAAGACTGTTTATATAAAAATTACTGCCTAAATAAGAGCTCATAAAAAATATAAACTACTGATTCTAAGCAATTTGTGTCATCACTTTATTTTATTAATAATATTGATTTAGGATAAGTCTAATTAAGTATATAATGAGACAAATTGTTTGCTTATCATTAATTATAAGTGTTAAAATATATTTGTCTTAAATTGATTTAACACATTGCATTGTTCAACTAGTATCTTAGAAATAAATTTACTAATTTACTTTAAATAAGGCTTTTATTTTCATTGAGGTGAATGTTACAACCACCATAATACTATGTTTGGGGATAGTGAAAATAAGCTAAAGAAATTAGCAAAAAATGATGAAAGTAAATAATTCAACATAAGGGTTTTGATAAAAAGTATTACTACATTATTTGATTTTTAAATAATATAATTAATTCTTATCCCTACGTCAAAGCACTTGATTTTAAACAAAAGACAATTACTGCATTATTGTGCAATTTAATTCTGGCACAATGTTCAATATATAGTTGATCATTCTTTTCACTGAAAATTAATCGTGTATCATCTCCCACATCACACATGTCGTAAATCTCTTAACGCAAAGTTGAAATAAAACAATTTATTCATTGTATATCCATTTATTGACAACAACCTTCATCATTTAATAGTTTCAAACTTAATATTTTAATAATAAAGTAAAAGGAATGCTTACTCCATATAATAAACTTTAGAACATTTTTGTATTTTCGGTATCTTTGACATTAAGGAATGTATGTACAAATGGAATAAGAGATGAAAAATACTAAAAAAACATTTTGTACAATGGAACACCATAGTTATTAATTTGCGCAATTTAAACGTTATCACCAAAAACCTGAGTAAACATACCTATCTGTTATGTACTGAATGCTACGTAGGCATGCAGGTAACAACTTTTATTATTATTAAAAATTGCATATTATGCTATAAGTTACATATAATAACATGTAACATAGAACATATAAGATGAAATTATATCTTTTACTTCTATATTTTCAAGAACAGAAATTATTTATTAAGCTTTGGTAAAAATACATATTACTGTATAATATTATTATGTAAATATGACATGATTTTACTAAAATGCATGCCAACAAAATACCTACAAGTGCACATTAGAAGAGTAAAAATTAATAGCATGAAAAAGTTTAAAGTTGTAAATATTTGACTGTATTAAAAATTCAAAATTTTAATACAAAAGCTAGAAAAATATTAGGCACAGAAAATAGGGTCAACGCAAAAGTACCAGTATGGCAGAAAGCAACATTATCACAGAATTATTACACTTAGTTTAAAACAAATACTGCTAATTATATTAAGTAAATAGCAAACATTCTATTTCTTTAAATATTATTATATACCATACAATCACACACCCAATACCCGATTTAAAAGCCGGTAGTATTCTTAAGAAATACTGTAAATATAACATTTTAATCATGAAAATATATTAAAAATATTAGCTATTCCCAGGATCCTTTTAAAAATAAAATATATAGGCCACTGGATATTGCAAATTATCTATATGAAATATACAATCCGTAGAACAACGTCACATAAAAATAAAGACCATTAAAGGAGAAGTACCGTCTAATGTCTTTTGAAAACTAAAACGTCATAGCGGCCCATACGTACAAATTGTTTTAACTATTTCATCTTAAAATATATTGCATTCATCCAAATGCGACCTCATTCCAGGGATTGTTAACAAAAAATATGTAAAATAATTTAAAAGAATTAATAATTTATAAAGAATATGAATTTTATACCTACCTACTTAGGATAATCTTATCAAAAACTAATTGTGGAGCCGATAAGAGAATTGATTTAAAGTTGTAACGTAAAGCAAAATGGTTTTATTTCATTAAAAATAAAAACAAAAATGCGAAAGGCGTAAACATAATATAAACAACATACGATCTGCGTTATATTTGATTGAATGGAAATATAACTGCCCTACTTTTGAGCTTCATTTAGAATAATTAACATATTTATTAGTAGATACGTAATTATTGATCAATATCCTCAAAACATTTTAGAGTGCAGAACATTTGGCACTGTTTTCGTAATTTTTTTGACTAGTCATTATATCATCTTTCATCGAAAGAACCAATTCACTTAAATTATTATCACAATTGCAGCCGTTTTAAGGAATTTTATATTGTTTTTAAATGGACAGATAATAAATTACTATGATAACGGAATGGCATAATATATGTTTATCAATATATTTTTTTTCTTAAAATTTAATTAATTTACATGTGTCTTCTGGCACAACCATTTCATGATATAAGAATAATTTCTATTTTTTAAAACCATTTACTGCACAAAAGCATCGGTAACTGTATTCAAACTAAATCAGTCAAATTAGTGCTAACACATCATATGTGGAACGAAACGTTATTTCGTATCTGGTACTAATAAATTAACTATGTTAGGAAATATTTCGGCCTGAATAGGACCGTATTCTACGAGCTCGCCATCTACCGTGAGATAGCCGTTTGGTCCCTCCGGCACTATTCTGAAAGCGCTTACAGGAATCATTTTGATATACTCCGTGTTTATATCGGAATGATTGCCTTGGCTCATTCCTAGAAGGAATGAAAAAACTTGTGATCTCGATATGCCCGCTTTGATGATAAGCATCCACATGACCCCATCGGATAATTGGGAGCGTGGTGCGAATAATAAATCTTCGCCGATATACGATTGATACGAGACGTGGACCATAACGAATTCGCCGTGCTCGTGAACCCAATGAGAGGGTAATTGAGACATGAGAGAGGGCAAATGCGAAGCCGGCCCGTGCATACACGCGTGGACGGGCGATCTCATTTCGGAACCTGTACTAGTTACACTGTGATATTCGGAGCCTCGAGTACTGTAGAACGCACTTCGCCGAGAGTTCACCGAGTACCACGAGTCGACACGTTGGTGTTGCTTCCCGTTCACTGCGTTCGTAAATATTTCCGAATTTTCGTCGCAATCGAAGAACGCTTCCGCGTCCGGCGAATCGAGAGCACCGTCTTGACTCACGCTATGACTGATTGTTAGCGGGTGCTTCGGCTTTGGCAAATTGCTAACATCCTTTATTTTAGCGTAACTGACAACCCCCTTATATTTTCTCAATCCGACCAGCCTTGCCAATGCCCAGAGCGTAAACCTCTGCCCTCCAATTGCTCTTAATCTTTCGCTCTCTATATCGATGTCTGATAGCAAACCCCAACCCACCGATAAGAAGGAAAACATTATCTGTAAAAATATAATTAATGTGAGTTTTATTTTGTTAAAAGTAATTAGCATAACATAAAACCAAGAGAAAGATTATAAAAATGATAAAATGTATTACTAAATAATAAATATTGCATCGTCGAAATTAAAATTCATGGTAACGCTTCATCGTATAGATAGGTACTTCTAAAACTACATTTAATATTTTTTTTTAGAGTTTAGGTGATCGTAATCTTGACTTTTACAATACTAGAAGCACGTGTGATAAGAAATATCAATAAGAATAGGTATAAGCGAATGTTTATATTGCGGACTTATTGAATTGTGCACAATAAATACGCGTTATCATAATCGCGTAGATACGGATGTTAATAGAAGTATGGGAATAATTGTATCCGCACTACGCCGTTCCTTGTTTGTTATGACGGACGCAGTCAATTGAATAGTGTAATATTATAGCTGAAGGTGAAAAGAGATAAATTGGTGTTATCTACGACATTGAAATAACTTCTTAAGCCTAATAAAAAATAAACGCATATATTTCGATTACAAATGTTTGTAATTGCTTAATCAATACGAATTGGCCTAATTGTAAACACTAAACAGATTAATAAAGTAATTTAATTAATGTCGAAATAATAGGTATACGACCTATTTACTTGACTATATTACCAACTGTTACTATCGATTTTACGCACCTGTTATCTACTTTTAAATACCTAATGTCAATTTTTTAATAGTTCGTAAGTAGGTATTATCGTGTTACGAAGTTGAGATAAAATTAATACGTGCTTAGTGATAACAATATATTATGTAGGTACATGAAGTAATTTAACTTAAGAATAACATGACAACAAACAATATAACTTATAAGGTTAAATCATTAGCTACCTATTTATATTTTACTAGCGACTCAACCTCGCTTCGCTCGGGTTCGTCTCTAGCTCGATTCCTCATACAAACTTTCATCCCCATTTTCACCCCCTTAAGGGATGATTTCCGGAATAACAAATATCCTATATACTTCCCAGGGTCTCAAACTATCTTCTTACTAAATTTCATCTAAATCGGTTCAGCATATCCAGAGATTACCCCCTACAACGTCACAAACTCACAAACTTTACCTCCTTATAATATTAGTATAGGTATGTACATAATATGTGGTAGGCATATTAAGTGATTTTGAAATCGATGTAGCTTTTTACTGATATTTCATTAGTTTTACTGATATTTAGTGTTATAAACATTAAAATTAAATAAAATCTGTTAAAATTATTAATAATCTATGTAAAATGAACATACATATAATCCCCACATTAGTTAGAAATGTTAACTCCGTTTAATGGAGGCTTTGTAACATCAAACATGTATTTTACTATTTTCATCCAAGACGAATAGTTCAATTTCCTTTGCCAAATTTTTCTTTACATTAAATAATAGTCAGCTTTTACAATAAAGTATATCGAAGACCCACAAAACTGCCAAAAACTGCTATCAAAATATGAAATGTTGAGAAAAACAAAGTCGTATTCCAAAAGATTTATACGATTCTACATTTAAATATACTAAGCTGAAATAACAATTTGTTACTTACTTTAGTTTTAGTTTCGACTCTAACGACATCCATATGTGTAGTTTTCCCCCTCGCCAACGCCATAGTCATTCCTGTCAAATTCTGAGGGATATACGGTTCGCTGAAACAAATGAATTTAAATTAGCTGGAAAACTACACTATAAAATTATTATAACATAAACTAAGAAAGGCTACTTAGTTAAAACTAGTGAGGTACCCACGATCAGCTCGGCTTCTAATAACGCCCACGTCATATTATGAAGTTAGGTATATTTAATTATTACTATTATTGACAATATACTAAAATTTCACAGGCACCACTTGATACCTAGATAAAAAGTAATAGATATATAACTTCCTATAACATAGACAATTTTCAAAAGTTTTACTCTGCATAATTTATCCGTGAAAAACCTCGGAAGTAGCATCATCAATTTATAAATGCCTTTAATGATAACAATATACCTAGATCGTATGTACAATTTATGACATATACTTATATTGACAAACTTATAAAATTATATACCTACATAATATGTCATAAACTTTCGTCACATAGAAAAGGTCAATCAATGTTTCTGTTATATTAACCGGATATAGGGCTCAGTAACAAAAAACCCCACATTTCAATATTTAATAACAGATAAAATTAAAGTTTTAATAAGGTTATTATTGAGCAAACACTGCAAAAGAGGAAAAACCAGAAGAAAAGAATTACTTAGTTATTTAAAAAATATTGAAATAAGTCGAATGAGAAATAAAACCAGATTTCGTACTCAGTTAATTCATGTTTTTTTAAGTCTGTTACGGACGCTGAAGGTCTTTTATTAAAAAAAAGCTTATTTTTTATATTATGTTAATTAACAAAGTGTATTGTTAAGCTGTGTCTTGATAAATAAATTAAACTTGAACGTCGCATCAAATAGTTTATTCATCTTTAGATTTACGTTACTTTATAATTCTAAACGTCATTAATGTGTAAGCCTTAGCATTTACTATTCTATTATGTATTCATAAATTTTAGCTCATTAGGTCTATGTCGCTCGCATGAGGGAAGAAACATGAAAATCTTTACTTGAAAAGAAAAATAAATTGAATTAAAAATATATTAACAAATCAAAAGACAATTTGAATTATCTATCTAATATATTTAAACGAGCAATTCTTGTATATTTGTTTATTTATTAATAACGGCACTAACGATTTCACTGAAATTTGGTAGATGCGGGTTTTTAGGGGCGAAAAATCGATCTAGATTAAGTCTTATGTCTGGGAAAACGCGGGTTTTCGAGTTTTCGTGCGGTTTTCTTTCGCATCATTCCACGTAAAATATGGTCGATAATTTCTTAAGCACGATCAATCGTAACCAAGCGGCCAAGGCGCAAGATTGACAATCACAGGTGTCCCGGGTTCAAATCCCGGTCGGATACAAAGAATTTATTTTTGTTATTTTTTTGTATTTATTCAAGTTTTTAGTTTTTTTTTTATCTCAAAAATACGATATAACAAAAACGAACTCCGACCGAAGCTCGGTCGCCCAGGTGCTTATTATTAAATGTAGAATAAATACTTGAAACAAAAATTGAGCAACAGATTGGTTGTACAAGTGAAAGCGTTTTAAAATAACCAACGGAGAAACTGGTAAGGGGGGCTAACAGCAAGATACAGTATTATAATCGATATTATGAAATTGTGACATAACAACCGCCACGCAATGTTTTGTCGAATCGTTTCCTTTACTTAATAGTGCAATTTTAATCTATTTAAATAAATACATTGCTATATTACATAAAAATACAATTAAAACAACAACACACGTAAATAGCATGAATATATTAGTAGAAATATTTTTCCTATTTGTTTCGCTTTGACCGAATCTGGCCAAGGTTAGGTCAACTTGTGGCGGCTTTTTTAGGTTAAACTTTATTTCACAGTCAGCATGCCTCCCTTTCCACAGACTCCGAGTTGTTTACATTTCACCCTGAGATGAGACTACTTAACACGATTCAAATATGTTTCATTTATATTCAGGTTGTTATAGGTCATCTGCATTTGAGATCAATATAAAAAAGTCATCTCAATATTAAATTTTAAAATACTATAAATGTTATCCCAACTGCTCTAGAAGGATGGAATATTTTAACAGTATTTATTATATAATATGTATGTACTAATACAACTACGTACGAATATTGTAAGAAACCTAACCTAACCTTCGATAAAAGTAACTAGTTTATCCAGTCTTGAACATAAGAAAGATTGTTTTTCTCTTTTAATTGTCGATCTACTATTTTTTTCTATATTATCTACTTGTTGCCTTGTTTCTCCTTTTTTTTAGTTTTCCTTAAAAGTTACATTTCATGTTTGTAAACACGCGACCGCTGCTACTACTATACCAACAAGTAGCCTCGACATGAACTAGTTAATTGTAAGTACATAAAGCCAATAAATTCAAAGAGTGACTCATTGAAAATAAACTTATATTTATTTGTAACATAAGTATATTCTAGCTTTTCTGTACCCTACATTTATTTATTACTAGCAGAACCCGCGGCTTCGCTCGCGCTAAAATTACAAAAAAAAATCTCTAAATAGGTTGGTTTCATACAAACTTTCATCTCTTATTTTACCCCCTTAT
Source organism: Argynnis bischoffii washingtonia (assembly GCA_033884665.1). Classification (NCBI taxonomy): domain Eukaryota; kingdom Metazoa; phylum Arthropoda; class Insecta; order Lepidoptera; family Nymphalidae; genus Argynnis; species Argynnis bischoffii. Next base: position 3,987,236 of record CM066619.1, on the reverse strand, counting down.
GAGATAAATTACGAAAAATGCTAAACCACGTAGTATTTATTTAATTGTATCAAAGAGCGTTAATACCAATTTTCAAGTAATTTTGATCATTAATATTTTTTTGGGTTGTATTATAACGTGTTTTCCCGAGGCAATGAGATAATCTCCCGCGATGAATAGTAGCCTATGTCACTCTCCAGCCCTCCAACTATCTCCACACAAAAAATCACGGAAATCCGTCAATTTGTTTCGACGTGAAAGAAGGACAAACAAACAAACACACTTTCACATTTTTAATATTAGTATGGAAGTATGGATAACAGTACAATGGGGAGAAAATTATAAAACAGTAAATGTTTCATTGACAGCCCAAGGCAAAAAAATCTCATTTGAATGTACATATTTAAATACATAATAATGCCAAGCTATTACAGAAAGAAATGAATAATATTAATGATAATAATTAATAATATTCGAACATCTGCGTTGTTATTTATCTCAATAAGACTTTGGTTATTTTTTCTGAATATTGGCTCAATATCTAATACTATAAACTACAAGTAATTTAATTTTAAACTAACAGTTTTCAACTTTCATTGTACACATGTAGGTATATCACTATATGTATACAATATACTAGCAGAACCCGCGGCTACGCCCGCATTCAATCTACAAAAAAATCTCTTTGGCTTTATGAGATTAAATTTATTATTTTAACATTGAAAATGTTTTTTGTCGCTTCGGTATAGGCCCAATTTTCAGCGAAAGTGCGACATCGCCCTGGCGTTGTGGGTTTTGGGACTACGTGGTTGATTGGGATTTCAAAAGATTCGTATTGACGAGGGATACAAAATGCAAAAAAAGAAATATTGAAAAAACTTTAAAATATTTTTTTTAATTGAAAAAATGTGAAAAATGCCTGTCTGTCTGAGAAAACCAGTGTATCAAATTTAGATGAAATTTGGTATGATGGTAGCGGTTATCCAAATCGATATATAGGATACTTTTTACTGCGCCAAATATCTCGTCTCTAAAAAATCTATACTAACCATTAAAATGTATCTAGGGACGAAAACGAACCCGACGCAAAACTTCCAACCCTATCTCTTGTAGCTTAGAGACCGTATGTTGTGCCGTGTGAGGTCAAGCGTTGTCGTGTAGGAGCAGCGTGGACAAGCGATTAACCAAGGCTTGGAGATTTGAGAGCTTCTCCATCCTTATGTCTATTTCCTCACAGTAAACATCCGCAGTGTCGCTGGTGCCATTTGGTAAGAAGCTGTGATAAATTATATCGGCACTAGACCACCAAACAGTGACTATGGCTTTTTTGGGGGTAAGTTTTCGTTGGGGCATAGCCAAGGCGCTGAACCCGCGCCTTTCTTCTTATTCGCGACTTTTTTAGCATAGATTAAGTTAAGTGAATCTGGAGTGATTACATAAATGTACATATAATATTACAAACTTGATATGACAACATACAAATTCAATGGAAATTAAAACTGAGCAATTTTTTAGTCCATGCGAGCGTAGCGGCGCGGTGCAGAAAGCTATGACAAAATAAGAATGGCACTTTATATATGTTACTTAAAAAAAAGAGAGGAAGGAAGCTGTAAGCTTCAGGTTACATAACATTAGGTCTTTAAAAATTACGTACATGTTAGCCTCTTAGTATGTTTGCTAAAAAGCCCATATTATTACATGATACCTGCTAAAAAAAGTCGTAAACATTGAAAGCGAGTTGTATCATTGTAGCTACTCTCTTCTTCGAACTTTCAAAAGATGAAGTAGAAGAATATGCAAAACATAACGGACAATGGTAATAGAGCTTGCTAAATACTTTAAACGAAAATTAATTTACAGAATATACGTTAAATATCTATTAGGATACTGGATATTTTGAGTTACGATCGCTAAAATTAAATTTGTTTTCTATAATATCTTTAGAAAATATATGAAACACGATGTATTTTGTAAATACTTAAGTATCTTTTGCGTAGAAAATCATACACATTTGAAACATCCATCAAATTATAATTTAATCTTTATTATAAAGCTGATGAAGAGTTTGTTTGTTTATTTGTTTGGTTGAACGCGCTAATCTCAGCAACTACTTATCCTATTTGAAAAATTCTTTTTGCATTAGATAGCCCGTTAACTGAGGAAGGCTATAGGTTATATATCATCTCAGGAAAAGTGTACCGTTCCCGTGGGACAGATTTGTTTTTGTCTAGAGACGAACCCGAAGCGAAGCGAGGGTGAGTCGCTAGTTAGCTATAAAATAATACCAAAGACTTTTTTATAGCTTGAACGCGGGCTAAGTCGCGGGTTCTGCTAGTAATTAATATGTTAAAAAATTTAATTCAGTTCCTTTGGCAGATTCATTTTCAATGTACTGAAGGTTGTGGCAGACACGAGATCTGTGGATTTTTTATTTAATTTAAATTTATTATTTTTGCGATAAAAAATGGGGGTGGAGGTAAGAAACTAAAAATATTTTACAACTTATTCTTATACCTACCAAATATACAAAAAAGATTTCATTAGAATCGGTTGAGCCGTTTCTGAGGAGTGCGACCACAAACACCATGACACGAATAATTTATATATTAGGCTATTATATTATATATTATATTATATATATTTCACTCGATAATTTAAGTATTACTAGCAAAACCCGCGGCTTCGCTCGCGCTAAGACTACAACAAAAAACTTTAAAAAGGTAGGTTTCATACAAATATTCATCCCTTATTTTATCTCCTTATGGGATAAATTTCAAAAAACGCTAAAACACGTATTTATGTAATTGTGTTGAAGAGCCATCAATTTTTATACTTTTTTGATTAATACCAAGTTTCAAGAAATTCTGATCATAAATATTTTTTGGGTTGTGTTATAAGGTGTATTCTGGTGGGAATGAGATAATCTCCCGCGGTAAAAAGTATCCTAAATGTTGACCCAGATATCCAGCTATCATCATACCAAATTTCATCAAAATCCCTCCAGTGGTTTTTCTGTGATGCGGTAACAGACAGACAAAAATTCTAAAAACTATAGATTCGGCCTCTGCATCGATAATAATGTCTATTTCAATAAGATTTTCCAAAAAATATTTAAGGTCCAGATTCGGCTTAGTTAGAATTTTATTATATGTATAGAAGTATATTTTAATATTATCATTTATATGCAAAGTACTACTTCTTTACTGACGAAAGAAAAATATTTAGTAATAATTGTTCGTAGAACTAATTAAAAATCACTTTTTTTTTGCGGTTTGTTCATTAACATATAAAATTATACTTGTACAAATGACGTAGTAAAATGAATTCTTTTTGAATCAAAACAGCAAATGTTTTTGTAGTGAATTCATTAATTTTAATGTCCTTAAAAAATAATAATTTTGATAAAACAAAATTGCGATGAATTAAAGTTGTAGGTAGGTATCTACTATATATGAAATGATTGTATTTAAAAAATTTAGAGGTTAACGTTTAATAAATACTAATGACATACTCATAATAGGGATTCTTAAAAATAAGGTACAGAACCTCGAAAGAGAAGCAAGAAAATGCAATTTAGTTCTCCATGGAATACCAGAATCTGAAAATGATACTACTTCTCTCTTGGAAAAGGTTATAGAAATATTTAATACTATGTGTGAACAGGCAAATATACAAACATATGATAAATGGGAAATTAGCAGAGTTCAGCGATTGGGTAAAAAGAAGGATATACGACCGAGACCAGTTTTGATATCTTTTACTTTAATTTGGAGGAAAATCGAAATGCTAAGAAACAAAAAATTCCTTCCCAAGGATGTCTATGTAACGGAAGATTATCCCAAAGAAGTACTTAATAAAAGAAGAGAACTTAAAGTAAAACTTTCTGAAGAAATTAGCAAGGGAAAAATTGCCTTTATTCGATACGATACTCTTATAGTGAAAGAAAAAACTACACAAAAGGAGAAGAGAAAAAGACCCTACACAAATTCACCGGATTCTGTAAATACGAAACCTGTTAATACTAGCAAAGCACCTAACAAAATTAATAAAATAAATCCCTTTTCTAATATGAGACCCCGGTCACTATCGCATAGCAAAAAGAACAACAATTAGCAATTAAGAGACATTGACAGCTATTTAACTTCAAGAGATAATACAGCACTATTACAAAAAATAAATAAAGGTCCCAACCCGGCTGGTCCCCGTGGGACTTCAGACTACCACCCTCCAACAGGAATTAGTGAATCTACAAATAGTAAATCTACAAATAATAAAAACTTTCACAAAGAAAACTCGAAACAAACTAATAACCAAGGCGAAAAAGACAAAAACGAATTAACTAAAGTAAACATAAATTCACAAAATATATCAAACTATTTAAACGTTAATAAGGAGAAAAACAAAATCTATATTTCAACATTAAATACAAGAACACTGCGTACAGACGACAGTTTAATAGAATTAGAAGAAGCATTAGATATACTAAAATGGGATATACTAGGTCTAAGTGAAGTAAGGCGTATGGGAGAGGAAATAAGAGAATACAAAGAATATATTTTCTACTTTAAAGGAGAAAAACAAGGGATGTACGGCGTAGGATTTATGGTAAAGAAATATTTGAAACAAAACATCGAAGAGTTCATAGGTATATCAGATAGAATATGTGTATTGAACATCAAAATACCTGGCCTTGGTTTTCCCTGCTCTATAATCCAAGTATACGCTCCAACAGAACAAGCCACAGAAAAAGAAAAATCTGATTTCTACTCACTATTGTCTGAAACTATGGACAGGAGTTACAAATATAAAATAATTATGGGAGATTTTAATAGTCAAATAGGTTCACGTCGAACAGGTGAAGAAAGAGTGCTTGGCCAATACAGCGATGGGAAAAGAAATGAGAATGGACAAATGCTAATAAATTTGGCTTTGGAACACAACTTAAAGATAATGAATAGTTTATACAAAAAGAAAGCATCCAGGAAGTGGACATGGGTTTCACCTGATGGAAAGTATAGAAATGAAATAGACTTTTTACTCTCAAATTTTTCATCTCATTTTGATAACATAGAAGTGATAAATAAGCTAAATTTTAACACAAACCATAGAATGGTAAGAGGAACCATTAAAACAAATTCGGCAAAGAAATCCCGAAAACATATAAGCACCTTACCTCTACACAATGTTCCAAAGTTGTCAAAGGACATTCTATCCGATTTCACCACAAAGCTTCCAGATATGAAACTATTCAAGTCAACTCAGGAAAAATACAATGATATGGAAAAATACTTAATTAACATTGGAAAAACGATAACGTTAAAAATGAAAAAGAAAGATAAAATAGGAGATAAGGCTAGAGAACTAATGAAAGAAAGAAATATTTTGATAAAGAATAGGAAAAAAAAAGTTAAAGAAATAGAGAATATTAGCAAAAAAATTAATGAGAATGTAAGGAAACATAGAAAACAAACTCGTATGAAAAATATAAAAATTGAAATAGAGAAAACAGGTGGCATAAAAAAGGCATTAAAACAACTAAAAGATCATTCTACCTGGATATCAGGACTGAAAAATAAGGACACACAGGGAACAGAAAAAATAATAGGACACCGGAAAGAACTTGAAAGGGTAGCAACAGATTTCTATAGACAATTATATAGAGATCCAGATAGTAGCCAAATCGAGCAAGTAAGTTTTAAACATGTTGAAGAAGAAGTCCCAAAAATATTGGCCTGCGAAGTGAGAAAGGCTGTTACGTCACAAAAATGTGGTAAAGCCCCTGGAAATGACAATATCACAAATGAACTACTGAAAGAACTACTTGATGTTATTTTACACCCATTGACTCAACTTTTTAATGATATACTTCACTTGGAACAAGTACCAATCCAATGGACAAAGTCAACTATAGTATTACTACATAAGAAAGGGGACAAGAATAAAATTGACAATTACAGGCCAATAAGTTTGATGACAAACCTCTACAAGGTATTCTCAAAAGTACTACTGGGAAGGATATCAAAGTGCCTAGATGAACAACAACCTATCGAGCAAGCTGGCTTTAGAAGCGATTATTCCACAGTAGACCACATACATGTTGTAAAACAGGTAATAGAAAAGTATAATGAGCACCAAAAATCATATTACATATGCTTCATAGATTACAATAAAGCCTTCGACTCAATCTATCATCACTCTATATATAAAACACTGGAAAAACAGGGAGTACAGAGAAAATATATAAACATTATAAAAGAAATATACAAAGCATGCACAGCCAGAATTCAGTTGGAGACAATAGGAGAAGAATTTGCAATCAGGAAAGGAGTGAGACAGGGAGATCCGTTGTCTCCAAAGCTATTCTCCGCTGTCCTAGAAAATGTCTTCAGAGAACTAGATTGGAACAAGTTGGGAATAAATATTAATGGTAAAAAACTCAGCCATCTTAGGTTTGCAGATGATGTTGTGGTGCTTGCCGAGGAACCTGAAGCATTAGAAAATATGTTGCAACAGTTAGCACATAAAAGCAAGGAAGTAGGCCTAACAATGAATCTATCTAAAACCAAGGTAATTACCAATAACTCAAAGGTCAGAATATGTATAGGAGACCAAAATATTGAATACGTTGAGGAATATATATACCTTGGTCACTTAATATCCCCACATCAACTTATGTCTAAAGAGATTCAGAGAAGAATTACCAACAGTTGGTCTAGATACTGGTCCCTTAAAGAAATTGTAAAGAGTACATCACTACCTATATCTGACAAAAGAAAAGTGTTCAATACATGCATACTACCTGTACTTACTTACGGATGCCAAACATGGTCCCTAACAAAATTGAATATGGACAGATTAAAAGTATGTCAACAGAGAATGGAGAGAAGTATGTTGGGTATCCAGCTAAGAGATAGATGGCGACTGTCAGAAATACGGAAGGCAACAGGAGTAGCGGACGTAATACGCAAAATAAAATTATTAAAATGGCGATGGATTGGTCACATTATGAGATCGTCAAAGGAAAAATGGACAAAAAGTATAATCGAATGGTACCCCCGAGATAGAAAAAGACGAAGAGGAAGGCAATACAAAAGATGGGAAGATGATCTTCCAAAAGGGTGGAGAAGATTGGCAAGGTGCCGCACAGATTGGCTAAAGTTGGAGGAGGCCTATGTCCAAGACAACCTGACATCATAGCTGCCAATGTCAATTTCTACATACATGCAAATTTTATTTTATTAGTTATTAACTAATACTGGCATAATTAATTAGTTCCAAAAATGTTACATTAAGTCAAGCTGGTCTTTTAAATCAAAATATATAAATGTATACTACTTAATAATTACAATTAGTTATAAGCTCAATATTTAAAGATATGTAACTAGGAAATAGGTATAAGGTAAACATTGGTCAGATAATTAAAGGCTATTTTTATTTTTTATTTTTTATTTTAATGACATACTCCTGTTTTGCTTGGATATGTCCCTAAGGATTAATGGATTAAGAACGCACTTAATAATAGGTAGGTAATTTTTTTTTAGCTGAACAACTCGCCAAAGTTTCATTGCAATCAGATAAATAGTTTACAAACATATAGAGGACAATAATACAAAGAAACACTATCCATTTTTATAAAAATAAGACACATCAAGTTGTAACTCATCAACACGTGGAAGCCGATTTAACCTTTGTACTATAACTAATTATCGTAAGGATTTAAAACTTCATAAGTAGGTACATACGTGGGTATGTCTAATCCGTATCACAATAGAAAAAAAAATATACTACCGAGCTTATCTATTAATGCTCTTAGACTAATCTTGGGCTCCCATACCTACTGTATATCAATTAGCCATAAATACTTTACAACATTAGTATTTTTAAAGTATAATTTAATGTCTTTGTTTCTGTTTAGAGTTGAGAGTTAAAGGATGGATAAACGTACCTACTCGAACTTTTTTTGACTGGAGTATATCGAAATCTGATGATACAACTTACTCTATTTTCTATGCAATCGGAGTACTATTTATTATACATGTGAAAGTTTGTATGTGGGTGTATGTGTGTTACTCCTTTACGCTATTGGACAGCTTTAGACAGTACAGAAAGATTATGAGCTACCAGGATGCAGTCGAACAACGTAACGAAGTAGAGACATGTCTAGTTGATGTAAAGTAAATAGTAATTCAAAACATTTTTTATGATAAATTGAAGTCCTCTTATTAACTGATGCTTGGCTCTTTCCAGCAGAACCCTCTTCCAAGCCGGACTAACATATCTAATACCTTTAAACGAGCAATTCTTGTATATTTATTTATTTATACCAGCGATCTCGGAAACGGCTCTAGCGATTTTGCCGAAATTTGGTATGTGGGGCTTTTCAGTGGCGAAAAATCGATCTAGATTAGACTTGTGTCTTGGAAAATGCGTGTTGTCGAGTTTTCATGCGGTTTTCTTTCACATTACTCCACGCAAAATATGGTCGCTAATTTCGCACGCGCGGGCATAAGCATCGTGGTCAAGCAGCCAAGACGCAACATTGACAATAACTGGCGTCCGGATTTAAATCCCGGTCCGGATGCAAAGTTTTTACTATTGTGTCTTTGTTTTTATTCAAGTTTTTAGTTTTTGTTTTTTTTATTATTTAAAAAATACGAGGTACCTACTTGAGATTTATTTCAAATTCAAAAATATAAACTTGACGATTCAAAAGTATTTGTAAAATCTATTTATTTATTTATTTAGGGTAACCAACAGAACATACACTTAAATCGTTTAAAAATTACATATCTAAATTTTACAATTGGTAAAGGTTGTTCTACTTAAAGGCTACCACGACAAGCGAAAACATACTTTGTTGTTATAGACAGTCAGTATGTTAAGGTATTAAGCTAATAATATTGGGGCATTAACACACAGCACCATCCAGTTCCATGGTAAGCTATGAAGCCTGTGTTATGGACACTAGAGGGTTGATACACTATACATATATAACTTATTAAAATACATATTAGGAATGTAAACACCCGTAGCTGAAGTGCAAACATTCATGCTCAACACACAAAAAAATGCCCCCAGCGTGACTCGAACCCGCGACCGTCGGCACAACAAGCATTGTCACTATAGATTGAGCCAAACGTGTCGTCAAAAAAGACGTGTTAAAAAAGCGTACCTACTTATACAGCGTTACATATTGCAATACATTTAATATAGTAAGATGCAATACATAGACATCTAAAAAAGAGAAAAAAAAAGAATATTCCTTACGTTACTAAAATTATGTTAATTTTAAATTTGGGAATTGTTATACCAAAATTTTAAATTTTAAGTGTCAAAAAATATATCGATAATCGATATCAATAGTTTTAGACTTAGACAGTGTGTTGTATTGACTCATCAGCCTATTTAACGTACTGAATTTACCTAAATTACTTCTGAAATCTTTGACATAAAAGTTTCATAATTCAATAAAGTATATTTTGATTTGTTTCAAAACACTCATTGGGAAAATGTGTCCACAACGCTTTCTGGCTAAATCGAAACGACCACAGTACGGAGTTCGAATCGCGACTCCTATGAATTTTAACCACAGGCCAAAACGCATTGTGGTTGATATAAAATGGCATAACGCGTTCTCGACATTCTCCTGTATTATTAATGAGTTCCTGTATTATTAGTGTTTTCTAAAACACTAATAAGTGTGATCTATCACACTTTTACTCAAATCTATCGCTATTAAAGTTCATCGAAAATCATTTTTAAATAAAACATTTTACTCTCTTTAGTTCTTAAAACATTATGGCAAGAGTTTGTATAGTTTGAGAGACTCGTACAAATTACATATATGTAGGTTACATATGAATAAAGCAGACGATTACGTGTAGTAATAATTTTGATAAAAGAACATTAACGATTATTTGGATTAATAGTGTACTCTTTGTACAGTACAATTTATTATTACTATAATATAAACTGCGTGGATGAGAATATCACAAATACAAAACAAAGATATTTGTTGTGTTTCTACTAAAATGATCAAGCAAAATAACATGCGTCACTAAACGTTACTCTTGATTCTGTGTATACTTTTTAGCGATCGATGTGTGTAAAAGTAAATATAATAATAAACACGGATAGGCTAGAATTTAAAACCTACAGATTGATGTCTAAAGGTCATCAAATGTACCAAAAGTTTTATAAATAAAAATAAATGTTTCTTGTCTGAATGTTACAAACTATATTAAATACATACTTATATTTTTTTATATATTGTAAAAAATAGTAGCCAGTAGTGTATATCACTTTACAAAGAAAACAAAGCCAGACCGGATCGCTAGTATATCACGGAAATTAAGAATTTGCCACACTCATCTCATGTAATTTGATAAAACTAGCCCTGTAAACTTATGAGATCGGACTATACGAGGAAAACATATAAAAAAATATGCAGAGTCATTTTCAAACTACTTATCATCTGTTTATTTTGTTCTAAAAACTTCGCATTAAGAGAAGGACAAACGTGTTAGAATTTTAATTTTTTAGCCTTTCTATGAATATTGTATCAATTCATTAATTTTTATACAAAATTTATCGAATAATCTCAATCTTATCATAAGAGTTAACGGACCGATTTCGACATAATATGTCCTAGAAATAAAGCGCATTATTACATTTTTGGAAAATCATTTCTCCCTAGAATTTAAATCAGAAAACCAAACTCGTTTTTATTTAAAATATTGCATTGTATTCTATATAAAAACGATGGTCGATTTTAGAGTCATGTAGTTACTTGCATATACTTTCAAAACATCTCGTTTACTTATCATTGTATATAAAAATTATATATTAAACTATTTTTGGCCCCCGGTTCCGCTTGAGCACTTGTTATGCGTCGATTATAAAAAAACCCTATGTGTTAGCCAGAATAAAAACTTCGTCCATTCATAACCCTCTCACAACAAACAATACCACTAAAGAAGTTTTTATTTTTACATTTTTTTAGTAATTCTATGACATACACATGTTAATAATATGTTATATTTATAGTTACAAATTATGATTTAGGTGACTTGTCCTCTCATTAGTCAGGCCCCAAAGCCGCAAGCCCGCTCGTTCGGAATAAAACAGCTTGACTTGGTTTGCTAGAAATTACATTTCCAGAATGGTTTGTTTTTTTTTCTATATATATATATATATATATATATATATATATATATATATATATATATATATATATATATATATATATATATATATATATATATATATATACATACATACATACATTGAATACCAATAGAAAACAATACCATCGAGCTTCTTAATTTAAGCAAAAATAAATTCGAAAAAATCTAAATTAAAAAAAAACTACGTGGGTAAATACTGTTTCAAAAGTATAAAATCTTAGGGACATAGCATAATGAATAAAATAAAAATAAAGACTCTAAAATTCACTAACAATATGACATTTTCATGTCATCATATCTACATATAATAAAATTGTAACTAAGCTGAAACTGTACATCAAATATTTTTTGGAAAATCTTATTGAAATAGACATTATTATCGATACAGAGGCCGAATCTATAGTTTTAAGAACTTTTTCTGTCTGTTTATCACGGAAAAACCACTAGAGTGATTTTGATGAAAAGTATGATGATAGCTGGTTATCCGGGTCAACATTTATGATATTTTTTACTGCGGGAAAATACCTCATCTCTGAAGAATCTATACTAAAAGTTAAAACGAAAGTAGGGGCGAACCCGAGCGAATTGAGGGTGAGTCGCTAGTACATAATCAAATCAAATCAAAATATAATTTATTCAATAGACTTTTACAAGCACTTTTGAATCGTTAATTTTACATTTTAAATTTAAATTAAATGTCGGTGTAGTCAGTCCGTGATGAAGCTACCACCGGCTCGGAAAGCAGTTCTGCTGAGAAGAGCCGGCGAAAAACTCAACAGTTGCTCTTTTAAAATAATAACTGTGTACAATATTGTAATACAATAATTATTATATATTTATCCTACGTGAGACCCAACCAGATATTAGTTCCACACATTGATATCTCCGAAGTATTCCGTGATTGTATAATAAGCTTTATTCACTAATACATTTTTAATTTTAGATTTAAATTGTTTAAATACAATAAAATTGTATAGTAAGTCTAATAGTAAGTCCTAAACGACAAGTAATACGATATTACACTTTGCATCGAGACAATCATTTCTAATTAAAATTAAAAAAAATATCAAGTGGATATATTTTTATCTATAGTAGGTACAGATAAATAAAATTAAAGTGTCTGCTTGTAATGTCAAAATAACAGATTTCTACTAAATGCATGTGAAAGTTTATATGGTACTTATAAGAAAAAAACAATTCTTAAAATTCTTATCTGTCTGTTTGTTCCGGTTAATCTTCGAAACGGCTGGACCGATTTTGACGGGACTTTCACTGGCAGATAGCTCATGTTATAAGGAGAAACTTAGGCTGCTTTTAGTTTAAGAAAAGAATCAGAAAATAAAACCCATGAAATTGTGAACAAAATCCGCGTACGGCGTAGCACTCGAGCGAAGCGAGGGTATATCGCTATGAAATTTAAATTAATATCTTAGGAGTAGCAAGCTACTATTTATGTATAAGCATAGCTAACCGTGAAAACGTACCTAGGGACGAACGCGAGCGAAGCGAGAGTGAGTCGCTAGTTAATAATATAAATAATATTTTTTATTAAAAATTATACCTACTGTATAAAAAACTTAATATTAGTTTTAGTGTATCTAAATATAGATAAGTATAAGTTATTTACCACATAATGATATCCACGCTGTTAAAGATCTTGACATGTTTGTTTAAAATTATAAAAATGTATAAAGATTACATTTCTTTTTTATGAGTCATCGTATAATTCTGGATTTAGCCTAATGGAAAATCTTTATAGAGTTTAGTTTAAATTAAATTGACGATTCAAAAGTGCTTGTATTAAGTCTAATTGAATAAAGTTTTTTTCATATTTCAGTGTTAGGTTTTTATTAAGACTTAGCTACGTCTCTTACCAGCTCGCACACGCACACTTGTCGCTTTTTACTACCAAAAAGATATGAGTCTATCAAACGTTTTAAAATTTGTAAATACATATAATAAAATTCTAAGTCGAATCTGTACATTAAATATTCTTTTGAAAATCTTATTGAAATAATCATTATAATCGATATAAAGGCCGAATGCAACATTTTTGAATTTTTGTCTGTTTGTCAAGGAACCCATCATGAGAAAACCACTGGAGGGATTTTGATGAAATTTGCTATGATGATAGCAGGTTATCCGGGTCAACGTATATGATACTTTTTACTGCGGGAAAATGTCTCATCTCTGAGAAATCTATACTAAACTTTAAAACGTAACTAGGAACGAACTCGAGCGGAACGGGTGTAAGTCGCTCGTGTAGGTATATAAAGTAAAACAATAAAGGGTTTCCCACGCAAGAAACGCATTATATTCTTTAGTGTAACGCCAACACAAGAAAATAATATATTGTACTTCCCTACAACAAAATATAATAAAAATTGGCGATGTGTGTCACAATAATGTTACATTTTTAACCGACTTCCAAAAAAAACTTAAAAAAAATAATAAAAACCGACTTCCAGGCACTGAAAAGTAAAAAAAAAACAAAACGGGGGTTTTCATTTAGAATAGATACTTAATCAGATATTTTCGAAGTCGGTGTGCTTTAATTTGTATTGGCTGGCAGCGACTTCGAAAAAATTTGATTAAGTATCTATTCTAAATGAAAACCCCGTTTAGTTATTTTTTACTTTTCAGTGCCTGGAAGTCGGTTTTTATTTTTTTTTATGTAGTGGTACAGAGCATTTAGTGTCCGGATCTGATTGGCACTTGAGATAGTTCGAAAGGAGATATTTTTCATTACTTTAATTATTACAGCCGAGAATTTAAATATCAGACACAGTACCTATGGAATGTCTAAAATAATTTTATTCGTTTATCGTCGATTAAAATCGATTGCCAGACCTACTAAATACAAATTAACCTTACATTCCATTTTTGCAACAACAAAAAAATTAAAATGTCAAAATCTGTACTCACTGCATTTTATACAATGTTATGTTTATACTGCGGAAAAATAATATCTGTACAGAAATGAAAAATATGATTGCATGTTTGTAGCATGTCCTTGAAAAACAAAACATTGTTCGAGGTATAAGAGATTAAAGAGAAAAATATTCATTGTTATGTAGTGATGTTTGATGGCACTTTATGCTTCGTCTAATTGATTAAGAGTTCGTATCGTATATTTAGGGTTACGTGGCTAAACGGTACAAACTGAACTCTAAAAATTTGTCATATTTGTCCGTTTGTTCGTCGTATGTCACAGCCATTTTACTTGCAGTAGTACAATAGAACTGAAATTTCGAGTGATCTCATGTGAATCACAATTGTAGTCAAATAAAAAAAAACGCTTACGGGCTTACGTTTAACAACTTTTGTATTTAAGTAGATTTAAATACATAATATTATAGATAATAATTTCAACTGACATTATTTTAGTCAATTAAAAATTGTTGAGTAGTTTATTACAGATAGGAGATATTTTTGGTTCCCGTTGCCATTATTTTATATTGTTTAATGTTTAGCCATCGCGTATTAACTTTACTTAATAACCTAATAACCTATAACATAATTTTTATTTTTAATGTCCTTCATAACAAAAACGTATTATATTAGTGCTTTAAAAGTTTCAATTTTAAACAGGTAAAATAGATATTTCGTTAAAAACCTATTATAACCACTTGTAAGCTATTAGTGCTAATTGGCTTATCCATTATTCTATCAGAGTTATTGTGTTTTTTTCTATATACTATAATATGTGTGTTTGAATGTACCTATAACACTGTCATCTGTATTATTTGTTTTATAATAATTTAAAATTACCTTAAATTTTATCCATTATCTATACATATAATAAAACTGTAGAGGTCGAATGTCTGTACATGGAAAAAAAATGCTAAAATCCGAGTCAGGGGGATGTAAGAAATGTTGCTGTTTGTCTGTTTGTACGGGCTAATCTCCAAAACTGTAGGACCAATTTAAATGAAATTTTGTATGGTGATACCTTATATACCCGGTCAACATCTTAGATGCTTTTCATCCCGGAAAATTAAAGAGTTCCCGTGGGATAGTTAAAAACTGTAGTAACTTATACAGCTTAGTACACAAAAACTACCGATTGGATTTTAATGAAACTTTACAATAATATAATTCATACATCAGAATAACAAATAGGCTACTTTTATCCCGGAAAAATGTACGGTTCCCCTGGTATAGATTTGCTTTTGTCTAGAGGCGAACCCGAGCGAAGCGAGGGTGAGCTACTAGTGTATTATATAACAAATAATTAATTATTGTTTAATTTCAACTCATAATAATTTAAAAAGACTATGCATATTTTCAAATTGTTTATTGAAGTTAAATCATCAAAACAGCTCTTGCCACCATTGTCGTTTCAGTTCTTATTGAGCCTTCTAGAATAAGTCGAGTAAGGACGGTGGTTCATTGGAAAAGGAGAGGAGCCCTACTATGGGGCGCTACATGCGGCGTTTAAAGAGGGAGCCGCGTCGGAAAGGTCGAACAACTCAGGTTGCGTAAATACGCCTCCTTTAGTCAATATTATTGCTTTATTCCATTTGATAGCAAAGTTTGCATTTAGATTCATGTTAAGATGCTACAATTTAAGTAATGCAGGGTATAAGATATATTTCATACTGACCTTTAATATTGTAGTTTGAGGAAAACATATTAATTCCAGACTGAGAAATATTTTGAAAATATCAAGAACGGCATTGTTTCAGTAATTTAATTTTAAAATAATTTCTTATTTGACACTAAATCAGTAGCCAAATTGTTTTTAATGGTGTCTTATAGTATTTTTGAAGTTATACTTCTTTTGGTACGTTTGGTAAAAATTATGAGTTAAATTTTTACGATGCGCTCGCACACCGACAGCCAAAAACTGAATTTAGCTGAAAGCGACATGATGAAGTTAGCTGCATTCCTTTTACAAAAAGAGAGTTGTGACATACGGGTAACGGAATGAAATCTTTAGCTATTTTGTTCTGTTACGCCAAAGAAGTATAACTTCTTACGTGTGTACATAAGTACATACACACGTTTTATTTTACGTTTAAATATTGTTTATTTTTGTTAATCTTCAGAAATAATAATTAAATTAGAATATACATATTTATTTTCTTTTAATGGTTGACAAATTACATATTCTATAATTAAGAAAATCCGTTATCAGATAACTTTTACACTATCTAAACATACGTAAAATATTACTTTCAATATCTGAACAACTTAGATAAAGAATATAAATCATTACTCACTTGTAGTGATGGCAGATGGTCCTAGCTAAGCCATTCCCTGAACCACATGGTAATATTGCTAATGGCACTTCAGCAAGAGCTTGTTGCCAGTCCAAGCGTTCAAACATCCCATTTAATATTTCGAACAAAACCCCGTCACCACCCACTGCCACGATACCTCGCCAAGCGTAAACGTTCCTCGTACGAACAAACTCTCGAGCATATTGTGCATATTTTGTTACATGAAGATCGTAAGGTGTCTCTGCCTCTTGCAATATTGGTGCCGCTTTGGTTTGAAATAATTCCCTAGCTTTTCCCGGGCCTGACTTTGGATTCAAAAGTATCAACAATTTTTTTTCATTGTGAGGTAAACTGTATGAAATAGGTTGATCTGCCAATAAACATTTTATCGTAGTTCTCCACTTTTGTGCTTCCCTGTTATTATCTTCATATTTATCATAGGATCGGAATCGCAATGTTATTGTGGTTCTCTCTCGTTTCAAACTACGGCGGCTGCGCTTTAAATTGTAAGCGTAAATGTAAAGATATGCACTAATATCGCTTTCATCAAGGTCGCCACTATTTTCATCGACTACCTTAAGCTGCTGGTGGCCTACGAGAGAACTGCAAACACAAGAACTTGCCCCAACACGACGTCTTTTACTTCTCATACATTTACTTCCGATAATATCCCGTAAAAGTATTGTTTGCTCTCTTGAAGTATCATCGGTCTCTTTGATTAAAGATAATCCATTAGATGTAAGCTTGACACGAAAAACGGATTTCTTTTTAGAAAGAATATAAAATGTTTCTTCAAGGTAAACATGCTCTTTTGAGTCGGCATTATTATCACTTTTGATATTAAACACGTCCTTACCCAACTTTGATTCCGCCATAACTGCCAAATGCCAATTCCCCTAATCAAGGTTATTCAACTGTATGTCATTGGGTGACAGACAGCTGACAATAAATAAAAAATGATCTCTAGATCTATGCGCAACTTGGGTAACTTTGTACTTTGTAGGGATAAATATTCAAATGTCTCGTTTTGAAAAAAATATTTTATTTGGATTTTATACCCTTACGCAGACTAAAACACTTTATAAACTATATTGGTTTATGTTACTACTATTATTGTAGTTAATAAATGAAAGAATAATTAAAATGATAGAAGTTTTATTTATATAATGTATTTGTTTCATTTTAAATTCAACGATAAATGAAAATATTTAATAAATTAATTATATGATAGGTTTTCTCACAAACATTTTTAATGCGAATTCTTAAAATTTCAAATGGAAGAATCATTAAATGTTTCTATTTTCTTTAATTTTTACTTATGCTAGATTTACTACACTTTATATTCAAAGTTACAGGCAATAATTTAATTTCTAGACAGGTACTTTACGTCAAATGTCACTTTCTTCAAAAAATAAAAATGACAATTGACGTAAACAATTAAGTGGGAGCACTACTAATTTCTTTTTTCTATACAATTTGTGTAAATAGATAAACTGCAAATGAGAATTACGATTCACCTTGTTTAAATATATGTTATCCATGAAATAATTATACTTGTAATCACGAAAATAACTTGTTACATTTTTAAATTTAATACTGAGAATGAAGCATAAAATCTTAGAACTGTATAGTGGAATTGGCGGCATGCATTGTGCATGGAATGGTAACACGTGCTCCGTACTAGTTATTTACTTAAAATGTTTAAGTTTCAATAAGCAATCAATTAGGTATAATAAGTTCATTTTTCTAATGATTTCAGAATCTGGCTTGAATGGTGAAGTACTAATGGCTGTTGATATTAATAATGTAGCAAATGATGTTTATAAGCACAATTTTCCTAATACTCGTTTATTAAATAAAAACATTCAATCTTTAACTTCAAAAGAAATTAATGAACTTGACGTTGACACTGTGCTTATGTCACCACCATGTCAGCCCTTTACAAGAAATGGAAAATATTTAGATGAAAATGATCCTAGGACAAATTCTTTTACATATTTAATAGACCTGTTAGTACATTTAGAAAAAATTAACTACATATTAATGGAAAATGTTAAGGGATTTGAATGTTCTACTGTAAGAAAATTATTTGTAAATAAATTGAAAGAATGTAATTTTGAATATCAAGAATATCTTTTATGCCCCACAAATGTTGGTGTACCTAACTCTAGATTAAGATATTATTGTTTGGCAAGAAGAAATAATACTAAATGGCATTTTCAAAACAAAGAAGAAATTGTAAGTTACCATCTATCTTTATAATTTTTATAATCTTGTAGTGGGAAAAATATTTATAATGGTTTATTTTCTAGGTTAAAATACTTCCAAAAAATTACAATGACCCTGTGACGTTAGAAGAAATAGTGGAGAAAAATGTTCCTGAAACTTTTTTATTAAGTGATAAGTTGTTGAAAAGAGCAAAAGTATTGGATATTTGCTTTAGTCAATCTAGAAGATCATGTTGTTTTACTAAAGCTTATACACATTATGTTGAAGGTACTGGTTCTGTTTATACAGAGCTTACACCTGAAGAAGTTCAATATTGTTACAAAGAAGCGAACAAATATGAAGTTGGTAGTGATGAGTTTGTAGCCACAATAAAAAAATTGAAATTAAGGTTTTTTACTCCCAAAGAAGTTCTTTCTTTAATGTCATTTCCACAAAGTTATACATTTCCTGATTGTGTTACATTGAAACAATGTTACAGACTTTTAGGAAACAGTATCAATGTAAAAGTTATATGCGAACTTCTAAAAATACTGTTTGAATAAATATTATTGATCAACACAAGACTTTTCATCTATACATTCATCATAGATATAAAATTTTTAACAATAATTATTTTTTAGCATAAAATGATTATTTACTATAGTCTAATATATATTTATTACATTTGTCAATAAATATTTTAGGTATTTAAGTTGTTAAATAATTCATATGGAAAATTCTTCATATGGAACCATTACTTAATACTTGGCGAGCTCTTCTTTTAGCTTTGTAATTAAGAACTCTCATTCTAAGCATAACAGCCACTGATGAGGCCATCCCAATAACAAAAGACCAGATGGTAAACTTCCAGTATGCCCTTTCCTCCAAAAATGCAACACGATCACAACTGTAACATTAATAATTAGAAAATTAATCTATATATATAACAAAATTCTAACTAGGTTGACCCTATACATTAAATATTTTTTGGAAAATCTTATTGAAATAGTCATTATTATCAACACAAAGGCTGAATCTATAGTTTTAAGAATTTTTGTCTGTCTGTCTGGGTATGCATCAGAGAAAATCACTTAACAAATTTTGGTGAAATTTGATATGATGATAGCTGGTTATCATGACCAACATACATGATACTTTTTACTGCAAGAAAATATCTTGTCTCTGAGAAATTTATACAAAACAATAAAACGTAACTAGGGATGAACTCAAGCAGAGTGAGGAATAGTCGCTATTTATTTCTAAATAAACAATAACATTTTATTTATCTATTTATATAACTTAGTTTCATTATTAAATTATTGCGTCCATTTAAAAATATGTTAAAATAGATATGAAAAATTAATATGATTCTTAAAATAAAATAAGAGTATAAAAGTTATATTTCATGTTTACCTTCTAGTCACTGTTTCACCATTTTCACATTTAAGTATTTCTTTAAAACTGGTATGAATGCATACTCCAATACTTTTACTCCGAATTTCAAAGTCTGAAATTATTTCATCAATAAACAATTACTGTTACTTAAACTTTGTTACAAGTTATCAAACTATACATATTATTTTCTCTCAGTTTAATATAATTAAAATATTTTTTAAATTATTCTATAATGTTTAAAATCCCTAAGCCTTTAATGATTTAAAATAACCAAAGATAATTATTTCAATTTGTAGTATAGCATATTTTTTTATTTTTTGTTTTTTTCATTAGTGGTTACTTTTAATATTAAAAACTAGATTATATCAGAATATAAAGAGACTTCTTTAAATATATTTTCTTATACGCTAGTAATACTGTCCTGCATTAGACATGTTACATCTAAATTAATAATACTCAATTTGCTTTACCTGAACATGGATGACATTCACTTATAATTGTATATGGTTGATGCATCCAACAAGTAGAGTTGTTTTCAGTTGGAAATGTTTTGTTCTTCATTCTTTGGCTTCCTGAGAGGGTGTCAGCTAATTGTGATTCTAAGATAAGAATCACAATGGTTAACCTGTGAATTATTTACTTACATTAACACCTTAAAAAAGTAAAAAGCATATGCTAAAGAATTTGCTTAAACATGAATTTGGGATTATAAATAACAGAATAAACTCTGAAGTGGCATGGCAAGCTTGTTTATAAAAATACACTTACACTCCTAATAATATTGTTCCTAATAACATACATCGTTTCGAACAAGTTTCAATCATTTTCGAATTGCAGTTTGCACTTTTTATTTCATCATTATATAAAACTGCAATAATAGCTAAAAATTGCTAATGTTACTAAATTGCTGATGATTTCTTACAATAGCTATTAGCTTTGTATTACTTTAATGTGTTCATAAGCATCAAAATTTGTTGTGTAAATTGGATGAATTAGGTACTAATGTTACTAAAAGTAGATCATATGATGGATGACAAATAGAAATGTAGATCTTATTTCTGTGGTAACATAAATAAATTAACTTTCAGTTTTAGGCATAAACTAATAGTTCTCTAATTTCAATGCTATGGTTTTGATCACAGACTAGAAACAAGTTTTGATCAAAATAAAATTGACATAAGACATTGGCACATGCACAGACTAAGTAAACCAATGACTATTACCAGAAAAAAGAGAGCAATTTATTAAGCAAAAAACTTTAATAAAAAGTGATAACTTCTCGTTTTATAGTAAATTTAATTTTTGAGTAAGCAATTTAAAAAAATAATTTATTAATTAACTAATTACTTTAGACGTGGAGCAATTGCAGATTTCGGTGGAGCATTTCAAGAGCAATTTATTAAGCAAAAAAACTTTACTTAAATTTGATTAGTTCTCGTTTTATAGTCAATTTAATTTTTGAGTAAGCAAAAAAAAAAATATTAATTAACGAATCACTTTAGACGTAGAGCAATTACAGATTTCGGAGGAGCATTTTAAGAGCAATTTTTTGAGCAAAAAAACATTGGTAAAAAAGTGATTATTTCTCGTGTTATAGCGAATTTAATTTTTGAGTAAGCAATTTGAAAAAATATACATAAATTAACTAATCACTTTAGACGTGGAGCAATTGCAGATTTCGGTGGAACATTTTAAGAGAAATTTATTAAGCAAAAAAAACTTTAATTAAAAGTGACAACTTCTCGTTTTATAGTAAATTTAATTTTTGAGTAAGCAATTTAAGAATAAAATATTATTAATTAACTAATCACTTTAGACGTGGAGTAATTGCGGATTTAGGTGGAGCATTTTAAGAGCTATTGATTAACATATAGCAGAATACAAAAAAAAAAATACACGCTAACTTCTTTCTGGTATGACTATTTTAAACTTTTCATATAATAAATTAATACTTCACAGATTGAGGAGACTACACCTATTTATTATTTTATTATTTACTATGTTTGATGTTTAATAATACCTATTTTAAGATACGCTTTATTAAATAAACAATTATCTCTCCTTTTCTATTTAGGCAAAAACGGAATATTCAATGCATAAAGGTAATATTAAATGAATATTTGATTTTTGGTGAAAATAAAATTATATTAAGTATTTATTTTTTATTATTTCTGTTGTATTTCTTTTAGATTGATAATAAAAGTTTGTATTGCATTTCAAAGCTATGAGTCATTGAATCATAGACTCTTTACATAGACTAATTTAAAAAAATATGAAAACGAATCGCCATGTTAGCTAAAAACGTAAACGGAAAAGAAAGTGAATTTTTTATTGACTAAAGCTGTAGTAGTCCAAGATATTACACGTACTTTGTTTTCTAGTAGGAGTTATGTTCATAAGTATTTAATTTTTTTACTTAGGTGTCTATCATAATTAGATAAGTGTTTACCATGGCTTTACCAACAGAAGCTCAAAGACCTTTTCGACTTTACGTGACCCATGTGGATGGTGAGGGGCATTTTCTGAAGATAAGTGGCCAGCTTGATCAGCAATCTTCATTAATGGTAGAGAGTTTATTTGAAACGGCCAAAGAAAATTTAGAAAAAGGTGTAGGAGCAGTGCCACCGGCAGCTATTCATGAAGGTATAATTTGTGCCGCCAAATACAAAGATGGAACGTATTATAGAGCTAAAATTATAAGCACAACAAATCTCGCTACTGGCTTAGTTGGAGTGCACTTTATTGATTATGGTAATAAAGACATTATATCCCTTAGTACCATACGTTTCTTAGATAGCTATGATCCAATGTTTTTACAATTACGAGGACAAGCAACCGACTATTATTTGTCTCGTGTTATGCATCCATCTGGCAGATGGGAAGAACCTCTTCTTTTAAAGCTTCAAAGTTTACTTTGCTATGCGGAATATCCGGCGGCAGTGGAAGCTCAGACACGAACTCTTCCGATTATATCAATTCAATTTAAAGGAAACGATCTTTCGACTCACTTAGTATCTAATCGATTTGGAATAGCAATACCTGTACCTAAGCAAGAAGTTCATCTATTACAAATGACTGATAATCAACAGGTAACAAGCTGGTCACCAAGTCTATTAACTGATCCTCCATCTTTTACTGAACATGTTCCATTCCTGATCAATCAAAACTTTCCTAATCCAGCTTCAGCTATGCGAATAAATCAGAATGTGGCAGTGCTATATAATGGAGCACCAGCTCTATCTGGAGTGAGTCAAAGATTGTTAGTTAACAAGGCATCAAGGAATATGGTTAATCTTAGAGCACCTGTCCGTCAGCCTCAACACGCACCCTCTACTGCAGTTCCATTGCCTGCTACACCCCCGCCTACACCAATAGCAACAAACAAACCACCTTCTCCAAAGAAATCAATAACATATAAAAGCAGACTATTAGAAGTAAATTCTCAGCACAAAGTGTTTGTATCATTTGCTGAAGAGGGTCCAGAGCTATTTGCAGTGCAACTTGTATATGATGCCAAGAAATTGCAGGAAATGATGGATGATATTAATAGGAGGCCACATAGTAGTCTGGCTGAGCCACCAATGATTGGAACCGTGTGCCTTGGTAGAATGTCCGGAGACCGTATCATTTGCAGAGCAATTGTTATGAATCTGTCTGGATCCCAATGCAAATTATTTTTTGTAGATTTTGGTGATACTGAAATGGTATCATACTATGATATATTTGATATTCCAGAAGAGTTTGTAAAGCCTAATGTTTTTGCAATGCGATTCTGCCTTTCTGGTGTTAAGAAATTACAGAAGAGTCCACATTTGAATGAGTCTTTCAAGCAGTTGGTTAATGGAAAAGTATTGACTTTAAGGGTTGTAGCACCGGAGGGTCCACCATTAATTCAGTATGGAGAGCTGTTTTTAGATAACAAGAATATATTAGACTTGCTAATGACAAATATGAAAGACAACTTACAGTTTAAATGGATGGATATGTTGCCTTTAGGAAGTAAACAATCAGTATTAGTGTCGTATGTGGACAGTTGTATAAAATTCTATGTCCAGTTATCAGATAAGATTGATGATTTAAATGCCGTTATGGAAGCTGTTAAGAATCATTGTGAAAATAGTTCATCTCCTGGGGAGCTGCCTGTAGGTGCTGTTTGCTGTGCCAGGTTTCCTGATGATGACAATTGGTACAGAGCAATGGTGAGAGATACTCGGGGGGAAAAAATTGTGGTGGCATATGTAGATTATGGCAATGAACAAGAAGTTGATGTTAATGACTTGAGAACAATAACACCAGATCTCATCAAATTGCCAGCACAAGCTATGAAATGTGCATTAAAAGTAAGTGAAAATCTTTCACTTTTTTATATAATCATGTTTTTCTCTCTGAAAATAGAATTAATTTGTGCAAATATGTATAATGTTTCATACAATAATCCTTCTTGTGTATATAAGATATTAAACAAAATCTTATATTTTATAAAAAATCATATTATGTATTTTATTTATGGATTAATCTTATTCAGATAAAAAAATCTGATTTTTTAATGGCCAGAACACTGAACTGAGTGCAATGACATTTTCTGCAAATATTTGTTAATTATAATTGGAGGGAATTTTTATATAAACAATACTGCTGATTTCTAATTAATATAAGCTGGCAAAATGGTTTTTTAAATTTTCTGAATTTTTGAATCATAGTTTTTTAAGTAAGTCTACTTACTATTTTAAATTGGACTACTACATATCATAATATGTATTTTCCATAGAAAAGTTTATATGCGTCTGTGTGTATTTTTATCACCTGCCCTCATTTTCACTAAGATAATTAAATTTAATAAGTTTATTTATGAAATTTCAGACCAAAATTTTGTTAAACATATAACATATTAATTTATATTCATATATTGTCTATATGATATTGTACAGTCGCATTTTTCTGTGTAGGCGAGATTGTCCAGCTAGATCATAAGAATATTGACAAGATCATACAACCACAGTGACATTGCTAATATATTTATAAAAAATAACAGGGTTATGAAAACAAGCCAGTGGAATCGAAAACATCAAATCAGCTGGAAATGATAGCTTTAGAGAAAACTCTAATGGCGCATGTAGTTGGGGTATTGTCAACAGACACCATGTTAGTGTCACTAGTGGATGACACTGTGTCACCGCCATTGGACGTGGCTAAACGTATGCACCAACTATCACAACCGAGAACCAATGCAGAGGTATGGATTAATTTAATTATTTGTATGTTATTGGTTTTTCTTTTAAGTTTTTCATCTGATGACTGTCTGTCTGGATGGCGAATAGCCTTGACAATAATTACCAGGCAGTATTGATCTTATAAGTGTTTTTCTTGATCTGATTAAAATTACAAAAGAAAATGTTATGGAAAGTAACAAAGTCGTGTTAGTTACACCATTTATAACTCAAGAACGGCTGGACCAATTTTTATGTTATTTGGTTTTTTGGATTTCTCTTAGTCCAGAATAGGATAACAAGCATTAAAACATCAGAAAAATTAAAAAATATATATATTAAAATTTATATGGTTAACACTAGCAAATAACTATTTTAAATATCAATGTTAAATGTACCTAGCGAAGAACCTGAGCGAAGCGAGGGTGAGCCGCTAGTTATATATAATTGATGATATGTTGGCTTAGAATTCTTTTATGGTACAACAACACTGTTGCAGCGTTAAAGAAGAATAGATGTTTGTCGCAAAAGATACGGATAGATTGCATTTGCGAGTTACTAATAAAAAAATAAAGAATCTAATAATTCCAAATAATTACTTTATTTGATGGCATTTGTAATATCAAATATGTACATTACTTTGTACGTATTGGTTCTTTCTTTACATTGTTTTCTGTCATATTTTTTTCTTATATGAATTGCATAGGAACGTCACAAATTTAGACTAATAAATGTGTTTATAAATACAGATTAAAGCCGCTACTACCCCAGTACGAAAGGACGCGCCAGAAACGTTCAGTTCGCCAGAAGGTAGCGTTCCTGATGAGAGGAAGAAGAGTTTCCGCCGTGAAAAGAGTTTCAGAGAAGAAAGAAAAAGAGATGGTGAAGAATTCGGTCAGAGAGGAGGCAGTTTTCGGGGCCGGTAAGTTAGTTTTTTAGTAATGTTTTTACGTAATAAGTTGCATTGCAATTTAAATAAGTCTATACAGATAAATAAAATTGAAGTGTCTGTTTGTAATATTAAAATAACCGCTTTTTACTAAATGCATATGGATGTATACACGATACATATACCAAAACAACATTTTTTACAATTTTTGATTGTCTGTCTGTCTATTTGTTCCGGCTAATCTCCGAAACGGCTGGACCGATTTTGACGGTACTTTCACTGGCAGATAGCTGATGTTATAAGGAATAACTTAGGCTACTTTTATTTTAGAAAAGCATCAGGGTTCCGCGAAAAAAAACGAAAACCCTTAAATAAAACTATCTTTTCGGATTTTTTCGCGGATTTATTTTGATTTTTGTTTCGCGACGTTTCGATTGCTTTACAGCAATTATGGTCACGGTAAAGAAACAAAAATCAAAATAAATCTGCGAAAAAATCCGAAAAGATAGTTTTATTTAAATGTCTAATATTCGCGTAAATCTAAGAAAGTATTAAATGAAAACCCATGAAATTGTGAACAAAATCCGCGTACGGCGTACGTACCCTATATAATTTAAATGAATATCTTAGGAGTAGCAAGCTACTATTTATTTATACCTAAACATAGCTAACCGTGAAAACGTACCTAGGGACGAACGCGAGCGAAGCGAGCGTGAGTCGCTAGTATATAATAAAAGTAGAAATATAAGAAACGTAGTATATAAGAAAGGCAAATTAAAGATAAATAATAAATTTATTTTCTAATGCTTATTTAATTATATTTTTTTCATATGTATATCGAATGTCATTTAAGAGAGATGTATCAATTATAGATTTCCATTATCTGTTCTGCCTCGGCTGTTAGATCAACTCGTGCGTAGTATATTTTATACAGTTATTTCAATATGTAACACTCGATTACGGGACAAATAGATTGAGCTCTACGATAACCTGAAATGTCGTTCTGAGATTTCAAAAACCTGAGCATAATAATCTAATTCATTGCTTGGACCCAAGAAGGATATTTAATCTGGTCAGAGCTGGTCGCAAGTTGGCTAGACTTTATAATAAAAAAAAATATGTTTAAAAAAGACTCATTTAAGACATCAAATTATTTTAGCTATCAGATCTGTCCGTTAAAAAAATTGATACCTATTTTTATACTTGAGTTCAATTGCACTCTTAACTTTCACTCGGAATAATTGTTTATATAAAGCCAACGATATAAATGTGACTTAAAGCGAGGCGAGATAAAGTATTATTGTATTTATATATGCAACTACTTAACCCCGATTTCTTTTTGTTTGATGGCTTTCATTATTTTGACTAAAAATCACACAGAAACGGAATGTCTCAAAATTATGATTATAAAAATGCTTCATTTATGATCGATTACGGTTACGGCGTGTCTTATGAAACACAAGAGCATTCTCTATTCTTTTATTAACTCACATTTCGATGGGACGACAATTCGACACTGGCGGAGAGAGAGATAAGGCTCAGGATCGACAGCTTAACGTGCTTTCTGAGTCACGAATACACCGCCGACTTTCTAATTCCAGACCAGGGTTCGAGATCGGTTGAAAAAAACGGCTTATTTCGGTAATGTTATGGTTAATTAATCGCTCATTCTTTAACCGGTTAATGAAAACGAACGGTTATTCTTAAAGCAAGTTTGGATTTAGGTTTTGATACTAAAATAAACCGGTTTTGATACTAAAATAAACCGGATAATTGGTTCTCAAGTAAGAAAGAAAGCCATTCACCATTAGCAAAGACGTGCCAAATGTTAACGCACAAAAACTCATTTTAACCGGTTAATTTTGTTCATGGAACCTAAATTCGTCTAAAACCGTTCTCCCGGATTTAACCGGATCGTAACGTAATCGACACCTTAAACCGAAAAAGCTTTCCGTTTGGGATCAATTATTAAAAACGATTTAAAAATTGAACGGTTTCCTGATCCCTGGTCCAGACTACTGGTGAGGATTTCATGGCAGAAAATCCCCTTAACTGTTTTGACTTGTTCCGGAATTCGAATCCAAAACCCCACGACCTGTAACCCAAGAAAAACTAAACCAGTAAGGCAGTTTTACACATCTTTATATGTAACTAATAACAATATGTAATTAGTAGAAATGTGTTGTTCTTTCACCCTTAAGGCCAGGCTGTCCGGGCGAAGTAGGCATTTAACGCTACCACCCCTCCCGCAAAGCGAGCTGTGCGCTCACGTCGCCGGCGTGAACTCATAACTACAGGCCAAGTATCACAGAGTACGCAAGCGCGTCTATAAGCAGTAGGCCAACTTATCAATTTGATTTTAATATTATTAAAATTTAAAATACGGGAATTGATCCGATAACATTTTATTTTATTATAATACGTATATATTTAGTAATCGCGAAAAGCTAAGACATTTATTCCTATGCAATAAATGAATTTGAGTAGATATTGAACATGTAAATTATATTTTATTCAAGTATTTATATATTCATAATATATAAATACATATTTAGGAATTTTATCAGGAAATTACTTATGTTTTTGTTAGTTTGATTTGATGTTTAAAAATTTATAAATTAGTATGTAATTTTTGTTGTAGTATTGAATAAATAATAATCAAAAGCAATCGAAGGATTATGATTATGAACCACTTATTTCACATTGCATACCAAGTATGAGTTGGCGTAGCGGTAAAAGCTGGGTCTAATAACTCTAAGGTCGTAGGTTCAATTCCCCGTGCGTAGTCATTTTTCTTTCTTTTTCTCATTTTTATATAATATTATTCATTTTTCAATTATGCAAAGAAATAAGTATTTTATTTATTTATTATCATTTATCGTTTTTTTTTTATTTATTTACTAGCGACTCACCCTCGTTTTAACGTTACGTATAGATTTCTTAGAGATGAGATATTTTCCCACAGTAAAAAATATCCTATGTGTTGACCCGGAATCCGAATAACCAACTATCATCATACCAAATTTCATCAAAATCCCTCCAGTAGTTTTTCCGTGATGCGGTAACAGACAGACAGACAAAAATTCTAATAACTATAGATTCGGTCTCTGTATCGATAATAATGTCTATTTCAATAAGATATTCCAAAAAAATATTTAATGTGCAGATTCGGCTTAGTCACAATTTGTTTATATGTATAGATATGCAAAAGGCATAGAAACGATAAAAAAATGGGATTTTGGACTTTTCAACAAGGGATAGTAATTAAAGCGCATGCGAAAAATCTTTGTATATTAAAATTCAAAATTCAATATATAATTGAGAAAAAGGAAAAAAATGTCTACACACGAGGGGAATCGAATCTACGATCATCGAAATTCTAGTCCGAGATCATACCGCTACACCCACTTTTGCTTGGCTTGCGAATTGAAATACGTGGTTCAGAAGGTGCGAAACATTTTTTTATTTTTTACTAGCGACTCACGCTCGCTTCGCTCGCGTACTTCCCTAGGTACGTTTTCACGGTTAGCTATGTTTATTTATATACTAGCGGCTCACCCTCGCTTCGCTCGGGTTCACCTCTAGAAAAAACAAATCTATCCCACGGAAACCGTTCATTTTTCCGGAATAAAAAGTCGCTTATTGCTTATTCTGATGTATGCACTATATTATTGTAAAGTTTCATTAAAATCCAATGGGTAGTTTTTGTGTAGTAAGCTGTATAAGTTACTGTAGTTTTTTAACTATCCAACGTGAATTTTCCGGGATGAAAAGTATCCTATATGTTGACCGTGGATATAAGGTACCACCATGCAAAATTTCATTCAAATCGGTCCAGCAGCTTCGGAGATTAGCCTGTACAAACAGACAAACAGACAGAAAAACAAAAAATTAAAAAAAAATCTGGATTTGTTCTATTCTCTTCTTACACCCCCCTGACTCGGTTATTAGCATATTTTTTCTATGTACAGACATTCGACCTCTACAGTTTTATTATAGTATAGAAGAAGAAGATAGATAAACAGTAGCTTGCTACTCCTAAGATATTCATTTAAATTATATAGTGATTTACCCTCTTCGCTCGGATGTGTACGCTTTTCGTGGGTTTTAATTTTTGTTTCGCGGAACCCTGATTTTTTTTTTCTGAAATAAAAGTAGCCTAAGTTACTCCTTATAACATCAGCTATCTGCCAGCGAAAGTCCCGTCAAAATCGGTGCAGCCTTTTCGGAGATTAGCCGGAACAAACAGACAGACAGACAGACAGACAAAAATTGTAAAAAATGTTGTTTTGGTATATGGACCGTGTATACATCCATATGCAATAAATAAAAAGCGGTTATTTTAATATTAAAACAGACACGTCAATTTTATTTATCTACTAGCTTTTGCCCGGGACTTCGTCCGCGTGGAATAGTGACTCCCCCCTCACGACCGCCCTGCCCTCGCCTTGTATCGGGCTGAGAGCGCGCTCACCCATAGACCGCGTAAAGTTAAATATGTATATTTTAAAACTATGATAGCTCCTAAGATATTCATTGAAATCAAATTATGTCAAGGGCAATTTTGTTCAAAATTAAATACTTGTGATGAATAACGTATTTATTTGGATAAGGATAGTATCATGTTTATAAAAACACCTTCGGAAGTAATGCATTATTTTAGAACAAATTTGATTGCCATAAAAAGGGTTATTTTGAGTCAACCTTAAAAGATAGACATATGCTGTCGCGGACTTTTTTTTAGAACTTTTAAAGGGGAACAATTCCGTCATACACGATTTTTGCGTAACTTCAACCGCTTACGCAGCGCACGCAACGGAAGCTCTCAAAAAGAATGATTTTTTCCCGTTTTTGCAACATTTTTCATTTATGCTCCGCTCCTATTGGTCGTAGCGTGATGTTCTATAGCCTAAGCCTTCCTCGATAAATGGACTATCCAACACAAAAAGAATTTTTCAATTCCAACCAGTAGTTCCTGAGATTAGCGCGTTCAACCAACCAAACAAACAAACAAACTCTTCAGCTTTATAATATGAGTATAGACTAGCAACTCACGCTCGCTTCGCTCGCGTTCGTCCCTAGGTACGTTTTCCCGGTTAGCTATGTTTAGGTATACCTATAATAATTTCAGGGTTTTAATTTTTTTTTGCGGAACCCTGATTCTTTTTCTAAAATAAAAGTAGCCTAAGTTACAACTATATATACCCTATAACATCAGCTATCTATCTGCCAGTGAAAGTCCCGTCAAAATCGCTCCAGCCGTTTCGGAGATTAGCCGGAACAAACAGACAGACAGACAGAAATTGTAACAAATGTTGTTTTGGTATATGTACCGTGTATACATCCATATGCATTTAGTAAAAAGCGGTTATTTTAATATTACAAACAGACACTCCAATTTTATTTATCTGTATAAATATAAATTTGCTTTTTTTTCTAAGCGCTTGGCTTTCTAACCGCTCGACGCCCGCGCTCAGCTGATTGCGCTCACTGGCCACTGTGCCTATTACACCAGGGGCGCCACTTCAAAGAACATATTTACACTAACTTGTTACATACTGCTTTATCTTACATAAAAAAACTTCGACGATGTTATGATGTAAATAATATATTCACAAAAGGTCTTCAGTAAATTTAAAATGGCCCCGTATATACTTATATGTACATAATAAAAGGTAAAGTTATAAATATGAAGATAATCTGCTAAACTACATATGTAGATAGGTACCTACCAGTCCGATTTGAAAATTATTTCTGTGATAGAAATCTGCATTATCCTTGAGGGACAAACATAACCAATGTTTTATTATGATATACTTACTTACCCGTACTAGTTATGGTTAGCTAAGTTCGCGTTATGTTTATGAAATTTGGTAGGTATGTTACATGTAGATTTATTTGAAACCCGCGTCCAAATCCTACGCGTATGTATGTATATATGTTATATATACAAACACATGTATGTATGTATGTTATATATACAAACACTTACATACATACAACGCGCATAGTAAATGATTTATATTTATTAATTATATTATTTATTCATATTTAATATTAATCACAAGCATAGCCGCGCGAAACCCTTAGTATATGACAGAACGGAATCATCGATCACTAAACTAGATATTACACAAAAAATCATAAGCAAAAGTATTCTGTATTTAGGTAATTCTAGTTTAAAAAATATACAATAATGTAAATTCAACCTTAAACGTGTTACTTAAAGTTGTTTTTACTAAGCTATGTATAAAAAGCAAAAAACGTTGATTTTTTACACTATGTCCAAGGAATGAGTAATTCGATGAATTAGCGGGGGGGTTGTGCGCGAGCTAAAGCGACATAGGTCCTACCTCGTCAAGGGCCAGCGGCCGACTGAATCATTATCGTCGTTGCACCTTAGTTGCTTGCGAACAAGGTTGAATATCGAATATCCGATCGATCTTATTCTTGCACAGAATTAAAAAACGTAAGTCTCAAATCTAATTTAATTTATTATGAGAATAATAATTGGTCAATTTAAATGTCTTTCGTACAGAAGATAATAAACTATATTTTCCTTCTCTGAGTATTTTTTTTGCGTATATAACTGAAGTAGTTTAAGAGTAAAATCCATTAATCTCTAAAAAAGGCATATTTTTAAAAAAAAAAACTATCGAGAAAATTTCATCCAATTGTGTTTCTGTTTTTTCTGATCCATAGAAAAAGGTTTGAAAAATCATACATTGAAATTATCACATTGATTTAATGTCTGGTATACATAGAATATGAAAGCAAATCAGCGTTAAATTTAGGGAGCCTCCTCTTAATACGAATCCTTACAAGAATAACGGTTAATCATAATTAGCGAAGTGTAATAGACATTTAATTAAAAAGAGAGCGTTTACGTTTTAGAGTGATTCGTCGAAATGTAACTGAGTTTCGGACAACTTTTTCTTATGCAAGAAAAAAATGATAATGGTTTCGAGTCATGGTTAGTGTGGCCTTCGTGCGAGGTCTTTGAACTCATTGCAAGAAATTTTTAGTTGAAACCAGATTTCGTACACACAACATGCACAGATACTGGTATAGGTAAATTTCGCGATTTAACCTCCATATTTAATTTGTATCAAAACAATTGCATTTAAAATACTACAGCCACTTTGCATATTCTAAATATTGTCCAAGTGTTATTTTTTATTTTATTTCGAATGTGTGATTGTGATTCTTTCTATGTTAGGGATCAAAGGGAAGGCTTTGAACGTTCGGGACCGGGTCGTCACAGTGACAAGTATGGCGCAAGATCCGATAGAGGCGATAGGTGAGTAATACTATTTAATCTTTAATTTATTCAATATCGTCAACAGGTTTCTGAGTCGGTGCTATCTTTTTTATTATGAGCTCCTCATAATTTAGATTTATTATATTTCATCTCAATGTTTTGTTAGTTTTTTTTTTAATCTATTGAATGCAAATTTTTATGTTCATTTTAATAAATGAAGGTCAACTGCATGCGTGGGAAAATTCAATGATTTATTCTGTCGATCTCACACGTATTTATATTTACTTTTTTGTATAGAGAAATTGTATTTGCTGGACTTCCAGTATGATACTTGTCTGGCTGTATCGGCATACGTAGTTTCCATCTCTATTCGAATACATACTTCGAATGTGTATATAATTCTAAGTTTGGTCTCCCGTAAAATGCAGTGTGTCGATACTGGTCTTGCGCGAAAAATAAAGTGAGGGATTTGTGTTTTCTATCTTTAAATTACTACTTAAGCATTAAATCAGTTGGAAAGTTACAGATTAAAAATAAGAAATAAAAATATCGCTGGATTTCGAATGATTCCTGTTCTAGTCAATCTCACGTAAATAGCTAATCTATGTAAAAAAATATAACGTCGTCGTCATCACCAATTTTAGTTGCTACTGTGTGTATGTAATTTTTTGACAGAAAGTCCTATCACTATTGACATGACTCGAGATTCGAATCCATTTGAAGAACAATATGATCCCCAGGCGTATATATTTACTAGTCACTAGACCGACGCGACGGGCCAGTAACTTGCAAAGTAATTAATAATCATACTTAATACATTATAAATGCAAATGTTACTAAGTAAATGTGTGCGTGTATTTATTTTCTTTATTATTCTGAGTAACGGCTAATAAATTTCATTGAAATTCAGAATGAAGATACTTAACTTATGAACTGGGTTATATACATATATACAATATACATATATACCTAGGCATCACATATAGGTTAGCTGATTCGACATACATACATACTACGCAAGCGGAGCCATAAGCAAAAACTAGTTTTTTTTTTCTATTTATTTTAAAGGCTTTTGGTTCGAAAATATGCCAGCCCTATCATACTTTAATTTACATAGTGACATAAACCGGATCCTAACAAAATTGTGTACCATCTCGGTCTAGTGCTAAAATTACCTATATCAAAACTTTTCAGATTCAATGCTTTCATTAGGTTTTTCCTTTGTTGGTTGTACCGGACACGTTCCGTTAATCTATACAGATAAATAAAATTGAAGTGTCTGTTTGTAATGTCAAAATAATGACTTTTTACTAAATGCATATGAAAGTATATACGGTACATATAAGAAATACACAATTTTAACTTTTTTTTTTGTCTGTCTGTCTGTCTGTTTGTTTGTTCCTGCTAATCTCCGAAACGGCTGGACCGATTTTCACGGGACTTTAACTGACAGATAGCTGATGTTATAAGGAGTAACTAAGGCTACTTTAATTTTAGAAAAAGAATTAAGGATTTAAGCGGAAGCTTAAAAAAATGAAAACGTACCAAGGGACGAACCCGAGCGAAGCGAGGGTGAGTCGCTAGTAAATGATAAACATTTTCATATACTTCACATACATCACAGTTTGGTGAGAGTGATTTTTTTCATAAACTTGTTCTATTATTCTATATCATGACATCGTTTCACAGGCGTGGCCCTAACAAATCTTGGGAAAACAATACTCCAGTGGTCTCTGCGACCAACGACGACGATTGGGAGGAATCACCGCCTCAACAGCAAAACTTGATGCATCCCCCACGCCCGAGCAGGGATAGAGATAATAGAGAAAGGTAAGGAATTAAGGATTTATAATTTAAAAAAAAAACGGATTTTTATGGTATTTTCATGGGATATACAACATTATTTTTGAGAATTTTAGTAATGTCGTCTCCATTCTACGTGACATTGGCGAAGTAATCTGTGCTCAATGGACACGCTTTGTACTCATTACAAAGAAAATTGAATTGAAATGAATTTTAGTAAGTATGTTACCGGCAACGGATTATACGAAAGCGAAGACGTGAGGACATACTAGTTAATTATGTGACAATGTTTTTGTCAAGAATGTTATGAATGGACATTGGATTTACCATTAGGAATTTGGAATAGTATTTTTTTTTGTGGGTTAAATTTTGTTTAATCCAATAGGTACCTAAATATTTTTTATCTTCTGTTGTATTTTGTGGTGTTTTTTTTTTTGCGATTAGTTTTCTGTTTAATTTTTATTATTTTCTTTGTTTATGCAAAAAAGGTTAACTTCATTTAGATAAATTTTTAAAAGATAATTTTGAAGGTTGATTGTCAATAATATTGATGTTTTCTCAAAATAAATATGTACGTACATACATAAGTGCGATAGACCACACAGTGGCCAATTTTTTCAATTTTCCCAATATTTGAAATAAAAAATCTTTGGACTTGCATGTAATAATAAAAAGCATTGTTCTTTATAGTATAGTAGTCGCGATTATATTGTTTGAAATAATGACTTTAGTATGTCCTTAGTTCTCTTGTGTTAATTGGAGGTATTGAATCGCCCTGTTAATGTTAGTGAAACTTTAGTTTGGAAAATTAACACTTGGTTTCTATTTTCTTCAAATATATTCGAGTTAGCTAAAGGAAATAAAAAACTGTTTTTAAAATATTTCATATTATTATGATATGTAAAGAATCACAATTTCTTACATACTGTTATATGAAAAAAATGATTATTTCTAATATTATTTCGGTTAATAATTAAGGAAAATTATATTATTCAATAAAATCATACTTTATTACGAGGTTAAATACTAATTGTTCGCTAATTAGATTAATTATTACAAAACCGATATAACTAAGTTAGTACGGTTAAGGAGTAGTAGCGTAACATTTTTCCTTGTACATTTTACACCTGAATGCATCGCTGTACGCAGAACAAAAACGTTTGCGTATCAGATAATTTCAAATGAAATATTTTAATTATGCTTTAACATAATTAGATAGTCTGGCTTTTGCACATCAATGTTTATGTATCGATTATGTTAATGAAGAAAATCGATATACATATTATTAGCTTTGTTTTTATTACTTATTGAATGTTTATTATAGTTTTACAGTTGATTTATTTGTAAGTTTGTTTGTAATTGTGTTGGTTAAAGAGGTCTGGTAGGATGGGTAAAGTATGTTATTTTTGTTTTTGTCGGTTTGTTTTTAAATCGTGACTATAATTGGGAAGATATTAGTATGTACTATTGGTTGTTTCTACAATAAAATGTTATGCACATGAATGAAGATTAAGTAAATATTCGCTGCACAATTAAATTTTAAACGGAGGTGTAGTTATAAAATGAGGTTATCATGTGTTAATTATAATAACTTCGACTTGTTCATTTACATGTAATAAATAATATTTACCAGTTAAAACTGGCATAAAACAAAATTTTCGTTAGACTGTAGCTTTGGAAACAAAATAAAGTGGGTTTAAACTTTAAACCCCAAGCCTCGGACATGATTAACACTTGCTATTACGATTAAGGGAAATATCGTGATCGTGAGAGAACCTAACTTTTTTTCGAGAGATATGTTAAACCACTGCGGTGGACCGAAAGCGCCTCATCCTATTAGTTAGTTACGAAGAACCATTTTATCTATTTATATTCCAAAACAAAAAATAACTAAGAAGTAAAATCACACGAACAAAAATCAAATATCATCCAAAAACAATATCAACAGAAGAAAACCAAAAACGAACGAAAACAATCAAGAGAAGCGAAATTGGAAGAAGGAGGGCAGTGGCGTCGGCAAGCGGCTGCGGCAGGCGGCCGAGGCGGCGTCGCTCGACGCGCAGGCGCATAGAGTACAGGAACGATTGAAACGGTACACAGTGAATGTATCGGGGGTTCAGTGGTAAAGTGGCCTAACTCGCAATTCTGAAATAATACTAAGATTTAACTAATAAATGATACTATCTTATCGGATTTTGTCAATGCCTTTTTTTTTTAAATTTTCTTCCAAATCGTTGTATGAGTTTGTGAGATATTGTCTATATCAACTATATAATAAATTTTGTGAAGTCTAAAACCTTAGTCAAATTTTCTGTAAAATGTTTAAAACGTTGGGAATAAAATTATAAAATTATGATAATAAAATAATATCCATAAAGAATTAAGCAATTTTAGAATTCCTTTGAACATTGTGAAATAATTCAATAAATATATGTTACGGGTGGTAAAGAAGGTGTAATTATAAAGGCAATAAATACAGTTTTTTTTGAAAATACAAAAATTGTCAAATAATTCATTAAGTGCTACAAGAGGTAATAACTAATAAGACCTTTAATTGGCCTACACAAAATGTTTTACAATTTTTGAAGTTAGGCCACTTATGCTAAAAGCCTTTCATATGCTAACGCTTTGTGTGTACGTCTGTTTTGCACTTTATTATTCCATTATTAATACAAAAGCGCTCTGTTTGATAGTACACGCTTGTTTTTTGGTGTCGTAACTTGCAACATTATTCATTAATTTTAGAGATTTTATGATTTAAAACGATATAACATTTAGATGATCTTTCATTTGATATACGTATTGTAAATAAAAGAGGTGTAATTCTCTTTAAGAATTTCTTGGATTTGTATTAAAATTAAAAAAAAAATGTATCATCAATCAATATGGATCTTTATTTAATGTAACTCTATTTTATTGACAATGCATTGATATTGAGACAATATAGGAAGGAATACCTATATAAATGTACCGTAGTAAAATTTATTTACTGAAAGATAAATTGTCAACGAAATGATTGTTTTATCATTATGCATATTAAGTTAACAATTATTTGATTATTCTCCTTTTTCCACAAAACGCTTAAAATTAACAATTTAAGTTGATTTAAAATATTGTAAATAGTTTAAAGCTGAAAAAGGATATTGTAAATAAGTTTAAATGATTTGAACACTAAATTTATGTTTAAGATAGACGAAGCCTATTCTAGGAAAATGGTAATGATTATAAAACGCGATTGCAATAATAACAGTTGTTCGTAAACCGTACTGGTTTCCGCGCCCCATTTGCTTGTCGTCACGCTTCAACACGCTTGAGCCGATTGTATTCACTGTACGCTATCTGAATACTGTATATAAAGCGTTATATCATATCTGAAAGTTGCTACATGAAAATATTACAAACGTATCCTATTACATAATTGAGGTTTTTTTTTTTTTAAAATATAAGTATTTTTGTATGAATCGATGTTTTGTATACAGTTTCAATCTTTGATGTTTATGTTGTTTTCCTTCCAGCACATTTCGTTTCATTTGTGATTAGCTTCGGCTTGATATTTCGTTTTCAGTGGTTAGTCGATTTCTCTTTCTAGCTGAATCTAATAAATTCCGACATTTCGCGACTAATGCTATTAATAACTTAAATATATCACTCACTGCACTCTGTGAAAATTTATTTAATGTACAAAGTATAATTTAGCACCAAATGTAATATACACTTTCACTTTTAACACATTACGTCATATCGATAACACTTTATTTAATTCTTATTAAGTATATTTCTCTTTTCAGAGATAATAAGTTCAATCAAGATGATGAACATAGTAAATCAGACGATCGAGGAAATAGAAACTTCAGGCCTGATAGACGGGAGAGAGGGGAGCGCCGGGATAATTGGGGCGATAAAAAAGAAAATTGGAACCAAAAGCGAGAGTATCGTGATAATAGAGCTGAAAGGGGCGAAAGAGATAATAGGGAAGATAGGGACAATAGGGGAGATAGAGACAATAGGGGAGATAGAGAGAATAGGGGAGATAGAGAGAATAGGAGAGATAGAGATAATAGAGGAAATAGAGATAGTAGGGGAGATAGAGATAATAGGGGAGAGAGAGGAAGAAGTAACTTCACTCCGCGAGAGCGTGCCGACCGATCGTTTGCATCAGATAGCGACAAGAGATCCGAAAGAAGCTTCCGATCGCAAGATGGCAGAGAACGTAGACCCCCATTCAAAAGATTTAACCAAGTACAATGCAAAGAACTATCGAATCCACTGCCACTAGAAACTCCGTTCACAGAACCGACAGTCGAAATAGGATCTCAACATGAAGTCTCTGTTACTTGGATCATTTCACCAGAAAATTTCTACACCCAAATACTGTCACTGCAACCGAAATTTCTAGAAATGATGCACAAGATCCCAGAGCTATATAAAGGGGTTAAGTCTTATTCTGGTAACGTATTTGTTGGCGCGTCAGTATTAGCTCGATATCCCGCAGATGGAGTTCTTTATCGAGCCACAATAGTTTCTGTCCATCCATTTTCCAAATTTATCGTACGCTATGTCGATTTTGGGAACAAGCAGTTGGTTGATGCGAAGGATATTTGGCAAATGGAAAGTGAATTGATGGAATTACCGAAAATGGCTGTTCATTGTTCTTTGAACGGTGTAGGACCTAAAGACGGCGAATGGAAAGCCGACCCTGAGATAGATTTATGCTTCAACGCGCCGAGATATCAATGTGTATTCCAAGAATGTATTGAGGAGCAATACAAAGTGTCCCTGTGGAATAATGGTGTAAGTGTGGCCGATACTTTGGTTGAGAAACAGCTGGCTGTTATGTCTGAGACGCAGGCGTCCGTGACTCTGAAAGGTGAGTTGTCTTTGTAATTTTATATGAATGTATATATGGCTGTACCATAATTAAAATATAAAAAAAAATTAACAAAAGATTTAATGAGTTTTAAATTTACTTATGTTCGATATCAAGACAAAAAAATACTCCATCTTTTTGTCTCAAGAGTATTTTCCTACTTATATTATAAATACTAATTAAGTGGTTCTCGATTTAATATATTGCAAAAGAATACTTAGGGACAGTATATAAATAAATAGGATATAAAAACATATTGGGACATTAACACACAGCACCATCTAGTTCTATCGTAAGCTACGAAGTTTGTATTACGGATATCAGATAGTTGATACACTACATATATATAACTTTAAATACATACATATTTAAATATAAACATCCATGACTGGAGTACAAATGTCGTGCTTATAACCCAAATGAATGCCCCCAGCGGGACTCGAACCCGCGACCGCTGGCACAGCAAGTAGGGTCATTACAAACTGAGCCAAACGTGTCGTCATAGTTATTAGGATAGTTAACATATTTAGTACATGGGAATATGTTATTATTATTATTTTTTTCATAATTTATCTTCAATTTGTTTCAGATGAAGCTATCGACCTAACCATAATAGTGGGACAACAGTTGCTATGCCGAGTGACTTATGTGGAGTCGTTCGAGAAGTTCTACGTACAGCTCGACTTGGATAAGGCCGCCTTAGTAGAAAATGCTATCGCTAACTTTGATCAAGCTAAGGTGATTTAATGTTATTTACTCAAAGCTAGGTTTCATAAACTCGACAGATGATGTTCTATACAAATTTCAATGAATTTGTTTGTGATATTTTCGTGCATACAAAAATCCTACGGGCAAAAGTATTTTTAGTTCTCCCCAAATTTCTCAAAGATAGTTTATTTATATTACGTAAGTATATAGTGTATAAGGCAGTGGTAGACCAGTGGTAACGTCCTCGATTGGGAAACCGAGTGAAGCGGGTTCAAATCCAGGGTCTCGCACCTCTGATATTTTCATGTGTGAATCATTTCCAACATGTTTACCACTTATCTTACGGAAGGAAAACACCATGAGCAAACTTGCATGTCTGAGAGAACCTAGCAAGTTTTCAAAAGACAAGCTCAGTCCGCCCACACTTGGCCAGCGTGGTGGGCTATGGCCTAATTCCCCTCGTACTGAAAGGAGGCCAGTGCCCAGCAGTGGGATGTTAAATAGGGCTGAATACATAGTAAATCTAAGAAAGTATTATAAAAATATAAGGTTAAAATAATATTTTTATACATGTCTTTACAGCTGACCCCTCTGTCGGCGGACAGCCTGGCGGAGGGCGTGCACTGCACGCTGCGGCACGCGGGCCGGGTGTACCGCGCCATACTGCGCGACGCGAGCGACCCGGACGCCGTAGTGGCCGTGCTACCCGACTATGGGGAAACTATCACCACTGCTCTGGCTAATGTGAGTGTTATCTAACCCAGCGGTTCCCAATTTTTTTTCACCAGAATCCTAATTAATCATATGTTTGTTGTTTGTGTTGTAATTTATTCCGCGGACCACCATTTGTAAACCGCGTGTGAACTACACACGTTTTTTTTATAATCTGTATTTAAATGACTTGTTCATAAAAAGAAACATGTCGTTCTGTTCAAGCTTCTTATATGCAACGTAACAATTTTAAATCGTAAAAATTGATAATTGCTAACAATAAATAACCTTTACACTACAAATAAATACATAATTATGAATAATTTATTTGTTAAACGTTTTCATGTGATTGGAAAATTAATTATTTTTGTTTGTCTTTTGTTTGTCCGTCTGATTTGTTTGTCTGATTAATATTTATTTTTATTTTATTTTTAAATTTTAGTTGATGATTCTACCGACGGAGCTTAGTGTGTATTATTACCAGTCCTTGCAATGCTGCCTTAACAACTATACCTCAGAATCAAAGACATTAGTGTCTCTGGATGAACTGAAAACCAAACTAACTGGCAATAAATTCATTATATACATCAATGATGTTGAAGATGTCAGGTAAATGTACTTAAAATTTTTTTTTTATGTTTTCCAAAGTTATACAATTTTATAATATTGTAAATATATAAATGATTATTTTGTCAAGTTAGTCTATCACCCTATCTATTATGTAGTAGAAAACAAAACATTTACATAGACTTAAATACTTTATTTATTCATTTTAGACTAATTTCAACGTTATACGACGCAAAAACAGGACAAAAGATATCCATTTTCGAGCCAGATGAAGGCGCTTATGACGAAGTAGTGCAGCTCTGTACGAGGGCAGTGTTTAACTATAACTTTGGCAATGCCTACATATCGCACATAGAGAACCTCAACGAGTTGTACTTACAGAAGTCCACAGATGAAGACAAAATAATGGCTCTATTGGAGGAACTGTTCAAGTTTTATGAAGAAGGTAGTTTTCCTTTTCAATGTTTTGTTATTTAAGTTAAGGTTTTAGATGTCTCAAAGTATACTTGTTACAAATAGCACCTACCCACAAAATAGTCATCATACCTTACTTTCCCGTGACCAGATTGCTGTAAAGCATTCGAATCGTCTAGAACCGAAAATCTAAATAACTCAATGAAAATTCCGAAAAAATTGTTTTATGTAAAATTTTGTTATTTGTTCAGAAATTCTGTTTTTTATCAAGTGCAAGTTATATGGTTTTGTGGTAATTGTATGTTGATTACTTTAGAGGTTTAATTCTTTATTTTTAATGCAAAAGTGTGTCTGTAGCTTTGCTATACTTTCATGCACCATCTATTGCAAAGATTGTATTCAAAATCAAAATATACTTTATTCAAATAGACTTTTACAAGCACTTTTGATTCGTCGATTTTACATTTTAAATTTTAACGTCATTATGTAAGTCCGTGAGGAAGCTACCACCGGCTTAGAAGGCAGAAATATAATTATTATTATTTTACAATATTGCAAAACTATAATTATGTTATTATCCGATTTTATTGGTGCTCAGCGTGGCTCGGCGGGTATAGATAGGTTAAAATGGTTCTCGTTTAATATGTCTGGAGGAAAAGTATCTAAGTGTTGCTAGTTTATTATTTTTCCTAATTTCTTAATCTTATGTATTTTTTACATTGTTACCAGGGTCTCCTGAACCATTAACTGAATTTGAAGTGGATGGTTTGTGCGCAGCAAAATCATCTGATGGCAACTGGTACCGAGCTACAATTGTTAGCTCTACTGAGACGGAGGTCAAGGTTCAATTCCTGGATTATGGCAACTCTGAGACCGTCCTCAAAGAAGTTGTAAAGAAACTGGACTCTAAATTCTATGAGCCGTGCGCTCTAGCATTAGTTGCAAGTCTAAGCCTTGTAGCTCTACAGGACGATGCGGTCGCGAAACTAACAGAATGGACAAATGAGAAAGAAGTTCAAGTTACTCTGAACTTCGGTAACGACGGCTGGCTCGCTAACTTACACATAGATGGCGTCGATCTGTCCATGAAGCTAGTTAATGAGAAATTAGCAGCGCCGCAAATATCGAATGAAATCGAAGAAGAACCTAAGGCTGAAACGCCGGTAGAGGAACAGGAACCTATCTCACTACCTGAAGGC
Source organism: Argynnis bischoffii washingtonia (assembly GCA_033884665.1). Classification (NCBI taxonomy): domain Eukaryota; kingdom Metazoa; phylum Arthropoda; class Insecta; order Lepidoptera; family Nymphalidae; genus Argynnis; species Argynnis bischoffii. Next base: position 3,943,617 of record CM066619.1, on the reverse strand, counting down.
TGTACTCAAGTATACATCAGCCATATTGACTCGCCCGGACACTTCTGGCTACAGATGGTCGATAAAGTAGAAAAAATTGATGAAATACAAGCAGAACTACAAGCTAATGCTGATAACTACTCAGATATCGAGACCCGTGAACTGAACACATTGTGCATCGCCAAATATTCCGCTGATGATTTGTGGTATCGAGCGGAGATCCTCGATGCCGATTCTGACATAACAACCGTGCGATTTATCGATTATGGCAACACCGATGTGTTGGATAACCAGCCCGGCTTAATAAAGAATATGCCGGATAACTTAAAAGATATAGAGAGATTTGCAATTAAATCCAGTGTAAATGCGGTTCCAACAGGTACGGGACAGTGGTCTGAGCCCGCGTCGGACTACTTCACGCAACTAGTGGGCGACACTTCTAACCCAGTGGATGCTCTTATTGTGCTTAAAGACATCACTACATACGTAGACATATTCGTTAACGGACAAAACTTAACGGATAAACTCGTATCTGAGGGACACGCAACGAGATCCGAAGAGACTGAATGCGGCGACTTGCCGTCGTGTTTTGCTAGCCATGTCAATTCGCCGTCTGAATTTTGGATTCAGTTAGAAACTGCAGCACCTGAGCTGCAAACGATGGAAGCGGCTATGGTCGACGCAGAGAACTTCCCCGAATTAACCGAAAAGGAAGAAGGGGTGTTGTGTGCCGCCAAATATCCAGAAGATGGGGCTTGGTACAGAGCTCAAGTGATTGTCGATGGTTCGGAAGGCACGGAAGTTTTGTTTATGGATTACGGAAACGCGTCAATAGCTAATGAATTACGTAGTCTTCCGGACGAACTTAAATTAAAACCGGCCCTCTCGAGGAAATGTGCCTTACAAAAACCACGCGACATCAAGTCTTGGTCGCGGAAGTCTGAAATCAAATTCAACGAACTAGCAGCAGAGGGCGCCACAATATTTAACGTCCAGTTTATTGCCTCAGGTGATATATCTATCGTGGAATTGTATCTTGAAGGTAAATCTGTTACTGAGGAACTAGTAGGTCTTTGCGAGGAACATCCCGCATCTGAGAGACCGACGCCTGTAGGGCAAGATCTGCACAGCAGCGGTA